>OU026123.1:4800000-6085807 GCA_907269095.1 Blastobasis adustella | reverse complement strand
TCGTCAGCGTGCACGTTCAGCCAGCGTGCGTCGTAGTAGGACCCTGGGGTGCCATCACCGCCGCTTGAGGAGAGCGCCGCAGCCTCGGCTGAGTCCATTATGCGCTGTGGACAAGTTGGAGATGATTGAAAATGGAAGGATTGGCTGTGGTGTGTGGTGGTGACACAGCGAGCTTCATTGTCATTGTTTTTGCCGTAGTCTGCGTCGTCTGCTGGACGTAGACGAGGACCTTTGTGCGCCACGTGGGACTGTGGTAGATTTGTTATGGGAAGGGATTTGGGTTCAGATGTTGAACTTTGTTGTTTAAAAGAAAAAACAAAGCTCACTTTGATTTCCGTTCGTCTGTCAAGACTCTTTTTCTCACGAACGCGTGGAGGTATCAAGCTAATAGGTAATATCTACTCAGGTCCGACATCCCTTGGAGCAGTGACAAATATCAAACTTCTAAGTCAACGCAATCAAAAGATAGGCCGTTTATGCTCCGTTTATGTCGCATATTGTGACGCTCGCATGGGATTCAAAACCGATCTATCTATAAGGTACTTCCCGCTGACAGAATGATGAGATTTTACATGAAGCAATCCCATTTAGCACAAGTAAAAGAAAAAATCCGAAAACCGTAAATTTGTAGTTACATCACAAAAAAAAAGTCAACCAACTTATAAAGTGTTAGTTGGAGTAGCAAATATTTCTTACAAATTGTATAGAAGGTAGGTGCATTTGTAACTAGAATCAAAGAGCCCTCTTTTAAGCATGCATATTAACAGCCCACTACGGAACCCTACATTGCACGTGGCACACGCCTTGGCCGGTTTTTTAATGAATTCTAAACAGGAGAACGGAAACATAAGCATACTTTAAACGAAACGTTGCACGTATCATATCCAATTTACTGCGCTACAGCCTCGGACGTCGGTACATTCGCTAAGCAGCTTACGAAAGAAGCCTGCTACGCGCTACGCGCTACACGCTACGAGATTCATGTTTTTAATTATGGTGGATGATCCTCATAATGAAGGAAGCCGTAGTACCCTCACGTTACAGTTCTAGTAAATTCCAATTTCGCGTCGAGGATTCGCGTGGTTGTGATTACTTTTTATTGGGGCCGTAACATTTGCAGGCTAAGTTCAATTTTGCCCACAAAGATAGAAACGGTTGTGGTTCCCTTCCCGGCAGGTAGTAGGCCTTGGCCGGCCGCTCGCTCCGGTTTAATATTATGTTTCCGCAGTTCTGCGGCGCGACCTTTGCGGTTCTATTTGATTAAATGGCAATAGCTGTACCTTATAAATCTTTCATTTCGCCCTATCGGGTAGAGTTGGAGTATGATTGTGTCCAACACGAACCTTCGCGTTGGACGATGAAATTAAAAATTTAATTACCAAGAAAATAGTATACCGATGTATAAAAAAAAAAAAGTGATATATTAGAGATATCGGCCGCAGTAATACGTGGCTAGATAAGTATCCGGCGCCTCCGCTGCGGGCGCGCCGCTCCGCCCAGAACTGAAAGGGTGCCGCACAAAGAGTGGCTACAATAAAGGCTCAGACAATCGTCGGCAATTAGCCAGAGTAGAATTCAGCTGATCGATAGCTGCTTTTGTCCTTCCCGGCATTAGCGGCGGCTGAAAAATGACAAATAATCACGACGAGCCTTCCGAATGGCGACCGGGGCTTGTGAGTCTGCCAGACACTTTGTTTGTTCGCCAAACTGTTTGAGTAACCGCCTTGATATTATCCGCACGCTCCGCCAGCTCACACGGGCTAAATCAACCGCATACATGCATGCACAACGAATTATAATACTGAGCTGGAAACTAATCATCGGTGTCACGGTACAAGCGACGACGTAACCTAGGCGCCTAATTGTAGCGCTACGTTTGCTCTATTGAATTATTCACCTCCACAATACGTAATTGCTGGGGTTAGGTGATTTACGGTATCGTGTAATGGAACTTTTGTTCGTTACTTGTTCAATGTTTGTTGTAGTTTTTATTTTAAATTTTAGTTGCCGACCGGAAATTGTTGTTTCTATCCGGCGCGGCGTGTGTGAGTACCATTCAACTATTTTAAGACTAAACTTACATGTGACCTCCATCGAGGTTACAGTCTCTGTCTTTTAGATAACAAAAGAAACATAAAACGAAGCCCGCCAGTAACGACGAGAGTCCACGCGACACCCGCAACGGGGCAATAAAACCCTTATTCATTCATCACGCGCGTTATCGCACATACACAAGCTAATAACAGATTACCGGTAACCCTATTAAATTAAATTAGCAATACCTTTCATTCCGTGCCCGCTGGGCCATTAGGGCAGTCTCCCGTGATACGGTGGGAGATAAGCGGCGCTCGGGGCTCGGGTCACGGCGACATTTGGCAACCTCCGACCCGCGGAGCCCTGGCGGAGGCGCGGCCGGTGGCGTGCGCCTAACGACCCCGATTTGATCGCCGCCGCGCCGCGCGCCGCCCCGCGACTCCTAGGCGATCGGCTCAGGGTTTCGCTATTCACGATTACCTCGCCAGTCGTCATTCGATAGCGAAGCTTCATTATTTTTTTTGTCTTTGTAATGAGAGATGATTTTAGATGTGTGAGTTCAGCGGCTCTTTTCTAAACAATCTGAGGAAGCAAATCGCCTGCTAGTACCTATGCAGATTCCGTAGTTTATTTACTCGTGTATTTTGGATAAACACAACATTCAGGCATGAACGCTTCGTAGAACCGGCATGGCTCACAAAGAGGCCGTGGGAACAGTATATAAATGAGAGTTTTTAGTTGGAAGACGGACTAGCCGTCGCGGGAACAAGCCCGCGAAGAGGGGGCGAAGTAATTAAAACTTGCGCCCCCCGTCCCCCGCCCCCGGCAGTACACCGCAATGCTTGCCGGACGCTGCTTTAAACTCTCTCACTACCTAATTCTTTCGCTAAATAAGCTTGTCTTGTGCGCCTCATTTGTTTACTTGAATACAATTTTGTTTTCGTATCAATTTTATGCGATGCGGTGTTGGTTTTGTTTTAAAATACGACTTGTATGTAGAGGGATAAGGAATCTTACTACTGAACGAAACGCCGAAGTTATCGTCGATATTGAATAATGATATTGAAATATCTATGACAAAAAATATTTTCGACAGTCGTATATTATTGAAGATAAATTTCAGTGTCGTTTTAATACAGTTTTTTGGCTAGAGAAGATGTCGAATTTGAAATGTCACAGCGCGAGAATCGCCCACTGCACGTTTGCTTAGTCATTTTAGTAGTGCCCATTTATATGTAAGATTATATGTAAGATTGTTTCTAAACAGACACATAATATTAGCCCGTTTTCCTCTCATCGCCATCTGACTGCCGGTAAGCGAAGATGCAACTGAAGATGGAGCTTTCTCTTACTTGTCAACCGTTCATACCCACTATCCGTAAAAGGATACCGATCGAAGAACACAGTTCCCTCTTAGCTGACTAAAATACTTGAGATATTCACCCAATCTTTGTTTCGTCTGTGTCGCCGTTTGGTACCGTAAGTGAAGCATTGAGATCGCGATGAAAAGCCGCTTGGAACAATAGTGCGCGGCGGCTCTCCGCGCAAATACGGGACTCGTGGGCTCGTTTATTTCGTTTCGCTACAGTTTCATTAAGTGCGAAATGTCGCGGTCGTTTTTTCTTGGCGACGCCCGCGGCCCGGCAATCCCTCGATTTTTCAACTTTATTGTTGGGCTAAGTTCTGGGCTCTGTGCGCCGCACCGGCGGGAGGCCTGTTCGCCACTTATTGTGACGCTGCTGGCGACTGTAGGTGTGTCTTTTGTTTAGGGAAATAGCTTAGGCGTTTATTGTTGTAATTTACATTTTAATGTTACAGTGCGGTAAAGTATCCACTGTACTGTATGTATGCTGTACCGTTTTATCCATATCGGTTATTAACATGTAACTATTATTCACAAAGTTACGTTTCAAATAATAATGCTGAACCGCAGCTATTTTGTTCCTCATTTCATGTAACGTAGATAAACGGGAAATCAGATTTTCCTAATAACGCCCCGGGCTTTGTCATGTGTAGATAGGTAAGGTTGGGACGCAAGCATAAACCGTATTGGGAATAAGGATAGTGGGGTGAAGTGATATCACCGAGCGAGTTTGTCGAGTAAATGGGTCACCGTGAACGATACCTTCACCCCGTGGCTTGGACGTGAAAAACTCACGCTGTCTTTATCACCTGCCATACTGCGTGAGTAGGACCGACATTCACAACGTTTTTAAGGTGGATTCGGGAGCTTTTTCCTCATATAATAGTACCGGTAAAGACCGGCGCTGCGTGGGAATAAACGGGAAGATAAACGGCGCAGATAAACTCGACTGTATTCGCCATGATTCCGACTCGTTGGCGCTCAATGTGACGCGAAATGCCAAATGAGTAGCTTCGTTATGTTATAACAGCACTCGAAAACGTGGGCGTCTTTCCTCCCCACTGATGAAAAGGAAGAAAAATTGCGTAATCTAACATCCAAATAAGCTGATGTACGTTTGTATACTAGAAATGGCAAACGAACAGATAGTCCACCTGCTTAGCTGTGGGATTTATTAATTTGGGATTAGTTTTTAACAACAGTTTTAACATTTTTATAGAGGGACGCAATGGAGCAATCGGTTTACCTGATGGTAAGTGATCACCGCCGCCCATGGATTGCCGTGGCATCAGGGGGTCGCGAATGCAAAAGCATTTGCTAAAGATATAAAATACTATGGAGAGGTAGTATAGCCAGCGACTTCGTACGGCCAGATTAAAATGTATTTTGCTACCCTCCGATAAAATAGTCGTACCACATCCGATGAGTATGCTAACTCCATTTACATATATATTTTCGCATGTACAAAAAGCGTTAGCATTCATAGGGATTGCACTAAACCTGCCTACTGGTAGGTATTTTACAAACACTGTCTCTTCTGCCTCGTTTAATCTCGCTAGTTACTATTACGACGTAAACGTAGCAAGACAGTGGACGTAGCAAGACAGTTACATAAATACATTGGTGAGGTACATGTGCTACAGAACCGGTCGATCTTATTTATCGTTTAAAGATGAAAATTAACGCAAAACTTGACTATAGTGCCCACATATTGCAATTTAAAATCTGTTTACTGGCACCTAAATAATTCAATCTTGAAAGGACATGACCCTGCGTGGGAAAGGGGCGAGTGGGGCGGGCTGGGCTTCATGAATAGGCGAGTGGACAAGTAGCGTAGATTAGTCAGCGCCGCGCCGCAATATCCTTACTGCTTATATATTAGCTGGAGCGTACGCCAATTCGACTCCCGCTTGTACACTTTTCAAACCGCATTATAAAGTCACATGTAACAGAATTACCACGCTAGCGGACAGACATACGTAATATGAAGGGGACTTTGTTTTGGTCATCGTGTTTTCTGTCGATACCATGCAAAAATACGTAGATGTGTAGGTATGTATTTCATGTATGTAATGTATTAAAATATCACACACATACATACGTAATGTCACACGCACCCTTTTCCCATAGTGGTAGGTCTCTATATGTATTGTTCTATTTGCAGAACAGACGAGCATGTATGAAAAGGTATGAAAAAATGAATGTGGAAAAAGCGAAAGAGATTTATCAGGACTCAGGACCTAAAACATTATACGGTTTTCCTGAATAGACTGGACAAGTATCGTAGTTAGTCAGTACCTCGCTGCAATGCCGGCGCGGATTAATTGACCCCTTCGTTCATTGAAGCAGCAGCTTGGCGTGCCTCTCAAAATATGGCCAACGCCACTTTGATTCTCATTTAGGGCACTAGAAAGTAAGTTTGTCTATGCCAACTCTTATTAGGTCAGATGAACGACGAAATACAAGAGAGTGTCTCAACATCGACATGATTTGTACTGTTCAGTTATAAGTAAACGAGCAGACCTGGCAAGTAGTATCTGTCGCCCATAATATCTACAATTCATGGACTTGGGTTTTATAATAAAATCCGCAGGTGCGTTGTTACTGTGAGAAGTAAGATGATTCGAGTATGCTTCTTGCCTTTAAAAAATAGGCACGTAACTGACGTAACGACTGCCTAAACAAATAAATGTATTCATGATAAAATACATAACAACCGTTAAATCCTATGAACGCAGTAAACACTTCCAGTTTGACTTTGACCCGGTGTTGTAAACGTTCCCTCCAATTTTTGTTCACAAATCTCCGCCTAACTTCCTAATTGTGTAACAAGGTACGCGTACAAATTTTATTATTGTATTAGCTGTGTCACAAGTAATTCCGTGCGTTATTATTTCCTATTACAAGCTCGTGTGACGTGTTAACAGTGGGCTCGCACGCGACCCGCCCGGCCGTTGACACAATGCAATATGTCCACTGCGGTCTACTATCCCCTACCTACCCTGACCTATAACTACTACTACCTATCATACGCTGTTTGTTACGCTTATTACACTGACACATACACTGATATATTTGACCTGATTGAGAATATATACTGAGATAAGTTGAGATAATAATAGGGGTGTATATTTTGGTTACATTCATTGACAAAATTATATATTTAAGTTGGAGCAGTAACGAAGTAATTTATGATTGAACATAACTTAAGTCCAACCACTGAAAAAAACCTTCTTCCGTAGGTTTTTTGCCGTTACGGGGGTCCCGCGCAAACTGTTCAACCAGTCTCCGGGGCCCCAGTGGAAGACCGTGGTCAACCTCGCTTCGCCAGCCAAAAAAAAACGCGAGACGTAATTAGGTATATCTAATCCCGAACTAAAGTTCAAAATAAATCTGTTGTTTTCTAAAATACTCTGTATTATTGAAACGATCCTAATAAATATTTAAACATGGGAACATGTATTCTAACTAGCATTTTGCATAACCTCCGTACGCCGCGTGGACGTACCTAGTAATAACAATTTGTAAACTAGAATATATTTGATCCCGTTCAATGCGCAATAGCAGCTGCAGACGAGCAAACTACAATCTTAATCCAATCACATTAGCAAATACTGTCCCCGACTCCCCGCACAGCTTCTTTGCGAAATGCTGAATCTACGCTTATACAGCTACATTATTAAAATTTATTTAATTTACTTATTACAATGAACGTAAGCGAGTTACTTAGCATTTATAATATAAGTTTGGTTTGGTTAACGGATAAAGGCATCTTAATGTGATAAAATGACAAATAAACATTCCAATCATATTTTTATTCCCTTAATAATTTTTATGTACGTTTCCTTTTTTCGCGTTAACATTCCGAGGAATTTCTATGTCTCGCAGGTATCTTGTAGGTATAAAGTCCTCTTCTTCATCTAGTTTAGCATTTAGCATTTTTTTTTACCAACGATGGATGGAACGGAATCGAGGCGGAATATGCCTTTGGGTTAGAGATTGTTTGTGCGTTTGCGAGTTTGTATGTATGGGAAGGCGGGGTTCAAAGTGTCGAGGGTAAGTTATTCCGAAGCAAATAGCTTGTCTATACATATGTCTGTTACCAATTTTCTCGAAAACTACTGGGCAAATATTATTGCGGTTTTTCGCATTCAAAACCTGTTATTTCAGAGCAGGTTCTAAGACTGTTTTATGTCAACAGAGGGCGCTGTTTGTGGAGTTTTCAGTAACTACTAAACCGATTTTCATGCTTATTTTTTGTATTTAAAGCTTGCAATTACGATGATTTTAACTTTGATTTTATTAACGTTTACGTTCTCGACTTTTGCACTAAGCATCCATTTCTATGCATCACTAAAATAAATCTGAAGTAACAAGTCTATAAGATGATCATGATCTGCCCACTAAAAATAGCGATCCAAAACATCCTTTCATCGACTAGGTCCCGATCAAGCGAAGAGGCGTCGCCGTACCGCCAGCGTTGTTCCGATACAGTTCCGCACTTAAAACGGTATAATAACATGATTACGCCAATATAACATTTATTAAACTGGACGAGGGTTGTGTAAACGCGTTTAATATCGAGACAGGGTCGGTGGCCTCTGCCGGTTTCGCTACTAATCGCGATTCTCAGTGGTTTATACCTTCGTATAGTGCTCATAAGACACATGCCGTGTGCACTGCAGGATTTGTAGGTAGTAATTTTTATAAAAATCAAGATTATTTATTTATTTCTTGAATACAATTTATTGTATTACTTATATTATTTTAACAAAAAATATATTTGGATAAAATCACACAATAGCGACCGGTTTGATGCTTGTGCCCTGGCTGACTTTTTTTTATCTAAAATTAATCGGATACTTATATAAAACGAAAAAAAATTTTTTTTTTTAAGTATGTCTGTGGCCATAGAGGTATGAACTCTGTGTGGTTGTGTGGGTCTTCCTCTATGACTAAGGTTTCCGTAACACCCCTCGCATCTTTGAAACTGTGCACCTCATATTCTGATCTACTCCTACACACACACACACATACAATGGTCTAAAGTCTTGATAAATGTTATGGAAATCATTTAAATTAATTTTAAATGTACGCGGTGGCTAGTTTAGGTGTATTATTAAGCAAGAGTTAGGTGTACATACGCGTGTGGGGTAAATGGTTTCAACGCTGTTATTATAAAGCTATTATTTCACGAATAGCTCTGTAATTATGCTATTTTTATCAATGCTGTCTAGCAACTAGCTTTAGTAGTATGTATCGTCGTCGCTAAAAATACTGCTAATGGTGGAAAACAGCCCATCATTTTAACGATCAATAAAATAATTTAGAAACAGAATAGTGGCTTTAGAAGTCAAACGTACTTCTGCTGTAATGCGGGGCGAGACAAAATTATTGTTTAAATGAGTTTGTATGAGCATATACTTAAGCGATGCAGATAGGTATCTGCGAACTATATAGTAACTCATATTTTAAGAAGAATATTTTGGCAAACCACAAGTGCATCCAGAACTTAGTCTTCTGTTTACAGCATTATGCACTACAACACAAAGTCACTCGTACATCTACTGCGCCCGTGTGTGCTCTGCACTTTAAGAGTCTACTAATAAATCTGAGTGGATGGACAAACAAACAGTGCGAGGTCCAGAGATCACCCCGCCCCCCGCGCTCCGCTCAATGTCGTCATTAAACTTTAATGCACTTACCTCGTCGTGCCTCGAATGCTGGTGTTAAGGAAAAAGCTTATGGGAATTTATGGTTTTGTATTGGAAGTTGGAATTACCGATCGTTTTGTGACTTAATTGTTATTGTGTTAATCTAAGAGCGTCGGTGGTTTAATGGTTAAGGGGACCGACTCGTACGCTTAAGTATGTACCAGTATGAACCCCAGTACCGCAATGTACTAATGACTCTTTTCTGATGTATGTACATTAGTTGAAAACGACCGTTGCTCTTAAGGTGAGGTAAAACATCGTAATGAAACCTGATTCAGGCGACTGAATGTGTAACCATGATCCTATCTGGTGAGGTTCCCCTGTTAACAGGATCACGGAGATCAGAAGGCAGTCGCTTCAATCTGCCTGTCAATTCCTAGATCATGGCCAAAGCAGACCCCGAGCCTTCATGCGAGAGAGCACAACCGGGACATTAACGCCAAAATGTCTCAATATGAAATTGAAATTATATGTGGAACTATTTGTTAGTTTATGTACATATTTCCAATTTCATGTAACAATACATTTAATTACCGCCGAGTCATCCTTTCGAATAGAAAGTCGCAAAACACAAATCGAATGAAAACCGAACGGAAAACGTAACGTGTTCGGTCGGCGAATAAATACAAAATGCGTAATTTACGAAACGAAATAAACGTTGAGAGCGCAAAGTCCGTTTTATCTCCAGTTATTGTACCTCATATTCCAGTGAGCCCGGATACAACGACGCTATGAACCGGAATGAACAATAGCAACCGCGCGAGACCTCAGCATATTGATCAAAGGGATCGCCGGAGCCGCGGCTCCCAGCCAATACCTACCATTTATAAAATGGGTGTGTATAAAATTCTCGTTTAGTACATTGCGTGTTACCTAAGAGTCCTATTACTGCAGGCGTTGGGACGCGGCTTTGGAATATTGAGTAAGTGGCCTACTCGCGCTGTCCTGCTCCGGCGCGGGCGCTCCCGCGGGCGGGAAAGGGATGCCGGCAGCGTCTCAAGACTGCGAATCAATAAAGTCCACTCGTATAAAGTCGGGTGCTGCAGTGGATATGGGTCACGGTGCACTCCGCGCGCGGAATCGTATTTAAGACGCTGGTAAGACGAGTCTTTGAGCCCCCAATCAGCATGTTACAAGATTATCTAATTAGTTTAATTAACTATGATCAATTTAATACGTCGCCAATATGGCTTATTAAGGAAGAGGAAATTGATTTCGGAATAATAGATCTACGAAATAGACCTACGTTTAACAAATACATCGAAGTAAATATACTAGAATAGTAAGTTAGAGTCCCATGGACTTCCGATCAATAATTCAGAAATTCAATAAATCAACCAATAAATTCTGCTAAGAATGCGAACCACCAATCTCAGACCAACAAGACACGCAATCCTTCCGACAGTTCAGTCCAACTGCAGCCAACCGTCGTCGGACGCACTCCGTCGCATCGGGGATGATTGTCGCAGCAATTTCCGCCTGCAATTGCGGTCCAATGGCGTGAATTATGTCAGAGATTTCTTGTCACAAACAGCTGGTGTTTCGCAATTTGCTGATGGCGGCATTAAGGTCGGGAGTGCAGTCTTCCCCCCGCCCCCCGCGGCCCTGCGGCGCGCCGCCGGAATTTGGCGGTGCCTTGCTTGCACTTAGGCGGGCATCGCAACGGAATTCGGGCACACACCCCGGCATAGATGGGATGGATGTGTGATGTTGTAGTGCAGTGTGTGAGATAGTCCGATCCGTGAAGATATTGTTGGGTACCTATCGGTATTAGAATCTATTTACTTAAGTAGTATTCAGAAAATATGTAAAAATTTCGTTTTGATAACCAACCTTTCTTTTAAATATCGTGATGTTAGAAAGTGGCGTAGTTTCTGAAGGAAAGCAGAATGATTCCAAAAATTCGTAATATAGATAAGACCTAAAAATTTCCCAAGAAACCCCGTCGAGAAAATGACTTAGCCCACTTAATTTAGCTAGATATGGTAGCGAGATATAATAGCTACATTTTTTTATCAAAAGCCGAACGAGAGGCACTGGCGCTGTCCACTACTAGCCACTCTGCTCTCTCTAAAACCACTCTCTTTTCATAAGACACGCTCTTAAAGCTTCATGTCTCCTGTCCTCAAAATGACTAGACTAGACAGCTTCTCGTAGCGCTACCTACGAACGCCCTACATTGGCTACGAAGTGCTACGAATACACTACGAAGTCAAATGATATGAAATTATTTTTTTACGGTTTGCGTTTTTACAAACTTTTTGTTTGTTTCCAACTTACAAATAAACTTTTTGTACGTAATTTAATATTGTTAATATCCTCCTAGTTTTAACTAGTATAATTGATTTAATACACAGATACATTGAATGAAACACAAAATGTTGGCATTCGTAGCATTCGTCTACCACTCAATTTAGGTTGAATTATAATTATTCGGGCTAATTTTTGTCTACACGAAACAGGGATTACAGAAACTATTCCAGGACTAAGTTTAGGATACCTACATGCGAGTCCTAAGTTGGTAGCGAAAATTGAGCTATCTATTTTAACGGGTTGCCGCTTTAGTTGAGTACAGTAGTGTTGTAAAACATGGCGTGCCGGATTCGTGTAAGTTGCTCTTTTTACTTATCATGGTAATTGCCTTTTTTACCGAAGATGGGAAGAACATGTTTAAATGAAGGAGGTACTGGTAACATTTTTGGAATAATAACCAAGTACTCTCTTAAATTCGGGGTGACAATACTACGCTATTCTGCCCGACGAAACAGTCTTATCTAAGCTTAATATATAATTTGTAACATTATATTATCTACATAATATCTTAGAGTTAAACTTTTCATACTAATTACATTTGTGACTGTCTGTGTAAACTACCGTACATAATAAATCATTATTAATTTTTTCTACGCCTACGTGTCACAATCTTCTACATAAAAATGAAAGTAAAATAAAAAGTAAAAAGCCTTCATCTTTTCCAATTCGAACCCCTCAGGCTACAAACCGAGACCGAACCCGGGCCCCCAGCGAAGCCCGCCGTTGTTAATTTACCAAAGCGTATTTGCGTTTATTCACCTATACGCCGCTTGTAGTGTGACGCAATTAATTAGCCGTAATGCGACCGCGGCCGCAGAGTTATGACACTGATGGGATGGCGCGGTGATAACAGATAGTTATTGGCGATTATATTTACAAATTTTGTGCGGGATGGGCGGAATTACTGTGTGAGATTTTTGATGCTACTAAGGGACAAACGAGCGGACAGCCTGATGGTAAGTGGTGACTATCGCGCGTAACATCCACAATTCGTACACTTAGGTTGCGGGTAACAAAAATGCAGAACCGCTGGGTTTTTAAGCAGAATGCGTCTTAGGGAAAAGTTGTCTACAGCCTATGAAATAATAAAGAATAGAACCACATTTGCTAAACATCAGCACTATGTTCTTAGCAGACTAATTTATAGGAAATTAAATAACATATTAAAGATCACCGGGCTGTTTAGATATGAATTTAAAATTAAACTGATAAACTGGTTACTCACATATCCCACTGACATACAGGTCTACTCACGCAATGTTATTGGTTAAATGGTATATTATGACGACCCTATCAAACACTATCTGTTAAGATACAGGATTTATTCCTACTTTAGGAGGCAGGGTTGTAAATTTTTGCCATACTACTGTCTTTGTAATTGTTTTGTAAACTTATATTATCAAAATGTTATAATTCGTTTATTGACAAACTCATTTTATTATTAAAAAAGCCTTTGAAATGATCTAGAACTTTGCTTTTGTACATGTTTTCAAATTCCTATCCGGTTTCGAGCTACACCCTCTCACCTTTACGCTGCGTGTAATGCCGCCTCGCAATTCAATCGCGGACCGTAGGGGTTTGATATTGATATGATGGCGCGGTGATAACATCCGATTACACTAAACTTCTAAATTACCTGGCTTCTGTTCTCGAAGTGACCGGAGTAGTCTCATAATATTGTATTTCTACACTGGCTACGAAATGCTACGTATGTGCTACGGCGGTGCTACGAAGTCACATGAGTAGTTCTCTAAGTAAAAGAGAATCCGTGAGCAGAAACCTAAGTTATTTCTTTGGAAAGTGGATCAGGGTACTTAGGTAGAACGTACTAAAATTCCTAGCGTCTACGTAAGAGCTAGATTTTTGCTTATATCTCGAAAACGCTGCGTCATATGTGAACATTTTCTAATGGTAAATGAAATTCTTTAGAACTTTTATTCCATGCACGTTTTCATATTCCTAACCGTTTTCGTACTACATTATATAGAAAGATAGTCTGGAAACTAAACGTAGTTACATTTATTTACCTATGTACCCTGCTCGTAGTGCCGGTACAATTGATAAGCCGTAATGAGGACACGGACCACAGAGTTATGACACTCATAGGATGGCGATTGTACTTACTTCGCTTCAAGCTAGGAGTGTCTTCTTTATGAATTGAAGTACTATTCCCAGTGTTCGCATACTTGACATGAAGTATAAATTTATACCAAAATGGCCTCAGCATTTATTGCGACCGGCGCGGCTCCGCGGCGCGGCGCGGTCGCTCGTATATTCACTGTTATTGACTCCCATTACCGCACTCGTATGCGATTGTAAAGTGAGCGGTGTCGGACTTTATAGATACTTACGTGATAATACGAGTATTCTCGTATTACTGGAATCACACGAGACATTGCTCGAACACACGCCGCCGGATCACATCCGAACCCTTTCCAATTTGTGTTTTGATAGGATGTTTTATTAATTTGGCGCGCTATGGTCTCCCTTTTTATCTGGCTAATAAAGCATGGTGTCTGCGGCGGGGCGGGGCGGCGGGGCGGGATAGGCTAGGCTAGAGGGTGGCACATCCCGCAGCCACTGTTTACATTATACCTATTATATTATTATGATTTATTACTCAATCGATGCGCCGCCGCGCGCCGCTCGCTCGCGCCACGTAATTTCAGAATTTTGCTTAACGTGCAGGAATTTGAACTACGCCCCTCTATGTAAAGGAATCGAGCGCTTTGATACGGCGCGACGGTATACTTCTTATGAGGTTAAGTGTACGAGGTGCTGCGAAATTACAGCACAATTTAGATAGCTGCTTCTATTACTACAGTGAATATTTTATGCAAAAAATCTAACAAGAGTAAAACGTACGGTACGTTGATCGCTAAATCCTTTGGACGGGAACAGTTGTAGTCTCAAGCTGCCGTCTTCGCCCCCGACGCAATACTTTAGAAGCTGGCGCCCCTCAGAGGTTCGCGTTCGTCTAACAATGCCTCAGATTGGGAATGCGGAGTCAGAATGCAAATACAGAGAGCGCGCTGCATTCAGCGACAGGCGCGACGCTCCACGAATACCCTTTGAAACTTCTGTGCAGTGTAGCGGAACCCGACGCGCCCAGAGTGGAAATGTCTCTCGTTTTTTATATGGTTTCATTTGAATTAATATTTCGTTTCGGCACTTTCTAGACTACTTTATTACTGTTTTGGGCATTAGAGCCCAAAATAATAATATTAATCACAGTCAGAGACATTTTAGGTTATAAATACTTTAAACTGTGGACTGGCAGGACATAATAACTCGTATCTGTCGCAAATAAAATGTATAATGAGACTTCTCTTGAACTTATTTCGGCTTGCACCAAAGCACACCTATAAATTTATGACGTTTAACGTCATTTTGTATGAATTTTTTGTTTAACAAAAAATATTGAGCTTAAATGCGATTAAGAATTATTTGCAAGCCGCCCTAAGAATATAAGAAATTATGCAGAAGTTACCTATATTACTCAAAATAATTTAATGTCCCCGTCCTTCACGTCTTTCATTCGAAACGAAAGACTCATAAATTGTAAGTCCAATAGTTTCGTTTACAGAGCCTGGAGTCCATTTTACTAGCGGCAAGAATAGCTAGGAAGTAATTGTTGGGCGTTCTTTGGGCGAATCAATTTGCTCGAAGAAAGCGGCGGCGGCGCGACGCGCGCTGAATCGCCACGCTGATGGGATTGCGCCGCGCACTCGCGAATAGGGTACAAATCACAAAACATTCCAATCCCTCCGGTTAATTGAATCCTGTAGGCCTTCATTAGAGGGCGGTGAACGAATCGACAAAAACGAACTTTTACCGAAAGCAGAATGCCGCCCGCCGCCGCTCGGACAAAAACCGCAAATGACATTCGGGAGGTGGCGCGGATCGAATAATTACGCAGCTCGGCGCCGCGCCGCAACTTGGCTTTCACACTCCAAACATTGTCGCTCCTTCATCAAACTTTGCCTTCTATTTCGCGATGCTTGAATTATACATGTTTTGCCGAAACGTAAGTAGATACTTAGCAAACTTTCTGATATAAAGAGATGTGTATCCCGCGCGCGTAAAATTTATGTTACATTCTGCGTGTCGCTGCATGCGAGGCAGAGCGGTACGATTTCGTGAACTGCAACGCTATTTAAAACGCTTAGTAAAACAAAGTTGTGCAGCGTTGAATTTAAGGAATAGTTATTTCCGTCGAAATTGTCAACTTTGCACCAGATTGAAAGTTGAACTGAGAAGCAGTCTCAGTCAGACTAGTTTGAGATTCAAAAGTATTCCAATATCAGTGGGATAGCGAGTCGCGAAAGACGGGGTCGCAGTTGCGGGGGGCGGGCGGGGCGCGGGCTGGGGCCGACATCGGCCATCGCTGAATATGTTAATGCGGTCGCTGTCGCCGCAAAACCTTCGCAGACACATTCTTATTGGGTTTTATTTTGACATTTATAGTTCGCCAAGTAATACGGTCTAGCAAATAAGAACGCACTAAAATTGTAATCCAATAACAGATAAAAGATCAACTAACACATGTGTTGTTATGTTACTTATTAATTATATAATTTGTGTACGAAAAGCTTAGTGAAACTTTAGAAAAATGTTGTGCCACATCAGCACCAGTTCCATCTCGCCGCATAGCTGAACAGTTTATTTATAAAGCGTAGTCCTCTAGCTGTACCTCTGTGGCTGTACGTTGATCTTTACAGCGTGACCCAAATTACGGAGCGTTACTTTGTGAGGTGGAAGTTTATTTCATCAATAAGCCGCCCTCGCCGCCCGAGCGCTGCGCCGTCGAATGTGAAAATGCACACAGCGAGCCGCAATACGCTTCAACAGGCTGTGTTGGTAAATTCTAAACGAAGCCGGCTCAAGTATCCCCCGTACTATGTTGTCGAGAACGCTGCTTTGCAGATACCGGCATTCTTTTGATCGCAGTCTAGGGAACTAATCTATTAATTATTATAAGGCTGACGCTTATCGAGTGTAAGTACCGTCGCGTAATGTGCGCTGCATTCTGTTTTATTCAAAATTATGGTTTTGAATGAAACAGAATACAGCGCATACGACCGAAATTATGTGACGGAAATGCAATTTTTTAGCTAACAACGCGGGTAAATCTTTGTCCATGTGAGTTAGATAAAATACGCCTGTTGGTCCACAGTACTAAAGCTACTTCCATCCTTGTATCTAAAAATTCCTACACAGCATTGAGAACACTTTCCAGTACGATTTTATTCACTGATATTTTCCAAATTGTACATCGGTTTCTTTACTATTACTATTACGGTTACTATTTGTATTTAAGAGATATGCTTTCTGTACAATTTCCTAATTCAAGTGGTTCATAGTAGGGGCCGTACTCAGTCAGCGCTCGATCCCGCTCGCATGACAATTCACTTTGAGCGGTTTTCTAGAGCTGCCCTGCTCGCACCCATCCGCCTCAGTGTCTGCATGCCTAGTACAGCCGAACAGTGCTCTGTGTTTGCACCAGAGACAGGGCCCGCTATAACTGCAATTTCAGCGGCTTAACTAAGTTTAACCCGCTGCTAATTAAGTTGAATCACCAGCTCGGTTTGCTTACGTCTCAGCCGATGTTCAGGGGTGGATTGTCAACGTTGGAATTAGTGAATTATGCCGCCTCCGCAGGAGCTAACATTCCCAACTAGTTTAAGACGCTGGATACTTGATAGAGTTTCGACTGCAGGATATCGGAACTATGCATGCGAGTATTTGGATGTTGTGTGAAGAATGCTAGGGGTATAGTTACAATCTCAACTAGAACATATGAGCTGTTTTTAATTAGTTTCTTTGAAGTTTTGTTCACAGTTAATGTACATACTCGATTTGAGCGATTTGAGAACATAATTTTGTTTTATTATCAGAAATTATTTAATTTTTTAGATAGTACGTAGCTACAGTAGTGGGAATATGACTGTATTGTGATCGATATGGAGATATAATTGAGAATCAAACCTGTAAATATATGCTACCTAGACCAATATGCGAACCACTGCAATGCTTACTAATTCGCTCACAGAAACGTATTTCATATCCGACGTTAACATTTATCCGATAAAAGTGTTCCGAGCGCGTCAGATGAACAATAAGCGTGTATCAGTCTCGGAGGCATCGAGTGCAAAGAGCAATAAAGGCGTGTGAGGGATCCTTTTAAAGTTCAATGCACTCAAATGGGAAATGGAGAGCGCGCCTTCAATTCGTTCCTTTGAGGCGTCTGTAAGCGCCTTTGCCCCGGGTCCCGCTGCAAAAAGCGGGAAAACACGAAGGAAACTGGATAACTCCACGTATTACTGAGAAACGTTTTCGTACAGGATGCTACATGAAGAATGCATTCATGTGTGTGAGTTACCACGTACACCGTTTTCGATTTGTCTTTAATTAAAGAGTTAGGAAATTTAGCTTTCACTGTGCGGGGAGTTGCTTCTGTTTTTGTTTGTGTAGGTATATTATTAAGCTCGCGATCGCGTACTCAGCGTTAAAATCCATTTTTTTTATACGCGCTGCAAAGGACTGGAATTCTCTGCTTGAGTCACTGTTCCCCAATAAGTAGAACCTTGGGGTCTTCAAGAGTGATTAGGTATCTGCTAGGCAAGTGTTACAATTGGCAAAATGTTACATCTTCGACCTCATGGTCGCTTTCCATCATGTGAGTTGGTGTCAAATGTAAGCCTATTGATAAAAATAATAATAAGGTCAGTTCTGTATGCAACTCCACCGGCAACTTGCGACTCGCTGTGCTGCTGGCGGCACTCTAGATTTTAGGTTTTTTATAATGTGTATATTTGTATTTTTAAAAATTCAATACCGAAACGTGAATAAAGAGAATAATAATAAAAAAAGCTCCTACACAAAGTAATGGCCATGCTGACTTCGATGAAGTGTTGTTTCTACTAAAGTCGAAAATGAAATATGACCTATGTTAATCTCTTACGTAGCTAGCTCCTTCATAATGTTATAGATATTATAAATGTACTTTAATTTAAGTGTAAGATTTATAAGATTTTTGTACAAAACGCGAATTATTTGTCCATCAGTTATCTACAAGCATCATATCTACAATTGTAGCACAATTGTCTATATCTCGAAACGGACAAAGGGTTATTCTTGTCTTTTTTCCAGTAATTTGTTAAGTTCCCAGAACAAAGGAGGCGCTCCACCGGGACTGTTGTAGGGCTCTTTTGAAACTTCGCAAAAAGCTATATCTAATCACGTCTCTAATCTTATATAGCCTTTAGGCTTGACCTTTCACTGACTGCCTCCTGGGGGCGGCCTCTACACACTTATCAGCGGTAGATATTACTGTAATATAGACGACTGATATGATAATGGCAATGACATTTAGTGAACAGAAAATAGGTCGAAATTCTCAAAATGTCAAATTTTGTGGACCTTGGAGACTGAACTGCACCAATAGTCAGTTTTCTATTCGTTAATCTATTGTTGATCATCAATTAAAATTCGCCATCCTTGTCTATGGTGAATTGTAGATAGAGACAGAAAGATTTTTAATCAATGATTAACATTGATAAACATTTTAGAAACTTTGTGTAAGTCTGAAGCACCACTCTGAGTTACCCTTCCCTCTTGCGTCCATCGGCTTCCTATGACCTTTACAAGGTCAAACTCAAGTAGTCTCACTCAAAAGTTTTTATCTATTGAAATAGGATTAAGTAACTTTATTACTTATAATCTTTTATCAATAGTAAAAATAACTTTAAGGAATCCAAGGGATCGTTAGGCGCTTATCCAGGTAGGGGGTGACGCGTTTCTTTCCTTTATGTTTTACTGTGTACAATAAAGAGTTAAATAAAAATACTTGATGCTCACCATTACTGCATTGATCTTGAAATCCATATGGTTCTTAACCTCCGTGGCCAGCTCCCGGATGAGCAGCAGCCCGTCCTTACGAACCACTTCCACGTTCGATTCATGGTATTTCTGTAAAAAAAAGAAAATATGATAAGGATATGTGCAGGGATTTTTAATTAAATAAATATAAGCGCAAAGAGGGCTAAAGATGTACTTTTCGGCCATCTTGTAGGTATACATTTACAATTTTATGTCGATTTGTATGGCCCCATAAGGGTAGGAAGGAAGGAACATTATGCATGGTTAAATCCTCATAAATACAATGCCATAACTAAAAAAAATGCCGATGAAGCTTATTCTACTTATTCGTATTTAGCTCCCTAAAAGCAAATAGTTTAGAAAACTAAAATTAGAACCAAGTTTGAATCATTTATGTTTAAGAGATGTAGATCAAATGCCTGCCTATTAAATAGTAAACAAAAGCTTCACGTTCCGAACTAAATGCTGTAAAGGGTCATCGACACCAAGTTCAATAACTAGATAGCAGTGTTGCTGTGCAAATAAACTGCACCGCGTTGGACGCAGCGTGTGGACAGCGTGTAATTTAGTGCTCTCACAAGCAGAGATAAACATTGGCAGGCGTGTAGAGCGCGCATAATTTGCGAAAATGACAACGCTCGTGTCGCGCCCGCGCGCTACATTACGCGCTGAGTTATTGGCGCTACGTAGAGCTGCTGGGTGAGGAGCCGATTCCCGATCGAGCCTTTAGAAGGGAGCATGGTATGCATGTTTCCGTAATCTCCAAGTTTATAAATTATATCCAATTCGCTTTTCCTATGCCCATTATAAGCAATTCCTTTTTGAGACTGGATGTAAAGTGGTAGTGTTCAAGTGAACGGGGTGGTAAATAAATGACTGATTGAGATTTACACATAAAATTGCATAAGATTTTCATCTTGAGATATTTCGTTTAATTTAACTTTTGTTTTGTTATATGACGTAGGTCCTATGTGCTAATATTTCTGCGAGATTAAGTGGCTTGTGTTTGTGGTGAATAATCTACAGGACAAATGAACTTTCTTTGTAAAACCTGCCACTAACAGTGTAAAAAGTAGAGTAGATATAATGCGCGCGTACCATTTTACTATAGTATTATTCTTACAGTCAGTGCCTTCATAGACGCGTAGCCGCATAGTACAAGCAATCAGAAAATCATACTCTTTAGATGCATTATCATTTATTATCAACCAAGAAGCAAGTATGATAGCTCGAACCCCATCCAGCTTTGTTCCTTCGAGCCGGAAACACCTATTCCTGACCGATACAGGAGACCGAGATTATAATAAAAAAAATCCGAGAGCCCGAGACCAAACCTGCGCACCACGGCCCAGCCCCGAGCGCGGTGCCAGCGCGGTGCGGAATCATCCGGGAGCTGTCAAATTTAAAAATGGAACGAACACGTCCGGAATGCGGCGGATGCTGGCTGCCAAATTATTGTTATTCGGCGGAGGCCGCGGCGCCTTGTTATTGAATTCTGGATTGTGCGCCGCGAAGCGCCAGCCCGCGCCCACCCATTGTTGCATTATCTAATAGAAATGGATTTCGGAACGACTTATAAAACGTTTCCGTAATATTTAGTCGGTTGGGACTCTCTGGGAATACAGATTTCAGTGTGTTTGTTATAATGCTGTATAGGTTGTTTCTAGACCGACAGGTACTATATTTGCCTGCATTGTCACTTTATTACCATTGCAATCAATTGCTAGGCAGTTAAAAAGTGAAGAAAGTTGTCCTTTTTCAATAATTATATGTCATCTATTGAATTGTCCTGGGTTGTCTGAACTATACATTACTGTGAAAATTTACTATCAATGAGGACAACTATGTGCCCATGTTTTGTTATATGAAGGTATAGGTCAAATTACTACTTTCTTATAATAATACAAAAAACAAATACGTCAGTGTTGTGGATTATTATGCTTAAAGTTATACTTAACTTCTCGTTAAACTAGACGTAAGTCCATCTAAAATTCATATGGGCTTCGGTATTTCTAGTAAAGTGCCCTTATTAAAAATGGGCCTCTAACATTAAACAAGTTAGGAAAACTTTCTTTTCTGTTTGTTTTGTTCAGTTACATATTTAAGCCATTGAATATTTGAGTAAATAAGTACTTGCTGTATCATAACATTTTATTTTGTGTTTTTTTTTCGTGCGGTACAGTTATGATGTTGTTATGTTGTTCCTACCCCACTCGAGCCCTATCCCAATGGCTCTTTTCAGGATCTACAAACCGGATTAAAACATCTAAACTGTCAACACCGGCTTGTGCAAGGGCCGCTTTCCTGTTCTTTCTTCTCCACTTCGTCAGATCTTCAGCGCCCTGATGCTGGAAGCCGCTAACTCAATACAATTTTTTGGGTTTCCCGCAAGATCCCTTTCCTGGTACCGACAAGTCTAAGTCATCGAACCAGCGCTGGCGAGCCTCTTCAATCTAATCGGGATAAAATCTGTATAGATAGGTGTGGGCCAGAGATACCACTTTTCACCTATTGATTGGGGTCTAGCGTGGTAGGATAAAGCGTAATTTTCCCGATTTGTAAGGAAGGCAATGTCTATGCGTGGCGTCATATTGCAGAGGGAATAAAAATATACGGCCGAAGTACTTCTACAATAATATAAACGCGAAAGTTTGTAAGGGTGCCTATTTGGTTGGACATTTTCTTACTCTTTCACGAAAAACAAAAAACGGAATGATGTCGTCGCTTATATCCCGCCCAGAACGATATTATAGGCATTTATACCGAAATTCCATGTAGTTCCTGCGAGAACAGTAGCATTCTACTACTAGGTACTGCACTAGCCGAATTTTGTGATGTAGTCTGTTGTTGGATATACTTTAACCGGGTAGGCAGTTACATTCAATTATCTACTACATCTTTACAATACTAACTACATTTCATTCTACTGCTCCTACCAACTTAGATATCCCCGAATAATCGAAACCCCGACAACGACGACGCAGTAATGGATCTGGGGCTTTGTGGGGCATTTGATGTCCAAAGGACTCCTTTGGGGAGCGTTAACAAGGTATATACTTAATTGGGGTACTAGTTTAATCCGCATCACATGCCTCCAATCCGGTATCAATACTCCCAAGAGAAACTGAAGGTCCACCATTGATTACGTCTTACATCAATTTATGTTCGCAAATATCGCTTCCAAATTTAAAATCGCATGTAGACCGAAATGATGATATATTTAATATCCAACGAATTCTACTCTCCGTATTTCCGTAATCCGCTGAGATGCACCAGTTCTTATAGCTTTCCTGAACGAATTTCATTAGGTCGCCGATCGCCGTTCGCATTGTGGCGCTGTAGACGGCTAGACGGAGTCCTCGCGATTATTCATTAGCCAGTGATAGTGAACCATCAACGCTCGCAGCGAGTGCTCGAGGACCCCAGAGGGACACATTGCCGACAAGGAGCCTAAATTCAATTACGCCAGTTAATTTAATCCGCTTTGTACGTCGACCCCCTCGCCGCAACCACCGGCCTGGGATTAAACCTGTTTTCAACTATTTACTTGTGCTGGAAGTAGTTGCTGACGGCCAACAAGGCTAATCAGCTACTTTGTTGTGTATGGAAGGTGTTTTTGTACACAGCGCTTGTGAATAACAAGCAGACGTGTTCCATGATCCAGAGTATTTGGAATGGAAAGTGGTAAGTAACTATTACTCTTCATATCTATGATTTTTCATGTCAGTTTGCAATAATACGGAGTTTTCGTTACGCCGGCGGTGGCTGGCAAATTACTTGGAATATTACGTTGACCCACCATAACTTTCACTCTCTTTGTGCATAGAGGGAACTTGTACTCTCCAGGGAACTCATTTCACTCTCGGAATTATAAATGCGAAAACGTGTCACATAGAGACTTAGCTTCGTTTTTGTGTGGACTACGTGGAATAATAAAGGTACTTTATGTATATCGAACTATATGCACACAAATTCACGGGCAAAATATAGGTATTCAGTCACGATTATTATGTCAATTAAACAAAATGTATTTTTCATGAAAAGTGAATGTGCAAACGTTGGGCTACAATTTCGCGTTTTCCAAACAATAAACACGTCTTCTGTGGCAGTTTTATCGCTGTTTTCAGATTTGCACGCCTCAGCATATACAAGTTAAAGTATGCCAGTGTAGCTGCAGTTTATTATTGCTATAAATTGCTTCGAAGTGCGGAGGCGCGGCTAACTAGCGCAATTACCTTATATGCAAGGAAACGCTCAACACTATTTGCAACGTTGTAATTAGTAAGATAGGACCGTAACCGGAGGACTGGAGCGGCGGTTTTCCACTCGTCGAATTCGTACGCACAGGTATTACCTATTTTAAGTCGATATTGCACGCACTGGCAGTAATACCTACCTATTTTAAACCTTCGTTAAGGTAGTAGCAAGTTCGTTAGTGGTGTTCGTTAAAGTGAAGGGTGTTCTGTATTAATGTGTAACGTAGTTTGGAAATAAGTGAATAAAAATAAGCTCGAATAACGACTTAATTTAAATAAGTTGTTTAATTAAGTTATTAATTTTGAAAAACGTCATCCTTCATGCGCTACGTCTATTACATAGAGCACTTCTTTGTATATCTATAAAATCTGTCCAAAAAGACTTGTCTTATTTGGTTGTGGAAATTATGTATTTGTGTAAAATTATGTAAATGAATAATTTGTAGCAGTATTCGTCGAAATTCCCATTCTATGTGTTTCTTATATGATTCAAGATATCTGTATACAGTGTACGCCGCGTGATTGATACGGCAAGTCGTGATTTTGGGTATTGTTTGTTCACCAAATAAGACAAGTCAGTCTGGACAGATCATACGTTTAAATAATATTTAGGTAATTACAACAAGAAATGCCAGAAAAACATGATATTCTTGTATTTTGTCGGACAAATAAAATAAATGCAAATTAATACAACCTGCAATCTGTTGTAAATAAAGGAAGCAGAATAGCACGGAATCAAATTAACAACAGTTGAGGAAATCTGTGAGAGATAATAAATAAACTAAGTAAATAACGTCATACCCGGCATTTGTGATAATGGAGAGCGAAAAAATGGAACGCAAAAAGCGTTGTCATTTTCAATGGAAATCCGTATTTCGTTTGAACAAAAATTCGTCCGTTATTAAAATGCTGTTTACGATGTCCCTCGAATTAAGCTGTAAATAAAAGGGCATGGTAAATAATAACGGTAAAAACGCTTTGTCACGATCCGGGCAGATCGCGGCGCGGGCGCGTTTCTTGCCGGCCAACCGGCCCGGACAGGGCTTTCCACTCCGTCCGGCGTTTGTGCGGACCCCGCACAAGGGAACTCCATTTACCCGCAAAAAATGTGTACGGGAAAGGGTTGGACAGCCCTGCGCTGGCCGCCGCGCGCAGCCAAAGCCTTGTCAATAGGAAATCTGCAAAAATGGCCCTTTGTTGACGATATGAGCTGCGTAAATATTTATAGGTAGTATTACTAGCTTCTTTTAGTACCTACAAGTTGCTTACGAAGGACGAAATGGATGACTGAATATCATAGTATTATTATTTATTAGAGTAAATCTTTTTCCATATAATGGATGACGTCAATCTCGTTTTATGTTGCGCTATAGGTGTGACTATAGTATCGCTCTTTCTTTAAGAAATTAAATTGCCAAATTCTATCTAAATCTGTGGAGCGGTGAAACAGACAGACAGAGTTGCTTTAGCATTTATCGGCACCGGCGATCACTGGCATAATAATCCGTCCACCTCATATATTTCAATGTATACGCTCATACATTTCTGGCGTTATCAATCAGTCTTTAACTTCACAAATACTTCATTGATTTTGATTAGGTTTTCGCGGTTTGATAGCCAATAAGAGAATGATTACCTCTGTATCTGTGTGATGGTAAGCCATCAGGTGGGCTGTGTACTCGTTTGTCACTATATGGCATAAAAAACAGCTCATCACAGCCCATAACAGTCCACTGCAGGACTTAGGGCCTCTCCCACGAAAGGGGAGTTATTGCCATAATTTCTACGCTTGGCAGGCGGGTTGGAGATCGCAGTGTTATAAATATGGCAATGGAAAACGCTGCTGCCCATTTTCCAGTCTACGGAGACCCTAGAACTTTTGCCTCGAAAACATTAGTCGCCTTGTCGGCCAACAGCTCATAATAACAATTTAATCAAATTTGAAATTATCTTCTTCTTAATTTTACTAATACATTTTTAAAGTTGGCTGCGATCCTCGGCGCGCTCGTTGGCTCAGAATTTCTTAAATGGAACGGTTGACATTCTACTAGGACGAATTACGCCATCTTGCATTAATTTTCAACTGAAATAAGCGGACAGATTAGGTACTTCAAAGTTCTACAGTGTTAAATTATAAAATAATTTAGCACAAATTCTGAAAAATATGTTGATTTTATATTATTTAATTACAATCGCGGTATGCTCCGTGAAAGGAAACTTATGCAGTCAGAGATTATGATTTAAATATTTTTTTACAGCAAATAGGTCTATGAACTTAACTGACTATATATGCTAAATAAATGTACTCACGTAACATTTTGAAATTAATATGAAATGGGTAGTTGGTGACTCTAAACAGAAAAAATACCAAAGTCTTTAATTTAAAATCATCTGTAATTTATACATTGAAAGTTAATAATTACATGAATTTAATTACTTATTAAGTCATTTCGAATTCATAAACTCGCAGCGTAGCTATATGTATATCGAATGTAGGTTTAGGTTACGTTATTATAAATATTCTGTGCTTTAGGTAGGTACTACACAAACTATTGTCAGACCTTCTATAAGTATACTAAACTAGTAATTTCCACTAATACTTTCTGCCGATTTCCCAAATATGTCCTCGCGCAAGATGACTACCCATATAACTCTATAAACAAGTATCTAGTCATTTAATTTTATTCGTTACTAAGGTAGCGTATTTATCGCATCATAGGACATGTATTTGTTTCAGCTGCCTATCACTGTTATGATTGGTCACTGCATGCCCCTCGACTCTCAGAACCTCGATCCCGAGTGATATCGGAGGCGGCGGCGATCAGCGCTCAGAGCCGCTAATATTGAATAAGTTCCGATGGAAAAGTTTCTCGCGAAACATTATATTACTTTCCCGAACGCTCCTCGACAGAATTTTGATTGTTTTATATTACTGCGGCGGGCATAATAATGAAATATCGACGATTCCGTTCGCGAGTAAGCCCCGTTTATTGGGTCGCCGGACGTGACGCTGGAGATGTTTACGATTAATATTGAGTGATGATTTACTTTAATCTTATTATGTACAGGCAAAGTAATCTTCTATACATACAATAATATTTCTAATAGAATAAAGTACATAGTACGCATGGTATAAAATAGCTTATATGTGTTATTTTAACTTTATAAATCAATCACATTTAGTGTACACTGGTCATCTGGTCAATGTCTCGGTTGTGCTCTCCCGCGTGAGGGCTCGAGGTCCGCCTTGACCATGATCTAGGATTTGGCAGATAGTAATTACAGTGGAGCGACTGCCATCTGACCTCGATGACCCATGAACATGGATGTTAACAGGGGAACCTAACTAGGTTGGATCATATACTCCGCGAGGGTGATTTGATTCTATGCCATCATAGGTAGCGAGCGATTGCGGGAGTGTGTGGAGATTATATTGTCTGTCTTCTGGAATACCTGTTCAAATGCTGACTTATTTCTTTTTCATATTGTTTATTGTCTATTTCCCGTGACTTGTAATTTTTTAAACTTGCCACTTACCTAACGCGGCTCTTCCAAACTTGTCATAATTTTTAAACTATAAAAGTAGTGTCATATGGTCTTCATCTTCATCCCGTCATCTTATAACATTCCTGCGGTTCTAAGCAGATTTTATATACTACGCAGTGCCAAACGAGCAGACAGCCCGCCTGATGGTAAGCGGTAACTGTCACCCATAACATATACGATTAATACATTTAGGTTCCCGACAACAATAATACGGAACCACAGGTACGTTGTCACTGTGAGGACTCAGATGAAATGCCTCATGCCTGTAATTGCGCTAGCTACCTTATCGTTCAAACCGGAACACAACAATGCAATCATTGTTGCTTGGCGACAGCAATAGATAAGGTACTCACTCAAGCGGACTCCTCAGGCTTGACATTGCCTTGATATTTTAAAACGTCCTTTCTATTTTAACTCCTGTTAGCTAAGTCTGTCGAAGCTCTACTCTACCCTATTCAAGATAAGGTACATTATAGCTTGACATGTCTATCCAGTTAACAAGTGTACCCTATCAGTATATCTCGTGCGTGATGTGTTTTCGTGGCCTGAGGTGCGCGTATTTCGTCGGCTGATTGTGTCGCGTGAGGGCGCGAGACGCGTAGCCCCAGCGATATTAACTAATGGTGAAATAATCGTGACACCCGCATTGTGTAATACTTAGTGTCCCAATCACATTAGCGATTTTCGGGGCACGATTCTCCAGCGATTTCGGCGGAGGCACGCCGCGAGTTTGCTCCGTGTTAGCGGTGAATGTGTAGCGGTTTTTGTTTAAATATGCAGTCGATAGTGTATTAAGTTAGGGCCCGGATCGACCACCTTCTCACTGCGTACATGGTGCTGCGCATCCGCGGTTTGACCGCGCGTACACGATGATTGTGAAAAAAAAAATTCTCTCATATTCATACAATTAAAAATGAATTAGCACTTAGGACAACAGGCGACGCGCTCGGAATCCTCGTGCCCTCTTAGCGAAGACGTCGGTACGATCTCTTACTCTGTTTGTCTTTCTCTATTGAAAATAGGTTCTTTTTTACGAATTCTTTAATACTTATTGTATAAAATGCGAAACACGAAAGGCGCTCGAAAATCGCTTGTCTAATAAGGACCTTATTTCAAGGTGACATACACAACCCCTGGGGGCGCGAGCGGTGGGGCCCGCCACGTCATGTCAAATAACTCCAGTTAAATGTGTACGACTTTGTAAACCGTGTATGTAAATAAATAAGCGTGTGAAATCTCCGTGGTTAAAGTAGGGAGCGACTACAGCTCCCCAGAGCTGTGGCAAATCAGATCAACAAAATACCCTGAGGCTGAATACCCTCCGGGTTTTTGATGTGATATCCAGTGAGGAGTGTGTTTAGTAATTTATTTAGGAAAACGAACAGTCTTACGTAAGTATTACACATAAACAAAACATATCAATAGACTTACAGTTCCATAATACTGATCCATTTTTTTTTTATCGAGCTTCAGAAGTAATATATTTAGTACCCATGCGAAGACGGAACCGATTCATCGTTACAAATATGTACCTTCAGTACTTTACAGAAGAGCGATATTATTTCGAAATACCTACATCCAAACAGAATACTATAAAATATGCTATTGTATATCAATAGAATACTATAAACACTGAACATTATAATAATTATACACAGATCGTGAAGAATTTAGAATGTTTGTACGTAAAAGAGTACAATAATAGTAGGTTTTTCAATCGAAAGGCCGTGTTAATTGTAGCGGAGAATGAGTACGGCGAGCGTACCCCGTGTGTACGCGCCGGGGGTTGGTTGGAGGGGGTGGGGGCAGATCTAGGTCGAAGGGGAGGGGGCGCTACCCGCTGCATTTTTGTCCGAACGTGTCCGACCGATGAGGCTAGTTACTTGCTCCATGCCTTCGCACTTCTCAATGCGAAAACTCACACGTACCCTCCGGCCCGGTTAAAAAAAAACCAGGGAATTGTGGCCTTTACGGTAAAAATATTGCCGTTTTCACTTACGTTTTGTATTTGATTCATTTTCGTGAAGTGCCTCCCGAACTCCCAAAGGTCCACGCCGAATTTTAGCGCCCAGTTTTTAACTCTGAAACAATGTAAAAGAAATTTGATTAGATACATTTTCATTATTTCAATAAATGAAAATTGATCGTCTAAGATAACAGTCTTCATAATTCAACGTGAAAAGAAAATAATGTATCTAAAGACATAAAAAGAATCGACAGAAATCTATAAGACGACTGGAGGAAAACGATACAATGCCAATGGGAAAAATCTTTTTAAACATTCATCATAATTCTGTCACGCGGAAGTAAATGTGATTGGGGGAAGCAGGTTAAGCATTTTTTCCTGTTCGCTAGCCACCCTTTATTTTATTTCATATAAATTCGTTCCCGGAACTTTTACTGATACATTTATATTTGTCGCGAAATGGCAAATATAAATGTGTAGCAATCACGGTGATGGGATGAAACCAATTTAATTAAGCTTTGAAACGCAGGTAGCCGGGTTGCGGGTTGCGATTGGAAATGTTTCCCCATTAATTATCAGTTTCTTACAGCCTTCGGATACTTTTTACGGGAGCGAGATTTAAATCATTGTAATATTTCAAGCAATTTCAGATGAATGGCGCCGGGCTCGGCTTGTTTCTTTTATATTTTTATTCCCTTTATACTTCTCCTTTTCGGCGCTTTTCATCAATCGCGTAAATCGTAAAAAAGATAGCTTTTTAAGCTGCTTGCACGTTAACTCTGATATTGTCGGTGTTATATTCATAACAGCCCGTGAACTGAAAATGCTTTTAGGTACATTTTGTCCCGTCATTGTTTGCTTTTCAGTGTTTTTATGTGTAGTTAATGAGTATATAGACCGGATAATTCTGTTGTAGTCATTAGTGTCTAAAACAATTGTGTTATAGAATAAGGTTGGAACTTGTATAAAAACAGACGTTACATTAGGTTTTTTATGGAACCGCTCGTTTGCGTAATTCCACGACTTCATATCGCAGTAAATCATCTGTAAGGTCGGGCAACTTAGATTACGTGTTCAGCAAACTCAGCCTAAAATATACATATATCGTAGTAATAGGTGATACAACCCCCCATGGTGAAGTCAATATTACTTAAGAAAGGACAAGGCGCCCTTGTCTCAAGGGCGCCTTATTCGAACTTGCTTATGTCATACACTCTCGAATGTATTTTGTATAATGCTTTCTTTTACAGTTTAGAAGGTTACCTACATATTTAATGTAACATAGACTCTTTAATCCTTTGTAATCCCTAATCTAATAATTTATGACCTCACCAAGTGGAAGTATTCAACTTATATGCGATAAGGTGTTAATAGGTATCTGGAACTTTATATTTTCAGAGGCTGGGTTTGAGTATTCAACTTTACTAGAATTTCATTTTAATTTAAAAATTAGTAGGCTCTGAATCAATTTCCGTTTTTGAAAAAATGTTTCCGTATTAATATGCTTATTCTCCGGAGCGGTTGCAGTCGTTGCATACATACCTACCGTTGACTTTTCTGCCATCAATGAATTTTCACATCATAACTCGCGAATAAAGTCATTTTTAACGATACGAGATTGTGTATCAGGTGTCAAAGACATTTTGATTTGCAGCACGACACCGCCCGCAGCTTTGTTCGGCTGGGTGACGATGTCGCGGGGGCGTTTAAGGCGTTTTAAAACTTTACGCCATCTTATTCCGGTTGGATCTGGATCGGGCCACAATGCGCTCATTAGCAATCAGGGAATGTTTCGTGGAGCCAGTTCGGCCAAGTTGGGCCGTCCCAGCCACCGGGCCGCCATTAAATAGCTTAAAACGTCGCTAAACATTGATCTGCCCAAGGAGTTGTAGAAGAAAACCGTTTACTGTAACCGTTGCGGATATTCTAGGACAATTACAAAATTCTAGGACAATTACAATTCGACACTAATTTAACAGCAGATTATCAATATTTATTTGTAGTTTTTCGGAATTATCGAAAGTTCGTATTATTTATTTCATAACGTATCTTACAGCTGTGAATAGCTTCTTACATCAGTCCCTGCTCGAATTCTAGGACGAGGCAGTAACAATGAACACCTACCTCACCTACCCTTAAGGGAAGTGGTTATTTTTCACCGATTTGATATTATTCGGCGTGTTCGTTCCGGCAGGAAGGGCCGAGGCAGGTGCGCCGAGTGGCCGCGCGCCCGTGGAACGACTTTTTGAAACTACAGCCATTTACATCACAATACCATTTTTTGAAAGGTACCGCCAATTTCTTTTATGATTCTCCACGACTTTAACAAGGGAGCGAAGGTATTTTGATGTTTGGAGCGCAGAGTTTTCTTTTTAAAATAATTATTGCATTATTGTTATTGTAAACGGGGTCGCTCTTGACTAAGACTAAACTAAGGTTATAATAGAATAGAATGTAATAGCAAGTTCTCTGAATCTCATATTAATTATATTTAAAGAAGGACGACAATAAAGTAAAAAATAAAATACTGTTTTATGTTCAAAATCATTCTATAGTAGCTAGTTTTTAGATAGCCTAGATAGCCATGTTCTAAAAGGCAGCCAATTAGTTTACGTCGGAGGGTTTTCTCCAAGTTTATCCTCGGACAATTAAACGGGCAGACTCGGAGCGAATTACATTAGTTTTTACGAATGTCCGGGATTGAGGAAACTGAGTAGGAGGGAGTGAACACTGCAAAGATCCGCTTAAAATATCTTGTTACACTAATCGGGTTAACCCGGCGCGCGTCGGGTCGCCCGCGTCGGGTCGACTGCGCCAATTCCGACGATTCGGGGACCCGACGAAAGGAGCACAGTTTATTTTTAATTGAATTTATATTTTTGGGACTTCCCACGCAGTTTTAAACGAGACAAAGCAGCGTGTGTAATAATATGTGTGTAAGCGAAACGCAATTGCCGCAGCAATTAGTGTTTAGTACAGCAATATAGGGAGCAAAAATACAATTATAAATTCTGGATTTTGAGACAATATTCAAAAATCGTTTATTTCTACTTTTATTTTGTTCAATGTCCTGTCAGCAAAGACGTAACTAAATTATTGTCATATTAAAATGCTTTTCATCAGATTGTGATACCTTATCATCGATAACGTAAAATAGACAAAAACATTGATACGTGGCGCGTGCGTGGTGAATCGCTTCGTCTATACCTGCAATTGTTTCTAGATCTCGCAAATCCGCCTCCGCCGCCCCACAATATTACTTCCCGCGCGCCGCTTCCGCGCCATTCCGTCCGATGCGTGTCGAATTCCCTCCTTTATTAATTTGGCCCGACAGGTGAGGTGACACATGAAATGATTTTCACTTAACTCGATCGTCGGTTCATGAATGTTCGATTTTTCCGCGCCCCCGTTGACGTAGGTGCGGTAACCAATCTGTCATAGGTGATTCATTCATGTTTGTCCATTTTATTCTGACCCTTATTTTGGTTTAATTATTACGGGAGGATTTACCGTTTCCATTTTATTTTTTGTCACAATCACAAGTAGAACAGTCCGTAATTTGTTATCCTGCCTGCTAATTTATGCGTTCATATGGTAGCTAGAGAGAACAAAGTGGCATGAATATTCTGCTCTAGTTTTAAGTCAGTTAGCAGACCGCGTAAAAGTTACTAATTAGTTAACAGTTTCCATTCGCATGCAGCTTGCTGTAAACCTCGTAACACAATTAAACCGGCTCCGGTGAAGGCGAATAACGAATAACTAATTTAGCGCGGCATCAAGCGAGCTGAATAGCAGCCGGCGGTGCGCTCGGCTCAATGCGCCTCGCCGATATTAAAGTTAGTTCATTAAGATATCATCGCTTTCTATCTCGGTTGCAGCCGATAACAGTTGTTTTATTAATCAGCGCTCGCGGCAGACGGTTGTCAGACGGGCGCGGGCGGCTGTCTCGCGCGGCGACGTGGGGCGTCGTCCTTGTCCTGCGTGGGGGGTACGAGTGGGATGCTCAAGCGATAAGCGTGCTTTGCCGGCCACGCTGCGCCCTTACGTAAGCCGTGGGCCTCCAGCCTCCGGCCGTACCGTAGTACGCGCCCCCCGCCCCCACCCCGCCCCGCGCTAGATCAATACCGGGGCCGGCGCCTTTGACATGTGCCCCGCGTGCCGCTCCGCAAATATTTACGTTGTGGACCAGATCATAACTAGTTTCATCTGGTTTCGCGGACCCGGCTCCCTGGCCGGCTGGGAATGTATTATTTTTTGGGCCGTTATTTTTTTACAGTCCACCGATTTTTATTGCTTGAGCGGTTCTTGGGTGATTATTATTTTTTGTTCGCTTCTTATTGCTGGCATGTTTTCAAGGGTTCCTCTCGTTGTACTGTTTTGATACATTTGATATAGAATCTGAAAACTGGAGGCAAAGGAGGAGGAAGATCCGGAAAGCGAACCCCGGCAGAATCCGGGATTAACCACAGGGGATCTGGGATGATGATGATTATGATTTGATATATGTTCAATAATGTATATTTCGTTTTTTATGTATTCATTTCAGGTAACCGAGGCTAATACAGAAATACGCAACATTACAATAGAACAATAATTTTTTATAAAATACCATTAACCAATAAATTTAGAAATCTATGAAACAGAAAACTGAGTGCTACGCTTTTCGTAGCGTTGTGCTACGAAAGCATCACTGAATATTTTTTCATCCTATCTGTTCGAAAAACGACGTATATTATATAATAGAGGGAGGCGGACGATCAAGCAGGTCACCTGATGGTAAGTGATCACCGCCGCCCACGGACATTCGCAGAACCAATCCGAATTAAAAAAAAAAAAAAAAGTAAAATATGTGCATACTCCCTTCTCAGCTCACGGGTGGTTATCAGTTTGTAATTAGTTGGGTAATAAAGAAAAATAAGTGAACGCGAAATATAATACTCATATGTTTTAGAGAATGTGACTAATAGAGCATTATTTATAACGCCCGGGCAATATGAATAATGTCCAATGTGAGTAGACAATGTGATAAAAACTATTGAAATAATTAAATTGACCGTGCATTATGAATAATGCCCGTCACTTATTGGGATTGAAGATTTATCAAAAAACAGAATCTATCAAAAACGTCGTTCTATCACAGAGGGTTAGGTAGCGACGAGGGGAGCGACGAGCGTGTTAGTTGTTATGAACCACCGCGTTTCAAACCAAATCTGCAATTTTTTGGAGTGGAATTTAAAAAACTGCCAGCAATTTTAGTGCAACTAGGTTAATTTGTTGCCTTATATATTTTATATTAGTTTTCCCAACAGTTACGTAGCAGTATTCATAATGACATGTGATAAATAATGAACTTTAAAAAAGTACTAATTACGTTGCCCTGTTTGACTTGTCATTATTCATATTGGCCGGGAATTATAAATAGGGACCGGATTTAATCACAATCAATCAAAATGTGATAAACGGCTATAAAAAGTAATTAATCGAAATAAGCTAAGTATGGAAACATTTTGATTTCAGTGGTTTTCACCTATAGGTACAATCGGTGGTTTCATCGTAAATTGTAATACATCCCAAGAATGGATTATTTTGGGCTCTCTATTCACCGAAAAATTATTTTTTATCGTTGGATTCGTCGAATGTCGACCTTTGGAATTGAATTATTGGTTTTGATGACGTATTGATTATGATGTGATAAAATCTCATGTAAATATTTTATCAGTAACAAATGTACCTATCTACTTTATTAATTTTTCTTCGAGAACTGCTTTAAATAGGTTTTCGAGTATGATTGGATAAGATTTTAGATGTGGATAGACGCATTCATTTTGAAGCAAACCCTTGGGGGGGCACCTGACGGAAAGTGATCACCACCGCCTATGGAAATCAGTAACGCCAAAAAATATGGGAATAGTACGAGCGAGAAACGTTCTTTTGAACCGTCCTCGCGTGGATACCAGCAGAGTCTATTGTGATTTGGGTTATGGAGTCCCGCAACTATGGACCCTAACCAACCTTACCTGCTCGTGGTACCCCGTGGTGCTGGCAGACGTACGAGACCCTGGCAAATAGGCTTTTCCGTAACTGGTTGTGCGAGTCGGACGGTAGTCGCCGCAAGTAAAATGTTGGAGGAAAGTATAGGGGGAAGGTACCAAACTCTTCCATTGTCGTACAAGGCGACTAATGTCGTTATGATAATTTAAGCCTTATTTCCACGACAAAAAGCCTGTTCCATCATGGACACAGTTCACGACAAATGTCATCCTAATTAGGACAGTATCACGTTTAGATAAAGTTTGTTTTTCTCAGTCTGACCAGATCGTTCTGAGCAGTCCCTTTCCTTGCTATTTCTGACGCTGATTATACCTTCGTAAACTAGAAAATTTGCAGCTTTTTCTGTTGTATTATTCAACGCTGCGAATCCCAACTCGCCTCCTTTACTAATCTGGAAGAGAATCCAGCCTAGCAGTGGGCTGTTGAAATGTCATTATTATTATTACAGCAATGGGAGAGTTTTATGAAAAGATAATGTTAGTTTCTAATATCGCCTCGTTTTTTGGAAATGTACAAGGTCTGTGCAGACGAAGGACAAAAATTCTCGAGGCGTTTAAAAATCCCCATTAAGAACTTGCCATACACATTTGAACGTTCAACTTGGACTAATATCGGCGGTAATTTTTTTTTCCCATAATCGACACCATCAATAGCCTATGACAGTCCGTTGTCCGGATTTGATCTTTCTCCACTAATGTGGGGGGTTTTGTTATAATCTCTACAATTTGTACAATAGTTAAGTTTATGGTCTACAGAGTTCCTGGTCTGGTGTATCTTTTTATAAGATATTGGTCGTTTTATACCCACCCATTTCAGTGGAAAGGGTTGGTATACTAATAGCACATAGCAATTTTTTGCTCTTCTTATCTTCCGCCTCCTTAGACGACAGCGGATATCGGAAAATCTACATTTACTCGAATATTTTCGAAAAAACTAAGCCGATTTTATTGCATCAACCTAAGAACCACCTCGATAAAACTGGCTTTCAAACAAAGACATTCATACCGAAAGAGGTCCATCCGCTCAGCAGGCTTTAAACTTTAACACCAGTCTTGTTGCGTGGGCTGTTAAAAAGACGCTCGTCTGCGCAGGCCTTCAAAGGCTCACCGCCGTCCTCTGGCGGGCGAATGAGGGCTCGTAAAACAACAGCCATCAAACAGAGCGTTTGACTTGACCCCGCGGAATGAGCGTGACGTAATATAGGAAAAACTACTATGTGCGAGAGAGAAGCAATTAGCTTTGATCGAAATCGGTGCTCCTATCATCCTACGCAGATATAGTTTACATAGCTATCTATGTATAATAAAGGAGGCTATGATAATATCCATCGCATGAAAGTTATATTTATTAATTATGTGGTGAATTGTCTTTAGAGATTATTAAGTAATTCAATGTATTTTGTATTAAAACATTTTACGAGAAGATTTTTGACCTTTGTTCGTAACATTGAAAAGGTATCGTAATTACGGGGAATTTTGTGAACCTTTAACCGATCATTTACATATATTTACTATTTATCATCCTAATTAGGCTACGAGAAAACCATACCGGATATTTAGTCTATGAAGCTCGTTTTTTGGGGTTATGCTCTTCAATAAAAATAAAATAAAAAATAAAATAAATAATTTCGTATAGTTTACCGTAATAATATTGTACAAAAAACATCACAATCCACAGTTGACGCACTGTGACTCCCAATCTACCCTCTCAAGAGCTATGATACAGCGTTCAAATACAATTAATTAAAATAATCAAAAATCAAAAATAGTAGTTATGATTCGAAATCGTCAAAAATTGAATTAGTATTATAACAGGAAGGAAATACTCAGTTGGTCCCGGAGCGGGAGTACACATAATTATGTCCTTCACTGCGGTGACTAGCGAGAAAGTCACACAAAATTCTGCGTTTCAGACAGAGACTGCGTCCCGTAATGCTTGTGATTTATTTTATTATTTATTTTTTGCCTAGGGAGGCCTAATGGAAATCGGCCACCATTTTTCAGGACATCTGCAACCTAAACTGCGAACGAAACAAAAAAATGTAAGTTTCAAAGTCTGCTCCGACAATACCTGTGTGACTCACAATAAATCTGATAACACCAATCGCACTGTAGCCTAGGCCTATAGCTAGATAGCCTAGCCTATTGATCGTTCATCACATGTCCTCTGTCTAGATCTGTATAAATTCTTGGCAAGGGACAACATACGATGAATGGTGTATAGGTAATGCAGAGTGGACGTCATCCAGTCCCAGAGGAACTAAAAACATGTTGAAATTGGAAAGGAAATAATAGTTGCCACAGGTAATTTTGAATCAATATTGATTTCAGCAGAATATGACCTTTCAAATAATACATGGATGGTTATATTAAAATTTACTACCTACACATCAAATATGTATTTACCTATACAACATAACTAGAGCATTACTTACTGCCTATGATGACGCAGCGACCCAAAATGAGTCTTGGCTTTCGACACTAAGAAGCTTCATTTCAATACAACAAACCTTTAGTGTACAAAATGGGGTCCTAAAGACCTCACCAGCAGTTATATTATTATATTAACCTTAATTTTGTCGCAATCAGAGTGTGGCTCTAGGTATTCCTAGCTAAAATAATGCTAGACAAGATCGTATAACTAATTCTGTGCAACTTTCTCCTGGTTAGGAGATAAACGTATCTGGGGTCTGAAGACCCCACATCGTAAGTAACGAATTTTCATTATTATAGGGAGCGTGCGGTAACTATAGAGGGCAGCACATTAGTTGACTGCAGATACACGGTGCGGATAAAAACGAAACTTTCCAGACCTGTAATCTGCATCTGTCGTTATAATAAAATTTATTTTCATTACCTTCAACAAAAGTAATAATGTTAAAAATATAATATATGGATTTCAAAATACCTAAATTAAAAGGCCAAAAGCTCTTCGAGTCTGGGCATGTTTTTGAAGTTCGTAGTTTGCCAAGAAAAAGAGACGGTGATAACTGGCAAATTCGTAGCACAAACAAAAATTTTCAATGTGTATGATTTGTGGCTGTATGTGTGTATGACGTTCAGAATAGTAAAGTATTTTTTGTACTATACCTACCTGTTTGAATTACTTAGTCCTAAAGGCCTCTACCACATAAGGCTGCGAACCACCTGTGAAACTGAGACATGGGTGTAGATGCGGATTTTTCGTTTCGCGCCGCATTATTGTTCCCCGATTGTATGATAACTTACTTACTTACTATATTGACGCAACAACTCGAAATGGTCTTGTATAAAATCGTAGAAACTAAGAAGGTGTTTAAGGATTTTTAGTTATTTCTAAGTTTGCTGAAAGAAAAATTCTATGTTATGTGCAAAGATAATTAACTACATTATATTTGGTTATGTATAAGTAATACGAAAAATGCGTTTGTATTAAACGGTAACATCCATTGTTATATTTAAACACTGCGATCTCCAATCCGCCTGCCAAGCGTGGAGATTATGGCAATAACCTCCCCTTTCGTGGCTGAGTCCTGCAGTGGACTGTTGCGAGCTGTGATGATGATATAGAATAACGTGAACGGTGTGAAGGGTTTTCAACAACAGAAATTCAATACAATACAATACAAAAACATTTATTAGAGATACAATATATATATATATATATATATACTACATGTATATAGTATCGTTCATTTCACAATTGACATGAATACAAAAACATTTATTTACCTGATTGTGTTACAATTAGTGGGAACATTATATATACCTAACATCTGGAGATCTGTAACAACTCTGTGTTACAGATCTCCAGGCCCCAAACTCCTGAATCTTTTTATTCGACTGCGAAGGAAGGGTTATGGTTTTCGAGCGTATCTATTGTATGTAAGTTTGTAAATTTCTTTATTACCACGTTTTTAGATAAGTAGGAGAGTTACAAAAAAAAAAATTATGGCATATTTTGAACGCCATTTAGTGAAGTCTAAAAAATAAAAATTCAAAGGTATCAAAATAAAGGGTTTAACGAGCTCATTTCAAAAATATTATTATAACTTATAAACTAGTAGTTAACTATAAAAGTAGTTTGGAAAGCCAAATAGAACCAAAAGTAAAGTTATTACAAAAATAGTTTTACTTACTGATAATTAAACTAGTATAAAAACTAAAAATACCGACAACTATTAAAAAACTGACAAGTTAAAAGCCTATAGTTGGAAGTAAACTGGTGTATACTATATACACCAATTTACTGTTGTTAGTGTTTATTTTAGTTTACAAATGTTAGTTTAATTTAAACTTGAAAGCAGACACCCATTCTAAATTTCTATAAATAAAATATTTTTACAAACAATTATTTTAGATTAATTAAGCAGAAGTATGTAACAAAGCAATCAGAATAAAAAATAAAAAACCCAATGTGTATGAGTGTGTTTGTATGGGCCCACGTGGGTGGGCGTGTATGTGTTGTGGATATTTCTTGGTCACAGTGGATCTAAATTTTTTGGTCACGATTCTTCTACATTCTCATTTACACGTAGGATGTATGTTTAGGATTTTATTTATTTTGTTGCAAATATTGATACCAGGTGAATAAAATATGCTCTGGGCAAAACCCGTATTGGTCGTTACCGTGGAGCAAACGGTGTAAAAACAGCGTGAGACGGATGGATTAAATAGGTCATCAGGGACGTAGAAATGAGTCCGTAGGGTAAATTATATAAAAAGTTGAAGCACTGAGAGAAACCCACATGTTCTATCAACATTTCTACAATCGTAGAAAAACGGTACAAAAGTCGCAAACCCAACTTAAAAAGTCGTGTACTTCGTCTTATTTACATTTAAAGTAAACAAATTGTCGTTCAAGCAGTTTGCAACAGAGGTGAGTCCAGTCTGGGCAGTGTTGAAAAATAGGTTTGTAATATTACAGAGCTTGTAGACTCGGGGTGGCTATCGGATACCGATCATACGGAAAATGATTATTCAGAATATCAGAACACTGGCGGTACGAATTCGTTATGATTTCCGGTTCATATTATTGTAACTTCCATTGTGCACAATAAATGGTTAAAGAAATCAATAATTTTTAATGGTTTTTTTAATTGACACAAGTAAGTGTTTATCTTAACATTATCAATGCCACGCAATGGAAAACTTAACGATGTAAACAAAATATATGACATTATTAATATGTTAATTATAGGTTATTATAGATAATAATATATTTTACGGACTTCTTGATAAAATCATAAACAAGCTGTTTTCAAACAGATTGTGCGACTGTGCCGTGCGTAAAGTGTTTGTCGTCTTTCTTTAACCAACTGCAATTAAAATTAATCTTGTGACATAATATGTTTAGGTTAGTTGTCCGCTCATAATAGTTTGATTTCGTAGTATTAGTTCTCAAATCTACACTTAATAAAAAGAAATACGGCGAACACATATCTAGATACGCATCCGGGTAAATGAAAAGTTATCCGTAAACTCGGAAAAATTATTAAAAACGCACGTCCATGGCGTAATCAAAGGTCGAATTTAAATTGTGTAGGTACATAAGCTAACATAACAACCAACAGCCTGTAACGTCCTACACACCTAAGAATACTGAGTTGATATTACGCAAAGTTGTAACGAAATCTACAAAAATAGGCTTACAATAGGATCCGGATGGAAGAGTATTTAAAGCATTCCCATTATATAAAAGCTATTAAATATACATTTATATCAACTCGTAAAGGTTGTTACCGGACCGCCTACACGCTTGACTTTCGACATTTACTCTGTGGATTGATGCGAAATGAACAATTAGACCTCCTACGCAGCGATACAGGTTAGCTGAGTCGTGTGGTCGTTGGATCGCCGGGACCAAAGTCAATAGCCATAAAATGTGACTATTGGAAGAATTTAATTTCAAATTGGTCACTTACATTACCACCTACGCAGACTTACGCATGATATGACATGGTAACAAATGGGAGTACTTAATTTAAGTTGCATTCTGGCCCTTCAGGGCACTATTTTTCACCCGGTCGCCTGGAATCGAACGGTATTCAATTTTGATTTTCAGCATGAAAAATTTGATATGTTTTCAATTACATTGGCAACACCGAAAGCGAACGGTTCAAAAATAAAGAAAAGAGAGTCATACATTAACATAATAATGAGTCCCTAGAGCCGTATTTTTGAACCGCTCGCTCGTTTCGAGTCGAAAGGTTTTCAATTTCGATTTATGGGCGTGAAATATTTAATATTATAATAGATGACGCAGATTTTCCCTATTTATGAAGCGTTCGAAATTGAAAACCGTTCGACTCGAGGCGAGCGGTTCAAAAATGGGGCACCAGGGGGTCCTATTTTTTAATCTCTCGGTTCGAGTCGACCTGTTTTCCCTTTGTATTTTTAGCATGAAAACTTTAATATTTTGATACGTGAAGCTGATTTTCTCAATTTTGAACCGCGCGCTGACGGCGTTGTCATTGTAAATTAAAAATATTGCTTTATTCGTACCGAACCTAAATTTAAAAATAGAGATATCACGTGAAAAAAATGACAAAAAAATCATTTAGATTGTATAGCGTATTGTGTGAACCCTCACTGCTGTGAAACAGTGGACATGGACTAGCATTATAGTAGTCCAGAATTACACCAGAACCCAAATTAAAAGTTAAAACAGCTAAAGAGTTAGTTGTCCGCTAGTTCAGTTATCAAACTGAAGAAGTTGAGAATTAAGTGCGAATCATACGTAAGTAGGTTGATTTAATTAAATAAGTAAAGATCTTTTGGTACATACATATAGACTATGCTATAAAGCAACGTTCATGAATGACATTATCCTTCAAAGATTCTATACATATCCCATGGATTTATCGACTTAACGGTGTGTAGAAATGTCGTAGCTAATAATATATTAAAAATCTGTATGTAACTTACACCCACGCTGTCGAGGTATTGAATCCAACGTCGTGCATTTAATCAATACCCTCCTGCTACAGTTCAATCTGTGTTGAATCTAAGTTCTAGCTGGGCGAGATTAAAATAGTTACGTTATTTTATTAACCAACAATTTAACCTTACAGCTTAACTCAGCAAGTCTTTCAGCTTTTAATGATTTTGTCGATGAGCTCCATAATCTCACCCAGTCTGTGGCCTTTTTCTACCAAACGTTAGCCTTGGGAACACTATCATCCTTACATGGTTGGAATTACAAATATATTTGTTGTGAACGGCAGTGTAGCGTTCGACTGTGGGTGTCGTAAAGGGCGATTAAAGTCTTAGAAACCAGCTAGGAGGACTTTCGTAGCCCGGAAATTGTATTCTTAAAATAAATAATCTTCAAAGAACTGTTATTGATAAAGAATTTCCCAATGCTAGACATTTAATTTCTCAAAGAACTTCCCAAGGCAATTAATGATATGCAAATAGCCCATGCTTCAACCAGATAGAGAACCTACAAAGAGCGCGGACCAGGACGATTTTGTAACCATATTTTTGTTAAGATATAATATTATGTAACATAATTTATGTTACAACTATGGCAAGATTCCTGCGGCTGATGATTACATTGATGGCGAAATAAGTCAGTCACATTCATTCCGAATTCCACTCCAATACAAAATCTACCCAACTAAATCGCGACTTAAAAGAATTTGAGACAGCAGCTGGTTGTAAAAACATAAAAGCCATTTCGTTCCGGAGTCCATCAGGCGGGCGGCAATAGTAGCGTCACAATCATGTGCCGTCCCATTAATGGGTTTTGAAGTTTTTGCCGCGATCCGCCGAATTGCGGGGCCATTTATCACGGATTGATCCGTTCGGCGCCCGCTCGCGACTGTCACTTGTGGAACTTTTTCATTTAGCTAATCGCCGCGTTCAGCCGTCGACACGTCATTACTGAAATTCATCTTAGCAGGAGCGCGGGGGGCGGGGGGCGTCCTGTAATTGCCTGTCAATAAGCTGCTTAGCGATGCGGCAAGCCTGCCCTCACCGCGGCAGCACCGTATGCATAAAATAAGGCGACAATTTATATGTAATCCCCTAAAATAACAGCGGGTTACGCGCCGCGAGCCTGCCTGTGTATACCCTCTCGGAGCCCGCTGTGCTCGCCAATTAATCTTCTTAGTATGATTCGCGACTGGTTTAAGTCACGGATTGTATAATGATATTGATAAATCTAGCTAGATGTTCTTATTCAACCACATACATCAATGTATTGACGATTCATCATCATCATCGTCGTCCTAGAGCTTATCTCGGCCTCTGCTAGGGTTTGCTTTCCTTCTCATTTTTCTTCACTTCGCCCGGTCTTCGGCATCCTCGCGTCGAAAGCCGTTGGCTCTCACATCCGACTCAGCGATGTCAATCCATCGCATCTTGGGCCGCCCTCGGGACCTATTTAAGTACCAATATCCCAAACACTGACTCAATCTTATCTTCAATATCGCTCACTCCTGTCCTCGTTACGTATTTGGTCAAGTTGCATAACTGCGTACATTCACAATTAAAGAACATATTGACAATTAAAGGATAATTATTACATCAACCGTGCCCTATGGTGCCCAGGCCCAGCAGAGTAAAACATAGCACGAGGAGCCCCTGCCACGGGTGCCATATTAGGTCACACTGACTTAGAGCGTACGCTGCGTTGAGAATGAGCAAGGGGCCCCCGCCCCGCATATTCTAATCCATTGCGGGTTTAGTGCTTGCGTCCAAATGCTTGGAAAGAATGGGCTAGAATCCGCGGGTCCCTATGTCGTGCTCATCACACTCAACGCAGCGGACGCCCTTTTTTGCCTGACAGACGTGCGAGTAAGTACGCGAACTTGTGACTCGACGACTTTGTTTAATCGTGTGTCAGCCTAAGTACGCGTACTTTAAAACCTTTAAAACCGATTTTTGTTCGTACCTCGCGGCTCACGGCCCCGGCTCGCGCGTCTGACACCGCCGCGAACCGCGAACCGATATTTTTTGTATGATGTATCTCTTGCAGTTGTGTTGTGCATAAAATTAGTTTAAGATTAATGAACTTAATGGTTTTCTGTTCCGAAAGTAACTGATTTTCGAGGCTATTGACACGAATTATTTACGGAGTTCATAAAAAAGCGAGTCAGATAAGTTCGTGTACTCAAAAACTGCGTACACACACACATATACACACACACACATGAATTATCTAGAAAAGAAAATCAAAAACAAATTTAAATACTGAAATTTATTTGTCTGTTCACGGCCTATCAAAATACTATTTGTAATGTAGCCTAGTTTGTGGGAAAAACTGTTTCCCATAGCACAGGATATTCCTAGTTTGGGAAACAGGGACTCCACTATAAACTGATTACAACCAGTACCTGTATTGTATAAAAAAAAATAACGTGATATCTCGATCATAACATGTATAACCTGATATTTCACTCTGGTTTATTCTGATATGGTTGTATCCTGATATGTTAATAAAAGATTATTATTATTATGATCACCGACGTCGAGCCGAGTAAGTTCGCGAACTTAAAAACCGCGTACTTTAAGTTCGTACGCGTGTCGCCTACTTTAAGGTCAAACTATTTAGAACCTCCGTAGACCAGTTAAAACAGTTTTCCGTGTAAAACAGTTTTCTGCTTTACGTAATCAATACTGCAGCCTCCAACCCGCGTTGATTTTCTCTAGAATATTATCAATTTGATTGAATAATCTTATTATAAATACGAACATCGTTTAATATTAATTATTAATTCAGAAAAGTTAGTTACCTCGTACTGTACCGTCCTATGATAAAATTTGAATAGAACAATTTCAAATTATTTACAACCAAAGTTATTTGAAGAAGATACTTAGTTGCTATATTTTAGCCTAAACTAAGTAAGCAATTTACCTGTGTCGTATGATGATAGCTATTATGTTATTCTGTATAAGGCAAGGTTACGGAATCCGTTATCAACACGTAAATATTCTAACGGGAATTATTAATAACGGCCCTCCCCACATTCATATTGCCAGGAGTTAAAATTATACACTTCATAATTAAACCTGCCTCATGAAATATTCTGTTACAAAACCTAATTAACTGTTTATCCACTCATTATTACTTATCGAGCTTTGTAAGCGACTTTATTTCGGACTCGTGGTCCGTATGTAGTAGTTAATAGTAAATTAAAAAATCACAATAATAAAAGAAAATCATCTTGGCGTTAATCTCCCGGTTAAGCTCACGACAGCGAGGGCCCGGGGTCCACCTTGGCCATGATCCAGGATTTGGCGATCAGGTAATAACAGGGGAGCGACTACCATCTGACCTCCGCGACCCTGCTACCAGGGGAACCTGACCAGATTGGATTATGGTTACAAATTCAGTTGCCTGAATTTGCAGGTTTACATTACTCAGAAAAGAGTCATTGGTACATGGCCGCAACGGGATTTGAACCCGGTACCTCTCGCTTACGAGTTGGATACTTAACCGCCCGGCTACCGACGCTCAAATTGAAAAAATACAATACAATACAATAAACTTAGAATGAAATAAAATATAATCTCAGTCTAACTAAGCCTCAGCATAACTAACGTTGGTAACATAACGATCACCCAACCTCATACCAACGGGGGTCCTGCTCAGCTCCACTATCAAGTCATTGACGTATAAATTAAACAGTTGAAATGCTTTACTCTAAAACAATATGCTATTAAAAAATACACTAATGCCTATATCTAAAATACCAAATATATACACTTATCTCTAGTGTAGCACTGCCGGCGTTTCTGTCCTCTATCTATAGCTCGTCTGACCTCACAGGAAATATTCTTGAAGCCCCCGTGGCTACAAACTGTGAGGTCGCGTGCTTGGCGGAGGCTGAAACTCCTACTGGCTTTTGCACCTGGATATCGGATTTTCTGAGTGGACGTTCTATCCGTGTAGTTATCGATGGCTACTCGTCTTATCTTCAGGCTATCGACGCGGGAGTTCCTCAGGGATCAGTACTGTCCGCGACTTTATTGTTGCTGCATATTAACAATCTGCTTGTACCAGGTACCTTTGGGTACGCAGACGACAGCACAGTAACGGATAGATATCTGTCAGAGGCAAAAGCCAGCAGGGACGATATTCAGTCTTGTCGAGAGGCTATGGTTGATCGTTTGGACAAAGCTCTCGAGGCAGTCTCTGATTGGGGTGATGCCAATCTGGTGGCGTTCAACGCAACCAAAACACAGGCGTGTTTGTTTTCCGCCAAAAGGAGTCCATTCCATTTAACTCCAACTTTTCGGGATGTTCCTGTGGAAATTACCGACAACCTACAGCTTCTTGGCGTTGAGCTATCTGCAAATCTCAACTTCGGTCAGTACATCGAATCCAAGGACAAGACTGCAGCAAAAAAGCTTGGTGTCCTCTCGAAGGTTAGGCGGTACTTTACATCAAAGCAGTTGCTTCAGTTATATCAAGCACAAGTCCGATCCTGCATGGAGTACTGCTGCCACCTCTGGGATGGATCAGCCAAATATCAACTAGCGGCTTTGGATTCGGTTGAAAAACGTGCTAAGAAGATAATTTGTGACCCGCAGTTGGTTGAGGCTAGGCTGCAGAGCCTCGAACATCGGCGTAGGGTTGCGCGTCTGTCGGTCTTCTACAGGTTACATTTCGGAGAGTGTGCGAAGCAGCTGCATGACCTCATTCCGCCGGCCCCTTTCCGCCATCGGGAGACGCGATCCGGGCGAGCGCTTCATCCTTATGTCGTGGATGTTCCAGCTATCCGCACGAGCCGCTTTGGCTCGACCTTTATAATGCGTACGGCTAAGGAGTGGAACGCGTTGCCTGCAAGTGTGTTTCCTGATCAATATAATCTGGATACCTTCAAGGCTGGAGTGAATAGGCTGTTCCAAGACGGGCATGCTCCATCTTCGACCGCATCGTCACTTACCAACAGGTGAGATGGCGGTCAAATGCTTGCCTTGTAAAATATAAAAAAAAAAAAAAAAAAAAAAAAAAAACTGCCTGGCTAGCTGGACCGAGCCCAAATTTTCCTCCCACACCCAAAATTCAAAAGGCCTGGGATAACATTTAATCTCAAGTCATATACGACACTCTCATCAATAACTTACCATCTTTAAAAGACCGCGCCAGGCTGGAAGCAGTTGCCAGACAAGAATCCGGGCACTGGCTCAACGCCTACCCATCCCCCAACACCGGCACTTTCATCGACCGGACCACTCTCCGTCTCGCCATCGGTCTCCGGCTGGGAGCCGAGGTTTGTATCGACCATAGCTGTGCTTCCTGTGGAACGAGTGTTGACCGCCTCGGTCACCATGGGCTTGCCTGTTATTCGAGCGCTGGCCGCCTCTCCCGTCACGCCGCGATCAATGACATTCTGCGACGGTCTCTCGTTAGCGCCAACGTCCCCGCAATTCTAGAACCTCAACACATTGCTCGGGACGATGGCAAGAGACCTGACGGGATGTCTATGATACCGTGGAGGATGGGTCGCCCGCTGGTGCGGGACGCAACGTGCGCCGACACACTAGCTGCGACCTATATTCCGGCAACCGCTAAACGGGCTGGCGCGGCGGCTGAGATGCGTGAGTGCTCGAAGGTGGGCAAGTACAGTTGTCTCGGTGCCCAATACGACTTTGTCGCATTTGGTGTCGAGACACTGGGTCCGTAGGGTCCGGGCGCACACTCGCTCTTCAGGGAGCTTAGTAAGCGGCTCAGGGAGACCCACGTGCCGGTGGCTTTCTCGCGCAGTGGATAAGTATCGCCATCCAGCGCGGGAATGCCGCCGCCATGATGGGCACCTTACCGCAGGGCCCTGGTTTTGTACATATTTTTTAATTTAGTTATAAAGTTAATAAGGTTTTAGTTTAGTCAATTTTATATGTATTAGTGTATATATTTGGTATTTTAGATAAAGGTATTTTTAATAGCATATTGTTTTAAAGTAAAGCATTTCAATTATTGCAAATTCACACCAAAAAAAAATATATAAATTAAACATATCGGAAGAGCTGACCTCTTCCGATATGTTTAATTTATATATATTTTTGCCCCTGCCTAACACTACAGAACAACCAGAAGTCATTGGACACAGCACCACGCCACCGAACAGCATTGGTCTGATTAAATAATCATAATCATCTTAGTGTTAATGTCCCGGTTGTGCTCTCGAGGACGAGAGCCCGGGGTCCGCCTTGACCATGATCCAGGATTTGGCCATCGGGTAAATACAGTGGAGCGACTACCATCAGACCTCCGTGACCCTGCTACTAGAGGAACCTGACCAGATTGGATCATGGTTACAAATTTAGTTTTCCCTCGCCGTAAGCATTGGTTAGAATTCAACTAATGTACATAACTTAGCAAAGAGTCATTGGTACATGGCCGCAGCAGGATTCGAACCCGGTACCTCTCGCTTACGAATCGGATACTCAACCGCCCGGCTACCGACGCTCTCGATACCAATATCGCAACAGCCCAACTACTCCATTTGGAATCTTTTGTATTTCCATCTTCTCCCATTGCAAGTCAAGGTCTAAAGTCAGTTAGGTACGCATTACGGATACCCGGCTGAGGCAAGCGAAATTATCTTCGGCTGCAGTTTTTATTCCAAAAGGTTATAGCGATAACTTTTAAGGTAATTTCCCTCCACTGCTCGAATTTAATATCATACTTAATGTATTTTGTAGAGAGAACAGGAATTAAAATTCGTCTTTTCATTTTTCGCCCGGCCGGGAATCGAACCCTGATCCTCTTCGTAGCAGAGTTGCATGTTGACCACTTTGATCGGAAATGCAGACTAGCGGAGATATTATATATTTTTATATAAAATATTATTTATTTTATTTACCATTTATTCTTTACTAATTTTTACTAATTTTATTTTATTTACCATTTACACTTTAAAAAAATTGGCGTTGCCATAATCTCAATGCCAATAGTGATAAGTTTCGCATTTCGTTTATATTTAATCAAACACGCAAGAGATCAAAGGTATCGTAATTACCTTGGCCTTTATACTAAAATAGAACAATCATGCGATTTAATAGGCAGACGTTGCTCTTTCAAACCATTACGGACGACCAATATAGATCTGCATCGCCATATTGTGTCAGGCAGAGTAGAAATTTTAAGCCTTTATTATGTCCTTGTGTAGTTAAATTGAACCAGATTCAGTCGTCCTCAATCGGAAACACTGACAAGTCTTCCCCTACAGAGCGAGGACTGTTAGCACGGTCCGTAAGTGTCTCCTGTACTATCCGTATAACAATTAATGTAATCAACGGATAGCATATCCTTGTTGTGTCGGACGAACAGCGTTATTGACAACTCCGAGCTTTGCGGGACGCCAGCTTAAGTGTCTAATTCAATGCGTCTGTTAGACAAAATCTAGCTATCAACTTGCACAAACCCTCAGGAAATCCGTATGATTGTAATTTCGATAGAATACCCGTATGGCAGACCCGTCAGGATGACGGCAAGTGCTTCACCTTGACTCTCGAATAAAGTACGTAAGATACTCTAGAAGATATAGGCTGTCGACGAAGACGATGGCGGAAACCATATCAAGTTGACAGTCGCTCAGCAGATCGTGTTATGTTGTCATGTGCTATGATGTGCTTTATCACAGGATCAAGATACTTTTACCTACTTTGAGTCGTGTTCGTTGGGTGCAAGGGTTAAGGTTTTTACAGCAATGGTATGTTCATAATATTTAATCGATTTAAACTAGTAAACATCGTAAAACTAGTAGCATTATCTGTAATAATTAACGTTAATACAAAACTGAAGAAATTATGAGTAATTATATTAATAACCTATTTACTTATAAAACTAATAACGCCCGCCTAAGTGGTGCGTGCTAATAACTGTATATGTGCTAATAGCTAAAATCCGATGATTTATTATCCGCATAGACATAATTTGGAAAATCATAGGTTGTAATTTCGTCAGAAATCATGTGTATCAGAAACTTTTCGTTATTATTAAATCAATAAACCGACTCTATAATTATCAACAAGTTACAACTTGACAAAACTATCAGCGTAGATCATCGTCAGTCGACCTAAGTAAGGAGTCCACTGAAAATAATAGGTGATGCCGGAAAGTTTTCTACTGGTATCGGGAAACAAATATTGTTAAGTCGAAATGGCAATTTATTATGGTAAGGTCCTTTGGGCATGCTGTGATAAATGGACAGTAATTGGTTGGTATCCTTACTCATTGTGGGGTATATCCTCGTGCTGGTTGGCGATCGCGAGCGCCGCCGCGAGCAGCAGCGGCGCGAGGCGCGCGAGCGGGCCCGGCGTGCCGCGAGCCATGCTAGCGCCACACAGCACACATCACTGACACTGCACACGGCACCGGCACTCCACTGGGCGCAATGGCGCAACGTCACCACGCGACGGGCGGCCGACCGTGAGTCATCAGACGGTGAGGTTAGTCCGAGTCGGAGCGGCGGAGCGGAGGCGGACGTGCGGCGGTGGCGGCGGCCGCAGGGCGAGGGCGGCCCGCGGCCCGCGGCGCCGCGCGCAGCCGCGCTGCCGACACACCCCCCGGCCGCAGTGACGCTGCGCGGCCTGCTCCCGCGTCTGGAACGCGGCCGCTGCGACTCTCAGACCGACTCGAGCACGGAGCGGGCCGGCGGTGCTGGTGGTCTGGCCTGCTATTGTAGGAGGGCATGAAAAACCTAAAGCAGTGTAATGATGGTGCGCTTTTGCAACAACGACGACGCGGCAGCAACGGCAGCCGTGGCGGCGAAGGCTGCGGCCCGCGGATCCCGCCACGCACATGCGTGGGCACGCCGCCAGGAAATCCTTTATTGATTCCCGCGCTCCTAAGGAATGTCGCAGGCGATGTTGCCGCCAAAATTCCTGCTCATTATTATAAATCGGTCTAAGCGGATCACCGTGAGACGGCCGGATTACCTTTAAAATAATTAAGTTAGGGTATTCGCTTTCAATACAAACAAACCGATAGAATTGGGTGTTAATAACTTAACTTTAGTAAAAGTTCAAACTTGGATTAAGCGTCTTAAGAAGTACCCACTTCTTATGAAAATGTAATTTATAAAATGTTTCTCTTACATCAGACTCGAAAAATTATGCAAATTGAAGCCAACGGCTGCAGGTGCTGCGGAGCGGTGCTGATTTTAATGTTTCAGTAAACTGTTAGAATTAAATAATGATTTAAGCGTCTATTTAGCCATTCAACCATAAAGCGAATGGCGTACTTTAACGCCATCTGTCGATATTGGTATTGCAAACATTAACTTTATAGTTCACTTATTTTTGCCATTGGTCTTGGAACCATACAAGACCATTAACCCGGTCTCAGTGGGATCCGTCGGCCACTTTCTTGGTTCCTCACTGAGGTAATTCCCAGTCGGCGCATCTTTGCCGCGCGAGTCGGTAACCCATACATTTAGTAGGCCGATGTATGTTAAGTGGAGTTGTGCGGGCTGTAACGCAGATCTCTAGCTCAGGGTTACGGGTGAACGCTATGAAGGTGGAGACATGGTATCGATGCGGTGGAACAGGCGGTATAGGCAAACCACAGGTGCAGGCAGATTTCACGTACCTATTGGGGCGCTGGAGCTACGTAAATTGGCAGGTTGGCGTAGTAGGGATGGCGGCGGAAGAGATTTAAGTCCAACGGCGACTCCCAAGCTCGTGAAAAAGAGCCAATGTTTTGGCGTCAGGTGGTAACCGGCTTTAAAACAAAATACAATAAAATTAACTCCTCACGTGAAATGCAAAATACCAGGAAAAAGGGCAATAATGCTATGGCGTACCCCGTAAGCGACGCATGTGCGAAGAAGGCGACCTTATGCAAATACTAGGGCGTACCCTCGAAGCGACGATTATTTAGGCAACAACAAACATTCACATTTGAATATTAATAAAATAAGACTTGCAACGTGGAACTTGGGGTCTCATAGGGGTATCTCAGGAGTTAGGCAAAATATTACTGAAACAAAGTCGAACGAACAGTGAAATAGTCTTTACCTACCTAATCTCTACCTACCTAGTCTGACCGGCGATAGTCTTCGTCTACACGGCAACTTTAAAACCAGCATCATAAATGTCACATAGTAGAGCGATCGTCTTAAACTGGCTTTGGAAAATAAAAAAATAACAATATAAGCCTACGCTCCTCAAACGTATTGCACAGGTTCAGAACAGGCTCAAGTCTTGGATGAAAATGGATAATCTGGATAATAAAATGAACCTGAAGAGGTTTTCCCCGGAGAGTACAACATGAAGTTCTTTAAGAAAGGGGTTAAAAGGTTTTTACGGGGTCGGCAACGCGTAATGCCCCTGGTGTTGCAAACGTCCATAGGCTGCGGTGACTGCTTACCATCAGGCAGGCCGTAAGCTTGTTAGCCACCTTAGTGGTATAAAAAAAACCTGATCCGAGATATTCGAGCAAGTGAGTGCATGATATCTATTAATGATAATGACCACGTGGGGACAAAAATATCACAGAAGCCTGCGCTTGGTGAGAATGGGATGAGCGATGTAAATAAAGAGAAGAAATTGTCAAGGTTACAGAGAGACACGCTTTAACACGCTTTGGCCGAACCGTCAAACGAAGCTTTAAGGATTGCAAAGTAATACCTGGCGAGGCTCTAGTTAGGTGGTCTATGATAAGAAGGTACCTCAAGAGAGACAGATACACAGACACAAGAACCGACAGACCAGCTAGGACAGATCAGCGCAGAAGAGTGAGGAGACACGACCCCAATTGATACGGGACCATGGGCGGAAGAAGTATCAGTTTTCTCTATGTTCTTGGCATTATCTTTTCTATTCTAATTATCATCGATTGTTACCTACTAAATTTTATTTTTATTTTTATGCGTGTACACTTACACCTAAGTTATATTAGACCTGTGATGCTCTATGGCTGCGAGACTTGGCTAACTGCGGCGTTGAAGAAGCATGTCCGCCAACTCTACGCCAGCGTTATGAAAATGCTGCGGCGGATGTGAAGCGTTACTCGACTTGACCGAGTCCGCAACGAGCATATCCGTAGTGGCCTTGGCGTAATAGACAACGCGGATAAGATTGAAGTGTTGCGTGTCACCAGGGAAATAGGTGCCTAAGCCTTTCGGTAACAGGAATCAGGTCCCAGAAGCAATTGATTGACATAGCTGAGTTGGATGCAAGGGCTTTCGACCATAGAGCCTCTGCTTGACAGCTTCAATAGAAAAAGCAATTCTAGTACAGGAGGACTTCTAAGTTTCTACAGATTTCAAAAGGTAAAATTCTGTAAAAACTGAGATTTATGTTTCAATCAAAGATATTGGACATTTCAATAGAAAAAAAAGCTATTGAGAGCGATATTAAAGAACGTGACGCAAAGAACTTCGACCATAAGCTTATGTTTACGCTCCTTTGCTATGAGGAGGGTATCAGTTGCCTTCAGAATATTATTGGCGGCGTGTGTAGTTCCTTTTTACGATACATTCACTTTTATCTAAACTTTATTTTTCTATGGTAAAGATAATACCATAGAAAAATTGTTGTTGCTTTGTTGTGATCCGGTTACTTTCTCTTTCATAGTTGTTCCGGCTTGAAGGAGAACTTCGACATCGCGGCTACAAAGCACAGACCTGCGATTCTGATTATTCCGTAAACTTATTTATCGCATTCCAGTAGGTGATAAATATACGGTTTGACGATGAAATTTAGGAATATTAATAAAAGTACGAAATTAAAGATAGATAAATTTTTAGTGTTTATTTTCTCAATACAGTCGACAGTTTAACTTTTCTTTAACAATAACGTAGGTATATTGTCAAGTGTTCTTAGTGAAATAGTAAAATCTCGTCTCGCTGACAATAAAAGTTCAAATATAATATTGTATTCAATCAAATAATGATTCATATAATAATATGAAATGCTATATATTTTGTGCGTATTGTATTGATGTTTTGATTTTAGTAGGTACCTAATTTCTTCGATAAAGTATTTTACTCGGTGAATTTGTAAAAAATATGGTAGTTATTGAAGATTATAAGTCATTGTTCACATGAAAATACTTTATCAAAGAATGGTTTTACATACACAAACATTACCATTGCACTAAGCAACATCAGAGACTGTGATAATACACGCATAAATGCGAAGTATCGGGAGCATACCAAAATATTGATCATTAATAATTTTGTACATAATTTCATTAAACATATACAAGCATTATATCGCTTCAGTTACAACCTAACAGTTTTTCGACAATATGTCAGTTAAAATTGTATAAAAATAAAAGATACAAATACGGCTGTCGCGCGGCGTCGTGCCGCGCCGCAGCCGGCCCTACCAACTATATGTACAACATACAATAATGTTATAATGTATACGTATAAATTAATTTAAACTACTAAGTACTTTGCACAACATGTCACAACTCTATCAGTAGGTGTCCCCCAGGCCGCTGCTGCAGTATCGGAGACGCATTCGGACAATTTACCCACACAATACTGTGCTTTGATCGTTAAAATGCAGTCTTCTAGAATTTACTTATATTGTACAGTGATGTACCCCCTACAGCAGACATGGTACATACAAAAATGAACTGTAATCCATATCGGCACGGTCTATTTTACCCTGCTTTAGAGGGTACATCACGTTGTGTATGATTACCTAAAAATCACAAAATACATTTAGGTACTTTATCAACTAAGTAATCTCATAAATAGCTGCCTATACTAAACTTAATCTTAACTAGCTAATAATTTGTACAATCAATCTGAGATTACCCACAGATTTCACTGGTGATAAGACTAATAATTATAGACATTAAATAAATAATATGATAAATTAATAATAATATTTCGACCACAGTCTTTAGAGAAGATATTATAAAATGTAACAAAAAAGCGAATGGAGACAAATGGAAATGTCTTTAAAAATAGGAACACACAAAACAAAATTGCATAATTATGACGTTATAAAATGATATTTGGTCTTTGAGTTGCTCACACTGTACACGCCCTACTGAGTCACGACATAGAAGCGCTAGCGCCACGCTATGGAATGATTGCAGTACTCCCGGAATGCGGTGGCATTCGGTATCAATCGCTCGAATTACTAGCACTTCCAATTCCCATGTACCAAATTGTAGCCTCCACTTTATCCGTAGTTTGATAGGGTTGCCTTAAAGATATATTCGTAATACTATCTTAAGGTTTTGATTATAAGCGTTATTGCGAACCTTAAAACACGTTACGATCCTCCTACTATATGTATACAGACAGATATGAAACGACGTAACTTTAGGTAAAGATGTCATTCACTCAGCATCACTAAAAGTAAACGCACTCCCGAACCAGACAATATTTCCCACTTATGCGTAAAGCGTAGTTCATTGTACGAAAGACATTAGAAATTGGTCGTCATTAATCGTCCATCAATGTCGAGAAGAGTCACTTTCGTGGCCCGAGTCCCGGCCGTTCTCGCGCGGCGAGGCGCGGTGGTCCCGCTCGTCCCGGTAGCGGTCCCGGCGGTCTCGTTCCCGGGATCGATCCCGGTCCCGGTCCCGATCCCGGTCCCGGTCGTCGTCGCGGTCCCGGCGCCGGTCGTAGTAGTGGTAGGACCGGCGAGACTTCCTGTCGCTCGGTGTGACCACCTCCACTTTTATGTTTGCCGTGGCGGTCACCTGCAAAATGTAATTGATTATTAGCATGTGTAGTTTTGACGTATAAAGTTTTGAAATCGTTCAGATATTTCTCTCATACAGGCAGATATTGACATTATCGGTATTTATTAAAATTATCATCTTCGAACTCACCTTCGTCGTGATAGCTCCCGAATGTTGGGTCTTCGAGGTCGGGGTCGACCGGCCCGACGCCGAGTCGCTGCCGTTATAAGTGGTAGTTTCTACGACCACTTCCGGTTGCACCACTATTGATTGCATGGAAGACTGCACCGAGGGCGCAGAGCTATGCCAGCTTGGAGGCTCCTCAGTGATCGTGGTCAGGGAAGGAGCCGAAGGGCGCGAAGGCGCAGATTTGTTATTCCTAGACTTGTCTCCCCCGGTAGAGTTGGAGCTGGACTTCCGCTGCTGGATGGGCGACGACCGCGGCGACGGCGTCGAGAGGCGCTCGGGGTACTCCAAAGGCCGTACCTAAAATAACCGTTTAGTTTATTTACGTGGTAATATACATTTAACTCCGCTAATACGTTCATTTTACATTTTCGTTACAAACAGTATTATAAAATAAATGAATGAAACCAACCTCTGCACTCGGGCCCAGTAACGCCAAAACAATAGGGAAGAAAAGTAGTCCATCTACGAGGCCCAATAACACCAATGCCAGAAGTAGTCTCAGAAAAAGTCGGGCAACGAATCCGAACTCGCTCGCTGCTAGCATCGAAGCAGCCAGAGCAGCTGCTAGGGCCCCGTGTACCACAGGCGCTAAGACCGATTCCAGCGCCAAAGATGCTCTGCGACGCTTACAACCAATTGAAGTTACAAATCCCTAAAAAAATAAAGTATTTTAAACATTATTTCCACAAAAATTTTATAATTGTATGTCAGATATTAGGTTATCATAAGTTACACGTGTATTGCTTCACTTACCAAGCATAAATGCACAGTGAAGTGAACGCCTCTTCCGATAGCGAGCACCAATAAAACAGCCGGCACTGCAGACAATTTCACTCCCAAGAGAGCCATGCATCCCAGCAGTTGTAGAACTAGAGTAGCGAGCGCTAGTGTCACCAGGAGTGCTGCCCAAACGTTCAACAAGAGCACCATGACAGCCTGAAAAGAAAATAACAAAGTTTTATAATACGTCAGAATCAATACCGATACAATGTTATTTTAAAAGTTTTATTAAAAGATACGCACCACAAATACAGCACCCAAAGCACAGGCGAGGCCCAGCAGCAGTGATATTCTTAAATACAAATACTGCTCCCAAAATAGGAAAGGAATACCAGACGGGAAATTAGATAGTCCTTTCGTTTCGAACTTTACACACAACTCTCTCACTGACGTAATCAAGTTCTTAATACTGTCTGTGTCACTTAGGCCAGATAGATAGAACGGCAGCTGAGTGTATATGAGAGGTGATGACTTCGGTATCTTCAGATCGACGTCTCCAGGCGAATGCGTCCACCTCTTCGGTTGGGGTTTCAAGTTCCCTTGCGATGCTCCGTAGGCCAAGGCATCGTTTGTAGCCCAAGCGGACAGGTAGTTGTAAAATGCTTTCGGGTTTATGATACCGTCTTTGTCGACCAGTCTATGGCCGTTCTTGGTGTCTGTAGTGAATAAAGATTTGTCGATCGGATTGTCTACGTGTCCAGTCTGCACCATGAGTTTGTAGCCTAATATTCCCTCGTCAGTTGCGTTTTTGCACCAACACTCCTGTGTTATGCACCCGCTCGCTACTTCCTTATCGAACGCTGCTTGCAGGTCTAGGAGCCAGTCACGGAACAAGCTCAGCCAGAATTTGGTGAGACCGCCGTTGTCATTTTTAATGATGTTCGGAATTCTCACAAATTGGTCGTGATACTCGTAGAGCAGCTTTTGGTTGGTGGGGTATTCGAAGTCCCCCTGCGTGACGGCGTACATGCTGTAGAAGCCGAAGTATTTCTCTTGGCGGTAAAGGAATTCGTGCTCGTCAGTGTTTTCGGGAACAATATCCGTGAGGTCCAAACCGTCCTTGACTTTTATTGCGCCATAAACACTTGCTAATATCACAGTGATTAGCGCCAGCATAGACATAACCTGGAACCAAAATCTATATAAGTTTCTCTATTTTAGATACCATATTACTAAGTTATTTTGCTATTCTTTCGCAGCATACCTTGATTGCTGGGCGCATGATGAACGGTGCATAATGGTCCCTCGCCCACTTGGTAAGCGAGAGGCTCAGGCAGCATGACTTTTTAGATTCGTCTTCCGTTACATCAGGATCCAGAGGTTGTCTTGTGGTATCTTTCCAGTTATTCTGTAAGAAATGAGACAAGTAATTAAAGTTACATATTCATGACATTCCATCTAATTACTTTGTTATTTATTTTCCGTATGGATATTACATTGAGGCATTTGAAGTGGTTACTCACGTTTTCAGTCTTTGATCCTCTTGTTTTTGAGCGTTCAGTACCACGTTTCGTTCTTGTTGGAAGAGGGCTTTCTGGCATCAAACAACAGAGGAGGTCTGCCCGAGCGGCTGACCTCCGTCGCAGATCCAAGGATATCATTGCGGGGAATACCAAAAGCATGGACGCTAGATTGAATACGAGGAGAATGGCGGCCTGAAAATGAAATACCAAATTATATATCACAAAGCCTTTAAATTGACGGTAACGGAATTCAATGTTCTTGTGTCTGTTCTTCAAATTTATAATAAAAAAGATTAGGTATTTATAAGTATTTAATTGAATAAATGTTTATACAATAATCTTACCTGAAGGCAAAACACCCTCAAAGCAGGTATTGGTAGCAGAGCAGCAGCCAAAAACGCCATAACGTTGCACAATGACGCCAAAAGCACGCTTAAACCGCTCTTTTTCAGTACTAGTCCTGTCCTCTCTTCTCTGGGCACGTCTCCCGATTGTTCCACGTATGTGTGAGCGAGAAGAAACATATCTTGTACTCCCAATCCGAGGGCTAGGAACGGCACTATTTGCGTACTCGACGCATTGAATGGAATTCCTGCAATGTACACGACCTTGTTAATAACATCGTAGAGGTGTTATATCAAAAGTGTTTTGATGATGCGAACTTGGTGTAAGAAATGGGAGAAATAAGATAAACTAAAAATAATCACCTAATAAAGCACAGAAGCCTAATCCGGCCGCAACTGATATTGAAAGTAGAAGAACCCCGGCAATGCCAACGCCGGCTTGCGAACGCACTGGGTCTTTCCATTGCATAAGCGTAACCGCAACATAAATTAACTGAAAATGAAATAAAAAGTGTTAAAAACAAGTATGAAATAAGAAAACAAAAAATTAAAAACTGTTTTAGATTGATTTGAACATTTTGAACTCACCATAAACATGTAGCCTAAAATGATGTTCCTCAGCGACAGTTCTGAGAACTTGCCGAGAATGTCGTTGAGCGACGAAGTAGAGAACGGATAGAAGCTGTAGGAGGGTGAGACTGCTTCCGAAGTCGTCAGTTTACGTACTTCCTGCAAATTGATGAGGGTGATGGTGAGTAAATTGGTATTTTCAAGGTTACTTCAGTGTGTTTCAAATGAAAGGAGGTTTATGTAATAGATGACAGGTAGACGCTATCCTAATTGGCAGCGGTCGTGCAACCATAGTTGTGCGACGGGAGGTTTTGAGGTCTCCTATTGGTCGGCTGACATCCGTCGTTCAACCATGGTCGCACTAACGATCCTACGTTGAGTATAATCTCAACACCTCTAGATTCACCCTTGCCAAATGTGTTCAGGTATTTTGTAGTCGAGGTCGTATCTGCACTATAAACCGCTCCAAACTTCTACAGTGATACATAAAAAAATTTCAAGAGCTTCGCCCTAAAATGGCTATTAGGTAAGTAATAAACTTGCATACAGTCCAATATTTCGGAGAAAATTGGCTCTATGACAAACGGACGGACCTCTAAGGGTTCCGAGTTTTTTTTTCGGACGTAAAAAGGTCTTTTTACACTTACGGTAGCAAACTTCCTCTGCCAGGCGTCGAGCACGGCCGCGGCCTTCTCCTGGTTCCAGCTGACGTGGTGCACCCGGTACCGGTCGGCCCAGTACTCATACATTTCTCGTTCGCCCATGAGCTGGACGACGGTCTGCAGCGCCTTGGCGCTCCGCAGGGCGGAGGTGGAGTTCCTGGTGGCGCCGCCCACGATCAGCTGTTCGGGCCAGTGCATGTACGCCGCCGCGAAACCGTAGCAGCCGTGAGAGAGCTCCGCAGCGACATCTGGAATCTGGAGACAGGGGGCTGGTCAGACACGGATATTCTAAGCTACAACCCACAGCAATGAAACATTATCCAAATTGAAACAGAGTATCACCTGCGTTTGACATCATAATTCAACGCTACAAAGCTGAGCGCTGAATTTACAAGTTTTCCTTGGAAGTCGGTTTGTGCTGGGCGAGCATTATTATGATACATATAATAGTGTCATTGTGATGGGCGATAGCGGCAAACGAGGCCCATTGAACCGTGTACAATGCGCCCGTATTATGCGGCGGTCCGGCCGGCGCGGGCGCAGGAACAATGCGCGGGTTCTGCGCGGCTCGCCCGTGGGTGGCGGCGGGCCGCTGCAGCCCGGCCCACAAAAACTCTACCCACTTGACTGTTATCTCAATGCACTATTTATTTTTAGTGAGACCGCATACTTTTATTTCTATTTATCGCTCATTGATTCGATTCGCGGAATCATTATAACAGCCCGACTGTAGGAATGAATGAAGTTGTTTTCGGCGTTGGAATTACAGTTACGTCCGTGAGCGATATGATGGGCGAGCGCACGCGGCGCGACGTAACTTTCTCGGCGGCGGCGCGCGGCGGCGGCAGGTAGCCGCCATCTGCCCGCCGGCGACCGCTTTCATCCTGCCTTATTACCGTTTCCAAAAATATTTTATTATTATGGAAAGTATTTAAACTTTATGCGTGTGCCTCGATAAAGTTATTTTATTTGTCGTGATCCTACACACTTTATTTATGCGCCAGTAAAACTGTCGTAAATTGAAGTCTTCATAAAAGCAGGGGGAGTCGCCGTAAGAGTCCCTAATGTGGGTCTCACGGGGGCGGAACAAATGCCTTCGTAGTTCATTCGATCGGGCATAAAGGAAGGGTCCGTCTACCTGAAGGGAGGGTATACAAATAAAGTATGCGTTACGCAATAGGCTTACTTGTCCTGATTTCTTGTTTGGCGCAGAGTCGGGGCACTGCGCGTCTGAAGGGTCCAGGCAGGGCTTCTTCATGTAGGCCGAGGAGATTCCTGCGCGCTTCATGTACGCCTCCATCATGCTCAGCGGAAACTGGAACTTCAGTTTCCTCACCTTTTCCAATATCTCTTGAGGATTTAAGTGCGTCCATTTTAATTTGTTTTGTAGGCCACTGTAAGGTTGAAATATTGGAGTTTATTTAAAATAGTAGAACAAATTACCTATTTCGAAATAGAAAATACAAATCGTGGTCCTCGTTAGTAAGTAATTAATATATTTACTACATATTTATAAAAAAATTACACTTACGGCACAAAAATAGGGTAATCAGGTCCCAATAGCTTGCTGCCTTCCCAGAAGCAATCGAGCGGAGTGATAATGGCGCAGGGGATGATGTTGTCGAATATTTGCTCTATGTGATAGGCTTCGAAGTCGGGGACGCTCGGGCTGTAGCACAGATCTTTCATGTGCCACTCAGTGTCGAACATGTGCACCGTCACCCGCGTCGCTGCGTGCACCACCTGTGCAGAGGAAAGTAAGCGTTACTCATAACGGAATAGCAGCTATAATACAAGATATAAGAAACAAGTTAATATCACTTCTCTTGCAACAAAGTTAGCAGACTCGCCTTGAGGTGTTCGAGTAACGCAGCCGGGTGTAATATGGAGGCGTCGGGGTCTTTGGACGTCTGAATTATGAGTTGATGCGTGGAAGACTCCGCTTCGCCGAGCGCATTGGCCGTGTACTTCAATTCTGCCTCCAACCTGCCTCCCTCTGCGAACAACCAGACATAATGCCAACATTAATATAAATCACAATGAAACACTAAATGGTGAGGAGGAGCATTCATTGAAGTAATCATTTACGCAATATGGGCACGAGCACGTTAAACTGTCGAGCAGAACTTGAATCAACAAAGAATGATATGTCGTCTGGACAAATAAAAGGGCAACCGGTAGACATAAACCAAAATCAAATAAGGAATGCCAAAAGCCGCCCGGAGCAATAAAAACAATGCCCAAATTAGTCGAGCAATTGTTGAGCAAAAAGCGCAATTATACCTGTGCGTAGTGTAGGTATTAATAAAAATGCAATTAAGATCGCATTAAAATCATTTTTTGTTGGACGAAAAGTGAGGTGCGTCGCCTGCTTTAGTTCATTAAAATAAATCGTCTGTGTAATGGCTCAGTCGTTATGGTACAGACAACTTAATTAACTTATTCGTGTACTACTTTGTGGCCGCGATAATGCGCGCGCGCCGGTGCGGGCGGTGCCATTTGCATACGTGCTATTCTTAATGTGTTGCAACTTACTTATATGTAAAAGTAGTTGTTTATTTAGCGAGCACTTAAAATAAACATCTTTATGACCCACTGACTGGATTACTTTCAATACGATACTCGCAACTTACTTGGGCTACTGTGTACGAAACAAGAACCTATTGTGGTCGGCTACTTTGTGATTGTGTGTGGAGATAAAAGACAACAATGTATGTTCCAAATCCGTACCTACTTCCGAGCAGCACAATGGACCTTCACTGCCACAGGAAGCAGCAATATCCTGGAGATCAATCACATTGTTCCCTCGGGCTACAAACGCCCTACCTCTGCGTAAAGTGGTTTTATCGTACATTTTTCAATATACTACGATAAAAATGTTTTATAAAAAGTATTTTTATTCCATTAAACATACCTGCCAATAAAATACGTTATATCGCCTATTTCACTACAATCCACATTCCTCGAAGCTTAACGTAAGCCACTTGAAGAGAAGTCGGCGTAAAATACGAATAGTCAACAAGTTCTCGGTATTCGGCCTACGAGTTTCAATTTTGTTGTCTAAATTTAGCCGTGGCACCCTATTGACACCTTATATTGGCGGGTGTCGACACATTTGTCGGCGAGAGGTGGCAAGCCGCGATAGTTAAGCTCGGCGTGATTTATACGGAGCGCGCGAACCCCAAACCTGCCGGCGGAACACGGCTTTAATTAAAAATCAACGCTGTCATCGTGAATTCTGGAGACATCTAGCAATAGACAAGATGGGGCCCCGAACAATTTTAATTGGTCCTATATTGGATCGAGAGCTTGCCTGGAAGATTGGGGCGAAAATATTTATTATATCTATAAATAATATAAAGCAGATATTTTGACGTGGTTTACAGTTGTAAATTTCATCGCTAATTGCGTGTTTCTTTCGAATTTGATGGAATCTCCGAAGGTTGACTTCGTGCTTGGTGGACGGCATAGTACCTAAATATGACAGTTAACGAACAGTTGTGTTTTTTGTCGGCCCACAAGCGAGGCGAGCGAGGCGAACGATTCGAAAAAGGTAACTTTTTGCAATTTGGGCGTCGCGTTATCGCGGCTCCGTGCGGCATTCGTTCCAATTAACACCCGGCCGTGATTTACGGAGCGGCATACCGCATACGAGTGTACACGCTAAGCAGACATTTCGTATACCTTTCTAGGAAGATCTGATAGAGAGAGAGAGTTTTGTGCATTTAGCAAACCTATGCATTGGGGATAGTTGACAGAGGGTATGCTTTAGTTGGATATGCTAGAACGCAGGAATTCAGTACATCTAGCGTCATAGATCCAGTCCTTGATTTACACAGGTACAAAATTACCGAAGATACGACCTTAGACAATTTAGAAAGCTTTGATTTTTATACGTGATCATCACTAACAACTATAGCCAACGCCCAACGTCACATCAACAGCCCACAATAGTTAACTGCTTCCTCCTTCTACATTAATGGGTGGCGTTGACATGATCTCCACGCTGGTAGGCCAATAGAGATATCCTCTATGCCATGGACACCCGTCGTCTTTTGGTGTCGGAAGCCAAGTAAGTTCTAACACGGCATCGGTCTAAATCGTGTGGCGCCCTACACCACTATGCTGCGCGTGCGCACGACGCACCGCGCGCTATTTATTTCCGTCGCTAATTTATAGCGTGGCCGCGAGCTGTGTTTTGTGTAACGCAGAGGACGCTAGGATGTTGATCTGCATTCGGGGTGCGAACAAGCTGGATGTGTTGTGGAACGTAACGGTCTCTTCACGAGTATGATACCGACCAATATAGAAGATTCGTGGGAGGATGCTAGGATTACAACTTTACTTACTTTCTGCTAGAATGTGGAACTGTTTTCGGGGAACAAGCTGGCGCGGTAAGATTTACGTAGTGAAAAAAGTATCGGTGTTTCACTTGACGTATATTATACCAACCAATAAAGTAAATTGGCGGCATTCGAGAATAACGGGATAAATATAAATATTATTATATGTTATCTGTTACTTTTCAACGGTTTACCTATTCCATGGTCATCAAGTTGCTGGTACAATCTGGCTATAAATCGGTTGGTCTTGTGGTATTCCATTTTTAGTTTTTTATATTTTAGTTGTCCACAAAGAGAATCGTAAAAAACAGTTTCGTTTTAGTTTTGCTACATAGTAGAATGAGCGATGTATGGCTCGGGCGAGCCCACCTGTCGCGCGGCGCGACTCAATCAGCGCTGGGCCCGAGCGCACTAATGCCAATGCTAATGTCGACGCGCCGTTTCGCCGAACACTTTGTATGCAGATGAGATTAATAAGCATTAAAAGACCTGCAAAAAACGTGATGAAGAGCTCAACCGTTCCCCAGCGGGACTGACGTATCAATCGTCTATCAAAAAATTAGCCAACCAGTTAATGGGAGTTTTATCCGCCTGCCACAGGCTGTTACAACTTAATTATAACGTTCAGTCGTACGAATATTGTTGGGTCGGTGAAAATTACTCAATGAGAATTATTTTTTGTCCATCTATAGCCAATTCGTCGTGTGAATTCGTTTCGGGTGACGATTAGTTTCTGTATATCCTTAGGCGACAGCGAGTGATCAAAATCGAAAGTCGTTCGCGCGGCTGCCACTCGCCAGCCTGCAGCGGGCTGTCTAAACATAGCCGGAGCCGGATATCGGGGATTATCATAAAGCAAGTGGAATGGATCGGCCGCACAGGGCGCCTCTATTTTAACACCTACCACCGGCAGGGCAGCCGTGGGCGCGATTTACGACCCCGCAGCGCTGACGCTGCATTCACAAAACCTATTTAAGTAGGTACCTGCGCGAGTCGCGAGGTGGATTTGAGTGTCCGTTTCCTATCAAAGCTTAACACGAAACTAACACTTGTATCAGGTAATGTTACCATCACATCTTTTCAGTGAATGTCTCGAATAAGGTCGGATTGTTACTTTGTAGAGTTCCGATTTATTTGTGGTAAGGTTAGTGCTTTAGAATATTGTTCCAGTGGGCAGGGCAGTATCGGTAAACATGGATATTAAACTCCTGGAGCCTATTGTATCTCAAGTAGATTCTGAGGGTGAACGCTCGCTGTATTGTATGCCGGAAAGTGCGGAAACAGTGCAGTGCAAGGTCGCGGGGTTATCGCCGCGTCTGGAGTCCCGCGCCGCGGCCGCTTTGAACGTGCCGCCGCGCCGGTGTCAACGTCACTGATCAATGCGACTCTCACTGAGCTCCCTTATCAATTCCTTATCATACAAAGCACTGCCGCTTAGTACACTATATCACTTGCGTGATAACACAGTGCGTTGTGGTCGCTCGGATGGCACCTAAATCTGTCGAGGCGCACCGGCACCGGTCATGCCAATCAAGCTTTTATTGCATTCCCGATGCGTGCGCGCCGATAATGACAGCATTTCTACTCGATGTGGTAGCGGGTTGACGATCAGCGCGGACGATCGCAATGAATGACGTCGGCGGGCCGGCGGGGGAGGGGCGGGAGGGCGCGGTACGTGCTGGCCGCTTGCGCATGTGGTTGTGGCCACCCGCGCGCGCTGCGCCGCGCCGTGTGGTCCGGCGCCCCCCGCCGCCCGCGCCCCGCCCGCGCCCGCCGAGCCCTCTATGCAAATTAGCCAGCGTAGACAACAGATGGATGGCGGAATAAACAAACCGCGTCCTTTGCGGCCGCGGCCTCCCCGCCTAGGCGTCGCCGCGTGTGTGCCCGAGCGACATTGTTACCTGCACCGCTCTGAGACTATGGGCATGGAGTAGAAGTTGCAGTTTTGCAAATGTGAGAAGAAATCATGTATAGACAGACATGCATTTGCAATACGGGGAATTGGATATGATATGAATCAATCACATATTATAAGACGTATACAAAATCATTAGCTATCTTTAAACATCTTATAAATGTTATATTATTTTATGGCAATACTATGTGGCAGAGAAAATTCAAACATTTCTGATGAGCTACAACTTCTTTGACTACAAAGCTTTCTCACAAAGTGCCAACCGTCCAGAAAGTTACAATGGAAATCAGACTTTACACTGATAAAAACTAATGTCGAAAAGGAGAAACCCGTAACATTCCGGTCACGGTCGCTAAATCGATCGCTCTGAGGCCGGTTTTGGAACAAAAACTAGCCGCTTTCGGAGGTCCAGCGGCGACTGCGACAGATGATACCGCGCGTACGCTGTATCAGTTACAAATAACTCACGTACCTGCCTTCACGGGCGACATTCGATATAGCAGGTACCTCTAGCATGCCTCTATTTCTGACTTGCGTAAAAGAAACCATACGGCAAGCTGTTGTGGAATACGTAGATATATATTTAAGTAACGAAAGAAAAGTAACACAACCTCAAAAGTTGCATTTAACTAATAATAATAAGCGCTTTCAAGAAATTCCTTCAATTATCGACAACGCCGACCTGCGTTCCGCAAATAATAACATTAAATTCTCCACGCTCAGCAAGTCGTGATCCCGCGCCGCCACCAGCGTAGCGAGAGCCCGCCGCGCGCCAGCACCCGCAGCCAGGTAGAGGCCAACCCATAAAAGTCCTCTGCGGAATAGAGTTGTAGCGCAGCGAGACGTCTTCGTACAAAGCGGCTCAGAGAATCGGATCCCTCACTTTTTTGTGAGTCAATAGAAATGTTATACATTTTTTTAGTTTTATTGGTCGTAATTTCACGTAGGGATATTTACGGGCGGGCGCGGGCCACCTAATTAAGTTGTTAGGCGACTCGGCCCTCGGAATTGTTTACCGGCCTTTGTGCGCCGATAGCGCTGTGGAGAGCGCCGATGCACTGTTCGTTGTTTTGACAGTAGCCGAGCGCGTGGAAACGGCATTTGGCGACTCGTTTTATTTTGTTTTCAACTCACGTTGTCGGATTAGAGATAAATGGGAGTGTAATCTCGAGATAATGCGGTTAGAGAGTGCGCCGTCGAGGAAGTTGTTTTCTTTATGAATGAACGCGCAATTTGTGTAAAATGAGGGGCGACTCGAATACGCGGCGCTCGGCGCCCGCGCGATGCTACCGACAGGTGGTGTCGTAAAATCGCCGACTTCCTTTTTGCGTCGCGCCGGCGTACTTTTGCAACGAACTCGATCCACGATACTCCGTTAATTCTTTGCTGTTTCTGAGCTGAGTGCTAGGCAGTAGTTATTTGGAATTCAGTACGTCTGTAGTGTGTACTACGTCCGTAAAGTAGGACGTATGTAAATATTACCCACCTTATGCTTGTCGCCCTAATAGTGTTTTAGTCTTACGGTACGAACGCACAGTAAATTGTGTTATTAAATATTATATCTCTAAAATATCAAGAAAAACACAAAAATGATAAGATACAAATAAACAATACCACAAAATGGCGGATATCCCACTTATATACTTCTTTATAGAAGATGAGAACTCCTTTCGCATTAAAAACAATATATAAGACTATAGAACTTATTTTACTAGCTAAATAACAATACAATAGAGTTAAAATAACTTTTAAGGCTGTTGTGTCTATAATTTTCTTTATTCATAAAAAATATTTAAGGACCACCCGCCTTGAAGGGTCCAAGAAAAAAGGAACGAGTTGGTTCTCTCTTTTGAGTTTGGCGGATTCAAGGACATTTCCTTAAGTTCAACATACTGGTATTTGTAGTTTGTGGGCACTGTTTTTTATACCAGTAAGGAGGCAGACCATAGCCTATGGATATTTGCAATACTAGGCTCCTTTACTAGGTTCCTATTGCCGACCATGTTAAAACTTAAATCAAAATATCTATCGTTGCTTTTTTTTTCAAGATGTGTACATACCTAGTCAGTGTATCGAATTATGCCTGTTAATTGCCTACTATCAGTGGAAATCAAGTTACATGATTCGTTCCAATCGCACATCAGTTTAGGTATCAGTATCATAAGGTAGTTCAAGTTTATTATGTATATTAGGACCCGATGCGACTTCGTTCGCGTACACCTACTTCACTCCTTTCCTTTCCTCATGAATCACTCTATCTATTGTTGAAAATCGCAATAAAATCCGTTGCATAGTTTAAAAAATCTAAGCGTACATAGATATACATAGGGACAGACGGCGAGAAGCGACTTTGTTTTATACTATGATTACACAATGTACCTATCAATCAAGTAGAGCTATATAACATAGCCCTACCAATCTTGTCTACCACATCAAGACTCATCTCAATTTATCAGACAAGTGCTCAAACATCGTGATCCTTCGAACCGGATTTAAATTAGCGACCTATGGATGTGGATTTCCATCATCCACAGTGTCAGTGTGGTGTTTTTAGGGCGCCGTATGAACTTAGCGCCCGCATGAGAGGCGCGTGCATCCTGCCGCCCTCATGAGTTCCGGACTCGAGACTCGATGGTAAATTCTCAGTATTAACGAGCAAAGACATTACAAGCAAGCGATCAAAATAGACATCAAACGATATCAAGCAAAACGTTATGAAATCTTTCTCCGAGTCGCGTTATTACTAGAGTTTTATTATTTTTATAACACCTGACTATTTGATGTTTATTCCTAACTCGCTCACCTGTATACACAAAAAATGTTAAGCCAATAAAAATGAGCTTATACTTATGGTAATATACTGAGAACGTGTGATGAAGCCAATAACCGGAAAATAAAGTCATTTTCGAGTCGAAGGCCTTTCTGATGGCTCGCCAAATTGCCCAAATTATATAATTAATCGGCCAATATATTGGAGTTAGAGTGAAAATCACCTCGTCAATTACCCGATAGAGCGATAGCGTCACAACATTAAACAATATTATGCTCTATAAAACAGGCACGTTTGCGAATACTAATATATTGGTGAGGTTGTCGATGCTATAACAAGCAACGTGCGTGTGATATCGAATTCAATGCGACAATACACGTCCACTGCCACACGTAAGTGTCAATAAATTGATTCGCTCACCCACAATTCGTTTCGTATTCCCTTCGTCTTTTATTTGCATCATTAACGTGGTGGACAGTCTAAAAACTCGTAATTAACATGCATCGTCGTGATTGTGAATAAATAAGCGATTCCAATTTCCGACAGGATGTCGTGGGGCTTCAAAGGCGCCGCCGCGCGGCTACTTTACCGCGGTTCACCAGCAAACTCATTATATTACATTACAATACAATTGAATGCTCATCGGGGGACAATTAAGTGCCAACGCCGGACGGTGGTGAGATTTGTTGAATTGATTGTTTTATTTTAAGGTTCTGTATTTGTGATTCGCGGTGCGTGGCGCGCGCGGCGTTCTGTGTAGTCCGGGGCGCATGCGCGGCACGTCCCTGAGGAGGAAGCGTCGCATGAACGCGCGACTCGCCTCACATGTGCTTGTGCATTGGTATTCTACGGGATGCATGCGCCGCGACGTCTCGATCGCGATGGACTTTTTAGATGGTCGCCCGATAACCACAATCATGGTCCTGTGGAGGGTATGCGCGTACGCTGGCCTTATACGAACAACGGTTTTGAAGGTAGCCGCGGAGAAATCAGCGGACGTTATTTACGTGTTGTCGGTGCAAATTGATATAAAGCTCGGAAACGTTGAGCGTTATTAAGTCATTTGCAGTAAAAAAACAAAATTTGCGTATTTGTCTGGGGTAGCAACAGAGAATCGTAATGAATATTTACAAGTTTCTAATGAAATCGAAAGTGAAATCAAGCAACTAATCGATCTATTTTTAAACACAGTCCGTTGAGAGACGGTGTCGCCGTTGGCGGAAACCGGAATGTTTTCTACATATAAAATATTTTTTGTCTATTTTATTATAGACAGTTTTAAATCAAATCTGACATGTTACTATGTAATACTTTTGTTACTTTTTGTGGTTATTATCCGCAAGGCAAAATATAATCAGTGTTATGCGTTGATATTATACTGTTAAACTTGCACAGTCAAATAGAATTTGATAAAGCTTTGGTTAATTGATGAATCAGATCAGACCCCAGTTTCCATTAATAACAAGAAGTTATGTATTTATCTCACTGCCGTATCGAAATTAATAGGATTACTAGCATTCCACAGTACACAAATATTATAACCGAAAAAAAATCTACTCTATATACTTCGTCTACTACACTTTAATATCAGCGTAGCACCTTTGAACATACTAGAGTGTGCGCGCAAGATAACATTGCTTGCGGTTGAAGATGGAACTAAATTTGACAGCCAGCCAAGAAGTACTCCCAACAAAAACAATGGCAGGAACGACTTTACTTATGAGCAGACTTATCTTGCGTGCACTCCATAAGAAATCGTAAAAAACACGGAATAGGTACAAATAATAACACACAGATATTCAAACACGTTTGCGACTCTCACCTTGCACCCAGAGCTGGTCGACCCTGGAGTGTATCTGCGCGGACTTGAGCCCCACGCAGAACGTGGACAGCACCAAGATGGCGACGAAGAGGACCTTCCCCGCGTCCCCCTGGAGGAAGCAGCCGAGCACGAACAGCTGTTCCTGCAGCCAGGCACGGATCCAGAGTGAGGTGCGGCCCCCCTCGATGTTGCCCTGTAAAGTTAATTGCGTGTTAGTCTAACTGTGGGTGTTTTCAGAAGCTATATAGTAAGGTAGGTAGAGATGATGTCCAGCAGTGGACTAGTATGTACTGATGCTGATATTTCAGCACGGAGGTTATGGGTCAGAGTCTGTATTTGGGGTACTGGTAGATAGATAGATAGATAAACACTTTATTGCTCACAAAACATAACAGTATCAATTAGTACTTTTATGGTACTGGTACTTTTATTCAAAACATAAAATTTATCATATTAAATAATATAAGGTCAAAGATATCTCTTGCAAGAATATATATGCCAAGATTGTACTATTTAATATCGCACAGAGTAATTGTTTTGATTACGTCAAGGATACTTTTAGCAAGAGCATCGAATATGTCGAGATTGTACTATCTGGCGTGCTGTGCATATAGGTAAACCGGACGAATATGTTTGAATGGGTAGACAGAAGGCCGTATATTTATAATTTTCATAGATATCCTGCTTACTGTCAGACGGGCAGACAACTTGTTTGCCACCTTAGGTGGTATGAAATAGATAGGCATGAATGTACTCTTACTTTAGACTGGAGAGTTAGTATACGTGATAAGAGGCTTAGAAACTATAATCTGCAGTTTTCTAAACAATGGAGGTCGTATTTATATTATTCGGTCCAATAAATTAGCCACCTTCCAATCCCGTATATGGAAGGCGTAGGTGCTACTCAGCCGGATATCACAACGCTGTTGGTTGGTTTGAAGCATTTCACAAGCTGTTCTACGATAGTTTATAAGTCGGATGTACATATTTATTTATGGTATCACGACGTTTACTCTATCAATTGTAGACATTAATAATTGCTGCTCAGTGAACAACAGAGAGTGTCTTCGACATAACTATTTGGGGCAATACCATTGAGCCATCAATCTATTCTCCTCATACGAATAGTACCAACGACCTCTACACTAAACGAAGGTTAATAAGTCTACACGCGGGATACGATGACATGGCACATTCATTAAGGCAAACAAATATAAATCGACTGTCATTCCGACAATGAACAGTAGCAGGTCTACGATAGCTACTAAGGCTGCTACGCACTACGCAACCCTCGACCTGTGCGACTGGCACAAGTTGCTCTCGCGCGCGATAAGCGAGAAAATGCGCAACATAGGTATTGCTATCTCTAGTCGTACTGGCTAGCATAAGTGTGCCCGCGACACAGCTCGCGCCGCGAGGGAGCGTCAGTTTCCTTCTCTCAGTACTAAGATAAAAGAGATAGCAGTATCTATGTCGCGCCTTTTCTCGTTTACCACTTGTGTTACTCGTGCTGCCTAGAGATTGCTGAGATGGCGTGGGGGCCTTAAAATAATAATTTCTGTGTTGATTGTGATTAATGACGTAGGGAATGCACCCGCGGCGCCAACTACGGCGCGGTCGTTTTGTGGTTCCTGCACACTGACGGGGTCGTACGCTCGTAGCAGACTTTTAAGAGTGGGAGGAAATGGTCCTTACGAAGAGTTTGCGTAATACATTTTGATATATCTGAATAAAATGATATGGCTGGAAGTGTTCCACACATTTAGACCGCAATATATTTTTTTGGAATATCTCAATAACATTTAAATGGTGTCGGTGTGTTAGAGAAAAAACACGTCAAAGTGACATGTTTTTTATAACAAAAAAGTATTTGCGATTATATCTTAACAATGAAACAATTTCAGTACCTATATATCTTAAGGTACCTAACCATCAACCTTTTTAAAGGTATGTTCCGGGTTTCCTACCGCATACCCTTGTTGACGAGTAGCTCAATATTTCGATGCAGTTGCATGCATCATGGTCACGGGATGACCTGTAAACATACCTTAAAAATTTATAATAACCGCGATTGTTTAAAACCTAACCATCAAGTCACAAAACTCATTCATTCAGCGATCGCATCGCTGAGCACGCTTGTCTGGGGCAGCGAGTCTACTAATTGCGTAATAATAACTCAATCGGGCGGTCTCGTGTCGATGGCGGGTCCAATGATGGCCTTTCCTCTCGAGAAACAGCTTAATTGTAGACACTATCCCTAAACGGACCCTTTTGTACCGTTCTAAAGTTATTACAGACCACTTCGTATAAGAAATGGGAGGAACCGCTCTGTCCATACAAAAGACATCAACGGTATCCCTCCAACGCTGTTTCCCCGTACAAAAGACATCAACGAGCGCGAAGTGCTTTCATAGTTAAGGCTGTATTCTGTGGTTAAGGTAACGTTCAGAAACCAGTTCTAATTTAAGAAACCGAATTTTATGTCTGCCAATGTTTCCATATTTCTCCTTCGCGCCTTTGATGAGTCGAAATGATAGTGCGTGCGACGATTTTATCCGTTTCGAAGAACGTGACCGCGAACGAGCTTCGCTGTTCTGTGGCGTACCGTTAAACTCGTAACGACCGTGTAGTCCACATCAACTACTTACTGGCAATTTACGGTAACATTCCGTGCTTGCAGAATGATTTAAAGCCAGAAAAATAGAAGGATATTTACTTAATGGTCTCGTTTATAGACTATAACTGATTTGTAAGTAGAATAGAAGCGTTGTTGATTTTTCAGTTACATAATAGTATTGGGCATGACAGCGGGTGCGGGAGAGCCGCCGCCACCGCAGCCGCCGCCGGCGCGCCGGTCGCGGGAACGCAACACGAACCGCCGCTGCAATTAAAGTATCGTCGTCGGGTCAGGCGAATTCCTCGGTGTTTATTTTCAATCGGACGTGAACCACGCCATTGTTCGGCTGAGTTCGCTGAACCGGCTTCCCGCCGAAACCGTGTTGTTTAGCTTCCGAGAGCGCAAGTAAATAAATAAATCGTAGCAACAATAATGGCAGATATAACGAGCGTCGGACGGTCGGGCGCGGCGTAGCGGCGGCGCGCGGGCGGCCGGAGGTGAATGTCGGGCGCGCTGGGTGGGCGTGACGTCACGGCCGGAATGCGCCCGCGCCGCCCCGCGCCCGCACCCCCGCACCCCCGCGACACCCCCGCGCCGGCCCACGTGGCGCGTACGCACCGCGCAATAACACGCCACCGCGCCAAACCAATACTCCTCTTCATTCAGCAGCTGAGTGCTTACGTCAGATACGCAACCTGAGTAACCTAATCATTGCAAGTTGCAACCGACTCGTAAATAGAGCTTTTGTCCTGGCCACGATGAAGGTCACTTTACGTTTTCCTAACTATTGTAAACTTTTGAAAGTATTTCCCAAGCACTTACAAGAAAATATTGCAAATTGAATGGATCCATAGTCACGTTGTTAACGTTTATTGTGAGATTGGCGTAATAATCCCGCAGCCGCAAAACGTAATTTCCGTTTAAATATTTGTTTACACTGCAAGAGAGGTCGTGACGTAAGCGTTGTCAGATTAGCTCTTTACAAACACCGTGATCCGCAATGCGCCGGCGCCGGCTACTATGCTTCCTGCAGATAAGAGATTGGGCCACTCGAGGCACGTTCTCACCGCCACCGCTGCGTCAGCGTCGATGCCGGTGCTGCTTTAGGAACTCATTTAGACGATGCTATCTAACACCGCTTAAGAATAGGATAGATAGCATTCTCTACAGCACTTCGATTTAACGAGTCATGTCTCTATCAAGCAGGAAATAGTTTTGTGATAAAATTAGAAGCGAACAGGGTGGCGACAGGCCGGCCGGCTGCGGCTGACTTTGCCGCTTATCTCGGGTCGAAACCGTTACAATAATTATTGTCTTAATATAATTACTCGGTAATGTGTCTCCAAATAGCATATTTGTTAGGTGGGAACCGTCATATGTGTTTATCTTCCATGTTTACGATGCGTGTGGGCTTGTCATTAGAGGATTTTGGGATATGCCAGTGATAGTGGTAGGTTATTAACTCTGTTCACGACTGTTACATGATGATACGCATGTCTCGGAAGACATTCTGAATTGAGCCGATTACAGAATGGAGACGATGTTTACCTATGAAACTGCCGTTCATAGGTAAGACGGAGAAAATGACCAGTTTTTCAATTTCTGGAAATGTTAAATACAATGGAAGTCAAGTGCAAAAAGTTCCTGTTATTACAACTGTTGGACCAACTTTTGAGCAAGTAGTCTTAGTTAGTTTCGCTTTAAAGTTTAGATTAGACGCTCCCATTTTCCGCATTGGACTCACAGTTGGTCCCTTAGTTATGCGTGATTGAAAACAGGTTACAATAGCCAGCTCAGCTCCTCCCAGAAGTCTATTAAGACATTCCCAGGCTTCACGAAAAGACCCTGATCACCTTCCATAAGCTGTAGCTTCCTTGGATGCTAAATATTCCCCACACAGGGGCTGTCTGTAACTCCGAAAATATACAGACATTTATTTAGGGAGTGGTGTTCTGTAATTATATAAACTACTGTTTTGAGTTCAGTCTTGGCGGGTATAGCTTTAAGGATAATTTGATCATCACTAGCTACTCACTTTTCGAAATCAAGAGGTGTGAAATCATATGTCGGTCAAATGCCTGTCTTGTTTAATATATTTAAAAAATGTATAAACTCTAATGACACCTGGCATTTAAATAAAACTAATCGATTTTCAAAATCAATTATGTATTAATTTTGACTCGTTATGTAAAAAAATTAAGCAAATTTTGCTGTGGGCTACAAAAACAGCAAGGTAAACATCATCTCCATTCTATAACCGGCTCAAACTTAATCCCTCAATCAAATCGTGCATCATACTAGTTCCTCATGTCTTGAAAGATCTAGTTGGGGTATGTTGTCGCTGTTTGACTTACGGTTAGTATTAGTATTCTGTGCTTTTAAGTTTATCGCGTCCGTCGGTCGCGGAGGCCGCCAGGACGTAGTGGGTTTTGATTGGCGTGATCTCTGACATCCGGTGCCGCGTTCGGTGGAGCACCGGCCGCGCCATACATCTGCATATAATGGCTGTGGGTGTGGGCGCTATTATCCCATCAGAATGCATGGACCGTCGTGCGCTGCTTAGAACCATACAGCACGGAACATGTTCAAAGCCATTATGCAATGCCGTGAACAAATAGGTATCGGCGAAATTCCTGTCTGTTATTGTCTTGTGATATAGCAAAATATTTTCGAGTAAAGTCAGTTATTTGTCAGCAACATCACGCCGATCGGACCAATTGTCCAATAAAAATGTGGCGCTTACATTTTTAAATATTTTTTACTCTTGGATGTTGCTAAAATCCGAAAATGAAGTGCTAATGCCACACAGGATTCATTTATATGTATGCACTCAAAACAAGTGGCAATCGTCAAGGACATAACAAGTTGGCCAATTGGCCACTCGGCCATCAGCGCGCTGAGGCCCAATGTCATTGACACTTTTATGATCTGCTTTATGTAATTTTACGAGGCTTAGCGCAGGTGCTAAGTATTTTGCATGTGAATTGTGTATTTCAAGAAAGATCCAAGAGTGCAAATTATTTTTTTAACCATATAATTACGACAGTCGTTAGCTACAGTTGTTACTAAAAAGATTAGAAAGTTAGCTACCTCCGCGTTTCTTTTTTATTTGGTCTGTAGTTGTTACGTTTCTTTGCGAAATTATTATTACAATATAATAGCTGCCTGGCGCGACTTCGTTCGCGTGGTTTCAATTTAATGAACTCTACCGGTATCCTACCCCTACCCCTACCCTATTTTATTATTGCCTAGGGAGGCACACGGACGGACAGTCCACCTGATGGAAAACATTTTTTTAAAGATACAATATAGCTTATATTACTGGCTAATGCAGCTTTCTGCAGGTGAAAGAGTTTTTAAAATTGGTTCATTAGCTTTTGAGTTTATCCATTACAAACAAACATACAATCAAATCTTTTCTTTTTATTTATTTATGTTTAAATTGGATAATAAATTATTTATTCGTATGGCATTAACAAAATTAGTATAGATTGCAATTTTCCTAGGCATCTAAAATTTTTAAAAGAGGATAAATATTGATAATGTAGCTTAGGTGAAATAATTTTTAAAACCGGTTGAGTAAATGTTATTTGAATTTATCCATTACAAACGAAGAAACAAAACGATAAACAATCAAATCTTTTGTGTTTATAATATTTGTGTAGCAAATAATGTCAGCTTCCTGTTTCATTTTTAAATCTTTATTTTTCTAAATTTAAGGTATGTCTTTTATTTTGTGTTCCGAGATTAGCACGATCTCGTATAGTCAATTTTCGAGAACGTTTAACGTCTCTATACTTCTAATGTCGTAAGATCCTGTTATAAATTATTTTCTGACCATTTACCACTTGGCACCATACCCAGTTTCCAAATTATGCCGATCAGTTTCTTGAATAAAACCACACTTCGCAGCAATCTCAAACATTGTTTCGATGGCGCTTTATTATCAATCAGAACAGAAAAAGCCTCAGTCTTGTGAAAGTTGCCAAGTTATGTGGACACCATAACAGGTTTTGTGGCTGTATCTTGGTCGTTTTATCGGTAATGCACTAGGTTAATAGTTATCTCTCAATTTATGTACAAAACAAAATGTCAAGATAATCGAAATGGAATGTGAGAAATTTTAAATATTCAACAGTGTTACTTAGTTCTCCCGCAATGGTTCAAGATTAAAGAGATTGAAGGTAGGATTCGAAGCAGTTTATAATATAACTGGTAGAATACATAGTGTAAAATCAGATAGCGCAACCAAGTAGCGATCATTCAAATTGTCCAATTCATTACGCGATGTCACGACAATGGGTCGTTCATTAGGTTGATGGTTAAATTATTGCTGGGACGTGTGTGCACAAAGTTATGGGAGAGGTGACGAAGGGAAATCAGTGTTCGTTTTTGTGGCAGGTACTCCTGGGACGGTAGCTCTGAGCACTGATGAGGAAAAACGGTAGAATGTGCACCGAAGCGCGCGCGCACCCACGTGGTGCTGAAACGCGACACCAGAAGTGCCGCCAGCTATGCGCCCGGCCAACTGCTACCTCGCAACTGTTGCGGTTTTGGCAGTAAATGTTGCTTTATCGTGTGAGATTTTAGATTTGTTGTTTAGTTTTTCTTTATTAGGGATACAAGACTACAATTATGGGAACAGATATTATCACGTCTCGATTTTTAAATCAATTAGTAATGAACTTAATTCAATTTATCAGCTGTGATTGAAACGTTCTTAAAATACCCAGAAGACAGTCTAAAAGCTGCACCTTTGAAAATCGTGGGTGTACAATCATTTATAGGTTTCCATCGCAGCTGCCGCCCGCCGGCGAGCTCAATGTTTGGACGAAGACAGACTATATGTGGGAAAAACAAGTGGGACAGAGACAACGAATGAATCTTAAAGAAGAGGAAAGAAGATACGGGAAAGAAAGGGATGAGCGATCGGAAACCACAAGATGTCTCAATTCCACGAGGCAAGCGCTGTGCGGTCCTGCCAGACATAAAACTTTATAGAATGGCATTCTTTTCTTTTTACTTTGAAGAAGCAGTTATGAAGGAAATATAAATATTTGTGTAATGAATTTAAGAACAACAGTTGAATGGAGTTGAGGACGTGATACGCATTGATTGGACCGGATCATGGGCTTATGTTTTACTAAAATGTAACTATTTTGGTCTAGATATTAACATCTTGATTGGTGTTATAGTTGGTCTTATGGAAATTACTGAATTAGGCTCTTAAAGTAGGTAAAGTTTATTTTGAGTACTGTAGATACCACTGCAGTTGTCAATCTACGTGCCACTTATAGGCATCTTATCTCATCAACTGGGGGTGTGGGTTACTCTACTAACTTTAACATAATCGCTTACAGAATAAAGCAATTCCATTTTCTACAGTCAGTCAGTTTTTGTATCAAAATTCAACGTAATTTTTTGTAGAGTCCACCTCTGATAGAGTCATGGCTCTGCGCGCGATGATGTCTCTATCGGCTGGATGGGATGCGCGTGCGGCGCCCCCGCCCGCGCCCCCGCGCCTTAATTGCTTCATCTTGCATACGACCGACCACGCTCCTGCATTAAAGGTAACTGCTACACGTTACATTAACCTCACCACGAATTACCAGCTGTTTTATGCTTTCCTACTATGAGATGAACTGTTCCTTGTACAATGTTTCATATTTTATTTAAATATGTAAGTTGGAGCTTATTTTGTAAGGCTGCGTGGTTTTGTAACAGTCTATACTTTGTAGGAGGTAGGTACATGAGATGTTGAGCCAAGCATTAATTAACCTCTTATTTACCACTACACAAAGTAAAGCCTGAAGTAAATAACTTTTCGTTGCGCTACTTAGCTCCTCATGTAATTTCAAACTCTTCAAACGGATACGTTTTGTTTATCGACTTATTTCGACGATTATGTAAGGCACAATCAATCTTTATTCCTTTTACGGTGGGATCGAGGATAATATTAATTGAGCTGTCAGAGTTTCCAGTGAGTTGTTTAAACGGGAAGGTTTCGCAAATGGCCCTGGCAGGGGTGCGGCGCGGGCGGCCGCCTGCGTGCGGCCTTCTAGGAAAGCGCTACCTTCCCCGAACCCGTAGCCTCCGCGCCAATTCAATGCTTTCTATACGCGCCGGCCCAAACACCGGCACGACCACCATAAATTACCCCTTACGAGTTTTTGTAGCATTACGTGTTTTAGTTAAGTAACTGGTAAATGTCAACGACTGAACTTTGTTGAGTAGCGATTATTTATATAAAAAAGGAATTCCTTTTGTAATTGTACTTTGCTTAGCTGCGTGACGTGACTAAGCAAAACACAGAAAAATAGTTTAAGAAAAGTTTATAGTACAGATGAGCTTTAACCCTCTGAGCTTCGAGATACGGTAGGTGGGTCGCGCGATACGGCCTTTTAAATACGCGCGGCCTTGATAGTACGCGCGATTACCGCTAGTCGGCGCCACGACTCGGCACTGCCGCGTTCCTTAGCACGATTGACATGACATTCGCAGAAAAACAATCACACGTGCAATATGACAAGCGAAACTTGACGCTAAAATCCCGTGTAGGCGAATATGTTGTGGGCACTGCACCTTTTCAAGTTCGGAGAGCGCGAGCGCCGCGTCCACCCAGCTGGTGCGAATGTACAGGTCGGCGCTGTGGCGCGCCTCGGCGGCGGAGGGGCTCTCGCCCGCGGCAGGCGCTATCCGAGGATTCGAAGGAGCCTCGGAATCGGGAGCCACCATGATCTCGGGGCCAGGCTTGTCACCAGTATCCTCATGAAGACGGCCGGGGTCCGTCTGGCGGCACACGCTGTCATATCACTCGCCGCCACATAACCACACACTTGCACACTATGATTCTTCACTTCTATCCAGCACTGTACCGTTCGGGACACGAACCGCCACGAGTTTCGATATCGGAACGCCACGAACGTGTGTCGACACTAGCGCGACCTGAGCTGCACTGATCCGAGCGCGGCGCGAGTGCGGCCACTGACTGGGTGTTTGTTGAACCGCCATCATGGTTCCGCCCGCTAAGTTGCCGCGCCGGGCCCGAGCGCGCCCGAACGCGCCCGAGCGCCGCCGGACTCCTTCGAAGGGGCTCGCTTCGGGACCACACACGTGATAGTGCCTTCCTTCTCACACACTACGGGGGTGAGGGAATACACAACACAACAAAATAAAAGCATTGAATGAAATGAAGTTGCAAGAGGAACATCATTGCACTGGCTCCACTCCACATGAGACTATTCAAGTTCTTGTAGAATGCGAGATTTGAAGATTAGCTGGCTTGCATAAAACATTGCAAAAATTTCATGTAATTATATGCACGCACAAGAAATATTGAAGCACAAATTGGGATATACAACAAATCAGTTTCAGGAATCAATTTTCAAGAATTGCGATTTTTGTCATGCTGCTATACCAAGTCAATGGTCATCGAAGTCCAGCAGCACTCAGTGCCACTTGAAGGCAGTAATCTCCGCTTTAGACCCACAAAAAGTGATTACATCCCCACAATTACCACAAAGAGAGGGCGTTTGCTAGCTAAACATTCACTCCGTATACAGATAATAAAGGCGGATCAAACATTCGGACGCACCATATCATTTTGTTTACCGAGTTTTCTGAGTAAAAAGTCGGAGGAGCGTGCCCCCGGCGGGCGGCGGCTGCTCCTTTGAAGTCACCGACATAAAAGGCCGCCGGCGGTGATTTAACTAATGAATTTATTTAGCGGGCGTGTGGAGAAGTGCCGACGAGTCCTAGCTCGGCGCCTGCCGCCTGCCGCCGACGGGTAAACCAACACAGTCCACGGAAATCGATCAACGTCCCTATCCTTAGTCCTTCGAGCCGGACACATCTCTGTTTGTCACGAAATCCATTACAACCAATGAGGTTACAATCTGTGTAATACCCTTGATTAAAATGGAACTTTGTGATATTCTGGTTTTTGATCCTTCGAGTTCTTCTCTATTTTCTCTTAAGACTAAGATAAGAAAGTGTTAATTCTTGTTATATAGTTGATTAAATATCTAACTCTGTAGCGAATTGTGATCACCAACTTCATGACAAATAATTCGAGTTCTAACTCGACGGACCAAAGAACTTCATTATACCGCACCAATTTCACCTAAACGTTATTTTGTAACGAGAAACTATTTTTAATGTATAGGTATCATTGATTATTTAAATCGCTAGCGACGTAGTGCTCATTCTAATCACCAACCGACCTCTACGAGTACACCTAACAAATCATTCATTCCAGACCCAAACTCGAACTTGTCGGGGCATATAATTTACGTACCTATGTAGCAACGTCGATTTGCACTCGCGGCGAATTCACTAGAGTCATTAGCATCGTGCTGGCGAATACATAATTCAGCGTATCGCCTCCTATTCACACGTCAATTTGCCAAACGTGCCGCGGTGCCAACGCCACTCCTTTTGAGCTGGCGACGACGAGGTTAGGAGGGAGATACGCGGCCTGCATAGGAAATTGCAACTGCTCGTACTAATTGGGATTCCCCAGGATTATACTTGATTTTTATCAGTGTTTTATTACCCCTTGATTGCGCGCGATGAGCGTATTGATAAGGTTATAGAATGCGTACTTTATGAAGGTAAGGTACTTACAGTTTTTCGGTAAGAATAGGACAGTGGTGATAATAGTAGATTATACACCAAGGGGAGAAAACAGTATCTTGCGTTACGGGAGGCTTATTGGATCCTGAGCGTAGCGAAGGATTCTAGAGGTAACTCCTTAGCGAAGCGAGGGAATAATGTAGAGTCCTCAGTGAACCGAGGGGTTCAAGCCGCCCAAGACTAAGACAGCTTTATTCTAGAGGGGAACACTCTGATTTTCACACCATCTGTGAGACAATAAACAAAGCAACTACAGTGTTCGATTTAGCAAACTCCGAAGTTAAATCAGTATAACTTCACATGTTCGTGCCATATTAGTGTGCTCGAAACAGATTTTAAATCTATTCACACAATTTGAGCAGTATAAGGTCCTGCAACCATACTGCAAAATTGCAGTTTTGTAATTGGCATTACAACTTAATAATGTAACATTTTTGAATCATATTTTATATGCTGTAAAACTGTTAAATAAATAAATAAATAAATAAATAAATACTGCCTAGTCTTTGTTTATTTATTTTTATATTTATTTTATTTTATATTAGTCACGCTTTTTGTAATAGCGCTTTTATCTTTCTACAAAAAAAAGAACAATGGTGCGATTTTTGAACAGTCTCTTTACAAAGTCCGTATGCAAAAGTTTTCATACGAATTTTAACATTCCAAATTCAAATTACTTTACTCCCTTGGGAGTTTCTTACAATATTATCTCCCTGCGGGTAACAAGGCCATGCTTTACGGGACTTTTAATGGTATCTACATAATTGGACATCAGCGAGCAAGAGGTGCGAACATTTATTTTATTTGACGAACTTTTTTACATTTTAGTAAATAAAAAGAAATATAATTAATATGGAATACGTAATGTACAAGCTGACACAAGCCATTACCATATGAATGTGAATTGGCATTTAAAGTTAATCTTAAGGATGTTTGGATGTTTAGATGTTTTTTACTCCTTTGCGTAAAAATTAACGAACAGATTTTTAAGAAATTTGGCAGTAATGCAGCTTATAACCCATAGGCTATAATTAGTTTATGTGGTTCCCGCGAAAAAGGGTCCGGTACGTAATTTAAACCGAAAAAAGCCAGTATATTGTACCAGTGAAAATTATTAGCGTCAAATAAACTAAAATAGAAATCTAAGATAAGACAATTTTTGTTTTTTCGTTTTCCTTATTGAAAGGACCGTTTTGATTTTAGAAATATACTAACCATTACTAGAGATGGAAGTTTAGTTCGAAATTACTAACGACTTTTTAATGACTCTCGTTCTTGGAACTAACGTTTAGCTCCACAAAGTTACGACGTAAAACATATTTGTAATTGCAAATAGATAATGTCTACGCTTGAGGCGAAATTTGAAGCATGTAAAGCCGCCATTTATGAAATTCCAATGAATTTCGCTCAATAGCGATGATTAGTGTCACGGAAACGCGTTGATGTCTTTTGTATGGCGATTCTGGTCAAAAGCAAACTCGTCTGTCATAAATATGTAATATATATTTTTTTTATTACTTATTTACTTAAAAATGATTTACTGACATTAATAATTATTTCTTTATAAGTTATGTACACGAACATACATGAACGTACATGAAACAAAATAAATAAAACTACCTGAACAACAACCAAAAAACCTTACTTTATCTAATAGTAGTGGATCCGACATGATTTCGTTCGTTGCGTAAAAAAAGGGGGTAGGGTAGGATAGGGTGGGGGTAGGGTAGGTGTAGGGTAGGGTAGGTGTAGGGTAGCGTAGGGTAGGTGTAGGTTACGGAACGCGAACGAAGTCGCACCGGCCCAATAGTACTATCTATAATGATTAAAGGTAAATTATTTGTCACAAGAAAAATATTTCTTTTTTGTTACAATTTGAATATTTGACGTTTTTATTAAAATATAAATTAGCCGATCGTCTAGAGCGAATGGAGTGTTGGCGGTCGGGGTCCGACTCGTACCCCGAGGTACCCGGTTCGAACCCCAGTGAACGCTAAGTACCAAATTACAAATGAGTCTTTTCTGAGTTATGTATGTAATACTTGAGTTCTGACCCATGCTCTTACGGTAAGGACAAACATCGTGATGAAACCGGTACATTCAGGCAACAGAATATATAACCATGACCAAACAGGTCAGGTTCCCTTGTTGACAAGTCACGGAGGTCAGATTGTAGCAGCAGATATGTGAATGTTGTGTTGTGGTGTCCTGTTAATAATAAATGTTCATTCATTCATTTATTCATTACAGTGGAGCGCACTGTAATTACCTGATCTGCCAAATCCTGGATCATGGTCAAGGCGGGCCCCGGGCCCTCGCGCGTGAGAACACAACCGGGACATTAACGCCAAGACAAGCAAGACTAAGCTTGACGCGAATTTTGAAGCATGTAAAGTGGCCATTTATCAAAATCATAGAGCGATGATTAGTGTCACATGAACGCGTTGATGTCTTTTAAATGGCGATTTCGATCAAAAGCAAACTTGTCTGCCATAAATATGTTTATATAGTATATTTTATTTTCTTATTGAATTTTGTATAAAATTTAGTTACGGTGTGAATATTTGTTATTTTCATTGTAAGATAAATTAGCCATTCACATCAAACACAATTAATTGAATGAGGAACGTTTCGTTTCCATTTTAAATTGACGTTAACCTAACAATTTTTTTTAATGGTTTACAAAAGTGGCCGTGATAACTATATCCAATCAAATGTTGACATCTTCGACAGACACTATCTTCTAAAGCCGCACCTGAAGACATCTCTATGTCACGCATAACTTCCCAGAAGCGGTTTCGTGTAAATTATTCCATTGAACCCATTTTCCAAAATGGTATAAATGCCCCATACAGATCCATATTTAGATATAAGAGAAGACACCGCAAATACTTTACAAGGACAATTTTACCGTTGATTTAATTGCTTGCTTGCATTTTGGCTCTTATGTACGAGGTGTAAAGGTCATTTAACCGAAGCGCAGTGACTTGTTTGTTTACTGTAGTGGTAAACTAAGGGTGGTTGGACTTGGACATTTTGACACTTCGGGCGAAATCGCAGCGGGGCGTCGCACTATCCATCTTCTGGGAAGCTCGCGTGAGGTAGATTGAGACCACAATATGGCGCTTCAATTATATGGACTCGAGAAATATGCGATGCCAGCGTGTCTATTGTGACACACGGTGTGAGGTATTCGGTATAAGTGTAGTAAATATATGAAGCCGTCATAAACGAGAGGTTTTGTATGAGAATATTGCTTTTTGTGTATAAATATAATTTCTAAATTAAAATTGTTCTAAATAAAATGCATGGTCCTAACAATCGAATCGAAACAAAATCTATAATATTTAATTAAAAAAACATAGACTGTTATTTCGACAATCGCAGCAAATTAGCAATCACAGAATCAGCACAGAACGTTGTCTGAGATGAGAGAACCTTCATATACTAGTTAAATTGTATTCAATTAACTTTTTAAGGACAATAGTTTTTACAGTGCAGTTAAGTTGGTCATTACCAAAACGAGTATTTTATGATAATTCCCAGTGTTCTCGAGGATTTTCAACTCACCGCGAAAAAATGAGTTGGTATTAAAAAATATACATCGTTACAAATTAAAATTTAAACAAATATTAATCTTTGGCGTGGAGGTCGCTCATAACGATCACACAAGATGAAGTTTGCAACTTTTTCACAATTTCATTTTAGCCCAGCACAGTCACATTAAATAAATATCCACCTTAGAAAACTGCTGCGCTTTGTTATCCAATTCTCAACTTCTATTCTTGAGCTAAACAAATGTTACTATGGCACCTACTTATAGATAATTTTAAACGTTTGTTCCTTCAGCGTTATGAACTAAACAATATACATACGAGAATGGTAAGTACATGTCATCGATATCTCGGGCTAGGGCTCCCGCCGAGTTCTATTGGTAAGTCTATGGGTAATAATCGCCATACGACGATGATAGGCAGGGGGGTTGGAGACATAGTATGGTATCTCCATTCACTAATCTAAGAAAATATATAACGGAAAACGCTGCTACTGCTGTTGCTGGTCGAGCATAGTAGCCGCCTTGAAAGACACTCATTGGAGAAAGGTGGATATAGAAGAGTAAATAGAAAATAATCCATGGTTCCTATGTACATATTTTAAGGTATATTGAAATAAAAAAAATATCTACGAACATTAATATATTTATGTCTTTGTCCACGAATATAAATTCTTGTGCCCGATATTAGTATGCAATAGCTCACCGCATAAGAACTGCATTGCCTAAATAAAATTTACGAGCGTAATCGTACGTTTTAACATCCCTATTTGGTGATTCCGATCAGCAGGTCGCAGGCTGTTGTAAAATCAGGCGGAGTTTGGCGCCGCGACGTTGACGGATTAATGGCACCAGCGTGACTTGGCTGCTGGCCTTTTGTTTCGGTACTCGGAAAAGCCATCAAACACAAAACAAAATAAATTAAGCGCACTTCAATTTCAACGAAAACCTATGAGGTAGTAATCAAAATATGTTATAATCAGCGATTGTAGTAAAAGTATGTGGGTGTCAATCTTTCTGCGCTTCAGTGTCCAAGAGCTTATATTTGTTTCACGATTTCCGTTTAATTTAGTTCAAGATGATTCATACCAAGCTCTTTTGTTACCTATTGGTTAATGATACCTAGACTACCTAGCGATGAAGCGATTCTTTTTATTTTTACCCAATAATGAGTAGGTAATTGCGGCCATTGTAAGTTATACGTTTACACGTACGTAAACGTGACATTAAGGCGGGCTGGTTACCTATATGAATGTCTGACCAACGTAACATCTATCAGCGGGAGTTATGTCGTCTGCAATTCCCGATCATAACTTAAATTAACGAGAATTATTGATATGATTTACATCATATTATTGAAAATGTCGCAGTTACCGTCTCAGTGTACTGAATGAGTCTCCTCCATGACTGCAGTATTTTGAATGCACTTTTTCTATTATAGTTGGGGGCAAACGAGCAAACGGGCTATTTTATGCAAAAAGCCCACACTACCGTTTTCTAGCACACTTGCCGTTTCACTTGGCTCTTGTACAACTTCATTACAACTCTGACCTCGTGTACTAGCAATAGAAAGCTGTAATTTTCAGACCACATACCAAGAGAAATTGAGTGAAAACGTTCGAAGTTTGCAGTGACAATAAAATCTTTAATTGAGAAAACAATGATAGAAACACTGAATGAACATTGACTTATCTCTCAGGTAAACGATATGTAAAACATTAAATGTCCTTCATTGTTCCTATACGTCTTTATGGTTATGTTTATAGCATTTATAGTAGATAAATGCTATATTATTAGCATTTATAGTAGATAAAGACGAATCAATACCTAAGTATGAAGAACTAAAGATGCTCTTACGGTGAGAGAAAACATCGTGACTGAATGTGTAGCAATGGCCAAATCTGGTAAGGTTCTCCTGTTAACAGGGTCACGGAGGTCAGATGGTAGTTGCATCACTGTGAATACCTAATTTGCAAAATCCTGGATCATTGTCAAGGCAGACCCCGGGCCCTAATGCGCGAGAGCATAACCGGAATATTTACGCCAAGATGATCACCAGATGACCACCTAAGTACTTTGTTCCCGCTACAGTCGATCATAGTATCTCATTGTCTTATACGGGATATTAGTTCAGCCTTTCCATGTGCGCCAACTTTTCGGTCCATGGAGCTCCTAAATGCCTAGGCGGTTTCCTTTGTGAGTGAAGGAGTAGGGGCCGGTACTTTTTTCAGCCGTTATATTTTTTTCCGTCTATGCTGTTTCTATTAATTTCATAATTACGAGTATTATATCGTGTACTAACGCATCTGATGAACAGGAAAAATGTGGATGTATATATCTGGCTGTGAAGGTATAGTAAACCTAGGCCAGGATTTACTAAGGTATCTGCAGTCTTCGCGGTGGACATTTTTCGCCCAAGCTTTGACACCTAACACCACTGAGAAACAGAAATCTCAGTGCTATTCTACTTGACACCACACCACACGTCGGAGATTTACATTTGCATTCGCGTCTATTTATTTATTGAATTTCCGCGGCATCGTCGCAACGCAGCGCCAACTGAGGACTTTACGATGGCGATAAAACGGTGCGCGACACGTACGTCACTGCGCCCGCGCAGCCGTGGTGTGCACGCGTGTTGCGTTTCCTTACATATCTCGCACTGTTAACTGCGATGTCTAGGGAGCTTACTTGATGATCGTAGGTGCTATGATCGCCAATAATGACAGTCGTATGTGGTTAATGATAGAAGCTGTGGCTTTGAAGGAGAAAAAATATATGTATGAGTACAATAGTAACTACAAAGGATAATTTTCAACATTTTTGGAAGGACTTTCGTTTTGGTTATTTCCATTTTCCGCTTCTTTTGCCAACAAGTCCGCGCGATCATACACTACTAGGCCGACATGCACTGTAAAACAACATTTTTATTTTGTTGAGCCAGGTCAGTATTGATTCCATTATAAAATAGGCTATTCCTCGTAAATTAGAGGTACATCGAGCTATATCACATTATATTAAACAGTATATGAGCCAACTTTTTTTATTGCTTTGTGTAGATTTGTCGATCCCTGTTACTGTAATCAGTACACTTAAAATTGTAAATACGTATTTAAATTTTGTTTTTTGGCAGCGTGGTGTCCGATAGAGAAGAACAACACCAACCACTTTCACGGGTGTGGCACAAAGCGACTACATTCATCAGTGGCCTAATGTAGACTGTAACTATTGTCATAATGCAGAACAGCTCTTTCATACACGAGAAAATTGGCATCAGCGCCTTCTGTCTAGTACTTTTTAACAGATTATGACAGAACCCTCCACTACTGTACAGGAGGCTCAAGTCCAGCAGTGGACTGTTATGGTCTGTTAATGGTTTGCCTCTTAGTTTTGATTTACGGCAAAAATATAGGTACAGGGAGCTGCAAAGTGAATGGATCCGCATATTGTGGACGCGGATTATTTTACAACCTAAATCATAATATTGAAGAGGTTCAACGGCGCTGGTTTAGTTACATTCTGCGTAAGTTCCAGGGACGACACTTGGTAAATACGTGCCTTAACCCACCGGTACTAGGAAAACCTCTTTCCTGGTACGCCACAGGAGACCCAAAAAGCCATTGACGTCTGAGTCGGATGCTAGAGCCAACGGCTTTCGACACGAGAATGTCGCAGAAAGGGATTGGCCGCTAGGATGTTTATGAAAAAAGCAATATACTGAGTGAGGCCTCCTTTTTTCGTCGGAGTGACTCAGTTTCTTTGCTTTAACGGAACATAGAGTAAAGAAAGAAGTGGGGAAAATATACTAGTATTAATCATACTAGCTTTGATACATGAAACGAGTGCTAAGCACACAGTGCTTGACTGCAGTAGAGATGATTTTTTACAGTAAAATAGCCATTTGACCGCCTTTTCACTTGATGAGAAGCGACGATGCGGCCGATAGTGGAGCCGCATGCCTATCCCATGCATGCACGCATGTGTTCGCGTGTTTGCTCCATTCACTCTCGCCTTAAGGTTATACTGTTCGGGGAACACACTCGCAGGCAAAGCGTTCCACTCAGTAGCTGTACGCATTAGAAAGGGCGAACCAAAGGGGTTCGTGCGGATAGCTGGTATATCTTCTACTCTATAAGGATGGAACGCCTGTCCGCCTCTTGGCCCTGGAGGCGCAAAGGGGCCTCCAACAGTTTATTTGTTTCATCCAACATTTTATATTGTTAAATAGGTACATTTTATTTTTATTAATAGGTACCTAGTCCAATTTAACCCCACAAAGACGCAAATTGGTGTCCTCCGCCAAGAAAACTTCAACAACAAAACTGAATGTGCTTAACAAATCGTAGCCATACTTCACGCCGGGTAACGATTTCTTCTGAATAAGGCTCAAGTCAGACCTCATTTGGCGTATTGCTCCCATCTATGGGCGGGAGCACTGGCATATTAGCTTGATCGTTGTGACTCGATCCACAAACGCGCTGTGAGAATTGTAGATGATATTTTGTTCAAAAGTGGTATTGAGCCTGGGATTTCGCTTCCTTTTCGTACAACGGTGCTCTACTGCTTGTACAACGGTGTTTTTACTGAGGAACTGTTTGATATGATGCCCATAGCCACTTTCTATCCTCGCAGCATATGCCATCGAAGTTCATCCTCAACCAACCGTGACTTGGAACCAAATTGGTCGCGACCTGTGCGGTTCCAAAATAAATTTATCACACGCACACTAAGGTTGTGGAGTAAGCTCCCTGGAAAGTACAAAAAGTAATTCTTCAAGAAAGTATTCTGTTTAGCGGGAAAATAATTCCAAATGTACACAATCACAACCACAGACTATGAACTGATCACAAATATAATAACGAAATTTTAAATTTGTTAGAGACATTTAGGTATTCAGCCTACATTTCGCCGTGTCCCGGCGCCACACAAAAATTAAAAAAAATAAAAGTGTTGCATAATGATTAAAAAGTTATTTTTCGATACAGCTGTAATGAAAATAGTATGGGAAATGCTGTATCGAAAAGTAATTTTTTAAAATTTTATATACTGGCGTGAAAAAAGTGTATCCTTAAACAACTGTTTTCGAATATGTAATTGGAACATTACGCTATGAGTGTAGATAAAGGTTTTTACGGGGTAGGCAACACTTGAGTATTACCCCTGGTATTGTAAACGTCCATAGGCGTCAGTAACTGCTTAACATTAGGCAAGCTGTAAATATTTGTTACCTTAGAGGTAAAAAAAATTTATAGTAATGGAAATTTTATTACGCGTAGTCTATAATTTTTTATTTGGTTTCATTGCATCCGAGTAGATATCCCTGTGGCAATACGTTTATAAAATACTAATAATCTTACAACACTTGTATGTAAGTAACATAAATAGTTGGCACTTACTTACAATAAGTACTATACGTAGGTATTTACAGAACTACCTGTGTAAGTAAGTATGTTTTATTCTTTATACGGCTAATAACCGTAATACCTAAACATAGTTATTACACGACACCACAACGAAATTAGAGTCGTACAATAAGACGAGCATACAGTAATAAAATTCCTAATAGATTAAAATACGATGTGGAGCAACGTTTACGGTCTAACCGCACTCTGGAGCGCGGGCCAGCCAAAATAAACGCTACCAAATTATATAATTTATGTTTAATAGCGACGTCGTGGGTGGCCGTGCGCCGGTCGGTTAATTGGCTCAATTGCCGATTTAGACGTACGATAAACAGAATCAAACAAATTGCGGCTTTCTTGCGGTGATTGTTGAGTAATCTGTGCCCTTGTGGAGTTTGTGCCCTTGTAGTGGTGCGGTGTTGTGCGGCGTCGAATGCGCCGGCGCAGCGCTACCGTTATTGGTCTCCGTAATTGGCGAGCTCGCTTCGAATACTAAGTGGCGATAATCACTTCATAATACCTTTGATTATATTGCCTTTGACGCGCATGTTAGTGACATTGATTTTTTTATAAAATTCCAATGGGATTAGGCTTTTAATTTTGATACTTATCTCTGTGGGGATTCTACATAGAGATAAAGCAACACTTTTACCTTTTTTAGTTTTATTGTTACAAAATGTTATCCTTCGTATAAACGTCATTATTTTCTATTTCTATCTTGTATATCTCGATTTAATGATCAAAATGAGTGGGATGGACGGTGTGGTAGCTCTACCGCGCCGTGGGTGGTCTCTACCGTACGTCTCTATGCACCGCTGAACCATGAACATGAGACTAAATGTCCTTATAATTCACTACATCTGCCACTTTGTGCCGCTATAGGGTCACCATGTAGAGTTGTTGTTTTGGACAAATTTTAGCGATATTTTGTTTATTTTTATGCCATATTGGAAAACGGTTTTTACGTTGTTACATTTTTGTAATAATAATAATACGTAGATATTTAAAATACACAACATCATAATGTAATAACTTCTACAATTCAAAATCATTACGTTGTAAAAACTATTCGGTACTTTCTTAATATACAAGAAAAACTATTGGGTATTTTTGTGAACATTTAAAAAAATATCCCATACATATTTCAAAACTCAAAATGCAAGCGCACCTGATATTTTCCATTAATGATACAGAAACTGTTTTTGTTATGATCCTAATTAATACTTAATGCATGTCGACGGCGCAAGCACCCTCTCCTATGTTTTGATTAATTTTAATCAAACTTTAAGTCACTTCGCAGGCAGCTATTACGGCCAATAGTTGCTTATAAATTATTTATTATGATAGTAAAATCACAGGATAAACTACCGCTGGTATAAAATTAAATTGTATAAGTGCACAATTTAACAAGCAAGGTAATGAAGCTTACTATATTTAGATATTTATAAGGCTTTTATGTGCAGAGAGCATTTAAAATGGTTACGCGCAACTTGTAACAGTCTTCGTTAGGTTATACATGTATAATATATTACTAAGGTCTAAATTTAATTTAATAATTTTACCTACATGTACGTAGTTCATCATAACTATTTTAGTGAGATAATTAATAAAAACTTGTTATTGCAATTCGTATAATTTATAAACACTTTTTTTAAATTATTCTACATAAATATGAATTACATCAATCACTTATCGACTTAAACCATTTAATAAATGGAGACAGATGCGCAGGCGATCCATCTACATCGCATCGCCTGTAACTGGCAGCATCCCCATATATCGGAGACGCATAGTTGCATGTTGATATACAATTTCCGGCTTAACTGCTGTCGTCGTGTTTATTCGCCATCGATCATACGACCCTTGACACTGACGTAAAAAAGCGCGGGAAACGAAGGGAAACCGCGTCCGTCACACCGTAAAACATTCCGCCTTTCCAACCGCAACGGCCTCGCCCGCGAAACGTTACTAAAATATCTCCCAACAAAAAGCCCTTATAAATAAAAATACAAATGGAGCCATATGGAGCAATAAATTTGTTTATTGAACAATAAAATTATGTAGCGAGCTTGTTGGGTGGTCCGGCACAAAAACGCGGGGTAAGATGGCGCGGGCGTAGAGACGCGCTCGGCCCGCCGACACCGATATCTAGACAAAATAATTAACAAGTTAATTAAAAACTAATGGGTTAATACGTACCACGGGCAGGTGGTAGCCCGGGATCGCGGGATGGAGTTAATTTGCTCGAGGCGGCGAGAAAATTTAATATTGAAACTGCGGGTATCGATGCGACTTCCACTGCGCGAGCGATTGAAGGTCACTGATAAAGCAAGGCGTCTTTTATGGAACTTTGCTACTTAAGATTACGTTTCAAGATGCACTATAATATTTATTTTTTATTGTAACTTAACTTATTACATATTTGGTTTATTTTAATTTATTTACAAGCTGGCTTTCGCCAGTGTTTCTGTCCACGTAAAAATCTGTTTTTTCCGCGGTAACTTGGGACAAATAATATACTGTATTCTGGGTTGTAAGCTACAACACTGTATAATTTTATCTAAATTTTATATTAATTACCTATAATAGGTAACGTATTAGTAGGATTACTAGGAAATAGGATGGGTTAGGAAGCACATACTTATTTAAATAAAAATAATTTGGTAATTAGACTAATTAGTACCGACTTAATTATTAACAAAAAGAGGACATTACATTTCAATTTCAACAATTCGCAACACTATTTATTGGAACCATGCTTATGGAGACACGATATAATTTTCCAATAAGTATGGAATAGTGGAGCGAAGCGCGCGCGACGTTCGCGGCGTTCGCGGCGTGCGCGGTGTGCGGCGCGGACCCATGACAGGGCGCGGAACAATCGCCCCATTGTCTCGCTCCAAGCGCGCATTAATTAAATAATAGTTGTCCTCTCACGTAATGACTTAATTTTAGGGCTCGTTCGGCGCCCACTCGAATGCGCGCGCGGCGGAACCGGACGCTGTACTTGCGATATTACATACTCGCACTATACAATTATATTTGGCATTATACACTTTATTAAAGGGGCGACGGTGGACTCGGTGGCCTAACGGCTAGCGAGTCCGACTTGTCAGCGAGAGGTATCGAGTTCGATCACCAGTACCAATCATTTTTTCTGAGTTATGTACATTAGTTGAGCATTTTAACGTGACTGAATGTGTAACCACCACAAATGTGCCAAATCCTAAATCATAGTCTTTGCCATTCTATTTCTGCCAGCAGCACTAAAGGGCCGTTGTCTGGGAAAGTGGGTACTCTTGTATTTAAGCTTGCCTCTTTAAATGGTCCCACCGCGGTGATGCCGAAAGTGACCGTCTCATGAGCTCCCAGAGCCCATGCACAAAATAATAATTCTTGGCTATTTTTAATGCCCACTACTCAGAACTGCTCGATTCACAGTGGACTAACCATGCGGACGGATCTGTTCATGCCTTCGCTATGGTTTATATAGTCTGACACAGGAGATTCTTCGGCTTCGAGCGCGGCAGCGGCCAAGGGCCCAAAGCCTGCGGAATCATCATGCTTAGGCTGTAAAGATCATAAACAAACATTATTAGGGTATTTACCTGTCTATGCAAAAAATTACGCAATTTCGCTCCTACGTCCGACGCTGCCGCCGTAGGTTCAAAGTGGTATTGCATGGATATTTGTGCGTCGGCGATGTTGGTGGGATGCATCGGGTGGGAGTTAAAAGTTTCTCTTTACCATTGCATTAAAATACACGTTATTGTTTACATCTTAAAACCGATGAAGCATTGCTCTAAATTTAGTTGTTCTTCAACACCAAATACCACAGGAAAGACCATCCATTTTCTAGAGAGGCCAAAGCTTTATTAGCAGGATTGTTAGGCTAGGAATGTCAAGAACATCATTTGCATGTGTTTTATAATTTTTTCCTTGTATTGGTTGATTTGTTTAATGGAGTGACAATGTCTTCGGATAAAACTCCATAAATAAAGAATAAAAAAGACCACGATGTCTACAATCCGCTTAAAAAAGGCACTAAAAGCGAGCGGAAGCTGCCCCTCTAATTGCATATCGGGAGCGTTTGCTAATGTCTCTATACGGGGGCTGTAATGGCGCTGAAGGGCCGATGACGGCGATTGGCCACGCCCGGCCGGCGGCGGCGGCCTACAAAGCCCGCAGATTCATCACGCTCCGGGGCTATAAAGATCAAGATTTGCAATGACGCAATTTCGCCCCATATCCGATGCTGTCGCCGTGAACTCCTGTGTACAAACCGTCGTGCGCGGAGAAGTGGGATGTGCTATAGTCGAATGCAAAATAAGCAGTTTAAAACTATTTCTTTTAATAATTTTTTTTTTAAAGCGGTTGATTAGGAAGAGCATGAAATTTCGTCTATACAAATATCTAAATTAATTGTGTCATCTATTGGTGCAAGAAGCTTAATTTTATGACGAAGATATCTACCAACTTTGTGTTTCGTTTAATTACCATAACGTAATAAAAAGGAATTAATTTAGATTAAGTAACATGCATAAAACACAAATATAAGCCGCATAAACTGTAACGACGGCTATGTTACTTAACTTTATTATGCTATTAGCTATGTTAATAACGTAGGTAGGTTGTCTCGAGACAGGCGGTCGACAAAAAACGGCCCGATCTGATTGTAAGGTTTAGTCTGTGGCGCCGAAAACCTGGCGACAAAATGCATCAGGACACTCCGTGATTAGGTGGCGACAGGCTCTATTACGTCAGACGTGATATGATAATATACCGGAGACGCATTTGCAGTAAAAAACGACAACGTTATTATCAAGGGCTCGTCTATCTTCGTTCTCCGGGATGACAGTTTACTTTGATGTGTTTTTGAAGTTCCGGTCACAAATGGGATGGCACAGGAAGCGCCAATATGCAATAGAGTTTCAATCAAGTATTTAATGTTTGTTGCTTTCCTGTTACTTATAGACAAGCTATATCGGTACCGTACCTACCTATTAAAAATATATAATAATAATAATGAGATTTTTACCTATTTAAAAGTAGATTATAATGATAATGAGTTTATATGCTTTATGCATACAAGTTTGGTGGTTAGTATGCATGTAGGTGTAAATTCAATTTTTGCGCTGTCCAGCTTTGATGAGAAAAGTTTGATACAAAGAGCTTTCTTACTCCACGACACGAAATATGTAGAAAACATTTTCCTGTTTACAACAAAACTTATACGAGGTATAAACTTATAAAAGTATAAACCCTGTTAGCTAACCACTAAAGCGAGAAATCGCAAATTGCTCGATCACTACAAAAATTAAACTTAACCCTTTTTAAGTAACCGCTAAACATGAAATGGCAATTTCCGCGGTATAAATAGCTTGAATTCTTTACACTATCATCGGGCCTAACGAGCAATCGTTCCCAGAAGGCCTGAATGACAGCATTGATCGTAACCACCGGAGAGCCATCACAATCAGAATCGCTAATCACCGCAATAACTTACAAGAAAGTTTTAATAATTATTGGAAGTAACATGTTGCCCCAGATACTTATGAGCAAAACTTGCGAGAAAATCAACAAATTGGGAAACTTTGTTTGGTATGCAAATCATTTTTGAATATTCGTTAATTTTTACTGCTAAGGTGGCAAACAAGCTTGCGGCCTGCTTGATGGTAAGCAGTTACCGCAGCCTATGGACGTTTGCAATAAAAGGGGCATCACCCACGCGTTGCCGACCCCGTTAAAACCTTCTAACCCCTTTCTTGAAGAACTCCATTTTGTACTCTCCAGGGAAAACCTCTCCAGGTAGTTCATTCCACAACCTTAGTGTGCGTGGGAGAAAGTTCTTTTAGAATCGCACAGTTCGCGACCAATTTGGCTCCAAAGTGTGAGGATGAACTCCCTGTCGATGGCGAGCGTTGCGATGATAGAATGTAGGCATCATGTCAAACAGTTCTTCAGAACAAACACCATTGTACAAGCGGTAGAACACACAAAGGGAGGCGAAATCCCTCCGCTGACTCTGCGGCTCAATACCACTTGTGAGCATTATAATCGACAGTTCTCACAGCGCGCTTTTGGATCGAGTCACAAGGGTCAAGCTGATATGCCGGTGCTCCAGCCCATAGATCTGTTAAGCACACCCAGCTTTTTAGATGCGAGCTTGACCTTTTCTTCCTAATGACTGCGAAACTGGACGACACTGGAGATGTCGACACCTAGGATATGTATGCTCTTAGAGATGGCAAGCGGTGCATCCTGGAACTGAGAAGCTTCAACGAATGGAGTTTTCTTGGCGGTGAACGCGCCTTCTTGTGTCTTAGTGGGGTTGAATTGGACTAGATTTAGTCGTCCCCAATCGAAGATTCTAGATAAAGTACTCTCGATTTTAGAGCTGAACTGAGGAGCTAAAGCCAATGGAGTTCTGTTCTATTACCTACGTGTTATTGGATATGAGTGGCGGTCGACGGCCGTACGATTTTCACGAAACTTCCTGCCTCGTTCTCTTGACCTGCCGAATTCGAAGTTCGAATAAAAAAAATCTTAGAGTCAACCTTCGGGGGGTCAAACGTCTGGGGGGACAGCTTCTTTCAGTCAATTCAACTAGTGCAACGATGCACTAGATATCCTGTCTGTGGCTCTAGCTAATAAGGAAATTATTTTTCAAGTTGTAGGTAAGGCACTTGAGGTCTTGTCTTGTATTGTGTAGGTAATCATAATTTAAAAATGAAAATAACAAATAAAAGAAATACATTTTAATTTGAAATGAAGACTCTAGTATCAGGTATACGTTGATGCTGACTCCTGACCCCGGGCAGTGAGGCTGTGGGCCGGATGAGGAGCCATCCAGGCAGGAGACGCAACCGCTCATTTGTCAGAAACAAACAAATTAAGATCAAATTGCCATACACGGTTCCTGCGAATCGTCGATACCCATTTTAAAAGGAAAACTGTACGTTTCAAATGTGTGGTTCCCGATATATAAGGGGTGGTAGATAACTGATAAACAATTTTTAAGCTGATACTTTCCTAGTTAAAGTTAAACGTAATTCTTAAACGTGTTTAAGAATTCGATGCAAGCCGGGCTTAGTCTTCTTGTGCAATATTTTTAGATACACCGCGACAGTGTCTAAACTAAACTCATGTTGTCAATTAATTTTTTGGCAAATCTTACTATTTTCAAGCAATAATATACGAGTAATAGGGTTAATTTACTCAACGTTTATGTGAGATTTTTTCCAAATACATATGTTAATGATCGGCATTTCTGATGTTTAACATCAATATGCTAATTGTCGATGCAAATATTGAGGTTGAGCTTACTGCATTTTAGAATTAAATTAGTTTGTGTCAAATATTTTTTAATGAACACCTACTTAAGAAATATTTAAAACTTTTGATAGAAGTCCAACAGTAGACAGAACAAATATCTGCCTATGCCAAGCGCGGGAAAAAAAGGCCGGCCTAAGAAGCGAGGGCTTGACGTGACGAAACTCACAACTTAGGATGCCGATGACAGACCCCGGGCCCTCGCGCGCTAGAGCACAACCGGGACTGACGCCAAGATGATGATGATGAATGGCTTAGACCAGAAAATGGTCAGCAGCGTTTTCTGGTTGCTGCGGCGTCATCGACTACAGTCGGATTGTGCATATTTTTTATTTTACATCACCTTTTAGGGATGACCTAATTGAAAAGTGATCGATCGGCAGCATTTATGACCCCCAACGAAAAAGGAAGAGGAAAGAGGTGTGTTGTAAGTGTGACCTGTGTATCTGTTGATCAGTGTCTGTCTATGGCATCGTAGCTCCCGAACTTCGATTATTTCTCGAACTGATGGACCAATTTCGATGCGGTTTTCTTTATTTGAAAGCAAGTCTAATCTGTTTCTTTTCGATATTTTTCAGTAGTTATTTGTACATTTCATTAGTTTGTTAAATATTTTTGTATATGTCGGGGATTTCTGAAGTACGTTTTTGAGATAGAAAATAGATAACATTTGGGTAAAATAAACGAACAAGTTACGGCGACGCTTTATGATGAAAACCTTGGATCGCCCACTAAAAAGGATGGAAGCGTACGTCCCATTGCCATGGGCTCCAACTTCAGATGCTTAGCTTCTAAAATTTGTTGCAAGGATAGTCTTCCCGTTTCGGAATCAAAATTTCAATCCGTCAGTTAGGCGTCCCCCTAGGACCTGCCAATTTCAGCCTCGTCATTTGATTTGGTATCTTGTCGACAGGACCCTGGGAGGAGAAGCTAGCACTATTCTTGAAGATTTCGCAGCAATCAAAACAAAAATTGACGCCATTTAGTTTATTAGACGCCACATTACAATAAATTTAAATTAATTAAATCAAGTAAAAAAAAACACGTATTAATACTAAAGTTACCCATATCTATGTAGGTAGGTATATTATATATCTAATTCGTAGGTAGACAACAACAGCCAATATAATAGTTCATAAATAACAGAATGTGTGAAGATAGCGATAAAATCAGCTTTAATTGAGCCAAGGCTTGTTGATGTTATTAACATGGCGTACGGTCCGTAACGCTGAATCAAAGTCATATGCGCGGGCGACGGGCGCGGGCTCGCAAAATTCGGCAGCCATCGCGCACGCGCGGCAGGCGTGCTGCACCTCGGGTTTGCTTTTTATTTATGCCTTCATATTGTATGGTGTTACAATTTTTCATTTTCAGGTTGGCGCGATTAATATAATTTTCTGCAGGTTTATGGCGGGGTAGCAAGAGGTAAATGTAGGCTAAATGTGAAGTAAAGTAAAGTAATGCAGCAGCTAATTTACCTATATCCTACATTCTCTACTACATAAATTAGCTGCTACATTTAGCTACTTACCTTGATATAAAATATAATTTACTATCGAGTTTCTCAGTTTACAGAGGGATCTCAAATAATTTCACAAAATGACATTGATGGCCGACATTAAAGTGAGTTTTACTGCATACACCGCATGATTGTTCCCATTATGGCTTATTTACACAACATTTATAAATTATCATTACTTTGTTTCGTGTATACAAAGTATGTGTTTAACATATAGGCACCCATTAACATTTAAACGTGAGTAATGCCGCGCTAGCGAGGCACTGCGCCCGCGACACCGGCCCGGTCGACCTTTAGCCTGCACATAAATCTACTTGAATATGCGATTATCGGATTTTTAAGCCCACACCGCATTGGCTGGGACGTGGGCTTGGATTAGTGGCCTCAGAACACTAGACGTACCAGCCACCAACATATCAGACTCGCTTATATTTATTATTTGTTTAGAGACCCGGTCACAGTGATTAAATAAACAACGTGACTATCGATACACTTGACAGAAATATTTGTGGGATCTATTTCTATTTACTAAACACACATTACTCGTTTTAGTTGCTTAATATTGGACAGAATTAAGTTATAGGTTAATTACTAGCTGGAGATCCAATAAATTTCCAATTATGTCGTTGTCGTCCCATTTCGACTGGCGATCGTATCGTATATCACAGCGGTAAATAACGCTCCGATTATCCGGCGAGCGCAAAGGACCGCCGCGTAAGACGGGGAGATAGCGTCGATACCAATCTGGGCGTTATCAATCCGTACGGGTCGCGGAGGCTGACGCGTGTCAATCAGAGCCGTCGGGCGGTCGCGCGGGCCGCTCAGCGCGCGGCTCGGCCGGCGCGGGCCGCGGGACGGCGCCCCTGCCACGTGGGTGGGCGCTGTGTGTGGCCGCGCGCTGGGTGGCCGCTGCCGCGCGCACGCATGCACACACCCGCGCGCACCAACACAGCCGCGCGGTGCAAATAAACACAATAATCAACTAGCGATACTTTACTCCGTCACCGGATAGAGCAATCGCTCGGGGAGATTATTGCGGGGCGAGCGGCGAGTGACACGCGCCGCGCCCGCGACGCCCGCGCGGCGACGCTCGTGCCGACTGCCGCCAACCCGGCTTCTCAAGCTAGTTTCACAGTACGACTTAAGTCACCTATATGAAGTCTATATCAACGATCTCTAAAATCATTTTGAGCACTGAGATTATATAAATAAATACCGTCACGGGGTGCCAAATTGTCAATCGGCTCCCGAGACCATACCTCTAGGTTTCTATCTAATTTTATATGTGAATGACAGCATAAGCAACATTTCGACAAATACATAAATAGTTTCAAATATGAAAGAAATTTAAAAAATAGGAACACAGAGTCGTACCCTATATGACGACGGCTGCAACGGAAACGACCGGCAGAACCAGACCACGTCCGACCATGCCCATGACAACATACTATTCATGCAGTCAACCTCAATTACCATAAATTATTCGTTATCGAGTTTACTAAGTGACTACAATGTTGATTGGTAAAAAAATGGGACCCACTCGCCATATTTACCGCCCACCGCTGATTTATGACTTAATATTCTCTCGCTACAACCGTAAACGCGGTTCTAGATCGTCTTAGTTACAATTTGCATATAAGATTGGGTGTAGAGAATTGAATTTGGCTGCCGCTGTAGGTCGCACAACTTCAAACGAAGATTACTTATGGAGTGCTACTGCACTAGTACTACTAACTGCTACTAAAAGGCCGCATTATAAGGAGTTTCGCAGGCCGCCAACACGCCGGTGACTAATATTCGGTGGTAACAGGAACAATGCCACCTCGAGCCGCATTTGTCTCACAGCCAAACTTCGCCGCTCTCATTGTATTGCAAATCCAACATTTTTATGCGGCCATTGTTTGAAACGGTGTGTTTTATTACCCGGTAGCCGCTTGCCACCAGTTAGTGAAGCGCTCGATCTGATACAGAGACCAGTGTGGGCCAACATTGAGGATAACGTAGAAATTGAGTAAGTACCAAGATATGCCACCTTGGAACTTACAAACAGGATACATTTCTGGTTCAAAGCATGGTGACAATTAAACGAAATTAAAATTGTTGTTTTATTTAATTAGGTACTATTTTACTTGTTTATCACTAAACCTTAAAACATTTTAAAGGATTAATGAACAGAATAATCATAAGACATCGACACAATATCAATTTCTAGTCTAAATACTTACCGCTTAATCTGCCGACATCCAAATATCAAACTCTCTACTGGGTGGCTTTCGTCACTTACATTATCATCATGTCTAATTCAGTAACCGGATATTCCTGACCGTATCACAGTAATGTCACATTGTTCCTGCTACGAATTCATTTGATGACGATGAGTTTTCAGTACACTGGTTATTGTAACACATCCCAGTGGACACGTGTACAGACGAACTAAGGTAGGTACATGTTTACTAAATTAAATTACTTGTTATGCGCGTTGGCGAAGTGAGGTTGACCAAGATCTTCCGCTGGGCACCCTGAGATTGGATGAACCATTTGATTGAAACGTTAGCCATCTTTATGGCAAGATTGCAATTTTTTTTGCATTCTCTATAGGATGACCACTCTTGGGGTTGATTGGCACCCCGTGACGGTATTTTTGTAAATCATCATTGTCAGGCGGGCGGGCGGCCATAAAGCCAAGCCAAGGACATAAAGCCAAAACTTTTTTACAGCAAGACTCCAAAAGTCGTGTTTTGTCGACTCCCACAAGTGGGATAAGGGCAGGGGTGATAGTTTATCTTGGGTAAATGTAAGGCGTCAAGTGTGGACCTAAATAAGTGTTTTTTATTTTTTTTATTCCTCATATGTGGTATACCAGCTTACGGCCTGCCTACGGTAAGCAGTCACCGCAGACTATAGACGTTTGCAATACCAAGACCTGCGAAGATCAAGGGAACGCTATGTGGACGTGATTTTCAAAGAAATCACTCCTCGGGGGCTCCGTTATTTTGGGCAGCAATTAATTCGACGGAGTGTACGGAGCCAGTTATCATAGAAAATTGAACATTAAATGCACAATCCGCATTACCTCCTCTTGGAGAATGCTCGCGCTAACCGTTCTGGAGACATAGTGCGTATATGCATGAAGTTGAGATCGGTCGTTATCTCAGCTAGCTAAAAGTCCCAACCTCAATCCAATTAAACATGGCTGGGATGAGCCTGCTCCTACAAAACATCAGGGAGCTAAACAGATTCATTGCAAAAGAGTGGGAACATATTCCTCAAAGTATACTTTGAATAAATAAATAAAAAGTCGCAAGCGTTCAGGACTACTCCTACTCCTACTTTTTCTCTAAATGCATTGAATACAGTCTCTAAGTAATGCAACACGCAAATATTACAAATACTTGAACTTGTAGGGAATTTTATTTATCTATTTTTATGTGCATTCATTATCTTATTAATTCGCTATTATGAATGGTATAAATAAGTAATCACAAGATACAAAACTGTTTTCCAAAATAAAGCCTTCCTGGCTTCGGCCCAAATGCGTGGCCTGCGCAGTAGCCGGCGCAGTAACGGCGTGATAAACCCGGAGTCGGCCGGAGCGCTGGCGGCTGCGTGCTGGGCCCCTTATTGGGTCTTTCGTCAAGCTCCATTAGCGGCAGTAAACCCACGTATAGGCTATACTTAATATCCGTGCTGACGGTGCACTCACGATTCGCAACTAGGTAACCAGGGTAACCGTAACCAGGTCCTGGTGATAGGGGCGACGCGATAACCGATTGTAGGACTACTCTTGTACTACCTACTCTGAGTAAGTACATAATGCCTGTTGGAGTGAATGTGTTTTGTAACGCTCTGATAAGAAATATTTTATCAGTTCGGTGTAATTAGGTAAAAATGGTAAAAAGAAAGTGGATCGTGCGTTTGGATTTAATGCCGGGTTGTGCAAGTTAAGTCGACAGATTCGATAGACAAACTGTCACGTCGATTATTGCCACGTTTTATTAGCTCGCTTTCTTGGTTACTTTCCCGTAAGTATCTATATTTTGTAGAATATGTAATCGATTTAATCTGCAAGGAAGTCGTTCAAATATACTTTAAATATTTATTTCAAATATCCCATCCATTTTAGGCTTGATCCCGCCCATGTAGCATGAAATTCCTTCCAAAATTTCTCCCTATACATGATCGTTGGCTTGACAAGCCTATTTTTGTCATGCCGCTTGTCAGTCAGCATGAAAGTGAGTGGCCGCTATTAGATATGCGTTCATTTTGTCGTTTTGACAGACGCATAGTGGTGATAGCCACACAAGGAGGTATTGTCAGTTGGACCCCTAGAGGGCGCACTATGAGAAAATTAGATTTTCGCGTTACTGTACTGCAATATACATATGTAAAAAATCTTTGGTTGTTAGAGTGTTACCTACCCTATACTCGTAATTATGATAAAATACTAAGTTTACCTAATGGGTATTCATGATCAAATTAATGTTAGGTTAATGTAACCTTAATCCAACCTTCCAACTGGAACTCCTAGCAATTAATTAATTAGAGACAATTAGAATGCCGTCGACAGGCGAGCCCCTCTAATGACGGACCACCGGCGCAACTATTACAAAACTAATAATTCAGCGTTCAAAAAACAGACGGCCATAAAAACAATTAAGTTTGACCGCTTTACCATAAAAGAGAGTAACATGACCAATCTGAGAGCAATTAAGGATTCTAATAGCAGGAAAGGATGGTAGGCCGCTACGTGACCCGGGGGTGGTACCGCTTTAATGTTTGCTCTACGATCCTTACATGTATTATAATAACCTTAGTTAAATAATATAATTTAAAAAATATGATTTGTTACATAGATACCTACTTATTATGCAACGTCCTTCTACCTAGCTAGTACAGTGTAGGAAAATATCGCGTCGTGAGGAAATTATATACATATGTATGAAGTCCGCCAACTTATTTTATTACGCCAGTGGCAGTTATGGAATCTTATTTCCCGTTCAAATATTTTTATATGCATACTTCTCAGCTTCTCATGCCTCTGATTGGTGTGCCATGTGGCATCCAGCAGACGAAAACTGCACCAACCCCATCGACTGGTATGTTGTTAAGAATAGTAATGACTTAGACCAGAAAATGGGCAGCAGCGTTTCCTGGTGAGTATTTCAACCACTGCGATCTCCCATCCGTCTACGTGGAGATTATGGCGAAGCCCTGGACAGGCTTTACTGGTGAAGTAAGGCAGCAGCAGACTGTTATCGGTTGTTGATAATAATAATAATTATTATTATAGACAGGAGTAGGTGCCAAGCCGCCACTTCAGTTTTGCAAACTAAGTCATGATCTAAGTTCTGCTACAGATATCTTAATTTCCGATCCTATCACGGCGAAAAACTCTCAGCATAACATTCAAGCACAGCATCCCGACAGCACTTGCTCTGATCAAAAAATCATCACTTGCAACACACACTGGTCAAAACTATCATCTTCCGACACTGCGATGTTTTGGACGAGATGAAACTTACTCAATTTCCGGAACTTTTCCCGCGTGTATATTTTCAAAGCTGCGATCTCCACCTATCAATAGTATCACTGAAGTAAGTACAACCCTGCTCTTTCGGAGTATGTTATACAATCCAACTGTATAATACAGTTTACGGGCTGTCGTTAAATAGCAGAATATACAAGGAGCATAATCTGCGTGGGGCTAACGCAGACGCACCGGATCCCCCTGGGTCCCTCGCCTCCAGGCTCGAGGTAATGTGCCGATTACGATGCGATCGACGTCAGCCTAATGCCAGGCCGACGGGTCTAATAGCTGGTCAAGTAAACCCAAAGTAATTCTATTTACATAGCAATAATACGGGCGGTTGCTTGGATTATAAACAGCTGTGTTTAGCGTTTACTGCCGAATCCGTTGGGCGAGCACTTAAATTTAAATGTTGCAGCTTAAAATAAAACGCCTAGTGGGTTTGGAGAAAGTTGTAGTACCAACCTACATAAGAAATATCTACTTATGATGTCCTCATCCAACTTGCCTACATGCAGGTACCGTAGACTGCTTTTACATAGTTGTGACGGCACTGGCAGTTAAATTAAAAAGTAGTGCTGAATATTCTTCTAAGAATATTCTAAGCGTACATAGATACATAGGAACAGACGGCGGGAAGCGACTTTGTTTTATACTATGTATAGATAGGAAACGAATATAAGTAACGTACATATTACCTACTTGATGCAAGGTAATTGATTTTAGTCGTGTCAACGTGCGAGACACGCTTGTGTTTCGTGTGATGTAGTACCGCGTAGAGATTTGCGTGCTTACCGAATCGTGGAGGCCGGTGCGAAAGCACATAGACTACAGAAACGTGTAGTACAGTCATCTTTTATCATCTTCTCCATCTGTCAGGGTCCGCTAATCTGCTCGTCTTACTCCACTTTGCACGGTCTTCAGAATCCTCGCGTCAACACTTGCAATGCTTCTTCAGTGGGGGGTCCTATTTCGGGTAACATAGCTTTCCATATAACGTTTCGTTTTCGTCCCTCGTTACTCTATAGTAAATAACGGTGTGTTATGCTTTTTTCGTTATCTGTGCGCATTGTACAAAAATTACCTCTCCGACTATATTGAAAGGTGCACTAATACATCGTGAGAATTTTCTTCCGAACAGAATTTGTGTTCCAGTAGTCGTATGACATAAAAGGCGGCTATTATTCGCCGAACAATCTCCCTTCCATCCATAGGCCCCGGGCTTTAATGGAGAAAGAAATACGTCGCTATTAGTTTCAGGTGTTAGACCGTGACCGATATCTCTATCAGTTGGCTTCGCGGAATGGGTCGGTCTGTATGGTTGTGAGAGATTCGTAGCGCAGTGTCTCCGTCGTGGGTGGCCGCCCGCGCCGTTCGTCCGTCACCGCTCCGTAATCAATTTGTACGCCCTTCTTTGCGCGGGCGCACCCCGCCGCCCCCGCCCCCTGCCCGCCGCGCAGGACGCGTTGGATAGGCGCTTTCGTCGCGCATCCACTGCGGATTTATCTATCAACGTTTTAATTTTATAATCGACAGTATGGATAGTATATCTCGAATAACTCAAGATACGTGCCTATTGTTGTTTCGTAGCCACTAATTGCTCTATTTTCACGCTATTGCGCTAATTCGGTCGCGTCAACCGTGATAATGATGATAATCATGGTCAAATCACTTTCATGAAAATCTATGCTGCGGTGTCTCTAAAAATATATACTTACCTATTATAAATCGACACCCTATTGTTATTAAATCATTCATTAAAATTGCCTACTACATCAGTGTAAATCTAAATTATTTAAATTAGATCCATACTTACATTTTGTTCTAACCAAATTATTCTAATGACACGTGATTGACCATAAGTGGCGTCATTAACATAGTAGACAATCGTTATAATTTTCTTCGATCGCTCCGGGCACAATAGGAAAGATTTAAAAACCATTTTAGCTTACAGACACAGCTTAGACCTCCCACGTAGCGGTGGGGCTTACGGCTAACTTTGGCAAACAATACCATCAATGGTGTAGGATGACTCAATTACTATGGCACAAGATAAAAGCACGACAATGGGCTTTAAATACCTGCAGCCGAAGACTCGTTTAGGCGTGCTCGGAGATAATATATGGGTGTCCTTTTTTGGCGTTTCAATAGACACTCACTCGCCAAATATTTTTACAATATTGTATGAGGTGTTTTTTAAACTTCGACGAAAAAAGTATACGCATTTTTACAAGCTTTTATTTGGTTTCACCCGTCTCTTCTGTGTACGTAATTAAATCATCGAATTAAAGACCCACTTCCTCATTTGATTAATGGAAGTCTTTGGTCATAAAACCCAGTGTCTGATAATGAAGCCGAACAGCGCAAGCCAGAGTAACCCATATAATAATACAAAGCACATCTATCGAGTTTGGGCTCGTCTGATTTGTTTTCTCATCAGACTTAACCGAGAGTAATGTTAACGTATTACGGGCTTACAGAGAATCCCCCCTGTTTTAGTGATAACACGTTCTACTACTGGTTTCGTCTGTATATTCTGAAGATATTAATATTTTTACTTGGGTTAAGCGTCCCAAATACGTATTGTGTAGACTTATCAAATCCCAACTTAACAAGCTGTTAGTTAAGAGACACAGAGCAAAGAAAGTAGATATTCAAACTATACTTAAAATTAATTCAGAAATGAAATGTTATTAATCATACTTAAGTATGTCTTTACTTGATATTCTCAATTCAAAAACCCGCTGGTTTTCTTAAGAATGAAATACTTTAAGATGAACTAAAAACCAACTACAATTCGTTTGGCTGTCGCTTCCCATGGCAAAGTAAACAGTGACAACACAAAAATTGTAAATAAACATCTAGTAATCAATCATTACCGCGTAATTGCGTAGCCGGAGATCGGAGAAAAACTGAAAGTTTCGGTTAATGAAAGGGCAGGATGTCTTTCGGTTCCCATCTGGTCGCTTTTTTTCTGATTATTTTTTAATTTTTTCTGGCAACGTGAAGGTGGCATTCGGCGGCTGAACAAACTTACCCCGCGGCGCGACATCGGTAATTCACTGTTCAATCTCCGTTTCATCTGGAGACACCTTTTCCATTACACTCATTTTGGTCAATGTAATCGGTGCTGTACTTACTTAGGCATATGAGCCTTATAATTTTTTCCCGAGTGGGGCTGGTTGGTACTGTGGTGTGTAAGTAGTAGGAGGTATCGGCAACAACGTATGGATCCCATCCCTTGTGACTAATAACGCTAAGATATGTATTGTTGGAAAGGTTTTCTTATACATACACCTTCCACACTAAACAATTTTAGGTAAAATCTAACTAGATTGGTAATCAAATTGTCTCGTGTGGAGTGAAAGTCCAATTGAATTGCCCAATTCAAGGTCATTGAATAGCCGGGACCGCTCGATTCGATTCTGACCACAAACTCAGGTCGAGTAGGTAGTGTCTACTTTTGTATGTGTGGACAGCCTAAAGACGTGCGACGGACAACTAAAAACTTCGATTTCCATGCCTCAGCAGGGACTCCATCCGGTACGACAGTTGTCCGATTCTTCGAGAGAAGAACTGTCTCGATTTTTTCAGGCGTTAGTCTTGGCACCAGTCCTTGATTCGGAGGGTAGTTCGGTGACTACATCTCTTTATGCTGGTTGTTCAGCAACTCATGGAAATAAGAGTGCCATCTGTCCTTTACAGTGGGGTCGTTGCATAACTGGCTACGTGAGGGCACTTGGGAGATGTCCCAATGCTGCTTTTGCCTCGATTGTGTCCCTCAGAAGATTCCAACTTATACAATGCAAAGTACGTAAGTGGTCTTGTGTAGCTCTAGAAAGCTACTAGCTAACTCGTTTGGAGACACCTAAAATATTGGAAACATTGTATACCTTAATTTTTTTTCTGCTGATTGGTTTGCATGTTTGAAATCCCTGTACGCAGCGTGATCTTCGGGAGATGAGATATGGACGTTTGCTACTTTTTAAAGAGGGCTGTCTTCACCCTAGTCTCCCACTGGATTGTGTCGTTCCACCACCATGTCTCCTTGTCAAGTCTGAGTCCGCTCATAGACAGCCCCAGTATCACCCTCGCTGTCCGTGTGATAGAGTTCTATCCCAGAGTTGTGGGACGGGTTTGTGGGCTGTTAGGCTAGCATCGCAGACAGCAACGCTGAACTCGTGGGATTTGGTTCCTTAAAGCAGCCACCATCGGGTTTGGCATCGGGAAATGCTCTTGGTATTTACCAATGCACCTTTATCGAGTTTGGGCTTGTTTGTTAAACAAGGACTTCGGGTCTTTAATAAGAAAACAATGATATTGTTTTCTTTTACTTTATTTGATTGAAAATCAAAAGTAGCATATCCTTCGCTAGACTTCGTTCCATCAAATGCAAACATAATTTTCGTAATCAGTTTAGTAGTTTCGGAAATTATCCCCAAAATACAAACTTACAAAATTGGAAACTTTTCCTCTTTATAATATTAGTACAGATAGTTGGCGGTGCAGGTATTTTATATCGCGCTATTGGCACCGGCCCTGATTTTTCTTAAGTACCGTGGTTTTCCATTACCTTCATGCAGGCTTTCTTTTTTTACTTGACTGCGCGACGCAAAGGAGGGTAATTGCAAGTATACATATTTGTAGCAGGAATGTTTTCAACTTGAATCGAAACAAAACACAGTATAACAAGTATGGTGCTGCAATAGAGCTGTGAGCATCCAGCAATGAACAGTGTACAATATGTTGCCGCTAAATGCTATTCCCATGGTATGGATAACATTTAGCAGCAATATATTCTACGCTGTCTTTTGTTGGATGCGCACTGCTCTATTGCACTATCATACCTTGAGTAGAGACATAGCCACGTCTAGGTGGCTATGGGAATAAGAGATGATCAGAGAGATGTCACGGTCTGAGTGAGATGTGGACATGGATTTATAAATTACTTCGTAATGTGGGCTGAATTAGCCTGGGTTAGAGGTTGTGGCTTTTCTAGTCTACTTTACTTTTCCGGATGCCCCTGGTGAGATATCAGACGACTCTGTAAAGCCTCACATTTAGCAGCAACATATACACTGTCCATTGCTGGATACTCATACCTCTATTGCAGTACGATGTGTTACAAATGCAGACGTCGAATCGTGCGAACCGGGAAATGCCTCGGAACAGAGGCACCAGAGATGTGCCACTGGCTGAACTAACAGTTACACGTTGTGGCTGTCCTACTTTGCCGAAATACCTAATATGGCTATCACTCTTATCAGGTTGTAGGACTCTGTCAAGCCTAAGGAGTCCCTCTGGGTAGTATTATATTACCTTTGGCCTGGGTCAGTACCATCGCCATTTGTTTTTGCCACCAAGCAACAATTGAAGGCAACATTGATGTGCTTCTGTTTGAAGGATAAGGATAGGGCATCAGGCAAATGCCTAATGAATAAAACATAAATGTGTAACTGCAGATTGTAGCTGCGTTGCCGCAGCAGAAATGTATAAGATAGCTGCTTATTTCTGATTCTGTTACCTGCAACCTTAATGCATGGATCGTAGATGTTATGGAGGGCAATTATCGCTTACCATCAGGTGGGGTGTCTATTCGTGTTTGTCACTAAGCAGCGTATAAAACACCTGAAAGCTCCGAATGTGCAATGGAAACGCAGCCGTCCACGGCACCGATACGCCGATAGGCGTGCTTCCTGCGCTCGCGCACCGGGCAGCGGCCAGCGGCGGCCTCAGATCACGGCGATTATTTACATTGATCCGTGCCGGTGCCACCGCCCTGGGAGACCGCGGACAACGCATGGTTCCCAGGACTAATTGCACAGACGGCGGTGCGGTGGCGAGAGACAAAGAACGGATTTAGCCGGGGTACCCGATATATGAATTGGCTGGTCGATGGATAGCTAACCTAACCTAACTTTTTTCCCGATCTCTGTGGTTCATTTCATCAATTCAGATCGCGATAAAAGTTAGGTCTTGCCATTAAGGTAGCTCACTAAGTTGGGTAAGATACTTAAGTGGGTAACTTTTCGATCTCTGTGTTATAAACGTAGTTCTCGTAGCGTAGACATTACTATGTACCCAGAAGTATTACTGTTCAAAAGGGACATGGATTGACAATACTTGTGGGACTTTTCTAATTAATTTTTATACTTACCGCACTAATAATAAGAGTGAAAATTCCTCATTTTCTAAATAGCCCAAACTACTTCACTGGCTAATTATTTATGTAACCTATTGGTTCCCCTTCCGAGTTTTGAGCGAAAGGTAACAGAAAAATACGGGAACTATTTCATCACACCACAACTAAACTCAACACTTTGTATAACCAACTAGAACTAAGAAGGTACAAAAACAACAATGTTTGCCGTAAATCTGCGAAGAATTCACACGAGGATGACCCTCGGTCTCCAGAGAAGTAGCACTGGTTTTTTCTACTGTTTGCACTCGCGTAGTTCGGTGAGTTGTCGCCAGTTGCGGGAAGGCTGCGGTGTAAAAAGTTACAACGCGGACATTGGGGTGTTTTGTTTGCGTGTTCTGTTAGCGAGCGCTCGCTACCTCGAGTGCGGAGCGACGCCGCCGCGGGGCGAGCATAGCGCGCGTTTCGCATGACTGCGCACTGTTGTTGCAACTTTCTGGATGGTTTAGGAAAAATATTCTTATGATAACATATTAAACTTAGACTTAAACTTAATATGTAGGTCGATAGGCTTTACGAAATGAATACTGTGAAAAAGAAAACGTCAAGGAGATCTCTCCTAAATAAAAATAGTTTATCAATTCAATACTTTTTATTTACGTGAAGAAGTAACAAACATCCAAACATATATCCATCCTCACAAACTTTCGTATTTCTAATATTAGTAGGAAGGATTACTAATAGGATTTTAAATTACTTAAAATTAAAAATAGTTCACCACCTGGTGATGTCGAATTAGTTAAGTCCAAAAAAAATTTTACTTTTTACGGTGAAATATTTTTCTCCTTTCTGAGTAGGTACCTAACCCTACCCAATCCTATAAAACTTGCGCCTACAAAAATAATAATAAATAGTATAATTGGTCCCCTGCATCATTGTTGCCCTAGCGAGCGCATTGTATGACTAAGCTGTGTACTCAGGACGCGCACAGTAGCTGTTTGTGCTACCTGTGCTACGCCCTACCTGGCTGCGGCCAGCCTGCCTACACTAACTGCTCGACTCTCCAAACATACAATTCTTATCATTCCACAAAAATACTTCACAATCCGCAGGTAAATACTCCAGCGGAAGGATTTTAAAAATCAAACAAAACCGATGCAAGTAAAAAAAACAAACTAGAGATTTGGAGATATCTAACCGTTTTGACGGAACCTTAGATGCTTACTTACTATTTTAATTAATCCGAAGGCTTGGGTTTAACGTTTACTTGACCACAAGTATATAATCGTAAAGAGAGCCGGTCTATAAATCTTGTGCGTGTGACGTGTTTAAAGCGAAAAAAGTAACACATGTCCGGAGCGTGTTTTAGAGGGACTAATTTCCTTGGGGATTAAATGTCTTTTTCCTTATTTTTGTGGGGAACAAAGGCAGATGCCACCCACGACGAGGCGTGGCGCTGCAACATCGCGCAAACGCATTAGCACTACACTTTTGTTTCTGCTTATGCGACAGTGAGGAAGACAGATGCATCACCCGGGCTGGACGCGCCTGCGACGCTGCCTGCCAGATAAATAGGCACTTAACTCGGCGCTTATTAACAGACACGACAGAGTAACGACTAGGTTTCGCGTTATTTAATTACAACAAGTAATTAACTCAAATTTGGATGAATGGAAGTTTATCTGTCTAAATTGAAAATCTGCTGATGATTTGATATCAAAGATAGATATTAAAATGCTACAGACATAAGTTTGTGTCCATAAATATGAAAATAAAATAATATATATTAGTTAGGTACCTACAGTTTTATAAATTCTGAACAATCATTTCACACTATTACAATTATTGTAATAAAAGTTTATCACGGTCGACATTTGCACTGATTAAGAAGATATATAGCTTAATCAAAACTACTTACTGGGACGGCTATAAATTCCCGTTAAGTGCACGGCAAAATAAACATTAAAACTTATTCTCAAGATTCGAGATAACCTACTTATGGACGTAATGAAATTATGGCATGCAAAAAATCATATTACTTAGGGGCCACTTTGAAAATGAGTAATGGGTTTTTAAAACGCGTGTCACTGGTCCACTAATTAATCATCTTCACAGTTCAGTGGTAGGCAACACACGAACACATGATACAGCGCTCAATTGAAGTTGGTGTACGGGAGGCAAGTATTTGACAGAAGGGTCTCTTAATAATATTGTAATATCTGCTTTATAATGAATTGACTAATAAGTTTAAGAAACGATAGCATCACAAACGCAAGAAGAATATCCCAATCATTTATGCTTATGAACATCTAGATAATCTCGAATATTCTTGGCATGTTGGATAAATCGTTGAAATATTGCATTGGCAATTATCGAATATCGGACATGTCATTCCGGGCATCCCGCGCGCTCCGCCGTGAAATATGAGGGTCTCGCAAACCGCCAAAAATAAAAACCCCATACGTTTTATTGCCGGGCGAACCCGCGGACGCGCGCATAACTCCATACCTCATATCTTAGCTAAATGAAGTCCTTCGGCCGCGTCGCAATAATGAAAATGTCACTCGATTTATAGTGGCCTCTCAGAACCGAGAGCAAATTTACGACGGCGTATATTTTATTACTCATTGTATACGGCTCGCAATCAACAGACTCTAAAATGAGAATATTGGTGTTAATAAAACGTATCGGATTTAGTTTCTCGTTTCGCCGGCCCTGGTGTAAATAATAAACAGATAGACAGACAGCCGCTTTATATTTAGGAGTGGCGTCGGCGTCTTGGGTGGTCCGCGATCGTGGGCCGCGCTCGACAGAATAAGGCCGAGATTTGTGAGATATCGCGCGCTCGGCTGGAGCTGAAATAGATAGCGAACGCTAGGCGCACCATCTTCTTCGCCAACAATGGATTAAGCTGAATATCCTGCCTCTTGATAAATCGGTTCGCTACTTCCAGAGATTAGGTACGAATGTGTGCATGTAGCCAAACTACGTATGTACGTACCTTGCTTATGTGACAAGAAATACATGTCGACGAAATTGTCGCTAAAATAAGGACTACTTAAGAGTACATGCCTAGTTAGTAGATAAAGTAGATTAAAGCACAACTTTTTCCATCCACAGATGTCGTCAAAGGCCATTAATATCGTACAGGCATACATAGCAGCTAGAACATCCGTAGACAAGAAAAAGGATAGCAGCAATTCATCATCACAGCCTGCAGTGGGCTGTTACAGGCTGTGATGATGATGATGATGATCATCATCACAGCCCGTAACAGCCCACTGCAGGACTTAGGGCCTCACCCACGAAATGGGAGGTTATTGCCATAATCTCCACGCTTGGCAGGCGGGTTGGAGCTCGCAGTGTTTAAATATAATAATGGAAAATGCTGCTGCCCATTTTCCAGACTACGGAGACTCTTGATCTTTGACTCAAAAACATTAGTCGCCTTGTACGACACCCATGAATGTAAGGGGTTGGTGCTATTCTTATCTGCCGGACACCACACGGCCAACAATTACTCTATTTGAAATAGGTACCTACTGCGCAAAGCCTCCATTATTGCGAGAGTGGCTCAAAGCTGTGAGCGTTACTGACTGTTAGCGGTGATGACTACGGCCCGTTTAAGACGAACAGCAAAACAAATATCTATTTGTCGGTTACAAGCGTAAGCAATCAGATCTATTATACCAGCAATATTATACACATAAACAGTGAAACAAGCGTCACCCTAGCCCTTAGCACCGATCCGCTGCGTTGTCGCGTCGGATCGCAGCCCGCGCGCCGCCGCGCCTAGATCCGTCGCCTCGGACGTTTTCCGCGTGGAGTGAGAGACGCGGCGCCGGCGCAGCCGAGCGGCCATTATGATGCATTACTTTCCTTACCACCGAGACGGCCATTGCGAAAATAGATCGTAAAATAAAACAGTAATGACGACCATAAATATTAACAGAAAACTAAATGAAATAAACAACCTTTATGAAACGTGGGACAAAACGCCATTCGTGTCTCTATGGTAAAGAGAAAATTCATAAAATATTTATATCTTCCCATCTCCAGAATGAAATATAAAGACAATCAAATTCCATATAATAATTTTAAGTTATGGAGAGGGCTGTTCGCGAAAACTATGTTATAAACGTAAAATTTTAAATACCCGTTGGAATACAGTAATCTAGCGTCCATAAAAATGCGTTCTTAGAACAGACTAGTGATTACACGTCCCTGCAGCCATCCGTCCGCTTCCTCATACGCGGCGAGCGACCCGCGTCCCCTGTAATTATAGACCCTAGAGTTGTTTTACGAGCTCTGGAGACCGACAGGGCCCCTCAAACTGAGAGCAGGAGAGTCATTACGACCTGCTACAAAGTAGGTACCTAAGCACAGACAAAATGGTGAATACTTGGTGAAGACTGTTTTAATCGATAGACAGAGAGTTCTATAGCTGGTGCGAAATGGATTGGCAAAAGCATACTATATTGGAATCGGTCTCTCGGTCAGAACTAATTTGTAATCGGTCAAAGTGCTACCTGTAACGCTTTCAATTTGTAGTCGTATTCGTTACACTTTAACTAAATATAAAAGTTTGTAACAGTTTTCTTGTCTAATTCATGAAATAATGCCAGTAGTTGACCGAGAGATCATGGCACGGAATTGCCTATCCATTTGGCACGAACTTGCACTTAAACCTTTATACCGCAAGAAAAATCCCTGTCCGATCCGTAAAGGTAGGTATGTACTTTACTCGTATCGATACTTTATTTATTATCCTTTTCAGAAAATAAGTAAAAAATTACCCGTTGTTTTTTATTAAAATGAATTCCACATAGCTTTTTGACGTTTGATAATCCTATTTTAATACATATTTCTTGAGTTGAGTTCAGTTTTAAAAAAAAAATTAAAAATTAGTTGGTTTTTATGTGTCGCAAAAATTTGGGTACCTACTAGGGTTTTCTACCCGGGTACCCGGGGTCGGGTATACCCGGGTATTTAAGGGATTTTGTACCCGGGTACAATGTGAGTGCCATACTCGGGTACACGGGTATTTCAAAAAAATTCGTTAATGAGTTTAAATAGCGCATATATCTACTAAGATAAGTCAAAAGGCAACTAAGAATAAGCATATTATAAGTCAGGATAAGTTCACGTGTAGTTTATTTTTTGATAATTGTTTTCTTTTCTTAAAAACCTTTGTATTCCAAATTGAAATTAAACAAAGAAGAATAGTCTATAGGCGGCGGTGACCACTTTCCATCAGGTGGCCCGCTTACCCGTCTGTTTGCCTTGTAACATAAAAAATAAAAATAAGTTTTAATATCGGTGAAACTAACTTATTGGAAACATAATGAAATGCCATTCATGTTTGAATATTATTTCGGCCATGTAGATTTTCCTGCACCAACGGGTGATTTAGCAGCTAGATAGACCTTGGCAGATTCGTCCTATAGGTGACAACAGTATTCCACGCAAGGTCGAATTTGGGTTTCATTTAGTAGCAACCTCTGCTCAGATGAGAAATACCGCCTTGCCCTAGAGAGGATGCCTAGTTTTTTGGCAGAAGCTTTAGCTATGGACTCGATGTTCCCACCAAAGTCCAACTTGGATGACACTTCCATGCCCAGCATGCGGAGGCTATCACTTATTTGTAGGAGCACACCCTGGAAAGTTAGAGTCCGACGGAATGAACTTCGCTTGGCGGTGACCAAACATGAAATGCACAAGATTGGCAACTCCCCAATCAGAAACATTCTGGAGAGCTTGGTCCAGGCGATCAATGAGAGACTCTCGACAAGACTCGACATCCTCTCTCTTGGCCTTTGCCCTGGATGTGTACCTGTCCGTCACTGTGGTGCCATCTGCATACCCAAAAACACCGGACACGAGCAGATCATTTCCGTGCAACAGGAACAAGGTGTTCGGTTCTGTACAGGGTTGTGTTCTATCGTCCCTAGTTTATCAGCGTAGACATATCCCTGCCATTAGATTGCACAATCTGGATGACCAACGTAATTTTTTCCTCCATACAAAATTTTGTTTAGCACTGAAGCCCACTTTTGGTTGAATGGTTTTGACTTTTGTTAGAATAAACACGCAGCGGCCACCGAAATATTATTCATTCGCTTTCCAATAAAGCTAGTTTCACTGATATTAAATATATTTTTCTTTGTTATATTTCAATTTCAAAACAAAAGGTTAAAAAATACCTTTTACTTACATTTTCTTAAAATATAGGTAAATACCCGGGTACCCGGGTATACCCGGGTATTAAAAATAATAATACCCGATACCCGGGTATCTAAAAACGTCGGGTATTCGAAAACCCTAGTACCTACCAAAATACTTCATTTTAGTTGCATTCATTGATTAATTTTCACGAAAATGTGATTGGGAAGCCTGTATGCCAGGTAACTGTACGTATGACAGGGGTTTCTACTACACTCTGTATACCTACGCATTAACTCGAGAGCAAAATTTAAATCTAACTACTATCTATCAAAATTTTATATTTGATCAGTTTGAGATTTTTTTTCTGTAGCGTGTAATAAAATCCTTTATTTTAGGACAGGCAGTCAGTCCAGACATTTTCATTCAGTGCCATTTCCATAATTTTAACATAGCACTCAAATTACAGTTTAAGAACCAGTGTCCTAGACCAAGGCTTTATGGCACAAAGCCTATGGTGACCTTCCGAGAAGCCGGCGCTGGCCCAACAATGTTCGAGGCGGACCACCCGCGTCGACGGCTAGGTATATTGTCAAGCAAATACTCTGCGGCGACTGACAGAGATATTCACAAAACAATTAAGCGTTCTTGCAATATAATCACTGCGCTTTTGTCAGCCACACCTTTGTGCTGTGCTCTAATAGGATCTCTGTTCAGCACAATGCGACGACACGAAACATTGCAAGGAGTTATGACATAATTGAGACAGGTTTCGTGCGTGTGGCGGATTGGGCTGGGCGCTTATTTATGAAGGGCGGAAAGGTGAAGCAAAAGGTGGAATTAGTTAAACATCACGTTATTGATCGAGAGTCAGTTGCCAATTTGCAATATTTAGAAAGAATTTGCTTATATGAATGTGGATGGATGCGCCGCTACCTAGAGGCCGATCAATGAGAAGATAGGCTGCGTTGTGTGAACGCTGACACGCATGTGAAAGAAGTGAATGCCGAGCTTACGGTAAATGGAAGAGAAAGACGTGTTGTATCGACGAGCAGGAGAATGATGATTTTTACATACCTAATACATATATACCGTAACGTCCTCTTTTCGTAGGGGTAAGCATAGACCACAATGACCAGGGGCCCTATTTTTGAACCGCTCGCGTCCTGTCGAACGGTTTTCAATTTTAATTTATGACATGAAAAATTCAAATTTTGTTGCATGACGCTGATTTTTCATATCTTTGAACCGTTCGCTTTCGGTATTGCTAAAGTAATTTAAAAAATATTGAATTAAAATTAATTTTCATGCCGATAATCAAAATTGAAAACCATTCGACTCGAGACAAGCGGTTCAAAAATAGGGCCCCAAAATGCTGATGAGAAAAATCACTTGTTTCTGACTCCAAAAGATTTCTGATTTCAATTGCCTTCACACAAACGTGAAACATTATAAATGACTTGACTTGACTACCAATTTATTCACAGACAAGTCCTTACGCACATTCCTAAGTCTACAACAATTACCAGTTAAGTTTCATGGTCCTTCGAACCGGATCATTGTGGCACCAACACGATTGTTAACTAGTTGGCAACAAGAGATATCTAATGTTTATTGGCAGTAGTAGTATTTCTGGTTTGGTAACGCACGCCCTGCCCGCCAAACAAGTACGACAATATCAGTGTACAAAGCCTGATTGCAGTTTACTGCCTCGCTACCGCGGTAGGTAAACGTTTATTTAAATTACAATTTATTAGCCTTATGGCGGGTTTACATTAAGCTAGAGAATGTTCGAAGATGGCTTATTCGGTAGGTCTAAACAGAGCTAGAACATTAGAAATGCTTGAAACTTTTATACCAAAAGAACACTAGCGAATGCTTTTGTTGTGTTCGTGCTCAATATTAAATCGCAAACGCAAACGTGGACCTAAATATACCAAGTGAGCGAATGCTTTAAAAGAGTATCTACTTATTCGCTTGATGTAAATAGATTTAGAGCTAGTGTAAATAAAACGTTTACACGAGCGAGTGATCTTGCTCTCTTTTAGTCTGGAGTAAACGCATCATTATAGAGGGTGTATTACAGCATGAGCCACTGCTATAAGAATGCTTCTTTTATTGGTATAAACAGAGGTAGAGCAGTTGCTTGTTGTTATTGTTGCTTCAAACAAGAATGCTCGCTAGCCTGGTGTAAGCACTACGTACTTCTATAGACTTGGTCTATTCTAGCGCACCATAAAAGTAAATCAAAGCAATGCTCTTGCTCTTTGTTTAAATATTGTAAACGTAGCCTTAGATAAAGTACATGTTTACTGCAACTTGTGTCCGAGGAACACTGAAATGAAAGTGCGTAACGGCTACCTTATACGGGATCATAACGACTTTAATCTTGTTAGATAATCGTGAGCGTAAGAAATACAGTCAATTTAAACCTATAAGATTAAATATTGTATCTTCAACGCTACTCAGCTCTATTCAACTCGTAATTTGACGAGGTGCCATTCACTGAACCCTAACCTAACTAACAAGTACTCAATAAAGACCTGGCACACCTGCAAACTCCGAAGTCCTGTCACATACGCACATTTTTATTCCACCGTCGCACAGTAAGACTTTCCATGCAGTAAAGTTGCACTCAGAACAATGTTGCAATTAAATTAGTGGGCGCCGAATTCGCGCGGCGGTCGTCGCGGGCGCGCGTGCGCACGGAATGCTGATGCGGCCGGGACGGAGACGCGATGGTGGAGATTGGACGCCTATTTGTTTATTTCTTTATTGGTAGGTTTTAACATAGGTACCTAAATATCTGAACAAGAATATTCTTACAAAACCATGTTTATGGCTTGTCTATGTATCTATAGGCCAAAGATAAAAAAATCAAGTGAAAAGTCATTACTTCGGATCAAGAGCATTGCCACTTATAGGTACAGCTTACTCTTACTCTACCCTACCCCTGCCCTACACCTACTTTACCCCTACCTACCCTTTTGTCTTGCTTAAAAACCTCACTCTATCTATTGCTGAAAACCGCATTAAAATCCGTTTCGTAGTTTAAAACATCTGAGCTTAAAATCCGTTGCGTGATTTAGGAGTTAGCGGTTATATAGACAGACAGACGCATAACATTATTTCATATTATGTAAGGATGATCCTGACTGTGACTACCTACATACTTACCCTAGAACCCTCTTATTATGAAAAGGTTGTCTCATATAAATTCTTAATATTTTGATACAGTACAGTCAGCCGCAGAGTGAACGAAACTTAATGTGTCCAGAAGTTGCCGAAATCGTATAATTTGTATCCTTTCCTCTAAGGCTCGAGTAAGATTCATGTAAACGTAATAAACATAAACTACCTACTTATCGAATTTTATAATATTATTATATATTGTAAGTAAAGACGAAATCTGATGCATTTATTATTTGTGTATTTACGATACTCATTACTTGAATTCTAACCGATGCTCTTCCGGTGTGGGAAAACATCGTAATGAAACCTGCAAATTCAGGCAACAGAATTTGTAACCGTGATCCAATCTGGTCTGGTTCCCCTGGTAACAGGGTCACGGAGGTCAGATGGTAGTCGATCCACTATAATTACCTGACCGCCAAATGCTGGATCATGGTCAAGGCGGACCTCGGGCCCTCATTCTCGAGAGCACAACCCGGACATTAACGCTAGGATGATGAGTAAGGATGAAATCTCCAGTATCGTCATAAGGTCCATCAGGTTCGTACGTCAATCATGACAATGCTACTTTAAAGGACGTAGGGTTAATCCAAGTCCGCCGAATCCAATACATTGTTGCTAACCGCAGTTTAAGCGAGCGATTGTCAATGCTTAAAACATGCTAATAAAATCATGTACGGGCCGAGGCAATTGCATGAATGTGCTGTTTGGGTGGCCGATACATTCATAGAATACACTAACTTTGTCACAGTTCATGGTGGCCGCAACTAGGCAAGATACCAATTTATTATTCTGCAGCTATACTTTAACCTTAAACAATTTATGAGCTATTTATGATAGGATATTGACTGGTCGTAGACTGTAAGCTCACTGATGATGACTGCTGACGCACTGCTGACTAACGTCTTCAGATAGGCGATCACTTCCGGTTACTAAATGCAGAAAGCAAGTAATCGTCATAAGTTACGCTTACGTTAAGACATTCTGTGGGTACGCCAGAAGCCCCCGGCAGACGTCAGTCCTCCACAAAGTAAGAGCTCACCTCACCAGCACTGACCTGAGCATAATTCAGGCACACGACTTCAACCCTTAATTAAGCGAAATCACGGGCAACAGCTGATGAATGGTGCACAATCATAATACGATTTCCATGCTCATAACGCGTCGGTATTGTAAAACGGCAACACGTACTTACCTTTATCGCGGCATGGTCATTTGATTCGCATTACGCCGCGGCCGACAGCCGGTCGCTTAATCTTTCCGCTGCGCGAGCGCGGTGGGCCCGGTGAGTCATGCGCACGCCCATCCGCCATCTATGTGGAACATATCACGGGATCCAGCATCGATGCCAATAATAGACAAGTCAGCGTAATTGCCGGCTATGTTGCCCCGCAGATACCATCACCCGCTTTTTGTGACGAGCTGGATTGTTGACGGACTGAAAGTGAACGGGGTCACTGTCCAGTCTAACCGTATACAGAAGCTTTCCGAGTCGTTACCGGCGCGGTCGAGCCTTGTAAGCGATATATCAACTTCAGTTTGTATTTAAATATAGATAAGTTGCTTCCTAATGGTTTAAGCGAAATTATTGAAGTTGTTTATGACCGTCTGGTGGAGGGCTCAGATCTTAAGGGAGTCGTCGTGTTCGTGTTTGTTTGGTGCAGTGCGAAGCGGCCGGGTGGGATGGAGGGAGCTACCGCCGCCGCCGCGCCTCATACATCAGGGCTGATTGATTGCAACTGTCAAAACGCTAATGGCGGCGAGAGGCCGCCGCGCCGGCCGCGGCCCAACGAAAGCACTAAGCCAGTATTAATGCCGGTTATTGATGGCTCCAGACCAAGTTCACGGGCACTCTTAGACCTACAATTTATTCTACATTGTATGAGCGTCCGGAATGGGGTAAATGAATAGGGAATAAAGGCTCGTTAGAGTGGACGTACAAGCGTGATGATTAAGCTATTACTGTTCGTTGCAATGTAGGTATATTAACGTACTGTTTTAAATTTAAATAAAAAAATATTAACCTTTATACATAGCCACCTACCTACTTTTGTTTATTACTTCGCTTCTAAAACAGTGTTAACGAATTCCACATATATCAACAGAATATAATTCAAAAGTTTATATCACAAGATATTCACTAAGCATAGTATTTTGTTAAAATGCAGAACACTGACAACTGTAACACTTTTCGCGTTGACTGTACTTGCGCGCTATAATATTATATGGGAAATTCAATTCAAATGTGGTCAATAAATCTCAGTTGCCCATTGCGGTCACGCACGAATGAATTGGGAAGATAAAAAGAGTTCGATAGATGTATTCATCGGTATCCAGCCATCTTCTCGCCTGTAAGTACAATAGGTTAAATATGGCAGGAAATACCATACTGATTGATATTTTGACGTGAGAACATTATCCTTTTTCCACGAGGAGTATCTGTCATTGATAGAGTGAAGGGTCGTTAAGTAGATTACCAAATCGGATACAGTCGAAATAATAAGGCCACCACAGGCTCTAATAAAATGCGTCGTTTTGCAAATAATCACTGTGTAGCCTTGTACTGCCTTGGGGAGCGTCGGTGGCCTAGTGGTAACGGTGTCCGACTCGCAATGCGAGATGTACCTGGTTCGAATCGGACTGCCGCCATGTACCAATGACTCTTTTCTGAGTTATGTAAGTACATTAGTTACTAACAAAAAATTTATACTAACCGATGCTCTTACGGTGAAGGAAAATCCAGGATTTGGCAGATTAGGTAATTCAGTGGTGCGACTGCCATCTGACCTCCATGACCCTGGAACCTGGATCCTTAACAGGGGAACCTGACCAGATTGGATCACGGTTACTCATTTTAATCTAATCTAATTTAGCACTATTGTTGTACACATTGGTTTTGATTTAATGAATTTAATATAGCATTTCTACATTGCTGTTTATAAGGAGACTTACGACTAATTAAAACTAATTAAACCTAACTTAAAAACATTCAGTCACTTGAATGTGCAAGTTTCCACGTGATTCTTCTTGTTCTATTGACAGCTTCGTTCCCTATACGGATGGTTTCAAAATCCGCTCTGAGCTAGACATGTAGTCTGATATGGCGGTGTTTAGCTTCAAACCAACGTTCTAACAATTAGTAGTGGGATCCAATAAAACAACCGAATACACAGATGTAGGAAGTATATATTTTATTTCGGGGTACTAAAATATAAAACCACAATTTTGACACATGTGGGATTCTCTTGCGAGAGCATATGTACCTTCATCACAATAGAAATTGTACAACATAATCAGTACAGGTATCCGACAATCACAAATTACATAATTATCCATTTAAAAATTCATAATCCAAAGGAGTCCATAGATTTACTACATTCAACGTTAAATTCATTTACATAGCTTTTTACAAAATTGGTCTAAGTCTCACGCTATAATGTAACCTACTTTAAATAAAAATAAATATATTTATTTCAAATTTAAAAATAAAAGACGACGAAATCAAAATATCACTGAGCAATAAAGAAAAAATAAGTAACAGTAAAATGAAAAATGAACAGTAAATGGTAGGAAATATTTTATTTACAAATAGTGAAAACTACGAGTATCTGACAGTTTATCACATTGAGATTTACATGTAGAAAATATAATAATTATTTCAAAGTTCTACTATTTATATTCTAGTTACATACCCATATGCCGTATGTATGTATGCTCGATCCATGAGATCTAGGAGGAAAAAAATATTTCGTCGAATCTTTAGTCGCTCTTTTGAACATAAGATTGTGAAAACAGTTAGTTATATAATGTTGTCAGAATACATTAGATTATTAATTGTCGAAAAATTTTAAACTGTTACATTCTAACATTTTAACGCAATTCATCACAGTGGCGAGTTGACAGTGGCATTCGTTGGACCGCTTTGTACGCGGTATTAGCTGATCATAGACGACGATGACCACTTTCCATCAGGTGGACCGCCTGACCGTGTTAATCGTGTGTCTCCCTAGGCAATAAACAAGCTGTGTCAGTTTGCGTACTTGTTGACATAGACCGAAGCCTACCTTAGCTGAACTTGAAGTTCTCGGGCAACTGGGAATTCATATGTGTGTGCGTGTACGGCCGGCCAAAAAGGTGGTCTATCAGTTTTAAATATCTCGTGTCACCAAAATGTCACTAAGAATTAGTCTAGAATATTATGGCTAGAGAAAATCGACCTCCTTGTTTTATGACGTACAACAGAACAACGCTACCACTACCACCACTTCGTAGTACTCAGTGTTAGGTTGGTAGACCACTCATTTGGCCCCTGTACGCGTGTGGCATCCCACCTTAACTGAGCTCGAACCCGGCGCCGGCCTCGATAGCATAGAGCAGTTTCTCAGCGAGCGCGGCCTCGGCGGACAGCTCGGGCAGCTTCAGCAGGTTCATGCAGGTGGAGGACGACGGCAGCCGGTCCAGCGCGCCTGCTGACTGGATGCAGAACGGCGGGTGCAGGTCCTGTGGAGAGAGGGGGTGGATTAGACACTATTCAGTGGCAGCAAGAGGGGCTTCAAGATTTTTTTGTTTCGAGGGTTATTTTTTTTAATACCAGTAAGGTGGCAAACAAGCTTACAGCCCGCCTGATGGTAAGCAGTCACCGCAGCCTGTGGACGTATCCATCAGCTACGTATTTCAGGGGTCTACTCGTGACCATAATGCATGCAAGTGCGCCGAAATATCGTGGTAAAAACAATACTAATCGTGGTATAAAAACCCGATAATATGTGTAGTGAATTTGTAGTAAAAACCACGAAAGTCTTAAAATCTATATTACGAGGGTATTCAATTTCGTCAGGGTTTTCAAGGAAGTTCCTGCCTTGTTCGACTTCGCTGCAGCACGAACTTCCTGTCGCGGTTTTTCTAAACAGTTACGACATACGAAACCTTCAAGAAACGGGCAGGCAATTTCTCAAAGGCCGGCAACGCATTGGTCTTTTTGGTGGTCTTTTTCCATCAGCTGACCCGCTTGCCGTTTGCTTCCCTTCATTATAAACTTGACTACCCCATTCCTTATTAGGAATTGTCTATTGGCTAGTATGCTCCATCTACTAAACATATGAATTGCAGAATAGATATCACAACCGCCATTAAACTCTTTTCATCAAGGATCCATGGGCCCACCGCGATCTGTCTTCTTACTTATTACAAGAAATGCATATAGCATTGAATTGCTGTCAGGACCGTAGCAAGTGAAACAATGTGATTTCTACCCACCGTACGGGAATAAGGCGTGACGTAATATACTATATGTATGTGTGTATTGTATAAGAAATCTATCAATTCATACCCGGAACCCCAGCAGCGGCGGGCGCGAGCAGCTGGTCACGAACTTGAGGAGCTGGCGGCGCTGCACGTCCGAGAAGCCCTCCACCACCTTCCAGAAGCACTGCACCGTCGGGTGGGTCAGTGAGAACCCGCCTAGGGGGGACGAATGTAGGTTTAAAACTGGTGAAGAATGAAGGTTTTCCTAATTTCAAAATATAACAGACTGCGCTAGTGCAAAGTAAGGTCTGTTGTCAAAATACGAGAAACATCAGCTATAAAAAAAATTGCTATAAAGTGATGGATCTATAGTAACTAATGAAAGGGCTTAATTTTGACATGAGAGATGTAGAGATACAGAGATGTAGCGCCATCTAAAATCGTGAAACCCTCGACTAGGCTAATGCCTAGCTGTACTACGTAACAATTTCAATGTAATCATTAAATGTACTGGCATTGTGTCAGGTAACAGTGATGCAGCGTCATCGCCGTAAATGCAAATTGTATGTACACTATACTCGTAGTTTTTCCACAATAAGAAGGCATGTATGACATGTAATTTACTGAATGGACATGGTAGCAAATGTTGTTTATTGAATTACCTGTTTTTTAGTACTAATTTGCTCTTCCTACCATCTTATTGTGTGCCTTCGTATAACGAAAAGGTCATATAATAGACTTGTACTAATCCAATAATCAAAACGCAAAAATTATTTTGATTCATTGCAAAAAAAACTCATAGTTTTATTGAAACGATGGAGCTCGATGGAGCAGATAGTGTATTAAATATTACGAAAGATATTTTGAGCAATCATAAAACTCGGTGAATGACATGAACAACATTAAAAAACGTTATTTTACGAATAGATACGAAGCTTTTCAACTTTTTGACAAGTTTACTGCCTCCGCTCTACTATTTTAGTGGCCACTCGTAAATCACAAGCACAATTCAGGTGAATGCCATCATAAAATAAAAATTATGATTTCTAGTCTAAAACGATACTAGAGTGGAATAATAAAGTTGATATATTCTAGTCGCTGATGGCAACTGAGCAATTTCACTTTTGTCAAACATAAAATGACATTATGACATTATGATACGCAACACAACACCAGTTCAAAGTATCTCAAAATACGCAAAGTCAAATAAGCAACACTCAAAAAACAAACACAAATACAAAAGTTTTCATAAAAGTTATAGGGAACGTGCGCACCTTACAAAAACTTGAGATTGACACATCCCACAATTAGTTTTATAAATTATTTATGCGAATAAATTATATTTAAAGTCAATAAAATGCATTGATGCATGTTCCAACACATCAAAGAACAATAGATGTAAGTCTGATGGTGTAAAATTCTATTAATTTCCAACGAATAGTACTCACTTGCCATGGCTATGTGAACAACATAAAAATGGATAAACTTTGGTTTCTAAGGTATAAACGCGGTAAATAACCATAGCTACGTAAGTAATTTAAAAGCATTTAGAAATTACTGTTTTATTATTTGTGCTTATTTGTATGTAGTTGTTTAGCAGTTTATAGCACGCAACATGAACGCGTCTCAGGTGCGCGCGCATCATAGGATTTTTATTTACTTTTCGGCGCGCTGGCTCGTCTTTTCATTCCTCGCTGTCAGTCATAAATGACAAAATATAGGAGCATCTCTGTGATTAAAATTCACTACTTAGATAATACTTACACGTACTGTGTAAGTATTATCGTTCGCGGCATTCTCCTGCGTGAGGATGTGAAACGCGTGATGATACTAACGTAAGTCGCGGAACAAAGAACCGACAGCAGTCGGGGAAATGGTGGTACTACACTTAACTGTTTCACGACTTCGCGTGCTATACCAATGTAGAGAGGCCTTTAGAACTAATTAAAAAAGGTAATTATTACAAAAAATTCTTTAGGTACCCTTAACTGAACATCATACACATTGGAATTTTTTGTTTGTGTACAAATTTTGCTTAGAATCGAAGAGCTTTTGGTGTTTCAATGTATTTTGGCCATGCTGCCGATAATTGTTGATCGGTTGAAATTCATATTTTATAATTTTGAATAAGATGACAGATGCAGACGACAGAACTGGAAAGTTTATATTTTTATCCGCGTCGTGTCTCTGCTGTGATGCTGTCAGCTATTTTGCTGCCTCCTATAATAGTTATCGCACGCTCCCTTATACACCCAAAAAATAAATTCAATATTTCTTTTATATTAGATTTTTCGTCCTCAGGTAACGTATCGTATCGTCCAAGGGTAATTATGTCCAACGAAACCCATACTGTGGCCGTGTGGTGTCCGGCAGAGTAGAATAGCACCAACCCCTTACACTCATGGGTGTCGTACAAGGCGACTAATGTTTGCGAGGCAAAAGATCAAGAGTCCGTAGTCTTAAAATGGGCAGCACCATTTTCCATTGTTATATTTAAACACTGCGATCTCCAACCCGCCTGCCAAGCGTGGAGATTATGGCAATAACCTCCCCTTTCGCAGGAAAGGCCCTAAGTCCTGCAGTGGACTGTTACAGGATGTTATGATGATGATGAACCCATACTAACCTCCATAGACGGTATGCCGCCTCAGGTCGTCGAGATCGATGGGCACCTCCGCGCCGGAGATGAGCAGCTGCAGCTCCCGACACGAGAACATCCGCAGCCACTCCGCGCTCACCACGGACGTCAGGCCGCGCTTGAACGCCGCGCACTGCGAACGGATTTGCCTGCGCACAGATGTCGAAATGATATCAGTAAATAGAAGACGTACGCGTGCGTGACTTTGTCGCTATGCAGATGACACGATAGAAATCTTTTGCGCGTAGCATCTGACACTTGACTGTTATTGCGCAGTAGTACAGCCATGCGATAGTACTTACATATCCTTTTGTGTGGGTTCTAGAAGTAAAAATACCGGTCTGCCTCACATCCTCTTGGTAGTTAGAAAAAAAGTGACTTTAATATGGCTGAAAAGCGAAACTGCCAAAAGGATATGTAAGTACTATCGCTAAAAAAAGTCAAAGTTTGGATCTCCTCCCCTCACAGTCTACAACCACAGGTACTTTTGGTGGCACTGTATAACATTGTTGTTCAAACCGATGTTTTTTTACTGGTATTTCTTTACAGTCGGCCGTGTGGTGTCCGGCAGAGTAGAATAGCACCAACCCCTTACACTCGTGGGTGTCGTACAAGGCGACTAATGTTTTCGAAGGAATAGATCAAGCGTCTCTGTAGTCTGGAAAATGGGCAGCAGCATTTTCCATTGTTATATTTAAACACTGCGATCTCCAACCCGCCTGCCAAGCGTGGAGATTATGGCAAAAACCTCCCCTTTCGTGGGAGAGGCCCTAAGTCCTGCAGTGGACTGTTACGGGCTGTGATGATGATTTCTTTACAGTGCAGCCATTGAAGCCATTTCAAAATGGCTACACTTGGTTCCAGTTATGGCCACTGGGTCAGATCAGTTTGTACAACCATACTTCTTTTTCGGGTGTGCTTACCTTCTTCCATGCGTTAGCGTAGTTTTTATTCAGAGTTTCACAACAAGAATGCGTTCGGTTCAAACCGCAATTAGTAATATTTTAAACATAAATATAAAAAAATTGGCAAGCTTCAGAATTGAAATAATTGCATTTGAAGCTTTATTGATTACAACTCTCATTATGTCGGCTGGTGGTCAGGGGACTTCATTCCTTCTCTCATGCTATTGAGAAATCGACAACTAAGGAGGCCAAGAAATATAGAGCTAATATAGAGCTATATATAAATTTTATTTTATTTATTTATTTTATTTTATTATTTGCACGCGTTATCAACGGTCTTATAACGAACCGATTGATATCTTATTTATATTACCTATTTAATTTGTAATCGGCGACTAGATGAATGTATTCTATCCTATTCTCTGCTGTCACTGGAATGTTAGCTCCGCCCGGTTTCAATTCTTCTATCTGAAATAAAAAACAGTTTTTAAAATAATTTACATAACAAATCGAATACGATCGTGATATTGTAGTGGGGTTTGAAAAATACACAATTCTTAGATCAATACACAAAACCGCAATCTAAAGTAAATGCTTTCTGAAAGTCGGATATAAATCTGTTTATACTAAAACAGACACGCTATATATGTATTAAAAAGAAATAAATAAATGTAATTCAAATGAGACTCAAACTCTACACTTTCTGTAGGTACAAAAATTAAATTTTGCTGTTTATAGGCAGGCATGCTCCAAGTCAGAGATGGCAATCAATAGTAAGTAAATAAATAATAACATATAGTGATCGACTTACCCTTTGTTCTCCGAGCTCATCACTGAGCAGCGTGAAGTCTAGCCCAAGGTCTGCGACGCCAGCGCGCGTTGCCTTGGGAATAACAACCAAATTGAAATTATTATATTGAAAGAAAGAAAGAAAGAAAGAGCATTTATTAACGCAAAAAACAACACCACAACATTGAAAAAGATACAAGAAAACATAAAGACATAAAAAGAATACAATTATAAGCAGAACATAAATTACACAGTGCCGATGTAAAGACCTATCTGATATTTGTTTAATGTGTAGTGTAATAGATAATGTGTTGTGGTGGTGTTTGTGTATAAAGGGCCTCAGTCAGCATAATGCCCCGGCGTGAACCGGAGCGCTGGTTTTTAGTAAGACCTGCTGAGCGAGGCACGGACAAATGTACAAAATATATATGAAATACAAATATACACTAAATATACTACTTAAGCTGGTCATAATTATGTATTGTTGTTGTGTAACATGTGCAGTGTGAATTGTGTAGTCAGCTGGTGGCCGGGAGGCGGACCCCGTCCGAGTTTATCCCTGCCCTCCGTCCGGGGCCCACCTCACGCCACCACTTTATTATACCAGCATGTGCCTTCGCAAGTCTGGACAAGTAACAACCTACCCACTCATTGTGTAAAATGCCTACCTAATATCTCATTAGTCAATGTCGAAAATGTTGAAAATCGGTGAGTTTTATTAATTCAATAGTTAAATCAATTAAATATACAAATCCTACCCACCTATATTGAATGTTTCTACGCAATTAAAATAGCTATGTCTAAATTTTCCTCAGGTACCCAAACCGTGCAAAATAAAAAAAAAAATTAAAATTTAAAAAGAAAAAATAGAAAGCGACATATATATGCATATTTCCTTGGGAGGGAAAAGACGCCATGTTTGTCCATCGCCAAGGAGCCACTAGCCCATCCTATGCGGGACGATTCCGCCGCCATCAACGCCCCGGCCTGCAACCTTTGTGGAAAGTTATAAACTTTGCTTTTTTTGCAAGTTTAACAGTAGCGCCTTCATGTGTTTTTTAAAGGTATTAAATGATTGCAGGCCACGAAGAGGTGGCGGCAGATCATTCCAGCAACGACTGGCCGAAAATTGAAACGAGCCCCGAAATGAAGAGCTTCGATGAGCAGGCAGTATTAAGGAATATTGGGATGCCTTGCGAGTAACATTCTGGATGTCACTCATCCACACAAGCTTATCTGCCAGATATGGTGGAGTCCTGTACCTCACCACGCCGAACAGGAGATTAGGTAAGTAGAATACTCTGCGCTGATTCATTTTTAAAATATTTGCTTCGTTTAAGTACGGTGTGATGTGCGTGCGGGGAGGAATGTTAAAGCAGAATCTAGCACATGCGTTTTGCACCAGCTGTATTTGCTTTTGAGTCCTTACTAGCAATCGAGGGCCGTAAACGACGTCCATGTAATTAAACTTGGAGAGAACAAGCGTGTCGCAGAGCTGTATACGTATCTTAGTGTTAATAAATGGTCTAATTTGATATAATACCTTTAGCCTGTAATAACACTGACTTGATACATGCTTTTCAAAACGGAGTTGCTCGTCAACAATTAACCCAAGGTTTCGTGCCTAATAGACCCGATGTATGGGTTCGTTCTGTATTTCCACTTGTACTCCCTCCGCAGATATTTTTTCTATTTGCTTCGCGCTACCCAAAAGCATAAGCTTTGATTTGCTTCCATTTATAACCAAGGAGTTAGATTTGGACCATGTGGCTATTCTATTCAAGTCGTCATTCAGTTTACCAACAGCTGAGTCTACGTCACCAGGTCTATATGGTATATACAGCTGTATGTCGTCGGCGTAGATGTGGTACATACAGTGCTGGATGACCCTTGTAATATCTGCGGTATACATAATAAAAAGAATCGGACCCAGGATCGAGCCCTGGGGAACACCACGTGTGACAGAAATTGTCCCAGACATGTGATTTCTCCCATTCTCATTCATGATTTCAACATGCTGTTCACGATGTTCAAAGTAGCTGGCGAACCATTTCAATGCATGATCACTAAAACCGTAATACTTTAGTTTAGCCAATAACAACGATACATCAATAGAATTGAACGCCCTAGAGAAGTCAAGGAGTGCCATAAGGGTTCCCTGACCACGGTCTTGAGCTTCCAAGACATCGTCCACCACTTGAGCCAAAGCTGTGGTAGTGCTGTGATGTTTTCGAAAACCGGATTGTACCACGGGTAATATATCATTGTCTTCTAAATATTTCCGGAGCTGGTCCCCCACCACCTTCTCCAGAATCTTGGAAGCGCAAGGCAGCACGCTGATGGGTCTTAGATCGTTATAAGTCGCCGGGCTATTATTCTTAGGTAACGGTCTCACAATGGCGTGCTGCCAATCCCTTCTTCTCCCTCTTTATAGTATTTTATATGAGACTCCAGGCCAGACGAGCGGGCGCGAGCATGGGCCGCGTCTCGTTTGGACATCATTTGTTTAACGTTGTAAGTGATCCATGGGTACTTGTGGTCTTTTACTCGTATAATCTTTTATGGCGCATGCGTATTAAAAAGCTGGAGTATAGTTTCATTTAAAAGTACCACCATGTCGTCAACCGATTGTAAAGAGAAAATGTAGTTCCAGTCAATTGTACGTAAATCCGAGTTAAAACATTCTAAATCTACTGAGATTAAATTCCTACGTGATATATAAAATGGAACCGACTTAGGCTTCGTAATATTTACTTCGCATGTTACAAATGCGTGGCTGCTGAGCTCCCTAATGTAGTCAACCTTAAGCTCGCTTACTTTAAGGTCTGTGGCAACGATATCAATTAATGTAGCACTTGTGTCGGTGAAGTGCGTCGGCTGAGAAACATACTGTGACATACGGAAGCATTGAAACAGGTTCAACAGCTTTTTACTGTTTACCCCATAGTCTAGTAGATTAATATTAAAATCACCCAGCAAAATAATATTATCTACCCACGAAAATGCGCCTAGGGAATCCGTAATTGCGTCAATAAAGGTATCGACGCTTAACCACGGTGGCTTGTAGGCAGTACCGATTACGATAACAGTCCCGCGAACGGATAGCCGTAGCCACATCTGTTCAACTTGTGGCGCGGGCGGCGGGGTCAAAGTCTTCGCTGATAGGCCGCGCGCAACGTAGAAACCTACTCCGCCACCTCGGGAGCGAATGTCGGCCGGTCTCGGCAAATGCCGCAGACGATAATTAGGCACCGCCGGCGCGCGGCCTGTCTGGTTATCACGCAGCCAGGTCTCATTTACTGCCATAATATCGACCCTATGGCGGTCCATAGCCACTAGGAACTCATCGTGGCGCGTACCTAGAGAGCCCGCGATCAGTAGTCTGAACTTCAATCGCCGTTTGTTATTGCAGAAGCAGTTTTATATACGGAAGATTTGAATGGTGAGCCACCTGCCGTCTGCCGATAAGGCAGCCGCCAATGTTGGCAAGCGAAGATGGAGAAAGTGGAAAAGGGTAATTGCTCACCTGGCCGGGTGTTGTGACCAGGGGACCAAGGACCCGACAGTTGATCGTCGGAAGTAGTTGTATATGCCGCGGAAGTAGTCACACTTCTTTCGCGCGATGTAAGACGGTCAGCGCCATCTATGTGCGGTTGCTTGCCAACCTTGTGTTCGTGTACTCGTAATGTGAGTATCGTTGAGTTTTTCTATTGGAGCGACAGATGTCGCTACACAACTTAAGCGGTAAAATCTGTAGAACCAAGAATCTATGGGTAACAGTTTGAAATCACAAATGACGGTAGGTGACCCATCATTCAAATCTCCCGACTGTATTTGGTGTAGCAATGTTTAATTGAACGTTTAACTTGAATTTATGCAATGCGTTTTGTTTGTCTTATTGTGTTAGACGACTACCGCCTTTACCATATTTAGGCCAGTCGGCCAGCTCCTGACTCCTGCCTTCCCTCCCTTCTCTTTATCTTCTACTGCTCCTACTAAGGTGTTCGTCATTGGCCCCTTTGTGCCCCGTACCCTCACTCTGCCGTTCGTCATTGGCTCCTTTGTGCCCCGTACCCTTACTCGGCCTTTCGTCATTGACCCCGACTGTCCCGCACCCTCACTCTGCCGTTCGTCATTGGCCCCGACTGTCTCACACCCTCATACGGCTGTTCGTTATTGGGCGCTAATTTGTAACGTGACGAAAATATAGTGGACGTCCACAATATAGGCGAGTGGTGGCATGAAGGGAACATTATTTAATATGACAGGAGTGTGACATTTTAGGTGCGAATAGTTGTTTTTCGGGGTTGCCACAGAACAAAAATGTTGTCGTCTCGAGACGTTTTTTTTTACAGATTATTTGACTTATCCCTTCCAATACGTGTCCCTTTCATGCCACCTCTCCCCTATATCGTGGTCGACCACGATAATAACGTCACGTTACGAATTATAAAAGCGCCCCTTTGTGTCTTGTACCCACTCCCGGCCGTTCGTCATTGACTGACTGTCCCGTACCCTCACTCGACTGTTCGGCATTGTCCCCTTTGCATCCCTTACTACTTTAAATTGCAGCAGTCCGCGGTAGAGCGAGGGGTCGAGCGAGGCGAGCGCGCGCCCGTCGGTTTCACCTTGAGTTGCAGTAGTTCGCGGTAGAGCGCGGGGTCGAGCGACGCGTGCGCGCGCCCGTCGGACTCACCTTGAGTTGCAGCAGTTCGCGGTAGAGCGCGGGGTCGAGCGAGGCGAGCGCGCGAGTTGCAGCAGTCCGCGGTAGAGCGCGGGATCTAGCGAGGCGAGCGCGCGCCCGTCGGGCTCACCTTGAGTTGCAGCAGTCCGCGGTAGAGCGCGGGGTAAAGCGAGGAGAGCGCGCGCCCGTCGGGCTCACCTTGAGTTGCAGCAGTCCGCGGTAGAGCGCGGGGTCGAGCGAGGCGAGCGCGCGCCCGTCGGGCTCACCTTGAGTTGCAGCAGTCCGCGGTAGAGCGCGGGGTCGAGCGAGGCGAGCGCTCGCACGTCGGGCTCTCGCGCCGACGCCAGCTTCCCGAGGAAGAACTCCGCCAGCGGCAGCTCCACCAGCAGGTTCTCGTACAGCGCCTGGGGGAGCGGGGGGAACGTGAGCTTCTGGTATAAATAGTAAGTACGTTCCAATCAACACAATTATAGAGCGCGAATACGATAATAAAGAAAATCATACCGAAACAACTAACACTCCACTCACAGTCATTATTTTCTTCGTCGCGCTCAGTCTTTTTCATTTGAAAACATTACAATATATAATATATGTAAAAATCTTTGATTGACACGGACTTGAATCTTCATTGATTGATTAGACGTACAATATGACATCTTAACGCAAAATGACACATCATTTATATCATTGAGTTTAGTATTCTAGCCTAATTGACAGTCGTTAACATGCCGATCCCGGGTTTGATTCCCGGCCGAGCAGAAATTGAAATGATGAATTTTAATTTCTGTTACAGGTCTGGGTGTATTAAAAAAAGGTATATAAGTAGTTCGTCAGTTACATATCACCCATCACACAAGCTTTGCTTAATTTGGGGCTAGATGGCGCTGTGTAAATTTGTCCAAGCATATTTACTATTTAGTATAAACAAATAACTCACCTTTCCCAACATTCGGCCAGCGAAATAGTAGTGCATTGGAAAGTTGTCATATAACAAATGGACGCCAGGGTTCGGATACAGCATGTTGTCTCGCGTCAGCCGGAACAGCCCGCGATTTGGATCGAAGGCTGACCTGTACAAATAAATTAAAACTGTACTGTACTCTATCGGTCTTTTTTATAAAAATATCTTGTAGTAAGTTTAAAACGTTCATTAGCTAAAACACTCCTCATTAGGCCTTTAAAACGTATTTTATAATTCCTTATTCATAAATGTTCCATAACCCTCTCTTAGCTAAAAAGGTCTGATAATATACAGATTGGCATCATCAATTTGTTGTTTGTTTTATAATGTATTTTTATGATAAATGTAGTGCTGATATTTGCTTACAAAATGGTGTTACAAGGAAAATGATAGAAGTCATGGCTGTATGGATGCATCCCCTTTGCCTATCCTCTTCAGGATAAAAGTCAAGAATGGAGTCACGAGTCAATTTCAATCAGTCAAGCCGAGTCCCTGTGCATGTAATATTCTAGTACGTAACAATGCGCAGGGGGGTGTTTGTTAATGGAGGGAGAAACCGCAACACCCGGGGAATCGTCAATGCGTTACCAGCCTTTGAGATAGGTAGGATAGTTAGGGCCGGTCTTCGAGTTACTGAACGCGCGCAATTTCATGTTCTTCGGGCTCGATCGACTAAATGGTTTATTTATTTTTAAAACTTTATTGTTATAGCTGTAAGTCTCCCGAAAAAAAGTAAATAAATAAATAAATAAATAATATACAATTGGCGGACTTAAAGCCATTATGGCTAAATAATTCGAGTACCGTTAGCATTCAATTATTCAAGGCTCGATACAATACTATCTCATTCGGTTGCGGTTTGGGCGAGTAAGATGGCGATGTATAATCCGTTCGAGCTAAACATGAACTCTCGCGCGCACAGTAGGTTTAGCCCCGTTTCTTGAAGGTGGTGTTAGCAGTGATGGGTGGTTGATGGTAGTTCGTTTCGTGGCTGAGCTCGTCACTAGTGATCAAATTTGAGCAGCTCGGACATAATCGTGAAAATGGGTGGTTCGTGGTGGTTGGTGGTGGTTCGTTTCGTGTATAAGCTCATGACTAGTACATACTTGAGCAGCTCGGACAGGAACTCCCGGAAGACGCCGCCGCCGTCCACGCCCGCCTCCTCCGCGCCCGCCGCGTTCACGAGTTGAACACGCAACTTCAGCTTCATGTCCGGCTCTGGGGACAAGGTTGCCATTCACCGTACCAACTATGCAAGGCGGGGACACCGATTTTAGGGGATTTTCCGGGTTTCCTACCGTGTTGTGTCAAAGTAGTCAAAGATCCTTCAAATTTACAGATTATGAGTATGTTTGTAGTCCCTTACGCAATTTATACTAAACGGATTTTGATGACAGTAGCTTGTAGCCCAGAATAGGCTGTAATTTATCTTAATATCCAATGTGGTTCCCTCGGCAACAAATGCCAAATGCAAGGATTCCACTTAAAATGTATGGGTGTTTGGAAAATTATTTTTGTTTTTATTTAAATCAAATCTAAACCCCCGTGTCCGTTGTAGACCAAGAAATACTGCGATCTCATATTACTTAACTGTTCGATTTAAAACACGCTACTGTCCCTAGTTACCAAAATATTTTAGTAAATCGGGCTTTATAAATGCTCATAAATGTAAATATCAATAAGAGAAACACACGAGTTTCATAAATAAATAAATATTTTTCTTACGATATATCAATGTTAGATTAAAAATAAATAATCCTTACCGTTTTCTGGGCTGAGTTTATCAAAAGCATCTTCATATAAATGTGTCCGTCGTACTACGATGTTAATGGAAGGGCCTTCGTTGAAATTGGTCATCTCGTACCAGTGATCATGTTTTTCTCTGCAAATTACACATTTTTTAATAAACAACTGGATCTAAAATATGTTGCTATTTGGCCTAAACGTGCTTGAATAGAAAAAGTCAAAATAATTCAGGATCGGAATATTTTCTATTAGTTTCCCTATATTAGTGTATTATTACGCCACATTCGCTATTTTGACATTTCTTTTTAAACACATATTAATGCATTCCATTTAATTTACATAATACTTAAAAAATTACATACCTAATAAGCAGTCCTTGGAAGATAAGTACTCGGGTTGAAAAGGGCACCACAAACGGGATCTCCCGCAGTATTGTCACTGTTCTAAGCTCCTTGATCGTTAGTGGTGGACCTTCCTCTGTGGATAAAATAATTATTACGGTTTAAACTATCGCTGGTATTACTTCAAAATATAGGTGGACCATGATGCATGCAACTGGTAGCCAAGAGAACCTCGAAATATACTTTTAAAAGAGACTGGGAAAAGTGCATAGTACCTTAAACATGTGCATAGGGCAGAGACCTAAGTACTTGCAATAATATCCGTCCTACAGTTTTATTGACATTTAAATTTTTGACATTCAAACAATTATATAGAATGACCTGTACGCCTCAGCATATGGGCAAAGGATGGAGAAACTATTTAAGATTATTGAAAACCTTTGTAATACCCATCTCTTTCAAATAAATCTTTGAATCTTTGAGATATTGAACGTCGAAATATCGGAGATTCATAAACGTAAAAATCCGTGACCGAAGATGTGCCGAAACCCCTGCTTTTTTGCGCGTTGGTATCCAAAGCCTCATGGATATCTAGCATCGGTTAGTAAAGGTCTCACATATAATGCCTCATGAACACGCAGCATTATCTCGTATATGTCTCCGTCTTTGCACTTATTTGAGCATAGTTTGTACTTGTCATTAGCCACTGTACATGTACTCTAGTGGTAAATATTCCCATTCCCAAACTCGTTACGCAGTCTCTCATTGGAGGACCATTCCTTTCATTAGACTCTATTGAGTAGACCGCGTGACTTTGGAGATTGCTATTGCTAGATTAACGATTTAATGATCTAGCAATGGGTCGAAAGCGAGAGTGACAGAGGGTGAGAATGGGGCCATCTGGGAAAGGATGGGTCTGTTAATGGGGCCATTTGGGAAAGAGACTATGGTTGTAGAATTGTTTAAAAATACAGCGCCTGGTATTGCAAACACCCATTGGCTGCGGTTCATCAGGCAAGCCGTAACCTTATTTGGCGCTTTAGTGGTATAAAAAAATCTGAGAATGAGACGATCTGGGAATAGGACCATTGGGAGTGAGAACAGAACTATTATTTCTGCTACCTTTGGCAATAGGGCCATCTCGGAACGGGACCGTTTGGGAATGAGTATTCGCACGTCACTTAGCACCAGATGCGATGGCGGCCGAATACCTGGCTAATACTTGTATTTAAATTAATAATGGGTACATTTGGGAATGAGTCCATCTGGGAATGGCTTCATTCGGGAATCTAAGGGAATCTAAGAAAAAAAGAATCTATCGTCACCCCCAGCCCCCACCTACCTTGCGCCAACGCCATGGCATTGTTCAACGTGGGCGGGCGCCGCAGCTGGCGCGGGTTGGGCCGCACGTGCGTGCCCGCCACCACGGCCACCGCGGCCGCGCCCTCCGGCACGGCGCCGGCCACCGGCCACCCGAACGACGGCCCGCAGAAGTGCAGGCGGGAGTCGCGCACGTATAACGCGCGGAGGAGGTGCGTGCACACCTGGGTGGGGAGGTGAAGCGTTCAAATAATCAAGTTTAAAGTTAAAAACCTATACCTAACTACTACATCACACACGTACACAGAGACAGAGCTCAGAAGCAAACATCGACGTGTAGACCAACTGACATCTAATTATGTCTTAATGGAATAGTTACCCATAGCACAGGCCCTGGCCTATTTGGGCTGCTATGTTTTAATACCATTTGGCTTATACAGTTCTTAGACACATGCTTAGACTATAGTTATTAAAATATGTCATTACGCATTGAGAAAATAATAATAAATAAAAAAATAAATTGCAAGCAACACCGTTTTTTTATCGTCTACGATGTCGGGTCTAAAAACTGCGCTTCCTCCCTTTTTTCACGAGTTGTCGATACATGCATTTAATCAATCTTGTGTTCTGTTTTTTATTTAAATAAATACACAAAAATAGTGTTAATACTAGTAAATATCATCATGAAGGGGCCAGTTATAGAGCAGGTACAATTCAGATGTGGAATGAGCAGCCACAGAGATTCCTTTGGACTATGACATGGGATCGTTCAAGAGGTATATTAGAGGTCTCTTCAGCGGCGGGCAAGGTAATGGTAACTCCCCTGGTGTTGCTGATGTCGATAGGCAGCGGTGACAACTTTCCATCAGGTGTTCCGCCTGATGTTTGTCTGCCGCATAACACTAAAAAAGGTTCGCTTTGAGTTCGTAGTTGGTCGTAGTCCACCTGGAAACCAGTCGTCTAACTCAAAATAAACGTAAATGCTATAGCCATCTCACTCGCTCTTCAATTGAGCTCTTCAAATTATTTACGTTCAATTTTAGATAAGCGATTGGGCCTCTGGATGAACCGCGAGAATTTATTCTTTTTATGTTATATATGGTGGCTGATCTTGCAAAAGAAAATATTTAAATCTCGACCCAAAAGTTTGTTTAAGTAAGTTTGACGTGCGTGTGTCTGTCTGTGGCATTGTACCTCCCAAACGGATGGGCAGATTTCGATGTAATGTTCATTATTAGAATGCAGAGATATTCCCGAGAATTTTAAACACTATAAAACTTCAAAATACCTACCTTAAACAAATGCGACCAAGAAGGCGTGGCCTTCTTCCCGGACAGCTCTATTTGGTGCGCGTTGACCGCGTCCCGGTACTGCCCAGCGACCGCGGGCCGCGTCTCCGGGTACGCGAGCTCGACCAGCCCCAGGCAGACCTGTCGCAGCGTGCGGCAGAGCCCGCCCAGCTCGGAGAAGTCGAACGCGTGGGCGCGGAGCCCCCCCCCGCTCGAGTACGACGCTCCAGCTGACGAGTTGGTCGTGGATGACACTGGGGGACGATAGCTGTTGTTAGTCTATATTCATTTTTTTATTGTTATTATTAAGTAAAAAGATACAACTGTAGTTATATTAAATTCGATCTGTCAAAATGCTGCGCAGTTTTGTAGAACCTTTTGTGCTAACAAAGTTCCATTGTAATAAACTGAAACTGATGTCACGTAATCGCAAAAGTGACAATTTCAATAATTGAAATCAGAAAATGGTTAGCAACAGAGTTACGTAATTAGCCTACTGGGATATCGAACGAACGGATTCAAAGATTCCTTCAATGATGTTAGCGACGGATGTTAACTTATACCCTATTGTAAGACTTGTGTTGTTTTTTTCGATTACTGCGCTGCACGTTAGTTGAAGACTGACCGATAGGGTCAAACAAAAATAACGTTCTTCATGTTTTTAGACGAAAACAGTCACCGAAATAAATCTCAAACATGTGGCTCAGCGACCTTTCGTAAAGGTATGACTCACCCATATCCTCATCTTCATCGGAGTCCCTACAGAACTCAGCATCGTGTAGCGTTCCAATGAGCAGCGAGTACAGGGCGCAGAATACCGCTAGTGGGGCCAGCAAGCGATGGACGGCGGGCGCGCCCTCCCCGGCCAAGCCCCGCGCCAGGGCTCCAAGAAGCGGCATGGGGACGCCCCCGAACGAAGGTACATGGCTCATGCCGCTAAGCCACCGCCAAAGCCCACGGATGAAGATGGGCTTGAACGCCAATGTGTAGAGAAGCCTGGTGGGATGTAGACTTTGGTGAATTAAGAAAGATTGCCGACTGTGGTGACTAACTGCAGATCTTCAGCCGTGTCAATAGAGAAGGATTTGAACCCCACTCTAGAACCTGTACCAATGGACTTTTTCTAATACTCCCGTGATTCGGATAACACGTCAAGAACACATAAAATAAGCTGTTGTCATAGGTTAACATGCTCATTGCCGCTCGCAAGGGCCCGGGCCTTGACCATAATCCAGGATTTAGAAATGACAGTGGAGTTACTGCCATCTGACCTCCGTGACCCTGTAACCGTGATCATGGTTACACATTCAGTCGCCTGAATGTGCAGGTTTCATCACGATGTTTTCCCTCAATGTAAGAGCATCAGTTAGTGGTCAACTAATGTATACATAACTCAGAAAAGAGCTATTGGTACAAGGCGGCACTGGGTTTCAAACCCAGTACCTCGGGGCACGAGTCGGGCACCTTAAGCCACCGTCGCTGGGTATATGTGGCTTCTAACTGTAATGTCGCTACAGCCTCTTGTGCGTCTCGAAATGAAATCTGAGTTATATTCGTTTTTATAAGGCTGTCGATTTACTTGTGACTTTTATAAATAAAACACTACAAGAACAAATTACAATTCACAGCATCGAGAACTCACCTATACTTATGCAACGCCATCCTGTGACTGAGCAGCAGATTGTGACAGATCTCGGACACACAATCAAGGAACTCATCGCTGAGATCGCTGTCCGTGATCTGCGAGCATGTGGCCATGATGCAGCGGTCCGGCTCGTTTATAAGCTCGATACATCGGGTCAGCAGCATCTGTTCCCGTACAGAAGTCGGGTTCGGTTCAGTCTCACTGTCGCTGTCGTCGTCGTTGTCCGCTGTAGTCTCCTGACTGTACAGCGAATCCTCGTAGTCGTACGTGATTTGTTTGTTGCAAACATTAATGGTTAACTTAGCGATAATTTTCAAGTATTCTAATACAACAGGGTTGTTTGGCAGTCTTGTGTTGTTCAGGGAGCGGATGTGGTTGACTGGAAATAAGAGAGAAACACTGTACTGAACTATGACGCTGGATCTCACAGTTCTCTTATACATGGCCCAGGCCGTATGGTTACCAAATTACAAAATCGAAGCGGAAGACCTTGGTCAAACGCGACTCCAAAGAGACCGGTTGTCCAAAAGACCGGTTGTCCAAAGAGACTCTGACATTGGTTGGACAGCCTCGGAAGCCGTTCATCATCCTGTGACGGTACCGAGTCAACTTTTGACGACCTGAGTGGTTCAGTTTGTTAACATACCGGTCTCCCACGCAGAGGTCCCGGGTTCGATTCCCGGCCGAGTAGAAATTGACATGATGATCAATGATTTCTGTTACGGATCTGATTGTAAGAGTATGTATAATAAGTACTTATTTAATAAACAAAAATTATGTATATAATAGTTTATCAGTTATCTAACACCCATAACACAAGCTTTGGTAACCAATGGCGCTATGTGAATTTTTAATTCAAGCATAATTATTTATTTAACTTACCGAAACCCGGTGGTTCGAGCGACAGCACAGAATGCAGTAGCCACGAGTCGTTCACAATTCTGTGCTGGGCGAACCGCTCCTGGTCGGCCAGGCAGCGCACCAGCGCGAGGAACGGGAACTGGGTCAGCGCGTCCCGCCCCAGCGCCGGCAGGATGAACAGCTCCACCGGCTCCGGGTAGGGGTTGCACAGGAATGAGGACGCGAACTCGGACATTACCACGTCGCTGGAATTCGGTTGGTGGCTTGAGCTAATTGTTTGGCGTACGATGTGGAGAGTGAAGGCAAAGGCTTGTCTTGAAGACTGTTGTTAAAATTGCTCAAGTGTAAGTTGAACTTTCTTACAAAGGTACCGGCAAAGTACGAATCGAACACGCCTTTAAAGGGTTCCATACTATTACCAACTACAAGATTGCTGCCAGAGCAACATGTTATTAGTCAAAATTTATTAAATTCGAAACCTTGTGGCGCGAGTCCAACTTACGCTTGACCTTTAATATTAGCACTATAATCATACAAAGTTTCGTGCTTGTGTGTATATCCGTTACTACGATACAGCAAAAACCTCTGAAAACGCCGAAAAGAAACCGTTTCTTGAATGACTTATTGTTTAATTAATTATTGAATTATTTTAAATTTTTAGGGTTTCCGTACCAGAAGGGTAAAAAAAGGAACCCTAATACTAAGCGTCTGCTGTCTGTCCGTCCGTCTGTCATAGGCCTGTATCTTTGGGACCGAGATAGCCAGATACTTGAAATTTTCCATAATGTGTTTCTATGGCCGCTATAACAACAAATATTAAAAATTACAAAAAATGTTGAAAATTTGACATATACATATACAGCACTTCGGTTTCACATTACATGCTTAACTTAAGGTAAGTACAATAAAGAATAATTACTGAAAATTACGTAAGAGCAGCCAGTGATATAACGGAAACCGACGTGGACCAATCTCAGCATAATGCTGAGTGGGCTTATGCCCGTCACTGCACTGGTTTTCAGAAAAGCCCATGCATCCCGCGAATGGTTAAATATATTATTTTATTATCAAGTTAATCATTAACACAAATTTGCAAATTTTCATAGGTTATTTAAAAAATGTACGATTATATATATTAACAATGCATTATTATTAATGTATAATTAGGAGACATATACAATATAGTATAAAACAAAGTCACTTCCTACCGTCTGTCCCTATATGTATATCTATGTACGCTTAGATCTTTTAAACTACACAACGGAGTTGTAAAGTAGTTGTACCCGAACGAAGTCGCGACGGGTCCACTAATATACAATAAACATACTTTTTTGGCCGTTTTTCAGACGAGTGTTTAACAACAAATAATAAAAACCAGTCAAGCATGAGTCGGACTCAAGTATCGAGGTGTCGAGAATTTCATTTGGCTCTAGCATCACAATCTTATTTATTTATATTTATGAATTATTTGTATTAATCGTACGGAACCCTTTGTATGTGAGTTCGACTCGGATTGGCCGTTTTTTTTTTTTTTTTAATAACCGGCTCATGGCTCTCTGTGCTTTCTACAGTCTGCACAAAGAACTGTTTCACGTAGTGCCACCGTTACATATCTGCCACCGCACCCTCTGACGATGGGATAGATTTCATCCACATCATCTAGTCTGGCATCCAAGAGAATGAGCTCCCACCCAAAGTCAGTCCTTTGCACTACAACATGGGGTTCTTCAATAGGCAAATCTACAGGTACCTTAAACGGCTGTCTACAGACACCTCAGATGTCCTGCACAGCTAGCACAAGTGTGCTCTCGCACGTCATAAGCCAGAAAAGCCGCGACATATATTGGCATTGAGTGAAGGAAATCAACGCTCTCTCGCGGCGCGAGCTGTATCACGGGCACACTTGATTGCCGTGCTGGCCGATGGTGGCCACTTTCAACCCTTAATGCTGTTTTTAACATTTGGTTTATTTTTCTTTATTTACGCTTTTTTAGTCTCTGCCTACCCCACTGGCGTGAGCTTTATGTATGTATGCTACGCAGTGCCAAACAAGCAGACAGCCCACCTGATGGTAAGCGGTAACTGTCGCCCATAACATATACACAATGCAAGCATTGTTGCTTGGCGCCAGAAATAGATAAGACGGCGGTAATCACACAGCAATGAAACTTTAAAAAAACCCTCGCAGTATGCACAACACAACACTTACTTGTATTTAGGAACGTCAAATTTCATAGCCACAGACAGAGGTCTTTGTAGAAGATCCAATAATGCACTGCACAGAGGAGTCGGGGGGTTCGGTGATGAGCCATACAAGGGAGGAGTTCTTTCACATATCAAGTCACGTAAGTCCTTGAAGTACCCTGCAATATGAGCAAATATATAATAAAACACATTAATAATCTTCTTACTTCATTTTACAATAGATAAGGCTTTTGTTTGCCCACCACTTTGTTCACACTAACACTAATGTGAAGTTAACAGAACACTTTTTCTCCAATGGTAAACTAAATTCTTAATAGAGTATATGCTTAATAGATGAACAGATAATGTAGTTAACTATTATTGAAAGAATTTTTAGAAACAGTGTGATAGTTTCATATTACAAACAAAAACCTCATATGTCATTAGAATGCCCCCTAAACTACAAATATAAAACTGACCTCTTTTAACAAGATATATGAATGTGTTTCCAACACATGCGAGGGCCTCCTCACAATCCATTACACTTTCTGCTGAGTTGGTGGAAGTGAACACTTCAAACATTCTAAGTGGCACAGCAATAGGTATCTGAAATTTACCAATACATAATAAAATACCAATGATTGTAATTGAATGGAAACTGTAGCTTTTTTAATGCCTTGGGAGGCACACAATCAGATGGTCAGCCTGATGGAAAGTGACAACCGTCGACCAGGACATCTACAACCTAAGGAGTGGATGCGGTGTTGGCCTTACAATAAACACAACACAGAAAAACTGTTTCACCCATGGATTAATGTTCTATACCTTGTCTCAGATTGATTTTCCATTTATGTAAACAAATCACTGTAATTTACATACCTCATCAATGCACGACAACAAAAGAACAAATGGGAATTCACACCATATGTCACTAATTTTGCTTCAGTTTTATAAGCAAATAACCAATTAAAAACATGTAACTATAGTCCATTCGCGATAAGAAAATAGTGACACATCATTTCTCGCGGGCCTAGCCCTGCTCCTCGACAAATCGGCTCGCAGCAAATCAGAAAGCTAAGTTCACAATGACCAGTGAATATAATACATATTTAGTAGATGGAACTGCTACCTAAAAGTAATGGTATTCAAATTCTCTGACTGCCACCGTACCATTGCAAACTCAATCCTATCGAGTTAGCGAAGCCCAAATAGAAAATAATGTTGGTACAAGTAATTTCAAGATGAGTGATGTAAAAAAATTATTTTATGGTGCAATAACTTTAATAGATGCTAATTGACGAAAAAAATGCTGCGACAACATGATCCAAAATGATGAACAAATTTCTTTCTTATTAAATACAAATGAAGATTGCAGTGACACTAAAAAATATTAGTAATGAGTTTATTTATTTGAGACAATTGATTTTTAACCTCAATTTTTTTAAATAGAAGGCGCTTGAATTTTTACTCCGTTTTTTATACACACCTTTACCTGGAGTCGTCACTATTTTCTTATGGCGAATGGACTATTATTAGTTATTTAATTGAAATGCAGTGTTTGTTTACATCCATAATCATTTGGCTGCCCTTATCCCATTCGTTTGGGGTTTGTTTGTTTACATCCATAGAAAAATATTCTGACAAAGAATAAATCTATAGGTAACACCGCAAAATTACATGGTGGCAAATATTCAAAGCTATCAAATGTATTATACATAACATTTAACATACATTTAACAATTGTAGTAACATTTTTGTAACTACGCTGTTGACTTCAGATGTAACAAAATAAAATAAAAATATCATGTTACTGTGCTTATGTCTAGCTAAGTAATGATCACATTACTTGATGTAATATTGTTAAAATAGGTGCAGCAGTTTAGCTATGTATAATATTATATTTTACATGTAATGTATCCATACATAAGACATATTTCAAAATAATTAACATTGGCTCTATGGATTTCTTGCTTTCTTTTGTTTCCTTCCCACACATATGTCATAGTAACTTTCCTTTCCCCTACCACACAACATGTTTTTAAGGGTGTATCAGAGTGGGGCAGGGTAGGGGCTCAAATTTATATACAATAGTTTAATTAATTACCTCAGTTTCATTCCTCAGTAGCCGTAAATGCAATGCTAGTAACCTTCGAATCTGTACTGCTGAACCTCTACTATGAAAAACTTTTTTCCATTGTTTTAACAGTAATTGGGATATTGAAACCTGAAATGGATCAGGATAATGTTGAATGTCAGCACAATCACTTAACAATTCAGTGCTTAAGTTGCAATAATGATTTTATAACATACCAGCCTTGTAGAGTCTTGCTTAGCATCATAAAAGAACAGTATTTTACCAATAAGTGACGATAGCATAGCATGGTCGTCAACATTAGTTTGGGGAAACAAAATATCAAATTGTTCTCTTTCATTTTGTTTACAATGTTTCCTAGTTAAGTAACTTCTAACATAAGCCTGGATTTTTATAGTACTGATTAGACGTCTCCTATGCTCCTATAAAATATTAGGAAATTGTTAAAAGCACAAATAGGACAGTATGGATATATAATAACTGAAATCTAATAAAAAGTAACCTCTCGCTTTTGCCTTTGTTGCTGAGATTGGAGAATCAAGGCATCTCTATCAGTTTTGCGCTGGGCACTAGCACCAGCTAGATTCTGCTGTGGCTTTCGCCTAAAATCTCCCTCGAAAGAATACATTACTGAAACACAAGATTTTGTAAACACCAATCAGCTGAACACAAAGTTCAAAGAAGAAAACTAAACTATCACACATACCTTTAATTTACTGCTTATATTTAAATAAAACAATATTACTTGTCCATAATATTAATCACGTATAGCAAAAGAAATAGAAAACACACCAGAATATCTCAGAATATAATAAAAATCCCCGATTTTTCAATAAATTTCTGTGCTGTGCGTGATTTGTGATTTTGACTTTTTCTTCACAAAATACAGATAACACAACAAACCCATGTAACAATGATCAATAACCACAGATAGTGCAGTTTGCTTTTATTGGTGATTGACAGCCTTCAAGTATATTCTATGTCCATGACACAGAGTGCCGTCCTTTTGACGTGCATTTGACGCTCCAAATTCCATTGTAGCTTTACTGTTTATATCTTCTTTGGCGTTATCTTATCTGCGGCCGTACAGCAGATCTCCCTCCGATAGTACACCACCATCATGATCCAATACCCAATTGAATAGGGACCAATCACAGCAAAACAGACCTAGAGCTGCCTTGCTGCGATTGGTCTCTTGGTTTACTACTCATTGGATAAAGATGGTGACGTATTATTGGAGATAGGCAGCAGCGTTGCCAGATCGTACCTTTTGGTACGATTTACGTACTATTTGGCCGACTGTCGTACCTTTGGCGTACTTTGCTCCACATCGTACTATTTAGTACGCTTTTGCAAAATGCTAAATTTAGCTGAGGGGAGTAGTCACTTTGTATTTCCTGTCCGCAAAATATCGTAAAATAATGGAAGGAGGGGTTGATCTTGACGTGTTTTTGCTCACTGGCACTACCGGCGAGTAAATAAGGTGTTGTCTTGTCAAAATAACGCCGTTTTATTGGCTACAGACCTCCCCCCCCCCCCCCCCCCCCAAGACCGATAAAATAGAAGAGAAGGTAAACCGTACCTTTTTAGCCATTTTCGTACTATTTTAGGAGCCCGGACGTACTTTTTTGGAAACTACTGCTGGTAACACTGATAGGCAGTACTGCCCCGGCTGTGGTTGTTGGTTCATGTTTGTCAAATCAAAATCTGGTTGATTTGCTTGTTTGCGCTTGTTTTCATGTGATTTGTTTTCTAAATGGACGAGCGAACAGTTATTTTTCTAAATGTAAACGTAAACATTTACAAAGTGTTTAGTTTATATCGTTATGTCTGATGTGAAACTAAAAGAGGATCTAGAGTTTACCGTTCGTGTAAGTATTTTGGTTTCTGTTACAATTTATAGTATACATTTTTATTTGTTTTGTTTAGAGCTTGGGTTTTCGTCATGTCAATCATATCAGCCGACCCACTGCTGGGCATAAGCCTCCCCCAGATAACCTTTACAAAGGCCGATCCCAACTATGCCTTTCGCATCCAGCTGGTACCTGCCGGCTGGTGACAGTCGTTTGTTGTCGCTGCCGGAGATTTTTCGCACTGCCTGCCTCGCCGTTACTTTGACCGTTACCATATAGTCTGTAGGAGTGTAAAAAAAAGTTTGTTTGTATTGCCCCCTTTCGTAACTTCTGATCGCTGACTAACATGTGGCTTAGTACCTTAGCCGCCTCTTACGAAACACGGGAAGAGATGGGGTGGTGCTATTCTTGAAGTAGCGGCACTACACACCAAAAATTTATCCTTGGGCATGACAACAATTACTATCAGAACACTATGTATTGTACATTATTTAATTCCAACATATATCCACAGCAAGCGAAACCGTCGTTAGCCCAAGTGAAGGCACTCGTCGAATTTATTTGTAAAAATCCAGACCTTGCTCATAAGAAAGGTAGTAAATCAAGTCAGAATGTGAAAAAGTTGTGGGTACAATTATCCAATACAGTAAATTCTGTAAAAGGAACCCTAAAATCCACAAAAGGATGGACGAAGGTGCTTGACTGTTTTCCAATTATTATATCTAATTGCGTTTTTGTTCTCATTGACAATTAAATCATGTATTCCTTTCGCAGTTTTGGAATGATAAGAGAAGGAATGTGTTACTAAAACATAAGCAGATTCAACAAGGCATTCTCCCAGATACATTTTCACCTATAGAAATAAAAATTTTGTCTTTATGTGAAAAGATGCCTCCGCCTAGTAAGTAATCCTTACCACCCTCTACAACATCCTCCATAATCCCTTCCCTCCCTCATACCTCCATGATAAAGAAGAGTGTTAAAAAACACTACTTCATCTGTCTAATATAGACATATTTAATATATATTTTATGTATAAATAGCATAGTTCATTAACTTAAGTCATCTTTGCATTTTTTATTTTTATTTATTCATTTATTTCAGACAACTGAGGCCCATATTTATAAATACATAAACAACATAAATACGAAATATACTGATCCAAAAACAGTACAGTACAGTGTAAACTCATATGTATAATTTATTTATATTTATCTCATTAAATCCTGGTTGCACTCTTGCCTCATTAAATAGTTATATAAATACTTACCAAGAAAAAGATAAGGTTAAGGCAAACCATAAATAGGTTTAATGACTGCATATCAAATAGTTAACAATATTTTTAGGGAAAAGGAAAGCTGTCAAAGTGGAATCATGCAATGGTAATGAGGATGACAACTCCATGGATGAATTGTTTCTTGAAAATGAAGAAATAGATGTCAATGTGAATAACAGTACCGGTATGACATCAGAAAGTGAAGAACGTCAACTGAATATGATGGAGAAACTGGTAAGTTGCTGTTTATTAGAGTATGTTATATTCAACTGCTTGCCAATCCTTGAACTTGATCCTCAATAATTTATTCTGGAACACGTACGTCAGCGTCACCTTGCGCACGCCGCGTGTCATACTATTTTGTACTTTAGGCAATGGTGATATGGTTTATTTGAGAGAAAGCGAAAAGTATGTGAGAATTTTTCCATTCTATCTGCATAGAACTCTCAAAGGCAATATAGATATACATATTTTTTACATATCATAGATATATTTAATTTTTCCCATAAATGTTTAGGTGGAAGTGATGGACCAACAAGCACAAGCATTGGCACAAATGGCACAAGCTTCTCAAAATAATTCAAAGGCTATGGAACGATTAGCAGAAGCTGCTCATATTCAGGTTTGTGTTTAATATTTTTTTATGTTGGTCAAACAAAGTTCACCTATTAGCCCCAAAGAGAGAATACATTATTATTACAATAGACAACACTGAGAAATGTTATTCTATTCTCTAACAAAGTATACATCCCCTGTGAAGCATTCGTTGACCAAGAAACAGAATCCTTAAACACAAAACACACCAAAGCCGCACTGACATAATATGCCGCCCGCGCCGACACGTTTTGAGTGGTGTCGGCAGGTCGGTGGCTGTGATGTATAGAGCCCATTAAAGTTCATTTGTGTTAAAATAGTAGTATAAAAGGGAGTCCGTACGTGGTCCGTGTGGTATCCAGCTGAGTAGAATTGCACTAACTCTTCGACTGAGTGTCGTAAAAGGCGACTAATGTCTTAAATCCGTTATGTGACTGCCCCGCTAGGAGAGATAAACTCAAAAATATCTCGTCCGTGATGGAATAAATGGTTGGGAGTTCCACCAGCGGACCGTCAGATACCTCCCGACCTCTTGAGGTGCCGCGGTGCAGGGGAGACACCATTTATATTCACTATACTCGTGACGTGGGTCACCACCCGTCCTGTCCAAAAGTCAAGCAAAAGTCAAAATTATATGTATAAATCAACGAGCGACCGCCCTGGGTTAAAAAAATAGCCTTTTTAGTGGGGTGATCAACAAATGAATGAGCGATCTCGGAAATTTTTACGTTTTAGTACCTGGTGGAGAACAACGAAAGTGTGAGCGAGCGGAGCTCGAAATTTTTGACATTTTGGGTCTTAAAAGCAAAGCTGGGATGATCAAAGAATGAGCGACCGGAGCGAGCGCGACATTTTTGGCGTTTGAGGTCTTAAAATTGAATGAATGTACGAACGGAGCGATATTTGTGGCATTTTGGGTTATTAAAGCCTGATGTGATAATTGAATGAATCAGCTAGCGGAGCGAGCTCGCAAATTTCGACATTTTTGATCTTAACAACAATGGGTATAAATATAAATCACCATAGTAATTTAAGGAAATCAATTAATGAGTGACTCATGGACTTATCATATATTATGATAAGTCCATGGAGTGACGGCAACAAGCTAGGCGAATGATAAGAAAGGTATTTAAAACCTATAAATGAAATTTTTGACATTTTGGGTCGTAAAAGTTGGCGTGAACAATGAATGAATGAGCAAGCGGAGTGAGCTCGAAATTCTTGACATTTTGGGTTAAAAAAGCCTGAGGTGGTAATAGAACGAATGAGCGAGCGGAGCGAGCTCGAAATGTTAGACATTTTGGGTCTTAACTGATGATTGTGTGAATGAGTTTCAATGTCCCAGGCTCCGCTAGGTGAGTTTTAAGGTCAGACTCACTCGCCTCTATATCCTAGGCGAGGGCGAAGAGTTCTGGGACAGTATGAGAGAAACTCAAATGTAAGGAGAATGACATTATTATCATGCTAGACAATTGAAATGGATGGGTGTGAGTAAAACGGGATGGATATGAAAGGGAAACATCAGTCATTACAGCTATTTTATTGGAAGAAAAGCTATTGTTGCGAAGTAGGAGTTTACCATGAGTAACTTTGATGAACAAAAGATGCACTCCCCACTGATGAGACCCCAATGCACACAAGACTATCGTTAAATTACTCCTGAAAATTGTAACAGCTCAATTAATGAAACTTTAACCCTAATCATCCTACCTTTCATATTTCAGGCATTGGCAGTTGACAGATTGGCCAGTACTTTTGAAAATATCAACTCTTCAGTTCATGATGTACGCAATGCAATTGTTAGTATAGACTACACAATGAAACGATGTTATCCTGTCACAAGTACACAGCGACAGAGTAGTAATCTATTCAATTAATAGCATAATATAGCTTCCATATGATGTACTAGAATAGCATAGCATAGTTTAAATGGCATATTTATTATTTCGTCCATTTAAAAATGTTTTTTATTTGGTTGATCAAGTATTAAGACATAGTTTACTTGCATACCTTTTATAAATGTATGACGTAATGTTCTGATTATAATAATTCATGTGTAAGTATTTAAGTACAATAATTATAAGATGGTAAAATAATGAATATATGTGTAGTTATGCAAGGCGTTATAAACTCATTTTATCGACTATTTTTTTACTTGTATGTAGTGTGTGACGACTAGATATTTATTCAACTGTATTGTTAACATAAGTGAATATAATTTTAAAACAATGGCGTTGTCTTTTTTATCAACTAATTAATTCTGAAATGTACAATGGTTCCGGTCGGCATGTTACGCGGCGGGCGTCCACCAAGCGAAACGTAGCAGTATCCAGAGACAAAGATTATATTACACTCCACTATCTTATCTCTGTACAGTCTGATAACACTCATTTTATCAAAATGTATCGCCTATCATTGCTCCATTTTCCTACGAAAGCGTGCGTCAGTGCATATTATAAATAATACGAAAATTTACCCATAATGAAAACAACCTTTACTGGGACAACATTGAGAAATTTCAAGAAATGGAGCTAAGAGTGCTTGGACTTGTTCTAGTGCTTCAAAGTGTTGTGTGCGGTGATGTGTGCCCGAAGGAATGTGACTGTGATATGGACAATGGCCTTAACAGGGCAATGTGTGTTGACCAGAACATTATCAGTATAGAAATGGGAGTGCCCAATGAAGTGCAGGTGTACGTTCTCAGCCACAATGTTATTAGTGAATTAGACAATTTTTGTTTTAAGGTAAGCAGATTGCTCATGAGTCACAAAGTAGTCAGCATCGAAAATAGACTATTCAGAATAAATTAAATCATCATCATCATCATCTCAGCCGAAGGACGTCCACTGCTGAACATAGGCCTCTCCCCCCACACCTTCTACACTGCTCGACTCTGCTCCTCTTGCATCCATCGGCTCCCTAAAACCTTTACAAGTTGGGTTTATAATATTTTATTCAACAACATGAAGTGTTCATATCAAAACGGACTTCTATGCGGAAATAAAGTTTGAAAATCTTAGATCATCCTGAGCTGTTTGCTTAGCTACTTTAGATGCTGGCTGACTGTACATAATGAGATCATGTCCTAAAAACGAGCTTCACCAAAATGTTCTACTTTTACAGGAGAGTGGTTATACGTCCATACAAGTACTAGACTTGTCATACAACCTGATTTTCTGGATTGGTCTGCACGCGTTCTCTAGCCTCGATAAATTATTACACCTGGACCTCAGCAATAACAGATTGAGGCAGATTTCTTCGGACTTGTTCTGGGACACACCCGAACTGGAGAGCTTAGATATGTCTGGCAATATATTCGATACACTGAAAAATGAACCTTTCATCATGCATACTAGATTGCAGGTAATTGTACTTCAAAGTTTATTTTTTTATCTATCTATGTTCCTTTTTTATACGAATACAGTTACCGTTGGCTCAACCCCGTAAAACATATAACCATACATTTTTATTTTTAGGTACTAAATCTTCAAAACTGCAGAATCAAAGCTTTACCGGACAGAATGTTTACCCGACTACCGAACTTGAAAAAGTTGGATTTGAGCGAGAACTACGCCATAACTTTGAGCACGGAATTGCTTCGGCCACTACGGAGGCTGGATAGGTTGGAACTCCACAACGATTACTGGCAGTGCAGTCCCGGCTTCATAGCCATAGAATCGTGGATCTTATCGCGACGGATCAAGTACGAGAAACAATGCAAGACCAGAATGCCTATAATGCTGGAGAAAATGATCGCGATGACCACCGAAAAGGTGGACGTGAACATAAGTGATGTGTGGAATGTGACCAAGGGGGAAAATGTGACACTCCCCACATCAACGGAGAAGCCGTTGACGCCGTTCCAGAAGTTAGACCAGCAGTTTTCGTCGACGCAGGCTTTTATAATAGGCCTTGAATTGGGTTTAGGTATAGGTGTAATTGGGACGTATATTTGGTTGCGGAGTTTCTGTAAGTGTGGGCAGTTGACGTGTACGCGGCCGCAGAGTCGACGGTCGCGGCGGCGCGCCCGGGACACTGACGCCCGCTCTTTGCTATGGACCAACGTCATAAACCCGGACATGGAGACGCCCCCACTGTTCCGGCGGCAACTACCGATACCTCAGGGCCCCGTGTACCCTACGTACGGGTTGCCCAGTATAGTAGAGGCTGACCTGCAAGTAGACGCTATCAGATTGCCGGATAGGTCCGAAACACCGCCGCCGCCTTATAACGAATGCCAATACAGCATATGAGCCAGTCAAGTAGTTGTGTTGTCACTCAAGCTGAGAATCAGTAAGTAGTTACTCGCGTAGTGTCGGGATTTTACTCTAGCAGTGCATTACGTATAGACTTTAAAGTGCTGAGCACTTGTGTTGTTATCTAGGTCTTGTGTGTGATATCCTGCATTTATTACACGCCTGGTATCGCGTGTTAGTGAAATGACGAATGACTGAATATATATTTGTACTGAACTAAATACAGTTAAGATAAGATAGTGATTAAAGACCTTAATAAGGTTAACACTGTAATGTTGTTTTTGTAAATGAAACAAATACTTTGCTTACCACAAATATTTTATATCCATAAATATCGTTATCACATTTGTATTTAATAGTTCATATGCATCTGTCATAGTAATAATATAAAATTAATTAATAATGCTAAATCAGACTTATAGAATTTAATATAAATTCTCTAAATGCTAAAACATATAAATTTGGGTAACTACATGAGTTTTTGTACATTAAATAACACAACCTGATGGCAATATGTTGCTGTATACTTATAGAAAGCATTCTTATGGCATTTTCATGTTTGGCAAATTAATAATATTTAATCAGATTAAACTAAAATATCGTTGTTTAAACCGTAAAGTAAAATCCACTAAAATGCAGTTTAAATATTGTACATAAATAGGAATGTATTTGTATGTAATTTATTCAAATAATAACATCATAAGGTTCTAAAAAGGAACACTGTACATGTAAAATAGAATACAAAGAGGTATAAAATGTTAAAAATTTTAAATAAAAAAGTAAAGCATCCAAAATAAAATATAAATTGCAATAATTTATAACACAATGTTATCTAAAGATCAAAAAGTGCAAAACAAAAATTCATTATAAAAAGTTATTTAGCAAACATTTATAGAACTATACTATAATAATACAGGGTTTTAAAAAGTAAGAGCCATGTTATAGGGGCTTATTCACACTCAATCTAGAAGCTCCCTTATAAATTTTTATTCTTACGACGACGCAGTTTTACTATAAATACTCAGTACTTTTTAAAACCCTGTATTAAAACATACATTTAGGAGGCACATCATGGCATGTCATTTTCCATTTTTAAATGCGTTGTTGCATTTTTATATATTTATTATAGTTGTATAGAGATAATATTTACAAAAGTTATGATTTCCTATTTTACATCTACGTATGAGTTACGTACTTATACTAGGTGGACCGTCGGTTTACATACTGATACCCAAATACATAGCTTAATTTCCGCCATCTAATATAGTTTAAAATTATACCGTATTGTCAAATTATTTAGATTTATTTTACTTGTATAATTTATAGTTTAGTAAATAATAACCAAAGCCTACTCATGAGTCAAACTGTTTTATTAGAAAAAGGCCAATCACCGCTGTGTGCGATAACTGTGAAGTGAAGAGACAAAAGAAGATACTATAGGCACTTCGTCATACCCATACAACGTAGGACACATTGCAATAATTTTCCTTTTATTAAGTTACGATCGGGAGATTTGCATGTCGTCGTGTGTAATTTGACGGTGTTAAACCACCATAGGAAACTGTTTTACCCATGGATTTATGTCCTAGAATTATAATTCTAAATTGTTAGTTTATAAACTCGTGGGAGGAACAGTTTCCTTTATAAATGCAACGGTCGCGAGCGTTGGACATGGATTATTTACTTGATCATAATTAAACAGTTACCCTGTTCTCTAAGATACTTCAACAGGCAAGAGGCATATTAAGTTCAAAATCAAATAAAAGGGTTCTAAAGAAATGGCCGTCTTAAATTACAGGTTAACCGCTTAATCAGGCTGACGACCAGTATTTAATTTAATTAATGTGCAATACAAAGTCTGTTAGATAGTAGACCCCATCTCAATCCATGACTTGAGTGTAAGTTAAGGCACTATATTGTATGCAATGACACCTGCTGCGCTGCCGAAAATCCACTGGAGTCTAAATGAGACTAAAATGTAAAGCCCATAAGTCCACTACTGGACTAAAGCCTCCTCCATATCATTTATAGACGGATATGCCGCAATCTCTCGCTTGGAAGGCCGGTTGGAAAACCGGACGAAAACCCATTTTCTAGTATGCAAAGCCTCTACGTGATCTGCTTAGAGACAGACATTCGTGTTTAAAAGTAGTATAGAATTAGCTGCTTTCATGTTGACTGATCTAGTTTGACAGGCCTTACGCTTAGTAGCGCCACGTAAGCGGAATTTCGTAGCACGGTAGGCGTCACTCCAGTAATATCAAGCTCCCACTAACATAGCTTGTATAACCACGTAGTCCTCCCCAACTACAGCTATCTTCAACCGTCTTCACAGTTAACCCACGGGCTGGCTTCCACCGAACTTGGTACCATTTAGTTTCCTACACATCTCGAGATTCTCTGCAACAATTTCTGTCTACATTAAAATTACTCTTACGCATCCTCGGTGTCTAAGGCCATCTGACTGATATTCTCATAGTCCGGGTGGTGGGAGAAGACCTCGACCAGTTGGCCGAAGCTTGGTCTGCTGTCGGGGCTATAAGTCCAGCAGTCCAGCATCACCTGGTAGATATCGTCCGGACAGTCTGTCGGCCGCTCCAGACGTTTACCGCCTTCGACCAGCTGTATCGCCTGAAATTAATAAGAAGGGCAAAATTATTAACTAAAGTAGAAACTATACAACGGAGAAATCGTATGTAGGTTATATATAAATTGTTATATTTTTTACTGTATGTCTAGACTAGGTGATTCGGTTACGTCTGATTAAAAGTTGACCTAAAATACTTATCAAACATAAGCCTTCAAAGAAAATTCAGAACTTCTAAACAAATGTTTATCGCGCTATGTTTCCGTTATCCTAAATTAATCCTCTTTCTCCTCCTATCCGTCTTATCAACTATGACATGACTTCAATCCTTTGCATACCTAGTTGGTCAGTTAGTTACCATCGTGGTAGTCGTCAAGCGTCCGGTGGACGAGTTTTTGGTTATTGCGAAAATGGTTCGAACCAATATAGAATGCTTTTTGTACCTACTACATAGCCAGGAGAGGAGCGTCGGTGGACGAGCGCTAAGGTATCCGACCCGTAAGCGAGAGGTACCGGGTTCGAATCCCACTGCGGCCATGTAAAAATGACTCTTCCGAGTTATGTTCATTAGTTAAATGCTAAACGATGCTCTTACGGTGAAGGAAAATATCGTGATGAAACCTGCACATTTAGGCGTCTAAATGTGTAACCATGATCTAATCTGGTCAGGTTCCCCTAGTAGCAGGGTCACAGAGGTCAGATGGCAGTCGCTCCACTGTAACTATCTGATCTGCCAAATCCAGTCGCCATCAAGGCTAGAATGACTGGGCTGTTCCTAGACAGGTATACTCCATCTTCGGCCGCATCGTGACTCACCACCAGCACGGCTAGCACAAGTGTATCCGCGACAAAGCTCGCGCCGCGAAAGAGCGTTTATTCCCTTCTATCAACACTAAGATGAAAGAAATAGCAATATCTATGTAGCGCCTTTTCTTGCTTATCGCGCGCGAGAGCAATATGTGCTAGCCCTGCAGGTAAAGATGGCGGTCAAATGCCGGGCTAGTCTAATTATAAAAATAATCATGGTCAAGGCGGACCCGGGCCCTCGTGCGCGAGTTCCCAACCGGGACATTATCACCAAGATGGTCAGCTAGTTACCTCAGTTCCCCGCATATCGCCGTAGGGCTGTGCCCCGAAGGAGTACATCTCCCACAGCGTGACCCCGTAGCTCCAGACATCGCTCGCGTGGCTGAACGTGCCGTAGTTGTAGGACTCTGGGGCATACCACTTGATAGGCCATTTGCCGCCCCGGCTGGCTTTGTAATAGGAACTGTCGGTGGACAGAGCCCGCGAGAGCCCGAAGTCGCTGATCTTGGCTTGATGTCTGCAATGTAAAGTTTAAATAGTAAACCTAAGGTTCTAGAATCAGAGTCCAACATGAATGGAGTTCTTGGAGAAAGAGGTGAAGGGGGGCAGGGGGCAGCAACGCGCGAACTAACTATCATCATAAAAAATACGGCTGTAACATCATCTTTAGGGGTGGCGCTCCTCTATGACTAAGGACGCAGAGTTGAAAAATGAGATGCTGATGCACATTTCCTAGCTAATCTATGGCGATAGTTGACAAGCAAGATATTAGCTGACAACATCCTTGAGTTGATTTTATACAAGTTCTGACATAGATGAGACTTAAATTTATTAATGCTCTGAGCACGCTCAGACCAGACGGCCCACCTGATGGAAAGCGGCCACTCACAGGACATTAGCAATCCACTTAAAATATTACGCAAATAAGAACATAAAGAACAGTTAATCATACCGGCTGGCAAGCAGTATATTCCTCGCGGCGAGGTCTCGATGCACGAACCGCCGTCTCTCCAGGTACCGCATGCCGGTCGCCACCTGGCACGCCCACAGCCGCAGCTCGTACCCCGCCGACACCTTGTCAGGGTGCCTTAGCAGGTACTCCAGTAGGGAACCCAGGGGTACCAACTCTTGTACCATGGCTAGTGGGGGACCCTGCAGTTGGGAGAGGGGATGTTAGTAGTGCATGGATAAGGTCAATGTTCTAGATTTTTATTTACCAAGTTTTTTTTTATAATAGAGGTAGGCAAACGAGCAATCGGGTCATATGGTGTATAGTGATCACTAACGCTCATATATACCTGGAACACCCGGGGAATCCCCTTGTTACTTTATGTATCGTGTATGCGAGACTATTTTAATAACGTAACGGTACGATTATACTTGATTTTTCTCTATTTAAGTATACTGCAGGTGGATGCGTACAAATATCTCGTGGCTGGTTCTTCAGGTAAGAAATTATTAGATATTCGCGAGCTCTCCGCAAGCGGGGAAACAATCAAGTTATCAACCAGTAAAAACACGCCTTGTTAGTAAAATTAATGTATTGTAATTTCATGTTGTTGTCACCATACGTTTGGTATGGAGGCTTTGATACCCGACCGAAAAGAAATTAAAGGATGAATTTTAGCTTGTGTAAGGTCTCGAGTATTTGTGTATCTGTTCGTCCATCTCCGCCCAAACTCACCAGCGACACGCCAATCAGCCTCACGATGCAGCGGTGCCGCAGCGACATCATCAGCTTCGCTTCAGCAAGGAACTCTTGTTGGTTGGTCTCCGTGTGTTGGACGTGCAATGTCTTTACTGCCACTTGTTGTGTTTGCCCACCAGTGGCGTAGGTACCGCGTAGTACCGACCCGAACTCGCCTTCGCCTAGTATCGCGCCCAGCGTTAGATCAGTCATCGGGATGAATTCTGTAAGGAGATGGCGGTGATTTTTAATCATAATTAATTAAGCATACGAACAATAATCGGTGCATGTTGAATTACACCAGCTTATCATCTATAACTGAACCTTCTTGTAGCTGCTGTAACATAAGTTTGCCATTCTAAAACCTCATGGTGATATTTCAAACAGTAATTTTATTGATTTCTGCTGTCAAAATAAAGCCCATATCGATTGGACCCCAGCATGAGCTAGAAAAGATTCATCATTTTAAAGCAGTTGCTTCAGTTCAAGTATAGCAGTATGGGCCTCATTCTCCGTAATGCTCTTAAGAATGTGCAGATCTTGTAACGTCCAGGTCGCAAAATGTGCTGATTTCGTAATATTCTGATCAGATTTTACACTTCCCAGAATCAAAGCTTATGTCGATTTTTTTATTTTTACCTGATTACCTGATGGTTAGGGGTCACCGTCGCCCAAAGGCACGTAACATCCGGGGAATCACCACCCTCCGTTAGTACACCTAAGTATTATCAAATATTAACCTTGCAGTGTGGATAGCTGGCCTTCGGAGTTGATAGAAATTTCGTTGTAATTCTCAGCGAGAGTTGCGACCGCAGTGTTGTTCGCTGGCACTTTGTAAGTGTCGTTGTCATCGTCGTTATTGTTTATGCTATCGTTAGTGAAATCCGATGAGAAGGACAAGTTTCTAGTCAACAGATCGAAGGCCATGTTGCTCTGTTGTGTTATGTTCGCCTGTTGGTCGGACAGGATATCGTGTTTGACCAGGGATAGCGTCTGGTTCATGGCTGCGCGGCTCGGTGACGGTTTCTTGGTCCGTGGCATTGTGGAAAACTGAAACAAGATTAGCATGGGATTAGATTTACCGGAATTAGATTATAGATCGGAATAAGTAGTTGATCCTAGGATTCGATTTTGAGATAGAGTAAGTTTGTGACCTTGTGAGCCTTGTACACTAGTAAAAATAATCTTACAAGTTGCTAATAAGTTAGAAATAGATATAGCCAGCAGTGTTTTATGTTGTATAATGTTTAATACTTTGGAGATGGAGGGAACCGAGTAAGCGGGTCACCTGTCGATAAGTTGTCACCGCTGCCCCAAGAGCTCCGCGATGCCCCCCCTTGAGAAAGGTAGTACCTAAGTGTCAGTGTAGATTCTGGCAAAACCCTCGTCGTCGTGTACTTAGTTACGATCTCGGTAGACTAGACGTAAGCAGCAACGCTTTCTGTTACAGCAAACCCTTCCGCTAAAGTGGAAGATGTACCAGATCGCCAGCCTGCGTAGCATGACGGGCTTTCTCGCGCTACATAGAATTTTTGTATCTCGCTTGCTGAAATGCAAATTGAAAAAGATAGCTAGAGCAAACTCTCTCTCTCGCAGGTCGTGCTACGGGTTTACGGGCCTTACGATCCACATCGCAACTGATGGGATGGGTAACCGCACACAGTACTTGCTAGTGACATTTAAGTCCATTGGTAGCGCCCCTGGTATTGCTGATGTCCATAGGCGGCGGTGACCACGCACCATCAGGTGGCCCGCTTGCCTGTTTGTCTGCCGTATCACATAAAAGAGACATACATACATACACACATACATAATCAGCGGGAGAAAGACAAATATTATGGGCGCATGTATCTACCTATGTACCTATAAGAAAGCTTTTTTCTCTTTAGTCCTTACGTTATCATACTGCTAGATGGTTTAATACTCGTATTTTTAAACCGCAGTTTTGTTATTGGCATTGCAACTTTGAATTGTGCGGTTATAACTAAATTTCATTGCTGTAAACTGTTTAGAAATAAATAAATATGATTTGCCATATAACTCCAACAATAGCCCTATATAGTTAAAAGATAATAATAATATTTGAGCCCTTAGAGCCATCATCCATGTGAATTTTTGAGAAGCTATTCTTGAAAACGGCTCATTTCAAATCGAAGCAGATAGCTACAGTTATCAAGCTCTCTCGCGCGACAAAGGCCATCATGCCACGTTTGCCGGTTCTACCGTTGACCGTATACGGTCTACATCGCAACGCATTCGCACACGCTACTTGCTGGTGACAAGTCCAGCAGTGGGCAACCCTTACCTCCGGCAACGGCGGCTTGGGCCGCGGCGGCGCGGGCACGGTGAGGCGCGTGGGCAAGCCGTCGGCCACCGCGCAGTAGTGCTCCACCAGCCGCTCCAGGGACTCCATGTACGGCCCGTCGTCTATGTACAGCCAGTTGCCCTGGGGAAGGAATGGACGGTTAGTTGCTGGAGAACTCAGGATACTTGTTTATCGTGGCGCTAGTACTGCGTTTAATTAATAGGCTTAATATAAAAGGCTTAATATATAGCAAAACCAGAAGCATGTGGATTCTGTGATTTCAAATTCCGCCAGCATTAGTGACATGAAGCGCCATTATGAAACCTTCAATGACCTCAAATAACACAAGTATTGTTTGAGGTCAGTGGAAAACATGGTGAAAACCTTGACGTCAGCGTTGTTTTTCTGTATTCGTTTTCTGAGGTGAAAACAGAACACAGATCTCAAAAAAGAGAAGACGTATTGATCAATTATTTTGCCCAGGACCAATAATCCTTAAGAAATTGACAAGTAATACAAAAAATTACCTTATTCTATGAGCAATACATTCCACTTTCATTAGGCGTCATGCTCTTTGAATTTAGTTTTAATAACTTTATCTTCTGAATTTAGTCAGAAGCCCATAAGCTAGCTAAAAATGTTTGGATTTGTCGTGAACTCACCTCTTTCCGTATAATGAAGTTATACGGCGTATTCTCACTCAGCATGGTGAGCACATACGCGCCGGTGTGTCTCTCGCTGTACCGCACTAGGAAGGTCCCATCGCCGCGGCGCGCGGCTGCCGAGGCGGCGGCGTTGCGGAGCAGCCGGACCGCTTCGTCTCGACTCAGGGTGCCGTGGTACCACTGGCTTTTGGAGGTCCTCGCTGGGTCTGGTTGGTGGTTCGCTGGTGGGGGTAGGGTAATAGTTAACCTTTTGACCGCCACTATATGAAGGAAGTGGCAAAATCTGTATGACACGAAACACATTATCCTTTCGACAGATTAGATCTTAATATCCTAATATCATGGCATAAAGATTAATTTTGATTTGAAAGCTGATCATGACGACGGTGACGGTGGCGTGTGATTCCACTTCGTTGGCTGTCATAATTCCCCTACCAATCCCACTTTTTTTCTCTAATGCTCCTAAAAATCTCCATTGGTGAAACGTGGATTTTGAACGCCTACATACGATTGAAGCTTTGAACGCCGCCGTCGCCTGATCGCCGCCGTCGGAGATGCGGAGCGGCGTTGGAATGGCGGCCAGGCGACTAATTTAGTAATATTTGAAATGTAACTTAATTTGCCTTTGTATACATCTCAATTTATATATTTGTTCTAAGAAATAAAATCACAGACTCGCACAAAGAAAACATAGAGGGTACAGAAATTTACCCTATCTTCTTAAATAAAAAAAACTTACTGAGCAACTCGTAACATTCTGTATGTCCAGATTTCTGCGCCAAATCTGCGGGAGTCTCTTGAGCCAGGGTCCTTGGACGAGAGGGTGCTCTAAGTTTTAACAGCACCTGGAAATTCGTAAACAAGAAAACAAATTGTAATGCGGATTTGCCGAGAGGATTTAATTCAGATAGAAGTACACGAATCCAGCGGAGAAATATAAGCCGTCCATAGACAGTCCATCTATCTCCACCAGAAAATGGACAGGAGCATTATTTTTTGTCGAATATTTTCAACCTTGTAACTTCCATCTTCCATCCCGCTTGTTAAGGGTCAATATCATGGGCAATGCCCTCCACTAAGGTGGAAGCTCAAGTTCAGCATCATCATCATCCTAGTGGTCAATCCCAGCTTCTGCCAGGGTCCGCTTTCCTACTCTTGCTTCTCCACTTTGTCCGGTCTTCAGCATCCTTGCGTCGCAAACCGGTGAGAGAAAGCAAGGTTTTTTTATGTTATTCAGTGACAATCGAGCCAACAGCCCACCTGAAGGTAAGTGGTAACTGTCCCACAACATCTACAATTCACACATGTAGATTGCAGGTGACAAAAAACGCATAACCGCAGGCGCGTTGTCACTGTGAGGACTAAGATGAAATACCTCATGCCTGTTATTTCGCTGGTCCAGCAGTGTTTTATTGTATATGCTGTTGATGGCTCATGCGTTACCTTGATACATTCAATGTGCCCTCTTTGCGAGGCGTCGTGCAGCGGCACTTTACCGGTGGGCGCGTGCCGCATCTGGTAGTTGGCTTGCCCCTTCGTGATCAGCAGCTCTGTGGTGGACGGCAGGTTGTTCTGGCATGTGTACTGGGGAAATAGGATACGATGTGTCAATTTATTTACTTCGTTGTGTCTATAATGTGGGTCAATTTAGGAACTTAGGACGTGACGCATAACGTTACTATAATTTTTCCCTTGGCTAATCGACAAATTATTCTTTGCATTCTCAATCGAAACTCAATTATCAAGAAAAAGTCAAGTAGTCCTAATTAACACGAGATACGGTACAGAAGAGGAGCGTGCACCGATGAGCATAGCTGTCTGCTGGTTATTGGCACGATGATAGGCTTAGAGGGCTATTCTCTCAGTTCGTTGTTCGAAACTATGGAGGCAACTCTCAATTAAGCCCGTTCCAATTTTATACCAATTTCTTTTTTAATTCAATTTCGACTACCGAATAGCCTTCTTCCTCTCACTCTATACTCTTGGTCGGACAAAACTAAATCCACTCACATGCAACGGCGTGAACCCAAACGAATCCCGCACGTTCACTGTGGCACCGCTCTCTATCAGCTTCTCCAGTATCTTATCGCGGCCGGCTCGCGCCGCGATGTGCACCGCCGTCTGACCATCCTGGTTCTTGGCGTCGCGGCTGCGGTACCCGCAAGCCAGCATCTTGGAGACCACGTTCAGGTCGCCCGCCTCCGTCGCCCTGTGAGGAATGGGGAGTAGAGATATTTCTTTACTGAAAAAATGGCACGACAACGTAGGAATTATGGTAGCGGTAAAAGTAAAAAAAATTAAGGAGAGATAATAGTAGATGGCCGTGTGGTGTCCGGCAGAGTAGAATAGCACCTACCCCTTACACTCGTGGGTGTCGTACAAGGTGACTAATGTTTTGGAGGCAAAAGATCTAGTCTCCGCAGGTTGGAAAATGGGCGGCATCGTTTTCCATTGTTATGTTTATAACACTGCGATCTCCAAACCGCCCGCCAACCGTGGAGATTATGGAAATAACGTCCCCTTTCGTAGGAGAGGCCCTAAGTCCTACAGTGGACTGTTATGGGCTGTGATGAATAGTAGATTATTTATTTATTATTTATTTAACAGTTTATTGTGCACAATAAAACATATACAATATTGACATAAAGAAAAACAACACAACAGGTACAGCTTATTTCATAAGAAATATCTTACAGCAGACCTACGTTACGTGTATTACTAGGGTATAAAATGATTTTTTTCTAGGCAAGGGCGCTATTTATTCTAAATCCAGATGAAGCGAACAGACGTAAGAAGCCCTTTTCAGGGGCCATTGTTAAGTACCTACATATGCCAATATTATTGTTTTCCTACGGACTAATTAATATAAAATCACCTATAAATAGCTTATAGTTTGTTATGTCACAGCAGACTGTCATCCGCGCCATCGTAACTGTGTTTTGTAACTAGATAATCAGGTTACGTTATCGCACATTGTGTCTACTTTCCATGCACGTCTGTAATCCGTCCAAAGTGAATGATGAAATCTGTAGACATTTATGATAATCGGTTGGGTGCCATACTACTACATAAATTTCCTTTAAATGATTGGAAGTCCGTTGCGCATTATTCTTCGGTTTTAGCTCTTTACTGGACACATTTAAATCTGCTAAATAACCGCAGTAACATAAGTAGTAACATATCATGAAAGCTGCGTGATAGTGTTTTAGAGCAAGGCGTCGCACCATCACACTCACAGAATACATGAAATTACACTTAACATTAAGTCCATAAACTTATAATTAGGTACTTTAATTTGGAACACTGCGATTAAACATAAAAACCGTCACTTGTTTTTGTGGTTGTCATTTTCATTAGAACAAACAATGATCTTGATATAGATTTTAGCGTAAGCGAATTTTTTTTCTGGGACAGATCGAACACAGCTTTCCGCACGCGACTACGCCTTATCTATATTAATAATACAAAGAGGAAAGATTTGATTGTTTGTTTGTGTGTATATTGATAAACTCAAAATCTACTTAACCGATTTTAAAATATATTTAACCTATAGAAAGCTACATTATCAGAGAGTAACAGGCTATATTTTATTAAAAAAAAATTGGAAATCCCTAGGGAAATTGCAATAATATAACCCAAAACGTTGCATGTTCGCATAATTACGGTTTTTATTGATTATACTTTTATTGGGTTCGTAATTTTCAGGACAAGGTGTGTACGCAAGAAAAATAAGGGTAGTAGGTAGGGTAGTGGGTAGTAAGGGGGTAGGCCGCCACGCGAACGAAGTCGCGCCGCGCTGTGCCCACTAGTAATAAAGCATAATGAAACCATATACCAGTCAGTGGCATTCTTATTAAAAGATCCATTCCGAAAATCAATCACCAAATTTTTTCACCAACGTAAAATGTGCTCGCGTAACAATTATCTGACCGATTAACATAAACAGTGAGTCATGTTTGCCAAACACAGATGTCTGATCTGCGTATCGAATAGCTATGATACTGGCTCCGGCCATCCTAACAAAACATTCTCGCCTCATGAGTAATGTTCGGAACGTAATGGCAATGCCATATGAATAAATATCAGGATTGAGACTGTAAACACTGGTTTAAATAGTATTAGTCATATCAAATCGCATTACCGCGCGCGACACGGTTTTTAGCTTCTTGTAATAATGGAAGCGTATGAACATCCTAGGTAAATTTGATGTTAAAGTTATACGAAGTATGCGCGTAAGTATATTGACTGTGAGGGCGCTGTTGGTTATCCTACCTCGAGTACAAGAAAAAATCCAATTTGTGGCGATAGTAGACGTTTAGGAGACCCACACACGTTGGCCATGCACAAACTGGCACAAAAACAAATTAATGTACCCATACTTCGACTTTTCGTGGCGACATATTCTCTTGTTTGGGTTCTATTAGTAAACAAAACTGGTCTGCCTCACATCCTCTTGGCCCTTTTGTTTTTCAGCCACATTATAGTCATCATAAAGAAAAGTGACTTTCTTGTGTAAAAAAATTTTATTGTTCCTGTTTGTGCACGGGCAGATCAATGTTTCGTGGGTCTCCTATGCGTTTTCTATCTCTACAAAATGGAATTTGTTTTGTACTCGATGACGTAAAATAACCTTCGATAACGTAGATAAACCTACGGCGCCCTCACAGTCTAACACTAGCTGCCCGGCGCGATGTAAGCGACGTCGTTTGTGTGGTGTCGTACTCCTACCCTACGGTTGGGTAGGAGTAGAGTAGGACACCACGTACTGTCTTAATCCACCCTACCCTACCCCACCTACACCTACCTAACCTTTTACTTTCATGCAAACCTAACAAAAAAAGAGTTAGTCATACCTTGTCCTGACAATTACAAACCTAATTAAAAAAGAATTAGTCAAATTGGTCCCGCCATTTTCGAGCTACACATTTACCGATTCTATGTAGATAAGAAAAATTAACGGATAGTAATCTAATTACAATCCTTAAATTTTCTGTAAAATAGTATTTTTTATAGAATACAAACAATGAATAAATAATCAAAGCATATTAAAAATCAAATCCAATTCCAGCTTTTCGTAATATTTTCGTTTTTTAATCAGTTGAGGCATTGTTAGTGGTAATCTCGTTTTAAAATACACGCAGCCACATTTATCAGTTTCATCATAATAATATTTACAGAATGATGTACATTAATCTTTAAAGCAAGCAGCCTATTTTATAATTACATGAACAGAACTCGCCTTGTTAAGTATTCATGGCAGCACAAAGTACAGAGAACAAAAATGATGACTTGTGTGACAGGCACTTTGTAAGTAATGCAGTTAGGTATGGCGGTATTTATCAAGCCATTCTAAATGTGGACATGGCTCCCCTCTCATGATATTTATTCAATAAACATGATACTGAACAATGCACTGGGCAGGAAATCAGCAATAAACTGACTGTCCACCTATAACATGTAGGTATGATGATCTATATACATAAAATGTATGTGTATGGTTGTGTGCCTGAACACAATAAATTGTTTTAGGTACTTACCACAATATATTTATATCTCAACTAGCTTTTGCCTGCATTACTATTTTAAATGACCTCCGCAATGCTAGTACTAATGGGGAGGCCTAGCTGTATCACTGATTCTACCTTCCCGAATTAGATGAAACATACAATTAGATTAGAATTAGAATTATTTTATTTCAAATGGATATAATCTTATTGGATTGCTTAGATTATCCTGGACTTCAAGCTACCAAACTATCATAACAGAAAACCCGTTCAGTAGTTATTAAGAAAGACAAAAATAAAAAAAATTGTTATTTGTGCATAGTTATGTCCCAGAATCCTATCCCACCTATTATTTTTTAAATATTTTAAATGTACAGACACAACTTTTTTACAGTTTTATATTAGTATAGACAGTTGCAAGTTAAAGTTGCAGTTGCAGTTAGATAAGGGCCAGTGACAAGCCATTGACCTAATTATGGCTTTGTGTTCCCACACAAAGCAATGGCCCCATGTGAAACATATAAACTAAATTTTAAATTGACTGCAGCCACATACACAACCCTCATTACCCATTTATTGTAACATAAAGTATTTATACTTGCTTTGTGTAGCCATAAAATAAATTATTTTAGTAATTTACAAAAATGAACAAACCAACTTTTAGAGTATTTAGGAACCTACCTCTTCATGACAAAATCAATTTAATTAAGCTCACATTAAAATACTCCATGTTCTCAAGTATGATCTTAGACAAACTGTTGGCCAACTCTGTTGATTGAAGTAATAAAACATAAATGAAAAATTAAGGACAATTGCTGAGCTCTCATCTTAATAGAACTTCCTTCTTGTCTGTGATGTTGTCTATTACCCAACAACATAACAGCAAGGTTTTGAAATGTTTATAGTGATTCCATTTAATGTTTTTGTGTATGAGCACAAAATAAATAATAATTATTGTAATTTTGTTTCAAATTTTCAATGTAATATACGTTCAAATAAATAATCATAAAAAAATCACTAGTTGACACCTCCAGTATTAGTTGACAATATCAAGCTTGGCTGGGCAGTGTTTAGGTAATAGCAAAATATTTTCTTGTCCAAAATAGCGGTGTCTCAAGATAAAGTCTTCGTGTGTTACATTGTAACACACAAAGAAGAAGTAAGGTCAACTACATAGTCTAAGGAGTCGCAATACTGAAGTGGCCATAGACAGGGTACATCACTCGCAGAACCGATGGCCGAGGCGGGGCACTAAGGTTCTGGAGTTTTGACCACGTACCAGCTATCGCAGCATAAGAAGGCCCCCACAAGAAGAACAGACGACAATGTGAAGGTTGTAGGGAGCCGGCGTTGGATGGAATCAAGTGGAAGGAGTTGGTACGGGGGTGCACCAGCCCATAGATTCCCACCTATGGGCTGGTGCACCATACGGGGCAGTACTCCATATGGGGTCAAAACTGTGCTTTATAGAGCATAAGGTGTGAAGCACTTTCTGACTTTATTAAGCACCCCAAGATTTATTAATTTTTTAAAGACTCACCGGTGAAGAAGATTTGTAGTTCCCTGTGTCCGCGACTCATGTGGAGGTGGCTGTCCTTTGCAGACAACTGATAGTCGAGTAACAAGGCCATTGGAATCTCCCCTGTAATGCTGTATGAGTGTGTCCAGACCGTGCACTGTGGTATGCTCTTCAATGGAGAAAAATGCATCTTCACCATGTCTACGAATCTGGTAATGAACTACCTCCCCCTAAAAGAGTTTCAAATATTACATTATAATGTTAAAACTATAGTTACCTTGATTAAAGTTATAGATTACATTGTTATACTACTTGTTTTAGGAGTACATGAGAAGCAAATTTTATAGATGCCTAATAGTTTTACATGTTGAGGTTATAATAACAACAATAGTTTACCTGATGCAGAACGGATAGAACATAGTCTCCTGGAGATGTATTACTTTCACGAACCAGGAAGACGCCATCCTCACCCTCTGAAACACCAGATACATAATATATAAAAATGATAAAAAAACGTTTACAATGAAAACAAAAGACTACATTGCAATTAAAAATAACCTATATACTAGGTTTAGATGTATGTACCTTCTTTCAAGAGACTCTCTGCGTTTTCTCTTGATATTTTCCCATGGAACCAGTTGACGTTATCCTCTCTGTTCATCCTCAACAAAAAAGAGTTGGTCTGAAAAGTTAATTGGAAACTTGTTCAACAAGTATCACAACACAGCAAAAGTTTTCGTACGATATTCAGACACATCACGGAAGATACATAAATGGAATGCTTGCAATTTTAATTTTAATGTCTTTATACAGCGTTTTCATTAGTAAATGGCTACTAATTTAACTAATTTATTGGAATTCCAGCAATTTTTCGAGGATTTTGTGCGTAATCAAATCAGTAAACTTTCAACACAACACCGTCCACAGTCTTTTTGCTCTTTCATACGTGGTGTCTATTTCTTTCTAACGCGTTGTAAACAATACAGATATTAGACGACCGATTTATATACGTCCATTATAAATGGTTGCCTCTTGACAAGCAAACATAGTTTGTAGTAAGATAGAAAGAGATAAAAATAAAAGATTGAGCTTTTCTAACCAATTGCCTAATAATGTAAACGTCAAAAACATTGCAGTAGTCAAATTAGATACTTTTAAGTCATAGAAGTAGTTTGAAAATGAAGTCATAGAAGTGATTATTATAATTAAATTTAATTATGCAATCGCATAATAAAAACGTGTAGGTACTAATTTATAAAAGGAACTTACCTTCAACAATATGAATGACGTCATCGTTGTTATCATGATATCCAAATTTCAGGCGCACAAAAATATTGACAAACCTTATAAACTATTACAATTATTTATTTTTCACTTTATTTACACAATAGCACATTATTAAATTAATATCGGTTTATTTTACTTAGCACAAGTTGTTTTGTAGAGCTGTGGTGAGCGGAGGGAGTCTAGTAAGCAACCGGCAGACAGGCGCGGTATCCCCGACTCTGCCTTCCAACGAATGACTCATAGCAAGGTCAATTCCGAGAAATGAATCACCAGCGCACTCAGTTCCACAACGTTGTAAGTAGTACGCATTCCCTCATTTTACAATACGTACCTTACTTTACTCTACTTTATTTTCATTAGGTCAGGTGAATAGCGTAGAATAGTAGATACCTACCTATTAATTGTACCTACCTACTGTCTATAGGTACCTACCTATTAGTTTTGTTCTGGTCGTTTTAAATTACTTCGTATTGAAACGAATGTAAACACAGCTATTTGCGTTGATATTTATTTACATCTAGTTATTTGATGCCTACCTATACTTATGTAAGAAATATTTTCAAATTAGGTTATTTTGAGACATCTAAAACCTTGGCATTTCCAGGAAATATTATTTTTAATGTACGAAAGTTGCGTTACCCACATTAAGGACATCAACGCGTTTTCTATTTTTTCATAGAAAAGACATCAACGAGCTCACCTTTCTATTTATGTACATTTTATTGCTTAAAGTTTTCCGGCGGTAGTGCTCTACATATCTTACTTTCACTCTGAAAATATCAGATCAGATCGATCTAATATAAAGTTTATGCTGTTCCGAAAGCCCTTGACTCTACAAATCTTCCATCTTAGTCTAAACGTGTGGCTGTATGTTAAGTATAAAAGTGTTTTAATCTATAATATAATGAAGTTCCGTCATGAATGCACAACACAAAGTGTCAATTACTGCTTATTAAACTATTGTCTGTTAAATTAAGGAACTGTCAAATTAAAGAATAGTGACATCCATAACTTCACTTAACACTACTTACTCGTACCAGGATTTGTGAGATGGCGGAGTATAATGTTAACTACACATTTGCACGAAGATATTGAGTTTGTAGTTAGAGCTGAACTCTACAAGAGATTATCCCACAAATTATTAACTTTGGTAAATGTTGTGAAACCAGGGTTTAATGTGAGGGCCTTGAGGATAATTAACGATCCGTCGGTTAGAGCTCAGAGCGGTCACCAAGTTTCTACAAATTTTGTAGACTGTAATAATAATCATCATATAGGTGCGGACAGTAAAGACTCTGGTGTATTAATGACAAATATTATAACGTTGTGACCCAGAATTTAGCCACTTTAGTATTATAGTTTGAGTCAGTAAAATGACAAATTGCTATAAGTAGTGACAATATTGACAAGTTACTAAGATACCCCCCCCCCCCCCCCCCCCCCTAAAATACCCCTACTAAAATAATAAATACGAAGGTGACCCTGTTTATGTCTGTCTGTTACGCTTTCACGTCTAAACCACTGCACCAATTTTGCTGAAATTCAATTTGGAGATAAATTAACTTGGCACGAGCTGGACATAGGGTACTTTTAATTCCTCTTCACTCGCGCGATATATGGTGTAGTCCACGCGGGCGGAGCTACATTGACAGTTTTAACTCATAAAACAGTATACAGATTGACCGCTATCGGCGGCTGTCATGAGATCTAACAATATTCACACTTAAGTCCAACCACCGTCTAGGTTGACCACGAACTACAGACTGCATTGCTGGAGATTAGAGGTGCAATCTCCAAGGCGCGCCAATTAGACCACTAGCTTTGTGCATCCAGTCACTCACTACCAGCCGTTTTACTCTATCCATAATTCTACATAGATTGTCCCGATATAGGACGTCCGAGAACATTTTTTTTTATTTTTTTTTTTATTTAACAGTTTATTGTACACAAGAAATACATAGCAAATAACAGGCAAAGTAAAAAATGGCACAACAGGCGCTACTTATTTCTAAAGAAATCTCTTCCAGCAGGCCTTTGGGAGTGTGATGTGATCATGAGACGCCGATAGGACGTGCACAATATTACCTATCTAAATAGGCATATACATAAGTATATTTATTCTACCTACACATATAAGTATCTATAAATACATACATATATACACGCATACATACATACATATCGACTTATATTACTTACGACTTAATACAATAATAATATATACTACATAATGCATAATCTATAACTTAGGAACACTCTGTGATAGATAAAACTCTTTTACACGCTTTTTGAATATGGTAATAGACTGGCTATCACGCACTTCGTGCGGAAGAGAATTCCAAAGTCTTGCAGCATGAACAGTGAAGGAGTAGGAATAGAAATCGGAATGATGGATAGGAATTGCCAATGAGGATCTTACACTGGATCGACAGGGTTTGTCTTGTGGACGGGAGAAATGGAACTGGTCACATGTTAACATGTTAAGTCCCAAAGTCCTTTTTTTAAAGATGTGATGATACCTAAGTATACGTAGTGTAAGGGATTCAGGTTTCCCTCCATGAGCAGTCAATCTCAGTTTTTGCCAGGATCCGCTTTCTTGGTCTTTACCCTCCACTTCGCCCGGTCTTCTGCATCCTAACGTCGTAGCCGTTGGCTCTCTCATCCGACCTCTTTCCTGATGCCAGCAAGTTTAGACACAAATAGGTGGGAAATATCCCACGTAACAAAGGCTTACCAAACCAGCGCAGGCAAGCGAACTCAAGCGTTATCTCTCACGCCATGGTGGGGTTTCTACATCATATTAATTAAGCAATAAAAATTGTACTTACGAATATTTCTTAATATCTATATAGTTTGTAGGTAGGTAATACTATCTACAATTCCCGTAGTTAGTACTAGTACTATTTAATTTATATCTGCTATGTAAATATTTCTTTTGAATAAATATCCCACCTTTGTAATTAATATCCACTTATTTCGTAGCTTGGTAAACATTAAATACGCAACTGCTTTGCAATAAGACGTCGGTGACTCACAAGAAAATTGCGCTGCAAATGATACCTTCCTATAGGTATATCTCGCAAGATTTACCCGACATTAGGTATATCGTAAAATTAAACCGCAGCTTTATATATTATGTAGGTACTTACTTTTACCTGTGTATTTACAGTTTATTGTAATTTATTGTAGTTATTTACAGTTTATTGCAAAAATTTAGCTCATGCTCGGTTTAATTTGCATGGAAGAGGGCTAAAAGCCTTTGTCCGTCTCCAACCCTTGAACCAGGAACCTGGTTTGAGATTACGCTTGAGTCGTACTTACGAAACAGGATCAATTATTATTAGCACAAATATGACGTAAGTTTTTATAACCAAACCGATAGATGTCAGAATACCCCCGACATAGTTTACTTACACACACTTACTCAAATATTTCAAACTACTGAACCAATTTTTATACAACAAAGCTAAGAACTATCTCAGTTAAGCTGCATCAAAATCGGTCCATATACTTATACGTTCGGGAGCTACGATTCCAGACATACAGATACAGTCTTTTTGCATCTTTCAACCAAAAACTATGAGAAACTTGGTCCTCCACGTCCCTATGCTCTACTTTTCATTAATCTAATACATATTAAAATGACTTGTTACAATATAATCCAAAGTTGTAACCGAAGTATCCAACAGCCAATGGCGAATCACCTGCTTACTACATGAATGTAATTAAATGAGTAAGTGGTTTAGTAATTGTTTAGAAAGTTGCCATCGCCAATAATTCTCTTCTCGAGGAGGCAGGCTGGTCAAACCAGTTGGGAGACGCGCAGACAGTTTGTTTACCTCACGAAAGGTGTTTATTTACTTTCATTCGTGTCCTCCAGGCTCGCAGGGCCACTTTGTGACCTTCTACTTAGGCACCTTTTATAAATACTTGACGTTTTAATTTGCCGGCGAATTGAGGGAACCATTAGTTACTACGATAGTACAAAAAATAAAAATTCTCCGAGTAAAAGTACATAAAGTTCGTTTCAATAGAAAATAGCAAAAGTAGAGCACGTTATCCATAAGTATTTTCCACGGATATCTAAATAAAATGACTTATTATATTGCCTGAAGAAATTTAAAAAATAATCTACGTTTATTTAAATAAGTCAATTTATTTAGATATCAGCGGAATATACTTGTCGATTACGTGCTCTACTTACTTTTGTTATTTTCTATTGAAACGTGCTACTGCACGTTGTTACCTATAGTTTTTACATGAGTGTAAAGAATATAATTTGAGTTACCTATGGAGCAACCTTATCTAATAATTAGAAATTATTAGAAATATCGATATTGGTGTTACGGGTAGGTCAATCGCAAACCGATAAACGTAATTCATTCAATGTAATATATTTCCTTCAATCAACATTGTATTTAAATGTGTTACGTACAGTTCCATACATTATCAATGTATCACTAAGCAAGCATGAACGGGCAAGCCAGACTGGAGCCGCCGACCGGCGCGTGAGTCACATGCTTTCTATCCAACCAATAGCCACGGGTCGATGACACTATCCTATAGAACAAACTGGATCTATTACGCTAGCACTGAAACTTACTATGGGCATTGTAAATGTGGTTCCGTACGCAGTGAATGGTCGAAATATTAGAATAGTTATAATAGGATTTCTCAAAAATATTCCGCTGCTCTACATTTCATTTTGGGTCTTTGGGAAACTTTATTGTTCATACCTATACCTTTTTATGTTTTAGAAAATGATGCTTGTTTTGACATTTTTAGGATTTTCTGTTCATGTTCAGCGTCGGTGGCCGAGCGGTTACAGTATTCGACTCGTAAGCCAGAGGTCCCGGGTTCGAATCCCGGCCATGTACCATTGACTGTTTTCTGAGTTATGTACATTAGTTGAATACTAACCGATGCCCTTACGGTGAGGGAAAACATCGTGATGAAACCTGCACATTCAGGCGACTGGATGTGTAACCATTATCCAATCTGGTCAGGTTCCCCTGGTAGCAGGGTCATGGAGGTCATGGAGGTCCTGCCAAATCCTGGATCATGGTCAAGGCGGATCCTGGGCCCTCGTTCTAGAGAGCACAACCGGGACATTAACGCCAAGATGATGATTATTTTTATTTATAATATTTTAATAAACGTCCTACATTATTACTTAGTCTTTAGTAACTTACTTTTTTTCATTATTTTTCTAACATGATTAATTTTGTTTTTAAAAGGTCATCTAATTTCCAAGTATTTTCTCAAAATTTTAGTGCATTTTAAGAAAAAGATTAATCCCATAGGATAAGTAAATCCACACGATCTGGTTTCAGTTCGTTTTAAGTCGGTGTGGGTAGATATGAGGTTAGTGTAAAAATTTTCCATTATACTCACAACACAACACTTAGCAGCCAATATGACTGGAAGGCCATCGATAAGGAAACTCGAACGACCTCAGGCAGGTAGGTACCTACTCAATGTAATGCGAGCACAGTAGCTAACGTTGCATTCTTTCATCCGTTTTTGGTGATTGCGAAAATAAAATGAACTAATATAGAATATTTTTTGTACCTATTAGGTACATAGCCAGGGGAGAAGCGTCGGTGGCCGAGTGCTTAAGGTGTTCGATTCGTAAGCGAGAGGTACCGGGTGCGAATCCCACTGCGGCCATGTACCAATGACTCTTTTTAAATTATGTACATTAGTTGAATGTTTTCGAGATCCCTGTGTTGAAATTACATAGTAGAAAATGCTGCTGCCTATTTTCCGGTCTACACAGGTCCTAGCTGGTTAGCCTTAGTGCATCGCCATAAATGATACACACAAATGTGCAAAGAGGAAATTTGTGACCCGCAAATGATTGAAGCTAAGCTGTTAAGCCTCGAGCATCGGCGTAGGGTTGCGCATCTGCCGGTCTTCTGCAGGTTGCTTTTTGGAGAGTGTGCGAAGCAGTTGCACGACTGCTCGCTCCCGCTCTTTTCCGCCATCAGGAGACGCGATTAGGCGACTTCATCCTTATGTCTTGAATCTTCCAGCTATCCGCACGAGCCGCTTTGGTTTAGCCTTTATAGTGCGTTGCCTACGAGTGTGTTGATCATTATAATATGGACGCCTTCAAGGCTAGAGTGAATAGGCTGTTCATAGACAGGCATGCTCCACCTTCGGCCGCATTATCACTTCAGGTGAGATGACGGTCAAATGGCTGGCTAGTCTAAATAAAAAAAAACATAGGCTCCCCGGGTTCGCACGGGTGGTAACCTTAACAAATTATACACCTATGAACTTTCCTCTTGAATCACTCTATCTATTGAAGAAAACCGCACGAAAATCCGTTTAGCAGTTTTTGAGTTTATCGCGAACAGATAGAACAGATAGACAGACGCGGCGTAGGACTTTGTTTTATAATATGTAGTGAAGGTATAGTGATTTTTATGATTGTATTTTACTATCAACCACAGCAGCCAATAAATCCAAAAATTTTTTTTCTATTCTACTAAACTAAGGTTCTAAAGTGTCTAAGTTTATAATTTTCGCAAAACCAAACAGTAGCAGAGTTGTGGTGAGGTAATCACAGCTCTGTGACAGTAAATGAATTGGGTACAAAAAAATGCTAACCTAACTAACTGTAAGACGTAATTCACGAAATAAGTTTGCTGTAAGAATAAACTCTCTGGCTTTATTGTTAAAGACTATCTTTAGACGACTTAGGTTTGTTGTGATGATGTTGCCAAAGGTTTTTTATAGGTTTAGCGGATACAAAACATGAGTCACTATTTAATGCCAGTTGCAGACGTGGATGACGCGCCAGAGTAACAATCATCGAATTAAATATGACTTTACTTACCTATATTTCGTATACATGTAGAATGTGTCGCGTGGGTGATGCCCATGGTATTGCAATCGTCCATATGCTGCGGTGACTGCTTACTATCAGGCAGGCCGTAAACTTGTTTGCCACCTTAGTGGTATAAAAAATGTTCTAAAATAAGATTTGCTTATGTTGGCTATGTAATGTCCGCCAGAGTCAGTGCAGTGCGAAATCAAGCGCCAAACCACAGATTAGAATAAAAAACTAGTCAAACACTTTTGACGAGTGTCGTAGATGGCGTCTAATGTAAATAAATGAAAATGAGAAGCAACGTTCTTGTAGATTATTTTTAATACCTACTGCGATACCCAACCCGCCTGCCTAATGTGGAGAGTAAGGCAATGTCCTACCTACAGTTATGCGTAGGAGGTGCTAGTCCAGCAGTGAAATGTTATGGACTGTTAATGATGGATGATGATGACAAAAGCTTGCTAGTTCTATTTAACAGTCATGTCACAGTCTAGATGACTAATAATACCTACCCGATTGCACTAAACTTTAGATGACGCATAAGTTGAGTTCAGGTATTCTAAACAAGAAAAGCATTGCACGAGTCACCAATCGTCGGTGAAAACTAAAGTCGCTATACCCGTTTTCACTAAACGTACGAATCGCCTAAATCCGATGCCGAAAAACTTAGGAATTGCTTACGAACGAAAATGCGTTTTACCAACCGCTAAGAAATAACTATCACCGTTTGGTAACGCTTAAGTTAGGAAGTGGATTGGGGGGTGCTTAGTCCCTAGGCATCCCACTGTAAACTGACCCGGTGGCCAAAACTGGAACTAAGTGTCGCTATGTTGAAATGTCACTTTGTTGTCAACAACAGTGACGCCAACACCGGTTCTGATAAGTTTGTGGTATTGTACAGTTTATCATCTTTACAACGCGAATCCATAGTAAGTCTTGCCTAGAGGTGTAGCTAAGAGTTTCCTAGTTAGGTAATGCTTAGTTCGAGTTTAGTGAAAACGGGTGTTAGTCACTCTTAACTTTATGACACAGATTTTGTGACGCCTAAATGCTTAGGAACATCTTAAGCTTCGCCTAAGTTTAATGCAATCGGGGACATAAGTGATAGTCGATAGCATCGAAAATGTTACCTATGTCATTTTAACGAATAAAATTACTTTAGTTCGACTCTGGCATGTGACTAGTATGACAGTGTGATAACTGGTTTCAGGGGCGTCTCTCCGGGTTAAAATAGTTATTTTTCGTACAATTAGTATGGGTACAGCAGTACAATTAGTATTGGAGCGTCGGTGGCCGATTGGTTAGGATATCCGAAACGTAAGATAGAGTACACTGCAGCCATGTACCAATGACTCGTTTCTGAGGTATGTACATTAGTTGAATGCTAACCGATGCTCTTACGGAGAGGGAAATAATCGTGATGAAACCTGCACATTCAGGCGACTGAATGTGTAACCATAATCAAATCTGGTCAGGCTCCTCTAGTCACGGAGCAGCATCAGGGTCACATAGGCCAAATGAAAGTCGCTCCACTGTAATTATCTGATCTAACAAATCATGGATCATGGTCAAGGTGGACCCCGAGCCCTCCCTCGTGCGCCTATTGCAATCGTATCTCGAACTGTATCGTGCTTCTAACTTACATAATATAACATCTATTAACTTATTAAAATGTGAAAGAAAAGATAAATAACATGGCATAAATTTTATTGTAATAGGGGTAAAATCGATTTTCTGAGATAAACATTTTATAAAAAGGGAGTATTACAATAAAAAACTTAAAATTAGAAACAGATCGAGTAAGTACAGCTTAACCTAACACAAGTATGCCTCACATATCCACTTGCTTATCAGATCAACTTTTATAATAGCATTATTAAAAATTACAAAATTAGTTTGCTTACATACGAAGAGTAACGTAGGTAAGTATAATAAGAGTAGCAAATAATTACGATCAAAAACACCTTCGATCGTCGATATACTAATATTATCAGTATCACACCGGTGTAGTATGCTTAGTATCTACTTATTTGTCACTTTTCTGACAAAGATTATTATGACGTTACTTTGGACCTCGTTATTTTACATTTACGTGAAAAAAACGAACATTAAATTTAAATTAGTGGCGCCGAGTAAAACCGATTTCTTAAAAGACATCTCATCGATAATTAAAATATGGACGGAATTAAACCTTAATTAATATAAATACTACGATATTTACCTAACTATATTTACAAAATGACTTAATTTAAAAAAACGAGTATACAAATTTATAGCTTAGCTTTGTACCGAGTATTTAGCAAAACCCGAGAGCCCTTATAAAAAAAGTCATACCTTCTGCAAATCAGTGTATAATACTCAAATCAGTGTATAATTAACCAATGAATTAACTTATGACATAATATTATGATGTACCTAATTTCGTACAAATAAAAATTATACATTATAGGTAAATCATCTAGTAAAACATAACTTTATCAACAAAGTGTCCTTTAATACTAGATATATTATTATCTACATTTAATTCGCCTATTCTGATGTCTTATCTTACTTAATCTCTACCCACAATAAGTGCATTGCTTTATCACAGCGTATACATAAGTACATATACAAATAACAATGCTGCATAAAAGTTATTAAGTATTGGATTATGGACTGTAGAGGATATTAATTTAGTAGTGCTATGAATTCGAGTATTTAATACTTTGTGCTCTTCATCTTAGTACCTACGCAATTGTTTTAACCTAGCGATTAGCAATTCGAAACGTGATGAGTGAGATTACTTTTCTAATAACGTTAGCAGTTCACCGCATCTTAATTTGGTAGGAATAACTGTAATAAGTAATATCCACCAAATTACTTACACACATTTTCTTCAACCAAATATTACTTAATATATATTCTAACGCAGAACTTTTAAAACTTAAAGAGATAAACGTTAGTGAAAGAGTGGTGTTGTGATGTTCTATTCTATTTATAGCACCTAACTGCAGGACATCGACATCTGGAGGTGTTTCGCTTAAGTCACAAGATTCATACGGTACCGGTCGAGCACGTGTGAAAGTGCTACAACATTCACCCCTGCTACACTATCGCAGGAATCTACCTGTAATACGCCACCGACATCGATACTAACCTAGCGTACCAGTAGCAGCGTCACACGTCCATCGGTGCCTACGTGAAGCAGTTGTCCTCGTCGGCGTGGTCGGAGCAGTCGATGGTGCCGTCGCAGAGCTGCGCCAGCGTGATGCAGCGGCCGTCGACGCAGCGCAGCTCGCCGCTGGGGCACGGCGAGGCGTGGGCGGTCCCGCCGCCGCTGTTACTCGGCAAGTCTTCGTCTTCATCGAAATGATACGTCGAGTTGGCCGCTACCCGGGCCTCCGCGGCCGCTGCTTCGGCTGCTTTCTGCAGAGAAGAAGGAAGCTTGTCAAATAAAATAGGTGAGGAGATGCCCCAGCCCAGCATGGGAATGGAAAGTGGTAAATGTTGCTCGTGCAATCGATTCGTAAATGCAGAGTTCGTGTAAAAATGCTGGTAAAGTGGATTATCTATCAAATTGGAACATAATAGTGGCGAACTCAGAGGCCTACCACAGAAAAATCTCAAATAAGACAAGGAGACGGTGTAGCCAGTACTGGCGCCTTCAATAGTGAAAAAAAATTAAAGCCAATCCTTACTCGGAGCAACGCCGCGCCGTCGATGATCTTCACGTACTGGTTGACCGATTTGTCGAGGAGCGTCTGCCCGCGTATCGGCGGCCCGGCCGGAGTGAACTCCCTCATCGGGCCTTGCGTGTCGGGCGTGTACACGTGGCTCGTGGGCGAGTCGTCCTCCGGCTTCGAAGCCGCGGGAGCCGCCGCAGCCATCGCAGCCATCGCAGCCATCGGAGCCGCCGGGGCGGGCGTCCGCGGTGGCCAATCCCCCTCCGGTGGAAACTCCCTCGTACCCAGACGACTGGTAGCCCCCTTAGGCCTCATCTGAGCTTGTTTTTGCTGCGCTAGCTCCGCCTGCGCTATGTCGTCAAATAAGACCAAGTCATCCAGAAACTCGTTCGATGACGTCGGCTTTAGAATTTCCGAAAGCGACATTTTAGCTTTAGGTTTGTACTCGTAATTCCCTATGGCCTTTGTCTCGTTCTGTCCCGACGTCGGTTGCTTCTTTGCGGGCTGAGGTATCGATGCGTTTTCTGCAGTTTTCAGTTTATTTTTGTTAAAGGGGAGATTCGATAGCGTTCGCAGCTTCGGCTGGTACGGAGTGAGGCGCGCTGGCGACGGCCGGCGGGTGTAATTGATCTTCAAGGCGTTTGAGCTGTCGCTCATCATAAGCAGCTCCTTGCTACTATCGTCTTCTGTAAAACGATTGGCAAATATAAGGCACAATTTATTGACACGTAAATAGAGATAATAAAGTATTCAATTTGATTTGGCTGTTTTATTGAGCACTAGCTTTCCCCGCGACCACTTTTTTCCGTACAGTGTTCCCGCTGATTTCACCCCCTTCCTGTGGCAATTAAACGATTGTTTGTGAAATTATTTTGTACACTAATTGTAAAATTATTTTGCAAATCGGGTGTGTGTTCCTTAGATGATGTACCATGCTTACACCTACATTATATACAAAAATATGTATACGAAATCCACATACCATATAGTTATGTATCTTTGGCATACACACTAAAGACTTCACTTCCTAATAGAATAAAGCTCAATACCTGTCTTCCTCTTCCTAGCGTCGTTGATCTCAACCAGCGGCTTCCTGACGGCGGGCGCGGGGGCGGAGACACTACAAAGACTACACTCGCTAATAGAATAAAGGGCAGTATCCAGTACCTATCCTCCTCTTCCTAGCGGCGTTGATCTCAACCAGCGGCCTCCTGACGGCGGGCGCGGGGGCGGAGACACTACAAAGACTACACTCGCTAATAGAATGAAGGGCAGTATCCAGTACCTGTCCTCCTCTTCCTAGCGTCGTTGATCTCGACCAGCGGCCTCCTGACGGCGGGCGCGGGGGCGGAGACACTACAAAGACTACACTCGCTAATAGAATGAAGGGCAGTATCCAGTACCTGTCCTCCTCTTCCTAGCGTCGTTGATCTCGACCAGCGGCCTCCTGACGGCGGGCGCGGGGGCGGAGACACTACAAAGACTACACTCGCTAATAGAATGAAGGGCAGTATCCAGTACCTGTCCTCCTCTTCCTAGCGTCGTTGATCTCGACCAGCGGCCTCCTGACGGCGGGCGCGGGGGCGGAGACACTACAAAGACTACACTCGCTAATAGAATGAAGGGCAGTATCCAGTACCTGTCCTCCTCTTCCTAGCGTCGTTGATCTCGACCAGCGGCCTCCTGACGGCGGGCGCGGGGGCGGAGACACTACAAAGACTACACTCGCTAATAGAATGAAGGGCAGTATCCAGTACCTGTCCTCCTCTTCCTAGCGTCGTTGATCTCGACCAGCGGCCTCCTGACGGCGGGCGCGGGGGCGGAGACACTACAAAGACTACACTCGCTAATAGAATGAAGGGCAGTATCCAGTACCTGTCCTCCTCTTCCTAGCGTCGTTGATCTCGACCAGCGGCCTCCTGACGGCGGGCGCGGGGGCGGAGACACTACAAAGACTACACTCGCTAATAGAATGAAGGGCAGTATCCAGTACCTGTCCTCCTCTTCCTAGCGTCGTTGATCTCGACCAGCGGCCTCCTGACGGCGGGCGCGGGGGCGGAGACACTACAAAGACTACACTCGCTAATAGAATGAAGGGCAGTATCCAGTACCTGTCCTCCTCTTCCTAGCGTCGTTGATCTCGACCAGCGGCCTCCTGACGGCGGGCGCGGGGGCGGAGACACTACAAAGACTACACTCGCTAATAGAATGAAGGGCAGTATCCAGTACCTGTCCTCCTCTTCCTAGCGTCGTTGATCTCGACCAGCGGCCTCCTGACGGCGGGCGCGGGGGCGGAGACACTACAAAGACTACACTCGCTAATAGAATGAAGGGCAGTATCCAGTACCTGTCCTCCTCTTCCTAGCGTCGTTGATCTCGACCAGCGGCCTCCTGACGGCGGGCGCGGGGGCGGAGACACTACAAAGACTACACTCGCTAATAGAATGAAGGGCAGTATCCAGTACCTGTCCTCCTCTTCCTAGCGTCGTTGATCTCGACCAGCGGCCTCCTGACGGCGGGCGCGGGGGCGGAGACACTACAAAGACTACACTCGCTAATAGAATGAAGGGCAGTATCCAGTACCTGTCCTCCTCTTCCTAGCGTCGTTGATCTCGACCAGCGGCCTCCTGACGGCGGGCGCGGGGGCGGAGACACTACAAAGACTACACTCGCTAATAGAATGAAGGGCAGTATCCAGTACCTGTCCTCCTCTTCCTAGCGTCGTTGATCTCGACCAGCGGCCTCCTGACGGCGGGCGCGGGGGCGGAGACACTACAAAGACTACACTCGCTAATAGAATGAAGGGCAGTATCCAGTACCTGTCCTCCTCTTCCTAGCGTCGTTGATCTCGACCAGCGGCCTCCTGACGGCGGGCGCGGGGGCGGAGACACTACAAAGACTACACTCGCTAATAGAATGAAGGGCAGTATCCAGTACCTGTCCTCCTCTTCCTAGCGTCGTTGATCTCGACCAGCGGCCTCCTGACGGCGGGCGCGGGGGCGGAGACACTACAAAGACTACACTCGCTAATAGAATGAAGGGCAGTATCCAGTACCTGTCCTCCTCTTCCTAGCGTCGTTGATCTCGACCAGCGGCCTCCTGACGGCGGGCGCGGGGGCGGAGACACTACAAAGACTACACTCGCTAATAGAATGAAGGGCAGTATCCAGTACCTGTCCTCCTCTTCCTAGCGTCGTTGATCTCGACCAGCGGCCTCCTGACGGCGGGCGCGGGGGCGGAGACACTACAAAGACTACACTCGCTAATAGAATGAAGGGCAGTATCCAGTACCTGTCCTCCTCTTCCTAGCGTCGTTGATCTCGACCAGCGGCCTCCTGACGGCGGGCGCGGGGGCGGAGACACTACAAAGACTACACTCGCTAATAGAATGAAGGGCAGTATCCAGTACCTGTCCTCCTCTTCCTAGCGTCGTTGATCTCGACCAGCGGCCTCCTGACGGCGGGCGCGGGGGCGGAGACACTACAAAGACTACACTCGCTAATAGAATGAAGGGCAGTATCCAGTACCTGTCCTCCTCTTCCTAGCGTCGTTGATCTCGACCAGCGGCCTCCTGACGGCGGGCGCGGGGGCGGAGACACTACAAAGACTACACTCGCTAATAGAATGAAGGGCAGTATCCAGTACCTGTCCTCCTCTTCCTAGCGTCGTTGATCTCGACCAGCGGCCTCCTGACGGCGGGCGCGGGGGCGGACCCCGCGGGCTCCTCGCCGGCGTCGGCGCGCGGCGGCAGTCCGCGCTCCTCGCACGCGCGCGGCGTCTCGTCGTCGCCGCCCGGGCAGTCGCGGTAGCCGTCGCACACCCACTGCTGGGCTATGCACCCGCCTACACCGCAACTGGAATTATGGACGGGGATTCAGAATCGGTCCTGCAGGACTATTGTCTAACTCAGTTGGCAACTGAATTTGTCTTCAGATAATTCTACACTACGTCATCTACGTTGACCACTGGCTATAGCGTCTACCAAATTAGAGTAGTGTAAGATTATTATATGACAAAGTCAACGGAGATAGCCTCGCTGGTCTAGTGGCAGCGTAAAACTACAACAGTGGATGTCATCGGATAGAGGTGAATGGAGAGAGGAAACATACTGTGCTGACCCCAAATGAATGGGATAAGGGCAGGCAAATGATGATGACTGCTTGGCAGCGTGCTTGCGAGGCCGATAACCATGGTCGACGTTCGCGAAGCCCGCGAAGTAGATAGGTGACCGTTTCGCACTTTGAGGCAAGTCGAACTTTCAGCACCGCAAGATTGCCGCTTGTTAGGTGTATCTCCAAATACCATTGGCGAAGCGAGGTGGAAAACGATCTTCCGCCGGGGACCCGGAGACTGATTGAACAGTTTAGGGCCCGGTGACGGTATTTACTTATTTAACATTTATTTTATTTACTAATAATAATCCAGTACTCCAAGGGAGACAATTCCGTTTAAGCTTGAAGAGGCTCGACTGCACGATTTGGTCACTTTCTGGGTAAGCTCCAGGGACATGTGGGAATCAGGTGTATCAGGTAAGGCATCACTTGGGAGACCCAGGAAGCATTAAGCAATGGTTAGACGACTTCAGCCAATCCGGCTTCTATTACTAGTCAAAAGCTCACTTGAACTCGCTCTGCGCGCACGACGAGCAATGCCGCTCGTCGTCGCCGTCCAAGCAGTCGTTGCTGCCGTCGCACATCCAGTCGCGCAGCACGCACGTGCCGTCGCCGCACGGCAGCTCGCGCGCGTTGCACGGCACCTGCGCGCCCGAGCACTGCGAGCGCGGGTACTGCCGGCAGTTGAACACGGGGGACAGCTCGCGCGGGATGTAGCCGTCGCACGTGTCCAGTATCGCTGGAATAGGGGATTGGTGGTGATTTGGAGGTGAAGGGGTTGGGGCTCGACTTCGCATGTAAATCGGGGTGTGATTATATAATTTACATTATCGGGTGACGACAACCGATGACGTAGCTATAGTTTTGTAATTTCTAATAAAGCGTGCGACAGTTTGTGACAATTCCAATTAGCGATATAGGTGTGCATCTTGTCCTCGGCTTTGCTAAAATTATCATCTTGGCGTTAATGTCCCGAGACACGAGAGCCAGGATCCGCCTTAACCGTGATCCAGGATTTGACAGATCGGATAATTACAGTGGAGCGACTGCCATCTGACCTCAGTGACTCTGCTGCCAGGGGAATCTGACAAGATGGGTTCATGGTTACACAATCAGTCACCTGGATGTGCAGGTTGGATCACGATGTTTCCCTCACCGTAAGAGCGTCACCGACGCTGTACTCGGCTCAACTGACAGGAAAATTAGAATTCGTACCGCGGCAAATGTTCCGACAGGGCTGTTTGGGCTGGTGGGGAGCAGGGCTGCACTCTGGCTCCAGGAGTGAGCACAAGAATTGCTTGACGCGCTCGCTGCAGTTGCTTGCCACCATGAACTCGATTTGCGGCAGCAGGGTTGATATGTCTTTGCCGTCCACCGAGGCAGGGCTGCCGGCAAGGTCGTACGGCAACACCCCTCGGCACAACGGCAAACTGGTCGAGCGGCAGTGAGGGGCTGGAAGAGAAAAATACGGTAGTAAAGTATTGGGATACAATTCTGAGTACAGGGTTAGTAAAACCCAGTGAACCCAGTTTTTACATGCAGAAAAAAAGGTGTTGAAAGAAAACCCTGTTAGTAAGTTCAAGTGTACGGAAGACCATTGTTATTAAGCATACGTCTAAGTTATTTGTAAATTGTTCTCATGTGGCGTTCATACTTACCAAAATATGTTACAACGCATGCACCCTTCGTTTTTTAGCAAGAGCAGCAAGCGAGACAGCACTTACCGTCAGCCGACAGTACGGGATAGTTCTTAGTCGTGGAGTCGTCTCTGTCTCGCCAAGTCGGCAACGTGGGCGACACCCGCGTGTTGTACAGCGAGCTCTGCGTAGTCGACTGCATTTTCTCAGCGTCCTCAATACCAATGCCGAAAAACTTTGAATGCCCAGAGGTAAAAATATCGCCTGGTCTCGATAAATGCACATGGTTATAGTAATCTCGAACTGCAGGTGGCATGGTGGGCTCAGAGCTCCTTTTGGTATCCTCGTATGGTCGCCTTGCGACTTTGCTCGACACAATATTTCTTTCATTTTTCGCTGTCACCTTTTCGTCATAAGCGGTGACGTCATTCACTGTTTCGGCCTTTGTTATAGTTTCAGTACTAGTGGTGGTGATGTCATTGAAGTAAATAGCCAAAGGTCTTTCAGGTTTCTGTGTGATGTGCGGTTTCATAGTGGACTCATCACTAATTTCAAGCAGTATCTTTGGACTTCTCAAATTATCCTCGTCGGCTTTTTCATTTCCATACTGTACTTCAGGTGCGATGTGTTCGGGGAATACAGGAGCAACAAGCAATTTTTTGTTTAATGGCTCAATAATTTTTTCAATGTCTTCTAGCGTCAAATCAAGTTCTTTATCGGAATCCGAGGCATAGAAGTCAATTTCTGGTGTCTTAGAACCTGCAATTAGGGTTAAAACATGACACGGAAGTGTACGAAAGGTAAATGTTCTCAAAACATGGACAAATACGTAGGTACATAACAGTTGTTGTGCTCTAGTTGAAAGTGCAACATATACCCAAACAAGTAAATTTTGTAAAACCCGACACAAAAGAAGAGAAGAATTAAAATCCATATAAAACTAATTGTCTACCCAATTTCTGGTACTGCGACCTTAATGATAAAAGTTCACAATGTTACATACATACATCGTACCTAGTTATTTATTGAAAGACAAATTTATCAACACATGTTTTTATTTACCCACAAAAAGTAGGTAAAATAGCACTCTACCGAAATCGCCCATTAACCGCTTGCTTGCTTCATTAATGATGTATCTAATTATCATCATCATCATTATCACTGGCTTTTAACATCCGTTGTAGGCGATTTAAACACCGTCACTGTTAGGTATGCACACCGTAACGGTACGAGTGCATACCTAATTATTACTGGAAATTATTCTAAGTGGATGATGGATAAACTTAAATAAGAAGTACCTTAGTATTAACATTGTCTTGGTGTCTATAATTTTTTTATACTATTGTCAGTTACAAATGGGCAAACAGCCCACCTTATGGTAGGCGGAAACTGTCGCCCTTAATATGAAATGCCTCATGCTTGTAATTGCGCTGGCGTATCGTTCAAACAAACACAACCATTGGTGCTTGGCGGCTGAAATAGATAAGCCTCACCCAGGCGGACTCCTCAGACTTGGCAGCAGAAGACCACTAGGCCTTAGCTCTTTCTTAAATGTGTGCATCTACCTACAGTAGTGAATGGTCCCACTCCCGGATCCGGCGCGCCTTCGTTCGCGTACATCTACTTTATTTCTTGATTATAAACCTTCCTCTTTAATCACTCTATCTATTGTTTAAAACCGCATTAAAATCTGTTGTGTAGCTTAAAATATATAAGCGTACATAGATACATAAAGACGGCGGGAACCGTCTTTGTTTTGTATGTGCTGGGCGTCCGTTCACTGTGCAGCTAACTGTACAAGGATAGCAATTTGCCTTAGGAAACGAGAAGGCAATTCTTACCATGTTTTTTAGCCGGTGCGGACTCCGTTGTCTTGCTCTGTTGGTCCGCCGCGTTGATCAGCCGGCCGCCGATACTCGCCTCCATTAAGTTCGTTTCCCAGAAAGTGCTGTTCGCCGTGTCCATACCAGACAGCATGTTGCCTGGAAATTATACAAGGCGTTTTAGTACACAAAAGTTGCTTCAAAACATTACTTTTTTTAGTAGTTAAAAATATGAAATGGTATGTTGAGAGTAAACCATTAAGTAAAAGGTCAATTATTAGGTTAATATCTCTAAATAAGTAAATATTTTAATTTACAAAATTCCTAACTAAATATTTGCTAAGCTGTATTTTGAAGGCGTTTCACTAACAGTTTAGGTACAGAACAGGCAGGACTGGTAGCTTAAATCCCCACTGGGCTGTGTCAGTCGACATACCTACTTCCGTACGAAGACGGATATAGATACTAATGCAGATACAATGATGACTATGATGTTGAGTATTCATGATTTCATCAGACCATACTTATAGTATAAATGCGTATATTTGTAAGGATGTATGTTATCTAATTCTAATGAACGGATTTTTATGAAATCTGGCAGCAATATAGCTTATAGCCTAGAATAGCACATAGGCTATAATTTGTCTCGAAATTCAACGTGGTTCTGTAACGTCATAACCGAATTTTACGCTGACGAAGTCGCGGGCAAATAGTATTAGTGGGAAGTAAGATTAGTAGAATGATCGTTATTATACCATATTGCTTATTGATACACGTACCGCAAAACACCTATAGAATACAACCATCAGCATCATACTCTGAAGTGCATTATCTAACTCCAGACTGGTCAAACAGGAAGGTGTGAAATGCGAAGCGAAATTGTTGTACCTACCTATAATAACATATTGTGTGTCACAGATGTATTGAAACTCGAGTGGAGTAGACCAGGTCTGCGTCGTGACGTAAGATGGGAAGCATCTTAGATCTCTTCGAGTGTCAGAATTGGTGAAAGCCGGGTTCAAAAAGTCACGAGAACATGCCTAGCCAAAGCTGCCTTGGACCGGTGCCGGGCGTTGTCTGCCATTAATCCTTATCAATGTTTGCGTAACAAATATACATAAGTCAAGACTTGAATTGATGTGCTCTTCAAATGATTCGGTCACCGGTCAGGCGGGATTATTTTTGTGACGCCGAGATCGCACCGTGATTTCGATTTCATCTCGGTAGTTATGGCCATTCCGTTTACGTGTTGCACGTTTACAAGTAAATAGTGTTCGGAAGGAATTATAAAAAAAGTTCTTGTGGAAAAGCTAGTGGACCCGGCACGACTTCGTTCGCGTACCCCTACTCTACCCCTACGTGCCCTTTTTTTCTCTCTTATGAACCTTCTTCTTGATTCATTGTTTGTTGAACTATTGTTGAAAAAACTTGACTATTGTTGAAAACTGCATTCAAATCTGTTGCGCAGTTTAAAAAACAGATGGCGGGAAGCGACTTTGTTTTATACTATGTGTATAGATGTAGATAAGCTGTTAGAATGGTTGAAATGACACATTTCCGTGTCAAGTAAACTAGTTTACGCGGAGATATGTTCGCAGAAACGTTCATCTTACGTACAACGTAATTTGCTGCGGACACCCTTAAGGTAGGTAATGTACTTGGCATGATTAGCTTTATGTAATCCAGCCGAGCTTATGAAAGTGTTAGGAAAATATGATATAAGATAGGTACATAAAGACGGTAGTAACCTAGTAAGTATATTCTGATGGTGTCTATTATTTAAGAGCGACGTTTCAGAATTATCATGATAGCGTCTCCTTATAAAAGAGTAGGTAACCGTCCTTATTAAATTTGACTCATTTAACAAGCTTTATTTAACTTCATTTTTTTGTCCGGGAATCTTGCAAGCCTAACTTGACCTCATCATCATCACAGCCCGTAACAGTCCACTGCAGGACTTTGGGCCTCTCCCACGAAAGGGGAGGTTTTTGCCATAATCTCCACGCTTGGCAGGCGGGTTGGAGATCGCAGTGTTTAAATATAATAATGGAAAATGCTGCTGCTCAATTTCTAGACTACGGAGACTCTTGATTTTTGGCCTCGAAAACATTAGTCGCCTTATACGACACCCATGAGTGTAAAGGGTTGGTGCTATTCTACTCTGCCGGACACCACACGGCTAACTTGACCTACCCAGCGTTTAATTGAGCTGAAATTTGGTATACCTATGTATTGTGGAGCTGGTCTGATGATGTAGACGGAACTACTGAGCGCAACAAGGTAACCCCTTCGTGTTTGAGCTCTTCGAAATGGCCTTGATGAGTACCATATTATTATGTTATATAAACAATTTCAGAAGACTGGCACGTACATTTTTATCAGCATTCCAGGAATTGGTTGGCCAAGTTGAAAAACTGCTGAAGATACATCATTCATTCTGAACCATGTTATGTAATCGATATCTTAAAGTTATGTATGATCAGATGAGATGATCAAAGTGCACCAAAAGGACGAAACTTTCTTCTTCTCTCTAGTTAGCCAAGTGTTTCTACTAATATGTAATTATCTACTATATTACTGAATATTATTAGTTTACTGAACTTATCCTATGAAAGTTATTTCGCATAATGTTGTACTGTATTACAGATATAAATCCTATAGGAAAAATGAAATAGTGTACCACATCATAGGTCAATAATATTTGATTTTTCCTATGGGATCTATGTCTGTAATACTATACCACATTATGTGAAATAACGAGTGAAACACAGCTAACTAGTATGTAATCAAGTATTTTGTACCACCTGTACTCAGGTATCACGATAGTTAGTTAAGTGTCGGCTTACAACAGCTGATAATACAGCAACACCTGATTTGCCAGAAGCGATACGTCAACAGTAGCAGAAACGCATTGTAAATTGTACGCTAATCACACAGCAGTTGAGAAACTTGTTAGGCCAGGCAATGCAATGGGGTGCGTATTTACAATCACATTCATTAAGTAAAAATTCGAAACTGATTTAAGTATTATGTAGCAGCTAACTAAGCTTTCATAGTACTTCTCGACAGAATTTCATCTTTAAACTCCCATGATTGTCAACAGAACTACAAACATTAGCCAAGTAGGTATATAGCCAGGCTAGAGACAACAGTACCACTCTTCATAGGTGCTAAATATTGAAACAGATACCTATTATAATTTTACTCTGCTCTAAACAAATGAAAGACTACAAAATTTGCCTCAAATCGGTTTACAATACTCTTCTAACATAGGTACCTAATATTCAGAATTCATATAATAGACTCGTCAAACACGTAATACCAATACGAGCATAATAGCGGTGGTCTACCGCGGGTTAATAAAGTGATCAGGTACAATGCCATTTCACCGATCAAATGGAATTAAGTGATTGTGCGTATTGTGCTCGCATGATCATACGGCATTCGAGACTAACAATAGGTTTAATAGCGTCTGCACAAAGGCGCGGTCAATTTGCGCAGGAGTGATAATTGCGGAGGATCGTCGACGAAAGCCGTATCGCCAGACAAGGCGTTATCAACTTTCTATTTAAAGTGTCTGTCGGACATGTCATTATTACGCCAGCATCGAAGGTTTGCTGGTCACGTGGCATAAAGTAATGTAGGTAATTGATGTTACAGCGGGACTCGATAATCTTCAGTCACGCGAGGACGGTCAGAGGGCAAGAATACCTGTAGCGAGAGTATAAGTGATATTATGTTAGTTTTGCACCTACATCCTGATTGTATCTGCAATATTAATTTTACCGAAACATGATGAAGTTTTCTATTAAATCCAATCGTAACTAACTGTTCAGAAGGTTTACGGTTTTATTAACGAATCGTGGTTAGGTAATTGTGACCTTTCGTAATTTTAAAAATTCTGTAGAATTACTACTTACATAATTTATATTCTCTCAATTTATCCTCTTCAACACTTGTGTACCAAAATGTCATAATTAATGCTAAGTTAATTTTGCAAACAGTCAATTGAGTAAGGTCGGATGGTTAAATAAGCTTCCGCCGAGTACCTAAGTGAGAGTGTAAATAATAACAACGTACAGCCGCCGACTTGACACCAGACGACTATAAAAGGAACAAAAGAAAGCGATGTCAGAGGTCGCGTTGTGTAAATATATCCACATCTACGAGTATGCCAGCATATAGTTCAACTGCATGATACCTCAACAATGCCCGTCAAGAGGCCAACTTTCCACTCCGCAGATCCTTTGCAAATAAAAACATGATTCTGTACCGCGATATGGGCACATCTGGCCAGAAAATAACATGTCAAAGACCCACGCAGTGAGATCATAACGCGCTTTATTTCGTGAAGGAAAAAAATCGATTATAAGAAATCCCTTCTTAAAAAATGTGAAAGTATCTGAATATTTATCAAGCGGCCAAAAGAATTCATAAGAATATTAATGTATTATTCGGTGTAGGTACTAACTAGAATTACGAAAACAATAATGGCATTGGACGTTACTTTACGACCGGCAGCATTGCATTACCGCAGTTGCAGCAACAAGTGTTTATTGAGGATTAAGATATTAACTTTCGATATTTTAATGTTTTCCTTGATTATCGGCTACATAAGAAACTTTCGGTGATGGGGATCATAACGTTTTACTCGCGACTACAGCATTTTTTATTGTTGAATTAACTGGGTTATTACACAACGAATGCAAAGACCTGCAATATACCTACCATAGGATTTATGGGGCTTACGTAAAATATGAGGTTGAAATACGCATTACATATATAGCGCATCGGTTGGTCCATCTTCTTACCATGTGAGATGTAACATACCTTCACCTGTGACCTGGCTTGTGCCATTACAACGTATTAAACAACACTGTTAATAGTCACTTTGAAAGCAATAATCTCAAATGAATATAGGTGTGAGTGTGTATGAGTTTCGTGGCGTTTCGAAGACATATTCTGACATAACCATTCCTAACGGAGTCTGTGTGATGATATTCGCATAATCCTCTCGCAATGTCGTCTAGTCTAAATATCAAAAAGTAGGACATTTTTGTAATTAACATCTGACCCGAAATGAAACACTCAGATAATGAATAGACAATCATAATGATCCACTGCTTTCAGAATCTAGATCTAGTTACATACCTACCTAGCTACGTATACGTATGTATTATGGTTTTATACTAAGTATTTGGTATGTAGGTACTATAGTTAAGTAGGTAGTCGTGCTATGGATTTAATGAGCGAAACAAAATATTATCCCTTCGAACTTTCCCCACGTTACACATTGATGAGTGACAGGATAATAATTCGTAACTGAGAAAATGGATCAAGAAATCGACGCATCGTGGCTTCCTAGACCATATTTGCAATCGGATAATGGCCGCGCTGAGATAAATGGAAGCGTCCAATCACGAAAATTGTAGCTTTTACGCACGTGGAGTCATTGCGTATGATTATGTGCCGCGGTATTGGGAATCAATACTCTATGCAATCGTCCTCGCCCGTAGGTTAAAATGCACCATGTGAATGAGATGGCCGATAGACCCGAGGCGGAATACGAGTCCAGGCCGACAGTTAACGATCATGGAAATTGAAAGTTTGGAACGTGACCACTGGTGAATGTTCGTGGCTCGTCCGCCGATTTACTCGATTTATAGGGCTGTTAATGGAGCAGAGACACGGCCACGCATAATCAACGTGATTATTCACACACGATACTGTTAAAGCGTAGCTAGTTAAGTGCCACTTTGCTTTTCTTATTCAGTAGTGGTCAGTACAGACACAAAACAAGTAGATACTTATGTGAGTCAAGTCTACTCAAGTAGTAGTCTTCGTCAGATTTTGTAAGCCTTTTTTTTATTTCATATATCTATTAAACAAACTGATTCTTTCTAATTTTCATGCTTAAGTTGCAATGCTTAGTTACTAATACTTAAGTAACTAGGCACCTACATTTTTATCTCCAATAACAGAAATACTATGCAGGTAGATACCATATGTACATAATTTTTATTATGTTCTAAAACTATTGTCATTTATATCGATTATCAATCTCGAAAATCGATAGAAAATCAAGCAATCTGAAAGCAGTGAAAGGCATTCTTAGTGTGAACTTTTACCAAATAAACGAATTCCTTGATAAGCGTCGCATAAATGCCATTGCAAAACAAGAAGTGCTGTACTGAACAAAGGCACTTGAAATAGTGCTTCTTTGCCAAAAAAGAATCCCATTTCACTATATTTAATGTATAATCCACGTTATATAATTTTACATAATTTTGTACGCTTGTACGTCTCTCTCTAATCATTGTGCAATGAAATCCCGTATATCTATCGCTAGTTGACAGAACTTGAAAACAAGTAACCATTATCAGCTATAGAATTAAATCGGGGGTCTTGTAGATATGCAATATTTCATGAAATAGGTATGCAAGTGGTCGGTCTTGTCAGCAACCCTTGCCAGCCAATTTGTTTATGTTTGTTTCAGCCGCACTGTAACGCCTATATACAGAAACAAATACTTGTCTAAGTAGCGTTACCATGCGTCTCACAGTGCTCGACTGCTGTGCACTGCCTTCAATACAACTCTATGATTGTTCATTTTGACGGACACATAGTCTCGATCGCCAATCAAGTTTTCTAGTTGGAACCCTGTGCGTTCGCGCGCACTGTGAGACCTCATAGAAAAGTTTCTGAATACAGGTGTCGTTGCTTCCCTTTCTACACGACAAGAAGTTAGCCGTAATGTCACAGTGACATTATTGCAGCTTCTATATAGCAGAAGAATTGACACTCACTTGGCATCAGGAAAACGACGAACGCAGCCAGCGCCCCGCAGACCAGCAGCAGCGCGGCAGGCCAGCGCAGCACGCGCAGCGCGCGAGTCAGCTTGCCCGCGCCCGTGCCCGCGTCCGGTGGCACCCGGTACAGGCTGTCCGGGTGGGAGCCCTGCGGAAATGGATGAGAGTTAGTAACACTATAAGTAATAGGATAATCTCTTTCATCGGGCGAAGCAGAGAGAAAAGAGTAGGAAAGCGGTCAGGATGATGATGATAGAGCTACAGTTTAAGTAAATGTAAGTGCATTTAAAGTATCATTGTGTTTGACAATCTCGGTTTTATGTTTTATGTTTCTTTTATAATTTTTAATTTGTTGTAGTTCACAGGTTTATGATAAAATCGGGTACATCATAAAAGCCTAGACTTTTGAACAAGAACCGGACTAAGACAAAATGGTTACTTCATCTTACCATAAACCTAAGAAAATCCAGATTTATAAATTTATTTTTTTTGGATATTTTGTATCTATATTTGTGTTCTTTGGTGTGCAAATAAAGAGCTTTTTATTGTATTGTATATTTGGTCAAAAACGAAACTGGATTAATTTTATGTTAAAAATAAATACCAAAAACATGGACTGGTTTAGTTTTATAGATAAAATCAATGTCGATTGCTAGTATTCAACATCAGAACACCGTTCGAGCGAGAGGTTCATAGTCTCATGCTTAGAATTTGGTATACAATATGGTCGATGAATGAAACACCTGTTATTTGCCCCCTCCAAAAGAAAGTTAATTTGAAGTGTTAAATCTACCGAGTCAGCTCCCTAAACATCACTGGCTACAAGTTCTTTGCCAGCATCCTTTTTAATAAAATAAAAACGTATACGGAACCTTCCTTCCAGTGTGCTTTCGAGCCAAAGAGTTCCACCATCAACCAAGTCTTCTCTCTGAAGCTTCTCATGATATCCTTGAAAAGACTTCCGAATTAAATATCCATAAATATCCATAATAAAATTGTCTATTCAATAGCCTGCAAGCTTCAGTTTTATAAAAAATCTGCGACATATAAAACATTTTTCGAGTACTTATCTAATTTGAAAAATAAAAATTATAATGGACTTTATTGTAAGTAGCTTTAGGGTTATTAGTAAGTATCTCTCCATTTGGAAAAAAATAGTTTTGAAGTGGACCCTTCGACGTACAAATCGAAAGGAAGAAACAAAAGTATAGTTGTAAGTTTAGAAACTATTGAAGATTTACAACAGTTTAAAATTTAGGGACGGTTCTAATTAATTAAGATAAATGGTATGCTTTGTAACCATGTTATTACATAAATTATGCCATCAAAACCTAGATCCGGGCTGCTTAATTCAAAGCTAACACTGACCCAAAGAATTCGGCCAATTTTAAAACAGAATCAATTATCATAATACTTTAAAATACAATCCGTATCATAAGAAATTGTATGCAAACGGCAAAACTTTATTATGTCATTTATTAAAATGAAGAAGAGATGTCACTCGATGTTGACAGGATTTTGCAACTGTATGATGCAATAATAACTATTAATAAATATAACTTTTATTCAAATTAGTACTACAACGCAGCATAGATAGAATTACGATTATGGTACCTACTCATGAAATTTATAAAAAATGCCCAATGCTAAGTATACAGGGTGACTATGCATGTATTCGTGTTAACAAACGACCTTTACAATGACACCAACCGCGAAATGAAATCGCGAAAAAAATAACATGATGATTACCTTTAGGTAGTTTAGGTAGAGAAATTTACTGCTGAAAACATAATCACTCGAAGCCGAAATAACAGGAAGTTTCATCTACGGTTTTTTTTACGTCAACCGCGTAAATCAGTTATTTATAGGTAATTGACCTCAAGTTGTAATTAAAAAAAAATATTTTACTGATATTGTAGATTTGATTGCGGAGAAAATGTTTCAAAACGTAAAATGAAGATCACAACAAATTTATGAAACTATCATCATAGCATTCTGGAAACGGTTCATACATTTACGCATTCAAAGCGATATATCATTACTCTTTAAAATCACATACATAATATTGGTTAGGTATACGTAACCTATTCCTTTTGTTTAAGCAATGTTCTGACATTTTAAATGAACCAACTTTTAACGGATTAATCGCGATTTTTATTTATTATTATCATTTTATCCCGACGTTTCAATGTCTTTTGATATATTGGTCACGTCACGGGTAGACTGACTATGATTAAAGTTTCTGTAAGCTAAGCACCTGCGAAGTAGACCAGCTGGTTAGAACACGGAATTAGAGACCCTAGCTAATCTGAACTTAGCACATGCCCGGCTTAACCTGATACCACTATCGTAATATTTTAATGGAGCCGCTGTAACACGCAACATATTACCGTTAAAATACCTACCTGAATTAATATGAGTATGTGGACATGGGTTACGCATGCCAATATTTCTTCAGGGAGCTTTTAGTTTGATATTTTTCGTTTAGAATGGTTTAGTGCAGGTACAGGCGCCATATAACCATCTACTAAGTATTTTTAAGAGATTCCGAAAATTAGAAAAAATGTGCGACTATAACAAATCGCGAGTTTGCTACACACTGTAACATAAATAGTAAGTAGGTGATCTACTTAATCTCGTAATAGAATGAATTGTAAGCAATGGTCAACGAACGTAATCACTGCGCCTATTGTGCACATTTTACGTAACAAATTACCAAGAAAGCCATTGATAAAATCGACGATAAATTAAATAAACACTTGGTACCAAAACATTTCACAACATGGATTTGTCTTTTTCTATTTTGCTAAAGAGGCTCGATCCTTTCAAATACCGCAATAGTAAATTATTTTAGAGACACGGCGATGGTATTCTGTGCAAAATCTCTTTATATACATACTACTAAAATACTATTTAAATCTTACCTTCGACAACTTAAGAGATCTTGGTCGTGTAAAGTATTTCTCCAGTTTCGACTCGTAGGGGTTATTGGCAATGATATCCGTTATTTGCTGTTTTTTGGTCGGTCGTACTCGGTACGTGCCGTAGCGCTCCCCATGTTCCGATATGGTTGGTAGGTTCCCTGTAGGTGAGCTGCAACTGCTGCTAGATCGCGAATGAACGTAATTGACCGACCCATCGGATGGGTTTTTGGGTTTCTTAGTGAAAACAGCGCGCTTTGGACGCTCTTCGCTAGACGGCTTCAAATCGTACGTCTCAAATTTCTCAGTCACAAAATGTTCGGACACGTCGGTAGTGGGCACGTATCGTAGTAACCTTGGCTCCTTGATCTTCTTCTCGTATTTGACGGAATCTGTGTCATTATCGAGCTGCTGAGCCATATGCAGTGAATTCTGCAACTCATTGGCTGTTCGATTCGGCTTCCTCTTTGTCTTCCTCTCCGCTGTGCGCGTCTGCACGTGATCTTCCACTACCTCGGATTCTGAAGACGGCCTGTCGCCGTACAGTATGTAATTGCCGTTGACCATTTTGAACGGGTTCGTGCTGCTTAATCTCACAGTAGCGTGACAATCACAATTGGTTAGTTTTCAAACTTCACATTATATTTTTAAACTTTATATTATCGCCTCATGTTAATGGTCCTTGAGTCTAGGCGGTAATGAGCAAATTGAGGGCTATCACTGTCCGCACGGCGCAATTGCCACACGCACAATACTATAAAACATGAATGAAATCACTGAAGGCGGCTTGTTTGTTTGTTTATTTGCTTTGATTGAAGCGGATACTGGACATGACACAAATTCTTTCTCCTTAATTACAAACTGATTTATTGGAATGACTGAAACAGCGGATCAGTGAACGTTATTGTGTCAATAAACATTGTCAACAATGTAATTTCAGTGCATAGTTGTAAATGAGTTTTGCATAGCTTTTTTGGCCGCGACTTCCTCCGTGTAAAATTCGGTTACCTACAACGTTTTAATTTCGGGGAAAACTATAGCCTATGTTACTCGCTGATAAAGAACTTTCTATAAATATGTAAAAGAAAAAGAAAACAAACCAACAAACAATCAAATATTTTCTCCTGAGTAGCAAGTATCATACAGTAACCATGGATAGTAAACAACAAGCAAATAGAACCTACATAATGAGAACAGACAATGTTGTAAATCGAAGTACTTAGCTAGATAATAAGATAACATTCGGAGCGTTATGTCGGCCATGATTGTTTGGGCGCAGTTCCCGCGCTTTTTGCACCGTTTGCGCGGGAAAATTCTCAACGCGCATTCGCGACAATGGCGGCCGGCAAGACAACAAGAGTGACTTACTGCGATTGTGCAATCCTGCACGTACTTTATGCAACTGATGCGATGCTTTAGCACTTTGCAAGAGATCAAAGAGATCCCAACGATAAACTGTATGGTTAGTTGTGGCAATGTTAGCGGAAGATCTATTATGACTGGATCGCAGGCAGGTCGATGTGCGTGAGCAGATAACGTCAATCTAGCGTCATTAAAGCACTCGTGCGCTAGAGCTTGCATAAGGATGAATGCAACCAACCTCCCTTCCATTGATCATAGTTCACTTCCTAATATTAAATATTCAGCCACTGGTATCCTAAAGCAGCGATTCCATTAGGAAACTCTAGCAAACTAACTTGGTCTTGGATTTTAGCTCTTAAAATGCAATATGGAATATTATTTTAAAGAGAATTATTAAAGTTTGCGAGTTTGACCTTAAAATTACATAGCACTAAAGCCACAATTTCATCTAATCGCGCTTATTGTAACATCACCGTATAATAACAAAGTCGGTCCTTGATCTATGTGTAGGCAGGCGAGTATTTCGCAACTTAATATTATAACAATGCATAGCTCTGCCACGAAACCCTGTATTAAAGTTCGGATGATCGCTATTTGCTATACCGAGCGTACCTACATCGCGTCTGCGACCCGATTTCATCTCGAAAGGTACAAGCTATGAACAAATTGAGAATAACCAGTGAGTATTTGTAGCTGTCTCTCCAAGCAATGTTCACACGTTTAGCTCTGTTCACGTTACCTTGAGATATATATTGGGCAATCATTTTAGCCTTTTTTTAAAAGTAATATGTAGGTAGTTATATTAGTATAGGTCACGTGCTGCGTACCTAAGCATCAGGGATACGTAGGAAATATGTGCCTGAAAATCTAAAAATGTCGGTATCAGGAAATACTTCGCCGATTCGGATGCGAGAGCAAGAACGTAAGGATGCCGAAGATCGAGCAAAGTGGAGAAAAAGAGTTGGAAAACGAACACTGGCTGAAGCCGGGATTGACCGCGCGGATGATGATGACTTAGATATATAATGTACCTACTTATATTTAATACGTTTAATCATTGTTATCGATGACCTTTATTACCCATCAACATGAACTGATTAGCTCTCTTAGCAGCATCTGATACGAGTTCCTACCTGCCCGTACAGTTCACATTTACGTTGTAATCTCAGGAATGTGTATGTGTAATAGACTGCATTTATTTTGAGAATTATCTTTAGCTCAGCTTACTTTGTGCTTAACATAACTAAGATCATTACCAAGATATGCGGATATAAATTGCAGTGACCGCTGCAGTTGTTACTTGCAGCTAGTGTTAGATCTACAGAACAATAAAAGGCAACCGTTAAGATTCCACCTTATGTGATTGCCATGTGTACAAGTAAAACTATTTTTAGATTTATCTTATCTACGATACCTGTGGTACTATCCTCCCGCTTGGAATATGTTAAACTGTAAGATTTCTGAATTGTAGTACCTAGTAGTATATAGTATTATTTAAATTTAGAAACCTTGAAAACGGAAATTAAGCAATCTACTCAGGGTCGATATTCGACTCACTTCCGTAAATTTAACCCTTATTACCCCACAATTTACTAATCGAGCTTCATCATCGCAACGATCTCTCCACTCGCCACTTCTAATAACGGTGGCGAACCAATTCTACAAGGTTAACGAATTCTGCTGGAGGCCCTGAGACTGTTAAGCAGTCTCGGGAGCCGATTGGCACCCCTTGACCCCACAAGTTACCCTAGAACGGTGTATTTTGTTCTGTTCTCGGTCACAGCTGATCTCTACCATCAAGATTTGCACCACCAGAGAGCTTGCACCATATTCTGGGAATACCGATCGGGTGGTAGGCTCTACGCAATTACGCTGAATGATCAGACGAACGTTTCAGCGACTCTACTATACCCCTACCTATTCTAATATACAGTATGCTCCATCGTAGTCTGCATCTACATTTAATATTTGGAGCCGGCAGTCGAATACTTGCTTGACTATCCATTATAAAAAGTCCAAAACGTGGCTAGGAAGGCGAAATAGCAGAACAAAATGTTTGAATTGTTATTATACGCGTGTGATATTTGAATGGTTATTGTCCGAAGATGAAACCAAACCAAACATGAAATCATTGATTATCTCTTAAAAATCGCATAATGCGTTATGACTTCACCGATATAAATATAGTTGAAAAAGAATACACCAAAAATTCGCGGAGCGTATTCAGAAAAATGTTGTTTATAAAACAATATTTTAGTCAGGTTAGTTAACGATTTAGTCAGGTCCCGCTAGGCATAAACTTTATGGTCAGGTCAAAATCTAATACTTTACCGTATTCTATCACTGGGATATCTATCTGTGCCGTGACGCTAGTTTGACAAGTAGCTTATCATTACCATAAGTGGACTACGCATAATAAGTCGGGTGTTTAGCAGTCCATGTTGAATAGCGGTACCAGTCATCGCTCCGTGAACACTGCATATGCACTGCTGTCTAGACATACTAGCGTATGAGATAAAGATGCATAGAGAGCTACTACCGATCTAATATACTAAAATAGTTGCTCATACAATTCGTCGACCCATTGTCTACCCGTTCGGGCGCTATGATGCCAGCTGACTCTACCATGAAATAAGGGTAAAGCTACGAACATACTTTCGCTTTTTTATGAGATTACAAGTATATGTATGATACGATTGTTACACGTTGAATTCATTTAACTAACCTATTATCTTTATGAATATTTGTTTAATTTACATATTAACATTCCTTATCATTTACCTACTTGGAGAAAAAATTGTTAACCTTCATAAAGCCTTAAAATTCAAACAACACAACGCTCTCATTTCCACAAATTAGGGTCAAACACAATGTGTGATTAATAATGGCCGCTATTTTATTGTTATAATTACGAGAGGCTCAGTTACAACACGTGTGATAATTCAGTACCCACCATCACTCGTAATACTTAAACAAATCGTATCATCATATACCTACGTTATGAAAAGAATTACTATATTATAATAGATATCGTAAATGGAACGGAGTGGGGCGAACGCAAGGACCATGAAATGGTCATTAGTTAGTAAGGCGTTCGCGGAGTTATTAGAGCATTGAACTGTGACACGTGCGATTAGCATTCCGATGACCGTTACTAATAAATAGTGGGTAAGTAAGCGTGTTTTCAGGAGAAATCAGCGCGGCCGTCGACTTCTGTAAGTGCACATGACAGGCATTCGCTGGCGCTTGACCGCTGATTGTAAGTACTCACTATTTTTTTAAGAAACCTATGGTAGGTCGTAGGGAGCCCATGTATGCTAGAGACACAGCGCCGATCTGTGTGAAAGACGTGGGGGAGACCTATGTTCAGCAGTAGACACCTAACAGCTAAGATAATGCGACGATGATGAAAAAACCGTCCAACTAACAATTGCCACTAACATTTATTGTGCTACGACATTCTGGTTTCATCTAACAAAAATGCGTAATCAAAGAGATAAAGCTAACGTGCCCCATATGAGTGCGCCTAATTACATTGGCTACCTCATCCTTCAAACTTGAACACGACAACGCAACAATGATTGCTAAGGCGAAATCGATAAGACGCTACTACAAATCAAGAAACTCCAGAATGTTTCCCTCTTTTACGAGCCAGACAAGAAAATCACAAAGTACTACTAGTTGTTCACTATGAATGTGTATAAGTGGTGATAACTATTCCAATTTCCCAGTCGGGCTTAGGTAATGTAGGCTTGGGAAGGTATTCTACATTACATAAAAGTCATGTCATGACTCACATCACACAAACGTAAATATTTATTTTATTGTATCAAATTGGGTATAACTACATCATCAACGAGAATCTATTTATACCTTAACATTTACAAAAATGCAACTAAAACTGAACTTTCTCCATAAATAGGTACCTAAGAATGGCCACCTAATGGCATCAACATTTTTATTATCTGCAATCAGGTATGCCTTGCCTAATAAAACTAAACTGCAATTTTTACTATCGCTGCGGCTCGAAGCGCACGTTTTAGCTGTTAGGTTACGTTTTACGGGAGTATCCACTGTCGTTTTGGTAAACGATGCTGCGTTCGATGCTATCGCTTGCGGTTGAACTCTCGCGTGCCGAACGCCCGCCCCGCCCATGCATTTACTACGAATATAACACTCGCAACCAATTACATAAGGTTACACGTAATTGACTATTGCACTTTCCAAAGCAATAGAGCTCAATTTTATTAATACAATGCAATAACTCGCGGTTTTTGTTTACCAACAAGCAAAGGTCGCAATGTCCAAACAAACAAACCGCATTCGGCTATTTCGATTGCCCAAGCACTAGTGGACACAAGCACAACACAGAACAGTCCACCACCGGCACTGGCGCATAGGTTCTTCGGCTTTGTACACGGCGTCGGGTGCACTTGTGACGCGGGGTGTGCGATGTACACTTGCATCAAATAATGCGTGAAACAATAGCATGTGTAGTTGACAGTGCAAGGCTGCGCGTGGCGCGCGACTGAGGTGCCGCCACCAGATCACCACCGTTGCACCACCACGCATTGTCGAGAAATCACCGTGGAAACCTGCGCCTGCGACTACGATTTACGCAACCCATTATAATCTGGAAGATACATAGATAAAAAATAGCGATTCTTTCTGGCCGAATTAGTACCTAAAACAAAGCAACAGCCGTTAAGTAACGGTGCCGTGAAATTCGAAATGTTTCTTAGCTCCTTGAAGTTAAATTAGCAAATTCATTCAGTTAATTTGGCCATGCACAATCTTCAAAGTAGACACTACACTATTTACAAAAGTTGGGTGTGAGTTAAACCTTAAGCAAGTGTCATGCGGTCCTGCCGCTACGATGATCTCGTTTTATTGTAATTTAATTATGACTTGTATTAAAACAAAAGTAATGCAACCAAACCTAAATTCCAAAACCAAACCCTAACAATTTCGACTAAAAGTTACCATATTTGCATTCTACTTATAAATTAGCTTAAAAAATAAACGCCTACCGTACGCAAACCGAAACCAATACCCATTTATACGATTTCAATCGACAGACGGACACGTAAAGTAGCAAATTACAAGGTGTACCAATATTATCCCCAGTTCCAACGCTATCGAGCAATTCCCGCGGCGCTGGCCTAGTTCCCATAGCGAGGGGGGAAGAAGTGTCCGTTGTGAGCCGCGTCCGGTCCGACGGTTGCGAGACGTGACGTGACGTGACGTGAGCGTGAACGCTGCCAATTGCCATGGCAGCGCGCGTTTCGGCTTCGGTGAACCAGAATTTTGGGTTGGAGACTACGTAGGTACGTGGAGTGTAGTGTGTCTATGTGGTGTGCGGCAGTAAAATATAGCACAAAATTGTTCGAGGATTTCGTATATTATGTGAATAATTTAGAGATAGGGCAGCTGGGGCTTTCAGAAGCAGAAAATGCTGAAAATGAGCAGAAGCATTTTCTGTTGGGCATTTTCACTGCTGCAACCTTCATCCCGCCTGCTAACCGTGGAGGGAAAAACCTTCCACGAACATGGAAGTCACTCAAGTTCAGCAGAGGAGAGGCTGGTAATGCCAGTGGTATCTAAAGATTGTGGTGCAATTGTTATATTTTTTCGAGAATAGTTTTCGTTTTCGCGTTGATATTGTTTCGTTATAGGGACGTTTGCCCGAAGACGATTGATTGACGGCATTGCTAGTCATCGCACTCAATTAAAAACACAAAGGAAATAAACAGTTCTAATTGTCATAAAGTTAGCTAATCGCACAATGATTGTTTTAATATCATATTTATTTTCTCCGCGTATAGTAATCCTGAGGGTCATAATTCCGCTTTTGGAACTTTTAATTGACCATTTTATGCCATTCGTATGTATTTATTGGCGTCATGATGTATGGCGAAACTTAGTGCCTTTATAGCAGATTTTATCGAACCATCGACTTCGCCCACTACTTTTCGTCAACTTTGTCAGTGACTTTACGGTGCTCTTGGTTCTGCTGTTCATTTCTATATATATATTCATTTCACCGATTTGTCTAAGGAAACGAAGACTTGGCACATACAGAGAGCCTGGTTGGTATGTTGGAGACTATGGAGGCGGTACACTAGACCTGAAAGAGTTTTCCTACAGAAATACGCTTTTGTTTTCTGGGTCTTTCCATAAGTTTCCAGAGTTCTTAAGGATCATACGCTTTTGTTTTTTGAGTCTTTCCATATTCACCAATTAAAAGATATCCACCTAACAGAAAAAAAACGTGTACAGTGAAACTAAGTTTTGAAAAAAGTATAACGATTAGCAGCCCAATGGAAACGCAGCGGAACAGTTAATCGAGGCTCACGCGCATGCGCCGGCTTGTATTGTATGTTGCTATGAATAAAACAAGAGACGCACTCGTTGTGCAACCGGGCTAGGTAAAGCGGCACGCGTATGTATGGGTATAATTAATAATATAATTAGAAAAAAAAATTAAGAATTTATTTTTGTAATTCTATATTAATAGAATAATAAAAATGCGTGCGTCCAGACTCAGTTATTCGGAAATGCCAGTCACTGAAAATACAGGGGGTAATCGAAAGTAGTTATCTACTTACTATTGGGACATTGGCTTATGATTCCGATTAAGGATCCACAGGAAAATGTTAAGTTCATAAAGTCTAGAATTCTGCGTCGATGTTATTCCGGGAAAATATCATTCAACATCATATAAAAGTTACTCAATATCCAAGTATATGGAATTCAAACCACCACCTGAGAAATTTCATCGCGTTCGGACCGATTAATGTTTAGAAACAAACGCATGCTGCATACAATAAGAAATTCACTTGCGATAAGACGATTTAACCATCGTTGGCGCCCGTGAATGGGAATCGTGACAATAAAGACAATGTGGGTAAAACAGAACCTACAATCGCGACCTCGCATACAATTGATATACCTAATTGCAATTAGACAGAGATCATTATGTAGCTGGTCAAACCCTCTTATGAAATTCGGTTACCAGAGTAACACAGACGGCAAAGCCGCGGCATCTCTTGGTAGGAAATTAAAAGTGTCTCATAGTTTTATTACGACTACAATGCCTTCATCAATTTGGAACATCTTGATCTCGATAAAGATAAATGAGCTTCGGAATTAGATTGTGTTTTTTTTTGCTTTAGGAAGGTAGTTTTATAAAATATTATTAATTATCTGAGCTTTTCCGGACGCTGTGTACTTTTTTGCTCGCGTTGATGTCTTTTCTATTGAACATTTGTTTATCCTACTACCTTATATTAGAACAGTGGAGGTTTGTATATTTGTTGGATTGCAATACTTACCTATATTATATTTACCTACAACACTCGACGACATAGGGTCATGTTGATGCTGTTCCTCGAAATTTTCGCAAACGAAATAATAGAAGAAAGCTAGTAAAAATTAAGGAACATAATTCCATTTATGTATTAAATACGCTGTCATTTTATTAATAATAGAGGGAATTAGAGGTTAATTATTTAATCATTTAAGATTACTAAAATAAAATAAAGTCATTGAGTTTGTAGACCTTAACAATGCCGACCAAAATTTTTAGAAAACTCGTAAATTTTGTTCGTCCCTGAAGTTCGTACGCATGAGTGACTTCCAAACATCTTGAACGGTTGTTGTGAATTCCGATTACCTACATCGATATAGGTGTTATGTTTAGACTGTTATTACTTAATTGCACTCTACAAATTGATATGTCTTCAATTCAATTTTATGCTCGATTTCACCGGTTCCGATGTTTTAGATTACGATTTCAATGTTGTAGATTTTACATTCTCCTCTGGTACTGTAAGTGCACAATTATAGTACATGAATATAAAATAATTTTGTTCTTTGTTATGATATATAGAATAGACCGATATCGGCGTGTGCATATTGACAGATGATTCATATCATATCAGCCGTAAGACGCTCACTGCTGGGCATAGGCCTCACCCAGAGATCTCCACAAAGGCCGGTCTTGTGCCTTCCGAATCCAGCTAGTACCTATAATACGAGATCGTCTGTTCACCTAGTGGAAGACCTACCCTAGCTGTCTTCCGGACAGATGCTATACACTACTTGTATTTAAAAACAGAGTCGACTCGACAAAAGGATATATTTTGCAGTGAAGAACTTTAATTGACTAATATAAGCGTTTGACTATCATATAGCATAACGTCCTATCTATATATGCCATACGACAACTTACATAACTATTACTGTCTAGTCGGGGCCCAGTCAAAGACTCATCTGAATAAACGGCTCTCGGTTACTAGCACACGACTTCTGTCTAAAACTGATACTAATAACACTAGGCTTTCAATGTTTTATTTCAAAACGTTCTTCTGTATGCAACTCGATGGACCGTAACAAACGAATTAATAAAACCCGTAGATAATTACGATGCAAATCCAATACAATGGTTCGTGAATGAAACCACTTCACTTTACGATTACTTTTACTGTGTGTTATAACTATTGCTAAATACACGCGCATATAGAATCACTAAGACCGCTAAAAAGTACACCGGCCGATGCTCTTTAGAAATAGAGATCTTTATTTGCCTATAAATTAACAGATTTTTGTAACAATGTATGTATGTTTTATACAAAAATTTGAATATCATCTCGGACTAAAGTGGAGCGACTGCCATCTGATCTCCGTTACCCTGCTACCAGGGTAACGTGATCAGATTTGATCATGGTTACACATTCAGTCGCCTGAATGTGCAGGTTCCATCACGATGTTTCCCCTCACCGTAAGAGCATCGGTTAGCATTCAACTAATGTACGTAAGGCAGATAAGAGTCATTGGTACATGGCCGCAGGGGATTCGAACCCGGTACCTCTCGCTTACGAGTTGGGTACCTTAACCACTCGGCCACCGACGTTCCTACCTATAGAATCAATAAGTCAAAAAGTACATCGACCGATATAACCGATGCTCTTACGGTGGGAGAACACATCCTGAGGAAACCTGGCACATTCAGGTGACTGAATATGTAATCTGGTCAGGTTACACCTGTTAACAGGGTCACAGGGGCTGGATAGTAGGCACTCTACTATTAATTCTAGAGCATCTTCAAGCCGGACCTTGAGTCCTCGCACTTGAGCACGGCCAGGATATAAACGACAAGATATAATAATAAAACCGCTAAAAACGGCTCAAACAAAGATGCAAATGATAATGAAGTTGTTAAAACTCCGTTCTATTTATAAATACATTATGTCAAACACAGCATGTGCTAATGATACCTTTAAATCATTATTTATCAGCCGGATCTGTCGTTGGCTGATTATAGAAACGTCGATATAATTATATAATAGCTCGGTAATTGATTAGAGATATCCGTTGCGGTATTATGCCCACTTCTCTTATATGGCGTGAACGTTATTTGTTTATTTAATTATGATTAATTAATTATCATGTGACTTTAATTTAAATTGTAAAACTGTGAAATGATCTAATAAATAAATCATATTCTAGATCACATAGTTAACGGTTAGTTTGCTATGGCACTAATAGTGATGCTGCTACTATGAAGATAATTAATTATCTACACTTTTTTATCTTAAGTTTATTTCATTATACAGTTGCACATTCTTTTCGTCAAGCTTGTTCCAGCTTATTCCAACGAGGTGGTATGGGAAAGTGAATTTACCAACAATATTCTCTACTGCTATGATTACAAAGTTGGGAATTAATTTTCGTCGTTTTCGTTCTACTATGGCATAATCTAAAAGTACTTATCCCAACCATTTGATTGCGAAGAAACAAGTTACGAACTTCGCGAATCGACAACGCCCATAGAAATATTTGAACGGTCTCAATATCTCCTTCTGTACCGCGGCCACAATGTAAACAGATGTAAATGTCAACATATCAGTTATATAACGTGAATAAGAATCAGGTATTATTGACAGGTGGTCACCGACGTCGATTAGTTGCTAAATGCGCACATTATCGTTTTATTACCTTTCGCGATGCTTAATCAGGCGCCGACGCAGTGCTGACAGCTAGTTTAGTTTTATGTCTCTGCAGTAATGAGAATGGGTGCGCATGCGCAGATATGATACAATTTTTCTTCAAAAATAACTGCTGTAGAGATGAGTTGGTAGCTGGTGTTGGAAATGAGGATGGGGCCCATAGGTATTATATTTACTTCATGGGAGTTATATTACGCAAATGATATAATAACCAAGGTAGGAGGTGTCATGTTCGAAAGATGTTCTTACTGATTCTTACTGATGGTTTACATCAAGACAACGGTTTCTGGTAGTCTGCTTTTAAAAATATAGTCGTTTGCGTGTATGGTACAATGCGTCGAAAGAATAATTAATTGTCGCGTAGTGCAGTATCATCGCGCAAAGCAGCCTCACATATACTTTCAGACCTTTAATCAATCTTGTCTACAGTGTCTAGTGTTGAACTGCATGCATTGCCACAATTATCGCATCGCTTGTGTAGGACCGTGGTATGAGTAGTTCAATTTTCTAGCAATTAACCTGATGGGACCGGTTTCTATTACACTACCCAGTTAGGACCGCCGCCTTCTAATAATTCACGGTATGTGCTCGCCATCTAATGGTTGGCCGTTTGCACGCTCGAGGCGAGAGACGTTATTTGAGGAATGTTCACTGAACACACGTTATGTGAACTGTCAGTTCAGTGTAACATGTAATAGATATCTAGACTAGCTTTGGTCCGTGACTGTAAAGTGTAAAGTGCAGTTGTGTTCCCGTGGGAACCACATTGAATTTCGGGATAAGTTGAGTAGACCTTTTAGATGCGTTATCCTGGGCTAAAAGACGGCTGTCCAAAATTGAATAAAATCAGTAACCAAACACGCATCCTTACGTTGACGTCATGAGTGGTTCAGTTTGTTAACATGCCGGTCTGCCACGCAGAGGTGCGAAGTTCGATTACGGGTCCGGGTATTATAATTATAATAAAAATAAAATAAAAATAAAATTCGTTTATTTTAGACATATACCCATAATATACATTACAGACAGTGTAATAGGTCAGTTTTATAAGTATGTATTTAAAAAATAATAAGTAGTTTCTCAGTTTTCTGGCACCCATAACACAAGCTTTGCTTACTTTGTCCAAGAATATTTATTTTATTCATTTTATTTTCAATCTTTCGCATATAATATTAGCTGATGTGTAATATGGATTGATGAGATTCCTTTATTTTATAGAAAGCCGACCACTAACCTTTCCAAACTAAACGACTCATCTTCAAATCGAAATGGATTGTTCGTGAGTAATCTTTATCGATTACTACCTAAAATCGTTACTTGCGTACATGCAGTGTTGCCCAATATTAATAGGTATTTCCTCATTGGTTACCAACTAATTGTAGTGCTTTCACAATGCGTGCTAAAGCTGCGTATCAACAACGCTATAGATCTACTAAAAAGAGGGCAATAGAATTCCGTTGACAATAAATTGTGTGCTTTAAATTATCATGATAATGTGTTACTTGACATCTTATTTTGATGTTACGCGGAAACATCAGCGTATGAAATGGACGACAATGTCAGAAGTCACACGCTTAATCGTGCCGCGGTCCAGATAGACCGAGGTGTTACCGAAATTGCGCAAGCTGTTATGCGCGAGCGCAGAGGCGTGGTCTCGGTCATCATTTTCTTCACTATAATTTAATATTTATTATAATTTGTAACTAAGACCTTCTGTAGGCCTGTTGGAAGAAATTTCTTCTAGAAATAAGTAGTGCCTGCTGTGTCAGTTATATATATATGTATTTCTTTATTGTGTGCAATAAATGGTTAAATAAATAAATAATTTTTATTATTATATTCTTTATTATATACAGACTTAATTAGATATATCAAACGAAAACAAGTACAATGGCGAACTTACATCTATAAAATATATCTACCAGCTAATCACAAACGGTGTAAAGCTAATCGTATAGCGGGACAGGCAAAGCATACAAAGCTAGAACATAATTAGACTGATAGGTAGACACTAGAGAAGTGCTTACTAGCTTAATCCGGAAAACCGGACCGTAAATTGAACGCGAACGGCTAAATTACACTCGTTTAGAGCGATGGCGCCTTAATGGTTTTCGGGTCCCACGCGTAAGCGTCTTTTTCTGAGTTATGTACATTAGGTGAACACTAAGCGATGCTCTAAATTTGAGGAAAAACATCATTATGCGCCCTGCATATTCAGATAACTGAATGTGTAATCATGATCCAATCAATCAGTCGCTCTACTGTAATTATGTGATCTGTCAAATCCTGGATATTGGTCATGGCGGACCCCAGGCCCTGGCGCGCTATACCACAACCGGAATATTAACACCAAGGTAATTATTTTTTACTTTAATGTCGATTAGTTTCATCAGCTGGGACCCAAAAAGGGACTCCAAGGTTTGACAGTCGGGCAATATAAAAACTTAATCAAGTTAATACAGTATCGGAAACTACAGCAAACATTAAGAACTAAAGATAAGAACAGGAAACATGTTGAATTCCGACTTCCCTTCTGAAAAATTCAAACCTGTCGTAATTAAAATTACGTAAGTACATTTTACATTTTATAAATCAAATACAATATATCGCTCACTATCCCCTCAATAGATGCGAGCGCATGTTATCTGTCGCGGTTTCCGCTGCGGCGTTCATGCGACCACTCTACTTGTCAGTTATCCTTTCGCTGTGATATCAACAACATAATTTGCGTAATATTTCCTTGACAAAAATAAACGTAATTATAAAAAGTAAAGTGTCACTTGAAAGCGAGAAACAGTTCCGTACAGTTGCAGATTTCGATGCAATGCAATTTACATCCAATATCATTCTACATTACCTATATTTGTTACTGTAAACAGCACATACAAGTCACTGCATACGCCAAATTAAACATCATTTATAATATTACATCAATTCCGGGAAGTTCCAATAGATTAAATCTTTGGCAGACCTTCCGGAAAATAATTACCTAATTAATTGGGCTTGATTCATTGTGCGCAAATAACCTTTACTTGCATCTAAACGTCTACTACATTCTGTATTTTATTACACGCTTTATGATTAATACTAAATATTAAAGATATAGCTTTTTTTAATTACAATTTATATGTTCGCCTTTCTATTGGTTTTCTATGGAATATCGTTTTTAAGACCAATTTAGAATCAAAATGCCCCAATAAATACCCAGGAAGTTTTTAGAGGCAATAAATGGCATCATCACAAAAGAATGCTATTAAAACCGCGATAAACTTTAATAAATATATCTTCCGATCTCGATTCGTTGGCGCTGGGTCACGAATTCAGTCGAATAATTGCGTCCTTAATATTATATCGTATAACATGATGAGAATAGGCAAAACAAGGTGCGGCCTTTGGCTGACATTTGTACCGGTACCTACATTGCGGGTACACATGCCTCGGAAAGGTTGACGCGAGGAGCTCAGCATCGAAAACATTAATGCCATCCGCATAGCAGCACGGTCACACCGCAGCAAAGTCCTTTTATGTCGGAAGGAGCGGTAGAGATCATCAAATATGGCAATAGATTGTAATATACCTAGTCTCAGTTAGAGAAACTTGTAATGCAAAATATATGCTAACATTTCCTAGTTACATTTTTACCATATTAGCCTCCTGTGTGTATAATATTATTAAAAAAATCGCATTGGGGTTTTGGTAACTTCGCAATAACCTTACAAAGCTGCAACGAGAGACCTTCCACGCTCGCTTGTAACCAAATTTCGAAACCGAAACATCATCTTTCATCGAATCTTTGTTCTTTGTCTTTTTGTTAACCTTAGAGGTTTAGGCTTTTACTGCAACTCGTATTGGCAATGCGTTGATGCATTACGATTAGATAACATCGATTTCTCGGCGGCCAGTCACGAATGTATCGATTAGCTTATACGAATCAAGGAATCGTGATTTGTTAGATTAATGAGAGCGTTTGATGGCATTCTGAGGTCAACCTGTAACCTACCTGTTGTATATTGTACGCGCCTAATGTAATATAAGTATGTCTCCGCTGCACTCACGGCGCTGAGGTTAACCGCATAGCATTGTGGCGTGCGCAATGGGCGGAATCGATTTAAATACTACTATACCCACAGGTTGGAACAAAATGATGTTCCGATCTGAAAAAGGAGTTTCTGTTCGTGATTCTAACGGCCTACTAGAAATCGTCCTATAAAAGATTTCATCTCCTGTGGCACTTTGAATCGTTACCTCGATTCGAACTGTTTTCAATTTCTATTTTCGGCATGAAAAATTTGATATTTTGATGCACGATGCTGATTATCCCTATTTTAGAACCGTACTCTTTCCGTGTTACCAATGTGATTTGTTGCCAATATTGAATTTTTCACGCCGAAAATCAAAATTGAAAACCGTTCGAATTCAGGCCAACTATTATAAAATAGGGCCCCTTGTGACAACGAAGTTGGTCAATCAATACAATGTAGTACAAAATAAAGAGCCGAACAACGCCCCCTCCGCTTATCACACCAATTATTTTACAATTAATTATTGTGATAAACTAAACCGCCTAGTTTCAGCAGTTAGTTACTTTTAGGCGATTATCATTACCTCACACCTCGCAATGCAAGCAAATTCATAAATAATTGAAGATTTCTTCGAACACGGCCTGTGGTTAACGTGACATAGATATCTTTAGATCGTAACTCTAGTCTTTGATTGCTAACTTTATCGCCTCCGACTGTCAGGTAGCTGGTCATTTCCATAAAGTAAATTAATGGTCATAAAAGCCTTTTAATATGTAATAGTTATTTTTTACGTCTGACGCCAGTAAATCTCTTTCGTAATCTGTTGTGTAAACTAGTGTAATAACCGACTATTCTCACACGTTACCCTTCATAACCTACGTTCTTAATTGTAAAAGTGTAATTATTATTATTATGAGTGTAATTTCAAACAAAGATTTATTGTCATAAACTAATTTTTAAGCGATTTTGATATTGGCATATGGCGGTAGGGAGCTTTATTTTCGAAGTTGTTTACGAATATGTCTTCCTAGGACAATATGTTTAGTTTCTTAGGTCCAACTTCGAGAACGGAACAAATTGGTTTGGTTTTTTGGTGCCATCAAGCCCTCCAATGACGTTACAGATTTCATCCACATGATCTGGATCCCTGGCATTCTAATACCTTACAGGCATCGCGAGCCTTTTTACCGCACACGAGCGAGATGTGGAATGAGCTCCCTCATCCTCCCCTTGAGCCTTTCCTTTAACCAATACTTAGCGGAGTGGTAGAGGTAGCACTTGGCAGAGCCGCGTTCGTAGAGTTGGTAGAGGCGTTGACCGCGTTGACGTGAATGCCCGACGCATTCCACGATAGACAATATTATCAATCACTCACACCTATAATTACACTATCTCAAGATGGAGTCGACGCCTTTAGATCTATGTAAACTCTTGTCTATTTAAGAAAAAATAAAACAATGTAGTCCTTATAACGAATAGGTTGTTGGCTAGAAATGCAGACTATAGGCATTTGTAATGTTTGGTAAATAGTAGCCTGTATACAGGAGTTCGACGCAACCCCGCATTTCTGCTCTACTGGTGACAGTCCCAAAGATTCAGTTCTTAAATAATAAACTGGTACCAATATTTCATTTGATTCTAATGGCTATACTCATCCCACTACGTATTTTAACCGACTTCAAAAAAGGAGGAGATTCTCAATCTGTAACTAAACCAGAATACCAATGATTAATTTATATCTCAGTTATAGAATCAACCTTTTAATTAACCACATAAAATCGGCCGAAAAAAAAAAAAATAATTACAGCTCCTTTATTTTAACTTGTTTACGTCGACATAAAATTTAAACTTTGCCCTAAACTGTGATAAAAGTATGTTTACCGTCAAAAAGGCCATATTTTATCTTCGTCGAGTTGAACTGAATCACGAAATAAATGTGGATAAAATGAAATAAAATTAATTCCAGAAAGATCTTCTTCTGGAACGTGCTTATTCAGAATGGTTAGCTGCTCTAAGTCATGCTACAAAAAACATCTTCAGCGGTTAAGTAGTATTTCTCGAGAAACACAAACTCAGTAATCTGGCGTATAATTCAAAGAAACACCTTCATATTTGTTTAATTTAAAACCATAACATGTAAGATTAAGCAACGTTCACAGAGTGCGGGAACTGGATAGGTGACCGTTTCGTACTTTGAGGCTTGTCGAACTTCTGCACCGCAGCTCGCCACTCGTAAGGTGTGCCTGCCAATACCGTTGGCAAAGCGAGGTTGACCAAGGTCCGCTGGGAACCCAGAGACGGTTGAACAGTCTCCAGACGATTGGCGCCCCGACACGATATATTTTTATTATTTCTAATTTGACATAATAAATAATAATAATAAATATACGTTTATTTTCTTCTAAACACTTATGGGAAACTGATGCCTAAGCTAGGCAAGAAGCCTGTATTTCAGGTCACCAGACCCCCCCTCGCACTACTGTACATAATATCATGTTTGTAATATTATGTTACATGGTCTCGAACTTGAACTCTGAGGCAAGGCATTGATCTCGCGATACATTTTGTTTGAATACCTATGTGTAAAAAAATAAAAAAATAAATCATCTTAGAGTTATAGTCCCGGTTGTGCCCTCGAAAACGAGGGCCCGGGGTCCGCCTTGACCATGATCCAGGATTTGGCAGGTCGGGTAATTACAGTGGAGCGACTGCCATTTGACCTCCATGACCCTGCTACCAGGGGCACCTGACCAGATTTGGATCATAGTTACACATCCAGTCGCCTGAATGTGCAGGTTTCATCACGATGTTTTCCCTCACCGTAAGAACATCGGTTAGTATTCAACAAATATACATAACTCAGAAAACAGTCATTGGTACATGGCCGGAGCGGGATTCGAACCCGGGACCTCTGGGTTACGAGTCGGATACTGTAACCGCTCGGCCACCGACGCTCTTGTTTGAATACCTATGTGTATTAGCATGATTTATGAACTGATGGTGATGATTGAACACTAACCGATGCTCTTACGGTGAGAAAAAACATCGTGAGGAAACCTGCTCATTCAGGCGACTGAATGTATAACTATGATCCAATCTGCTGATCCAGGATTTGGCTGATCAGATAATTACAGTGGAGCGACTGCCATCTGACCTCCGTGACCCTGCTACCAGAGGAACCTGACCAGATTGGAACATGGTTTCACATTCAGTCGCCAGAATGTGCAGGTTTCATCATGATGTTTTTCCCTCACCGAAGAGCATCGGTTAGCATTCAACGAATGATCATAACTCAGAAAAGAGTTATTGGTATATGGCCGCAGTATGATTGGAACCCGGTACCTCTTGCTTACGAGTCCGATACCTTAACCTTTCAGCCACCGACGCTCCGACGTTTAGCTACCGTACCCATGACATTGAAAAGTTCCATATGTACTTTTCGTTTTAAATATGTATTTCTGTATTGGTTAGGTATTCCTAGCCAATATGGTTTCATCGTGCTATTAAAACGGTAATATTCTGTCCTTTGGCCCTTTGGTATCTCGCTGTGCGTCCTATAAATGAGTTATTTATAGAATCGTGGTACTGATAGAGTTTATCGCAAAGTTCTGTCTGTTCTATGTCTGGTCGTATGCACACAGTGTTATTATTGGCCCGATTGCACATCTTTGATTCATTCACACGTAATAGGTAAATATAATATTTCAACTAAAGTAAATATGCGTGTAATACGAATTTTTTAAAGAGTACTTTGATAACATTAGTGCCGTGACGGTATGCCACCACCAGACAAATATCTTTAGCTGGCCCTTTAGCTCAACCACTGGGTACCCAACCCACTGAACAGAAGGTAACCCGCTGAAACAAATATATTTATTAGGTAGGTATTCTTCGTATACCTACCTAATAAATATATTTGTTTTGGTTGTGGGTGTTTCTTTTCTATGCTTCAACAATTACAGAGCAGTGTTAACTGGTACCTAGGTTGTATTTAATTTTGTAACGGATATTAGTTAGATAGAGGTATTGCCTCTCCTTATAAAAATTTGAACGTTTACCTGTAGTTAGTGTGATAGTTACTATTGAAAGCACTCTATGGAATATGTAGGTATACTCTTTATATAAGATCTAATTGTGCTTTATGGATAACATTGAATTAAAACCACAACTTCCTTCTAACTTAATATGTAAAATATTACTCTAACAGAGGATAACATGTCTGTCAATATCTATTTTATCCTTCTTGCATAATGGAACGTGATTTCTAATAATTATACTTCATCGATAGTCTCGAGTGAATGCATCCACAGCCCGCGCAGGCGCACTAGACCCCAAATCCGTGGTTTCATCTAGGTGTTGCGGTTGTTATCGATTGCGGTGTTCTTGTAGATGTGTTGCGAAACGTAACAATAGGAATTTGGCATGCAAATTCATCTCGAATCACGTAGCGCGAGTATGCGTACACGCCACGCGCTGAGACCCAGTCACGTTAATAACTGCAATATATTCTACCAGGCCAGAATACGCAGAGCTCCCATAACGCATAATCATCGGTGGAACAGCTGCAATGAGCTTGCTGCATTAGAACGCCGCGGAGTTCTCCGGAGAGTCGTATCTGTACAAAAGCCCTCTGACTTTTGGTATTCATTCAGATAAATACACGACGCATGAGGCATGAGGCATGCCCCTTCATAAGTGCGGCTATTATTAATCTGTCAATTGCAATGGAATTTTCTAACAATTAAATGTGTCTATAGTTAATAATAACTCGACTGAACATGACCTCCGGGTCAGGTGGCGCTCCTTAATAAGTATCTTTGTGCTTAAAGCGGTATTGCGAAAACGTTGTTTTATGGTAGATCCTTATGAGAGACCATACAAAAACGGCGATGTCCTTGTACTAACTTTCTGAAACACTTAGTTATTTCTAGGTAGAACAGATTGTCGCAATGCGAAGGCTAGCAAGCATTTAGATTTGCGTAGATTACCTTAGAAATAAACATTGTAAAAGTGCAATTCGTGCAGACACCATATAGGTATAAACAGTACAAAACTTGAAAATAAGTACGAAATTGCCATTCAGATGTTTTATCGTACCTAAAGCACAGTTTTAAAAACATAAAGTCACTTTACACACACATTATGGCTTTATACAGCTACTGTAAGTCGTAACATTGCCATAAGAATGCAAATACAAAACATTATGGCGCCGGTAGGTATATTTCACGCGGATGGCAGAGTATACATCAGCCTACTCGTTCATTAACATAAGCCAAAAAACAGAGTGCAATACTGACATGCAATTTCGCAAGCAGGTCGAGAGACCATAAGTACAGAGCTCCACATTGAATTGCTTTAGCTTTCGGCTACGCCGCGATGCGCGGGCGCATAATAACGTACAACAAACAATTGTAACTGGAGCAGCCAGTTGCCGAAAAGCTTTATTCGGTTGGTAACTACTTACGCCATTCCCCACGAACGTAGGCATGACGAAATTACAGCATCTGTCCATGGGGTACGTAAATAATGGAACTAGCGGCCCGTCCCGGCTTCGTACGGATAGTAACCTCAACAAATTATACCTCTAAACCTTCATCATGAATAACTCTGTTTATTCGTAAAACCACATGAAAATCCGTTCAGTAGGTTAGAGATTATCGCGAACAGACAGACCGACGCGGTGTGGGCCTTTTTTTAGAGTGTTTTAGTTTTGTAGTGGATTACGGATTATTGCCTATTATATATTTATTATTATATTGCCCATGAATGGGAATGGAACTGTGATATCGACGGACATAAAACGAGCGCTGCAATAAATGGGATAAAATAAATTTGATGTTGCTTGTTAAGTGCACTAAACTTTATTACCTTTTCGTTTAATTCACACCTTCGAATAACCAAGACCACTAACATCAAATTATGAAATAAATTATTGGCATTTAAACTAATAAAGTCGGTAATATAGGATCTCCTCTGTCAGTCAAATTTATTTATAATATTACTCCTCTCTGGAAAAAGCCGCGGCGGAAGCTGAGAAAAAAATAAACGAGTGATATTAAAAGCGGATCTTCGCAACATGTCGTCGCTCAGACAAGCTGTTAATAACGTCGTTAATTAAACGTTCATTTTAATAAACAACATATAAAATTACGTTTGCAATCAATTAGCAGCTTTAATAACAGAGCGTTGCGGATGGTACGTTGTAAAACTTTGATTAGCAGTTAATTTTATTCATTGCTGCTTGTTATAGTGAAATCGATACTTAGCGATTCATCAACTGTTGCCTGTTGTAAGTCCACTTATACAGGAGTATATTCTAATAATTAATGACTCATAGAGCTTTAGCTCTGTGTTCCGCAACGAGGTTACTTGAAATAAGTCCCTTAGGTGCACATCTGAAAAGGATTTATTTAAATTCTAACTAATTATTAAAAGTACCTAATTATGAAAATTTGTGAAGGTGTGTTTTGTATAATAACACGTGAACTGATGAACAGATTGATTTAAATTGCCATCCCGGTTGCCATTGTCATCTACATATTTTTATATTAAAATCATCATCATCTTCTTAGCGTCAGTCAGTCCCGGTTGTGCTTTTCATTTAAAATTCTATTAAGTACCAATTTAAACGATGATCTATCGTAATGGCGATTGAATACTAAAAGGAAAAAAAGCTAAACCTAAAGCTAAGCTAAAGCTAAACCAATAGGGGCCAGGGTAAAGCTAGAAAAATGGGTTGAATAAGAATGTGGCCCGAATTCACGAAACGTTTCTTCAATTTATTGGCAGTTAAGCGCCAATAAAACTAAATAGCTTTTAGGGTCATCGCTACAAATCCTGGCTACACAGGAGTTGCAGCGGTAGAGCAAAGCAGTCCAGCGATATTTAGAGCTGAACATATGTTACATTATATATACTATATATATAGGTACCAACTTTTTAAACAAAATATATAGGCGCCGATACCAAGCTTGCGCGACCTCGCCAATTCGTCCGTGTGTGTGTGTAAACTCGCGCGCATACAACTATTGTAGGTGCTAATTACAATGTGCACCTGCCAAATTGGCGGTGAGCGGTGGATGCGTTACGGCGCATTGTTGAGCCCACACGCGTGACTCAGCCGGGTTGCGCCCGCGCCGGTGAGCGAAAACGTTCGGCCAGATGTTGTCAACTTTTTTTAATTACTGTTAATTTTTTTTTTTTTTTTTTGGGCTTGAGTTGTTAATAACATCTTCATAAGCACAACCGTTTCATACTCCTTTTTAAAATTACTTTCACAAAAATAGGTGGGTACCAATTTTGTCAATAACTTCTTCATCCCATTTCAACCTATTCCTTCCATTTCGTAGAAAAACTAGTGCAATGGGCATGAAATTTTCCATTCTGCAGCAAGCTATTAAATTGGAATATGAGTTGGTTTCTAATATTTCCACTTCACCGAAGGAATCTGTATAAAACCTCTAGCCTATTTTGGAATGTAAAACATAATAACGTTTTATTTAATTTGCCATTCATAATCCAGTAAATAATATCTGGAACGTTTTTAAATATATATTATTGTTTTTTAAGCATGTCATCATCATCTAGGCGTTAAATCCCGGTTGCGCCCCCGCGTGTTTTTTAAGCATGTACTTACCTCAAATGCAACAAATCACCCTAACCTAGCTTAAGATAAACACAAAACATACAAAATGACGAAAACGTCATTCTTAAATGTGTTTGGCAGTTGTCTGTCTAAACCTTTATTGCCAATGATTGAGTACCTCTGCACCTCTGCATAATCCTTCACAACACCATACATCCTCTGCCCGCCGTCTCCTTGGCATCTTCTGTTGGTATTCAAATAATTGACAGCCATTTTTGGCGTACAACTAATCGTGATGCCAAATAAACGGTAATCAATAGATTGGAACTTCAATGGATAACGTGCTACTTGGATTTCTGTCTTAAGCTAAGGTTACATAATAAATCTTCTTATTGTTATGTAAATTGACGCAATTACATTTTAAAAACAATTGTAGTGGTGTCCACGCGAAGATTCGAAAGAACGTTTCTCGCTCGTATGATTTGGATGTGGATTGAGCTCCTAGCTACAGTATTTTCTTTGAACTAGGACATGGGTTCGTTTAAGAGGTATATTAGAGTTGCTGCCCCTGGTGTTGCTGATGCCCATAGGCGGCGGTGACCACTTTCCATTAGGTGGCACGCATGCCTGTTTATCTGCCATATTGAATTAAAAAAATTGTGAGATAGAACTATTTTAGACGAGTAGTTGAAAGAGTAGACGAGTTTGAGTGTGTAGATGACTTCTGTTATCGGATCTAGCCGATCAAGGGGCCTCGATATTAACCAGTGACGAGTGCTATCAATAGACACGACGGCTAAACATGCGATCGTACTATATTCAAGTGTACATTCAACAGTTTTCTGTACATCGTCGTATAAATACTTTCATTATCAAGTATTCTTAAAATAATTATTTTAAATATCAGCCCGTAATAGTCCACTGCCGGACAAGGGCCACTCCCACGAAAGGGGAGGTTATTGCCATAATCTCTATGCTTAGCTGGCGGGTTGGAGTTGGGTTGGTTAAAAATATAACGGGGATCTTTTGCCTTGATAACATTTGTCGATTGTACTACACCCACGAGTGTAAGGGGTTGGTGCTATTCTACTCTGCCGGACGCCACAGAGCCAATATCAATATGTAATGTTTATTATCCATTTCTGGATGAAGTTTTATATTATACCTACTCCGCCAGATACCTGCTAGCAAAGCATCGTAGTGTGTCTGCCAACGGTTACAAATTCAATTAAGTATTTAATTATTATTTCCATTTACCCCATTGCCAACATGTGTTGGGGTGAATCTAGATTTTATTTCATCACATATTTGTAAAAAACCTCTACGTCATTACTCGCAACGCAAATTAATTGCCATCTCATCTGCTGGTAATATGTCAGTCTATGATGTTGAAGGATACCATCCACTAATTCTATAAAAAAAAATCTCGTTTGCCGGCAATATCCCGGTTCGCCTTGACCATGATCCAGGATTTGGAAAATCAGGTAATTACAATGGAGCGACTGCCATCTGACCTCCAGGACCCAGCTACCAGGGGAAACTGACCAGATTGGGTCATCACGGATCATGGTTAGACATCCAGGAGCCTGAATGTGCAGGTTTCATCAGGATATTTTCCGTCACCGTAAGAGCATCGGTTAGTATTCAACTAATGAACATAACTCACAGAAGCGTCATTATACATCCAGCCATTTGGAAGATACGAGAATAATAAAAAAAAATTACAACAAACATGCAAACATACATACATGATATGACTTAAAAATGATATCGCACCAAATATTTGCTATACTAATATTATATAGAGAAAAGATTTTTATTGTTTGATGTTTTGAACTATCGCGGTTATTATCACACATTTTACCTAACATTGTACAAACAAAGGTACACGATAGGAATACCCGGAAGATACCTTTAAAATGTTTGATATTACAGTTTGTTTGTTTGAGTGTGTATTGGATAAACTCAATAACCATTTTGTAAAATTATGTCACCTATAAAAAGCTAGAAAGCTATCAGCGAGTAATATAGGCAATATTTACCGGGCACAGAAAAGAGAGGCTTTCCCAAGAAGCGATGGCTTGACGTCGTCAATAATGATATGCCAATAAGCTCACCACCAAGGATGCCGAAGACCGAGCGAAATGAGCCAGGAGAAGCAGGAAGCCAAACCCTGGGCCCTCGCGTGCCGCGCGGGGTCGCAACCGGGACATAACGCCAAGACGATGATGATGAACATAGGCAATATTTTATTTTCAAAACAATTAGAGATCTCTAGGAAAACTGAAATAATATAATCCAAAGCATCAAAATGGGTTCTTGCATTATTTCAGAACGGTTGCACATATTTCAATAATTCTTTTTTGTTAGATTTGTAATGATCAGGACAAGGTTATCATGTAAGAAACAAAGACTAGTAAGGGGTAGGGTAGGGTAGGCGTTAGGTAGGTGTAGGGTAGGCATAGGGTTGGCGTAGATTTGTAGAGGTAGGGTAGAGTAGGTGTAGAGGTAGAGGTAAGGTAGGGATAGAAAAGGGTTGAGTAGGCCAGGGTAGGGTAGGAATAGGATACCACTACAAGTCGCGCCGGGGCAGTAAGTCATTGATAAAATGAACAATCGAGAAGTCGCAAGAGGTGTTGATAATTTACGCTCGCTAATTAAATATCGCAAACATTACGATAAGATTTATTTTATTATTTCACGTGGTATCGTTTGTTTTTTCTTTTCTATTTTTAGGTATTATCTCAGTAAATATTCATTACAGAGAAGAATAATCTTTGAAAGCTAATATTGGTACCAAAGAATACTGTTATGGAATACTAAGATTTTTTTTTTAAATCGCACCTATTTAGTTTTTAGATTTTGTAGTTTGTTGAACTCTTGCATGTGCAACTGCATAATGCAAACGCGCTATACTAAGGTTCAAATTACATATATCATTGACATCCATACAAAATAACATCAACGTAATTAAATCATACAATAATTAAAACGTGAAACGTTTTGTTGATACTATTTTAACTATAACCTTATTCGAAGGAGATAGTACTGGGTAGTGAAGAGAGCTTCATTTTTGTGAATTGAATGTGTAGAAAGGACAATGTTACTTGTTACTGTATCAACTAAATTGGTACAGACTAGTAGGTACACATAACAGTATATTAAAAAATATAAAAGAAAATATAAAAAATATATGGCACTCTATTTTTGGATCGCTCGCCTCAATTCAAACGGTTATAAATTTTTATTTTCGACCTGAAAAACTCGATATTGTGATACATAATGCTGATTTTCCTATTTTTGAACCGTACTCTTTTGGTATTGCCAATGTGATTTCAAAATATTAAACCGCAATAGTTTAAAACATGCATGCAACTGCGTCGAAACATCGGGCTACTCGTAAACACAGGTATGCGGTAGGAAACCCGAAACATACCTTTAAAATTTGAAAAATATTTAATTTTACACGCCGAAAATCACAATTGAAAACCGTTTTTATCGAGGCGAGCGATTCAAAAATAGACAGGGTACGTTACATACGTTACGTTACGTCAGTACGTTACATACACTGTCATAGTAACAACTATGCCGATAACAAATAACAATAAATTCTGGCCAACAACAATATTAATGGTCTCGTTCCTACTCAGACGCTTCATTATTATATTGTGTCCCTAATTGGTGTTTACGCATTTCTTAATCTTATTTACATTCATTACGTATCTACATACGTAACCCACCTACCCCCCGCAAAACATAAGCAGATATCGTTATTTTTTGTCATTTGTGTGTAAGTAACTAAGTATGTACATATGGAGTTTTATTTACTTGTTCTATTTCTGAACCAATTTGATAAAAACAGAATCACGATGAAATATCGTGAAGCTTGCAAATAGGTGCCTCTGCATACTATGATGCTTTCATGATAACATTAGTTACTTACACACAATATGTATTCAGTGAATAAAATTTTACTACTTTTTAATTATGGAAAATATGGTGCAGTTGATATTATAAACAGGGTGTATTTTTTTGTTTTTTTTTGTTTTTATTTATTTCTCAGAGATACAATTTTCACATAAAATTATTACATAAAATATAAAAGTATGTATCGAGATAGTCATTTTTATATAAATACCCTACTGGTATTAATTATTATTATTTAAGTAAATAAAATCATTTATATGTCATTAACAATGCACTAACAATCATTGACTTCATTAAAATTATAAATAGGGTACCTATTTAAATTACAAATATAAATTTTAAAATGTTCCAATTAAAGTATATATGTAAAATTAAAATTAAAATTTTGGCTTTAAATAATTATATAATGTCAATTTCATTTAAAAAATATTGTCAATTAATATGTATTGTAAAGTCAATAAGATTAAATAAATGTCAACAAATTATATATTATAAAATAATGGATTCCATAAATACATTATTAATAATGCAGTATGTGCCTAGCTAAAACTTTTCATTAATATATTCATTTACTGAATAAAAAGGTTTATCTAACAAGAAGTTTTTGAGAAGGGTGGCAAAATGCGAGTAGCTACTGGCATTTTTAATTTCAGATGGCAGGTGTTCATAGTACACTGGCCCAATGACACGAGGATTTTTAGTCGCCAGTGTGGTATTGTGTTGCACCGATTGCAGTTTACCATTTTGGCGAGAACGACTTTTAATACGTGTGAACGAATCAATATTACGTCTCGTAAATAAAATTATTTCATAAATGTATTGGGAAACTTGAGTCATTATTTTATTTTCAGTTATTTGTATAAAGTTACTGTAATATGATAGCCTATCCCAGTCGTTTTGGGTTGAGACTTTGGGACCCTAAGACCCTGGTGCACAAAATATTAAAAAAAATAATTGAAATTGATCTGGCTCGTTCCTCGGACAGGGGATAAATCCTTTCCAACGAGGAAACACAGTCAGCTTTCTTGGCATCTTTCCGGGGGGCAGTAGTGTAAACGATATTTTATTTTTATTGTTTTATAAGTATGTATTAGTGTTTATTTTTATTGTCTCTGTCAATATGTTGTGTGTACCTCTATAAATTGTTCTTATTCTTGACATACATAAATTGTATTTTAGCAAATTCCGCGCTAAGGTGAATGAAGAATAGCTTGATAACCTGGAATTGAAAAACTGAACTTACACTTTCTATCTCGATCATGTATAATCCCAGTCCGGCGCAGTAACCATTGAGCCATACTAAATTCCAAACAAGTAAGTAAAGTACTTCTGACACCAAATCTTCATTTAACCACATAATATCCGTTGACCTACTCGTGGGAACGGATACAGAATGATTGAGAAACATCAAATATTTTTTTACGGTGCCATCTAAATTGCCGAATCTAATGAACAATAAAAATAACCAGGCAGATACTTACCACTCTAGGCCACCGATATTGATGAACAATTTTTTCTTACCTGTAAATAAAAAAAAACTTTACGTTAATAATATTATTTAACTTAAAGTTATTAAATATTAATTACATAGGTAGGTACACAATATTCAAAAATAAAGTTTCTAAAATATTTCCCAATCGACCCACAAAAAGAAACCTAAGTTTGAAAAACCTAGCTAGACCATATTAGTTACTGCCAAAACAAAAAGGTCTTCTTACATCTGTCCCATGACAGATGGTATCTCTTATGACCTAGAAACAGGACAATCTGCAGGTCTGCCTGTGACAACCAGGTACAATATGTCTAGTTTTGTTATGTAAGGCAAACGCTCTCTAACGATCTATCATCATCATTTTGACGCTTCCGCACACATTACGCTTAGTTTATTCACATTACTACAACTATTTTATTTCTTACTGGTTCATGCTATCTGGGCTAATAGTACAAAAATAGTACACGAGCTAGTCAGTTTTACCCGCTTGCAGCAATACGAAATAATGAATAAATCAATATCAAATAAGCGTAAACTGATTTCAACGTCATAAACGACTTGAAAAGCGCAGAGGCCATGTCGCCACTCTGCAGAGGGTTCAATTCCCGCGTGGCAGAAATTGACATGATGATTTTAATTTCTGGTCTGGGGTTTAAGTGCCCCACGACACAAGAAAACTTGAGAATGAAGCGTTTATTTATTCATCTACGTAATTGTTGCCACACAATTACCGAACAATAAATGTCGGATGATAGGCAAACAATCGCAAGATAGCATCATACAAGGCGGATCCGCCAGCCACTTAGTCATACAAACAAAAATGAAGGACCTCAAACGTGGATGTTGCACGCAATAGTGCCTCGAATGCTCCACATACCAGCACAACAATAGTTAGTCATCGGGGCGGTGATGGACACCTCAAGGTTCTGATCTGGGGCCGATGTTTGATAGATCATACACGGCCGGGGCGGGGCGCACGGGAGCCGCGCGGCGCCACACGTCACTGTACAATGGTGTGGATTTCGCAAGCGGCGACTGACATCGAGATAATCTCACCAGTTGACATTCACACTTCTAGTTTAAGGCTAGGGACAAGACGCCGCGTGCCGGTGCGTGCCAATGGTCGGTTGAGTGACACCGCATTCTTAGGATTAACGAAGCGGCGCCGGCGCCTGCGACGCCCTCGACAGGACCACCCTGCGAACGCTGTACTGATCTAGCTGGTTAAGATGATACTTGTACGAGTATCTTACGTCCACTTTCTAGGTACCTATACCTAGCAACCATATCATGCACAGCTGCTTATTAAGTAGTATCTAGTAAACATTCCGTAGGTTGTACAAATAATTGTTTACGTATAATTTGTAAAGTATATTTTAGGAACAAACAAGTGCTGATAAGCGGTAGACACCTGTTGCTATGCTATACATGTTGTTTTTACTTAACTATTAGTATAATTTATATGCATACAAATGTAATTAAACATAGATATTTTATGAGTCTTATTTAGCACCAGGTGGGATGGCACTCTAATCCTATAATGCGAAGAAAGTCCTACGTTGACGGGTCGGATAATTGGTCTCAGTCCATCATTTCACCATTACCACTCTACGTAAAGAGAGTCATCCTCAAGTGTATCATAAACTACGTAAATACCTAGTTTTAATTTGTAGCCACAAAATAAATTCGGTGAAGCAGCTAGGCACTTACCTAAATACGGTGCGTATTTGCTTATCAGTCGACCTAGTATGTATCTATGTATATGCAAGTGTGATGTTGGAATATTTATCGTCAACGTGAAATTTAAGTAATTGGCAGTGGAATTCTCCACTTCGGAATATTTTGACATTGTAGAATGTGTTTATTTGCCATTTAAAACGTGTTTTAATATTTAAATGTGGTCCTTAACTTTAAATGGGAGGTGTCTGCGTCAGTAACATCAGCGCAGGCGCAAGGTGGGACACACATCTGCACTCTGAAATGAAGTCGTCCTTGCTAGGCTCCGCTAGAACCAGGATCTAGAAACGTGCAGGGTTTGACCTTATATTTTCATACCTATTATTATGAATAAAATGGGTCTTGAGCCAATCCAAGCTTCTCATTGGCTTTAGACGGACATAAAGTGTATGACGCAGAGCTTTTATTGTTATTTTGTCCAACCGCTGACTATTTGATAACCTTCGATGTGCTGTATAAATTTAGAGCAGGTACAAATATATTTTACCTCCATCTTTAGCAGATATGCAGGCCTTTATGATATGTATTTGCTTTGCATACCTACTGCCCATAAATATTTTTTTACTGCTCAATTTGCCGCCACTGTAATCTTAGTGTTGGAACGAGTAATTCGTAAGCAAGAGATACCGAGTTTGATCCCCAGGTGCCGCCACGTACCAATGAGCTTTTTCTGAGTTATTTACATTAGTTGAACACTAACCGATGGTCTTACGGTGAGGGCAAACATCAAGGTTTCGTCAACTATGATCCAATCTGGTCAGGTTCCCCTTTTAACAGGGTAACGGAGGTCAGACGATAGTCGCTTCACTGTAATTACCTGGGCCTCAGAGCCGCTAATTTAGTTGGCTCGATTGATTGTAATTGGATCGCAGTAGAAGCTCAATAGTAGTTTTAATTGTATCAGAATACCAAAAACGCGTCAATCTGCGATTGAGCTGCTATTGCGATCCAATTACATTTTAATCGCCCTATTAGAAAATTACGGACTTGAGGCCCAGATCTGCCAAATCTTGGATAATGGTCAACCCCCGTTGATCCGGGCCCGCACGCTAAATCACTACGGGGACATTAACACCTTATCACACTCAACACTAATAAAGTGTTGATCCAAAAAAATTCAGCTAGTAAGTATATATTTACACAACCTTAAACCCGCAATCATAACCGTAAAACGCGATTGAATCATCGCCAGGTGGGATCCGGTGCGCAGGCGCAGGGTCATCTTCACTATGCAATGCCGTCGTCCTTACTCCTAGATCCAGGCCTACACGGCCATTTACCTTCATAAGAATCGATTAAACTGCAATCAACCTACAAACTTTGAAGGTGACCAGTACATTATGTCATCTTATGTAATGTTTGGCGGTTAAATATGCAACTTTGAGGACTAGTTAGTTTCTGTGAGTTGACTTGGTTTGGTCATCAAATTATGTGCCTCCTACCATTATTTTCATTTTTTAATACTATGTATTAATTATACATTTTTAACAGTTGTGCTGGTAATAAATCGGATGGCCATTAACTTCGTTAGAAATTGGTGAAAATGAATATTTTTGAATCAATTGAATGTAGACAAGATTAACAGTAAGACAAAAGCCATAAAATGTAATTATTCTCCGCCTCCGTAAACATTTATTAACTAAACTTTAGACTTTGTGTTCACGAAAATACTTAAATCAGTAGGTACCTTTAAGTATGTTCATATTCTGTGAATAAAATACCCGAACATCCGTTGATTTCAATTTATAAAAACAAAAAATAACAAAAAAAAAGCTACGACTATCGTTGACACATTTGCACAGATTCGATTCGACAAGTTTAACAACTAACCTTGAGGACTATGATTTCGAGGTCTTTTAATTTCATTATATTTTTACTATTTTAATTTAAGTAGATCCCTACTTAAATATTCAACAATAATATATACACATTGCATTCGTTGTTCAGACCCCGAGGCCAGACGGATCCGTATGGACATGACATTACAGAATATTATTGCTATGATTATTAATGTACTATTGAGAGAAAAAGGTCGTTTAGGCTGACGTCTTAACTTGCCCTTTGTAGCACGGAGTGTATGGTAAATAAAGTAAACATTTCATTGCAAATTGATACCCAGACCCGACAATTAACAATACAAGATGCAAATAACGCATATAAAAATGAGAAAAAAAATACACACAACTTACAACAAATATAATAATTTATCATTACCATTTATTTATTATTGAAATTCATATTACCGTTATTTACAGTTTTATAAAAAGAAAAAAAGCATACATAATTGAATGTGTAATTTTCTTTAAAAGAAGTTGTATGTAAGAAATAGTAAGGATGAACAACATGATCACATGATTTGGGAAACGGATCACTAGTAAAGACCGAATGCTATTATTTGAACCTATTCCGCTAGTGCCGAGCGTCAGTCAGGCCCCTTTCAAGTTGTTAAACACTCGGCAGTGTTTCCGCCGGAGTTCAAGCTAAATCAATAAGAGAAGCACCTGTGTCCTTTTCCACGCCACTTAATGCACTTCCACGCAAGTGGGCCACGCACTGGTGGCTCCCTTGGTATTGCTGATGTCCTTAGACAGAGCTGACCCTTACTATCAGATGGCCCACTTACCGGTATGCAAACTTAACAGGCATCACTGGTACACAGGCATCATTCGGCGACCTGAATGGTTCAGTTAGTTAACGTGCTGGTCTGCCACGCAGAGGTCCCGGGTTCGAATCCCGGCCGAGCAGAAATTGAAATGATGTATTTTAATTTCTGTTACGGGTCTGGATGAAGTAGATATGTGAAATAAGTATGTATTAAAAACATATAAGAAGTTTATCAGTTATCTAACACCCATAACACAAGTTTTGCTTACTTTGTTACGAATTTGTGATGAATTTTAATTTATGTTACGGTTCTGGGTGTTCTATGTATAATAAGTATGTATTTAAAATAGTAATATATCAGTAATCTAGTACCCATAGCACAAGCTTTGCTTAATTTGGGGCTAGATGGCGCTGTGTGAATTTGTCCACGAATATTTATTTATTTATTTATTTATTTACTTTAGGACTAGATGGTGCTGAGTGAATTTGACCAAGTATATTTAATATCACTAAAAGAAATTAATATGGGTAGCGATCGTTTAATACGTACCAAGAGGTTGAACAAGCGATTTCATAGCCGATAGTACACACCGGGGTCACCTGTCAGATCGCCAGCGCATCATGTCGGCTTTGGGTCGGCCTTCAATGCCATTGCTAGAGTGAACATCTACATCGTTCACCACATCGGATACCGCAGCGGTTATGAAAGCTACGAAGGTACGTTAATATGTCTTAATCGATGATTACAAATCCTGTAGCACGTGTATGTTAATGTCGGTTAAAAAAACATAGCTACTTTGAGTTCGTGAACCAATCGAGATTAAGTATATAGCACTTACTCAATACCTATATATCGGAGCCATAATATCCCCTTTTATCGTTTTTTTATAAACACTTGTTTTTTCCCGCTTTTGCTATGCTTAGGTATGTTCGTTTTTCCTGTTTGTGTTTAATTTTGTGGTGTCTGTACTATTGACGATAAATAAACGGTTTATCTATTTATCAAAATAAATTTTTACATGACCAAATAATACCTACAATAAAACAATAATTCGGGGAAACCTACCTAAATTATATTTACAAATAAAAAACTTGCCCCAAGTCCCTTGTAGAAGGATATGTTCCCAAAAGACTGGAAGCGTTGCCTTGCTGTATCGCGAGGCTGACTCTAATCTATCTATATTAGGTTGTGGTACTATGAAGTTACTTAGGCAGGAGCTGCCTATATGTAAAATTCTTGGCCAAAATTTTCGAAAACAGAATACTGTCCTCCTGTGACAGATCGCAGTGCAAGTATATTTATGTAGACAGAATGTCCTCAGGTGACGATATACAGATTAAACATTCCGCCTGATTATTCTTTACCCGATTGCGTCTAAGAAGGAGGTTTATTAATTGTATGTAATTATCACTAATCACGAACGGATAAACGGATAGAAAAACAATCGACTATCGTATCTACGATTCTATCTTTTATTTACGAGTAGTAACGTTAGTAATATTTTGTGCGTTAAGGTTTCATAATGTGGACACGAAGTAATCGCAAGATCGCAGAATCAGACCGACGATTGTAAAACATGGTGAAACCTAAATCAAATATGTTATTGGCAAAACTTAGTTAATTACAAATATTTTCAATACGTGAGCTATATGTTCCTTGAGCACTATTAAGAAGCCACTATTCAGTAAAAGTGTACCTACGTCTAATTATGAAATAAAACTAAGTAAGTCTTGCCCTCAATCATCGGTCCATAGGTAGGTACTGCTAAGCATACATTTATAGCTACTTCTAACGACCTGAGTGGCCGGTCTGCCACGCAGGTGTCCCGGGGGGGGGGGAGCACAAATTGAAATGATAAGTTTTTGTTTCTGTTACGGGTCTGGGTTTAGTATGTATAATAAGTATACAAAAAAAATTATAAAAGCCGTATGGTCTCCGGTAGAATAGAATAGCACCAACCCCGCTACACTCGTGGGTGTCGTACAAGGCGACTAATGTTTTCGAAGCAAAAGTTCTAAGAGTCTCCGTTGGCTGAAAAATGGGCGGCAGCGTTTTCCATTTTTATATTTACAATACTGCGATCTCCAACCCGCCTGCCAGGCGTGGAGATTATGGTAATAACCTCCCTTCTCGTGGGAGAGGCCATAAGTCCTGGAGTGGACCTGTGATGATGATATAAGTAGTTTATCAGTTATCTAACACCCATAACACAAGCTTTGCTTACTTTGAGGCTAGATGGCGCTGTGTACATTTGTCCAAGCATATTATTATACCTAATGTATTTTGCTGACAATGTAGTAACAAAACTCAGCAGAGAGTTGCAACAGCCGCAACAAACGCAGGTCGTAGGGTAAAGTGAAACTTTTAATTGCACCAGCGTTGCGCAAGGTCTGTATGCAGATTTAATAAAGTTTTTACGCTAATATTGCAGGCAGCCGCCAAATGAGCGAAACAATTGCCGGCGTTGCGTTCCTCTACTGTCTTAATTAGGCGTAATTGTTTTATCACAATTCGAAGGTATAATCTACGTACTTAATATGGCAACGTATTATCACAGACTACTTTGGGGGGGTTACATTCTATAGTTTCTTATCTATAGGTACGATTATGTTCTTTTACAGTATCATTAATACAATTCGATTACAAAGGCAACCTAAATATAAATTAACATTTTAATAGCAGTACCTCTACGAAAACTAGCAGTGCACGGTAAAAGCCAGAGTTACCTGTACACAAAGATCCAGCCACAGCCTATTATTGTGCATTTGTGTGTAATAAAGTTGCGAATAAAATTGAAAAACTGGAATGTGAAGGTTGTGGAGCAAGTAAAGGAGGATGCAAATATATCACGGCGTTGGTTTTGTGGTTACATAGACGTAGTGAGGAGCCTGCTTGTACAGAAGTAGCCTGTTATTGGAGGAAACCAAACCTATCGCAAGTTGGATCTCTACTGAAATTTATTAACGCCAAAGCTATGAGCAATACAAGGCAGCCCCGTCACTAAAATCGATGTACGATTGTAGAGAGATGTAGAGATGTACAAAGGTGAGCTTAACCCAACAATTAAGTTTTCTGTCAGCAAACTTTTGGATTCGTAGGAACAGGTATAACTTAAATGCAGGTACTAATCTTTGTATGTCTGATAGTCCCAGACTTGCCCATAATGACTGATTTAAATGGGCCACCACGTATACAAGAAAAAGAATTTGGAGCAGTACCCACAACAAAACTAGTTGGTACATACAGCCTTGAACGTCTTCCCATTCCGCCGGTCTTTGACCCCCCGCTTCTTCGTATCTATGTAGTCTCGCGACAGCGTGACTACAACCGAATCTAGTCCCAGAGGATAAGCAATCACATAGTGTAGGCGTGAATACCGCGTGAAGCCAATATTCCATTTGTATTATACCTACACACTTGATGTGATAACAATATAGCGCTATCAGCAAGCAATCTCACAGATCCGCCAGAGAAGTATGCGTTGAGGTGTCTAGAAACGTCTGCAGAATCTTGAGCACGGCTTGAAAAGTGATAGGTACAGATACGTACTCACCTGTTATTTATAGAAAAAAATATTATCTGTATAGTCATATAACATTTTGTTGTCGGATTATGGTTGGGGAGTAGACGTGCCATGTCCCCTTGACCGTTTCGCCAATCGGCGCGATTCGTCAACATGCACTTTCCGCTATTAGGCGCTATTCGACAACTTGATTTGACCGTGTGGTGACCGGCACAGTAGAAAGTCACAAAATGTCACTAATATCATACAAGCCAAATCAACTAGATATTACCTCCATAAATCAGGAAATGGACAGTAGCATTTTCTGTTGAGTGTTTTATGCGTAGAGGTTATGGCAATGCCCTCTTTTAATATGGAGGATGCTCAAGTTCAGCAGTGGCACCACTTTCATCCTATTAGGGATTGAGTCTCGAGCTATTTCTTTTGCTAATTCGTAGCTTTCGCAGTGTTATAAATGTAAAGGTATAAATTTCAAAAGTGCCACTAAGGTGAAAAATGTAAGGTGGTGGACAATTTCAATAATAACCGTCAAGATAAGGTTTTAACAAAATAAAACAGAATTCTAATGTTTAAAAAAACATAAACTTAATGCCTCCCTGCTCTACATAGTAGAAATTTTATGAGTGATAACATTATGTTTGATATCTTAGCATATCTTATTCAATGCTATCAGTAAAACTTTCCGCAGGGGATCCGCGCGCGTGATATCGAGTATAAACACAAGTGCAATCGTAGCTGGGACCAATAAGAAACACGGAAGATAGCTAAGTCCAATTGACAAAACACGCCATCTTTCACGGGCAAAGGTCAAAGTGCACCTTGATTATTCATCAATATATTGCTAGATAATTCGCAAGCATCAACGCAATGAGTACATAACTCCGACTTTAAACATTTAGCTGTTAGAACTAGATCCAGTCTACAGCATGTAGCATAGTCCTTTAACGTAAAGCCGATATCAAGTCGAATATATATGTTGCTGTACACAACAATGTTTACTATGAACAACTCTGAAATCGCGAAAAGGTCTTTTCCCATTTGCAAATCACACTGGTTGAACGAAAATTATACAATAATTTACTTTTATGGAGCACTAACGTACATAGTTAACTATGATATAGCGATGAGTACATTCATAGCCTCCTTGTACCTTGCATCAAAAACCTAAAGGAAGCACGAACCTTGTGTCCCACTACTAATCAAGGTTTTCCCCAAACCTTATCTTCAAAAATTTTAAATAGAGTTCTTGAACTACAGCGTCGATCGGATCACAATCATAATAAGCGGTTCTATAAAAGTGGCGACTGTATATAGACATTTCACGACGGCCGCATTGGGGTCAAAGGCTCGGAGGCGCGCTGCCTGCGCCCGCGCACCAAATGTCACGGCGGCCGGATTCACGCCGCGCGAGGCAAGGGCGTCTGCTCCTGTCTACCCTACCACGGCGAACAAGGATTTACGAGCCATTCTGTAGATACGACGAGATGCTTCGTCGCTCGTTGCTTATTTTCTTATTTTAAATTGAGGGTTTGTAAGGAAGAATAGGGGGGAGCTGTTTGCTCAGCAGTGGGATGGTACAAGCTGATACAATAATAATAAGTATCCTACCAGGGAACACGCAAGCAAATTTAGTTCTATGGAACGAAAGCCATTCATTTGTTACCCCGACAGCGGCGAAGCCCAAAAGAAGGGGTTATTGACGTTAACGCCTGTAACTCAAACATTGTGTTTATGTTATAGGCTGTCATAGGTTATTTCTTTTCATCGCTCATAAATAAAGTTAGACAGTTTGTATAGTACGTAAGTAGGTTGTGGTATCGAATTTTATTTAGGTAACTTTATGCACCCAGATATTCAACAGTATTTCGATAACTTTGAATATTTTAGTTAAAATAATTTATAGAGCTATAAATATGCTAAATAACTGCAAGAAAATATTTTACAATCTTTTCTCTCTACCTAAGGAGCGGCTGTACGCAAAAGGTTGTACGTAAATAAACTAGAAAACTATTACACTACTTCCAATTCTATTTGCCTGTTTAGTCTAAAAAATTAGGCCAGAATAAAAGAACAAACACTCGTCTTTGTTACATGAACGGGGACGGCAACACAGAATTGGAGCATGAAAATTGATATTCTTAAATCCAACGCAACAGTAGATCAATCTATTCTAATCAAATATGCAGTTCCAAACTGGTCTGTTCACAAAGGCGTTGACTAGGCGCGGTATTTGTGTATAATTTGGGGAATGATTGAGACGTAAATGGTTATTGGTGCCCGCGGCGTGGACGAAACCGGCCGAGAGAATCGATTGTGTACGCGCTCTATGGCTTGTGAAACGCTGTAAGGTATTCTGAATCGATTGCGGATTTATTGCATAGACACCGGCGGTGGAGCGATCCTGAAGCCATGGAGGAAAGGTCAAAGTCGGTGCACGTCCCGATCTAGCGCACTATGCCAATACTTACGTACTATTGTTGTATCACGTACATCTAAGTGTCGTGTCGCCATTGTATGCCAAATCGAACCTAATCAATAGCATTAAGTAACGTTTTACATAATCTGTAATAGCATATACCAATACGGTATTAAATTGGTCTATGATAATAGGTATACAGTCGTAAAGTTCACATTATTGTGGTAGTGTAACCATCGTAATATTGTATTATAATCCTAACTACAATAGGTATTATAAAATGAAAGTCTATTTGTTTATTTGCTCTTTCTTTACTTCGAAACGAATCATTATAAGGCACAGATAGCTCAAGGGCGGAAATGTATGGATTATTGTGTCGCCATTCTTTAATGTAGGTATGGATTGAGTTAGTTTTAGGTAGGTATCTACTGATTAAGAATAGCAAAACACAAGGATTTAAATGATTATATATTGCATAATACTCGTATACATAATCACTGAATAGATTAGAACTTAAAATTAAAACAGTCTTTATTGTGCCTACTCGTTATCCGATAACTTCAGCAAAGGCAGAATATTATTTCCAAGCAGATAATGCAAGCAAATCTTAAAATCGGTTTTAAATAATTTACACTAGTTACTTAGCTAGGTGTTACTTTTAATAATTAGGTACAACACACCTACGTTAACTGTTCAGTATGCATAGTAATTAATACACAGTGACCTTTAGCTAAAAACAATAAATCAACAACACACGTAAAGGTTAAACTTTAGAAGTGAAAGTATCAAATTAAAATTTTGTTAATCCCCTGTCTTCGGACAATGGGTTCGCACCGCTCACGAAGAGATAAAGAACATGATTTATATCCCTCGTTATGCTGCAGATCAGTACGAAATCCTTTCGTCGCCTGCTGGTTACCAGATAACTGTGTGCAATAAGTCAACTCAGAACCATATATCCATCTAGATGCTATTGCCATTGTTCTCTACTTGCTTTCACGTGTAAGGAGAAGATTTCAGATAAACGACAGTGATACCTGAGACAATGGAACTTCCGATATGCACACGTAACTTTACAAACTAACATAAACTGGAATACGAAATGGTGTGATGTGGTGATATAGTTTGTTTCTAAGGCGGTTACTACGCACGCAAATCGCCTGTTTCATTGCGCGATAACTATAAGGAAATTACTTGTTGAGCACATTTTGTTAATTGTGCGTATCATTGTAAAGCAAAGAGGTTTACGTCATGCCGCTCGATTCTAAGGCCAGCGGCTTAATATGTTGTATGAAATAATATCGGCCATTATAAGAACCGTCATAAGCAACAATGTTTACTCTGTTGTACTCGGTTAGAATTAAAAAGGAACCAGTGTGTGCGCAAATACAGGCATTAACTTATCAGTCTAGTCTATCTGCGTTTTTACAATTTATTGTCATTATTTCACTTCAGATTTGTCAGATATCACATGCTACCTAAAGCAACTTACTAAATATAATAGACAGCCAACTCCAAGAGTTATCTGGCGAGCGCTCTACCTGCTGATTAAGAACCTCCTTTAACTGACGGGTGACGTACAAGATGCCTTAGTAGAGGCAGACCAACTAGAGCCTCCGGAAAACAGAATGGACAACAGCGTTTATTGTCGACAATGCGACCACCAACCTATCTGCTAAGCGTGGAGATTCGCAATACTCCTCACTAATATGATGTGAAGATGGCCCAAGGCTAGCAGTTTGGTATACACCCTTGCAGATACAGTTGTTTATAAATACTAAACTCGTTTGAGCGCATAGTAGCTACAACTTATCTATGTGTTTTTGGCTCCAATTAACTTTAATGTGGGTTCTTAAAACAATAAATTAATTCGAGACCCTGAGAAAATTATATCATTTGAACGAAACATTTACGTTACGCTTTTATACGCAGCATTTAAGCATACTAATTACTCACTTACAAAAAGCCAATCATATAAATTCCTCGATGGCCCTCAATAAACGATCGATCTATGAAAATGTATTACAAGGTAAATTCGATGTTAAGACGCGACAAGTAACAATTTTATTACCTAGTTAAATTCATAACTTGACATGTTCATATTTTTAATACATTTTATGACCATGAAGTGGAAGTTGTTACTATTATTTACAGTTTTCAAGTATATTTCAACTAAATCTAGTCATAACATCACCTGATAGAAACTACATAAGTATATGAGTACGTCACAATTAACATACTTCTAACTACGCTACAGTGAAATGTACTTACTACTTAGTGACTGCGTTATCATTTCCTAGTTGTATCACGGCAGGCGGAGACCGTGGAAAATTTCAAAGCGAATCAGCTCATTTTCGCGATAGCACCGAGGCGGCGCGCGCGCATGCCCGCTTATCACCGCCCGGATGTGAATAAAATTAGTCATGCCCCTTCGAATGAACACTTTCTTTGTGGTCAGGAAAATGTAGGCAGCCGTTGACTGCGTGATATCGTAGTCAACGAATCTCCTTGTGAGATAGAGCGTTATACATGTCAATCTATTTGCAGTTGTCTATTTTATTGGCTACACTCTCTGCGGATAGGACGTGTGATCGCATGAATACATTGTAACTTAATTTATTGCCACGATACCGATAGGTCTAACTTATCATTAATATAAATTTATACTGTAAACAAAAGTCGTATAATAAATTCTAGGCATGATGTATATATAATACAGATAATAATGTTGTAACTCTAATACTTAATGCAATGACACAAGCTTATGTGAACTTTGGGCAATCTCTTGACAGCGGTCATACCCAGTGGGAAGGTAGAACATTAAATTAAAAATGTAGACGCGCAAACAGCGACCGGCGGCTGCAAGCGGCCATTTATCATGTGATGTAAAGATTATTTAAGATGGTATCTTCAAGGATCCATTTCACTTGGAGGTATCTCACGATGTTTCATCGGCTCCCATGCGCAGTGATTTATTGTTAACGTAATTTTGCGAACATTCTGAGGGAGACATTCTTTGTATTGAACAATGCTCAGTGTATGTGATGTATGAAATGTATGAAGTCGAATTGAGTTTTCGTTTCTTTCGGCAAAGGTTCAAGGGGTCAAATTCGTTGGTATTTCGATAGATCTTTCGGTTCGGCTAATGAGAGCGGCTTGCGCCACGCGTCTCGGCGCCTGCGCACCCTTTGATCTGCCGCCGCCCGTCGTGAGACACGTGTTGGACACAGAGAGCGAGGAAATTAAGACCGCACAGTTTAACTGCTCTCGCTGCTCCATGGTAGACCATAGACTAAAATAATATATTATGAAATAAACATATCATAAAAGTTATTTGGTGTTTATAATACCCAAAATATGTTTTGTCACTTTCTTTTAAATTTAATCATAAATAAAATAACAGACAGGACAGATAAATAAAGACAAAACATATTTTTGGTAAAATAGGTTTGGTTTATAACGGTGTGGGTCTGGTTAACCAGTTTACATCACAGAAACTCGCCATATATCGCCCATGTGTCTACCTTAAATAAGCATGTTTACAATTTTTGATACAGAACAGCAGTTGAACGGTAGGTAATTCGAAACCGAATTAATAATTAATATAAACGCCTAAGGCGTTATAGAAACCATAAAGTATCGACTGGTATGCAATTAACCAGCTGAGCGTGGGTAAGTAAACAAGTTATGGTCGCCAGTTTTGAAAGCAATCTAGACGAAGAGCAAGTGCCCCTTGGGAGGTCACACAAAGTTCAATAAGTGGACCCCACCCATTAGGCATGCGACAACTTACGACATACCTACATACTGTCATTGGCAAAAGACAATAACCACCTACCTACAAATGTAAATACAATTAAATAAAGCTTTTTATTTTATTGAGCAAGATCATCTGACATTTTACTTTTTATTGGTCATACGAAATATTATTTTGTAACGCATAGCTGCAACAAAATGTGAGATAGTTTTGAATAATGGCTACTGTCACATCAAGCATTCGTTACTCTCAAATGCCTTTACACTTTACACTTCGACATAAAAATGAAGATATAACAAACAAATTTTAATGATAAATAGGTACCTACTGGATTGTACTTACTGTACAACTGTAAAACTGGATGTAAATCCAGTACTTACAATCCGTATAAGTACAAAAAAACTAAAATTCGCGATTCGGGGGATAACATTTGGGCGACGACGGGAATGAACCGTATCTTGGACCCGAATATTCTGCTCTTTAAAAAAGATTAAGTAATAGTAAGTACCTAACATCTCAATTACTTGTCTAAATAATCATGTTATGGTGACTAAATTCAAATTAAAACACTATTTAGTATCTGCAACGAGTGTGTGAACGTCGTGAACTCTGCAGATTTTAGATAAATTACTAAGATAAGACTATTGGACAATACAATAACTCGAACAGGCTTGTCGAAGAACAGCATTATTAAGCACAGCCCATAGTAAATGGCATAGTTAATTAGAAAGATGAGTTGTTCCATGGTCATAGAGCTTAGCCGGCGTGGAAATATTTTCCGCGATTTCGTCTGCGTAAAAGTCGGTGACTACGTTCCGGACACGTTCCCGTCGGAACCACATTGAATTTCGGGAAAAACTGTAGCCTATGTTACTCACCAGTGAATGAGTTTATCTATTACAAACAAACAAGTCTTTTCTCTTAATAATATTAGTATAGATAACATGGAAGTCAAGAATGCACTCTTATAAAAATATTTTTACATAAAATAAAAAATAATTACTTATCACGTTTCCAACTGTGAAAACACAATATCCCTGCCTATTTCAAATAAAACCATGGCCTATTTAGTATATTTCTTCGGAAGATTTTAGAAAAGGCGTTCGTGAGTCGGTGGAAGTTCTTTCGGAGAGCGTCAATAAATCACGCTTGTTAAAAGGGAAAGAACAGAGGAAAAGGAGACAGTAAAGTTGCACATATACTTAAACCGCATACATACAAACCTACTACGTAGTAGCAACATACAGGATTAAGTATCACGGACAACCACAAACGATTGACCAAAAGGCCTATTGCATTTTCTGGAGGAGTTTGAATGGCAGAAACAGCGACATAGGATTACCAACAAAATCGTCAGTACGCCGAAAATGCCGGGATACAGCGATCTAAGGAAAATATTTATGCGAGCAAGTGTAATTCACATAACTACTAAACTAGTTCGTTGTAACGTGTATGCCCTTGTACACATGATACACAACAACTATGTAACAATACACACATGTAATAACAATTATATACGTGTTAATTGCCAACCGGACATCCTCGCAATGCTCAGTTTAGTTGGTTCGAGTGGATATCCTATTACACTATAAAAACTACTTTTAATTAGTGAGGGATACCAATTATGGAAATTGGAAGGTAATGTTGCTGTCACTAAGGGTTAATTAAAGGCGGGTAAGTAAGGATAACCTTTTCAAACGTCGGGTGTCGTCATCAAAGCTACTGTGTGAGTCACAGCAAAACAACTTTTTCGTTGTATAGCTTTTTGAATAATTTTGTTTGATTTAATACATAAATATCCATGACATTTTATCCCTAAACAGCCGCATGGTGACAATAATCTCAATGCCGACGCGCTCGCCTAGTGTTGGTTATCTATAAAGTAGGTATTTGTGATTAATGAAACGTTTCCTAGTCTGCGGAGTTAAAGGTGAAGCGAAAACTTTGATAAATATCATCAATCATGAAATGAGTGGATATACCGGAGTGACAATTTCGTCAGCTTCCGATTGCTGTTGATTGACTGTTATCGGGCTGGACAAACAGACAGATATAAAAAGGGGTAGTATGAGTACTGGAAACGTATTAATTCACACAGCGCCATCTAGCCCCAAAGTAAGCAAAGCTTGTGTTATGGGTGTAAGATAAGTGATAAACTACTTACATAGATTTTTTAATACATACTTTTTATACATACCTACTACACCCACACCCACAACTCATAATTCATAATTTCAATTCCTGCTCAGCCGGGAATCGAATCCGGGACCTCTGCGTGGCGACTGGAATGTAACCAACTTAGGTCGTCAATATAAACAACCCTAAAATGAATAAAAAATATTATTATTTTGAAATCACAGCCAGTCGCAGACGCGGTCAATACGTCTCCTCCAGCTTTCGTTGAGTGCTTCGGACATCTAGAGTCTTTTGCAACAGCCATCTTAAGTCCGACCAAAGATGCCACTCCAAAGATGCCACTCCAAAGATGCCACTCCAAAGATGTCGCAACACGGATTACGATTTTTAACACGACATAACATAATCTAAATCAGCAATTATTGTGTCAGTGCGTCGCACTGCGCGTGCTACAAATAACAAATACAAAGAGCCTAGTGCTAAGCTTTCGTAATGGCCGTGAGCCTGGTATTTACAAATTACTTAGACTCTCCAGCATTGGCAGAGATTTCGTCTTATAGCTTCAGGCTATGTAAATCCGAGTTACAAAACAAATAGATTTTTGCTTAAGGTATATAGTTTGGTATTTAGCATTCTCGGAGTATAGCAGCGCAGATGGAGGCTCTTTCTTATCTACAAAAGTCAATTACGGGCTGTTCGGTTCTCGCATATGGTATAGTATCAATCATCATCATCATCTTCACAGCCCTTAACAGTACACTGCAGGACTAAGGCCTCTGTCACGAAAGGTGAGGCTATTGGCCTAATCTCCACGCTTGGCAGGAGAGTTGGAGATCGCTATGTTATAAATATAACAATGGAAAAAGCTGCTGCCCATTTTCTAGCCTACGGAGACTCTAATTATTTTGTCTTGAAAACATTAGTCTCCTTGTACGACACCCATGAGTGTAAAGGGTTGGTGCTATTCTACTCTGCCGGACACCACACGGCGAAGTATAAATAATGGTTTTGAATTATCAATTGGTGCTAAAATTGTAACTTGCGTGATATTTGCATATCAATCAACGTTTCCTATCGTGAACTGTTTGTTCATTGCCTGATGAATAGTAATGAATAGGATTGAGTATCTATTCCGCATTAGCCTGTAGTAAAAACCGCCTATCTATTTCCAACAATTTCCAATAGTAGAATTTCCGTGTTCAGACACGTTAAATCAAACTATTTTCAACGGATATACGCCAGTTTTATCATGGTCACGGGTAGACTATGACATTTATTTTTAAAAGCAACTAAGAATACTGTGTTAAACTAACTGTGTGTACCTGTTAATGTGTGTATGTATATTTTGTTGAATTAGGGATTCCGCAACAAGAAGACCACACTGGTGGTATCTTGATATATATAGCGTGTATGTTGATGAGTGTGGTACATGATGATCTTAATTACAAGATCCCATACAGGTTAAATCTGTCAACTATCTTCCCTATTAGACTTATGATGTTTTTTAATTTCAAACCAAACTACAAACCTCAAGACCTCATTAAAGAATCAAAATTTAAGTAAGTAGTATAGTAGTAGTAATATAGGCTGCGGTAACTGCTTCCCAACATGCAGGCCGTAAGTTTGTTTGCCACCTTAGTAGCAAAAAAAAGAACGACTGGAAGGCAGTTGAAATTTACCAATCATCGTCAAATGGACTACGTCTCTTATTAGGTCTCTCACAGTAGTTAACAAATGAAATCTGCCAGTCCGAGAGCCGCCAGCCAAATAGCATGGCCACATGGCAGCTATAATTGCTTTGTTCCGAAAACCTAGAAACGTCCACGTAATCTGTACACGGCGATTATGCGATTATCCGTCTGATGTTTACGTGCGATATAAATTTCGACGACGTCCGTTACATTTAAGGTGTAAGAGTAGGCGTGTTTTGCATTCTTGGGGCACTCAAGCGCTTATCAAGTTTGTGGTTACGTTGGTGTTGGAGTTGCGTTTGAAGGAAAATCATGAGGAATTAGCGTTATTATTATTATCTTATTTAAATACTTTAAAAATATCTCAGAAGTACTTTTTGACGACCTGAGTGGTTCAGTGGTCAACATGCCAGTCAGCCACGCAAGAGGTCCCGGGATCGATCCCCGGACGGGCAGAAATTTAAATGATGAATTTTAATTTCTGTTACGGGTCTGGGTGTTCTATGTATAATATGTATTTAAAAGTATATATGTAGTTTATCAGTTGTCTAGCACCCATAACACAAGCTTTGCTTACTTTGGGGCTAGATAGCGCTGTGTGAGTTGTCCAAGCATATTTATTTATTTATTTATTTTACTAATATTTATTTAAATGTCACCCCATATTGGTTTTAAAACTGTAATACAAAATCGCTCGTCCACTGCTGATTTACCATTTAGTGTTTTGTACTAGGTACTTTCGGGGTTTAGATCATCATCAGAGACCATAACAGTCCCTTGTAGGACTTAGGGCCTCTCCCAAGAAAGAGGAGGTTATTGCCATAATCTCCACGCTTGGCAGGCGGGTTGGAGATCGCAGTGTTATAAATATAATAATGGAAAACGCCCATTTTCCAGCCTACGGCGACCGAAAACATTAGTCGCCTTATACGACACCCACGAGTGTAAGGGGTTGCTGCTATTCTACTCTACCAAACACCACAATTTAAATTGGTAACCTATTATACCTCTAACGAACTCTTACATAACAACAGATGATCTATTTCATTATAGACTTTCGCCAAAGTTCAAAGAGATGCCTTCGGCAAAATCTAAACAAGGTACCATCTAATGTCCGCGATGTCCATCTATCACGACTACCTGTCGCTTCGGGACATGGCGCCCGCTCGCTATAACTAAGCTAGTCTTCCACTGTGATAAAGCCAGTTATTAACTTGGTTATAAATGGGGAACAATTGAGAAGTACTTATGGACAACTGGCTTTTTTACACTACCCGCAATTTCGTCCGTTTAATTTCAGTTATGCTGTGCTCTCGTGGGAACTATATTGAATTTCGGGATGAAACACGGCATATATGTTAATCTGGGATGTAAGCTGTAACGTGTAAAATTTTATCATAATCCTGTATTCATATGCAGTAGATTATGCGTGAAAGACTTAACAAACTTTTGTATTTACTATAGAAGCCGTATTCGTAGGTTAGACAAACAAAAGTGGGTTTTATATGATATGAATGAGAATAGCATGGAAATAATGGAACCTTGCATTTACCTAGTCCTAGTAGTCACGTTAGTTCCAATACGATAGGTAGTAGTCTTAGTAGATTCTGCAACTGCAAGAAAAGCTCCCTGAATATTATTGTGTCACTGTGTTTGGACATACATCTATAGAAAAAGTTCTCAAATGAAAAAGATTGTTTCATAATAAGCTTTTATCGCGCGGTATAGTACCTACTTATCAAGAATATTTTAAAGAGCCCAAACTCGATGGGGTATCTTATCAGCTCCCAATCCAACCCCAATCTCCAATTCAATCTCACTAACAATGTCTAATTTTACCTATTACCTACAAAGCAGATGCATTATGATCGTCCCTAGCGCTGTAAGGCTTGCGTAGACATCACCTTATCTATGATCGCTGCCATTGGGCAAGCCGTCGGCGTCCGGCGGCCGGCGCGCGCATTACGTGATCTCCCGCATGTGCGCATGATCATCAATTACCCCTCCCGCGGCGGATCATGCGAACAATGCTACGATACCATTACAGCACGACACATTTGTATCTATTTGCATGCGATGTTTATGAAATTAGGTACACAAGTGACAATTATAATGTAACTATTTTTGGTTGTAGGGTGTTGAGGCGAAGCGATAGCGATAGTCTTTCATATGGATATGAAGGTAACTATTTCATAATTCTATGTCAGCTGTACTGACGAATCGAGAATTAACTCATGTGCATCTTACAAAAATAGTGCTGGAAACTGCACACTAAAGTATTAAAAAATCAAATTTCACTAAATGTCCACTTATCATGCTGACCTCGAGGTTCCAATCTATCTCTAATTCAATCTTATCAAAATCTATGAATTAATCGATACCGATAATTAGACTTTTGCCGCATTGCACTAAACTTCGCTTAAGTTGTTTTAAGATATTCCTAGAAAGCATTACACCTACGCCAACCATAAGTGAAAACTAAACTCGATAAGTCACTATTAACACCGATTTTGTGACTCCTAATGCTTAGGAATAGCTTAAGGCGCCAAATTCAGAATCGCCTAAGTTTAGTGCATTAGGGCGAAACACTCGTAATCAGTATGTTCTAGTCATAATCCCTCAGTGCAGATTTTGCTTAAAACCAGTTAACTCAGAACGGAAACTACAATAATGCAAACATGCGGTTTTGATGCCCCTAATCGCACATAATAACAGTAACATTTACATGGTTAGGTAATAATATGGAATCATTATAAAATTACCGTGATTTCAAATGTTTATCACAATTGTAGTGTAATAAACCTGATGTGGATATATAATTCAACCACAAACGTGCGGGTAATTATGTATCAATCCAACCAAAAACATGTCATGTAAAATTGGTTCGCCAAGGCTCGCAAGCTCGTAATGGTGAAAACTGTAAAAAGTTATCAAATTTTATGAAGAGCCAAGCCTCTAAAGCGTTGTCCCAAATGACAACGGACATGCCACCATGGTCGTAAGACCGCTGGCAATTAGAATAGCGCCTAACTCTGCAATAACCTAACTCTACAAACTCTACACTTTGGTCAGAAAGTGTACCTTGGCCGTTTCTGACAAGTTTAGAAACGATGGCATAACTCGTTAACAGGCAGAAGGCTCTGCGCTTTTGGATGTTGATTTATTCTTCATAACAACGTTTAGTATACCGTTGAAATTACGTACAGCAGCGATAGTAATATCTTTATAGCCTCCTAAAACTGCTGTAATGTAAATTAAACGACGCGAGTTTGTGCAGCTGACATTATTATAGTATTCCGTGTGTGGTTATCTTATGACAGCATCAGAATAAAGCTTTTAAGGATGATACGATATTTTGTCAGATTTAACAATGGAATATTTTGGCCGACTGCCAAGGGAAAGAATGTATCACGGTACAAAACTTAGCAAGACCTACTAAGTAAGTAATAAGTACTTTATTGCAACAACATAGCTATAGTTTAACTTTTAAACGGTTATATTTCAGATTTGAATTGCTTGCCACATATGGTTTAAAGTAATGACTGTATAATAGGAATATTATATAATCATCATAATAAGTAGGTATCTAAATTGTGTTAAGGTCATTTTAGACAAAGGTATTTGAGGATTCTTTACCGCGTGACGTCATGCCATCCTAACTGAAATAAAGATGATTAACTCTAAAACTCTAGTTTATAGTTTTTTGAAAACCTACAGCGCTAGAAACCTGTGAAATAGATGTTGCCACAATAAAAATGTAAACGACAGAGTACGTGACAACAATAATCTATAACTTGATATCGATACCGCTTAATTTCAGGTTCGTTATCTACCTACCTAATTACCATTATAATAAACAGATTGGTAAATACAAAATTGTCCAATACCTAAAGTACTAAATTGCGGCCACATGTTAAACAATGATTACCTTTAGTTAATATCATATGTTCCTTTTATCAATCTGTCAGCTAAGATTTCTGATAATAAAATATGCTAGCTCCTTATTTTTGTAAGTACCTTTCAATTGAATCAAAGATAAATTTGTTTTCAAGTGTTGTTTACACCAATATTTGTTAATTTTCCTATACTGGTACTAAAAATAAATCACATAACAAGTCTCATAGGGCACTTTATCTTTTGGTATTAAGTTTACAAAGAACCTACATCAGTATAATACCTAGTAAGTTCATAAAGTACAAAACGTTTGGTGTAATTAAAATAATAATCTTGACGTTAATGTCCCGCTTGTGCTCTGGCGCCTGAAGGTCCGGGGTCCGTTTTGACCACGCTCCAGGATTTGGCAGATCAAGTAATTATTGTGGAGTAACTGCCATCTGACCTCCGTGACTCTGCTACTGGGATAACCTAACCAGATTGGATCATGGTTACGCTTTCGCCATAAAGTGCAAGTTTCATCACGATGTTTTCTCTCATCGTAGGAGCGTTGGTTAGTATTCAACTAATGTACATAACTCAGAAAAGAGTCATTGGTACTAGGCGGTTTTAGGATTCGAACCCGGTACCTCTCGCTTACGAGTGGGAACCACCGACGCTCACATAAAGAACAAAACCTTTGAAGCACGTGAAATGTCAAGCACGGAGACACCGTATTGTGCAGTGAGCCGCATCGGTAAAGATCCGACAGTTGCTCGGGGCTTCGGGGGTTCAATTCCAATCGCTGATTTACCACCATACAACCTATACACGAATCGTGCAATCTTTCGGATATAACCTTAAATTTAATAAGCTTTATTGTTTAGCAGGTATCTGTTGAAATCGGACAAACATGTCTTTTCATGTCTTTACGACGAGATGTTAAAACAAAATGTTATTTTTATGACGCAGTAAGTCAATGGGTTTGTATGGCGAATGATTGAAACAAGTCCCCAAGTTAAAGATTCTCGGAAGGCCTCCATTTAGCAAGAACAAAGACTACCTCTATGACTCCTATTTAACCTGTGACTTCGTGTTTTTATGTCTTCGGAAACAATCGCGTTAGGGAATATCACCAACTGTTTTCAGGTCACTAAAAAGGTTTATCACTTTAACAGCTCATAACAGTCACTTTTGGACATGATCCTCCTCTACATTAGTGGGCGGTGTAGCCATAATCTCCACGCTTGGCAAACGGGTTGGTTATCGTGCGAACGAAAACTCTGTTGCTTATTTTTAACCGACTTCAACAATGAGGAGGAGGTTCTCTGTTCGACTGCATGTATTCATCATCATCATCGTCTTGGCGCTTATCCCGGCTAATGATTTCCTACACCTTCTTCTCCACTTTCGTCTGGTCTTTGGCATCCTCGCGTCGTAAGCCGTTGGCTCTCGCATCCGGTTCAGCAACGTTAATTTATCGTTTCGTGGGTCGCCCGCAGGCGAGTTTCCTTGATCTTAACCGCGAATGTAAGATGCCAACTTTTGTCCGTGAATCGTTCGCGTAACTCTGTGATAAATTATAGCCTATTTCTTATTTTGGGATAGCTACAATACTGCGAAATGTCATTCAAATCCGTTCAATAATTCTTGCGTGAAAGAATAACAAACCTAAACATGAATCTCTTCAGTGTTACGCTATTACTAGGAAGATAGGATGTGATACAGTAGTAAGATTAGTGAGCTTTTACGAAACCCGTAAGAGGAAGGGTTAGTGCTGTACTTTACTCTAAAAGGTACCACAAATCTAGTAATGGTCAATATGGTGAAACATATTTATATTTATGAACAGAACTTACGATAAGCCTTATGGGCTAAGAACATAGCAAATATTTTGCCATCGGCTAATCGAGACATAGGTTACTCGACCTAGGATGACCTACAAACGAGCAGCCGAGTACTTTTAGTATTAACACTTGAAACAAACGATGTCGCGGCGCGGATACCCAATATTGATTCACAGCGCACGCGCCCCTCGTGATGTAACAAATGTTATGTGAAAAAGAGTTTGTCAACACAACATTGTTAGACACGGCATTGTCACGGCGTTGCGAGACACATCCATGCACGTCATACCGGCACTAGGTGCCAAAACACAGTATACTGTAATGGGTGCGTATACTATTTAGTTACACGAATAACCTTTTAGCAATGGAATAAGGTATTTCACTGCGACTGGGTTGGGTGCGTCAAAGCATTGCGTGCGGTGCCGATAGACAACGCCATTAAATGCAATTGAATTTAAACGTGTGTAGAATATTCTATTGGCTTCTTTTATGATGCTGTAGCTTGTACTCGGGCTTACGTTAATGTGGGTGCCAATATAAGTAAACATACTAACCTACTTACGATAATTAGCTACCCACGTACGAATAATTTGGTTTATAAAAATATACCTTCAATGGAATAGTTTTTTGTTGTGCACCTAAAAACGTTACTATCTCTACCTACCCATTCGAGGTAACGACATTATCAAGTCAGCGAGCTCTCATAAAGTCGGAGATAGCATTGTTTTTTAAACAATAAAGTCAAATGTAGATAGCGCCCACTATCGCCCAAAATAGAACTATAGGCATACGAAAACACGGTACGCTTGTTATGATATTATGACATACTTACACTACCAAGTACTCGTACCTATCAGTTAATACAAAATCGTGTCATGTGACCAAAACAAGTAGAGTTACGCTTACCTTAAATTCTAGACGTCTAGACGAATGATAAACTGATAAACAACTCACCGTTGTTTACGGAATTAAATGCGTAATAGTCGCGTCTGGTAACTACATATCTGAATCTATATATCCCTTTATTATCTGTCCCTTTAGTAACTCGCATAAGATTATGCTTCAAGCACCCTCTGAAATTACTTTTTCCGGCTTCCAAACTAAGAACTCGTTTAATACCTAAGTAATTGGCTTATAAATGTTTAAAGTTTATAGTTTACTTACTTTTGACAGCTGTTAGTATTCCCAAACACAAATAAATAAATAAATAATTGCGACGTATTGAATGACATTCTTAAACTATCTCCCGAACGCTTATTCCATCCTCCAACGCTTTTTTGTTACCTTCGGGGTAACATAGTGCCCAATTCTACTTCATAAAGACAAGATAGTCTAGATATCTTGAGTCTGGTAAATGAAAGCGTGACCTGAGAAAACATAAACATGAAAAAGAAATTTCATCCTTAAGTAGGTATATAGTTCACTAACTATATAGAGTAAACTATATACTTAACCTAAACTTTTTTTAATTTTAGGGCACGGTTACGTTTGCGAAACTGTCAAACTAGCTATTATTTATTTTCATCATATTAGGTAAAATACGTTTAAAAAGAAAAAGACAAAAGTGGAGCACGATAACGATATGAATTCTAAATAAATTGACTTCTATACAAATAAAAAGCAGAAAAAAGTGTGTCTGTACATTGAATATTTTTACAAAAAAATAAGTTAGGGCGATGAAGAAATAGTAATAAAATAAGAAGTTTTTAATTTTTTGTCAGTCTCATTGTTTGTCTGTTTGTACACGATAATCTCCCGAACGGATTTTAATGAAACTTTTTTTGTTATGTAGCTATTAAGCCTGGGCAACATGGTATAATTGATTTTGGAAACTGGAAAACCTGATGTAGAACCATAATAGACCAGCTACATTATGGAGGTTATTTAAAATAGTCCCTTTGGGAAAAAGATAAAAACGATTTCCACGCATACGAAGTCGCGGACAAAAGCTTTAATAAATCTTTAGATTTCTGTGAATCAAATGTGACAGTTTATCTGGTGCTCTACTTTTGTCTTTTTAAAATGACACATACTTCACTGTATTGTTAATTATATCAAATCCTAGAGGTGGAGCAAATCAGTATCCACGTATCACAATTACTCAGCATAATATTATTATCACCCGATACGAGTTCGGGAAGGTTTCCATACCCCCAACCAAGATGTGTTACGTCGTTGTTTATCCAGTATATGCCAATGATTGGCTGAGACGTGGGGAGCCGTGGGGAGCTATCAGAGCCTGATAACCCAGGAGGTCATGTCACTGATGATGCGCTTGACTCTCTGTGTGATGTATGTCTTAGTCGACTTCACTACAGTTTTATAGTTAGTAACTTTACCTAGCACCCATATTTTTATTGCCTAGAGCGGCACTAGTCGTTCAGGATATCCTTCCTTCACCTTTTCTTATTGTTTCTTCCGCACCGCCTACCGCTTTCGATTTTTTTTTCACGATTGACTGGTAGATAAGGCTACTTTAGCTTTAAGTCCGCCAATGTACCTTTAGTGGATAAAGTTTTAATAAATAAATAAATAAATATCTGCAACCTAAGGGGGGCGGAAGCGGTGCCGGCTTTTGAGGTTCCTGTAGACATGCCTTTTGAAGAACTCCATGTTAAAGTGCATAGGAAAGACTTCGGGAGGGAGCTTACGTTAGTTGGATGCCAAGCAGATGGTGTGGATGAAATCTATGCCATCGTCGGAGGGTGCGGTGGCGGAAAAGTGGCAGTGGCGGTGGCACCAACTTAAACAATTCTTCGGAATATTCCCTGTCATGTCTAATCTCTATCTTATGTAAACCATATTCAGGCCGTCTACTGTGACTTGGTATGTCATTACCCTGAAATAATACTAAATATTTTTTTTAATAATTAATATTTATAATAATTAATTATATATTATAATCTCTATAAAAATAATAAAAAGTGCGAAAATGCTATGTACGCTGTGTGGTAAGATTAATTGGTTCTCGTATTACAGGATCTTTAAGCTGACTGTAACCGGTAATTACCGGTTCCATAGTTGGCGTCAAGCGAGTGTCAGTTTCGAAGAACTTGGCCAAGTTCTTTAGTCAATTTCCTATTTTTCAATAAGACAAAACACATTCTCACGGACACTGTCTGGGGCTCAGCAATCGCGTTAATTTACTGCGCAATTAGCAAAGATAACCGATTACATAACACTATATTATAGGTACAGTACATATCGCAGCTATCTACGAGCATACATAAATCAATATAAAAAAATAAAGTAATTATCTTAGCGTTAATCGCACACGGGGGCGCGGGGTCCGCCTTAACCATGAACCAAGATTTGGCAGATCAGAATTTTACAGTAGAGCGACTGCCATCTGTCATCCCTGACCCTGCTACCAGGGGAACCTGACCAGATTGGATCATGGTAACACATTTAGACACCTGAATGTACAGGTTTTATTAGGGTGTTTTCCCTCATCGTAAGGCATCGGCGTAAGGAAAAATAGTAATTGGCCTATACCGGATACCTTAACCACTCGGCCACCGACGCTCGACATACATAAACCAACATGTTTTTAGTTAAATACGCTGGAGTTTCAAATATTTTCTGTTGATAGTGGACCACTCGTGGAGCGAAAACTTCGCGGTAGGTATTCGGAATATTCGTCAGTTAATAGGTCAAGCATTTTGTGGCATATTTGAGATCTATTGATTTACGCTATCTTGTGCAATAAGATCAGGCCAATTACTAGGTGTATTGAATGCTCCAAAACCATCAAACGATTTGATTGATAGCCAGTACAAATATCGATACCCACATATCATATTTTACGGCTCGACGAATCTCAAGACTATAAAATTTAATGACGTTATTGAAATTTTCCACGCAGTGCAACATGCATGTGTAATTAATAATAATGATCGAATCAAGTCATGTGCGTAAATTAACCATTAAATTATGCAAGTGGCTGCTTAATACCCTTTTATTTAAAAAAAGATGAATAATAAAAAAATTGTGCCTATAATTACTTGTACGTAGGCACAGCGGAGTTCACATCTGGTTACCCTATCAGCCAAACACATTACGAAATCAGGTGTCTCTCACCGAAACGGCTACATTTTTACATATGGCGACAAACGTGATTGAGTTGTAATGTCTCGATTAATGCCTCTAAGACCGGGAAAAGTGGTCGGACTGGTTCGCGCGTCGGGTATGCGCGGTGACACCCGTCGGATGGAAGAAAGTTTCGCCGAGAGTGACAGGGCCGTTCACGACGCTCCCAGGTCATTGGAAGGGCGGGAACGCGATGGCTCTATAAGCCTGATTGATTAGATAGTACGAAGGACGTTTTGAATGTAGAATACAATAGCATACGTGCATGACAATCCTAAAAACATATTATTGTGCAATTGTTTTAAGGTTTTTACAGCATTCATAAATTAATTACTTAATTATTATATTAAAAATAGCCTGGGGTCAAAGACGAGATTTTTGAGCCTAAGCGGCAGATAAAGTCTCCTTCTTTTATCAAACTCATTTTGGCTAAAAATGCACCAAACAGCCTAGTTAAAGAAAAACTTTCTTGAAGTTATAATACATTTATGCTCTTGTACAGTACAAAGTGCAAAGTTTCAAGCCGCAATTGGACTTTGACCTTGTTTACTTTGATCCAAAATGTAAAATGTTTACAATTACGACCGACGCGGCGACGCTACGAAATGTTATGAATAAATTACAATTGAACACAATCTGACCGCCCATAATTCAATTTAAGCATCATAATTAATTATTACCGTGCGCGTTACATATAAATTACAACATAACTTTCTTATTAACAAGTATTTATAAAGGTAAATGTCTCGAAAGCATTTCTCAACTGCGCCGGCGCCGCCCGCGTCGAGCCAGGTGGGCTGCGCGTACGCACGCAACGCCCGCCATGTTTATGACCGCCTAGCAATATAAATATCAATAGCTTATGGCTTACATTTGAACCGTTTTCGCGTATGTCTATTAAATTAATAAATAATCATATATGGAGCCACGCTGTATGCTAATGCTTGTGGGCAGTTGTGGCACTTGGTAGTCTCTGCCTAGGATCCATATATGGGATAAGGGCGAGAGTATGTACCTATGTAACGGCACTAATCTGTGAAACAATTGAACCGATTTCGAAAAATCTTTATCTAATAGGAAGCTACACTCTACGCGGGTGTCATAACTTCATAAAGTAAGTGTTTTATGTGCTGAATGTTCACAGAATACCCAACTGAATGCTACACGTGGGTATATACTCCTAACTTACGGAAGTCCTAGAAAGCCTGCTTCAAAAACTTATAAATATGTGAGTATTTGAAGCAGGCTCTGGTATCTCTGTCTGCCGGTATCAGAAAAAAGAACCCGTAGAAGGTCCAGGAAGCGATGGATTGACATCGCTGAGTCGGATGCCGGAGCCAATGGCTTGACGACAACGTCGACGGGATGATGTTGAGCATTGGACGAACTGTAAGAAGAAAAGTTGGAAAGCGGGACCCTGGCATTAGCCGGTATATACGCTACGACGATGATTATGACTTGAAGGAGGCTCTAATATAAAATCCTTCCCGATATATATTACGTCTCAAGTCGCAACCAATATGTCCACTGTAATTTCCATACTACAACCATTTGAAGGAATTCATTATACATCTGTTAGTATTTGCGTTGGAATTAGTTACACCGTGACTGTTGCTGGCTGATAACGCTGTCTCATGTATATAGGGCATGCGATAAGGCCACGTGACAGCCTCGGATTGCGTGTCTGGTCTATTGGGGACCTGATAGTGGTATGTGGATTTTACCACACTGAATTATTACAAACCTGTCTAGTATATGAAGGTTTATATTAATCTCGTGGCAGCGGCAGTAAAGGTGTTTTAGCCATATATTTTACTAGCTGTACATGCATATGTTTTTGAGTTTTACGTTTCAAAGTAATAAAATAAATTAAAATTTCAAATTGATAAGATGTGCAGCCGTTCCGGAGGTTACCATTATAATTGTACACACAAAGTGACACTCTCCCTTCACATTTTACCTAACATAAAATAAATACGAACTAAAATACTAGTTATGGACGAACGAATAAATAAATCACCATAAAAATATTTGTTTATTTGTCATTAAATTATTAGTCACACCTCTATGAAATAGTTGCATGTTTAATGAATTAATTTGCATTGTCAATGGCGCTACTAATTTATAAAAGATCGATTTCGATACTGCGATGTTCCGAAGACACATTTATGTCGTATATTATTTCGGAACTTGAGAGGTACTAACGATAAATTTATGCAGACCTTACGCTTTTGAACTTTTATCGCCGGTGTTTTGTTTCACTTCGATCTCACGTCCTTCCAATCGCCGATTTAAAACCGCCGTCCATTAACCAATGCCTAATTAATTCTTTAATAAATAATTAATATACCTACATGAGCTCATCAATCATTTTTTATGCGGTTGCCAATTTAAAATGACATGAACTAAAATTTACAGAACGTTGTGACAAAATTGTTTAAGGTCCTTATAACATGCTTCTTCCGTGCTATTCTAAACAATAGCGGATTTTATCCACTATTCAGAAGCAAACAGGTATTGTTATTATGTCAGCACATAGTTTGTATCAAGATCATATCGATAAGTACCCGCTCTGCATTCAATCGTGCGAGTGCGCCATTTCCTACATACGAGTACTTACATCAGTCACATACATTAAGATGTAGAGGCGTGAACTATACATATTTATGAAGGTTAAACGGATAAAATCCACCATCCAATCTCGTTGATTTCTTCAACTAAGCAGGAAGTGCAAAGTATAGTTACTGAGATCGGTTCCAATTCGGTATTGCGTCGGCGAAGCGAGATTACTGAAATGAAACGGAAAGTAAATACATGGTGGAACGTCGATTCGCGTGAGATAGGGCAATTTTACCGCTACCGTCTAACTGCGGTCGTTGCGATGAGCGGCCGACTAATATTTGAGTTCGCTCGGTGAATTGAATACCTATCCATCGTGACTTTTACTTTCGACTTCGGTAACACAATCTAGAAACAATTTAAAGGAAACAATGTAAAGATATCATTATTGTTCACGTTATTGCGTATGTAAATGTGACAACCTGCTTTTTGCTATTCCCTGCAATGGGCTTGCAAAAGAAAATGCCGGGATTTGAATAACCGTTACTTTCAATGTTTACAACATTGTTTCGCTTTTAAATTACGATGGACTATAACTAAGTATAAACCCTTTAAGTGGGCACAGACTTCACATAAAGCCGGCGGCCATAAAAGTGTGTAGCTGCGAGTGCCAGTTTGAGAAATCGCCTTTTAGAGTCAATCTATTACCGGTGAATTCCTTTAGGTACGGGAAAGGGCATTAGATTCTCACTATATTGTAACAAAAATTCCTTAGTCCAAATTAAATGTCACGGTCGGATGTCGGATCGCTTCCAATTGTTGACGGCGAGTCTGATGTACAAAAAGTGCTAAGTGTGACTCTACAATGTGTAAACTGGTTCTACTTAAGACGAGAAAATGTAACATCCAAACATTTTGTGGTCTTTAATCCGTATAGTTAGTGTCCTAGATTTGAGTAGGATCAAAAAAAAGCAGAATGGTCTTGAATTACGTATTTTTTACACTGCTACCGCCGGCAAAGCCATAAAGGGTGCATTATGTCCAGTTGCTGGTTAAGAGGATGCTAATTATTAAATAAGCCAAACTTCTAACCGGTCTCATTACATAATAATCTTGTAAGTAGTGCTTTTTTGGTCTTTTAAAATGTTCACTATTGCAGCTTCAATCCGGCGGGAACCGAATTTTACACGGACGATGATTCGGCCATACTAGTATGTAAGGTTAAAGCCTTTTCATGCAGTACCCTAACGAGCCGTGCAATATTGCGTAGCAAAATATTTAACATTGAACGAGTAATGAAGGAATCGTGACCGAGTTGACGTCCGAAACGAAGATTCCATAAGCTCTTTATTAGAGTAATGATGATGTGAATTTTTTATAAACATATGTAGACATTGTGTTTAACGCGGCATTGTTTATGCTGATTTTATACTTATAAAAATATATTGTCTGCATGAATTACCTATACTGACGTAAAAGGTCAAGAAATATTTACCTTGTATGCCTATAATAGGTATGTTATGAAAATTCATTTTGCAAGAGGCATATAATTCTTTGAAAATGATCTTAGATTGCTAGGTATCCACGGTTTATATGTTTGATCAACAATCCAAACTGATGTTTGTCACATATTTTGCTGTCAAAGTACATAAGTAGAGACATTAGCATTGTCACAGTGATGCAGTCGTGACGAGATCAACCTTCGTCTTAACCAGGCTAAATAAATTAGAATACAATAGACAGTAATAGACCTTACCGCTAATTAATATGCATGTTATTTTATACATATAGCTGCATATCAAATTGTCCTATGGTAACAAGTAGTACACGGTACAATTAGGGTAACAAAACGATATTGGTACATGTATGCCACCAAATCCTATTGAAATACATTGATGGTAGGTATCTGTGAAGGTAGGTCTTTCTTTTTTATGATTATCTGGGCCCAGGCCATTTTCAGATTGTGCGAAGAAAAGCATAACAAACTTTATGATTAATAGATACGTTTTATTTTTCCTAAAAACATATTTGGTGCTCAATGTGTTATTCGTTATAAATAAGAACAGCAACTAGTAGACTGGAACCGTGTTTACCCGAGCCTGGCACTTCTGTTTCGTTTACAGGCAGCGCAGGAATAGTTCAAGTTCCAAGAAATACCAGAAAAACTACCGACAAAGCGATTGCTTCACAAGCAGCATCCAAACTAGTACTAAGTAGGTATCCGATAGCTACTTCAAACGTTTTAATTGCTAGTTGCTGACTCGTCTGTGCCTTCGTTGGGTTCCTGTCTCTGTCTATAGTATAATTGTAAGAGATAACCATCGCTCATTCTGATGGACGGTATGACGAAACGTGAACTCTTCGGACGGTGCGATTAGCAACCAGTCGAACACTGACCGCCAGCTGGCAACATTGAAATAATTAACTTGAAATTCAATTACGAACTCAGCAAACAGCTAATTTAGTGTTCGGGACGGTTCTTTGTATTGTTTGTGTTTGGGTATGTAATTGTTTCGCATTAAATGTTTTCGTGATTACATAACGTCACGTATCCTTGCCTTAGAGGTAGGTCACTTTGTTCCACTTAGGTACCATGCGCTCCGTACTTCGGAGTGTATGTTAAGCTGTCGGTCTAGAAACTCTAACATCAGAGGTTGATACATCACAAGATGGATGGATAAACGGCGAATATATTCGCATTATGAATATGTTTAATACCGGAGACTATAAACTCTAGGTGATCTCAACAAGAGACTCCAGACAAGGGAATCCAGTCTGCCGGAACTGATCTCGCTACCGCGCTACATGTTAAAATTAACGAATAAAATACTGTACGTAGCCATAATTTTTTTTCGTTGGATATGATTTATTACGCTGGATTATGAATGACATGTTCTCCAATCGTGACCGCTAATTGGCTGTCGCAAAAAGCGTTCAAAATTAAATCGGAACCGACAAGTTGTAAAGATATTGTAACTGATTAGTATTTTTAATACGACTTAGGTGGCAAACGACCAGCCCGAGTGATGGTAAGGTGTTACCGTAGGTGGACATTTGCAGGATTACGCTGACGCGCATTGTCGATCCGCAAAGCAATGAGGCGTAAGTGCAGCTCAATTTGGACGCGGCTACTGCAAATGTTGTCGTCCGAAGAGTGGGTGTGAGTGTAAGGAACAGGATGAAATATGAGACACCTCAAATGAGGGAGGACACGCTCAGATTAACGCGTGAACGCCGCTGTCGCCGATGCAAGGTATCATGTTTTCAACTGTGTCTTTTTTTACAACTTTTACTAGCCCGCGTCAAAGAATAGCAGTAGTATTACTCCCTCGTCTACACCATACCGCTGCTACCCGCCTCCTAAATTATTTTCGCAATCAGGAGCCTGTAGACAGCGCTTCATAGTACTTCTAGGAAATTCCTTGCGTCTTACAAATCCTGCAAATTCCCTATTAGTGTTATCACAGAGAAAAATACCACATACACATTATAGACAGATCTTTCTATATCTTACTTACATTCGGATTTTAGACTTTCGCTTTCTTTGAAATGAAAGTAAAAGCGCGCACGTGTTAAAGATTAACATACAAATACTAATTTAGCATTTTATACTATATTTATCATTATCATGTCATGTCAAATTAGTCATGTTATCACTAAAGTTGTAACAGATTCGACTAAAGAGTTTTTTCTAGAAGGTAAGCAGTAACAAGGAATGGTAGGGACTTAGTTGAAGGTATTATTTGCTACTTTAAATGCTCCACGCTTACTACAACACACCAGTCGTCACTGTTCTCTACTTTCTACCTATTTAACTTGGTAATTAATCGTGACAAGGTATAAATCTTCTCGTCACTACTTAATACGAGAACATTACACAAAGTAACCTCGTCGTCTGCATATATGTGTGCTAATTATGCACTATGAAAAGAGTGTTATGTGGTTGGAAACAACAATATCCGTCTTAACAAGCTAGCTTTCATAATTAAAATAACTAACTTATAACTACCTATACGAATAAAACAGAAGCCCCAGGTCCCAAAAATACCTTTTCTATTTATGGTTTTAAATATTCTAGTATGGCCCCTAGTTCCTAAGTCCTACAGTGGACTGTTATGGGCTGCGATCATGATGATTAGTATATAGGTAGTTGAACAAAACATGGGATCATCGAGTCATCGTAAAAAAATTACAAGTGGAATAGGTATATATTAGTACCCCATTGTTTTAGAACGATCTATATACCCAGTCATTATAGGTCGCCGCTCGGGAGAGTGCCCCATGTTAGAACTGAGAAGCTATTTTTATCAAACACGTTTTCCTACATAGTACGTTTAATTGGAGCAAGCGTACTGTAGGATGCCTTCCGGCCAGGTGGAGTGACGATTCCCAAAAGGTGAAGAATAGATGCGGCAAGCCGAGGACGTACGTAAACATAAATCTCACATTTAATACACGTCTCCTAATAATTTAATACGATTGACTACGAAAGGGGATAATTCTTTTTACTACTCAGTAATAACGAGAAGACAGGCTACCGATGGAAGGCAGTAGATTCATTATTTGTTTCATGTCACAAAAATGTAGAACCGCAGAATTTAGAACAGCAGGTTATAAACACACATACTCACTCTCGCCTGTATCCCACAGGGGTAGGCAGAGACTATTGAGTGGTACAAGCTGCGATACTGACACACCTCTTTCGCCTCTTCCATATTCATACATATTTCCATACATTTACGCCGGTTAAGGGTACTCCTGACTAGCAGGATATGATACCTATCATTAATTTTTTTATGCCACTAAGGTGGCAAACAAGTTTACAGCCCGCCTGATGGTAAGCAGTCACCGTAGCCTATGGACGTTTACAATACCAGGGGCTTCAATCACGCGTTACCGACCCCGTAAAAACCGTCATTCACGTCTGTAATTGTGCCTTACATTTCGCATTGTATCTATACTACAAAAATCTACATTGAGGCCCAAACCAATGCAATTTTATACGTCCTACAATTTATATCTATTTTATTCGTAGAAGCCAACGTACACTGGACAAAAAGGCAAAGAGCACGCTGTCCGGAGCCCTTGACCCGCGCCGTGACATCGAACCTGTTCGGAGTAGCTGCGTCCGCGCAGCAAGACGCACCAAGGCAAAATTAGCGGCCACAATCTCTTCACACGCCTAATAGAACGCATCGCGCCGTATTTACAAGTGTAAGTGTTATTAAACGCCGGCGGTCGAGTTGGTTTAGGCACACAGGAGATATTAACAAGGGATTTGTTAGCTTGAACTAACATATGATCGCGGATAAACTAACAAATATGATAAGTATGTGTTACTTAATGTAACTGCATAATATCTATTGCAAAAGCGTGAGCTTTTGTGAGCGTGGCCTAATGGTAAAAGCGTCTCACAAGCGAGGAGTACCGGGTTCGAATTCTACTGCCGCTATGTACCAATGACTCTTTTCTGAGTTTTGTACATTAGTTGAACCCTATCCGATGCTATTACGGTCAGGAAAAACATCGTGATGAAACCTGCACATTCAGGCGACTGAATGTGTAACCATGATCGAAGTTCCAAAGATCTGCCAAACCCTGGCTGATCAAGGCCGCCGCCGGCCCCGAGAGCACAAGCGGGGCATTAACACCAAGATGATCTTTTATTTAATTGATGACGTTTCTGAATCTACAAAGCATTATCCGCAATTTGACTTGTTGTTAGTAAATTCAGTCAACACATGGTTTCAAATTAGTCAAATTCAGTCAACCGATACCGAACCAAATAAAACAAGTATTGAGGACAGATACTTTTCCCAGCCGCCATCCGGTGTTGTGACAAAAAATGTGTCGGTGAGCAAGAAACACGCCACAATGCGATCACCAATACACTAACTTTCCATCGAACAGTCTGCTAACTAGGTACTTGTTTGATTTTAATATAAAGTGGTTAGGTAGGTACTTACTGAGGCAATGGGTAGACACAATACGTATCTTAAAGGCTCGTATAATATGTGGAAATCTGTGCAAATATAGTTCTGTGACCATAATAATACACGGCAATTAATTTTACATCATACCGAACCACCATATTGCAATTAAATTTTAGCGAAAACCCCAAAAATATACACTAAAGTGTGTCAAATACCAAATATTTCCTTTTACGTAACCTCATATAATTATGTACGTAGGCATTAAAGATAAAGTGTGCCGCTTTAATTTTGTAATAAAACCGCAGTTTTATAACGGCTACTATTCAGGGCTAATTCAATAAAATGCGTAACAATGCTGCTGTGGAAGGTTGGTTGGTACGTAATGCTATGCGTGGAAAAAACCCGATGTGGAGCTTAGATATTTGCATATAATTTTCTTTTCGAGAAGGCTGAAAACTAGCGTCATCTCTAATTTCTTATAGCGCTTAGCTCGCCTGGTAAAGTAACTTTGTCCACAGAGAGAAGAGCCTGACAGCTTTAAAATAATTATGGTAGAAGCCAAGAAAAGAGGACAGCAAACAAACAGATTTTCACATAATGTGATTAAGAATGACTATCCCTAAGTTTCGAAAATCGAATTTTTTCAGACGTTCTCGTAATAAGGCTAGTGTTTTCCGAACGCGTTCTATAGAAACGTAGTATTATCAAATTTTCAATATTACGCTTTCAAAGCCAATGAAGTTTTGTAGACGTGATCCAGAAACCAATAGCTTGTGGTTTGTCAGATTTCAAAGTTTCACAAGATTTAAAATTTGTAACGAAATCTTAAATCCCGTGTAACCAAGGATATTTATTTTTTATAATATCTACAAATACCTTCATTTATTAAATACTCGCTGCGATATTTTTAGTTAATTCTAAAACCGCGCGCGTTGAAGTCTTTTACATGGCTGCGCTGGAGTGCGCGAAATCACAACCGGAATATTGACGCCAAGATGATTACATTGTTTCATTGTAATGTGTAATTTTGTACGCTAATTTTGTAATTATGCTTTATATCGCAATAATTTAAACAATACCTAATGCGCTCCCTAAGTATCTGACACAAAATTTGTTCATTTCCATTATCACCCAAGCAGTTCAACCACATACTTTAGTGATCAATTTACTATATTATTTCCATAGTTATAAGTTTTCTTGACAATCCTATCAAATAGGAATGCCATGAACTCATGACTTATGTGAATACTATGACGTGACACGCCATAGTTAACGATTTATCAAGTATTCATTGAAGTATACAATTTGTCAAAGAACTTTATTGCTACCAAGCACCGGCCACCGGCGAACTAGAGCCGGCCGTGTTACTCAAAGATTGCTCCTTTTAAAACAATTATAGAGCTATTACTACATTATGTACTTCTAGATTCGAGAAACCTATTAGGCTGCATCACAGAAATCTAGAACTAAGATAAGTTATCTTAGTTTTGATTTCCGTGTCTGCAGAGAAAAAACCAGATAACAACATATAGATTCTGACTTACAATGACAAAAATACTAGTTTGTAACGGATATGCCACTCATACACTTAGGTTCTGCCTGTCTAGGCCGGCTTTACCAAGCTATATTATGCTAACGAGGTACAATCGCAAGCCTTTGACCAACGGAAGCACTCGAGCCTTGTTGCAACTTTCTCTATAAGCAATCACATTGGCAAAATAGTTACCAATATACATACATTATGCAGTACTTACCTACATATGTTCGCTTGAGTATCCTAAAAGTGTCTTTTAAGAAAATTCGAAATAGAAAGTACACAAATCACTTACGTAAATGGTCATAATGAACTACACATCCATTTACATTTATAGTGCGCTGTTATGTACCTGGGCTAATAGACATTTGTCATTGTTATGTTAATGGTAATGGCCTTTGCCAGTGGTCCAGACACTTCACCACACATTGTCGATCTCGAAGGCTCCTCGTTTAATTTATTCGAACAAAAGCGCCAATGTACGTCTAACTCATCTGACATTGGGTTGGTATCGTGCCAATATTTCAAGCTGGGGTCTAATTTCTTGCAACATTTACTACTAACCATGCGTTACCCCATTCACACATGTCTCTATGACAAATAGAGTCGGTATGTGATACATGGGCACAGGAATGCCAGTTAAATGACGTGTTACAACTTTATGGGGCAATAGACACGAATTAACATACAAAATACTCTATTGTCTGGTAGCAGGTTCAATTAACAAGAGTATTGACTTAGCCCTTAGTGCATACATATGTCACTTTTATTGCTTAACAGTTCATTGTGGTGATTCATGAATCACTCTAATTATCTACTGGCTTATGCGCTTATTATATTAGGCTAAATTCAGTCGTTTAAATTCAGAAGGAAAAAGCGTGACAGCAAATCAAAGTGAAGAATGTATAGCCCATAAAATAAGATTCATTTTTATATCACTGAAGTTATGTTACGCGTCGCTCCGATTTTCAAAAGGCTTAATACAAAAAAATAACTTTATTCATATAAGGTAAATTTTTATATTGCTCATACAATGCATTCAATTTTGATTTGCTCTCATGCTTATTGCTTCTGAATTTAGCCAAATGAAATAAGCGCATTACTCTACTTTCTCATACATCCTGTTCTATGCCGTCTGTTGTTTCATAATGCGTCAGGACATCTGATCTTATACACAAGTGGTCCATTACTTAGCGGTATAATAGTAAGTAATGCTCATTATAATGGCAGCGTTAACCTTAACCTTTATGATTAGATCGCGTGGTAATACCAATACTGATACAGTTGTGCTGAACTATCGATAAATTATATCGATAGTATCGACAAACAGTTTAGCGTGATGAATGCGAGGAGAGCGTTGTCTGTGTGACTAATGTGTGTCACCCGTTCAATGTTAACATCGAAAAGGCAACCTCAACCTTGTGAAATGCCAAATTGATTCTTGAAACTTACAAAGAAATTGCGGTTTATATTGTCAAATATTCGGATTACAGGGGCGAGTTCGCGGAAATTATTGGCGATTGCATAAAAAAATTTAAAGTAGGTGTCCAACAGCTTTACCGTACATAATTGGGTAAGTACTATAATACATCGTTGTGTTACCAATTTTTCTACGCTCTGAAAAATTTAATTGGATGCAAGTTTTTCTCGGATTAACGTCTCTTTGTAAAACAATATCGAAATTGGTTTAGCTTTTTGAATAGTTATACATAGGTTAAATAAACCGATTCAAAAATTGTGTAAGGTGTAAGACATCAGGTGACGTGCTTGCTAGTTTGCCTCGGGATTTTTGTTTCGTTCCAGAATCGTCTGATTTTGCCAAAGGGCCATCAGTCCAAGAGGTCCAGTTGGTATATATGAGATTTTTCAAGTCGATTAGCAGAGATTTTGGTTTTGTACATGAGTTCCATTACATATAAAATTAGTCAATAGCATACTCAGCATTCATATATTCTTGCTTCTGTCACCTTGCACGACGAGACGACTGATAATTTGTCAAATACAATCTCGCAGCTATCTATGCAACTTGACAACTTAAAGACAATAGAAGCGAGAACATGATTGTTTCTAATGTAGTTAGTAGTAAGGTCTTTAGTTATAATAATACATTAATATCGATTGACAAGTAATCAATGGACAAGGATATCATTGATTCATTGTTATGGACTATTCGTTAGTCTACATAACTTCATTCTATTTTACGCGTGCCTTCGTTCGTGATAGCAATCTGGATATGAAAAACAAACTCACCTTGAAAACTATTTTTTCCTTATCCATTATTTTGCCAAAGGAAGCTCTTCAGGAAATCTGTAAATATAAAAAATATAAGTTAGATACTTCATAATGAGGCCATTCTACACGCAACTGAGTGAGTGTGTCATTGTATTACATTTTAAACATAACATTCGTATATGGAATGAGCGCCCAGTCACAGTGTTTCCTTTGGACTATGACATGGGATCGTTCAAGAGGTATATTAGTGGTCTCCTTAGAGGCGAGCAACGCATTGGTAGCGCTCCTGGTGACCACTTTCCATCAGGTCGCACGCTTGACTATTTGTAAGCAGTATTACATAAAAAAAAGTATTTACTTGTAGGTTTACGTTGCTATGAATGGATCCTACATGTAAATTCTACACTAAAACAATTTAAAATACATTGCATACAAAATGTCCTATGTAGGAATAAGTATCTATATATAAATACGATATTAAGGAATAGGCAGGTAATACATAATTTAAGTTAGCCACATTATAACAAGTTGAGTTTAGAGCAGATCTATACAAAAAATTCTGATTTCTATGGCTGAGTGCGTTGATGTGTTTTGCTTTAGTAACCATAAACTTATAATTAGCACCATTAAACCGCAGTGCTTTTAAGCTTTATTACAACTTGCAACCTTTGAAACTTTGTGAAACCATACAATGTCAAACCCACTGTAACCAAAACATGTTTATTGTTATTTGTTTTATAGGCAACCATGTTTGTAAAATCAATGTAAATTATCTATAGACCTTCACTTGAGGTATTTTGTGTGTAGAATGTGCATTTATGTTAGCCATTTTATTTTCCCTTCATCACATATACAAAAATATTATTTATCCTAAATCATCTAAGTTATCTCGTTGCAGGTAGTAGGTACATTTGATGAAACTGTTACGCAACGAACAAATAAAATGGTCCAACCAGAAATAGAATGGGGGTTTTTGGATGAGAGTCGATTTGAGTAAAAGAAGATTTAGGTGTGTGTGTCAACTATTGTCATCATAGCTTAGCTAGTATGTGGTAAGACTAGGATGACACACGGCCATGACAGCGGCTGCTGGTTTCACTAGCTGCCACAGCTGAGCCTTGGACCAATTTGTTTTGTTTTCTAATTATTCATACAAATGCAATTTCTCTTTTGTTATTCCCTAAGCATACACATTTTCATTTTTTCATCGTATGTTCTACACTCTTGACCCAGAATCAAACTCGGTTGCCTATTGCCTAGGAACTAAATGTAAATGACATTTTGAATTATAATGAAGAAGCATGATGAACCTAGAAAGAATTACAGATACTAATTAAATACTGTGAAGGCACGTGGTACTTATATACGTGACATACCTTTTAAAATATACGTTTAATTAACAAGCTCATTACACAATAATTCAAGATAATCAAGTAATTTGCATTGTATTTTTGTACAATACAAAACACTCGTGTATGGAAATGGGAGGGACTACTTCTTGTGTTCGATTTAGTGCAAATGGAGAAAATATTGTTTTACATTAAAATCATAAGTCTCGATTTTGGGATATACTGGTTGTGAGTGAACCGGGGACACTCCATAATTTATAATTTTTTCTCCTAAAATTCTACCATCTGTTAAATAAACTAAAAATACTTCCTTATCCTTATCTTTGCATAATCTGTACATAGTATGAAATAAAGTCGCTTTCCGCGTCCGGGCAGCGCCCGATAAAACCAGGCCGAGCCTCACCGCGCCCGACATATATATGTATATTATACTTAAGAAAGCTATCTAAAGCTACAGCAAGAGTAAGTCAGTCCACCAAGGCAGCACCCGTTCACGAGTATAACGCAGGGACCAGCCATTGACCAATTCAGCCATATTTGAGAGAAAAAGAGCGACTTCGCCCCCAAGAGAGCTATCTAAAACTACAGCAAAACTAAGCCAATGCACCAAAGCTCCGCCTGTTCACGAGTATAACGCAGGGTCGAGCCATCGACCAATTCAGCCATATTTCAGGGAAATGAGCGACCCGGCCCCCACTCCATCGATGGTATCTAAGCTATCATTAAGTCTCACTTTACTTCTGTATCAGTACTAGCATTTTCATAACTTAACCACTATAAAGACAATGGCTAAGTATTGTACAAATTATTATTTACTCAAAACATAGCAAAGAAGCTTTGTCAGTGGAAATAAATTCCAGGTGGGCATAATTTGTATTATTTACCTACATTCCTTATGTTTGTTAACAATCATAGTATAACTCATCCCCATGTCTTAATTCCATTAAACGTAACTGTTACTTCAAATTGCTTTTATGAATACAAGTAATGTGTACATTAGTCATATGCAATCTAGATCCCGTAGTTCCATAATTGTTGAATCACGATTTTACCAGTTCTCATCTCATATCTGGGCAGCGGCTCAGTATTTTTCATTTTGGCCGAATTGTCGTCGACAAGAGTCTACATGTCAGATTGACAATCAGCCCATCCTTATTTTTGAAGCGCTCGCGTCGAGCCGAAAAATTAAATTATATATTTTAATGCATGACGCGGATTTTCCCTAAGTCTGCGAGAAAAGAGTGGCGAAAATTGCCTCCCTAGAGTCTTAGAATAGATAGACCAAAAAATGGATAGCAGCGTTTCCTATTGTTTTTAAACTGCGATCTTCAAACCTGCCAAGCATGGAGATTACGGCAATCCTCCAAGTAGAAGAGGCTCAAGTCCACTTTCATATTTATTTTAGATAGGTACAGGATTTCGATGGAGGGTCAATTGTTCTTTTTACATTACGACAAAATCGCACGCTATCTGCCTAAACATCAGGCGATTTGCGGACATCCATTACCCAAGAAAGACTTAACGCAGAATTTGATGGACTTGGAGCGCTGCGCCGTTTTTATTATCTACAAATTACATAGGTACACATTTTCCATTTACGCGATCGCAACATAAGCGTAGATAAACGTAAGACGTACCTACTCAATAAATTTCTTATGATACCTATATGCAGAATATTATACCCATATGAACCAACATATGTCTGTAAACCCCCACCAAAGTCTACATACCTATAATTAAATATTACCAAACTACTGAACCGATTTTAATGAAACAAAGCTTAGATCTATCTTGATTAAATTAGTTATTAAATAAAGAAAACCGCATCGACATCGGTCCATCCGTCCCAGACAGATACAAAGATACACACATCAAACCTACACCATTCTTTTTGCGCTAGGGTTAAAACCGCCTTAATTACATTATATTCGCTATAACTAATGTGTATATCGCTCATTAACTATTGATACATAGTGTAAATAACCCATAATAACTGTAATTACCTATGCATATTGCATTAATTGCATGCTACGAACAGCGAAAGTTGTTGTTTGATCTATATCGAAATGCACATACTCGTCCTTACATAACGCACAGTATGAAACCTTTGCTAAATATGGTGTAATAAGTACTAAACCTTGTGATTTTTTGGTTACTGTTAGAGTTGCATGCTAATCTCATTTATTGCATTTGTGTCACCAAATAAGTACCCAGTAGGTTAGGAAAAGTTTACAAATAGTTAGGTACCTATTTTATAGATTACCTATTCAATTTCTTCAACAAAGGTCTTGTGAGCGGTGCCTTTGTAGGTTTCGCGTAATCTACCAGGTAACACTTACGTTAAACGTATGTTGTGTTGTGTACATCAGAGTAATCTAGTAGTAGAACACGGACCCCACCCAGTTCTGGTTATTATTAATATCCTAACATCAAAAACAAGATGTCTAGCACTTCGGTGTCCTCTGTAGACTAAAAAAGGCACTAGTATTTTCACCGCCGTAGCTAAGAAGGAGTGCGTCGTAAAACAGTGGATGGCTACAAGCTGTTGTTGATATGCTTACAACAGCCAATAACTAACTACTACTGGACGTTAATCCGCAATATCAGTGTAGGGTCACAATCTTCACGCTCAGCAGGCTGGCTGGAGATCGTATTGTAACAAAAACGCTACCTGCTGCCCATTATCTGATCTACAGAGATCTCTGCTGGACCTTATATAGACGCATACGACACCCATACGACGGGGTTGGTGCAATTTTCTTCAGCAGGACACCACACAGCACATTGTATGGTGACAATAACAAGTACTGTCAGCGGTAACAAAGTCAAAGTACCCGATGTTACCGCCGACATTCTGTCGAAAAGATTCAAGACCAGACGATCATGCGATACGATATGTAACTTATTTACTTAGCTACGAATTACATGCACAATTACATTGCATTAAATTTAATAAGCAGACACGATAAAAAATAACTCTTTTGTTAATCTAAGAAGGAAGAATAACTACTATAATCATGGCCATTTATCACTGTAGCATAATAAAAAAAAAAAACATCTTGGCGTTAATGTCCCGGTTGTGCTCTCAAGAACGAGGGCCCGGGGTTCGCCTTGACCATGATCCAGGTTTTGGCAGGTCAGGTAATTACAGTGGAGCGACTGCCATCTGACCTCCATGACCCTGCTACCAGGGGAACCTGACCAGATTGGATCATGGTTACACATCCAGTCGCCTGAATGTGCAGGTTTCATCACGATTTGTTCCCTCACCGTAAGAGCATCGGTTAGTATTCAGCTGATGTACATAACTCAGAGAGAGTCATTGGTACATGGCCACAGCGGGATTCGAAACCGGTACCTCTCGCTTACGAATTGGATACTCAACCGCCCGGCTACCGACGCTCTATCCATCTCCATTTATCACTGTAGCATAAAGCGTGCGATTGCATTAAATGCTTTTAGTTGCTGTTATAAATTCTAAGTGTATTAATATTACAAAAACACTAACAGGTAAGCTACTTTACTAATTTCAGTAGAAGAATGAGTATGGTAACACTTTTCTAGAATTAGTGGGTACACAGGTTTTTGCATTTCGCGCCAAGATCGTGATTTACTCGGGTAGGGCTGTAACAACATTCGAAGGTCAACGTCATAGACTGATAGTCTATACTAACCCTCTGCTAGACATAGGTCTCCCCCAATGAGCAGCAAGGCACCCTGTCCACCTACAGCCTTTCGCGAACCGTCACTTCACTTGCTGGGCGTCATACACCGTGCCTGCAGAGTCGCTGTCTCCACTCAAGTACTCGTTTACGCCAGCGGTAATTAGTTCTTCGGCAGATATGGCCAGCCCACTTCCACTTCAGCTTACTAATTCTGTGCTATGTGGGTAACTTTGCTTTTTAATTAATACAAATGCTAATTATACTGCGTTGCTAATGTTATTCTTCAAATCAAAGACAAATTGAGTAAAAATTGAAAATAGGATAGATTTTTAGGCATTCTCCATATAATTTCGATCGGTATTGCATTGCCAATCGCCCCATAGCCGATTCAGAGAGACCTGTTAAAACTTCAGAACGACCGAAATGAGGAAACCAAGGCTCACTAACAATATCAAATTCAAAAGAAAATTTACCGTTTGACAACCTGAGTGATGGTCGTATTGCGTGAGTTTCATTAGATACAGACAGATCGTTGCGTTTTTCATCCACGCTTATCGAATTACACGGCCCAGAAAGCCTAGTGCTCGATCTTAGGTAACATTCAATTCAATACAGGTATGGGTGTCAACATTTATCTCGGAGTACTGTGAAACCTCTTCAATTGGAAATTGGCTAACGCGACCCGCCATCCGATCGCTTCGCCTAACGACGAAACAAGACAACTATAGGATGCGCCCGCGTCGCCTGCTGCATAGCCAATACCCAAGCGGTTACATAAACTCACACAGCCTTGTGCAACAAGACGTTTAGAGCTAGCCAAAGTTCTAATCTAGCTATAAACTGTGCCCACTTGACAATAAACGCATCGTAATTTTGCCGAAGGGTGTGCGAAGAGAATGCGGCTTTCAGATATTGAGGTAATCTCCGTGTAATTGTTAATTTATTGCTGTTGGACAATTCTGGTTACAAATGGGCTTTAGGTAGAGCGAAGAGCTATGAGAGTTAGGTAGTAGATACCTGACCCCTCGCTTCAGTCACTAAGTGGGTGCTAAGCAAACGAATGCAATTTTTTTATGTCATTCCAAAGACAAATACCAAACAGGCAAGCAGGCTACCGGATCTAGGATACGAAACACCTAGTAAATAAGTAGGTACCTACCTAATTGCCGATGGACAGAAGTATTTATAGTTCTTCAATCATGCCGACTTAAAGGATGTGGCATACGTTCGTACCTACAGCCTGGATGCACACAGGGATTCGAGTGAATAATTTAAAACAAAGTTGTTGATCGCTTGTGTAGTGTAGTTCTAGACTGGGTACGCAACGGATTTTATTTCGTCTCTGTCTAAGCGTTACTGCCTCACGAACGTTTCTCGAGGAAATAGCTATATCTATTAGGTATCTCTATATTTTTTAGCAAAGGGAATTACTTTGAAGATTAGGTCGGTATTCTGCATGTTGTTAGTCTACTAATAACTCGAGACCCACCCACGCGGTCCGTATTTGTGAAAATATAAAATCGTAGTAAGGAATTGAAGCAATTAAATAACTTAATTAACAAACAAAGATATGCGGAACTGGGCCAAGTAGTTTATTCAAATAAAGTATTTTTTCATGTGTTTGAATATTCAAACTGCAATTAACAACCACGTCATTTTAACTACCTACAGCAAACTAGATGGACATTAGTAATCGTTAACAAAAAGTGAATATTTGTGAGGCAGTTACTCATAGACAAGGTTGAAATAATCACGAACCAAACCCAATATAGATTTTGGTTTTGCTAAAGTATGGTCCTTCCAATCTAGTTTGTATGGGCGTCTTCATTAGTTCGGTTCGTACTAGTTCGATTCCCAGAACCACATACTCTATCACTCTACATTTTATCAAGTGTATGTACACGGTGATAATGTTATGTATTAAAGGTGAAATACTTTTTCTGAAATGTGTGGCTGAAATATAGCCAAACACGTTTGCTGTGGCTGATGTATTTTTACTAGATTGCTGAGGATAGCCAGAGTTCTTTTCTATTCGACATGAAGTTTGACGTGAGTGATGCTGCGATTAGTTGCTATATTCTGTGCTTTAATTAGTATTTGAATTCGACGGCCATTGTTGCTAGATAGTGTAGCCACAGTAGTGTAAACACAAGGCCTCTACCCTTACAGATAATATTTCCGAAATATGAATTGCCGAGCCATATGTTGCATTGAAAATATTTTATCTGGGCCGGGCCATTATTGACAGTATTGCAGCCATAGGGATATTGCAGTAAAAACATTGCCCGCCGTGTCCCGTACCTACAACCACAAGACATCCATACTTTAATGCCCTGCCTGCAGTGAAGTCGCGAAGTAGTTACACACGTTGTCAGCTTGATTAGTTACGTACCTACGGGCCACTCACCCGGCCCACAACAAATGCAGTACTTATTTCCCGTTAATTCTGAGACATCCTGGGTAGCAGAGGCCTACCAAGACTATCGAATACTGCGTGGAAAGTTTGCGACGACTAATCCCTCAAAAAATTAAACTTTAGATTTTATAAATTACTAGTTGACCCGGGCGTAACTTTATTTGCATGTTGTCCTACCCGTGCTCTACCCGGCTTCTACCCTACCCGACACCTACCCTACAACTACCCTACACCTACTTTGCCCCTACAACCGCTTTTTTTCTTTGCATTTAAACCACCCTGTATTATAAAGAACAAAACAAAAAAATAATTATTCAAATCGGCCCCTCCGTTTTCGAGTTTAGTGAGACTAACGCACAGCAAATTATTTCTATATGTATAGATTTGACTATTAATAATAAACTGTTTTTTAATATTGTTTATCTATGGTATCCGAACTTACCGAGCTTTATAGAGAAATTGTCGAACACTTTCACGCTACACAAATCATTCTGTCCCGTAATAGTGATGATTTCTCTAAAACCACAAATTAGAGGTCACAAATCACGACGAAGGTAATTGGTGGAATGTAGCTAATTTCTAACAATAATGAAATCTTTTACTGAGCTTTATGTAGGTAGAACTTTCTTAAGCTTGTTTTTCTTTCCGGTTTGCATTTTATTTTTCTAGTACCCACTATTGCCTATCTGTAATGTAGTTGCAATAAAGAGTAATTATCATCATCAATTAATATTCCGGTTATGCTCTTGCGTGTGAGGGCCCGGTGTCCGCCTTGACTATGCTCCAGGATTTGACAGATCAGTAAAATAATAATAAAGAATATTCAGTAAATACCATAATGTAGGTGCAATTCAAGAACATAACTAGTTGTTAAACTTAAAGCATATCATTAGAAATGGGACAAAGTAGAAACCTAAAGTACTTTTTAAAATAAAACGTAGACCACAATCGCTTTAGTATTATTTTTTATTTTTTATTGCAATGCAAAATAAAAAGCTTTTCATAGAAACGTAACAATCATTTTGTGAAAAAGTTGATTGTGGGGTAACACCCACGATTAACTTTTTCACACGAGTTGTTGGGGCCTAAAGGATTATTGCCCCCTTTTTTCAGAAAATTCAATTTGATATTTGTATTACTATAGCTGGCAATTTCTTAAAAAAAAGTGGGTCCTGAGGCGCTTATGCTTAATTGACCTAGTACAATTTTTAAGGATGACGGAAGATGGTTTAACAGTGTAGCTAGTTCAATTAGCGTCTTAGGCAGATTAAAAAACGTCGTTCGTGGATGAATAAATACACCATTTCAGTATTGTAGATAAGTACAATCCGCGAGCAATGGAACCTTGTTGAAGTAAATCTACTCAAGAATTTTAAATACAGTTCAGAATAGTATGAAATCGAAGTCAACCTTAAAAGTTCAATCTTCATTTCGATTTATTTCGTAAAGGTTCTATTCCATACGGATTGCGGGCTAACTTAAACTTTAAAATAATTAACTGCCTAGGTATGCTTTAGCCATAGGCCTAAGTTAAACTCAGTTTATGTACTAGTACTTTGTAGGGGACTTAAGCATCAACTAAAACCAGATCATTCATTATTCTTATATCCGCTTTGCTGACTTGTAGATGTGAATCTTGACATCATAGTTACTGCTATGTCAAGATTATTGCCGCAGCGGCGGTAATCACCAAGGTTGGTATTATTCAGTCACTCAAAATAATACCAATGCGATCACTTATCGTGCACGTGTTAAAAAGATAAAATGTAAAATTGATAACACGAACATACAGCATAAGTGTAAGGGGATTTTATCTCTGAACTTAAGCGATAAAGATATCTTGTTCCGTGCATTTATTTGTCTGTAAATATTATGTTGTATTTTTACTTACTCTCGACAATCACGGCCCTAAATTATCATGCACGTCGGTCACTGCACTCGTAGAGTCCGGAACCAAACTCAAAACTATTGTGTTCAAATTCCCGCGGTCGTGCGTGTTTACGCGGTTGTCATGGCAACGCGCGAAAGTTTCAATATGGCGGCGGTGCGCGTGCGCCGCGGCTGTGAGCAGACTGGCTGGTTGTTAGCAGGCTGGCTGGGCCGCGGCGCGGTGCCGCCGGGGAGAGGACGAGCAGCCTCCATCCAGTTTCGCTCTCGAGGACAGTGCGGCCCACGGCGCCCGCGGCGCGGTGCCAAACGCCTCCATACACATAATTTTCTGGTGATTAGGCTTATTGGGTCTCTGTAGATGCGGCGGCCTTCACCTTGAGCTTTCAACTAAATAATACTCATATATTAATAGTGCTCGCAAGGCCCGCCGGCAACAACAGTATTTATTAACCGGTATTAATATTTTTTTCTGAGCGTAACTTGGAGCGCTTCAGGCTATCTTACGCTTTGCTAGGTAATGTTCGTAAATGAAAAATATAAATTGCAATATCAATAGATATTTTATTGTTTGTGATTAAATTAAAATCATTATTTTGATGAAACACATCGATCAAAATTATTTCAGACTATCTTGATAACATCGATTAATAAACGAGAAATACAACATCTACCTAAAAGTAAATTAACGCCAATTTCTAACTGGTTTCACTACTTAAAGCAACTAAACTTAATCAAAGAATACATCTATCCATTTCATACAAAAAAGTTCCCGTTCCAAAGGACAGATCTTAAAATTACAAAGACGCGATGGATTGTGAAATGGTGTTGGAGAAATTAATGAGAGTCTAAATTACGATAAAATGTTAAACAAATACATGCTACATAAAATATGTTCGATAAGTAACATTACAGCGTATACAAAGTACCCAGTTAACTCAGTTATAAAATTAATAATTTAATTAAATCAAATGATATGATGCATTCTTGTGGCGCTCGGCACGCAGGCGCGACTCGCGGGGGCTACGCACGCAGCGTAATATCGCAAACCACTGCTGGTCTGCTACCAGTACCGATTGGTACCTACTCCATCCAAACAGCCGGAATAGGAAACAAAGCAACATGTAGACAATTATCTTGTCGATTTTGTAAATGTTAACAGGAAATAAATCCTTCACAAAGTAGTTTATAATTGCAACATTACGCTGTGTGCATACATAACTAAAAATACACTAAACTAAAACCATAATATAGCAGATTGCAAAAGATCCGAAAAGTTAGAAAACACAAGTTTTACAAATAAGTATTATGTAACGAAAATGTTAGTAGAAGCTAAAATATTATGTGACTGATTAGTGTTTATTCATGTATGTTGTTCAAAAAATGTTTTTTGTACAAAAATATCAGTTCCACTAAACTATTTACATGAACGCGGCCTCTGGACCCTTGTTATCTAGCACTTTGCGATAATTTACAGCCAGCTGATAAACAATGTACATTTTATACAAAATAAACTCAATAATAATTATACTTACGACTAATACAACATAGACAATATAGCACCTATATGCTTTTTACTTTATCGCGGAGTTAGATAGTGTTGACGACTTGGTCGAAGCATTTGGCGACGAATTGTTCTTTGTCGTCCAGTTCCTTGACGTCACGGGTGAGGTGGCGCGTGAGCATAGCGTCCTGGAGGGCGGCGAGGGCTTCGGAGGTGAATCTCTTGCCCTTCATGTGGGTGACGACTGAGGCTTCGCCGTGGAAGCCCGACTCCACGAGGCCGGGAGGGATGTTGAGCGTCACGTCACTGATGAGACCCTTCTCGACAGCCATGTTGATGACGAGTTCTTGGGTCGCAGAGTAGACGGTGGAGGGCGCCAGCAGCTCCGCCGGCACCGGGAAGGTGCGGCTCACCGTGAACGACGGCGTCTTGCCGTAGCACCAGTCCCACGCCTGGAGCTCATTGCGCAACTCCGCGAGACCTGATCACAAAATACATGCAGTTATATACATTGAACATGTAAACAAATGTTTGGATTGTTGGCCTTTGATTTTAGTTTTAACAACAATTGTACAAGTTATGTGTAGGTATTGGAGTAGATTTACGAAATACAATCTTTGATCTGTCTCTAATAATGGCTTCATAGTAGTAAACAATGATTTGTTGTGAGATACCAGTTTCCACAAAGATTTGCAGTTGAATAAACATAATGATAAAGCAGAGGCCTTAACGGGGCAGCTGTATACTTTTTGACCATACAAAATAACTCTGAATTTTAATTATATTTTAACATTGTGTATAAACAATAAAGAGTAAACCAACCTGGGAACCAGTCATCGGTGGGGTTGACGTATTGGAAGCCCCGCTGCTTCGAGATCAGGCTCTGACCGCCATCTTCGAGCTGCAGGGCTGGTGTGCGCAGGAACTCGTAGCCCACCGCTGTCTGCAGGTTGTCCACCGTCACCTTGTTGTCCACGTCAGCCAGGTTTGTCACGGGGGACGGTGTCGACGCAGTCGCGTTAGTCTGTATGCCATGCTAAATGAAATTAACACGGCCTTAACATTTGGTGGGAGGGATCGGGTTAGTGGTAGTGACATGGTGTGCAGAACATTACATTACAAATAAGCATTTACACATAAAATGTCAGGATTTATGGGCTTGTATGGTAATGAAAATTAAATGTTATTTTGAAATAGATTGCATATAAAACAAACATGAGGTTATGTTTGATCACACAATGCCGTACAAAAGTATGGCACACACAAACACACACAGACACATTACAATGTAGTGAATGAAGTGAATCACTTGAAAGACCACTGTTGACCCATGACATTGATGCATATGTAAAAAGCAGGCAATGCATGGAAGTAAATAATGTAGCTTAAATTTAAGGGAAATTGATGAGTCACCTTCCAGTGTTAATAATGGTAAAGCGCATGAATTGGGTAAGGAAGAGTGGGAAGAGGGTAAGGTATGGAGTAGGTAAGGAAAGAGGTAACATAACTAAAATAAAATTAATAAAAACAAAATATTAAAATAACTACTGTGCAAAGAAATAGCTACAATATTAATTTAAACTGGTGTTATCAAATAAAAAGAAAAAAAAAATTATTGTTCAGTCAGATGTGAACTTTGTACTAACCTCACGTTTGGACAAGGCCTTGCTGAGATCTGCCTTGTTGGCATTGACTAGAAGAGTGCAATGATGGTAAGCTGTAGTACGGCCCACCTTTGCAGCTGTGCCAGATACCTGGAAAATATTCAATGTTTAATAACATAGCAAACAGTGCAAGATAATATTAAGAAATGGACAAAGACTTCATATATAAGATTACAGTAAAACATTATATAGTATAAATTGTATGTATGGGATTAATGTACCTTGTATTTATCTCGTACTATGAGATCTTGTCTCTCATTTATGGTAGACTTAATTCCAAATCCTCTAAACAGTGCTCTCTTGATCAGTTCTAAATTGTACTTTCTGTCATATCTCTCTTTGGGAGTAAAGAAACTGATGTTTAGGTTGCCACGGTCATGGTACACGGTGCCACCTCCACTGTGACGGCGTGCAAGGGCTATCTCCTTCTCAGCCAAGAGTGGCACATTGGCCTCAAGCCAAGGGTTTTGATGCCTCCCAACGACAACACACGGTTCATTGCGCCAGACCATCATCACATGATGGTTGGTAAAATCCATGTTTTTATACATCCAATCTTCCAAAGCCAAGTTGGTGTAGATATCAGTGGACTGGGACATGAAGACAGATTTTGTGATCTCCCCCTCTGGCGACAATTCACTGTCCTTCTTCTTCGCAGATAAGGTCTTACTGCTGGTGACCAGGCTTCGAGCACTGGCCCTTCTAGTGATTCCCACCATAACGCAAGCACTGCCCATAGCAAACTTCTTCATCATAGATTGAGCCATTGTCAGGTTTTACTTATTTATTACTTTTATTTACTAAACGGATACTTTTTTGTATGAACTTTCAAAATCAGTATTTAAGCGTAAATCACTAATTAACAGTCTATTTTACCTTTGCTTAACGATAACCAAAATGACCGATAGTATTTAGGGAGGATCTAGTGCATACACTTAGAGGCACAGGCGTCAGTATCGGCCGAGGAGAGGGAGATCAGGTATTCGTGTAGTTCGATGGTCTGATGCAGCCACTTCCAGGTCTGGTGCAGGCTGTTGATTCGATAACGAATACCCAAACAGTCACGACAGTCACTTGGCATTCCTCTTCTTGGATGCGAGTTCAGTAAAAATATCACAGAACTGTTAAAATTAAATAACAGTTACTTTACACAGAGACACAAATCAAGTACAACTAAAAGAGTACAAGACAAAAATGAATTATAGATACAGTAGTAGTGGCAACGAGTAGAAGTGTTGCGCGCGCGACAGTTTATACTGAAATAAGCATAATTACCTTCAGTCGTCTCATTTTATTCGCGCTGATAATGATAAGGGGGCCGGGGAACCAGGAGGTCGGGCGAGGGCATTCGAAGTTCAATATTCAACGCTAGCAAACAAACATCATGATAAGAAGCACGGCAGAGCCACGCGTACATAGCTTATCGCATTTTATTATTTTATAGATTAGTAACTGTTATGTTCTAATGTAAGTATTACGCTTCGCTTGCTTGAGTAGGCACCTACCCACTAGATCATTTTCATAACAAATCTGCCTACAAAATCACTATAATCGAGAATCTATTAAAATAAAAAATAATTCTTTTTAGACAGATGTTTCAGAGAAGTGTTGCTGCCTGCCGTTGAATCGACAAACCCTATCGATATCGAGTATCGGCAGATTCGCATTTAATTCAATGGCTTCGATGCAGTTCATGGAGCAAAATCTCATAACATTTGTACACTGACCTCAAGTAATACAAGTATTACAGGTCAGTGCATTTGCAAATTTGCATACATAGAGTTTGGGATCTATTAGAGCTTTGCTTACTACAGCAACTTAAGTCATCAGAGAGCAGATTAAAAATGAAATATATTGCTCACGTATAAGGTTCATTTTTGTATCACGCCTTTTGGAAAAAGTAGCGGGTGCGTAAAATGTATAAGTGATACAAAAATAGACCGAATTCTGTGAGCATATATTCTATTTTGATCAGCTCTCTGTTGACTTAGGTTGCTGGATTAAGCAAAAGTGTAATCGGTCAATTGGACTGGACGATTGAAGTATTAAAAGTGATTCATTTTTGCCACTACAATGACAACAGGAGATGCCATTATAGAAAACTATGTGCTAATGTTAGCATCGATTTAAAGCGGTAGGCTTTAAATTCAATGCAGCGGGTTTGAATCGCATCGAATTAAATTAAAGCAAGACGATGTGACGATCAAAACCAGATATATTTTTATTTTGACCGGCGAAAACTTTTCTACTATGCTTATCAATACACAGTGACAGAGAGTACTATTATGTCATTATCAAGGACTTTTAAAAAAGATCGATGAAAATGACAAGGCTTACTTGATTTGATAAACTGTACCAGATTATCGATGCAAGATATTAATGTAGGAGGAATAAACCAATTTCAATAATAAATGAGCGAGTGTCAATAAACCGTAGGTGCTCAACTAAGAGCGATATTGAGATCGCGTCATCAGGTGTAGTACTATTTAATAATATTGTCGTACACAAATGCGTATTTGAATTCAGGATTCACTTGGCGATGCTTTAAACAAATTCCAAACACAAAAACATACGATACATTAATAAATACATCACCCAGATATGAAGGTATGGTCTATTAATACGTATGATTACATATGTCGGCCTAGTCGGGCTCTTTATTGATTGAAGGTTAAAACTGTAGAAGGAGATTAGGAGCAATTGATCTAAACTAATAGGAAAATTAACACGGTAATTTAATTAAGTTAGGTGCCCTTTTGGTCTAAATTAACAAAAATCTATGTCGATATCGACATTCAACTAATCAACATCCCTAGTCATCCCGCTCCCTCAACATTCTTCTGTCAACAATAATAATGAGCGGCCTACAGACGTTTGGATTTAGTTTGATCGGGTTACTGATTTCGTCTAAAGCCTACTTTCCACGGTGCGTGATTCCGAGGATTTTATCACGCACGGCAGACAGACATGTACCGTGCACCGATTGCTTTCCACGGTTGTCTCAGTGTCAAAAGTTTTGACGTGCTTGTCTGTGTTAATACGGACGGCGTCGGAAAATGCCGCAAGAGCCCGCACCGCACCTTTAAAGTTACCGACGAACGGCGGATGACGCACCGCGACGGACATGTCTGTGCATTCTTCGAAACTACCGAATCTAAAACCTTATAAAAATCACAGACATAACAGACTAAACACAAATATTCCCTGGTCGCTCGCTCTACAATGATTATGAATCTTGCTATCCCGTTTTTTCATCCATTAGAATAAGTTCACGGAAAGTGACGCGCGCAATGTTTTGAACGATCGACATATTGCTCGAGGGCCTAACGACCTGACGTTTCTTTTGAAACATCGGTGTAATTTTATAATTTCCTAATAAAATTTAAATCAAATCATTTTAAAGATTGTAATTTTGTGTGTAATTTAGTGCACATTTATGTGAAAGCGCAAAGTATGGAAATACACCTGGATTATCCTTTCACCGGTAAGTAAACATTCGTGGTCACGGCGATCCGAAATAAATTTTAGAAATTGTGACAAAAATATGCATCGAAATAGTGTGAATTTGCAATAATTGAAATGCTTTACCTTAAAACAACATGCCATTAGAGATAGATTTAAAATTATTGGCAAATTGAGCAATATTTCGGTGTCTAAATAACAACGAAAATATTTTGATGCTAACAGGGTCGGACTTAGTATTTATTTTATAGTATTTTGTTACTTAAATCTTGTGAATAGTGGTCCATAATTTTATATGTATCAAGGTTCTATGCCAAAAATGTACCTAGATGACATTTTAAATGTTCAGACATTATATGAAACAACGGATTAATCGCGTATTTACGTTTATTTACATAAATATTTGTTTTTCTAGGTTTCCTAAAGACCAGACATGGTTATGTCTAGGTTGCAAATTGGAAGTGCTGCGTTGTAAACATTATGAAGAACAAGATAATAATTAGATGCAAGTCCCTTCGGTCCTGCTGCACCAGCATTATATGAATTTTTACTGAAAATAAAGAATATGCTGCTTGTTTAATATATTAATGTATCTATCCTTTTCATTATTTTTTTTTCATGACTATGTCCTCTAGAGGGCATCATATTAAATTTATGAAGTCACATAGGCCAACCTGTGAACAATGAAGACGCTTCAACTATAAGTAAGTAGGTAGGTACCTACTTAGTGTAGAAGTTATGAGGCAACAAATAAACATTAATAATACCGGTCAAAATCATATTTTGTTGGATAATGCATTTTATTCCGTAAATGAATTTAAGGACTATGACATTGAAAATTAATTGTAACTACCTTTTGACATTGATATTTAAATTATTTTAACTGTTTGACATTAATTGTTAATTATTTTAACTATTGCAAATTCATTGACAAATTTTCCTAATTCATATTCATATTTTCAATTCATTTACATTAAACAATATACTTGACATTTCCTATACCTATTGCTAAATTACCTATGGTAATATTTTGTGTATCGACATTTTATTTTATATTATTGTATTTGACACTGACATTACCACTGTGAAATTTTGTATTGTATTTTATTATAATCTCATGACATTATTATTATTGTTCCTAATATTAATTATTAATGCTAATTTGCTTTCAACGATGAAAGTAAATGTAGGTACGCTTGTTCTGATTAATTACATATTGTAAATATTTTTATAACAAATACTATACTAGTGATAATTAAATATAGGATGTAAAATGAGATAATAAATAAATCTAAATCTAAATTTAAATCTAACCCTCCTTTTTGTAAAAGCAAGCACTGCCGATTTACGGTATGTAGGATCGAGAGATCGAAAATACGGTGGTAGGTATCAGGGCATGGCTTTGATTCACTAGACACCTTACCTTTTATTATAATGTCAATATTAAAATATAAGGACAAGTTTAAAAAAATTGCATAGTCATCTGGAGCGAACAACAAGTCAAATTTGTTTGTGTCCGTTACGAGTAGAAAGTCGTAGCAAAATATAACTCATGATGAGTTATATTTTGCTACAGATGGGCTGCCTTGTTCCGTCCCTGCATTTGCATTAGTGTGTGTGTTATAGAGATGTGTGACATTTTGTCTCGTATTTAAACTCTAAATGTACTCTCTGCTTCTGAATATAATTTTTTTTCTCTATGATAAAAATACAGAAATTCGTTATTTTCTTATAGATTACTGGGAAACCTATAAGAAGTGCATGATCTTAAATTAGGGTCTCTTTTGAGGAGCAAATTATGCATTTAAAAAAAAAACAATTTAAATTAATTCTTTGGTTATTTTTAAAGTAGGTAAGGTACTCTATTATTGCCTCTGCAGCTCCTTTCGGCTTGTCTAAGGTAAGCTGGAAGAGATCCCGTTGTGGGATAAGTTCACCTTTGCTTTGTAAGTGTTTCCTATTTAATTGTACTATGTTGTTGCATTAAAGAGTTTACATACAAACATACAATTTGCAAACTGTGTCATGCGACAGATCAAATGAAAGAGCTTGTGTAAGGATCACAATTTTTTTTATGTATGACTTGATTTTTTCAATAAACTTATTTGTATTTATATTTGTATGTGTATTTGTATTTGTATTTGTATTTGTATTTGTATTTGTATTTGTATTTGTATTTGTATTTGTATTTCATTTTAATAGTTTTTAAGCTAAGTATTTAAGAACAAGGACCAAAACTCCTTCCATTCCCAAGTTAAAATGTTATATTATGTAAGGAACCGATTGTAAGCGAGTTCAATTCTGAAAGAAACATGCTCAAGATAGAAAAAACTGATTTTGCAAAACAAAGAAATCTAGAAGTTCTCGTTGCAATGTCAATAAACCATTTACATGTGTGACTTGCGGCAAGTCAGCTGCAATACTTGCAGAAGTTAGCTTGCCGCAACAGTTTTTACGGTGGTTTCTGCTAGTGGAAGTCGCTGCAGAATGATAGTTTTGTAAATTAAGTACTATATTGGTTTTACTCAATTTCCATCGAGGCAAAGACCCGTCGATGTATAATCCTTTCGAGGTAAAGACCCATTGATAAAGTGTACCATCGAGGAATTGAACGTTGAAGTAACGCCCTTAGAGGTAAACTAGTTTGTAGGTAATCGCAATAATGTATGAATGAATTAACTACATGATTTAATTTTACTAGCACCCATCGCACAAGCTTTGCTTAGTTTGGGGCTAGATGGCGCTGTATGAATTTGTTCACGAATATTTATATTTATTTAATTATTTATTAATTAATGTAAGTAATTAATACTTAAGTATATATATAAAGTACGTAAAAAAATCATTATTTATCACATTTCCCGGTCATTATGGCTACGTGACTGTTTAACAAACTTATAATCAAGATACGTTTTATCACAAATTGACCAAGATGCATTAAAAATTGCTGGGTTAGATTAGGTTTGTGGCTACACAAAGCCGAGTGAACGAAGCGAGCGTAGCTCTACTTGCTTTTAACCACAAATGTTAGAATATCTACCTTAAACCACGACAATGCCTTATTAGTAGGATAATACCGTTAGTTTTTAAAATGTCTTGGTTAAGATTTGGTTATGATTTGGTTAAGGCTTTTAAGAGCCATAATGTTAAAAGTTTCGTGCGATCTCCGATTGCTCAATCAATAATTTAAGTTACTTTTATTCTTTTATTACGATCAGTGTCACACGTCATCATAGCACCTAAGCCAAAATGTAAAAAATGTTAAGGTCGCTTCCCTCACTCATTCATAGGTCGACCAGTTACTTTTCGTACATTTTGTACCAACAAGCTCGTCACGGTCCCTTATACTTTTATAAAGATTACCTCTTGAGACCCAACCTGTCCAACATTTCGAGCTCGCTCCGCTGGCCCATTGATTCATTTATCAACACAGCTTTTAAAATCTCAAACATCAAACATGTCGAGCTCATTCCGGTCGCTCATTCATTCATTGATCACCCCAGCTTTAAAGACCAAATATTCGAACTCGCTCCGCTCGATCACACATTCATTTGATCATCCCAGCTTTTAAAACTCAAAATTTCCCTCCGCTCGCTCATTAATTAATTTTTTGATTAAAAAGGCAAATTTTTTGATTAAAAAGGCATTGATTCATACCTATAAATTTTACTTTTCCTACCCCCCATTGAACGAAATCTTGGCCGTACCTGCCCTGGATATTTTTGAAAACTTTTACATTCGACAAATTATCTATTCATGTTGGTCATTTACAGAGAGCGAACATTACTCTCTAAATCTACATTTATTTAGACGCGGGCAACTGCTAGCCCAGCACCAGAATCAGAAAACGAAGAGTCCCATCTTGCAACTTTGTTCTATTTTGCCTTATTGTGCTGATAAACCTGTAAGTTACAAAAATAATGAGTTACCTATCACATTTTCTAATTCAAATACTTTAATATGCCGCGGGCGCGCTCCGTTGTTGTGCTGTGTGTGCCTGGCTTTACTAAGGTTTCGTAGTGTTTTGCGATTTTTGCTGGACGTTGTGTTGGTTTTTGATGTTTTCATCGGTTTGGTAGTTTGTGTTCTTGGTTAGCTGTCTTAGGAGAGACCTTTTTCACGATTTATTCATTAATTATTTAGTAAACAAGCGAATCAATCGAATAATACACAACAAAACATATTTGCAGAAATGGCTTTCAGAACGACTGCAGTAGCACGTAGTAAGTATAAAAAATAAGGCTTCTAGTAAATCTTTGTTAGGTTATTATTACATAATTTGTTTTCTTTTTCAGGTTCCCTAAAAAAATGGGCCTACAACATGGCAGGTTTTAATAGATACGGTAATTTATCAGTTAAATTAATTTTCTGTATATTAACTTTGCTAATACATACCAAAACCTACCTTTATTTATAAGCTTGATTGTAACTTACATTGCTTCCTTATACTTCTATTATTGGTCATTTGGTGTAGCTTCACAATAAATATTTTAATTATTCAAATTTTACAGAAAAAGAAAAATCACTCAGAATGTTATTCTGTGATCTTATTCCACCAAAATTGTAAACACATGGAAATGTCAATTTGGCATATTAATTCAATTTCTTCTGAAGTCTTTTCTAGTACATATTTGCGGCCAGTTGCCATAAATATTCTAATACGGTCTTTTTCGGCAAATCTTTATTCAAAATTGGTCTTCCATCTCCCGTTACATTTTAAATTTTGGGCAGCTCTCCTCTTCTACGAACTTATGCTAAAATAAAAATAAATTCTAGGTCTTCTCCGCGATGACTGCATCCATGAAACTGAAGATGTAACGGAGGCACTCCGTCGTATCCCTCAACACATTGTTGATGAGCGCAACTTCCGTATGATCCGGGCTATGCAACTCTCAATCCAGAAAACGATTTTACCCAAGGACGAGTGGACTAAATATGAGGAGGACAAGCTCTACCTTTCACCCACAGTGGAGGTAGTTAAGAAGGAGCGGCTGGAACGTGAGGAGTGGGAAAAAGACCATTAGTCTCAATTGTTTAACTTGTAATCATAAATCATTATTTAAACTAAATAAATATAGCTGTTAATATTTACTATGAGTTTTAACTATTATATGTATTTTATGAAAACTACCAAAACATGAAGTGTTAGCACATATCCTCATTTTTCTTTTCTTTTATCCCTGTTTTAGTGCAATAAGAAAATTATACACATTTAAATACTTTTAGGTGTTTGAATGGTTATGACTGACCACATGGAGAGCTGGCCCATATGCAATATGTTAAAGCTATGGCAACATCGTAGGCCATGCTGAGCCCATCCCAATCCCAATACTGTAGTGTTACCAGGGTTGTACCAGTGGTACCAGGGTTCAGTGCTGAGCCCTTACATGTTTTGCGTTGTGCTGGAGGTCCTCGACGGAATATCTAGACGCGCCCCCTTATCATATGAAATATGCTGATGACATCTGGTGATTCAAATTCAAATTCAAATTTTTTTTATTCAATATAAGTACATTAACTTATTGAAAGTCACAAAAGCAAGCTTAGGCAGCATCTTGACACCTGGGTAAACACACGGAAGGTGCTAAGTACTAGACAAAGAAAGGGGTTTAAAGCTGAACGTTGCCATGCAGCGGGAATTCCGAAATCATCCGTATAGGTAACGAAGCTGCCAACAGAACAGAAAAATCCAAATACCTCGGACCCGTGATGCACGAGTCTGGCGATATCGGCCCCGATGTTAAGTCCCCTCTGAAGCTTGGGCCAAATGGCGGGAACTCACGGCAGTCATCCGTGACCCTAAAATCCCTGTCAAGCTCAAAGGGCTTATATACAAGAGTATAATTAGACCTGTGATGCTCTATAGCTGCGAGAAATGACTAGAGCTGTAGAAATACGTTCGCGAAGTCCACGCCAACGAAATGTGGATGTACGGAGTTCGCGGCTCGATCGAGTACATCCGTGGCGTGAGGGATATCGCAGATAAGATCGAGGAGGCTTGCCTGCGCTGACTTGGTCACGTATAGCGTAAGCTCAAGGATACGTGGGAAATAGGTGCCTGGACCTGCCGGTATCAGGAAAGTGGCCAAGAAGCGATGGATTTACATCGCTGAGTCGGATGCGAAAGCCAACGGCTTACGATGCGAGGATATCGAAGACCGGGCGAAGTGGAGGCGAAAGAGTAGGAAAGCGGATCCTGGCAGAGGCCGGGATAGTGCTAGGACGATAACGACGAAGATGATCATAATTTCTAAGTAAGCTCTGCCTGATTTACGTTGGTCAAGTGTTTAGCAAAGTTGACAAGTACTCGTACAGTGGTGTAAACCGATCGAACTGTAGCGAGTCAACTTGACCTGCAAGCTGCTTGGAAGTAGATCCAAATAGAATCGCTATTTCTTGTGGCAAAACCCCTGGCTTTTCCTGTTCTGTATAAAACCCAACTCGCGGTAGGTACCTACTGAACTCGCCACTGGCCTGTACAAACAGGCAGCGTAAAATTGCACGTAGGTAGTTTTGAAGTTGCTCATCTATTTTAAAAGAGAAATGCTACTGGACTTGCTTTAGTGTAATCAGTCATTGTCTGGGCGCTCGCCACTGCCCGTAATTAACGTCAATTAGGCATAAATAAAATAAAAATAAAGGCTAATAAATAAAATAAAAATAAAATAAGGCAAAGAATTCAACGAATCACTTGATGCGCGAGAACATTTTCTGAGTTATGTATATTAGTTGAATACTAACCGATGCTCTTACGGTGAGGGAAAACATCGTAATGAAACCTGCACATTCAGGCGACTGGATGTGTAACTTTGATCCAATCTGGTCAGGTTCCCCTGGTAGCAGGGTCATGGAGGTCAGATGGCAGTCGCTCCACTGCAATTACTTGACCTGCCAAATCCTGGATCGTGGTCAAGGCGGACCCCGGGCTCTCGTTCTCGAGAGCACGCGGCTGGGCACTGTTCAGTGATTGCATCACAGCATATCACAGACATAATTCGGTTGCATACCTTGGTGATCCGAACGGTTCAGTTGTCTGCCACGCAGAGGTCTATGGTTTGATTCCCGGCCGAGCAGAAATTGAAATGATGGATTTTAATTCCTGTTACGGGTCTGTGTGTTATATCTATAAGTATGTATTAAAAAAAAAGTATAATTTTAGTAGATCACCCATAACACAAACTTTGCTTACTTTGGGGCTAGATGGCGCTGTGTGAATTTTCCAAGCATATTTATTTATTAGTTTCTTGGAGCTCCGCGGGCGTGGCTGTTGGACCTACAAAACTGTCCAGAATCAATCCTTATTTAGGATTTTACATACCAATACAGGGTAACTTTAAATAAATTAATTGAAGGGGTCGCCATGGCCGAAACCGGTCGGAGGAGAATAATAATAATAAATAATTCTTGATACCAAGGGGTACCTATGGTACCTATGCATGTGCTTGTGATAACAACAATTTTTACCATGGAACCAATACTGAAATTGTGAAAAGAAATCACCTGTTGTATGAATTTTGGTATAACTCGTTATGCACTCTTTAGTAACAAAATTTAATTTAAAAAATAAAATCCTATAGAGGAAAATAATTGACTCTTATGAAATAGACAAACAAAAAACATTTTTTTTCTAGAAGGCGTAGTCGACGTAGTGTTTTATTTATCTTGGCGTTAATGTCCCGGTTGGGATCTCGCGCACGAAGGCCCCGAGTCCGCCTTGACCATGATCCAGGTTTAGGCAGATCGGGTAATTACGGTGGAGCGACTGTCACCTGACCTCCGAGATCCTGCTACCAGGGAAACCTGACCAGATTGGATCATGGTTACACATTCAGTCACCTGAATCTGACGATGTTTTCCCCTCACCGTAATCATTAACATTATTAAAACACATGGTAACTGTAAAACTTTTTATTTAGAGAGTAAATAATAAAAGTTACATAGAAAACAGAACATATGGCAATAATAATAATTATGGCCTCGAAGAATTGGGGCTATACCATGATAATAAAGATCATTAGGGATATATTTAAAATAATATGACATGTGGTCCCACTAAATTATAAAATAGGTAAAATCAGTCCATAAAAATGACAAATAAAATGGTTTATCTGATTTGAGCACAAGTGTGTACAACAATACACATAAAAAATAAAACAGATATGAAAAATGATGTACTTTACATTTGTATACTTTTGGTCCATAGTTTTAAAAATAGTACATTAAACTAAAATTATTAACAATTTATTTAAAATTTCTATAATAATATAAAATGATAAGTGATAACTGCTCAAATACAGTAGATAATAAAAATGAATGATATGTACTAAAAATAAATTTCAGGTAATTTCAGAAGTATCTATATAATAGAAATATGATAAATGTTTGTAGTCAAAACCTACATATGAATAAAAACATTTTACATTTTTGTGGCCCACCTTCTGGGGCTCTTTAAAATTCAAGTCTTCCTCGGTGGGTGCAGAAAGTTTTTGCTCAAAATTAAATGCATTCATCAAAGATTTATAATGATTAATAACTGTTAAAAACAAATGCAACTCCTTGGAATCAAATAAAATTACAAGCACCCTAATTACAGGCATGATAATGGTTATTCTTGATCAAAATAAAATAGATTATTTACCCTGTCCACTCAATATAATATAAAAAAAATTATTACAATATAATTTGACCATCGAGTCGAGCGCAGACCGACGGAGTGACAGTGAAGAGCAGTCCCGATCGAGTCACTGCGACTCGCGAGACTCGAGAGCCTAGAGCATCGAGCTACTAGTGTAACTTTATTTCGTTATACTAAATTCAGTCGTATACAGAAGAGAATTAAGTTGCATTTTGAGAGGAGTGTCCTCCGAGCGCGCTCCATACAAACGCAGATTGATCTTCTTTTCAATATTAAACAATGAAATTTTATAGACGCGATTTAGACACCAATTTCAATGTCTGTGGTTTGTCAGATTTTCGTTAAAATATATCGTTTTAAAGTTGCACCAGCTATAAGACTTCCATACAAATTTTAAAACAATGACACACACACAATACACACTATTGCTCAAATCAGAAATTGTTCATCTGATTTGAGCACTAGCATGTATAACAATACACATATTGGTTGCTGAATCACGTCTACAAAATTAATTTGGCTTTGATTGGTTAATATTGAAAATAAGACCAAACTTTGTAAGGAAGGTATCCTCGAGGGATACTTCTTTGTTCCTTGGAGATAACCCATCGTCGGTCGGCATCTCTAACAGGCGGCGGCGCCGGTGACGGTATGATTTTGTTTCATTACCAATTTGAATAAGCATTTTAATTTAATAATAAAAAGGTCGCTCCGCTGCCACTCCACCTGTCTGCTCTGACCCTTAATTAAAGTATACATAACTTGTGCATATAATGTTTAGATTTATGCAGAGTAGTGCAGCTTTGTTGACAACCCAACCAGTAAAATTAGTAATATTTTTACATAGAAGCTTTTGGAGTTTTATGGATGCTAAACATAAAAAGTTGAGATAAATTCATAAACCACAAATCAATAAGAACTAATTATCGACTAGCCATATCCTGTGTATATTTTATTATTATTCTTAATGATATACACCTAAAAGGCTTAGAATTAGAAGTAAGGGAAATCCAAGTTAGGGAATTTCATTTTGTTCTTTTGAGAGTTTGGGAGGTGTTAAAATAACAACATGCAATTAATGTAAATAAAATGGCTATAGAAAAATAGTGATAGTACGGCTGTCATAAGTGTGGTCTTGCGCGCGACAAGCGACAAATGCGCGACATAGATACTTTCATCTTAGTACTGAGAGAAGGAAACAAACGCTTTCTCGCGGGCACACTTTGCTAGCCGTGCTGAATGGGCAGCTGTGTAACACTTTATGCACTAAAAAAGTATAAGTGATAAAAGGGAATAAAATATGCTAACATGAAAAACAACCGCGTCCGAATAAAAGAACTAGGTACATAATAATGGAACATTTGATTATTATCTTAAACGTATTTCATATAACAAATTAACCTTATTATAGCCAAATTTGGGGTCTTTAATCGTAATTATTAACCTATATACCTAAAATACGTATAATACACGATAATTCTATTTTACACTTATTCACAAATATTGGCAACTTGTTTCGCAGTGATGATTGATCTTTGGAAAGTATCATATTGTACAAATTGAAAACCTCTCCAGCGTTCGACGTGCCTTGGCCTGCACTTTGGAAAAAACATCGTGTTTCATCACCAAGGTCCCGTATCATCAATGATATATCTTTCACAATGAAAACTGGAGTATCTTTATCTCTATATTCCTTAAAGAGAGTTAGTATAATAATTCGAGATATAGTTATTAGGGTCCAGTTTAATAAACGTTACAATTTGTAGATGGCGGGCTACAATTCTACAATTTTCTGTATCAGCAAAATGTCAGTTATTTACAAAATTGTACGATTGTAACGTCTATTAAATAGGTCCCAAATCAGATCCAAACGCCAGCGTACCACATTACAGTTCCTCGTCGCCGATTGCATCGAACGCGTTGTTCTCCACGCAGTCCCGGCCTGGCTTGAAGGCGACCGACGCGAATTTTTCAGTCAACTTCTGCACTGAGAATATTTCCTTGGAACTGCCGGAGGTGTACGAGTCTCCGTTCTGGAAGAAGCGAGCAATCAGATGAATGATGGAGCAAAGAAGTGCAAACAGTATATTCTGCTTTGCTTTAGATAAATAGATGTATCCGGGCCGTTTCCGCAGTCCGAAGAACTCGCGCCTATTCTGCGTGGATGTGATGTACTCCTAGATACCCTACTGTTCTTGCCATCCTAACTCCTCCAGGAAACGTAACAATCCTTTCAGTTTTACAAACGTCTCCGGAAGGGTTTGTGGTTGTCCGAAATGCTCAAGTCTGTATGATGTCACTCCCTCGCATGTCTGCAGGACCTCTGCTTTGCTTTGGACCGCATCGGTTTTTTAGGGATTATAAAAAAGGTGATATGTAAAAGGCCCCCAAATCTGATTATCTGTACTCATCTCACTTAATGAAACAGGTACGCATATCGCTGCTAATCAGTTAATCTATCATATAGTGGCGGGCCGCGACCTTCACTAGATCGGTCTGATGTGAAGTGATGATAATGTCGGTGAGAAAGAAAAAGAGGTCACTCACTTTTGTGGCAGTTTATTTACAGGAGAGATTTAGGGTGAAATACTGTAGCAAACAGAAATGAAGATAAGAAGGTAAGGCTTATTTCAGTGTAAGAAGAAAAATCTGGCTGACTTGGATATAAACCAAGGTTTCATGACACAAATACTTACTAGTAGGTACACAACAACACGGAAAAACATAGATCATTCTATCTCCTTCATAGATCGATTGAGAGAGAAAACAAACGCTCTCACGCGGCGCGAGATGTATCGCGGGCACACTTATGCTAGCTGTGCAGGTCCACATAAGATGGACCAAATCATTACAGGAGTGGTACCGCCCATCAAGCAAGACAGCTCTGGCTCTTGCTTGCTGCGATTGGTCCCCACTCAATTGCATCAAAATGGCGGCGTACTAGCGGAGATCGGCGGTACTTAACACTTCCTCCGCTAACTCATATACCAGAGATGCTACAGGTGCTCAGTATCGTAGCGCGCGTATTAAATGAAGCGGCAAGGTGCGTCGTGGGCACACGCGCATCGCCGATTTCGGACGCAACTGCTGCGTCGGCCGCAGCAAAAGTGTTAATATTGGACTCGCTTAGTGGGTTGCCCTTGCCCGAACACTTTCACTGCTAACTCAAATACCAGCAGTGTTCAGAACGGCCAGGTGCGTCGTGCGCACACTCGTAGCGCCGATTTCGAACGCGACTGTTGCGTCGGCCACAGCGAAAGTGTAATTGGACTGGCTCAACGAATTCCCCCTTGCAATCCCATATAAAATACACCCAAGTTATGAAAGCTATCCTCACCACGGAGCTGAGCGTGTCGCTGGACGAGGACGGCGTGATGAGGTGGCTGGAGCCGTCGCGGCGCAGGTACGTGAGCCGGCGGCCGCCGCCGCCGCCGCCGCGCGGCGAGGCCGGCCCGCCGCCGTTCTTCTGACGCATCAGCTCGTCCACTATCGACTGGAATTGTGGGGTGTTAGATTAGACTCTTGATCTCTCTCGACTCTCCATCATCACAGCCCATAACAGACTGTAGGAATTACGCTTGGCATTCGGGTTAGAGATCGCAGTGTTGTTTATATAACAATGGAAAACGCTGCTGCCCATTTTCCAGCCTACGGAGACTCTAGATATTTTGTCTCGAAAACATTAGTCGCATTGTACGACACCCACGAGTGTAAGGGGTTGGTGCTATTCTACTCTGCCGGACACCATACGGTCATACTCTTGACTCTTGACCCCCAAATTCCTTTAAAGTAATACGTCTTTTACAAGGGGCCAATGAAGATTTCCGTGATTCCAAATTCCACGAGATGGCGTTACTGCGACATAAGATCTGCTGTCAAAATAAAGCCCTGTCATTGGCTGGAAGAGATTCGTCATTTTATAAAAGTTGGTTTTGTCAAATAGCAAGACAGTATTTTGACAATAGACCTTACTTAGATAATTATACGCCTCACTGCCGCCATCTGAAATAGTGCAAATTGAGCTACGAAGGGCAGCAGACAGTAGACAATCACAGCGCTGGTTTACAGACTGACCCAAAATTCGACAATACAAAAAACCAAGACATTGAGCCACCCGGACAAACAATGCAAATGTCATCAAATGCAATGCAATTACAATTCCATTACCAACACCATTATTGGATTGGCTTAGTAAATTGTCTTGGCAATTGGCTCTGTGTAAAAGTCGCATTAGAGGCAAGAGGGCCTCGTCCAGCTTGAGGCATCACCTCTGGCATTTCGAGCTGCACAAAGGGCTTATGTCGACGGAAGGAAGTTAGAATTTAGATGTCGCTTTGTAGCGTGGTAAAGACAGCGGTGACTATCAAAAGATTTCGGTATAAAAACTCCGTAGTTAGATTTTGCGGCAAAACTTAACTACAGACTTTTTTGACGAATCAGAGATCGGTTCAATACTGAGTAGTTAGATTTTGTTTATATGCGACCGGGGACTGAGACCTCAACCTACATAAGAGTCGGTAAAACCATAACTGTATTGCGATGGCAGCACCGTGATTGTGCATTCTTTGTATAATTTTGGTAACCACATTCAGATATTAGACACAAAACACCCGTAAGAAAATTCAACTGAAGCAAATTCAACCAACATTAAGCATAGGATATGCGTGAGTTTCCCTAAGATAACAATTCCAATTAAAGTGTTTGTGGTCATGGAATAATTTAATTATCATTAGAGACTAGTAGGCTAATTATGTTACTTTGTTGCCAAAAATTATCTGCTTTCAATGATTGAAATAGTTACTTTTGCGATTTCGTTTGATCCTACCTACTAACTAATATAATATACGATATTATGTAGTTTATGACGTAGATACTCTAAGATCTGTATTAGTAAAACCATTTAGTAAAATAAACATTTTACTCAATATAATTGTGGATGCAATAAACTGTAGTTACCTGCAAATTGACGCTGATAAAGGTCGCGTGCTCCGTCTTCAAGGTTATCCATTTCAAATTGTCTTTGCTAATGAGATATTCGAACGACAGCTCGAAATTTTTGTTCGATTCCTCAAGCAAGGCCCCATGGCCATTCGTCTGAGGCCGTTCCATCTGTAATAACATAAATAAAACATATTAACCTTAAGTATTGAACTAGCCAGTAGATTTCAAGTTCATGTGCAACCAAACATACTGGTTAAGTAACATTTTGAAGCCAGATTCACGCGAGCATCTGGTAAATATGAGCTGTGAAGGGCATCTTCTGAATGTTTGTTTTATCAACATTGAGATGCGTCATTGCATGTGCATGACTTCATTTTTACGGTCGGTGTTAAATACGTATTAATACTTGTTTATGATTATAACCAATCTATCTACAATACATATCATCCCGATTGTGATCTCGCGCACAAGGCCCGGGGTCCGCCTTGTCCATGATCCAGATTTTGGCAGATCAGAAAATTAAAGTGGAGCGTCTGCCATCTGACCTCAGTAACCCTGCTACCAGGAACCTGACCAGATTGGATCATGGTTACAAATTCAGTCACCTGAATGTGTAGGTTTCACCACGATGTTTTCCCTCAGCGTAATAGCATCGGTTGGCATTGATGTACATAACTCAGAAAAGAGTCATTGGTATATGGCCGCAATAGGATTCGAGCTCGGTACCTCTCGATTACGACTCGGATTCCTTAACCACTCGGCCACCGACGCCCCTGCATGACTTCATTTTTCCGGTCAGTGTTAAATAGGTACTAATACTACTATCGGTTCAATACTAAGTAGTTAGATTTTGTTCATATCCAACCGGGGAATACTTGTTTATGGTTATGACAAATCTATCTACAATACTTATAATACACGAAAATAAGTATACGAGTACCTATTCACATATAAGTGGAAAAAGTGGGCGTATGCATTGTTAAGTACCTACTTCATACCTACTGTACCTACACAGTAATCGCTTTATGGACAGATAGCCTAGTGAGACTGCAAATAAAAATGAGTATCTCGTAATTAGTGTTTTGCGTGTTTGGTGTCATGCGTCGAAAAGTTATCGATATGCAAATTTATACTGAACTTCAAATACGTTCTCCGATGATTCTCGAGTTTGGTGCACTTTTGGTAGTAAGTGAGCAAGAGACTCATCTCTATCACGTATAAATAAACAAAGATTGTTATGTTAACCTGTAGTGAATTATCAACATAAGTAGATAGACACTGTTTTTAGTAACGCTGTATTAAATAGATTAGGATAATATATAATAGGGCTATTGTTTAAGGTTAACAAACTCTAGTTAAATATCTCTTTGTTACATCAACTTGTTTTTGTGTATAAATAGTAAAGATGTTTGGCAATTATAGAGCCATATGCCCATAATCACAAAATATTGCTTACCATCACTAAGGAATTATACTTTTATGACAATTTAATTTAATTTAAGAAAGTGACGGGCTCTACCCTCCGATGTGGCAAAACTAAGTCTACTACTAAAACATGAATACCATATTTTAGGTAGACATTAACACGTTTTCGAAAATGTCGGAATAATAGGATGGACCTCTTCTAAGGCACACCCTATTGTATTACGTTAAAGGCTTACCTAAATATGACCGATTCTGATAATTTTACCGTAACATTAAATAACTGGGCGTTGATCCAGGGTTCAGAGTAACATCTTATCTAAATCTCGTCACTACCAATGGGATAAGCATTACGTATACCAGACTTCGCCAGGAATGCTCGGCATCGGACAATATACCATACGGCTTCAGGGCGGGGCTGCAGCATCATGGACATGAGTTTTCGACATTTTCCCTTTGGAGGTAAACTGCTAGGCTCGCAAGATCAAATACTCGAGGAACATTGGAATTATGCAGGATATATACAGTCAGCATAGCAGAGTGAACTGACACCCCGGCATACAACATATATTAGATGTATGTATGATGTAGTGTGACCTTGATTATACATAGGTGACCAGTGTTTACCAAGGGTCTGCCATCTCTGCTGAAATTCTAAACACGTCTCCATGGCTTATAGAATACGCCGACGACATCGTACTGCTGGCTTAGGCGGGATCTTGACACACGGGTAAACGTGGAAGGAAGTGCTAGAAAACGATGGTTTGAAGCTGCACGTCTCCAAAACAGAGTAGGTACATGGCTGGCTGCAGCACGGATCTTGAAACCATCCATATAGGGAACGAAGCTGTCAATAGAACAGATCAATTCAAATTCTTGGATCCGTATTGCACTAGACCGGCGATATCGGCTCCGATGTCAAGCCCCGTAACTCTGCGGTTTGTGTCAAATGGCTGGACCTCATTGCAGTTAGGGGTCGCAAAATATCCTACCACTAAGGGGGCGCACCATGAAAACGTTAGAAAAACTTGGCCAAGACTTGACCGGCGCTGCGCTGACGGTATCATGTCCGGAAAATGTTGCGAGGGATGCGCGGCGTTGCACAACTTGACTCAATGCGTAACATGCGAGGTTGCTTTGTCAGTTTAGTTAAGTGCAGTATAAATCCGCCGGTATCAGGTAAGAACTTTCGTGGGAGGCCCAAGAAGAAGGAGTTGGCATTGAAGAGGGATTTGATATCCAGCTGAGTCGGATGGGAGAGCCAAAGACTTCCGACGCTTTAACATGCTGAAGACCAAGCGAAGTGATGGAGGTAGAAGAGTAGGAATGCGGACACTGGCAGAAGCCGGGATTGACCGCTAGGATGGATTTTTATGTGAAGGGTGTTGCGTGGATGTCTATCTGGATAATCCTCGTACCCATATTCTTCGGACGACTCTAGCTGCGCCACTCTAAGGCATACAATAGACGTAGATAGAGGTATAGTTTTTTGAATAAATAGAAATCAATTTTTGTTACATGAAAGTGCCTACCTAAGCGCATGAATAATTTATGGTTACGGGCAACCGGTGTGTGTATAAATACGTGTAACTAACAATGTGAAGTCATGCCGTTTTGCGTCACGGCACATACCTCGTCTCGCCAACCGTACCAACAAACGGTTGTGCGTAACCAAGGCGTACCAACAGCATCCCACCAAATCCACTCACCGTATGCATGGTGGTGATCCTCTAGCACCGCATTCGCTTCGCCTTATAGCGCTGTTCTCGCCTGAGAGTTCTCTTGCAGCGAGCGACACGCGCACGCGCTCACACCCGCCGCTCCGGGCTCCATCACCGCCTCGCGTCATCCCCAAGGCACACCAATAGCTTATGTTTATTATTACTCACCGTATGCAGCGTGGTGATCCTCCAGCAGCGCATGCGTGTAACCTTGTACCGCTGTTCGCGCGTTGGATGCGCGACCGGCGCGAGCGCGAGTTCCCTTGCGGCGAGCGAGACTCGCACGCGACACGGCAAACCACCTGTGCCCACGCCCGCCGCGCCGGGCTCCGTTACCGCCTCGCCGGCCGGGATGCGTGCGTAGTGACGCAGCGTGCGTGCCATCTCGATGTACTAAAATAAAGGACACTAATAAGACGGAGCGGCGGATAATGGAGGAAAATGGGTCGGAAAGCGGACCCTCGCAGAAGCCGGGGCTGACCGCTCAGATGATGATGATGATGATAATGATAAAAGCGGAGTGTCCCTAGTCTAGTGGCAGCGTGTTTGCGAGACCTATAATCAAAGTTAAGCAAAGCACGCAGAGTCCGAGAACTGGATGGGTGACCATTTCGTACGAGGCTAGTCGAGCTACGGTGTGCCTTCCTTTGGTGGAGCGAGCTTGACCAGTCTTCCGCTAGGGAACTGAAACTGCTCAGGCAAGACACACACATGCGGCACTGTCGCTGCCTTGGCGCCCGGGACACGTGCGTGATTGCACAGCGTAGGTACGCGCTATCTCGATGTTACTCAGGGAGAGGGACGCAACGCAGGGTCGGGAGTACAACCCAAATTTCAAACTATCCCGATACTATTAACAGTAACCTAGACACTGTGGGTTGGTGGACACTGAGACGCATAAGATGTGTCAAAGTGGTAAAGAGCACTCTCAGGTCGTACATATTCTTAGGTGGATCTCATGAAAGAGACAAATGCCACAATGAGACATAGCTTACCTACTTTGCAAAGTCGTAGGTCGTACCTAGAATCTATATTTTTATTCAAAATTGTGACATAGATTCTTCTCCTCTTCTTGAACAAATTAACTATAACGCATCTCCTCACGTTCTAAAGATACATTTCATATTGAGCACTGTACCACAAACTATGCAAAAATTCGTTTATTAGAAGAACAGCAGGGTGTTATAATGTTTTGCTGAATGATATCGACATCTTTGCGAACAATTTGTTACACTACAAAAACAAATTAAGGCACAAATTGTTAATGTAAGCATTGTAGCATTTATTAACAAAATTGTAATGGTTATTGTATGTACTTAACATTGTTATCAGTCGCAACAGTTAGCTTACTAAGTATCGAAGTTTGTAAATGATATAGGAAACTTTAGGTCTAATTAATTATCTAGTGAAATGTCCATTTGTGTAAATGGCTGTTTGTTTCTACATAAAGAAAAAATGACGGCCCCACTTAAGGGCAGGAAGATGATGATCCCTGCGCCTCCGTGTGGTGACGATGCGCAATACAATACCTATTAGCTATTAGGACATAAAACCATGCATGATACAGTAGGGTTGGTGCGAGCTTCAGTACTGAAAGTCGCACTATACCGCGCGATGAGGCGTGATCAGACAGGAAAGTGCGGTTTATAGAATGCATCCTTTTTATATACTTGCTATACTGATGTTGTCAGATGTAACTGACTAAACTTAAAACTCATACCAAGAAGTTTTGTGACTCAACTTAATGACATAATCAATCTATTAAGCACTGAGTAATTTATAGTTGATTTTCGTGTTTCACAAATGTTTTAACAAACTGATAAACATAACAGATCAGCGTACTATTGGGTATTTAGTAACAAAGGGCGAATATGTTGTACCTCAAAGATAGATAAACAGTTTCCACCTATCAAACACACTTTATATCATTTTCAATTTATTTATATGGTTGACAAATTGATTAAACATTTAATTTCAGGTTCAGATAGGGTGGGTAAATCCATCGTTATTAATTTGAGAGTCAAACTCATGTCTGCAGAGCAATGGCCATATTGGTGAAAAAAAAATCAAAATATGGTAGATAGAATCCTGTAAGATGACATTAATGAATAAAAATACACTTTCATGTCAAGGTGGTCATTATTTTCTATTACACTAATGTAACCTAAATGATTATAAGAGAAATAAAAATGGTAAAATAAAACAAAATGATATGAAAGTACTTACCTCTCTTCTCTGCTTCTTTTCTTCATATGATGCAAGAATGTCTTTTGTTTGTGGGTCTGCTGTTATCCATCCTAAATCTAGGTCTTCAATTGTTTGTAAATATAGGAGGTCCAGTGACACTCTATCTATCATCAAGTCTATGTCGTAACATGGGTCCCAGTAGCTGAAAATCACGTAAAATATTAACAACAAATAAATACAGGTCTACCGAGCCATGTAATAAGCTTTTACTTTGTAAATATTTGAATTCTATATGAATTTACCTTTTCCTTAACACAATTTTATCTTCAGGCCTTACATATTTCTGGGATATGTATGGAGATTCATAATCCTCTAATTTCTTTAAAGCTGGCTGTCCATCTTTAGCACAACTCCAATTAAATAGGTATAAGGAAAAATATTTGACTAATTCTTTTGGCAAATTGATATAATTACTCGCAATATCTAGTATGGTACTTGAAGAATCAATGGAAGATACTGAAAGGGGTATTCTATAGCCGTTCATTAGCAATATTTCAATATCAACCTCGTGCATCTGAACATTGTGGGTTTCTTGTTGAGCCGAAAACAGGAATGTGATGAGCAAGTCAGAATTGGCCAACACTGGGTTTTGACCAACTGGAATAAATATTACATAAAATCAGTACAAATGAAGAAATAAAAACTTTCAAGAAATCTATAGAAATATTTGCTATAAGTATATGATTTGTGCATCATTTGTAATTACCAAGTTGAATATATTTCTCTAATAACACTCTTCTCTCCTCCAACTGTGAATTTGTGAGGAAAAATTTCTTGGGTGGAAACTGAGGCAGCTTGAAGTAAGGGTTCTGAGCCTGAAGCTGCTCATGTAAACTTAGCAGCTGTTTATATCGCGCTGTGCAGTGGAAAAACCCATCAATATGTATGTTGTACCCCTAAAACATGATAAAAGAAACTAAAACTCAGGAAAAACGTCGATAAAAAAATTGCCGTATTCTCACAATACCCAGTTAAGTAATACAAGGTCCTCTTTTATAAAGAAAACAAAGATAACTCTCAAGACATGTTATATTAAAATAGATTAAATACCGTGTATGAGATCCCATTGTCGTCGTGAAATTGCTGTAAATCAGGTATGGAGAAATGCATTTTTACAGCCTATAATTACAATTTACATTCCCCTACGGTGTACAATAATAAATATTACACCACTTTCACAACTTGGCTAATATTTTATGTAGAAAATATTCACCCACTTTGTTTCAAAACCACCAAAACACCACAGAACATTTACCTATAGTACCTACATAAATAAACCACAAACTAACTACTAAAAAAACACCATCAGTATTTTAAATATCTACAGACCAAAAATGATATTGTACGTACTATCCAACTTTGTTGGACGAGTACAGGGACGAGTTTACGGTAAACAGACACGGACAACTGTCAGACATGTCATAACATTTTGCATGTCATGCACGTTTGTTAACTTATCAGTCTCAGTGAGTTTGTTTTGTTTGGATTTGCGGTTTGTGAAGAATTTAAAGTTAATTTTTAATTGCCGATTTAATTTAAAACATAGTAAAATGTCTACCAAAATACCAGTTATCACTCTACAATCCGATTGGAACGATGTATTGAGGTGATAAAATAAAATAACCCATGAATATAACCTATTCTTCCTAGTTTTTATTTATATTTTATTTATTTTTAGGCTACCCAAAAGCGAAGTATGGATATCGTCAAAATACTTAAATCATAATAGTATCCATGAAAAAATTACGACTGCCGCTAATGTAGCCGATGGCAAAATAAAGCTGAATATACCTGAAGACTACCAATTAATAACTCAGTCGAATTTAAGTCTTGTGTTAAAACACGTCTCTTCGGGGCTGAAAGTGGCGTTTGTAGCTGCCACAAAAGCACACAAAGTACATAATAAGGCTGTTTTGTCAGTTTCCACCTCAGAAAATGCATTGGCTGTATCTTCTTGTGAAGAAGACAGATTGCTCGTTTGGGACAGCCGGACAAGTAAGTTGAGAATATCAAATAAGATTCTATTACAAGTAGTTGACAATAATAAATTTAGGTAGAGTGGTATGTTGATGATAATTATTATCTGCTATTTATATATTTTAGGTGAAGTATCCTTGGACTTAAAAGGCCATGGAGGTCCAGTGTACAAATGTAGATTTTTTCCATCGGGAACAGTTGTTCTGTCTGCTGGAGCAGATGGGTCATGTAGAGTTTGGTCAGCAGAATCAGGAGTTAACCCTGTTACTCTAACAGGTCACAAAATGGGTATCTGTGATGTCAGTATAATTGAAAAAGGAAGAAATGTAATAAGTGCTAGCAGGTAAATGATTTTAGAGATTGGTTATAGCAGCCATACCACAAACGAAGTGCCATGTTTAGTTTACTTTATTGTAGTTAGGTAAGACTCGAAGAATAATTGAAGGCCTCCAGCCTTTGCCCAGCAGTGGGATTTATAGAAAGAACAATAATAATAAAACAAAATGTGGCACCACTGGTGGTTCTATCAGGTGTACTATGGTTCATCATCACCATAAATTAAAAAGTGTAACTCTTGTCGGTAGAGCAATCGCCACTCAATAAAGATTTGTCAAGAGCAATGCTTTACAAGATAGCGGCGTTAGTTCCTAGACCTACTGGACCTTTGTAAGGTAGACACAAGAAACTTAACACTCAATTTTGTTTGTGTACATAGGGATGGTACAGCGAAACTGTGGGATGTAGGAGAATCTAGATGCCTGGATGATATCATTGAAGGACATGGACCAATAAATTGCTGTGCATTGGCAGTAACATCTGAAGATTTTTCCGTAGAAAATGAGAGAGAAGTAATTAAATCAATTTATTTAATTATAATTAGAAAACTTATGTTTCTTGCATACATTTACTGCTTACTAAAAACAGTTTGGTTCCTAGTAGAAATGGACCGACTATAGCTTTGGCCAACTTAAAAATGAAACTCTAAACACTTGTGGGGAACTCATTATAACGACCTGACATTGACATGACATTCTTCTTCACCTTCCTTCCATTCTGTGTATTGCTTGCTTGAATTGTGCTGGTGTAAGGAATAAATTGTGTACGAACATTTATTGGCTTGCTTACTTGTAATTACCTAGCCGTCAACACGGAGCGACACAGAACACAGCAGGTACGGAATTTACATCATCCACCATACCTACACACTGGTCTGCAGGCTATAAAAATGCCGACTAGTCGACCAAGTCGATCTTGTTTAAGGCGAAGCTCAGATGGCATTAGTAATCCCGTAGGTGCAAGCAGAAACCACATTGTTCTACCTGCTAATAGTGCCCATAACTTTCTTCCGCTTTTTCCACATCTATCAACTTTTAGTTTAGGTTACCTTCTCTTGACCTTATGACCTGACCTAATGAAATGTCTTCGATTAGACCATGGAATGTACGTCGGCAGCGTCACCGCCGATCTTCAATAGCATGATCCCACCCCTCTAGAATGATGTCACAACATGCATTTCGAATATTCTGTGACGTCATTCCAGAGGGTGGTATCATGCGATTGGAGATCCGACCTAAGATTCCCCTTTCAACCTGTTACATTCAGTCTTGCTTTATACGCCGACATCCAAGACTTTGTAGGTTAGGGTCAATATCCTCTAGATTACGCATAATGTGCGTAGCACTCTTCTTTACTGAATCCAAAGCAACCACTTGATATTTGGCTGTTCCATTTTAAAGCTGGCAGCAGTACTCCATACGAGAGTGAACTTGTGCTTAGTAAACTTTTGATAGGATGCAAATTTTTTTGCTGCTGTATTCTGTTCAACATTTATTCTCTTAATTTCAGGTTGGGACACATAACAAATTACTCATAGTGGGTTGTGAGAATGGTGTCGTTACTTGCGCACATGTGGCAAAACGTGAAGAAAAATTTAGCAAACAACTGGATTCAGCATGTAATGCATGTATTGTGATAGACGATACAGTTATCACTGGATGCAGTGATGGAAAGGTGAATGTTTTTCATTTAACACATCATACACCAAGTTGGTTTGGCTTACCTTAATCATATTTTATATTTTTTACGTTCCTTCTAAGTATGGAATAACAATATGTCTTGGAACTTACTCATCATTTACTTCCGCGTTCCGTCTTACTTATATTACGCTGACTCAAAATATCATTTCAGATCGTCCAACACCGTCTCGAAGATGGGTCAGTCATAAAGGAGTGGCAGGAGTCTGCAAACCCTGTGCTCAGCCTGGTGGCGTTGCCGAACCAAACTTTCGCAGTTGGTCGCCAGGACGGCTCGTGTACGGTTCTATCACTGCAGCCAGCACACGAATCTACAAGGGTCCAGCTGACAGGAGCCGACTGTGACGGCATCAGAGATATATCATTCAACGGCAAGTGGATATTCACAGGTTCAAGAGACGCCAATGTGAGAAAGTATGACCTTAACCAAATCATTATTCACTACAAGTAATTTCATTCTATTTTTAAGGCCGAATCAAATACATTAAATCTTTCCAATATATACCTTTATTTATGTTACAACTACAAAAACAAATTATATGACATCCACAAGACTAGAAAACAACTTGTATTATACTGAGATAATGAGTTTCGGTTACTTCCTTTATAACCTTTACGTAACGTCAGGTTATACGTTTTTTCGTTGATAATATCTACAGTTGCACTTCGTGGTCCGCAGATACAAGCTTTAGTGAGTTGTGTCCACAGTTGCATGTTATGGGTTCTTGTTGGTCTGCAGATACAAGCTAAAAACAGAAAAAGTTATATAGGTACAGGGGCTTGCCGGGCGTGGAGTTATGGTAAACATTAAAATTTTCCGACAATATATTTTTCGTTTTGGGGCGCCACTTGACAGCGGACGTACTCAGTTTGACAGAAACATTTTGTTGCAAGAGCTGTAGTTCCTTGTCATGACTTTCTTGCCAGACTGTACATGTTAATAATATAATAAAGCCATGAAAAAGAAAAATAATAAAAATCAATGTAGCTGGAGCAATGAAAAAATGCCGAACAAAAATTTGAAAGGGTAGTCAAACCACCTATTACAATTGGCATACGAATGGTGGCGCTTCCTACATATGAAACTCCTCGTCGAATTTTGTTGTTTTGTAAACTACTTATCGTCATCATCGGGCAATACCGGCTTCTGCCAAGATGCGGTTTCTTACTCTTTCTAATCCACTTCGCCCGTTCTTGGTTATCTTGGCGTCGAAAGCCGATGACAATCAAATTAATAGTATTCGCTACTTTCTACCCCTACGGTAAAATGCGTAAAATGGCGTTATGTATATGACTAAAAATAAAAAACATTAATTAAATAAAAATAAACGTTGGGGGTTTGTTACCTATATCTACCACCGATGATTAGGTAGGTAGCACAGTTTCAATGTTCCGTGAATGCAGTTCGTCATTTTACCTTGTTTTCTGTTCTTTGAATTGTTTGATACGATTTTAATTTGTGTCTGTGATCTTTGTATAATTTGTTCCATAATTTTGAGTCTTTTTCTATGCTTCTCTGAATTTCCAACCACTCTTTAATGAATTCTAATCGAAACTCTATTTTCATTTTTTCTGAAAGTAGTTTAGATTAGGTATTATTAAGAACTATCTGCCTGCGTCATATTTTCCCGAAAAATATACCTCGGGGTCTTCAAGCAAAGCAAGAATAGGTATCTTCTGAACAAGCATGCAACTTCGACCTCATCGTCGTTTCCTATTAGGTGAGATAAGCTCAAAAACAAGCCAATAAAAAAGTAATTATGAAGAAACTAACCCAATATCCAGTAATACACAATGCTAGTCTAGTAAAAAAATTAAAAATATGAATAGTTAAACGCTAGGAACTTAGGCAGCACTATGCTACTTTATATTCAAGCAGACAACTAAGTATAGAAATCTTTAACAAATAGCATACGTTCACGTCGCTTGAATTTGAGGTTCTTGCACATATTTTCGAGCCAAAGATTGCTACGTTCCAAAGTTTTAAAGGCGTCGTCTAACTCTTTGCTCCATTTACGTAGTTGACATGGTTTTATAGACTTTTTAGCTAAAACAAAATGATGCATTTATTTATATGAATAAAAACTAGTAGAGTGCAAACGCAGCCGTCCAAAATCATCAGTATCTCAAGACGAAGACCTTTTACCAGTTTTGATGCGAGTGATGATATGTGGTACGGAGAAGAGTTGCCTAACCAAGGAACTCATTAGTAAGAGATTACTCAACGTGCGATGTAATGTGTCATGCTCGGGAAGTTCTTTACGTGATAGGATCAAAAAGCGAAATGAAGATAGCGGCAATCAGGACTTAGCCGGCAACCTTATGTTAGCGACATAGGTTTTAGAATAGCAAAACTAAACAAGGATGCCACATAGCTCGCAGAACTGATGGCCATTTGGGGTGGAATGGTTCTCGGGTGTCGACCACGTATCGGCAACGCAGCGTAGGATGACCTCCACGAGGTGGATACCACATACGACCTTGTGAAGGTTGTAGAGAGCCGATAGCAGGAGCTACATAGTCTATCAGCGTGGAAGGCATGAGGGAAGTTCGTCCTACGACTGAACAATAATAATACTTAGTTCTTATAACTTACTTGTTGTACCTGTTGTACCCGTTGTGCCTGTTGAGCCTGTTGTGTCCCCTTCAAGACATCGGAGCGCCCAGCTTGGTGCAGATTTGCGATAGACTTCTGTAATGTGAACTGTTATTTTCTTACAATATTCACACACATACACGTGCGTACCTTGTTGTGTATGTAGTATAGTATAGTAGTATTATTTGAGTTGCGTTACATTTCACTCATTAAGTTTTTAGACTCTAGTTTAGAGTCGTATGTAGATTCTAGTTTTTAGACTCTAGTTTAGAGTCGTATGTAGATTCTAGTTTTTAGACTCTACACCTCTACAATTCGAGGAGTCACCACTTTCCACCAGTTGGTCCGCTTGCCTGTTTGTCTATTCATTTACTTAAAAAATAATAATGGTTCTGTTCTGTAGTAAGATACAAATAAAGTTTGATACGAAATGAAAGCGAAAAGAAAAGTCAGACAGACAGCGGAGGCACTGTGATAGGGTTCCTTTTTTACTCTGCAGGTACGGGATCTTACAAAATACGTACAATTAGTATGTATTTTAGCTTACTGTAGTCAATTTTTTTCTTATTTGACTCTCTATTAGTTTCTCTTCCTCTGCTTACACGTAAGTGATCGCCTTTACCGATTTCTGACTTTTCATTTTTTTCGTGTGGAAGTAATGTCGTATGATATCGTGTTGGACTCGTGGAAGAATCTGCCTGGCGGATCCTTTTATTTTTCGTTTCTACTGCTTTAGTCTCTACTACTGCTTCTACTGCTTTAGTCTTTAAGTAAATATCAATTTGCGTAGCTTTGTCACGTTGCTCCTTCACTGGCTTCGTCATTTGCTTCGACATTTGCTTCGTCATTTGCTTCGTCATTTGCTTCGTCATTGGCTTCGTCATTTGCTTCGTCAATGTTTCTGCATATTTATCGTCATTTTTGGTTTGATCTAGATCTATAACGGTGATACTGGCTTCTACAATATTTTCAATTTCATTGTGCGTGGCGCCATGCAACATGTTCAATTCATCTGATTCATTAAAGTTGCCTAATGATGTAACGGATTTGATAATGTTTGCGGTTTGATGTTTTAAGGTTTCTCGGCTCAGATCGTCAACCCAGAATTCATCCATGTTAGCTGTAGATTATTGTAAGACATTAATATGGTTATAGCATTTTCGTTACATTATACATTAGATACACAGTATAACATTATGGATTGGTGATACACCTGGTGTAGGTAATGTATGCAGCTGCCAATATGCAGCGGTGCCCACTTCTCATCCTTCCCATAGTCCGTATGACTGTTTGTACCGATTAATATAAAATAAAAAGAAATATGATGATATCACGCAAATACAATCCTAATTATTGTTATAGTCTCGGAACTATGTAAAATTAACTAACAAATCATCATCATCATCATCGTCCTAGCGTTCATCCCGGCATCTGCCAAGGTCCGCTTTCCTTCTCATTCTCTTCCACTTCGCCCGGTCTTCGGCATCCTCGCGTCGTTGGCTTTCGCATCCGACTCAGCGATGTCAATCCATCGCTTCTTGGGTCGCCCACGGGGCCTCTTTCCTGACACCTGCAGGTTCAGGCTCCTATTTCCCACGTATCCTGATATAAAATTACTAACAAATAGCCGCGGATATTGTGCAAAAGTACGTAAAGTATTTACCAAAAAATTTTCGAGTAGGTGTCAGATTTTTAATGATAGACATAATTGCGAATTGGACAACATTTCTGTTAAAGAAGTTTAAAAATAAGATTACAAAGAACATACACAATAACTTGGTATTTGGCGGCGCAAAGTCGATATGTGGGGGAGGCTCTACTGCTGGCTTTTTCATACTAACTGGCGGAGAATAAATGTTCAACCAGAATAATTCGCTCGCTGGATCGCTATTATCACTAAAACAAATAATAATAGGATATTATTTCAGTGCCAAGGTTTATGGTTATCGGTCGCTACGTTACGCAATACGTAAATATTTTTATTTGAAAAAATAAGAAATCATTAAGAAGCCATAATGCCCATAAGCCTCTTATTTATATTCTAGTTTTACCTTTCAATAGAGTTTAATCTTCGGTCGCCAACTGAAAATAACATTTAGTATCAAAATTTGGGTTAACGTATAAATAACTTTGCTTTAACTTGTATGGCAATATCCACAGATATATTGTGCAAAAATAAAAATAATAAAAAATAAATATATTACCCGTAGTCAAGAAATGGACAGCTTTTCTCTTTTCTAGCTGTTCTTCTCCTTCATTGAATGTTATTTGTGTATCATTTAGAATGAGATCACGGGCATTGTTTACTTTACGGTCATCTCTGTCTCCAATTTTATTTATTGCAAGTAACAACTTATGTTTTACCTCATTGGCTTCATCACCTAATGGCACATTTTCTGTAATCTCATTCGCTAAAGCTATAGCTTCGGATGCAAACTTCAAGACATCTAACTCTAAATCATCTTCAGGTGGTTTGCCTTCATCGGTATCTTCTTCGGGAATGAAACCCGTTAACATTTGATCTATCATTGCTTGGAAATGCTGTTCAATAGTGTCCCCAGAGCCGCCCATGCTATCCTCATCGTCACTATCAGACGTATCTGAAGTATCAGAATCTAGTCCAAACTTCATTTTCGGAAGACATACGAGCTGTAAATCAATATTTATTTTAAGTATAGGCTATTTAGTAGATGCTATCATTTATTTATATTTAACAATGTTGTCACTCACTATAACATTGTCCACTAAATCGTCAAGAAAATCTAGAACAGGTCCTTCTTCTTCCTCCAAGTCTGTGAATAGTTTAATATTTAGTAGTAGTTACTTCTATTACCAATAACTTCGTATCGAGTATCCGAATTACAGAGGTTGGTTATTTTTCAAATGATTTTAAATGTTGACAAAAAGAGGATGTAGATTTCATATACGTATTAATTCCTTGAATAAATGTTTGTTTAGTTTTAGCCGCCATTGTTATTTATCTATACCCTCATGCCACCGCCCAACAAGCTTGTTGGGGATGTGGAGAGGTGTCTTTATACCGTGCTTATGGTGCTATTACATGTTTGTCCGTTTGACGTTTGACGTTTACGTATATCGCCCCCATTTGAAATTTTTAAAAACTCGATCTCTATAGGTGGACGGTATTAAACCACTTATGTTTAAAATTAACATTGATGGTACTATTCCATCACGTCGGACCCTTAAATGCTTCTAAGATATTATTGGTCTGTCCTGATATAGAGACAATCTAAAATACCAAAAACTGTTTGAAATAAAAAAATATAAATTCTCAAAAAAATAAAAATAAAAAACCTGATGTGTTGGCATTTGTGCGAAGAGATTCCATGAGCGTAACGAGGTCTTCGTTATGCTCCATTACTTTCTCATTCAGTCTTTTAACTGTCACCGCACATGAAAAAAAAATTAGATACTTTATAACTTTAGGTAAATTCTTCTTTTAGCTGAAAAGTCGCTCCCATTCGCCCCGGTAGCCCCAACCCCGGCAATTAACGGGGAATATTGTTATATTGTCAGATTTGTTTTATTTTTTTTATTTTCAATAGTCTTTCATTTGACCTCAACTCACCTGATGGAAAGCGACGATGAGGTCGAAGATGTAAGATCAAGTTTCGTTTACCCCGGGGTAATTGTAACGAATACCGGTGTCAAATGAAACTTGATCTGTCCCACTGTTCTGATACCCATCTGACAGGGCAAAGCACGGAGCGAATGGGACCGCGTTGTTGAAAAGCCGCATTCCATTTATATTTTCGTCTGATATTTTTATGCGGTTGAATGGGCAATGGTCAATAATATGCAATTGAAGACGAAGGGATCTCGTGCGAAACTCGAAATCATATAGAAATGGAAATTTTAACTAGTAACAGACGTTCCGTTTTGGCTGGAGCCGACCATCCGTCGGTTTCAGTTGATACTAATCCTTACACAGTATAAAATAAAGTCACTTTTGCGGGCAGGGGACGTGGTCGGACGCCCTACCAAGGTCGGCTCAGCCGCCTATAGGAATTAATCCAAAAGCGACTTCATTTTGTACAACGTAAGGATCGACTGCAACTGACGGTTGGTCGGCTCCAGCCAAATCGGACTGTCTGTTACTAGTTGCACTATATCGCAGTACTCATTGCATGACCTTATTGCTTAGTGCTTACCTCGCAAAGCATCTTCAACAAGTTTTTCTTCGGTGTCCTGCAGGATACCGCCTATCCATAACGCCACCTGATTTTTTAACATTTTCATATCACTGTCTATAATGTTGATCAAAATTGTAGGTGACAAGACTAAGTCAAGTCTGAGGAGTAAGGCGTAGCTTGGATGTAGTCAACGCAATTACATGCATGAGCCATCAAAAGGGCTGTCTGCTTGTTTGTCCCTAGATATCTACTAAACTCAGCTTAATATATTGTATCAGCGCTCTTCACCACTTACCTTAGACGACATTTCATCCTGGATGTCTCTATTGTTACAGTAACACTGCTCTCTATAAAACATATCGTTGTTTTTTAATATTATTGATATTTCTTGATCAACCACTTCCTTTAAATTTTGTAACCTAGAAGAATATGACTTCCAGTTAGGATAGGCGCCTATGTTTGTACCTAGTTATGTGGGTACAGTTATTGGTATAAGGAATGAACTAGTAAATTGTGTAATATAGGTAATCTCTCTATACATAGTATCAAACAAAGTCGCTTCCGTATCTATGTATGTATGTACGCTTAGATATTTTTAACTACGCAACGGATTTTAATGTGGTTTTCAACAAAAGATAGAGTCGATCTAGAGGAAGGTTTATAGGGTGTAGCACAATACGCGAATAAAGTCACGGCGGGCCAGCTAGTAATAAATAAGTCATTGACTGGACTAAACATACACCAACAAGAGAGCCGGCCTGTAGGATTCTCATGTGTTTTTTATTGCCTGGGGAGGCACACGGAAGGACGGTCCACCTGATGGAAAGCGGCCACCGTCGTCCAGGACTTCTGCAATCTCAAGAGGGTTAGAGAGTGCCCCACGCTGCGAATTCTCTGATAACCAATAAAGATAATACGGTTTACATTACATTCTTAGACGCGTTTATAAGAAAGTAACGTATCTCTTTTTTTTGGCTTCATTAACGGTCACAGCAAAGACATTCATTTGTCATTCAGACAATTTCGAGAATATGGTCAGAAAATAAAACACGGCTGCGGTTTTACTCGTACCTAAGTGATTATGAAGCGATTGCTTAGATAGCAGCGCCCTAAATTTATAAATTGGTACTCAACTTTTATGGTCAAGCTGTATTTTGGGTATCGTAGGTTTTCGTTCTCGATTGTAGGTTCACGCAAATAAGGTACGGTTAAATGGGGATTTGCGGGGAGACATTGAACACTTACTTTTCCCTGTTATGTTGGATGGGAAAAATTGCTGATTTTCGGTACCTATATTCACTTGTCCGTGTTCTCCAATGTATGATATGTTTTGTTTGCATAAAATACCTCTTGATTATTAGAGAAAAGTAAGTTATCAATGTCTCCCCGCAAATCAAAGTATCCCCATTTAACCGTACCTTATTTGCGTGAACGACACGACCTTACAGGGCAATCGAAAGTGTCCTGTTATTAAAACAAATAGTGAACGAATGGATAAAAGAGGTACAAAATAGAAAAGAGACTGTACCTATATAGCGCGACATTGGAAAACCGGCCCTTAAGAGGATGACCCAGAAAAACATTTACTGATCAGATCAGTACTGTTCTCAAAAAAGCTGGGGTCCGAATTGGCAAGAATAAAAGGAGATGTATGAAGCGAGTTGTGGATAAATGCGAGGCTAGGGAGTTGTCAGGGCAGAACAAAGTGGCGGTGCATAGTCTCTGCCTACCCCACCTGTGGGACACAGGTGTGAGCTTTATGTATGTGTGTATGTAAATAGTTAGTAATGCTTACTCGTCGCTCAATGTTAGATCTTTAGGCCTCATTAGAATGTTGGCGATACATTGTCCAAAAACACAGCACAGACTCCGCTGTGCCGCCATATATTCCGGTGATTCCTTGTATCCATTTTTATTCAGGGTCGGCTTCTGTACTCTGCCATCAATTAAATTATTAATTAACTTTATTCGCTTTATATTTACCGATAAAGTCCTACATTGCCAACCATTCCCGAGCTTAACCTATGTATATGTTTATTTCAAGTAAAGACTTGCTCGTCACGAAGTTTCAAATGTCAATGTAGTTATTAATATCGAATAAAGTTTAGTATGTTCATAGAGGAAAGGACGTGAAGGAAAAAGTGAGCGCCGGGGATTATAAAGAGATGAAGAGGTTGGCAGACAGGAGAGAAGAGCGGCGATTGCTCCACCGACTAGAGTCTACCTCTTAAATATATGATGATGATGATGTTCATAAAGACGCTTCGAAACGTGCAATATTTTTTGCAATATGTGGCAACAAATATAGCAGCATAGGCCCCTCAACACTGCGATAGACCCACCAACAATGTAGTGCGGCTGACACAACAATAGGAAAATGGGTGGCAAGCCGGCCACTATATTGCAGCCACATATGAAAGTAGAATATTACCCGTTTAGAAGCCCCAATATAGAAGTGGGTGGATATCTGGTCAAGTTCACCTGGTAGCAGGGACACGGAGGTCAGATAGCAGGTCGCTCCACTGTAATCTCCTGATCTGGCAAATACTGGATCATGGTTATAAATGTATCGGGATATTCCTGGACCTGTCCAAGGCATTCGACACGGTCCATATCCCTACCCTATGTACGAAATTAGAAAACATTGGAATTCGTGGTGTTTCACTGGATCTATTTAGAGATTACCTATCAAACAGAACTCAAAGAGTTAAAATTGGTAAATACATAAGCACAGAGGAACTTATCAGTTACGGAGTCCCGCAAGGCTCAATTTTGGGCCCGACACTCTTCAACATTTATGTAAATCACCTTTGCAACCTATCTATCCCTAATTGCAACATCTTCGCATACGCTGACGATACAGCCTTAATTATTCAGGGGAAGAACTGGGGTGATGTCATAAATAATGCTGAGTTGGCAATGCGAGTGGTCAGTAGTTGGTTATCAGCCAATCTCCTTACTCTAAATATCGGAAAGACCAAATATATAACATTCTCCATTAGAGCAAATAACCAGCCTGCTAACACAATAAACGTTAGAGTCCACTCTTGTCCTATCTCTTCCTCCGACTGTAACTGCCTAAATCTATCACGTGCTTCTCATATTAAATACTTGGGTGTTCACGTCGATAGTCGATTGAACTGGAGTGTTCAACTGGAGACACTATCGTCTCGAGTCCGACGACTTATTTACATCTTCAAGTCACTTAGGAATTCAGCTAACATCGAAACGCTTAAACTTGTGTATACCGCTCTATGTCAGTCGCTGCTCTTATACTGCGTCCCAGTATGGGGTGGATCCGCTAAGACATACATGTTACAACTTGAAAGGGCTCAAAGAGCGATCCAAAAAGTAATGTTTAAAAGGCCCTTTAGATTTCCAACTAGTACACTATATTCATTGTCCCAAGTTTTGACAGTTAGACAAATCTATATCTTTCGCACCGTTCTTCGTCGACATTCACATAATCGACCTAAAATCGATAATAGGAAACGCAATACCAGAAATATCTGTGTAGTAGATGCACATAAAACCACATTTGCCTCTCGTCAGTACTATATAATAAACTCAGTTCTCTACAACAAAGTAAACAAAATCTTCAATATCAATTCCCTAACTAAATATGAAATTATAAATAAGATCCAAGCATGGCTACAAAAGTTAACTTATGTGGAAACCGAAGAATTGTTAACGTGTTGATCGAACATATTGAACTAACCTACCTGTACATAGGTACACTTACACTTACACACACACACATACACACTCACACACACGCGCGCGCGCGCACACACACACGCACACGCACACGCACACACACACACACACACACATCTATAGATAGATTAATATTTGTTATATATATATATATATATATATATATAGAAATTCAGCTTGTATGTTTTTGTTACAATGCAAGTGGTTTAGAATATGTATAGGGATAAAATACAGGTATATCCTAGTTTAGGAATCAGAATATCCTGATCTTATGTTAAAACCTTACACCGATCTTCCAAAGAGCGAATCATATATTAGCATAAGAAAAAATGTACTCTATTTAAATGTACTATATTATTATTATTATTATTATTATTATGGTCAAGGCGGACCCCAGGCCCTCATGCGCGAGCGCACAACCGGGACATTACCACCAAGTAATTTTTTTTTATTGTAGTAGGTCTTATCTATCGAAGAATGTATGAAATTTGGATTTGCACCTGGGTTTTCGAGGAGGTTTATACTTGAAGCATTCTATTGCGTCGGGAATGTGTGCTATTGTTTTTTGATCCGTCACGTGTTGCTTTAGTCGCTCCAACTGAAATTAAATATTAGGGCATTCAAAATTCAATTACCATTAGTGTCCCACTGTAAAAAAATTTAAATCTCTAAACTTCCTTGATTTTGTGTGCCTTAGATTCATTAGATACAGTATAGGTATATCATTAAACAACGCCAGACATATAATATGTTAAACTGGCTTCAACAATGGTTCGTGTGGAATCAGGTAGCATGGTCTTTAATTGGTAGGTACTACATAACTTTCCCTAAGGAACCCACCATACCAAAGTAATACACCTCTTTCCTTCAAGGGTAATAATTGATAAGAAGATAGTGCCAAAAAGATCATCATACCATATACTCTGGCAATCGGTGCGCGTTATTCCGCCAGGTCTCCAGGCACACGCGCTTCGAAGGCGTGGCCAGTTCGGCAATTCGCAGTGGGCATCTCTTGCTCTTGACATTGGACTTGCCACTGCACTTGCTGTTAGGCCTAGAGCCTGACGATGAGCGCGTGTGTGTGATAGAACAGCAGCAGTTGTACTTAGGCGTGCACCGATATCTGTAGTGAAAGTTAGTATTTTGTAGCGCATCTATTGAGTAGGAACTTTAAAATTTTCAATTACTTGTTTCGAAACCTCCAACTAAATGCTCGGAGTCTCTTTGCGCGATCGAATCAGGAATGAGGAGATCCGTAAGCGAACTAAGGTCGGATGGCACAAGACCAGCATTTGTGGAGATCTCTGGGGGAGGCCTATGCCCAGCAGTGGGCGTCTTCCGGCTGATATGATGATGATGATGAACTAAACGCGCTATTCCACTACTGTGCATGGGCAGCGAACGGCAAAAAAATTTTTTTAAGTAGGTATGTAGTTGCATGCCGTAGTTAGTAGATAATGTTTTGCCGCATTAGTACAGGAGCAGGGGCACAAATTTACTTCATTGCAGAGTCGAACTAGCTAAAATTTAGTTGTAAATTACATTGACAGCGAAAGCGAACGGTTCAAAAATCACTTTTTTATGCTGAAAATCAAATCTGAAAACCGTTCGCCTCGACGCGAGCGGTTCAAAAACAGAGCCCCTGTGCGGGTTTAGCTATTGAACCCACTACAACATACAAAATTATATTGCTTAAAGCTTTCACAGAACCTCTCAGATGCTAGTTTTAAGGGTGTGCTGACGTATTTGGTCGGCGTTGCTTTGCAATCGCGAAGTTTGATGCCTTCTGAGATGGCGTCCGCCACACTGACTTCGATCCAATGCGTGCCGTCCGGGAGGTTGTATTGCTCTTCTAATAAATCAACTTCTCGGCCATCGTTATTATTGTCGGAGTCCGCTGAAAACAACACTTTCAGATTGAAATCATACTAATTATATACAAATGCGAAAGTTTTCGTGTATGCTTGTTACTCACACTTCAGATTTAGGTGAAATTTGGTAGGTCAGCTAGATTAGGGTCTGGAATAAGTCATACTTAGGCTACTTTTTATCCCCCCACCATAGCGAGTAGGCAAATGAGATAATTCCCTGCCCATCAGAAATAGTTTCAGTAAAGGTAAGTAATGTAGAGGAAACCATTAAAAGGTACCTAAATAGTACCTAGAAGTTAATTAAAGTAGGTGCTTAACTATAATAAACATACCGGATTTTTCCATGATTAAATAGAGATATCGAAATGGTTGTTATAGGTACGGTGGTTTTTAGAAAGTCTTTATATTGGTATACATATCTTATTTACTTTATGTACAGAAAATTTACAAAAAAATATACTGAAAAATAAATTGAAATTGAATGAATGACGTACACGTGACATATCGGATTGTGTTCCCAATCTATAGTATCTCGACTCGGTTTACCAAAGGAGATTAGCGAAGAAAAAAGGTTAAGCCCATGGTTGAAACCTTGTTGAATCTGAAACTAAAAGCTGCGCACTGTTCTGAAAGAATAAGAGCACTGAAACGTAATTTTCGTAGCTCTTTTCTTCCATTTGTTCGTGATTGAACGATCGTATTGTACATATAAAGAGGTATTATATGCTCGTAGGAGTTTAAGTGGCCGAGTGCTTAAGGTATCCGACTCATAAACGAGACGTACCGGTTCGAATCCCTCTGCGGCCATGTATCAATGACTCTTTGAGTTATGTATACTAGTTGAATATTAACGATGCTCATACGGTGAAGGAAAACATCGTAAGAAACCTGCACATTGAGGGCGACTGATTTTGTAACTATGATCCAATCTGGTCAGGTTCCCCTGGTAGCACGGTCACGGAGGTCAGATGGCAGTCGTTCCACTGTAATTATCTGATCTTCCAAATCCTGGATCTTGGTCAAGGCGGACCCTGGGCTCACGTGCGCAAGAGCACAACCGGGACATTAACGCCAAGAAGATAGTAATTTCTCTATGTAGTAAGATCAGAAATAAATTTATCCGTAGCAGAACTAAGTTTACCGCCATAGGCACCAGAGTTCCAAAACTGAAGTGGCAGTGGGCATGCCACGTATTTCGTAAAATCTATGGCCGATAGGGCGGAAAGGTTTTATAATGTATTTTGCCAGTGACTCGCTAAGAATAAGGGCGGAAAGGTTCTCGAGAGGCGACCACGTACCAAGAATCGCAGCGTGGGACGCCCCCCACGAAATGGATGAAGAATCTCGTAAAGGTCGTTGGGAACCCATGGATGCAGTAGACACAAAGTATATCGGTGTGGAAGGCGTGGGATCTTCAGACCGTCAGTGGGTAAGGTACCAGGGCAGCTGACGGTCAGATACTTTTTCTACCTATACCTAACTACGGGGTACTATTACGTTTCTGTCTCAAACTCAAATGTATTTATTGAAATACGATTATTGTCAAATTACTATGGGTAAACAAAGGGATCGTTTAGCAAGCTCGTCCACGTAGGGGGTGACGCAGACCGGCCAGCGCGCACGACATGGACACGCCCGCGTGGCCCCAAGGATCGATACGTACCCTACAGACAGCCACAGAGCAAACGCAGCCCTTCAACACACACTGCTGCTGTATGCTGACAGAAAGCGCTCACCCCCCAGGTGACCGCGCTTGAGCGCAATATCGCGACACGGTCACACCACGCATGAGCCCTCGCACCTCGCCGGCGCGTACGCTTGCACGTATCACACCCGCACGGCTGTAACGCTAGAGTTTCCGTCAGACTTTCGGATGCAAAACGATATTCCACCAGCACGAAAACGTTGAAAAAGCCTACAATAAATGGGGTTAGTGCTACATTCCAGTCTGCCACACGATTTATTTCCAATGCTGCAGGTGGAGGGTACGAACTCCACTGGTAAACGGTAGCCACTTTAATGAGAAAATGGGATCCTTAATGGGTGTGGCAAGCGTGGAGATTATGAGAGTGCCATCCACCAAGTAATGTGGAGGAGGCTCGCCCACCAGTGGACTGATGTATGGACTGTGGATGCTGAATGGATCTATTTATAATTGTTTAGCATAAAATAATATAACATTATCATAACGGTTTACGGTAGGTACCTAGGTACCTATATACTGAGAGAGCGACACCTAAGCGAGTACCTAACGTAGATGAAATACCAAATTTTTTGGTTGGATTGTCTAATCGGAGTGGAATTTACTAATTTTTGTGTTTTTAACTCAAAAATCGGATCGTCACCGTCGTCTGCGTCTCGACGACACCCAAGGGAACCGGCGTAATTCAAAGTATTTCAAAGCTAGGCGGTGGGTGAGCGAGCTCTATGCTACGAAAATATGAGAATAAATGCATCATAGCATGCATCTCTATATAACACAAGCTCAGCTTGCTGTGTGAATTTGCCCAAACATATTTATTCATTTATCCATTGGTAATAAATCAGAGCTTATTGTGGAAGAAAGCCAAACTCAGTAGATTGTTACGATGCTGCGGGGAGGTGCACGGCATCGCATCCATATTCGCTACAAGCTACGAAACGGATGTTTTTTTGTACAGAGTGATTTTTTTTTTTTTGCGCCCAACGCAAGTGGAAATGGGCACTCTCCGGTAAAGCGGTTGGGAGGGAGGAGGTGAACTCTCATGAGTACCAGCTGGCCGGCCAGCTGGTTATGCACGACTCGCCAAAAAAGACCTAGGCGCATACGTACTAAACACCCCCTGGGAGCACCTGTAGCCGGAAGGGCCTTTCAGGTTTCATCGGATGCTACACCCCGTAGGGACGGGGTGCGCTCACAGTGTGATGTGCGTGCACTTATCTTTATTTGTTACCACTGCCATGCAGACTCATGGTTTTTTGACGAAAATAGTTCTGCTATTGGACGATAGATGTCGCTATTTTTTATGTTCGGATACATGCGTATACCAAAACCATCGATAACACGCTAATTAAAATAATGTATGAATCAATTGACAGTATTGACAATTGGTTAGTAGTAGGTCTGTGGGTTGTATGGAATTAGAATGAATGGATTATCGAACATGACGGCGAAACTCTTCTCTCTCTTTTCTTCTCATAACTTTTGCACCTCGCACCGGCTGGTTGTGCGGTGTCTCTCCTCTGTGACCGACCTGCGTTTGCAAAACTGTGCTGTGTGCGCAATACGCATTTGTTTGTTTTCATCTCGTAAGTATATTTTTTTGGAAGCTCACGAGTATATATTACTTTATTATGTTTGTAGTTTAGATGTGCACTTTAATCTTATATGTTATGTTTCTTTCAGTCACAATTTCGTGTGTCAACATTCATTACACAGAAACAAACAAAGGATATTTTGTTGACAACAGCAGTAATAAATAAACAATGTGGTCACATTTGCAAAGGGGAAGCTCCCCTGTGGACTGGTGTGAATCAAATTATTCAATTTCTCCAGTTATTGCCGAATTTGTTAACACAGTAAGTATCAATATAATTATTAATTACCTACTCTTTGTCTTGTCTAAAAATTCTTCCAAATGAAGAAAGTAGAAACGCACGTTTTATAAGTTTAATCATAGGCTTTGGACGTTCATAGTTTATGACGTTAGATAGATTTTGAATCAAATTAATTAAATCAGTTTATTGTATTGTTGCACCATTCGCATGTAATAAAATAACTTTTGTTTCATTAAAATTTCAATTAAAGCAATATAAATTGTCGAAAGGACAAGTACCTATCTGGCACTGCTTGTCTAATAACTACCTACTCTGAAAATAAAAATTAATGGAAGTGGTACTGTTTTAAGATCAATAAGTACCTATACCTATAGACTTAAAGTAGGTACCTGACTACACACTTAGCTACAGTGTATTTTCAATGATCTCCAATATAATAATATTTTACATCGAAATGAAAAAATTATTCAAATAAATAATTATTTTACAGGTTAGTAATGTAGTTTTTTTCCTGCTGCCACCTGTGTTGATTCACTTATTCCAAGAGTATTCAAAGTTCGTGAACCCTGCCATCAATTTGCTGTGGATCATGCTCATGGTCGTTGGCCTCAGCTCTGCATATTTTCATGCAACACTCAGTTTAGTGGGTGAGTATGACATTATTTAGTTAAGACTTTAATTTGTGTTGATTTTAGAGTACAGATGCACTTTTGTCTCTGCCTACCCCTATGGGATACGGGCGTCAGTGTGTATGTATGCATGCACTTAAACATCTCTAATATCTTGAAATTATATAAAATTATAAAATATAACTCCAAAATTTAGATTTTCTTTTATAAATTGTCAATTTTAAGAAGTTCTTAATTTTCTTTAGTTATGTACATAATTTGTTATAATATATTATGTTGACTTTAGCCTTTATTATCGTATTTTAACCTACTACTAAAATGTGTAACTGATAACCCTTATCATCATTTTACTGAATTGCAGGTCAGTTGTTGGATGAATTGGCAATTTTATGGGTTTTTATTGCTGCATTTGCCATGTTTTTACCAAAGAGACACTTTCCAAAATTTCTAGGTGGCAACAGGTAAGTGAAGTACTATTATTATTATTGTTTATTGTTATAAAATTGAACTTAGATTTGTGAAAAGATAGCCTGTCCCTCAACAATGTAGCACTTATGGGCTGATTTTAATAAATAATGTCTTAATTACCTATGTCTTAATTCCCTCTGTACTCTTTTTAGTGTATTCAGGGGTCAATGACATTAAATCACAGATTAGTACCTATTGGAAAAATGGGAGAGAGGTCTTTGCCCTGTAGTGGGATAACAACGGCTCTTAAAATAAGTATTCGATAATTTAACTGACATACAAACATAATATCCGGTACAATTGTATGTATGTTATAAAATAAATACAATATCGTCTCATAGACATAGGGTTATGAGACGATATTTCCAAAACTTACGGTTCCGTTCTGTTCGGGTTATAACACGTTAATAAACTCAATTAGCTTCCAATAACGGACTTAGCGAGTACCTATCCTTCCTTTTTAAGAGTAACATGTCCACACTTCGTGTTTAATATAATTTCGGCAGTTATGATGAACCATTCAACTAAACATCTCTTAGATAAAGCAGTAGTATCCGCCTACCCCTATGGGATACGGGCCGCAGCCATTATGTAAACAAAGGGGAGGACTTAATTTACCTGTTCAGTGGACACGGACACCATTACTGACTGACTATGACATTCTTAGGTGTATCGTGATTAGAATTACGACGCAACGTGACGACCAATTTCAAACAAAGACTTATGAACTGACATGTTTTCATTACGTGTGACCTTCATGATCGATATTAGCTCTTAGCGCGAATTAACGCTGACGTGGTCAATGCACGCTGGCGGTTAAAGGCTTGTACTCCGAACGTTGACCGATGCTATTACTCATTAAGGTCAATTTGCGATTTTGAATTGGGCTATTAGGTTTAAGTAAACATACATAGGTACATTTCGTATATATAAATATACCACTTTTTATCCCTAAAGTTCTGTTTTATATAATTCTACTGCTACCGATTATCTGCTGCATAAGCTGAAGTAACGCGAATCTATTCTAATATTTTAACGTTTTCTCGTATATATTAAGAAACGCTCTGTTTACAACAACAACAACAATAGCTACTTTTGACACGCAAACTTTGTTTTATAAAAATACTAAATCTTAGTTAAAAAATCAAGTTACAAACCCGAATGGAATGCGCACGTTGTAGACATGCTTTATATTATTACTGACTGCGATACAGGTCGTGTTTTTCAAATAAATAAAACCCAACATTGTTTCTAATCATTCAACAATATTAAACACGATGCCAATATTGTATTGGTTTAGATGGTTATTCCGGCAATCGTACCCGTGTAAATGACCCTTAGTTAATTAAAATGTAGGTATTATAGTTATGTTTTATTATTAATTAGCTTTCACAATATTGACAAAAGTGATGGTCATTAGATAAAAATGTAATATGAAATTAATGTAGTTTCTAATTATATATATGAGGAAGTACATTAGCATTAGCATAAAAATAATTATCGAGCGCAGTGATAGGTATATCACAATAATGACTAGATTTTTAATGCCTACTTTATTACTTTATTGCCTTATCGTATTTCTCATTTTTCTGTCAAGCGTAAATAAAAACGCAGTGTTATATCGATAAAAAAATAGTTTCCTTTGCGTAAAATTACAACACAACTGCAGGAATTTGTAATGATGAACAATAAAAGCTGAGAATTACGATAACCAAAAAACTAATAATTACAAAACCAACCAATAGGCACGGCGAGTAGGCCGAAAAATAGTCATTAATTTCATTTCATCAACTTCACTTCATATCACACACGTCAGCAACCCATAACAGTTTACTCCTGGACTTGGAGCCTCTTCCACATTATTGCAGGGATTTGCCATAACCTCCACATTTAACAGGCGAGTTGGAAATTCGAGATCACAGTGTCAAAAAACCAATAGCACCTGCGGTTCTGCATTTTTTTATCTGCAACCTAAATGCATATCGTAGATGTTATGGACGACAGTAACCGGCTTACCATCAGGAGGGCTGTCTGCTCGTTTATCACTGTGCATAAAAAAAGATAACAAAAAAGATAAGATAACACTGCTGCTTAGTGCCTATTTACATATCCATGGAGGCCCTAGGTGGTCTACCTCTAAATTATTACGCTGTCTTGTATGACAACCGTAGTGGTACAGATTGGTACTATATTATATTATACTGTGCCGAACACTGTATTGGACACACGTTATTGATTTAGTACAAAAATATAATCGCCAGGGCGTTTAGTGCTCCTGCACCGATAGCACAGTATATTTCCTGTTGGGTGTGCAATGTATGCAGTATAAACAAATAATCGTGAGACAAAGCAATTACTTATAAAACTAATGAGGCCTAATATCAACATAGTTGCAATTGCAACTAAAAGTAACTGTATTACTGCGGCAAGGCGGTTCGGTTTGTGCTAGATAAGAGATAAAGCAAAAGTTTCAAAAAGCAGGAAAAAGTTGCTTCGACTCGATATTTCATCCGCACCAGGACGGAGAATGTGTTGAAGTTTAGCATGAATTTTTAGAGTATTTGTGTTACTTAGGGGTAATGGGCAATGTTTTTTTTTCAGGAGAATCTTAGGGTTCTATTGCAGTGCATTCTCATTGATGTCCACCGGCTTATTGGTAATGCATCCAGCTGCCAACGCTTTTGCTCTGATGGTTCTGATATTGCCTACTCTCGCATTCTTGTACCAAGAGATGAACAGGTCAGTCTCCTTTAATGTATTAAGTAGTTTTAAACATGGTATACGACTGTTACGTAGGAGTTTGTAGTTTTCCATAACGTTTCATAGACGTTCTGGCACACGTGGCCAAATTGGTATCTAAGTATTTACTATCTTCTCGTAGGCGCAGAATATTAATACTAACGTATTAGGTGGTAGGTGAGAATTATTGGGTACTTAAAAAATAATGAATTCTTTTTTAAGACAATGCTTGATCATTAGCATCTAGGCCACGCACTATTTTAAGTTGTTTTGTGATAATTTTAGGGTGAAATGCGCGCGAGTATATAGGCTAGGGTTGCGCAGTGGCGCTGTGACCCTGCTTGCCTCGTTCTGCTGGGTGATGGACCGCATGTTTTGCGACACTTGGCTCTCCATTGACTTCCCTTACTTGCACGGCGTATGGCACGTCCTGAGCTTTATCGCCAGCTACACCACCCTCGTCCTCTTCGCCTATTTTAATGTCTGCGAGGAGAGACCAGAACAAAAACCGCAACTGAAATACTGGCCACGTAACGAATTCGAATTAGGAATCCCTTACATTATAATTAAACATCCCTGCAGGACAGATAAGCAACAGGCTATTTAAGGATTCCAATATATTTAGCGAACAAAATAACACTCTAAAGGTGACTCCTCTGTTTACCACAATAATTAATGCGATTGCTTTGTGATAAAATGTTCTATTTGCCCAAAAAATTTAATGAAAATTGTGTGATATTATGTTTTAGTTTTATATTATTTTGACCAATCAGTTTTAGAGTTAAATAAGAGTATGACTGATTGTGTAAATTTATAGATCTCCTATGAGAATAAAAAATATTCTGTTGAATATTAATAGTGCCAATCTGTGATTACTCAAATGGATGAAGTGCAATGATGATCTTTGATTTATGTTTTAAATTACCTGTTATATGAATAGTAGTATAGAATTTTACTGTCAAATTAATCTGTTTAACTGTTTTTAATAAAACAGTAAACAGCATGGCGACTGCCGGGTTACTTTGACAGTTGGCCACAAGTCAACGATATAAGTTTAGTCTGGTACACCGATGCCACGTAATTTTTGTTTGCCACTGCTAAACAAAAATTACAAATACCTTTTCATGCTAAATGTCGGATGTCTTAAAAGTCGAAAAGGTGTTGTTATTGCCGTCTATAAAAGTTGCCGGATTACGAATAAAAAGACTATTAAAAATATTTACAATAATTATTTTATACTTATTTAATAACATATTTGCTTTGAAAGCATTTTTAATATTTGACTTAGAAGATTTGTGTAACTGTAAGATATTTATGTATGTTGGGTATTGTAGTTTATTAGGTTAAGTACATTATATGGCTAAGCTAAGCTCCGTTAATAATTACTAGTATTTTAAGGTTGTATATTTATTGCACATTTGTAATAAAATTAGAAACCTGGAATTTTTTTGTGACGAAGTATGACGCAGTATAAGCAATATTTAATCAATCAAATCACAAAAACATTAGTACCTAAATAAATACCATGCTTGTTATAACCTATAACGCACCGTCGTAGGTCAAAATATTAATCACGTGATATTTAGGAGCGGAATTTTTGGCAGCAGTTCTGAATCAAATGGGTGTATTAAATGCAAGGCCGGAGAATCCTACGTTTGGCCTGAGCCACGTATAAAGCGCCGCTGGCCGCGCTGCTACGGCTGCCGCGAGGTGTTCACTCGCCTTAGCGGCAGCCAAAATATGGAACGACATACCTCCGGTTTAAACGCGGAGTAAAATAATGGTGCATACCCGTATCCAGAAAAAAATCGGAAAATTAGTTTGTCCCAGGAAAAATCGGTTCCAAATTTAATTCAGCTAAATATATCACTCAATTAATGTTCGTAATTTACATAATTTGTGTATATTGTAAAACGAGTCTTGTCATGTTATTTATCAATAATTAAATAAAGGTCAAAGTGACAATTATTGTTTTAGAATCTGTCATCTTCCTTTCTTGACTCTGGATGGGCTTAAAACCAGTTCATGCTGTCTCCATACCAATTCCACCATTGTATTGCATGCAAGGTGTTAAAATATAAATAAATGTATAAAATATATACTACCTACCAAAAACTAACTGTTATTGGCAAAAAAATTAAATTCCAAAGTGTATTTATAATACAAAGCTAATAGTCTACGATACAATTCAATTGTAAAAATAACGCTGGATATTAGTTACATATACGCAATTATAGTTGAAACTATAAACCGTATCCTATGGTGTCATCACTAATAACAAAAATAAAACAGTTGTTTGTAACTGCTACCTTTGACGATTGATGGTAAATCAAATCCAATATAAATTAATATGTGTTATCATATAAATTAATTTGTGTAGTGTAACCTATTCTTAAATTATAGAGCGGAGTTCAGTCATTTCAATAGATCATTTATCATGGTGCAACAATTTATTTTATTTAATAAGTACACTATTTACAATATTTTAATGGTAAACATGAGACAGTGTTGTAAAAGATAACTCTAAATAAAGTAGTATTTTAATAAATTTGTCTTTTTTATTTGAATGAATTGCATGTAATCAAGTAACACAATAGTTTGAAATACATTTGTAGATATACTTATCTATACAAAATTTAATCCAAATGCATGGACATGCAGTGGAATGTCAATTATAAAATATATTTGTATAGTTATGATATACATAAATTTTATGTCAAGAATTTATAATTATTTATAACATTTTAACAGGTCATGTTTAATAATCAAATTATATTTAAAAAGCGTATGCTATTTCTTAAGCAACAATATGACACACAGTCAGTCACTCAGTCAGAGTCAGAAGACACATTGTGGTGATTTGTGTGTAGACTAGAGTTATCATATTTCTTCCTAGGGTAAGTTGATCCGCCGCGGTATACCACATGATTTTTCTCTGTCTCAAGTATTTTTACTTCATGTAGCAATTGCGGCTTGTCCATTATCTTTTGAAGTTGGTCCCATATGAATATTGCTAGATTTTCTGTTGTGCTTACCTGTAATTTGTTAAAAGTGTATCAAGAGTCAATGGAATTAACAAGTACAGTAGGTATACGCTTCAATAATATAATTTTAGAAATAGTAATTCAGTTATAAGAAAAATATAGACTTGTTCACCATACAATCATCACTTATAAATCAAAGAGTGTTGTAAATCCCTATTCAAAGGGGCCACCCCGGGCCATCCCCAATCCAAAAGTGTCCATTATACTGGCAGTATTACCACGCTGTATGGCGAGCGAAACACCTTTGGACCTGGAATGATTCTGAGCGGGAGTCAAGCCCCCCTTCTCGTAGATGGCGACAAACTATTGTTATAAACAAGGGTTTTTGTTTTTTATTATAATCGGAAAAGTTGTCTTACCACAGTTTTAAAATATGGTACATCTTGGTCCAAGTTTTTGTGGTCTAAAGGGTCCATTATTGCTTGCTGCATGCATTGTTTCAGATCATGAATATTCATCACCATACCAGTTTGTGTATCTACTGGTCCCTTTACAGTTACCAAGACTACAAGAGGTAAAAGTATAATTGTTAAAATGCAGCTACCTAGTTTACATCATTTAAGGGTATTGAAAAAGTTTTTTTTTGTAGCAGTTACTTACCTACGTAATTGTGGCCGTGCCCGTTGGGGTTGTTACATTTTCCAAATAACTTCTTGTTGTCTTCATCACTCAGAAATTGACTGAAAAAAATATAAGTAAATTAAATTATATAAGAGCGTAAGTGAATTGCCGCATTATCATATTCCTGTGCCCTTGTTAAAAGGTTTTTATACCATTAATAAAAGAAATATTAATGTATTAAACAAAAATATACCCTGAGGATGAGTTCTTGGGCTCTAAGGGATAGCTAATGGCCCCTTGTTTTAGCCAACTCAACTGGTTAATAATGCATAAAATACTCTGAATGTTGTTGTAGCATAGGTATCCATAGTACTTATTAGACTACCCTCATTTACACCATATATTTTAAAATCCAACAAAAAATTCAGCTTTCGATATAGGTACCTAGTTTAGCATAATAAATTTATTAAGTATCTATGTAGTAAGGTGATACCTTCCATAATACTGCGACGTTAGTATAAAAAATACTAACGATACTGATAACCTTGAGATCAGTCTTAAGTTTGGAGTTTGGAAGTATAACACGGCCTGTTTAGTCAAATATCTAATCAAATGTTCTTGTCAACAATTAAAATTCTTGTATGTTAAGTGTCTACCTAAGTAAGTACTTGAATTACCTACCTAGGTTGTCACCATCATCGTCCTAGCGCTTATCCCGGCTTCTGCCAGGGTCTGAGTTCCTAGTCATTCTACTCCACTTCGCCTGGTCTTCGGCATCCTCGCGTCGCAAGCCGTTGGCTCTGAATTACCTACCTAAAAAATCTCTTGTACATACAATATAAACAATCGTCTTACCTATGCAATCTATGACATGAGCTGAATGTTTCTCTTCTAGTGATTGATACTATAGGGAGTGATGACATTTTGAAACTGCGACTAGATCAACAATTTGGGAATTGCAGTTATTGCGTGCAGATTATCCCAACCAAAATTAAGTAAAGTAGACAGCCAACGTTAAGCAAAGCAAGTGATAAACTGTAGAAAGGGAGGGAGAAGGGTGATAGATGAATGGGATGAAAGTCAATGACACGTAAACATCGGATGGAATGAATGAGTAGTGAACCACTAATCAAACTGTCAACTTGACATTAATGACCTTGATTGATCAATCTTGGACCACAGACAAAAGTTGCGAGATAGGTATATTGCATTCTTGTCTTTCATGTTGTTTCTATTAACATCTGTCTCAGTCTTGTGTGATTGATACTATAGTGGCTTGATTGTGTGGTGTCCCTTATCGTAACTCATTCATTCACTCACTTTTGACAGGGAGACCCAATCCCAAGCAAAGCAACAGCATTTAGTTAGTTAACTAGCTACAGCAAGTAGTTTCAGTCACAAGTGGACTTTGTAACCTTTTCTAAAACTTTGTATATAGTATTAAGTTAATTATCGACTAACAGAAATTTAACCACCTGGAAATGTTTTCGCAGTCGAGTAGGCATTTGTTATTCTCCACCCAAGTAAGTTTGCAAACTACCTATATTTATATATTAGACTTTGTTTCTATAATATCTAATCGTGTTGTTATCTTTGGACTTAGCTGCGTAGACTCCAGAGCACTTTGGTTGTTGCTGAGCACAACAATGAGGTGCTCTCCCCCGTTACTCAGAACGCCCTTAGTGCAGCGAAGAAAATTGGTGGCGAAATATCTGTCTTAGTTGTAGGAACGAAATGCGGCCCAGTAAGTATTTTAACCCTCAATTAACTGACCATAAATGATAATATGAATTATGCGGTAAGATAATTCGTATAATGACTACCTACTTATCTATATACCTATTTAGTAAGCAATACCTGCAATTTCTAAGCAGTAAATTATGGACATTTTGTAAGTAACTCTGACATAATAACTCAAAACTTAACTATTTTATTTGTTCTTCAGGCAGCAGATCAAATAGCCAAGGCTGGAGGAGTGTCCAAAGTACTTGTAGCTGAAAGTGATGCTTTCAAGGGCTTCACTGCTGAAGCATTGGCTCCTCTAATTCTGGCCACGCAGAAACAGTTTAATTTCACTCATATTCTGGCTCCGGCCACTGCAATTGGCAAAGCTGTGTTACCACGAGTGGCGGCTAAACTGGATGTGTCGCCAATCACTGACATTATTGGTGTGAAGGATGCCAATACCTTTATAAGGACTATTTATGCAGGTATAACATTTTCTTAAAATATTGGTTGTGGTTACTTAGGTTTGAGTTTTAGGTTTAGGTTATTGCACTCCTTTTTCCGCACTTGAATTCATAGTTGGTCCATATGTAGTTAAGGTGTGCTAATTTAGCCAGCCCAGTTCACTCCAAAAGTCTAGCAGTCTTTTTGGACTTCTCTCAGGAGGGATCCTGTTACTAATAACAAGTAATATAGCTGTGATGAATCTAAATTTCCAGGAAATGCTATCATGACATTGGAAGCCAAAGACCCTGTCAAGGTGATTACAGTCAGAGGAACGGCATTTGCCCCAGAACCTCTGGAAGGTGGATCAGCTGCTGTGGAAAAGGCTCCGGAAGGCAATTACAAGACGGACCTGACAGAATGGTTGTCCCAGGAGCTCACCAAGTCTGATAGGCCAGAGCTGACTAGTGCCAAAAATATAGTTTCTGGAGGTAAGTAAAAAAATAAGTACCAATTCATTAAATATTTTGTGAAATTATATTTTGGGACCAAATTGTACTAACAATAAATGTACAACAGCAAAATTGATATTAGTTTAAAGTTATCATGACTCTTGTTCTTTTTTAAATCCTTTTTTTCTGGCAATACTTTAATATATGACAAATAGGGATAATATTGATTAAAAATATTAAAATTATTAAGGTTTGTACTGACTCTTTCCAATAAGTGGGGTATCTGTTCAAGTGATAACATAACAACATTACTAATTACGCAGGTCGTGGTCTGAAGTCTGGTGACAACTTCAAGCTTCTGTACGACCTAGCTGACAAGCTGAACGCGGCCGTTGGAGCCTCTCGTGCCGCCGTCGACGCCGGCTTTGTACCCAACGACTTGCAAATCGGTCAAACCGGCAAGATTGTCGCTCCGGTAAGACACTTGCAAATTTTGAATTTATGTTTACTTTGTAGATATCAGATCAGTGGAGGAGTCTAGCAGTGAACTGATATTGACTGTTAATTGTAGATATCAGAACCCTAGACATAACTCTCGATGCAATAAATAGTTGTAACTTTAGTACCTGTAATTTATTATCATCATCAACTACCTGTATTAGTTCCCTGTACAATTTGACCTCTTTTAAACTAGTGAGGCGAGCCATGTGTGGATTGGGCACAAGAAAACACGACTTAATGGGGAAACAATGTTTTCTGTTTTCAATGGAGTGGAAGGGACTGGTGCTCCCTGCTTTCTACATGTATTTGCCCAATGTTGCCAACTTCACGGTTTAGTGTTTTATGCTAGACAAAAGCTTAGATTGTATCTTTTTTTTTGTAGGACCTATACATTGCTGTCGGCATCAGCGGTGCCATCCAGCATCTAGCAGGAATGAAGGATTCCAAAACTATTGTTGCCATCAACAAGGATCCCGAGGCACCTATCTTCCAGGTAATTTGGACCTTTAAATTTGTCCATGTATTATTTTATTTATTTAACGGTTTATTGTGCACAGGAAATAAATAGTAATAAACAAACATAACAAAATGGCAGCACAGGACCTACATATTTCTATACTACTTGATATACTTTATTTAATTTATGACCCATCTTTCTCATTTATAAATTTATTGACACTCAACGTGTTAAGGGTAAACGTTCCCGGGAATTGCCGCTTCGGGAGTTTTGTCCAGAAACACCTATTATTACATACCAGAATAACATATCTATGGTTGTTTCAGAAAACAAATGATCAATCAATCCTTGATAATTGGGTCATTTAGTGCGCAAATCTATAATTTATGTACTAGCTTGCAAAATCTTATTTTATAGTATTGCACAATGCTATTTACGTTCTTGCTACCTTATTGAAGTTGTTTATAAAGTCTTTGATTTCATAAATTAACTGGTTCTTATCTCACTCTCACATGTTAACATTGATCTTATTATTCAATTGTATTGCTAAGTTATGTAATAGGTAGATTGTTTATTATAAGGCCAGTCGCACTTTAGATACGAATCGACTGACATCTCGTGTATGTATAATATAGTGGCGAACTACTTATCGAACTAATTTGTACTATTTCGTACGAATACGCGTCCAAATTGCAACCAATATTTTCTTAACAATTAAGAACTTTATAATCTCCAACTATCACTATCTTTCCTTTTTTACTTTGTTTTACTACTCTATTTAGATATTTTTATATTCTGTATTGTATATTTCAGGTTTCCGACTACGGTTTGGTCGCAGATTTATTCAAAGCCGTCCCAGAGCTCACTGGCAAGCTGTAAATAGTGCAAACAGTCATAATAGTTAAATTAATTTGTTTAGATTTTTTATTCTGCACATTATGTTTATACAAACTCTTGAGATTTTTGAAATCTGTACATTTGTTGATCATGTATGTATCCAATTACTACCTATGTAAAATAAATAATATTGTTACGTAAGATATTTTTTCTTATCGCTATTGAATGAATGAATGAATGAATGAATAATATTTATTTCAAGTACCAGTACTCATATTCGGTTAGTATTAACTAAGTAACAAAATCATTACAATGTCTTAAGTATTTACACATATATCTACTGTCATACATATTCTATATTAATAAATGAACTAACTAACAATTTGCTGCCATCCATGTTTGATGACGTGAACAATACAACAATGATTTATGTATTGGCAGTCTAATCTACCCGCTAACATGGCCAGGATGCTGTTGGAGCTGACCCTCACTCTTCGCACAAGTGAAGCGGCCCGTTTGCGAATCGTCGCATAAAAACAGTCGACGCGCGCCTTCGCAAACATTTGTGACGCGCTGCAGAAGCGGGGCAGCCTCAACAGCACCCTGAATGCGTTATCAAATTGGACTCGAAGAGCGCTGTAAAATTTTTGAGTATAGCTTGCCCAAAGCGTGCCTGTATAAAAGCTAGTACAGAAGGCTCTAAACAACTATTAGCATCAGCTTCCTACTTAAGTTTATCAGTTTCGTTGGTCATACGAGATATTGTAAAATAAAAGTAGTTATTTAGCTTATTTAGATTGTATTTGAACAATAATAAAACAATAGTTCCGCTACTCGCCAATAGATGGCGTTACAGGTATCGCCCTAATCCCAATATCTTTCGCTTATTTTTTTTTTCAATATTTATGAGAAAAGATAATAAATTACTGAACATTTCGCCTGTAGATAAAATTTTCTGTAATGAAGGACTTTAAAATAAGGTATTTTTGTTGAATCCTTAAATACCAGCGAGTCGAGTGCGCAGGACGCTTACTTGCAATACTTTACGATGGTAGTTAGGTATAAAACCAACAGGAGGTAAGTGCGCAGTCAATCATGCCGGTAATGATAGTACCGGGGGGAGATGCGGTTTGCCCGCAGAGGCCAGAGTGGCATCCTCGTTATCATATCTCTGGGCAACGAGCGTGGGGCGGAGCGCGGCAAGCCCCGCCCCGCGCCCGCCCCGCTGCCGCCAGCCGCGCACTTGGCGCTGACGGCGACGACGGCGATGGCGATCTGGAGACCATAGCCAAAATGCTTCAATTCGCTCACGGATTCGGAAAGTTGACGAGGCTCTCTTAGGTACCGCTATCGAATATACCTAGTACGAGATGCGCCGCGGATGTATGGGCTTCTAGGCTTTGTACCACCGCTACGCCGGCCTACGTCAGATTGCACCTTGCAGAACTGCGCGGGGTTACACGCGCGTGTTATTATGTCCCTTTTAAAGTTAGTGCTGTGATCTTTTTGTTTAGCACCTAAGGGAACAGCTCACTTTAAACCATTGCGCGCTTAAGAAGTGCGCCACGTCTGGATGTGACTTGACTCCAAGTGTTTTCGGAATAGCTTTGGTCTCAAATTAGGGTACCGAGTCATTTATGGAGACCGTCTGCACTGAATAAAATTTTAGCGATATTTCCATTCGATTTTGAGTAATACTTCTCAACTAAAATATTTTATAAACAATAATCCAAAGGATTACGGGGCTAACCTTCAGAGTTTTTTTTTATAAAAAGACAAGTGTGTGTCACCTGATGGAAAGTCACCGCCAATCGACACCCGCAACACCCGATGAGTCGCAAATGTGTTGCCGGACTTGCTGGCTTTTGATAGGTGCAGGCTTGTTTCGAAGTTTTCGAGTTCGAAGTTTTGAAGTTTTCAGTGTTGTAACGGTTCGGAAACACTGCTCCAGGGAGCTCGTTCCAAAGCGTGGTGGTGCGGGGCAGGACTTAAAAATCGAACCTACACGGTGGTCGACTGCCACCATCGTTAGAGGTGATAAAATCCGTTAAATTCACGTCTAACTGGCACTAGACGCTTCGCTCTAGTGGTTGTTTTTGACGAAGGGCTACATGCAACAACAGTAACATCCTTCTTCGGAAAGCCCTAAGTATAAAGTCTTCTTTTAAGAGACACTTTTCTGCTTACGTGTCCGATTTCTTAGGATACTCTCTCTTACGGCTCTGATAGCTGCTGGAGTCGTTAGAGATCGCCCGGCTCTTTGTTCATCAATGACAGAAGAAATTATTGTACATAATAAGTCGGTTATTCTTTGGACTATCAACTAGTAGTGTTGTTACAGGTACCTAATATTATTTTTATTTAATATCTACATACTTTTAAGAAGTTGATAATTTCAATTGGTGTTTTCTTACGTTTGCGTTAGCGGGGATATTAGATACCTATGTTTTTATTTCCCATTATTTGCCTCTTACCTGTCTGATAGGTTCTTTCAAGTTGTACAGAGGGAAGGAAGATAATCTTTTCACCAATGCTTTGCTGGTGTCCCCCAGGGTTCTGTGCTCGGCGCAGCCCTATACAACATCGTTACTTGTCCCTGTAGTCGAGATAGCTACTTTTTCCAATGGTATGGCCTCCCTGCTTCCGGCTCCGATCCAATAATGGCCAGTAATAGGCTGGAAAGACAATTCAATGTCACTGAGGAAAGGACGTCGAAGTGGAGAGTTAAATACTTAAAATGGATTAGTAGCAACTCGGTATTTTCGCAACTCGACATTTTTGCAACTCATCACATGAACCTTAACATATCTACTTACATTTCTGCAGACGTGTGTTTTTGGCCTAGTAGCTTTTTTTATTTAAGAATCTGTTGAATCGAGATGGTTGTTATCAGCTTTTGTTTTATTAAAATCGGTTTAGTCGTTGGAGAAATAATTGAGTATCTGCATGTACGTACACCTATACACTTCGGTCTAGGATTTTCATAAGTTTTCCGTTAGGTTGGTAATATATCCTGCCCGTACCTACATAAAAATAAAAAACTAAAATAAAAAAATATATTTTTAGGAAAATACATATTATTAATCATCTGCCTATCTATAACATCATACATAACGCAAAAATCAACAATGTAAGGTAAAAGATTAGAAATATTATTTCGGATGGACCGATTTGGATGCGGTTTTCTCTTTTTGAAAGCCAGTTTAATCGAGATGGTTCTTAGCAATGTTTTTTTAAATCCGTTCAGTAGTTTAGAAAATACTTGAGTAAGATATAAGTATATGAAAATTTGGTCGAAGGTCGTCCGGCATTTTCTGTCGGGTATGTTTCAGTAAATTTGAAAACTACGCGCGTTGATGTCTTTTGTGTGGCCGCATTCGCCGGCAAAGGCGCTCTCTCGAAATTCCCTTCATATTTTATTATCTACCTACACTAAAATTTATCAATTCAACATCGGAGCGTCGTCGGTAATGGCTAGCGGGTCGGCTTGTAAGCGAGACCGGATTCGAACCCCAGTGCCACCATGTACCAATGACTTTTTTTTGAGTTATTTACGTGTTACTTTAAGATTGAGCGTCGGTAGCCGGGCGGTTGAGTATCCAACTTGTAAGCGAGAGGTACCGGGTTCGAATCCCGCTTCGGCCATGTACCAATGACTGTTTTCTGAGTTATGTACATTAGTTAAATATTAACTGATGCTCTTACGGTGAGGGAAAATCATCGTGATGAAACCTGCAAATTCAGGCAACTGAATTTGTAACCATGATCCAATCTGGTCAGGTTCCCCTGGTAGCAGGGTGACGGAGATCAGATGGTAGTCATCATCATCATCATCACAGCCCGTAGCAGTCCACTACAGGACTTAGGGCCTCTCCCACGAAAGGGGAGATGGTAGTCGCTCCACTGTAATTACCTGATCGCAAAATCCTGGATCATGGTCGAGGCGGACCCCGGGCCCTCTCCCTCGAGAGCACAACCGGGACATTAACTCTAAGATGATCTTTTTTACATTACTTTAAGATTAGATTAGATGATTTATTTATCAATGAAATTTACTTCATATTAAGCGCATCTTATAATATAAGCAAGTCACAAAGATATCGTCAAGGAGAATATTAAAATAATGTCGTACAAAAAAAATTCAAAATTATACACAATCATAACAAAAATAAATAATAGTTAAATTTGGCAATTGAGTTGAGTTAGTGGTGTAACAAAGCCTAAATACAAGTATTGTATTTAAAAAGTGTAAGGCCAAACGAGCGGGCGGAGAGGGACGGACGGAAAAGAAAAATACCTAAATGAATTAAGTTCTCAAATTAAAATAAAATTTCTTAACAAGTTATTACGCGCGTTCTATTTTAACCATTACAATCTACGATCAGTCAGACTCTTAGAGTACCAGTTAAGATTGACCGAGGTCAACCCTGGGTAACCAACCTGGTCAACCAGTCTCATGGTGCCCAGCGTTGACGAATGTGTAAATGGCACTCCAGGGTTCGAAGCGTTGATCAAGTTGGTAGATCAGTTATTATAAGACTTCTATGAGCAATGCGTTCTAGTTTGGTCTGCCAGTGTAAATAAACAATAGACTAACAGGCCACCTGCCGTTAAAAGCATGGTTGGCCTAGTGGTTAAGGTATCCGACTCGTAAGCGAGAGGGACCGGGTTTGGATTCCACTGCCGCCATGTATCAATGACTCTTCTCTGAGTGATATACATTAGTTGAATACGGTAAGGGAAAACATCGTGATGGAACTTGCATATTTAGGTGAGTAATCCAATCAATGATCCAATCTGTTCAGATTCCCCTGGTAGCAGGTCAGATGGCAGGTCAGATAGCAGGTCAGATGGCAGTCGCTTCACTGTAATTACTTGATCTGCCAAAACATGATCATGGTCAAGGCGGACCCCGGGATCGCGTGCGCGAGAGCACAACCGGGACATTAACGCCAAGAGTTGATTTAAAATATTAAACGAATATGTGGAATAGCGAATGTGTCGAATGCCATCAGTTATGTGGAATTAATATTGTGTAGAATCGCGAACAGGAAGAAACGCGTTTGCGTAAAATTGAAGACTGTGTGGAATAAATAAATAATGTGTTGAATATCAGTTGTGCGGAATCCATATTGTGTAGAATTGCGAATAGGTAGGAAAGCATTGAGCACAGAGTGTTTGCCAAGACAAAACAAATGAGACTATACCCGATGGGTTTATTCCGACTCTAACTTCAGACCCTGGATATCATGTAGCACCAGCGAATTGACCAAGACAAAACAATTGAGCTCAACCTAGATGGGTTGGTTATAACTCTATTTTAGTTGTATCCTCCTTCATCTTCCGATTTCATCAACAGACCATCTCCATGGTACCATATTAATGCATTTTCATCGAAGTTACCTATACCAAATTTCAGCTTAATTGAATACCGGGAACTTGGCCAAATTAGAGTTTCAAGATTTGACCCGAAAATAAGGTCTTAAAAACAATGACAGAATAACGAGCGAAACTCTACCTCTACACCACGTCTCTACCTCTGTGTTTGATTACACCAAACGAGTATATGTTCCTAAAACCATCGCTCATTTGATATCAACGCAGCGGTCAACTCAACTGCGTTCTTTTGTTCGTACAGACAGCACCCCGCTAACTATCTACTGGCGACCAGCGTCCGTTACGGATCAATTTTGGCGACAAATCACTGGATTCACGGTGCAACACCGGTAATCCATTCACAAAACTTAATTAAGATCTCCGTTCCCTTCATCGGCGTCTTAATTAAAAACAACAATTGGACTTTCACATCTTGAAGCTGCTCAAGACTCCTACTTAATTGTGTAAGTTTACAGTCTCAGATGAAGACGTCGCAGCGTCGGCCATTTTATAAAATTCAATTTAGTACCCTACCTATAGTACCATCGGAACACAAAAGAATCGCCGCAGATCGCGCGCGTACAAAAACATTGGCAGGTGTTACAAAACGAAGCGTGTTATGGTTTCCTACATAAACTTACATAAGCGTAATATCCATTTTAAAACGTGATAAATCGGCTCCCTTGCCTTCGTTTAGGCTTCGAGAAGAGGGGATGCTAATGCAATCGGTGGAATCAGGCGCCGTGACGAGAAGGGGCACACTCGTCATTTTTTGTTATTTATGTCCAACGGCCGCGGGGCTGTTTCGGTAATTAATATAGAGAAATGGTGAATTGAGCGCCGTTTACCCTCCGGCCCTTTTGAACACCTTTCAGGGTTGACATCGGTGAAAAATTAACCCCGATGCCAACGATTATGCAGGCTTAAGTCGGGCGGCTGTTCAGGTCATGATATAATTACGATAAGTTTAAGTAATTGTTTTTAGGATTCCGTACCTTAAAAGAAACAACGGAACCGCTACAGGATCACTTTGTTGTCCGTCCGTCCGCCTAATAAGCCCCTTTTTGTCAAGTAGGGGAAGGCGGACGTATGTTTAACTAAAGATTTTTAATGCTTTTCTTAAAAAATATTAAGATATGTGTTCCTTGATTAGTCGAAAACCTATAATTAACACATTGTTAATATTACGCTTATATTTAAGCGCTATCTAACTTTATATTAAGACAAAGAGTTATCTCGGATTACCTTTTATTTTGAAGTCTTTACTTACTTTACAAAACTATGTGCTATTGGGCAAAACGGGTAGGGCAAAACGGGTATGGTTATGGATGATAAATGTAATGCAGAATTGATTACATGAATAACTTGTTTTTTTAATCTGCACTGTAAAAATACCTAAAAGGAGTATGGATATTTTAATATATAACACCTGTAGCTATTAATATCATATCAATAGAAAGGTTGATTTTGTTAGGTGGTTGAGGTTTTTAAGTTTGCATTTTAACGGTAAACAAAATGTTAAATGCTTACAGTCGAAGTTCTATATACTCAGGTTTGCCATCCCTTGGAGCAGTGAAAAAATTAAACTTCTATGGGCCGATTTTTCAATCCTCAGATAACATTTGTCTGCAAGATAAAGTAATATACTGTCAAATTAAAACAAACTATAATTCTTCACATACTTATAATATAACAAATAATTATACTATTTTATTTTAGTCGCACAATAACTTATCAGACTAATATGTTTTATCTGAGGATTAAAAAGCCTAAGCCCTAAGTCAACGCTATAAAAACATACGGCTGTTTATGCTCCGTTTATGCCGCATATTTTGAAGCTCGCAAGGGAAAAAAAAATATAGGGTACACACCTAGAGTCATGAAAAATGGCAAGAAGCAATGCCATGTAGCACATGTAAAGGAAAAAATCTGAAAACCGTAAATTTCTAGTTACATCACAAAAAATAGTCAACGAACTTATGAAGTGTAGTTGGATTCGCAAATATTTCATACAAGTTGTATAGGAGCTAGTTGCATTTGTAACTTTGTAATTTGTTTGTAGTACCAAAAAGCCCTCTTTTAAGCATGCATATTGACAGGCAACTACGGAACCCTACACTGCACGTGGCCCGACACTTCTTGGCCGGTTTTTCAAATAATCCTCATAACGCTAATGTAGTTAGGCACTAACGGATTGTGGTCTCTTTAATACATAGGTACCCATAAGGGACATACCGGTCCAATGCAAATTGTACCGAACAATACATTATTTATAGCGAATAATGTTTCCATATTGTGGTCTATTGTTTTATTGTCTAGTGAGGCGCACTAACATAAAGTTACTGCGGTTGTTATTGGTTGAAGGAAATAATGCCGTTCCGACATAAAGGAATATAATTGATTGTAAAACTTTAATTACTGAGACGTGACAACAACTTGTCCGTTTTGGGTGTCCATCTACTATGATGGTTGGTGCTGTTCTTACGCCTGCCACTTTCCCGAGAACCGCCCTGTCTGTAAGAAGGAAGTGCGGAGTAAAACAGTACTTAAAAATATACTCTTTCCTAGAAAATTGCGCCCCGTAAACCATGATTTTAGAGTGGACAGGCGATTAAAATTTACCCCAAATTACACACGGGCATCAAAAGTCTGCCATATTTGAGAATTAGGCACTTATTTCACGACTTCGATTTATTTTTAAATTTCTTATACAATAGTTACTATAAAGATAAAAAGAACTAACTTTCGACCTCAATTACCGGTCGAATCAAACAAAATTATTATACAGATAAAGTACCTAAGTTTATAACTCAGTACGAGTGTTTTAATCAAATTTATGCGCTCGTCACTGTCTTTACTCATCGCATCGAGACACATTCTTGTTCGGTCCAAGGCGGGTGTAATGAGAAGTTAAACTTTACAACTGAGTGAAGCGACAACAATGGATCACTTGCCGGCTGAATAGCGTATTATTTCAGGCATCGCTTTGCGCTGATACTTAATAAGTTGCGCTGTATTTATGCGGACGGCATTCCTACGCGGGGTAAGTGAGAGGCAGATCACCAAGAGAGACATATTTTACGCGGTCCGTTCGCGACTTTGTGGGCAAAATACGATGACTTATGGCGGTCGGTTGTGGAGTACGGTGCACGAGTAAGTTCGCGTTTGGTGTAGCTATGCAAGATGCTTATGTTGATTTTGGGGTTCTATAATTTAAATATGACTTGATAAAAAATTTCTTACTATTTTACAGAAAATGGCATGTCCAATTATAAAAAAAAAGTCATATGGAAGAAAAGTCATATTGATCCGTTGCCTTATATGAACCAGCCAATATGATAAAGTATCTTACACTTACACTTTTGAAAAGGTTAAGTACCAAGTTGGACTTAGGTATCTATCTATTTTTGGAACATTGAAATTTAGTTATCTCTACGAAAACTAAAGTATGAATGACAGAAACTAGACGTTACCAAAATTTCGAACTTTTGCTCACTTGGGACAGTACTGTTTATTATACCATCTTACGAGTACGAGGATATGCAGGGCTACATATATATCAAAGGCAAAATGGCCAATTGTAGCTGGGGAGCCCCACACACAATAGGCATTTGTGGCGTCGGGCACTATAACAAATATTGGACGACCTGGGAGTATGTAGTCGGTCCTGTCATTGCTACTTCAAACCAAATGAAGTAGGTTCCCCCCATTCATTCTAAGGAGTGGTGTCGTCAAAAATGTTCAACTAAAAAGAAATATTTGGTCACCGATTTCTTCTTAAAGTAAAACAAGCGCAATTCAAATTCGACTCTACAGCTATAGACATACCGACAACCCAAAATGGGTACCTCTTCGTGCTTGCGTAGCTTGGTAAATAAAATAAACAACGCGACATCATGGGCCGTCCGACTGGGCCAACTGTAATTCTTTTATCTTGGTTGTTCAAAGACGTGAAGACGCTCGGTTGAGCTGCTGCTTTCACGAGTTCTTTCAACGAGTCGCAGGCGCAGAGGCAAAGGAAATCGGTTCTCACGGACACGCGCGGTGTCGCCAGTATAAAAAACCGGCCGCCGGACGGTAGCGCGTATTAATCAGCTGAGACCACCGCCGCTAATGCAATGACGATCCACGGATCGGTACAGGCGCGTGCGCGAACGGTATCGATTGAGGAATTGGGCGATCGGATTTTGTCAGTGGTCCGATTGTGTAGAATCAGAACGTTAGTAAGGTCCAATTAAAAATAATGAATTTGATTTTTAAATTTTCACACTATTGCGATTAATCATATAAGAAAATTGTAATTCCTACTTACGTTACCTACATACGAAAGAAGTGCTTATATTTGCTACTAATTCGAAGGGCTTTCTCTTGCTTTTTCTCCATGGTCCTGATTTCTCGCTCATACGGACTGCATCTGACCGAATCACCCGAGCTACGCACAGAACATACCCATCGTTTTCTTTCCACACGCGCATTGCTGTCAACTATATGTGCTTACTTCAGCAAAGCGGTAACTAAGCCATCTGTGAGCACCAGTACCGGCGCATACGCCGCCGCGGCCGGCGAGCGCAAGCGGCGAGCGGCGCAGTGTCCGTGCGTGACGGATCCACTCAGCGTCGAATTCACGGCAAGTCAAATGTTTAATTTGCTCTATAAATCACGCCATTAAAAACATTTCAAGGGTGTCATCGCGGTGCCGATCTCATTGGAAACGTGACCGGCCGCGAGCTGTGTGGTCGGCGCTCCTTCCGTGGCCGGTAGGGGACTAATTGATCGTGTTTGGTCTCGAAAACATAATATACGTACATCATATAAATAAATATGCTTGGACTAATCCACACAGCGCTATATAGCCTCATAGTAAGCAAAGCTTGTGTTATGGGTGTCGAACCCGGGACCTCTGCGTGGTAGACTGGCATGTTAACCAACTTAACCACTCAGGTTGACCATATGTAGACACTCACGCTCGTATCCTATAGGGGTATTCAAAGACTATCGAATGCCACAATCTACGATCCTGACACACCTCTTTTGCTTCTTCCATATTCACATATCTTCTCTTACTTACATTTACCCCGGTTGAGGGTACTTACTTCTGACCTACCCTTTATGGAGTAGGTCACAAGCGATCTACTAGTACTACATCACATCTAGCTGCTTTGTATTCTAACGGCTTTGTCAGCACATTCTTCGGTAATAGGTCGCAAATGTAGTCTTGTCATTCCAGTTCGAAAAAATGAGTTTTGTTGTCCAAAAAATGTTTTATTTATTTATTTTATTTGCCAACAGATTTACACTTTTTGTTACATTTAAATATTACATATCTTTAATACTTAAATTATGATTACTTATAATAAGTAAGTAAGTAAGTACATTTGGGCTGGTATAAATAAAAGGTAACTCATTTCACTTAAAAATGAAAACTACAAGTATTAAGAAAGATAAAAAATATATTTGAAACCATGACCAACCTTCACTAACCACACGCATCTTAAATCTCTGGTCAAAGAATCCGAGACCAAAGTTTTTTAGGTACCGTAGATACGATACCCTATTCTACATAACGTATTTGTCCGCTATTCAGCAGTGTTGATATTCGGGCCACTGTTGGTATACCTATTATGGTGCAAGAATGTCCGTCGATTGAATCCGTTGAGAGGAAATTCAATTACCTACTTAGCTGACGTGTCTGAATTTCACCGTTAATTTTATGGAACTGATGTACTTGTCATGTCTATTCCGAGTATTTCGATAATGTCAGGGATAAAATGTCTCTTCAAATTGTACCTAACCGTGAAATTTTTACTAACTGGCTGGGATTTTTGATGTGTGAGTAACGGCTTCGACACACCGATAGGAGTGCGGTGATTATTAAAATGATTAATGAAACTTTTTTTTAATAAGACTATCCAGGCATTTGACCGCCATCCCACCTGGTTGTAAGTGACGATGCGGCCGAAGATGGAGCATGTCTTTCTAGGCACATCCTATTCACTCTAACAAATTTTGTAACTAACAAAATCGGCCCAAAAGTTGATCAGCTCGCATGACAAGAGCAGTAGATATAAATAGGCATTTTGTTATGGAACTTTAGTGGACCTAGTGTATAAAAGTGTTTTAATCTATAAACATTTTTATTTGGCATATTATCACACTTCAATAGCCCATAACTGTCTACTGCTGGATTTGAAACTCCTCCACATCTGTGAAGGGTTTTGCCATAACCTTAGGTACACGATTAAAGCACACAACAACAAACTTTGCTTGCTGCCCATTTTCTGGTCTCTACGGAGCTCCTTATCCTAGCTGAGTGCCTGATAAGCCTAGCTGAGTGCTGATCCTAGCTGAGTACCTGGTAAGGTAGGTAGATACCTAGACATTTAATGACACTCCGTAAGTCAAAGGCGTAGTTGCTTCAACTCAGACGGACATCACGTGGCCATCGCAATCAAATAATAAATTCATCATGACTACATATTATACATATGAGTACCACAATTTTCAATACATGAAAATAAACAAAATCTTGAGGGCCCGGGGTCCGCCTTGACCGTGATCCAGGATTGGGCAGATATATAATTACAGTGGAGCGGCTGCCATATTACCTCCGTGACACTGCTATTAGGGGAACCTGACCAGATTAAATCATGGTTACATTCAGTCTCCAGAATATGCAGACTTCATCACCATGTTTTCCCTCACCGTAATAACATCGGTTAGCATTTAACTAATCACCAAAACATGAATACATAATTCAAACTAACGAAATACATGTTTAAAAACTAGTGGGTCACAACGTAAAAGTGGGTCACAAAATACCTAACGGTCCCAAAATACCGAATAGTGTACACAAAGGCCTCAAGCATAATCACAATCAAATTAGTGCCGTCGCGCGATCACTGAAAGCGGCTGAAAGTGATTGCTGGCAACCGAGCGGGCACGGTCGCGTGACTCCACCAAAATGCCGGACGGGAAGCTCTATTCAAATTAAATTAGATTAAATTGATTTATTGGCCGGGAGCGTGAGTCCCGGCCTCCCGGTGGTGGCCGAGCGTACACCGACCCACAAAGCTTCGTAAATACTTCGACGTGTTTACAACAAGGCAGAGAGCAACCCGCGCTCTCCAGCCTACGAAGCGAGTTCGTTCCGCCCCACTCCGTCACAGCCTTAATTAATGCAATTAGATTCAGAAACTAAGTGGAAAAATGACTGCGATCATCCAGAGAATGATCCAAGAGTGGATTTTAACAAAACTGGATTTATTTCTATCGCATACGAAACCGTCATGGGAATGTTGTGCCTATAAATATATACCATTGTTTAAATTAACTGTCCATTGTTTCAGAAAACACACTCATATAATTTCGGTATTTGTAAGTTAATTTACTGGTGTTTTTTTTTGGAAAGAATGTTACTAGGCTAACATTTAATGGGTAGCATGTAGATAGATACATATCTCAATGAATAAATTAATTAAGCATCACAAACACTGATTACAAAATTAGATTCATGTGCAAGAGCTTTACGCTTGTAAATTATGGTAATATACGGTGTAAAAATAATAAAGTTTGAATATGGCGGAGTTGCGCTGGGAGCGCTTACCACGAATAAACAGATTATGTACGTGCTACGCTCAATTAGTGTTAATGTTTCGCTGACGGATACATTATAGAAACAACAAAGAAGGCTACATTAACTACACTGCATTGTGCTTCCTCATTGAAAGGTTCGATTGTGATATCGCTGTCGACTTGCTACCGAAAACGGTAACGGCGTGGAACAAGCGTAAAAACGCGTCGTGAAAAGTGTAAAGACGTAAATATAAAAGCGATTTGTACGCGATAATTTCAATACATAAAACATTTCATTATGAGCGCGAGGTTCCCATTATTCAAAGATATTTATTCATGTCGAATGATTGCCTTTCTTTTGTGGATCGACAATGGCGTCGCCGGGCGTATTCCATTTGCGCGGCATCGTTCTTGTTCACGGGCGCTTTGTGCACGCGAGCGGCCGCTTTGAGCGAGGCCTCGCCGCTCGCCGGGTACGCCGGGTACGCCGCATACGCCGCGTACACCGCGCCCGCCGCGCGCCCTGTTCCAAACCCAAATGGAGCTAAGATTGATGAGCCTAGACACGACCTGTGACACGCACTACCGAATGTAGCGCTCGGCTCTCCGCCGCACTGTTTGGAATGCGCTTTATTTCACCCTTTATAATAAACGGTAATTATTGGTAGCGAACGTGATGTTTATGTAGGTACGTATCGAACGGTTTTTGTTCAATGTTTGGGTGCGCTCAGCCGACTAATAGGATTTTTTTGTATCTCCCCAGTTTCTGTATAGTAGCCGTATTAGTACTGCGTTAGTGTTTGGCCGCTGTCGGCCGTTAGAGGCATTCATCACATTGAGATGTGATACACAAACCGAATGATCTATCATTTTTCTTCACTTATGAATATCGAATTAGTGCATGGATACTAGGATCTTCCCATACAAATCGTTAGCTTCGTTATTGGATGGGTAAATGGTCATCATTTGAGCTTTAGCCATTATAAAGACAACGGAAAAAGTAAAATAGGTACCATAGTAGTCCATGTCATATTAAAATAAGTCCTTGGAAATATCATTTAGAAAAAACCATAACGATATATTAAACTTTAAGTATAAAATAGAAAAACAATCTTCAAAGCTTATTTACAGAAATCGCTTAGTTGTAGAAGTCAGACCAGACAGTCAGTCAGACCCAAGTTTGCATTGTTTTGTTCCGGTTTGAAAACGAAGGTAGCGAGCACTATTACAGGCATGAGGCATATCATATAATCGCAGTGACAACGCACCTGCGGTTCTGCATTTTTGTTATACCTACATGAAACCTAGTACAGTGCCACAAACTTATCTGACACCGTGGCTAAAACTGGATCTGTGAAAAAATGGCGGCACTACATTTGAAATGACATGTCAATGCCGATAATAACGAAACCGTTACCGGGTCAGATAAGTTTGTGTCACTGTATATGTTATAACCTGTTTCAACATTTAGTACCTTTGAAGAGTGGCGCTATTAACTCTAGCCTAGCTATTATAAATTAATAATGTTTGTAGTTCCACCTAAAAATCACGGGAATTTAAAGATGATACGCTGTCTATTGGCCATACTTACTGCTTTCCATCAGACGTTCCATTTCCACCATTGTGGTTCATAAAATATACCTAACATCTAATGGCCATATTAATATCATATAGGAGAACATGTTGCGGAAAATCGCAGTTTTTGTAATAAATATTATTTAACACTCCGAATGAAAAAGCCAGCACTTACCCTATAAATCATTCTTAAACAGACAATGGAGACTGACCCTGTTTGCAGGAGTTGCGCATCCAACCATATAGTTTGCATAGACAGTGTCATTTGTTGTGAGTTGCGCCCTTGTTAACTCTCTGCTCTGGTCATCAGTGCGACCATGTCCTTTTTAAAAAAAATTAATATGTGTGATAAACCCCAGAACGCAATAAATTGTCCAATGTCCATGCGCACCTTTACCTAAAGGCAAGATACAATACGTCATTTAGAGGTACCTACAATTTGGATAACTCCGATTTTGCACACCTTTAACATTTCATCAAAACCCCATACAACCGTTTCAACACAATTACGTAACAAACAAACAAATATTAAGCCTTTTTTTACATAAAAAATAGTAAGTAAAGTACTACAAAAACACCAAAACTACCTCGCCTCACTAACCCGCCAGCCGACAAAGGTTTTAAAAAATAAATATTCCACGACAGGGCAGGGGGGCATTAGATGTAGATAGGGCTAATATTGTAGTTATTACAGTCCAATTGGAATGTTTGGGCAATGGCCGCGGCCCGCGCGTGAAATAGGCCGCCGCCGCCCTGTAATTTGGCCCAAACCGCCGCGCCGCGTGCTTCTCGGAAACCGACTATCCGCGGCCTGCGCGAGCTCTATTTCGAAATCTGAATCAGTTTGTTTATAAGCACGGACAAAGGGAACGAGGCGGAAAGGTCGCTGAGTGGTTTAGGTAACCGTTGGAGATCGGATAGGAGCACCAGTGGTAACACGGCTAGTTTTAAGGCTAAAAGCGCTACGAATTTTAATCGTTGCGAATAGTAATCGTCAATGTGTGAACAATAAAAAATCGTTTGCAAATTAAAGTAGCAGACTGCGAATAAATTCGTATGTGTTGTGTACCCTGTGAAATTTTAACGAGGGGTGATCATAAATTGCTAACTATCACGTTGGAATGAAACGTCGCAACTATTATCAGTGTCGTGCATACTTAAGTCAACTGGATGCTATTGGGACCATGGAGTATCGATGTCGGCATCGGCGGGAGTACTTACGATGTTGATGAGTTACTTAAAGAAAGAAAGAAAGAAAGAAGAGACATTTATTACACATAGCACACCACGACACAATAACAGTTACAATTACAGATAACGGAAACATTAATACTTGAAATATAAAAACAATACCTAGTCTCCCATGCCACCGTCGGTGCCGCGGCGGCCAGCGTAAATGGTACTTACTCGACGATACTTAACGGTGGACATCAGTATTGACGAATTGGTTGACCACCGGACCATATGATAATCCATACAACAATATGGCCTAATACGTTGGTAATGTTTGAATACAGTCTACAAATCTTTATTTCCTGCTATAGACAGTTAAAAAGAGTTAAATGTATTTCTTCGCAACCGAAACGAAGCATGCTAAATCTTTATTATGTAGTTTCGATCGCATCCTTAAATCACAAATTATAATGGTATGGCAACTGGTACTGAAAGGTTAATAACAGCTCGAATGAAAAATAAAGAAAAAAAATTAAATAACTATTTTTTCACAAAATATCACCCGGGTAATTTCATTATTACTAACATAAGCAGCCTTATGGCAAGCATTATCATTAGCATTACCATTGTTATTAGCTGATGAAGATAGCTATCTACTAAATGAAGCACTTACACCATAAATGTATAAAGACGTGCTTGAAACCTACGAACCTTAATTATTTAGTTTCAAGTCTCTTATGAATAAACGTAAGGGCTAACAGAGCTACCACTGTCTATCATGAAACAGTGGTAGGTCTAGTAGTGGGCAGTAAGTATAATGGGTAAGATAGTACTTATGTCTATACTTTATTTATTGATTGCTGTAAAACTTTATAATAAATAATTAAATACTTGGCCATTCTTACACAGCGGTTTTGAATTTCGGCATGAGTTCACGTAGCAGCTTTATTAATTGACTGTACATATACAGATATGTTACAACAATAATCTTTCCGTTGCACTTCAACATAAGGTTCTTCAAAAGGCATGCCTACCGCTTGCCATCAGGTGAAAACATCATCATCACAGCCCATAACAGTCCACTGAAAGACTTAAGGCCTCTTCCACGAAAAGGGAGGTTATTATCTCTATGCTTAGCAGGCGGGATGAAGATCACAGTGTTATAATATCACAATGCATAAAGCTGCTCCCCATTACCAGCCTACGGAGAATCTAGATCTTTTGTCTCGAAAACATTAGTCAACTTGTACGACCCCCACGAGTGTAAAAGGTTGGTGCAATTCTACTCTGCCGGACATAACACGGCCAATACATACCTATGGTGGTAACATATATGCTCCTAAACCCAGTTAAGAACGGTAAGTATATTAAATCACAACCATCAAACTCTACACCGTCCCCCGGCGCAGTCGCCGTCCCTGTGCGTGCCGCATTCGCGTGTACCAAAACAAAACGATACTACATTAGATTACAAAAATAAATGTTTATGTAGTTAGTAGGAAAGGCGGCAATTACTGAGGGCGAAGGAGCTCTCTCGGTCTCTGATTTTTATCTCAAACGGTGAGCCGCCGTTTCCATCCGCGTAATTACAGAGTTTAGGGTCTAGAGTGAATTATTAGACGGCCGCGCGGTAATCAACGCAATAATTGTTATTCGCCAGTGTTTGGCGAGCGCTTGTGGTCACTCGCGGGTAGTGTAGTGATGGGAGTTTTCCGGAGTTCCTGGCGAGGCGGAAAATTTGTAGAAATTAATTTAAAATTTTGATTCTATATATCCTACCTAATGGAATTTTTTTCATATTTGCGTAAGGAAATAGTCCATAGTCTCTGCCTACCCCACCTGTGGGACACAGACGTGAGCTTTATGTATGTATGTGTGAAACATGCTGGTGGTGGAGTCGTAAATAATGTAGGTAGGTACTTATTTTTGTAAAGTTCAAAAGATTGTGTTTAAAATACTTATGCAAAGGCGATTATGGATCAGTTTGAGTACTTTGACTGTTTCATATTACGCTTTTTGCGCAATTTGATACTGTTCATTTTTTTTTAATTACATGTGCAAGCAGATTTGGCCGACATCTCACCTGTTACGAATTTGGCATCAATGAATTACAGTCTTTCAACGAGTGCGCGATAATGGTGAGATGGTTAGACGTATAATTTCTATGCAACCTAACAACCACTGATAAAACACAAGACATTAAATTTATTTTCAGGTTCTTTAATTTTTTTCCTTCCAAAACTCCACAACCCATCACTCTTAGCACTCCAAAGCACCTGCTCTAACCCCATCAGTGCCCACACCACTCGCCGCCGACACAAATTCAATCTCGTACCACTACCGCCACGTAACGGTTGATTGTTGGCGTGATTCAATTACGCAGGCTGGGAACTGCGTACGTAATTACAATCAGGTTGGCTAAAACGCGTATTATGAGTGCGGGTCAATGTTTTCTTATAAATACTCAGTGACATACAAACAGACAGACCACTTGATGGAAAGCGGTAACTGCTGCCAATCATTTTCTCGTCAATATACCGGTTTTGACAGATTAGGATTTGGCATATTATGTAATTACAGTAGAGCGGCTGCCATTTGACCTTTGTGACCAAATGGAATATTCAGTGGCCTGAATGTGCAGGTTTCATCATAGCATTCAATTAATGTTCGGCTGAGGAAACTGAATGTTTAGCAAGTTGACTAGGACGTGTTACTATATTACGATGTGTTGTATAAGCGATGGTTCTGGTAAAAATACAAACAAATTAAGAAGGCAGTCAAACTTTTAAACATTCCGTTTCCTCGACTGTACATAGGTAACTCAGAAAAAGTGGGATGAGGATAGGATTCGGTACTTCTCGCTTACGAACCGGACCCCTTTATCATTAGTCCAGAAATGCTCCCTTAGGCCTCTCTAAGATTGCATGGACTGTTATGGACAAAAATGAGTAAACAATGAAATTCACCATCGATAATTACTGAGGATTTATTTTGACGAATGATAAATCTAGTTCTCAAACGGGCACAAATGAGAACTACACGAATTACCTGAATTCCGTTGTAGTCAGCGGAACTAAAATCGTTAGAACACAGCTGTAGAGTCCTAGCCTAAAGAGGTAGTGCTCACAGAAATAAAAATCAGGTAAGTAAATAGAAGTGCTATGCGCACGTGACTATTCGCCATTGATATGATCCGATTACCATTTTTACCCACAGTATCTGACACAATCTGACACCGGTGAGTTATTGCGCAGTAGTAAAGTTATGCGCGGTAGTGGCCGAGGTGGCGACAAGCGTTCTCGATGGTCCCACATGGCATTTCTATTTACATATTAAATCTTATTTACTTATAGCGATTCTATATAAGTAACTTCTTTCGTGAAACCGATTCTAACATTGAATACTGACTGGAGCTCAGCACCTGGAAATCGTTAATGAGAAACACCTAGTGACGTCACAAGCATGTATTTGACAGTTCATTAAGAATTGCAAATATTTATCAATTCTCTTGTAGCCAAACCACATTGAGCTAGGATTGTACAAATTAAAAGGAATTGAAAGTGGTTCAGTTTGATATGCAATAGCAACGTAAGAATTAATCAGATATTGTGTTAAGGCTGCGTAATAGTCCGCAGAGAATGCGAGAAGAGTACGTGCAAATTTTACTTCCTTAAAATTTCCATATGTATTCTATGGCACGTACAAGGTAATATGGAATACCTCGAGATCGGTGAATAATCAATCTCGGTTAGCTATTAAACCTCGGAGTTAGCCTTAGCAGATGAGCGAGAAAATCCAAACGGATTTTCAACGAACATAAAATGCAAGCGTAATGGCTTAGCTCCCTGGGAAACGTAGGCCCACAGCGGTGATCACTATCTAAAACCAGCAGTTGAGTTTTAATTTTAGAACTTCATTTATGAGCGAGGATAGGGTGCAGGAATTTTACTAGAGGAATTTTAGTAGCGTTGTCCCCCATATTAACTGATTATTGGGAGAGGTCTATGTCCTGCAGTAGATTGATGACGCTGATAATTAATGAAGAGAATCAGAATCTTTATTTTTTTATAGCCTAGGGAGGTACATGGATGGACAGTCCACGTCCATCCAAAGTGGCAACCGTCGTCCAGGACATCTGCAATCTAAGGGGAGCGGATGCGGTGCCGGTCTTTGAGGTACCTGTAGACATGCCTTTTGAAGATACCCATGTTGTAATTGGAAATCTCCACTTAAATGGCGCTATAAAATCAATACTCAAGTTGAAACTACTTTGAAATAGGGTCAAAACCTAGGTTTATTTCTATATGTTGAGCCTCATGCATTGTTACATACGCGCATTCGTTCCTGTAACTTAGCTAGGCCATAACCTGACTCAAGCCATAACTTAGCTAACTCAAACTGTAGCTAAAACTGCTAAAACAAAACAAGGGCAGCGCGATTCGCGCGGGAAGGCGGCGCCGCCCGCGCAAATTCATTACCAGCACAAGCCGCCGCTTCCGTTTCCGACACGCCGCCCCCGTGCCGCGCACCCCCCTCTAAGCTGATCACCATACGAAACAGGTGGAGTGGTTGTATTGCATTGCTGGTTGCTTCATATACAACTTACTATAAGCAGGAACATACCCTACGTGACCCTAAGAGTTTTTGGAATACATTGTTGCTTGAGAGACAGACTGTTGTCCCCGGTAACTAGTACCTTCGATAGCAGACTCCTAGATTTTAGCTCAAAATTACTATTATACTATTACTACTTACTTGTACGTGTTTGTACAATTTTAAATAGTATTATGTCCCTGACGGTGAGTAAGGTCTCCAGTGCTTCATGAGGTGGGGATTTGAGGTACCGTGGCTTTGGTACTGGGGCGTTTTTACTTTGTTGCTGCCAGAGCAACGTGTCCCGGTGTTTTCAGTCAGGCAACGCATTAGAGTTATTATTGATAAGGTTAGGCAGCGGTGACCACTTTCCATCAGGTGACCCGGCTGTTTGTCCCGCACGGGAAGAACCCCGTAGCGTTTATCGGGGAAAAGTTGAAATCATTGTTCAATCTGGACGAAGTAGTGAGGAATTGTCAAGACACCACTTAACGGAAATGGCAATCTTTAAACAATTACACCAATAATAATTGTTATTTAGTTTTATTATTTAGTTTCGCAAATGATTTATAATAGTCCGATTTCTAGCCCTGCTTTCTGACTCAAACGTTTCATAATCTCGCTTTTACCGCAAAAATTGTAACCACGCTATTAATAGCCAACCGTATTTAATTAAAAAATCGCATCGATGTTAAAAATAGTCATCACCTTAGTACTTACCGTGATTCACGGTTCAATGGACACGAAACCGTGCAAAGCGCCCGCTCCCTCCGCGGCGGTCGCTCGCCGCGTTTCCATCGCGATGGCACATCACGTGACTACGTTTGCTCAGCGACTGCTGGCGGAAAACTAACATAAACTTGAGTCGCGTGAACTAATATGTGTACTAGCAAAACTGACAGGTTGAATTTGCCAGAACATTGTAAATCAATTTTCTGGCACGAATGGTTTGGGGTTTTGAGGAAGAAATGTGCATTAAACGCTGTGGTAGTTTTGAATTTGAAATTGGCGTAGGAGTTGGGTAGATTTAATTCACAATGCATCGAATGTAATAACTACCTATCTGATAAGTCTCTCTTAGTTCGTTAACCTGAGTGGTTCAGTTGGTCGGTGCCAACATGCCGTCTGCCACGCAGAGGTCCCGGGTTCGATTCCCGGCCGAATAGAAATTGAAATAATGAATTTTATAGCTTACGGGTCTGGGTGTAGTATGTATTGATAATAAATATGTATTAAAAAAGTATATTAGTAGTATATCAGATATCTAGCACACATAACACAAGTTTTGCTTACTTTGCAGCTAAATGGCGCTGTGTGAATTTGTCTAAGCATTTTAATTTATAAATTTAAAAAGTCGTTTCAATTTCCACTTTATCAATTTTAATACAATCTTAAGCCAAGGTGTGCATTTGAGTCGCACTATCACGTAACTGTTGCACATGGTAATAAGCGGCAAGATACAGTTTCACGTAAATGGTATTAATAACTTATCTGAATCGGTTGCCGTGACACTTTGTTGCAGGTGTAAATACACTTTTCAATTATACCAAGGCTTAATCGAGGTGAATGAATTTTTAAAATCGAAATTCCTTATAGGTTTACCATCATCAGCGGTCATTTTGGGATATTGTCCATTTGGGAAGTTGTCCAAACGGTGCGAAAGGCCCATTACCTTAACAGTCCACTGTTGGACTTGAACCTTAACAGTTGAAGATTGTGCCTTAAGTAATGTCCTCGTATACGCTTGAAAGACGGGTTTGAGATCTGAGGTACTAGTCTTCAAATCAAAATTAAAAACCGTTAGACTCGAGCCGGAGTCTAACGATTTTCATTTTTGATTTTGAGCGTGAACAATTCAATTTTTTTACTTTACTTTCGCAATACCGAAAATGGATTGTTCGAAAATATGGAAAATCTGCTTAATGCATTGAAATATTGAATTTATCATGCTTAAAATAAAATTTAAGACCGTTCGAATCGAATCGAGCGGACCAAAAATAGAGCCCCATAGTGGTGAAACACACATCAGAATACGTTGCTGCCAATTGTCTGGTCGACAGAGCCCTATCTGCGACACCCGTAAGTCGAATCTGGTTATAAGAAATGTATTATAATGGGTTCTTATGAAGGTCCATGTAAGTAATTATCCATGTATACCTGCCGTCCGCGGTCCGGCCGCAGCCCTGTTACGCTTTCAAATTGCGATCTCGCCGATTTGCAGATGCAAGATAAGAAGCAATTAACCCGATCGAATATACGATCGGCCCGCATTCGACTCGCACATACATAACAACTTTTCCGAGGCAGTTAATAAATAAAATCTCGTATTTGCGCTCGCCCACTGGCCCAATGATATATAACGTTTGTTAATTAGGTTATCTTCCCGGCGGCATCTACAAAGGGCCTCGGCTTAAAAGGCTCGTTGATATTAAGAATGCCGCTTATAACTTTTATCATAAATCACCCCGTGGCTAAGGCGCAGGCCGCGAGCCGCGAGGGCGCGCGAAAAAATGCGCCCTCGGAACAAAAAATATGCAAGTAATGACAAACGCACCCTGAGAGCTTTTTTGAGTCGGCTCGGACGGTGTGCGCGGAATTAATTAGATCGCGGAGAGAGCCGTAATAGCCGAGCGGTGTCAACCGGCGGCGTGGCGGCGTGCGGCGTGACGTCTTTGTTTTGCCCGCGCCTTCCCATTTAGCTGGAAGTGCCCGATAGCGTGCCATTCGGGCGAACTTCGAAATGCGAGTCATTCACGGAAAGCAGGACGAAAATAGTTGTATTTATTTTTATCTTGCTGTACTTAATATTATACCAAGCGGCAAGTTTTTCGTAGTTTGTTATTGATAAACTCTGAAAGTACCTACGGCTAATTTTCTTTGGAACATACAATAACTAGGTATAAGTAGGGGTTTCGGCTTGAATGTGGGACCATGAATCTCATATTTTCCCTGAGAATTTTCATGGAGGAATACAGATCAAAGAATACGCCCCTGCCACAAAGCCCGAATATACGTGGCTTGGGCCAAATGGCGGGAGGTGAAGGGTGTCATGAGTGACCCCAAAATGCCGATGAAGACCATCATTAGACGTGTATTCTTACACCGCAGTAAGACTTGGTCTTTGCTAGAGCGTCTCGGTTAGTAGGTATACAACGGGTACATAACTCAAAAAGTTACTAGTACACGGCGGCACTGTGGATCAAACTCGGCACCTCTCGCTAGCGAGGCCTACCCGCTAGCCAATTCGCCTCCGACGCTCCTTGGTTCTCTACCCTTAAATAGACACAGAATCGCCTCCGAAACCGGCTCGGTTACATTACAAAGCAGCTCCCCTATCACTGAGCTAAAACAGCTAAGGGCCTAATGAGTCCGTGAGATCTCGTCGAAAGCGGAGCGGCGGCGTGATTACCGCCAGCCTCCCTGTAATAATAAAACATCGACATGCCTTTATCGGCTGCCTGTCCGATAACCATCCGTGACGAATTCGCACCACTCACAAGCGCAGGCGCACATCCACTCGCGAGCTCCATTTGTGTAGCCCCACTCGAAAATCTACCTTGCGCAGAAGTATTTAAGGCGGAAATTGACAAACATAGCGGTACACATTTCTCCAGTTCACGAAGGGAAATGCTCAAGATATGCGTACACTGATATTACCTATTCCCAACCAATTATATTGAGGGATTTGTTTTTGTTTTGGAAATGTTAGCTTGTTGTTTGGTAGTTGCATTAAGTATGCTGGGTTGGCTCATTGTCTTCTGAAAGTATTCTTAATTTTCATAGTCATCGTAAAAGACCTTTAAAGGATTCCGAGACACAAATGACAAAATATAACACAATAGATTTCTGTCTGTACGTCTCTTTGTCTCAGGAATGATAGATAGTAATTTCAAGTAGAAATTATAAATAAATGTATACCTATAAGCTTTTAAAGAAACGCACACAATATTGGTACTAGTCATCATCATCATCATATCAGCCAGAAGATGCCCACTGCTGGGCATAGGCCTCCCCCAGAGATCTCCACAAAGGCCGGTCCTTTGCTTTCCGCATCCAGCTGGTACCTGCGATCCTTACCAGGTCGTCGGTCCACCTTGTGGGAGTTCTACCCACGCTGCGTCTTCCGGCACGTGGTCGCCACTCGTAGACTTTACTGCCCCATCGGCCATCTGTTCTTCAAGCTATGTGCCCCGCCCACTGCCACTTCAGTCTGGCAATCCTAAGAGCTATGTCGGTGACCTTGGTTCGCTTGCGGATCTCCTCATTTCTGATTCGATCGCAAAGAGACTCCGAGCATAGCTCTTTCCATTGCCCTTTGGGTGACAGTGAGCTTTCTTATAAGGCCCACAGTGAGCGGCCACGTTTCTGTTCCGTAAGTCATCACTGGCAACACACATTGGTCAAAGACCATCGTCTTGAAACACTGCGGTAATTGGGACGAAAATATATGGCGTAGCTTCCCGAATGCTGCCCAACCGATTAGATTCGTCGATTGACCTCTTTCTCGAAGTTGGACCTACCTAGCTGGACTATTGATACTAGTAAACGCAAGAAAATAAAAAATGTATTTGGCAATCAAATTACTTTTTATATCTACTCTCCGTAAAATAAAAACAGAATAGGTCCGTCTTTACTAGCATACTGGCCAGCAGTAAGCATGTTTGCCGCCTTATTGGTTTAGAAAATAAAATCCACAAACAGTTCATTACAATTAGCCCTTTTGGATTTAGACCCTTCTCCAAAGCACTCACATCATTGTAGGCACCCAGTCACTGCCAGATGTTTTGACCGTCGCTCTATCTAGTCCCACGGGTTCTATTTTTGAACCACTCGCCTCGAGTATATCGGATTTCAATTTATTATCGTCCTGAAAAAATCAATATTTTTTAAATTACATTGACAAAACCGCTTTTGAAAAAGTGAGCGCCGGTTTATAAAGAGATAAAGAGGTTGGCTGACAAGAGAGCGGATTGGCGAATGCTTCACCGACAAGAGTTATACTCTTAAATATTTGATGATGATTCAAATGTGATCAATTTTAATTTCTGCTCGGTTCCCGTTTCCTTGTCTTGTTCATGTGATAGAGAGATCTTCCCGGCTTCCCGCACTTCCAGAGCACTTCGTAGCTTCTCCATCGCAAGCAGGAAAACATAATAGTGGCTTTTCTCTACACGCTTCTTCCCCGTAATCCTTGTAAAATGAAAACACAAGCCTATACCCATTTAAGTAATCAGCTACAAGCAAGTTATAACTGTTACTTTACGAGACGGATCATTAAAATTAATTAATAACAGAATTTAATTATACATATACAAGGTATTTATTACCGTAATTCGTGTAATAGGTATTATGGTAAGCTGGTATAATGTATTTGAATATTCTACTCCGTTAATGCTCTCACACAAATGTGAGCCACATATTAATGAACATTAACATTTAACATGTATCCGCTGTATTGTGATGCATAGTGTAAATTGAAATGACTAAACTATAACTTCATCTCTTAAGTAATAACTTATGAACATTGTAATTTGCTCGGAACTGTCTTGGTTATGTCGTATCTTATTTCATTTAATTATGAATCCATCTTATTATGAATGCTTTCATGTCTACGACAAGGTTATCAATTACTGAAATTTAGTGACTTGCTTTAAATTATGTTCCATACCTACCTGTGTGTTTGCATACGTGTCTTTGCCTACGTGACTTTGTAGCGATGGCATTCAAGGTATATGTAGCAAACTGTTGTACTTTTATATATGAGTATGAAAAGTTTAATTCTGAGAATGATCTTTACTAAACCGCCTAAATTACAATCGCGAAAGTTCACTACACGAAATTTCACGCAAAAACAACTAAAAGAATTTGATGATATTTTGCAGTGTCGTAGCTTACTTATATCCCAGAAACTATTATTGGTACCGAAATTTAATGAAGTTCCTGCGGGAGTAGATCAATAACAGATTTTTTAGTGGTCGAAGCTCAAGCTTATTTTCAAAGACATTATATAAAAATGATTTGAGAGCGTCGGTGGCCTAGTGGTTAACGTGTCCCTCTCATAAGTGAAAGGTACCGGGTTCGAACCCTAGTGTCATGTAACTTACCAATGCCTCTTTTGTGAGATGTACATTAGTTGAACACTAACCGCTCAGGGAAAACATTGTGATGGCAAGGCGGACACCCGGGCCCTAGCAAGCGAGAGCAGAACTGAGACATTAACGCCAATATTATTATTTTACAATAAAAAATTGATTAGTTAGCTTTATGCCACGCGCCATAATACTTGATAGGCTGTATGTAGTAAGTACTAAATACAGCTAAATAAATTGTTTAAAAATGACAACCATCTTTAAATAATGTAACGAAATAATTATTGTCGATCAGTTTTAATTAGCGGTCATGGCTTTTATCTACTTGATACTTAAGTACCTGTCGATGAAAAAGGGTCGTTACTACTTGTTATGACTAATAAAAATATTAACATTTTGAGCCTTTTTATGATAGCTGTTGCAACACAAGTATATTTACCGTCTATCGGCCATTAGAGCAATATTACGTTGGTAATTATTTCCGCTGGTAACTAATTTAATTTGTTTCACAGCAAAAAAACATCGATCAACTACTTCCATGGATTCGGCGAAATCCTAGAGTAACATTGTCACGTTTCAGGGCGCAATCGGAAAACAGCTAATTTCTATCGCTGTTTTACTCTATTTGGGTAGAGGTGGCCTTGAATTGGTAGAAACTTGCAATTTGAATGCCAATAAGTGTCTAAAATAACTGTAAACTTCCTTATAATATAACTACACACATACATAACATTACACCGATTATAAACTTTGTAAACGTTTTAAAGGCTTGATGTCAGTCATTGTCTCAAAAACCTTTACTGATTCATACCAGCACTAAGTAGCTGTGAACTGATGTCTCACAAGTAAGACAGTACGTGAGAAATAGGTGCCTGAACTTGCCGGTATCATGAAAGGGGCTACGTGGGCGACCCAAGCAGTGATGGATTGACATCGCTGAGTCGGATGCGAGAGCCAACGGCCTACAAACCGAGGATGCCGAAGATCGGGCGAAGTGGAGGAGAATGAGTAGGAAAGCAGACCCTGGCAGAGGCCGGGATAAACGCTAGGACGATGGTGATGATCTCACATATAAGATAAACATCAAATTTAATCACAGAGTGTGCAATACACAGTGTTTAAATTTCAATACCTATAAATACTATAGGTATCTGACTATAATAAAGATTTTTGTTAGTTAACAACCTGCTACAGGTATGAATAATAAACGCGAAAGTTTGTAAGGAGGAGATGGATGTTTGTTAGGTACTTTTCAACACAAAAAATAATTAACGGATTTTGAACTAACTTTGTAACATTTGCTACTAATTTATCCAGGAACTCAATGTCGTTCCTACGGGAGTACCTGCGGCACAACCAACGAAATCGCAGGCAAGGGTTAGTACGTGATATCTTCAATTTAGTATGTAAAAAAGAAACGTTTGTCTAGATTTGTGTAATTAGACCTAACGCTTCGCCGGTGCGAAACCACTCGTGCGTGTATTTTGCTTAGATACTTTACTTTGCCAGTTCACAAGTTTCCTTTTTTACTCGTTTTTGTTTTTATTTGGTTGTTCTGTCATTTTTAATGCTTGCCTTTTATTAGAAAGTTTCGTTGACTTTCCGCTGTGTTTATTGTTGTAACAACATCGACTCTATTGAATGGAATCAATATTTTATTAACGTTTGGTACCAGGTAGAGTGTAGCACCAACCACTACCGTTTACAACTTGCCTTCTAAGTTTGATGTAAAGGACCTCCGATGACCACAGAATGAACAGCAACATTGTCTTTGATGTAGTGACCACCTCCAAACGAGCAACAACATTGAATCAATTTCCGATCAACATTCATGGCATAATCTTTCAGTCTTTGAGAAGATCATGTGCAACAATAGACATTACCTGGCCGGCCATTGGCTAAGTTGTGATTATACTGATTATAATTGACACAATTATAATTAGTTGATATTCGTTCGTATGCCGATGCTCTTACGGTGACAGAAAATATCGTGAGGAAAGGTGATTGAACGTGTAACCGTGATCCAATTTGATCAGGTTCCCCTGTTAACCCTCTTCACTTAGGTCAGATGGGAGCCGCTCTACTGTACCTAATTACCTGATCAGCCAAATCCCTGATCATGGCACAATGACATATTAACGACAGGATGATAATCAGTATATTTTTTTTATATTATCCGGCACACAAACAGGCATACGGGCCACCTGATCGAAAGTGGTCACCGCCGCCTATGGACATCAGCAACACCAGGGGTACCAATGCGTTGCCCGCCTCTAATATACCTTTTGAACGAACCCATGTCATGGTCCAAAGGAAACATTGTTGCTGGGAGCTCATTCCACATCCGAATCGTACCAGTGAGAAACGTTCTTTCGAATCTTCGCGTGGACACCACTAGAGGGTCCACGTAATAGGGATGAGTACCCAGCCCATGGCGGGTAGTGCGATGGCGGAATTGCGCTGTGGGCACCAGATCAAATAATTCCTCAGAACACTCCCCATTGTACAGCCGGTAGAACACACACAGGGAGCCAAAGTCCCTTCGATCAGCCAGTGGTTCTAACTTGCTTGTCAGTATGGGATCGTCGACAATTCGTAACAGGCGCTGCTCTGGGGTGAAGTGTCGCTTAGACCGGTTAAGCACACCAAGTTTTTTCGAGGCTAGTTTAGCCTTACAATCCAGGTGACTTCGGAACCGTACGTCGTCTGATATGTCGACACCAAGATATTCAAAATATCATACAAATTTAGGCATAAATTGTTTCGGTACCTACCTATCTAAATTAATAGTTGATTATCGAGATGATGAGTGAGTTACAAAGGAAGAAAGAGACATCCTATTGTGCCGACCCCACTTATTGGGATAAGGGCAGGTGGATGATGAAAGAATTGATAATTGACTTCGAGTCAATCACCCTGTTACATATTTACTTTTAACCTGTAAAAGTCGGTAGTTTTTCAGAGGTGCGCGCGCGCAGTTTTTGCGCTGCCCATCGCCGCTCACGACCGGACGGTCTCCAGCAAAAACCGCTCGCGTCGTGACCGATGCGTCGATCGAACACTTTTTACCTCCCACAACCTATTTCTAGAATTTGTTCGGCATTTTCAGATTGTAGTTTCATACAGCGTAAAAAGCAAACCGCTTCGAACCGAATCGAAGTGTTATTGTGTAAAAGCAATATAATTTCGAGATATGTAATGCAATGTCAGCTTAGATTATCCAATTGTGTGGTGCCAAAATGGGTTTAATACCGCCCGTTAAACTCGACTTTTACGGTTAGGAGTTTAATGACGGAAAATGGAGTTATTCTACTTAAAATTGTTTTTTTTTTCAAATATTGATTCCCCTTTTTTTCTGGGGTCACCATTTTAAACAATTTTACTTACAAAGAGCAAGTCATAATGAACTTTTCCATTTTTGTAATAGCCTACAGAAGATATCTTACCAACCATTAAAAATAGCTATTGTAGAGTCTTGAATGTAGAGTCTAGTAGGTCTTCATTGAATTAAGTTAGATTTTGTAATAGGTACCTACTATAGAAAATGTTAGTCAAATTAAATACTGGAAATAATTTTAAAAGACAAAAAATTAGCTTTTCTCAAACTCCGGGTCTCGTTTCTTTTTGGGATACCATTTCAAAGAACGTTTTTACTCACCAAGAGCACTATAGTAAATCGAAGAACGAGCAACAAATTATTAAACAAAAAGTAAAGTTTATAAGCTTTCAAGATAATTTGTACAAATTTAAACTTTAGGGTACCCCATAAGTAATGTAGGGTCTCATAAAGATTCACCATTAAACTAGAAATCCTAGTAAGTAGGTATCCATACATAAAATTACATACCTACCTGTGCTATTTCAAAAGCCCAGGCTACGAGCAACTAAAAGCACGAGCGCATACTAAACAGCTGGCAATATAGCTCTTGTTGATCGAGTACTGCGCGCACTAAGCACCTCATTTACAATTTAAAGTTCACTCACGGCACAATGTATCACATCAAGTCACTGCACCGTTTCATCTCGCCGCCCAACAAAATTATTATGCCAAGAATTTTAATAATACTCATTCATCGTTGAATTGGTGTATAATTCAAATCTCTTTTTCTGTATCATCGTAATTTACATACGCTAAATAAAAAGCGGTGTCATCACAAAAGATATTTGGAGGCAATATAAACATAATATCAATTTAAATTCCTTGTTAGTGGAGCGAAAGCCGACATCATACCTGAAGCGGGAGGGCCACCATTGGCTGAGGCGGCGGCCAATGAAGGCCGAGCGCGGAGGCGCGGGGGGCGCGGCGCCGGGGCAGGCGGGTCTTGGGCGCGCTCTCTCCGCGCCTCAGTTCCTGGCCGTACCTCGCATCGAAGTGACGTGACAGCACACCGCATTGTGTTTGACTTTTTAACATCATCTGTTATTCATCAGTCAGTGAGTGACGATGCCGCGGCCGTCGCGCGAGTCGTACGGCGACCAGAAGCCCCCGTATTCCTATATTTCGCTGACGGCGATGGCGATCTGGAGCTCCCCGGAGCGCATGCTGCCGCTGTCGGAGATCTACCGGTTCATCACGGACCGGTTCCCGTACTACCGGCGCAACACGCAGCGCTGGCAGAACTCGCTGCGGCACAACCTCTCCTTCAACGACTGCTTCGTGAAGGTGCCGCGCCGCCCGGACCGCCCGGGCAAGGGCGCGTACTGGACGCTGCATCCGCAGGCGTTTGACATGTTCGAGAATGGATCGTTACTCCGGCGGCGCAAGCGATTCAAGCTGCAGAAAGGGGAGAAGGACAACCTGAATGCGGAGTTGGCTGCGTTGGCGAGTTTCAATAGAGCGTTTTTGGCGCGTCAGGCGACAGCGCCGCCGCCGCCGCCGCCGCTGCCGACGGGGTTGTACTCGCCGCCGCTGTGCACGCAGCTGAGTCCGGAGCCGGCGGAGGTGCCGGAGGTGCCGCTGACGGTGGTGGCGCGCGAGCGGCCGCGGCGCGCGTTCACGATCGAGGCGCTGCTGCAGCCGGAGCCGCCGCGGCCGGCGTCGCCGCTGGTGCCGCTGCCGCTGCCGCTCCCGCCGTACGTGCTGGCGGCGCAGCGCTACCACGCCGAGCTGCTGCACGCGGCGGCGCACGCGCTGCGGCCGTGCTACCTGCCGCCGCACCCGCCGCCGCTGCCCGTCGCGTGACGCCCGCCGCCCGCGCCCGCCTACCCACACTACCCGTGCAATGCTAGACTGTAAGTAAACCAGTAAACCACTCGTTGTCAGAACTGATAAGTGCTAATTCCTACGAAAAATGATGGTGACACGTATGGTTTGTTAGGAACTATATAAAACTGTGACCGCGTACGTTTAGCGATGATGATGGTCAAAATCAATAGTTAGCCTATCTTGTACAAATTATAGTGTTGTTTATGTTTGAAAGTGTGTCGCGGCGAGGCTGCGGCGCGGCGCGAGGCCTAAACTGTATTAATTGCTCGGCCTACGGGCGCACGGCCGGGGCCGGTTATGTTCCGAAATAATATTAATATCGCATGATATTGTATGTGATCTCACATTTAGGTAATTGTTAAATATGTACTGCGTTTCATCAAGAAAAATTCTGCAAAATGTAGATAGATACCTCTTATGTTTTTCTGTTATTTCAATTATTCCTACTTATTTCTTGTACATTTCTGTTTTACGATCTGGAATCCCGCAAACACCAAATTTGCAATATTTTACAAACAATTTACAACAAATATTTAATTTACACAACAACCGTGGTAAATGCCTACGCTTTTTATTGCATTTGATTACTTTTGAAATAGTAGAATAGCGATTATGTCATAGAACTATGAAGAAGGATTGTTATTTATTTTAGATAAGAAAAATTGCTACTTATTAGAGTTAAAAAATAATTTTGTTTATTTTGTAGATAAATAATGATAATTGTAAATATTGTTTTGTTAAAAAGTGTCTAGTATTACTATATTAAACTGAATAATTCTTGCCAAAAATCTATTTTATTGTAGTAACGACCTTATCCTACAATTCGTACTGGTAGGTAGCTATCTTTATTTCTAAGTCCGTTTTTGTCAAACGACGTGGGGGGTTCCGACTAAGGCCGTAAAGGAGACATGGTAAATGGTAAAAAATAGGTATTAATATGGCCGGTAAATGGTAAAAAATGGTATCGGAGGAGGTCCATTTTCACGGTGTAACGCGGCGCGTCGGTTGCGTTTGTGCTGTAATGGCTCGTGGTATGCGGTGCTGACTCACCCGCCCCTTGTTACATCCCTGGCTAAACGGCCACACGGCAAGTATTGGGGAAATAGAATGGATGAGAGAGAATAAACTTGTCCACAAGAGCAGAATATAGTCTATATCTACTAATATTGTAAAGTGGAAAAGTTTGTACGTGTGTCTGTTTGTGAGTTTCTAAGTTTGTTTGTTGGGTTGGGGGTAATTTTCGAAACTACTGAACCGATTTACAAACTTCATTCACGAGTATGATTGGGTACTGTCATCGCGGAAACGTAATAGGATCCTGCGGTATAGTTGAGTGTTTAAAACAGATCCGGACGGCGCGGTGGTGAAAGCCGCGGGGAAAGGCTAGTTCGGATAATATGATATGATAATATCTGTATGGTGTCTGGCAGAGTAAAATATAATAATAATAATATAATAGAATTTTTTAACATATACCAATAGAACTTGGAGAATGGTTGCCCAAGACAACCAGAACAGGAAATCGTTGGAGAAGCCTTTCGCCACTAAGCATACTGAATTGCGTGACATTTTTTGTGTTATTTGTTTTTTAATTTATAACTCAGAATAAAGAGCTTAATAATAAATTTAATATAGAAGAGGCAAAAGAGGCGTATCTGTATTGAGCATGTGGCATGAAGCGGGCATAACATGACACCCTTACGAAAACTTTATTTTTCGGCAAATCCCACATCAATATGGATAGTTGTCGTCTACTCCTTATTTTGCTTCATTCCTTATACACAGTACTGTATAGTCAGTATACTTAACTGAAGTTTTGATCATAATTAACTCGACAATATTACATTGTCTTCATGCCGCCTGAGCGTTGAAACTCGATGTCTCTTTTGGGTCGCAAATTCAGATCCTTAGGTACTAAAAACAAAATATGCAAAAATGGTTTAGCTATATCCGTCAAATAATACATAGGCAAAGTTAAAGAAGTAAGAGTACATTATTGAATACTCAAATATTTATTGCTTCATAATTACGTGTGATGAATTTGATGTTTATAATTTATATTCAGCCAGATCACGCTTAGTGTTATGATATGCCTCCTGTATTGTTACCACATCATCATCACAGCCCGTCTGCAGTCCACTGCAGGACTTAAGGCCTCTCCCACGAAAGGCTAGGTTATTGCCATAATCTCCACGCTTGGCAGGCGGGTTGGAGAACGCAGTGTTTAAATATAACAATGGAAAAAGCTGCTGCCCATTTTTCAGACTACGGAGACTCTTGACCTTTTGCCTCGAGAACATAAGTCGCCTTGTACGACACCCATGAGTGTAAGGGGTTGGTGCTATTCTACTCTGCCGGACACCACATGGCCACACGGCCAATATTGTTACCTAATACCTAATAACTGCCGTCAAATATTAATAAACCTGAAGCTTGGTCACATATTATTGAAAGGCATATCTCGTTTTATATTTAAATATACTAATTAAAACATTGATTAAATTCTACAATTCAATTACAATCATGCCTAATAGGCAGGTACCTAATATTTACAGAAGTTTACGTAGCTAAATATTAATATACAATATTGACTACAATATTGTATATTTAGAGATATTAAAATATCAGCAAAATCAGGTACCTACTATCGTTGTTTGAAAAATCACTAGTTACTGAAATACATTCAAATTATATTTGTTAACATTGGGAGGAAAAATAACGCAGCCAGTGTTTGATGTGACTATAAATGAAGTTATATGTATAAATTTACGTATAATACTAGTTTGGAAATACATATTGCACGTAAAACTTAAACAAGTATTACAATGTTATACGGTTACTTGGAACAGGTGCAACAATGTGACTCTTAGCGGCTAATTATAATTATGCACATTATTATTATTTGTAGAAATTAAATTAAACTCAAGTAAATACTTCTCACGATCATTATAATATAGTTACCAAAAGGTGACAATATCGTCCTATTGTAACTTAATTACTTTCATTTCTAATTGATGGATAACTGTTGTGATGACGCCTACATTTTATAACAACACAGAAATACCAAAGACGCAAATAATCGGCGTCTTTATTATCGGGGTTTGTGTGTTTATGCGTCAATGTATAGATTTACCTGTTTATGAGTTATCTGTGGGGAAATCCCATCGTTTGTCAGGTGATGTGCCATCAATACAAACAGTAGTTAATACTTACTTAATAAAAACAACATGGCTGTTTGTTCAGCTGCGCAGGCGGCGGTCGTGCGTCAGAGAGCCGCCTAATAGCGATTTATGCACATACATCAATTTGGTATAATTAAGAACAATTATCGTTATTCGATTAAAATGCATCGATCCCGTAATAGCGCCCGGGGTAATGTAAAGAATAGATTATCTGGTCAAAGTGGTAAAGTTAAAACTAAAATTGCGATATTTATCGCAAATTCTATAAAAATATCTTTAAGTCAGAAATAATATCTTGATGAGAACCAGCGATTTTTAGTAGGGAATTATGCGACAATATAAATAGGCAATAGTTGTAGTTTTGGGTCGGTTGCTCATTGTACTTGCTATGGTTGTACCACAAAATAATTCTCTATTTTGGAGTACAATCCAAATCTATCTGAAATTGAATTTTCTCAATTTTCTTTAAAGTGTACAAAATTTCTTTAAATTATAGTAATACATTTCTTGAGGCGCTCTGTTTCTGAACGGTGAAGGACCTGAACCTCTAACTGAACCGTCACTCGTCACCAAAGATCCGAAATGCGCCACCCAGCGGCAGAGGCGCAGCGGAGTTATCGCCTAGCGGCGCGGCAAAGACGGCGCTATGCGTTATAACTATAAGGTTTCGCCGTCTCCACCGTGTCTCTTCTTTATAAACCGCGGCTATAGTCCAATATCTTTGCTCGTCACGCTGGTCGGTGACACTGAATCGGGTATACTCGGTTCAAGTCGGAAGTGTTAGCTTCTATCGTGTTGTCTCAAATGGAATTTTGAAAATTCTTTCACTGAAATGTAGCTACATTGTTCTCGATGGAGAGGAGCGTAGGTGGCAGAGTGGTTAAGGTATCCGACTCGTAAGCAAGACTGTTTTCTGAGTTTTGTACATTACTTGAATGCTAACCGATGATCCAATCTGGTGAGGTTCCCCAGGTAGGGTCACTGAGATCAGATGGCAGTCGCTCCACTGTAATTACCTGATCTGCCAAATCCTGGATCATGGTCAAGGCGGACCCCGGGCCCTGGTGCATGCGAGCATAACGCCAAGATGATTAGTTTTTTTTATAGTTTTCGAGGAAAGGGAAAAATAATGGGTTTCCTAAGGATAGTTGAACGATTATAGAGACCCAAACTGTGCGCAGGTGAAAACCGCGGAGAACGGCTAGTCTTTAATAAATAAGATTACCTTCGGTGGTAGGTATCCTCACCTATTCTGAGTATGAAAAAACATAAGTGTGATACGTGACGCCGAATTCGTCACACCGAATCACTTACATACCTATAATTCGGGTATCGTACGAGGCTATTAATGCCAGATACAGCTTACCATAGGCATAGCTGGCATTGTTTTCGGTACCTAATTTGAAGACTACCCTCTACAATACACTTATTGCAAGTGGAAATTATGGCCAAGCACATAGTAATTGAGGCGACTCACACTCATGTTAAAAAAAGTAGTTGGTTGTGGACTGTTCTCTTCACTTGTATTGAAATTCTTTCCATGAATTTCGTATGCATAATTAACAAAGAAATGTCAGTAGACACGTAGTTTTAAAATTGCAACAAAACGAGTTATACCTACAGCAAAAACCTATATTTATATCTTGAGCAAAGTAAATAAGTAATTATATAGGTACCTATACATTTTTATATTACGTATGTAACATGAAGAATAAACGCTGGTCGTAAACTACTAAAATTATAGTCATTATAAACAAATGATCCATTGCTCAAATATTATACTCGATTTTGAATTAAAGCACAGTAATAAAAAACACAGATTATGTTTTGAGGAACAACATTGTTATAACAAAGGTAATATTTTTTACAAATGTTTAAATATTTGTAGAGGCAGCTGTTTGAAGAGGATTGCACGGACCTAAAATAATAATCGGGCTCTCTTAGCACTTCTGTTGGTGTTTTTGTCCCGAACACCTTTGCTGACGCTGTAGCCTATAATTTCGAAATTAATATCTAACACGTTGTGCCTATCCGTCCGTCCCTCGATTTGCCGTTTTTATGGCTTTCCTGACACCGTAACTGCTAATTATTTCCACCGCGATATCGCCTTGAGGGACTCCGAAAGCAGGCGCCATGAAAGAATGGGCTTTATAGCTTGTGTATTAAAGCTGGGAAGGTTTGATCCGGCGATGGTTATCGGGAATCTGGGCTAAATGATGGTAGTTAAGGAACTTTGGTCGCTTTGTTATGAAACAAGGGTCGAAAATCGACTCGGGAGGGCAGCGCCAGCTGGGGGTGCTTTCGGCTGAAGTGTTTATGAAATCATGCTGGCTGTCTAATTGTCGAGATCCGCAGATATATAATTCTGATTTATTTGATCGACCCTTCGTACCTTCTTTCTAAATATGGGCTTAGTGTGTTGTTACGTGCTAATGTATGTTGGCTATTGGCTTTTTTTTTCCCGTTGTTTCGAGGTGAAGTGGCCACAGTTTATTTTGAAATGGACGACTTGTCTCATATAACTGTCTTAGCTTGATACTGTATATGTATATTTCTTTATATTTAGGTGCTAGGGCTCTATTTTTGAACAGCAGAGCAAAAAACCAATTGCCGTAAAGGCTAACTTTCCAATCTTTTTGAGTCGACCGGTTTCTTTTTAAAATTTTCGGCTTGAAAATAATTATTTTTAAATTGCATTGGCAACCCCGAAAGCGAACGGTTAAAAAAGAGTGAAAATCTGCGTCATTCATTATAATATTGAATTATTCATCCCAACATAAAAATTGAAAATATTTCAACTCGAGGCGAGCGGTTCAAAAATAGAGTCCCTAGGCGAATTGGCTATCACTAACACTACATATTATAAAACATAGTCCTACGCCGCGTCTATCTATTCGCGTTGAACTCAAAAACTACTGAACGGATTTTTTCTAATAGACAGAGTGATTCATGGGTAATGTTTAGGTGTTTAATTTGTTAGTAAGTGTTGCCCCTAACCCATGACAATCCGGGGGGCCTCAAGTTCCAAGTAAACTAGAGTAGTCGACCTTCTCTCGCGTGCCGAAATTCCAGAGAGGCAAGGGGCGATATCACGATTATTGAAACATAGGTAGAATAGCACAACGAGGATTTACCTACGCCAAGATTATGATACGGTAGAATACGGAGCCTGGAATAAAAATTGATCTTATCACTTGCACATTACATTTAATCACAATCATCATAACATCAACAAAACATAACAAACAGCTAATCAGCTGGATATGAGCCTCCTCCACATCTGTGGAGGAGTTTTCCACAATCTCACTGCGTTTTCTGCGGTTTATTTAGGTACCCGTTTTCTGGTCACGGAGGTCTCAGCTGGTTAGCTTGTAACTAATTAAAAGCAAAAATTGAAGGGGTTATACTAGTAGTTTATGCAACTGTCATATAAAAGGGGGTATTAAAACATGAGTGTCTGTTTATCATACGAGGCGTAGCCGAGTATAATAATAGTTTGACACGAGTGTTTTAATACCTAATTATATGCAGTTGCATACACTACTTTATCTACACTCATATTTTCATGTTAAATTTCGTACCTATAATTTTTTCAACTTTGCTGGAAGTAACTGCGAGTCAGTTCTGTTGTATCTACGCGTCGAGGATATCAAGCGGTGGGAAATTCACTTTACTACTGTCACATTTATCTATTTATTTGCTTCAAACAAGAAAAAACATTGACAAACACAAATTACAACAATTAGAAAAAATATTCTGCTTAGCGGGAAAATAATTTCAAATGTACATCATGACAACCACAGACTATGAACTGATCACAAATATAAACAGGAAAATTTGAATTTTGAATTTGTCGAAGACATTTAGGTATTCAGCCTACATTTAGCCGTGTTCCGGCGCCCGACAAAAATTTAAAAAAGAAAAGTGTTGCATAATGATTAAAAAGTTATTTTACGATACAGCTGTAATGAAATTAGTATGGGAAATGCTGTATCGAAAAGTATTTTTTTAATATTTTATAGACTGGCGTGAAAAAAGTGTATCCTTAAACAACTGTTTTAGAATATGTAATTGGAACAATACGCTATGAGTGTAGATAAAAAATTTTACTCTTCTGGACACCACACGGCTTTTGTATCATGTTTAATACTGGTTATAATCAACTTCTCGTAACTTTTAACTGCGACTTGGTCCTCATAAAATTTGGTATTCTTTCTGGACCCGTTTCCGCAGGAACCACATTGAATTTCGGAATGAATGATTATGTGCTATTCTGACCTATAAGCTACATTATTACTAAACTTCTTCAAAAATCCACTGAGTAGTTTTTACCTAAAGGAGCACGAAACGTTCATCCATCTTTCCAAGCTTTCGCATTTATGATAAGTTAGTAGGATGGGAATCTTATAATCAAAGTCTACATAGCTGATGTGTAGATAAATAAAACACCTATTTAATTTATTTATTACAAATTTTATTGGTCTCTCTTCTTCAAACAACAATACCATAATTATTTACACGTGACTCACTCTATGGCACGATAGAATATCAGATTGATTTATACCAACAGCTTGGGAAAACAGTCGAAACACATTGATAACTGGAAATATTGGTAAAAGATTTCAAATAATGTTTTCCTTTGTTCTACATCATCAACAATAGGTACTTATGTTCATCAATGATTTACTGTTAACAATAATATCTTAATTCATTTAATATTAGAAGTCGGCTTAAATACTCGACTAACCCGCTTACTTTTCCGGAAGGTAAACACTAGTAACTATTGACAAATAAGTAAAATAACGTTACGACTTTTTGCTAAGGGCGGCTTGCACGAAATACTTAATCGCATTTAAGCTTAAGATAAACACAATTTAATACATAAGGACGTAATGTCACTCGTAAATGTGTTAAAGAATTTGGTGCAAGCCGGGCTTAGTGAACGCTCCAGTTTGACAGACGCGTAATGTCGATCGCCCTATCCTAACCTCTAACTGGACTACGAGTAATAGAGTTTAAATCGATTTGTCCATTTGCCTCATTTCCGCGTATGTAAAATGCTTACCTAGGGAATAAAAAAGAACTGGCGAAAACAATAACTATAATTTAAAAAAATAAAGTAGAAAGTGTTTGTCGAACACACAAAGCTTTAAAAAAGCCCATTAATTGACATGAAGAAAGATTAAATCAAAGGCGGCAGATGTCCCAAAACAACTTATGTGGACCAGGGGCCCTATTTTTGAAGTCATTGAAAGAACGAAAAAAATTTAAACCCATAGCTCGTTTCGTCAAATTAACGTCGTGGTGTTTCCCGCTCTTTCTCGTGCACTTCGTCCGATCTTGACATCCTCACATCCTAAACCATTAGAACTTGCGTACTTCTTTGCGATACCATAATATAACTAAACAACAATAAAGAAACCTCTCACACCTTCAAGCCCTACTTAGATTTCACACTATTTACCTTATTTCACACCATTAGATTGATAGGAGAGATAACCCCTCGTGTCTCCGCGGGCGGGGCGGGACAATCGCCGGAACCACGCCACGGGACGTCGCACCATTCATGGGGACATCGCGCGTTGTCCCGGGACGCCATTGTCTCCGGGATAGGAAGGGGCGGGGCGATAGAGCTCTAATAAGTTGAATGTTAAACTTTTTACTCTTAAATAGAAAATAAACGGTTATAAAAAATAAAATGCAATCTAATGTAAATATTTGGCGGGTGATTTGTTTTGTTTGGTAGTACTTTGGTTGTCCTTATTTGATCACCTGTCTTGGGTGATTTTGTAATATTTTTAACTCCAGACACAAAAAACAATAATAATTGTCGAAGGGGTCCTTTATTTACTTTGAAAACATGTATTACGTAGTAGTAGTTCGCCAATTTTCTATACAAAACTGACTTTAACTTGTATTCCGGCCTTCAAAAAGTTAGGCAGTACGTTGGTTGTTTGGTTTTGTAAAATAAGTAGGCATATCTAATTTATTACGAAGAATATATTGTTTATCGATATAATACAATACAATTAATGCTTAAAACTAAGTCAATATCCGTAGTTTACTTCGTCCAAATTTACACCCCACTCTTTGCCACTGCAAACGGTAAACGTAAAGGTGCCCATAACACTAGCAGCGTTGCCACGCTGTACGGCGGTGGATAGCCTATTATATTTGTGATATTTATTAAAACCGATCGATCGCCCGGCCCGCTACGCCTTTTACAGCGGCGGCCTAGCACAACTAGCGGCAATAGCTGCCATTGGCGTACAACGGATTTTGCGTCTGGCGACAATTACTGCCGTGGGCGTTGTAGTGGTTAACAATTTATTGTGCACTATAAAATCTTCAAGAACACATTATAACGTCACTGCACACAGAGGAAACACAAAAGCATAAATAAAAAAAAAGTATAAATCATCGTATTATTGGCACACAATCGGTTCTTCCATGGGCCTGAGAAAATATTCAAGTAAAACAAACATAATTTGTTGTCTCCGAAAAGAGAAATAGGTATATCTACTATTAAAGCAAGCGGAGATCGCAAGAGGATACCAGAGTGCATTTGTTGAGTCTGGAGACTCTGAAGGCGATCAGTTCAGTTTACAAGGATTATCAGAAAGCTGAAAGATGAGTTCTTAAGGTAAATCGATCCAAGTCATTTTTGTATTACCCCTTACAACTAGTATATTTCTGCGAAGGGTTTTGTAATTCATAATAATTTCTAAGTGCTAAAGTTTCGCTACAAGAACCTGTTAGAACATAGTTTTTACAATATTAGATATGTATACCTACTTATTACACAAAAATAGGCAGGTAGGTAGCTTTATATAGTTTAGCTGTATAATTCGACTTTAAATTAAGAAATAAAAATTGATTCATTGCACGGGTTCGTAAAAACTATTCAAAATCCACATATTTCATCGTGGCAGGTTTCGTTTCTACGTAATACATAACGCGGCGTATTGGATAAACAAGCGTGAACGAGATTACACTTCATAAGCGGCATCCATCAGTGCTGCATCCTAATAGTTCCAATTATTTGCTAATATCATATTTTTTTTGCAGAAATCCGGCATTCTTCGCTGTCCATTATAGGTAGCGTTATAGCCTGCAACGTAAGTCATGTAGACAGAACTTCATTCTTGACCTTAGGGTTGTGTGATAGAGTTGAAATTTATTATGAGGGTTGGCGTAGCATATGGTTGTTGGGCCGCCGGGGCTGTCATTAGGTCACGTCACGTGTGTCGGCGCTGGTCCTGATGGTGTGAAATGAGTGCGCCCGCGCCGCCGCCGCGTTTGATCTCGCCGCCAGGTACCGTTCCGAGCGGCCACTTTTTGTAGCCCACGTTTAGGATGCGACCTCTTTTTTGTCAGATGTTTGTAATGCCGAGTGTGTGGGACTTGACACGTAGGTAACTATTGTCAATTCATCCCTGTTTGTTATTGTTGCATACCGACTTTTGTGCGCTATCCTATTTGGTTAGCGTCGAGTGTGGTTTCTCGTTTGTGCACCTGACTTCGTGTCGTGATTAAATGCTCTTAGAAAACATTGTTAAATGTAGCGTGTACGTGAGGAAGTGCCACAAACGATGTCCATTAGACAAATTGTGGGTGATTTTCAGTTAGTCGCTCATAAACGATTTATTTAATGTTTGCACGCGAAGCAGATAATATTTTTGCTGTCCGCTGTATCGATTACCTGAATGGAACATTTGCATAAAATAAGTGCTTAGCATTCATTACTTAATTGACGTTGATTGTGTAAGTGTATCTACTGAACGCGGCGATGGATTAAATATACTTACATTTAATTGTTCTAGTTTCCATGTTTTGTTGCTGTTTCATAACTACTGTGAAATCTGCCAAATATGACTACCCGTCTCGTATTATTTTTAATTGTAATCTATAGGCATAGAATATTCGGCTACATGACCATGATCCAGGATTTGGCAGATAAAGTAATAAATGGAGCGACAGCTATCTGGCCACTGTGACCCTGTTACCAGGGGAACCTGACCAGATTGAATCATGGTCACACATTCAGTCGCCTGAATATGCAGGTTTCCTCAAGTTGTTTTCCCCTCCGTAAGACCGTAAGCCCTGTGACGTACACGGCAATGTCTGAGAGGCTAACCATCTAGGATCTACGAAGAGCAGTAGAAAATGGACAGCAGCATTTTCTGCAAAGTATTATCAACACTGATCTCCAACCCGCCTGCCAATCTTACTTAACTCAGTAATTTATCTATCATAATAGCTTAATTGCGATAAACTTAGATAGGTATAGAACGATTAATCGTTCCTGTACTGCTTTATCACTTGAATTGGACACGTCTGTTTGTCTACATACAAACGGTAAACAAACACATAATAACGAGAGTTTGATTGAGGCAACACGTGTTTCGAAACCAAACGTAGGTGCTACTTATTTGTAAAGGAACGTAATCATGGTTTGGGTAAACCGAGAATGGGTCGGGCGTCTTTGTCGGTCTCCGGGTGTCGGACAGAGAGAGTTGCGTCGGCAAATAGTACAAAATACGCAGGATGGTGGCACCCTGTATTTATTTACACATTACGCTTAGGCGCCAGGATTATTTGCTTACGGCTTAACCTCAAATTAAAGCAAGTTGCCGCGACAAAAGGGTTTGCCGCAAAAAATATGCGTCAGTGGGCGTCAAAGCGCGGCCATTAAAATGTACTTACCTTATGGCGTTAAAATGTATTACCGTATGAGCTAATGCTGTGTTACAATGTACTTATCTCTAACTGTCATAAGATGTGGTACCTGCTTACATTTAAACGTTTACCGTATGTGTACTTATCTAACTTTAACATTGTTATTATTTTGCTTTACCTACTCCTAATGACAAAATAAACAACGATCTTGATTGGAATTCGATCTGAAATGGATATACAATACAATAAAAAATTCTTTTTTGCACACCAGAGGACACAAGTACAGATACATATAATTATTGAATTTATAATGATCCACAGTCACAGATTCAGCGTAGATTCGATCCGGGGACATTCAGTATATCATTTGTGTTAAACATTTGTCAGGAGTCTTATTCTTATTTTTTTTAGCGAAAATCACGGAAATCTCCATTGCAATAAAAAAAATCGAAGATCGATTTCAGCTTTTAATTTTGACAGAGTTATGTGGCTAAAGAAAATGTCGAAAGCGCGAGAATAGGCCTCCGGGATTGTTGCAGGTATTTGACTCTTATCAATCCAATAATCCACAACCACAATTTAGTAAATTTTCTCATTAATATTGGATACTTCCATGCACAGTAAACCACGATATTAATGCTCGCACTCGCAACATATTCCACTAACACCAACGCACGCGTTATAAATGTAACAGTTTTTATAGGAATTTTATTAACAATGCGATTCGGCACGGAACATTTACCATATTGTATTCAGATTTGAACGTAAAAAAACGTTGAACATTAAATAATGGATAATTGCCGTCCGCGGTGAGGTCCATTCAATTTCTCCGGCGAGTGAAGGAAAAAAAAGGAATAAACAGCATTAGCCCAGCTCCTTTGTAAGGTGGAACTGATTTTGCATCATTACAAACTGTAAGATTGATTCGGACAAAGCCGCTGTCAACCGCGGTGCACGGATAAAAGTTGAATAAAACGCGTCGCGACCCGCATTGTTGTTACAACAAAATGAAGTTGTAATGAGTGCAAGCTGCGGTCGCCAGCTTTTGAGGAAACTGCGGGACATTTCCACGAGAATTGTAGGCGTCCGACGCAGAATAATTAATGTTATAATTTTGATGTGAGTGTGTATGTCTGTGGTATCATTTTTGCTCCCGAACAGATGGACTGATTTCGATGTGATGTTCTTTATTATAAAAGTCGTTATTCCTAAACCAATAGTTTTTATTTCACTTCGATATGGTAAGTATTTACATAATTAATTTTCTTAAATACACTCGGCACTCACACTCGGTTTATATCAAGTGATGTCATCGTATCCGACAGCCCTTTTGACGTAGCACGCGCGAGGTGCGCCATCCGTCATTTCCAAACGAGCATAGTTTGAAAATGAAACGTCTTTGAAAACAATAGCCCGTGGTAATTTTTGCGACTCTTTAAAAATTCATTGTGAAGCAATTTGAAGTGCTAGAAAAAAATTAATTGTCATATTTGAAGTTGAAACACGTACATTGTAAAAAAATTGAAATTAACGCCGTTCCCACCCTAAGCTATTGTACCTAGGTACACGGATCCCGAAAACTCGAATCGCAGAGCCACCCCAAACGCAGCGCGACCGCAGCACTCGGCGGCTTGTGAACGCTACGAAACGTTGCGCGATTGAATTAATTTCGCCCCGATTTGCCTCTGCGGCTTCAAAACTGTCAAAACTGGTTGACATTTGACAGCCGTCACCTCCGTGGGCGACTGTCACCGTGACGGCCGACATGGCGGAACGGCCCGCTGCATTGTGACTTAATTGCAGGTATACATTTGATTACAACAATCAACTGAGATTGACAAAACGCACCCGAGAAAATGTGAATCAACAGTGTGTGATTGAATTATTGTGAGCGTTGTTGTATGTATTTGACTTGGAGTCAAATTAGACTTTTTGTGTAACCATAAACTCCCTATTATATGGGGTACGTTGTTTAAGATGATGGCCGTGCACCTGTCACAGCTACTTTCACCGAAAAGTCTGCTCTTCCGGATCGAAAGGTTTCGTCGCAATTTAACTAGGTACTTTTTACTTTTGTCGTTGACAGTATTTTGTTGTGGAATAACTCGCCTTCTTACTTAGATATACTTGAGAGTTGGTTTATGTACGGCGACGGCTTTGAATTTTTGGGATTTAGAATATGTTAGATTTTTCAAATACGGCATGTCTCATGTACGTTTAAAGGTAGGAATATCTGTAAAGGTGTTCTTTTAATAATGTGTTTTTATTTATTTCTGTTATTTTCTTACACCAAATCATGTAATGATTTTATAGTTCATTGAACTGTAGACTAGTTAAATAGCGTTATTACCTTGTGTCTTAATTTTAGTTTTACTCCTGGTCTGATTGCCTTTTTAATTTATTTTTTGTCTCAAACTCTCACACAGCGTAAGGCTTTATTTATCTTTAATAGCTGAGCCCGCAGACTACAGAGTGGCTGAGCCTTACGCCACTCTTACACGGCGTAGCGTTACTATTCCCTCGTAGCCTATGTTACTCACTTAAAAGTATTTTTAAAGTCGGTCCGGTACTTTTGAGTTTATTCATTACAAACAATTATACAAATATTTTCTCTTTATATAATTAGTATGGATTATGTAAATCACGTTGGCCGTGTGGTGTCCGGCAGAGTAGAATAGCACCAACCCCTTACGTATAAGGCGGCTAATGTTTTCGAGGCAAAAGATCAAGAGTCTCCGTAGTCTAGAAAATTGGCAGCAGCATTTTCCATTTTTATATTAAAACACTGCGATCTCCAACCCGACTGCCATGCGTGGAGATTATGGCAATACCCCCCCCCCCCCCCCCCCCCCCCCCCCAATCGTGCGAGAGGCCCTAAGTCCTGCAGTGGACTGTTACGGGGCTGTGATGATGATGATGTAAATCGCCCTCGATTGATCCATTGAGAAAATAACGACAAGACGCAACAAGCCGTAGCAGTGTGGATATACAGTACGATCCAACGATCGGATGGACCGTACTCTGCAAATCTAGGTGTGGAAACTTGCGATCCCTGGCTCACCCTTCACATTAACCCGACAGCTCCTTTGGACCGTGCTTCTGCCGCGCGGACCCGACGGACGCGAATCTACCTACGCTACGCGGGGCTCCATGCACTTATATTTTCGCGGCTTTTTCCAATCTCATTGAGGGAAAGATTAGCTAGTACTCGTTTAATAATAAATATTGTAGGTATAATATAAGATTACATATACTGCATCTAAAGTATGGATTTTATACGTTTTTCTCTGTTACAAGTTTACCACTCAGTAAATATTAAAAATATCGTAGGTACCAGTTGAATGCGAAAGGCACAGGATCGGCCTTTGTGGAGATCTCTGGGGTAGGCCTATGCCCAGTAGTGGTCGTCTTTCGGCTAATATGATGATGATGATGAAATATTAAAAAGTTATGGAGTGTCGGTGGCCGAGTGGTTAAGGTATCCGACTCGTAAGCGAGAGGTACCGGTACATTCCCACTCTATTCTGAGTTATATACATTAGTTGAATGCTAACCGATGTTCTTACGGTGAGGAAAAACATCGTGATGAAACCTGCACATTCAGGCGACTGAATGTGTAACCATGATCCAATCTGGTCAGGTTCCTCTGGCAGCAGGGTCACGAAGGTCAGATGGCAGTCGCTCCACTGTAATTGTCTGATCTGCTAAATCCTGGATAATGGTCAAGGCGGACCCCGAGCCCTCGCGCACGAGAGCGCAATCGGGATATTATGCCAAGATGTTTAATTAATTATTAAAAAGTTAGTTATCTAGGGAGACGCGTCCTTTGAACTGTGGTTATGCTCTGGTATTGAAGGTAATCACATATTTTTCCCGTAACAAATTATTTGTGGTTTAAATTATACTAACAGGTGTAGTAGTAATAATAAGGATGGAGTTAATTCGTCTGCAAGGTTACAAAAACGAGGAGCAATAAATAAAATGGTATCTACTCGTAATAAAGAGTTTGAATATTCATATCATACCTACCTTGGGCATTATAACACAGTAATTACATAGGATTATAGCTATAATTCGTTGAATATTTAATAACTTGGTTGTTTGTCAACATCCTGTTTGTTATACTAATTGATACCAATATCATTTTGCATAATGATATGCGGAGCTATGATGTGTTAATATGCCATCGATTTATAAATATTCTAATCTCAAATCTGGTAGGTGGTGACACAATTGAACTTATCATTTTATATTGCATAGAGGTATATATTTAAAAAAAAAATGCCTTTAACATCAGACTGCGACTTCCTCAAAGGTATTTTTGTACTTTTTATGTACAAAAAATCTTTAATGTGAACAAATAAACCATTATTTTGTATGAAAATTTAAATATTCAGTATTTGAAAGTTTTTTAAATGTAAGATGGCAGATAAACAAGCCAGCCGGCCTCCTGATGGACATCAGCAACACCAGGGGTACTCATCAATGCGTTGCCTGCCTCTAAAGAGACCTCAAAAATACTTGATCTCAAGAGGTATTTTTAATTGTACGAAATTAAGACTTTTACGTTATTTACCTAGTTAGGGAACTGAGTCCCGCGACGTTATTGGACCAAATAAAGATATGTCTATGTCTATATCTAGTGCCTCACGACTCGCCCGACCCACTTTATCGCACACTATCCAAGCCTCGGAACAGCGGTTTCGGGCATACTATACCCTATTCATAATCCCGTAAGAAAAAGTGTAAACAAAGAATTGAAGTTTTGAATGAAAAAGTAACACCTAAATTATATGTTTTATGTTTTGTGTATAAGGGCGTAGGATCCTAGTGAAAATAGCAATTATTTGATGATTAGAATGTTCTGTTATTGATGAAAAGATGGCATCTTTATTAACCTTTTTCGTGGTTTGTTTACATTTTGTCTCACGGGAAAGTGAAGAAAATATATTAGTATGATTCGGATGTGGAATGAGATCTCAGTTACAGTGTTTCCTTTAGACTATGGCATGGGATCGTTCAAGGGATATATTATAGGTCTCCTTAGAGGCGGGCAACGCATTGGTAGCGCCCCTGGTGTTGCTGATGCCCATAAGCGGCGGTGACCACTTTAAATCAGGTGGCTCGCTTGCCTGTTTGTCTGCCGTATTACATAAAAAAGCCACTATGGCCATAGCTATAGCGTTTGGGGTAGGTACTCTGTCGAGTTGAAAATATGACGAGTCAAAAATCTGACCAGATGAAAATAAAGGCGAATTTTCTGAGTAACGAACTAGTGTATCTCTAACGCACAAGACCCTGGGCCTTATTTTTAAATCGATCGCCTCGATTTTCCGCATGATAAATGCAATATTTTAATGCATGATGCAGATTTTCCCTATTTTTGAACCGTACTCTTTCAGTGTTGTCAATTAAAATTTAAAACCGTTCGAATCATGGAGCGATTCAAAAATATAGCCCCAGGAAATGTTAGGGCTTACAAGTGGCAATTGAATGGAGTCATTATGCACTGTATCTCCGTAATAAACAGATCTATAGTCTGTCAAGATTTAGTACGAAACACTTCGCCTGAATACTAAATACAATACTATAAAGATCAATTCGTTTTCTTGCCACATTAGATCTTAAACTTGACGGATTATGGTAATCTTGGACAGAATTTGGATGTCTAGTGCGTAAGTTGGTATAGAAATAGTGCTGTGGCGACCTCCGACAGCATTTTCTGGATTCGTCCAATCGTCGTGGAATCTAGATGCAGCGCGTAAATGCTCTAGGCCGTCGATGTTCTTTTTGTTTGCGCCTAGCGCAAAGGGTATTTGTCCCCTCTGGACTATCGAGGGAGGGAGGGCAGAGAACACTCATGTGTACCAGCGCGGCCGGCCGGCTATGCTAGACTTGCAAGAGACCTAGGCGCCTACCAGCTAAACTGTGCCTTGGGAGTACCTATAGCTGGAAAAGCTTTTTAGGTTTCATCGAATACGACACCCCATAGCGATGGGATGCGCACAACCGTTGATGTTCAAGATACCCAAACCATAAATATAACTATGACCGAATCTAGTGGACAATTATCCTCCAATAGTCTCAATAGACCTCTTATTAGACGAACCTCAAAAAACCGGCCATCATTACGTTATGCAGTTAGCCGAGTGCCGGGCTCGAGGTGGCAGGCGAGTTACCGCGGAGAGTTTTGTCTTGTTTGTTATTAACACCGATAAGCCGGCCTGCGTGCACGGGAAATGGAAAGTCCCGGCCTGTTGTAGTATGTAGATTTTTTTCTAGGAGGGATTTCATTCTATATCAACGGCTTGGTTCGTTAGGTACTGTAGTAGAAAAACGCTATAAAAATGTCACAGGTTGTTTGCATTTAAAATACAGCTTCTGTCATATTATATGTATCTAGGTATTTACGATTGAATGTAAGACACATTTTCTTAACGCACACGTTCTATTAAAGTTGGTTTTACCGGTACCAGAACAACCTTTAAAGAACTAAATGTATCTCTCCTTTGAGAGAACTTCAAAGTCACATATTTCACTTGGAAGGCGTCGTTAAATTTTGCATTTCTATTTTAACAATGCCGTAACAATATTTTATCCTCGTTGCCGCGAGTACGGGCTGCCCGGAGATGGTCCAGTAATATCTGCAGCCAATGTAGTTAAGGTGCGCGGCGCGGGGCCGTGTTGCGGAGTGATTAGCCGCGCGCAGCCCTGTAATCACGCCTCTGCTGCCCGTGCGTCTGCGCCGACGGCCCCCTCCCCCCTCCCCTCGCACCGCATCGCCTCGGGGCGAATATCTCCAGAGCAAACAAGAAAAAAACTCAAACACAACCTTCGCCGCCCGCTCCGGCCGTGCGTACGCTGTTAACGACCCGACCTGTTTTCGATGCCGTGTGGGAAGATTTAGCGAATTTGAATTTCGATTGCCAAGCCGGGTCCAATGGTCCATCCATCACCGGAATTGATGGATTCGGGCCCAAAAAGACTGGAGAGACTCGCCCGCGATGTAAGCGGATCATTTTGCGAGGGATATTAGTAAGCGAGGCCATAATGTGCTCCTATTGTTTCCCTTTAAGACACCTCGGGTGTAAATTGCTTTTGTTAATTTCCTTTGGATGAGTTCTTAGGTTTGATTCTGAATTTCTCGCCGTAAAAATTTACTTGAATATACTGTCTCTAACCGAAAAGTCTTGATAGCATCGGCTCGTTGTATGCCAGAGGATGTGCCTACATCGTACCGAATGCAATACGGCCGTGAAAAGTCAATTATTTCAAGAATCCAGCTAAACAGATAAATCTCGCGCTGTTCTGGGAAGCCTTTAAATGCACCTATGTCAAGTCGCCGAAGAGGTTGACTAGATAATTCGACGTGATAACCTCTCTCGACATAAAATGTAATGTCCCTCGGTGCCCGATCGTCTGGTGCGGCGTGAGTCAGAGCGCGCCGCCCTGTCTGGTTTCTCAATCCTCATTATTCCCAGGTGAGAGATATAAAAATTTATCGACTCAAAAGTTTTTTGTAATAAATAGGGTTTATTGCTTACGAATAAAAATCCATTCAGTTGTTTCAAGTGTGAAATTATTTTTGGCATGATAAAAGTTTTATAATCGTACACGTACTCTGTCTTGATTTGTTTTTTTCTTTAGCTTGGGAAATACGGGTACTGCAGCACTCACTACCACATAATTTAAAATCTATCTTACATTTCTGTGTTATTAATACCTATAGCTTACCTCGTCCAAAGCCTCGGGGCAGGCACATGCCTATATTATCTACGCTACGATTATCATGTGTGTGCTAATCTAACGCCTATAATTTAAATTACGCTGAATAAAATAACAAATTTATTTTTAAAAGCAAGTTTGAGTACCTTGTTGCGCAATATAAAAAAATTAACCGAATGTGCAATTTACTTAGGTATATGGACGTTTTATTTAGTCGACATAATGTTTATTTCATATCATAGTCTTTACATAAATAGTAGACTGTGTGTACCTACCTGCAATATAAAATAATATTATGTTTTATGTATAAGGAGGCCGTGTCTCTGCTTGTTTTGTTGTGTTAGCATAAAACTGATCGAGCGAACGACTGTCCATTTTATTGCAGCACTTACATCTGCTACATTTCACGGTTACCTTTCCGATTTTCCGTCGACTTTTTCATAACTACGTATGTGTCGCCATAAAAGTTTATGTTTTCGAAAAAGACGGCCAACTCCATACTCTGGCATTGGTCATGCCGTCGGCGCGCATTCATGTCACTTCTTACCGGGGTGGGTCATAGATATTCAGTCTTGTGTCTGTGTTGTAAGGGCCAGATTCGTTTGTCGAGGTGCGCAGCGATGCGCGCAGGTGGCGTATGCGACGCGCGGCGACGCACAGTGTCACGCTTATAAACTGGCGTTGAACAATTCTTTAGAGGTGCTTATTAAAATATTTGTTGTACTGACGTTATTTATTTGTATATGCGGCGAGTCTTTGTGGGACGCCGCGCCGGAGGAGGCCGGTGCGTGGCCGCCATTGTGGCCGACTGTGACCAATCTCTCTGTGCCAGATAATAACGTCGCAAATTCACTTTATTTTTAAATGAATGGAATTCATGTCTGTCGTCCAAGGTGTTCGTCTTGGACAAGGTGGTACTCGGTGTGGATCAAAAGCTACCTATAGTAGGTATCTACTTAAATTCGTACATATACACGACGCATCACGACTGAAATAAATGAAAAGCTTTTATAACATCCCACCCATTAATGGAAATCTATAAAGTCCCTATTGAGGAAATACGACAGATTAGAAAAGACGGAGAAAGAATTGAGTATGACAAGTGATATTAAGTTTTTCACTGTTGGTATTTAGCTAGATATCGCTAAGCACGATGTTAACACAATCTCTCATTGGGAAAATAGGAATCGCATAGACAGGCAAGATAATACGTTAAGCCTAAGAAGACGAATGGAAAGAAATCTACAACTTATTCTTCACATAGTTTTAAATTTATGGTTTAATAAAATAAAATTAATGAACGTTCATACGTACTAACTTACTTTCTTCGCTGACTCAGCTACCCTAAGTGGATGGAAGCCTCCATCACAAGAATTCGCCGATATCCTTTCCCAGTGAGTTATCTGGAGTACACGCAGGTCTTTCCGGACTTCGTCCATCCATCGATACCTGGGCCTTCCCATCAGGCGGTTGCCTTTTAGAATTATGGAATGAACGTTCATACTATAATGTATGGATAATGTCCTTGTTTACTTACTTTAGAACCTCCCTAAACTGTGTCACCTAGTAGTACACTTTTTGATCTACGTTCATGCTACATAAACTCACAAAACATCAAAACATATGGAGTCGCATAATGGCAGTTCGTAAGTAAGATGAATTGTAAATAATAAATATATCACACGAGAATGGATACGTGTTTACTTAAAATAAACATATTTATTTTATGGGCTGGTCTTTCCAAGGTGTTTGATTTACAAACAACTACCTATGTATTTTATTACACTGAAATGTGGTTTAACCGACCGTGGAGTAGCTGATGGCGTAGTCTGAGCATTTCGATGGCTGCTTAATGTCTCATATTCGAAAGCTAGAATATTAGGTATACTTGTAGTGTCCACAACATATTTTGTTTTTAATATGTTTAACATAAAAAGGCAAAGTACACTACAAATAGTAGGCTTCAAGGCTAATATCAGCGGCTCGGGTTACAGATCAATTAGTAATAAAGTAGGCATAATGGGTTTTGTGTGATGGAAACAGATGCTGGCTACGAACGAGTCATTTGGAATGGAATCGATTAAATATGGGTGTAAAGTGGGCGAGCGGTCGGGTGCGGCGGCGGCGCGGGCGCATAGAACGAATCGCCCAATTTGCCGCGCGGGGAAATTATCCCGGGGCCAGTTCAGCGCCCATCTCGGCGTTAAAACATTATGGGCCCGGCCACGCCATACCGGCATACGATTTTTATCTCGCGGCCGGATCTTTATACAGAGCGGTTCCCGTAGACGCGCCGGCGCAGGCGGAACGGGACGCATTGCGTGCGTGGGAGCGAGACGGTGCTCTCCTTCGGCCGTCCAGAGGTCGTTTCAAACGTGGAATGTTTATGGTTCTACCGTTTTCTTTTATTCCCGCGGCGGGTGTGCATTAAATATTGTTTCAATTGAGGGCGGCGGATCAGACGGCGTCTAATGAAGAGTGGATTAAAGGCTGACAGTTGATTGGGCGCGATTCGCGATCGCGGCTAATGCTCGCGTCGCCGCTGCGCAGGCGCACACTACTTGTGTTACGACTGTTGATATAAATCTAACGGACATCTATCGCCTTTCGATCCACTAATGGGCGGCTATTAGATCAAACGTAGCGCCTCGCCTGCTGCTTGGGAAACGTATTAAAAATGTTACGATACAGTCATGGCGATATCGATCTGGTAAATTATGAAGTCATCGGTAATAACTATCTGAGGAGGATGACTTAAGTAGGTAGACGGGTTATATGATACATACACTAGATTTTACCGGCGTCTATATTCTTTTACTTTGAACTACATCAGTGCCAAAAATTAGCTAAGTATTGTAGTAGAGTAGTACTTATAGGGTAGCCCCGATTTGACATGATACCATACTGTGTCGACGTGAAGGACGGACAAATAAACATACCTACATTATATGACATATTTATTTTTACTTTTAGTTTAAGAATTTGAAAGGTCAGTGGTGGCACTGACATTATTTTAGTCATTCTCTGAGTGTGTTGTTGATGATAATCATTACTACAATTACAAAGTTATCTCTTTACTACCTCTCTAGACGCTTAACACGCGGATGCTGCCTATTTTCTGGACTCTACCTGGTTAGTCTCTAACACATCATGACCACACCATAAGTGAAAGAGGTTGACGAAATGTTTTACAATCCGTGATTTTACTCTACCGAACACAAAACGGCTCAAGTCCTCTCAAATAACCTCAAAGTTATAATCCTCATTAAGTTGTCAGTGCACTTTGTACAGTGCTTCGCGTACATTGACATTGCGTCTAGTAGTGTCGTTTACAAGAAAGGTAATTCTGCATATCGGCATCATCAACAACCTGTCCGCGAGTGTGTCTACTATATTGCGAAACTTACATATTAAATAATTTGGTACCTACTGCGTGATTTTCTCTAAACTTATTACCAATTCACGTAAGCAGTTCCTTTCCCCTGTGTCATATGTCTTCATAAATGGTGATTGGGAAGCGATGTCCAGGAGACTGATGGCTTGAGTAGTATGAAAAGGGTAGTCAAGGGCTAAACGAACTTAGCCCCACCATTCACTTAACTTCTGTGTAGCCAGATCTACAGCGGCGCCCACACACAGGTCTTGAGTTATGACACTCAGGTGCGCCCGAGGATAAGCTAATACTACCTTAGAATCCGCGACAAATTTAATTGATAAGGAGTAACAGGCCCAAAGAAGATGGCTTGACGTCAAGAATGATATGCGTGCCAATAAGCTCACTACCAAGGATGCCGAAGACCGAGCGAGGTGGGTCAGGAGTAGCAGGAAGGCGGACCCTGGGCCCTTGCGGGCCGCGCGGGGCGCAACCGGGACATAACGCCAAGATGATGATGATAATGATGATGAACAGGTAGGAGTAGATATAATGTTTCTGACTTCCCCCCTAAAAAAGCGAAGACAGTGCAAAACAAAACAGGCATAAACCAGAAATCAGGGGAAACGCACCACGGATATACAATAGGACATTTATTTATGTTTAGCATTAGTAGTCAAGGACAGTCTAGTATTAAAAACCCTCAGGACAAAAATAGGTTGAATTTCCTCAAAATATAAACACGATGTCTAATATGCAAGGCTTTATCGCAAATAATTTCCTATTTAGGTACAAGTTACTATGACATAATTTATTATTGCCACTAATAAATAATATTTCACTATTAACTAAATTTAGTAGACCCGTAGGTTTCAGACGTACCTCTGTATGTTTCTACAATTCGTATAGCTTTACTGTTATTGGCACTTGAGCATTCGTAGCTTGTCGTAGCGTAGAGAGTCACTTCAAAAGCCTTAAATTGTTAACGACCATCTCTAGAATGGGTAGGTCCATATATGGCCATGCCATAGCCTATTCCTGAGAAATCGCGGGTCCTATAAAGTGCCGAGCGCATGCTCTATCTCAGGAAACAGCTGCCGATCTTCGCCCACAAGTGCACTATTATTAGCAAGTACTTAAAAAGAAGTAAACATTAAACATCAAAGTTGCAGATACACAATAATGGTAATGCGTTTTTGATGGGTTAACTAGATATAATAAGTAGTTAGATGTTTTTATTGAATATCAAAGTTCAGAGATGCTGGTCTAGTGGTTCGTGCTATGAAGCTAGCCGAACTTCAGCACTGCAACGAGCTCGCCCATCATTAGGTCTGCCTTCTTATGCCAAAGCTTCGCCAACGGTGGTTGATGTGAGGTTGATCAAGCCATTCGCTGGAGACCCTGAGGATTGAATGGTCTCGAGAGCCGATTGCCACTCGGTGGCGGTATATTATTTTATTATCAAAGTCCAGAGGTCCAGAGGATAAATATTTCCTCCTTCCTATATAAATTCGAAAAGTGTTTTAATACTAACAAGTATGTAATTTACTAATCAAATATTTAGTAATAATGATTTACAGGGCTTTACCATTTTATGTATAAAATACCTACAACCTAACTTCATACAAAGTCACATTATAACTAGCTGCATGCATTATTTTTAGTAAATTCTAAGACTGGGCTCGTTGAAATCTTATGTATAGTCGCCAAAACGCGCTGTGTCAAAATTCCCTTCGTTCTTTATCCGACTGCGTCTGAAGGAGGGTTATGTTTTTTGAGCGTACGTATGTATTTACACATGTATGTTTATTTCTTTGACACTACACTTTGGGCTACAGCTCTAACGGCTCAATGTATTTTCACACGTGTGGTGTTGTTAGATTCGTCTTGGTCGCGTAAGTGAAATAGGCACATTAAAATTTAAAAAATCAAAATGGCGGGTATTGGGTGCCATATTGGGATTGTCGAAAATCTTTTTTACCTAATTTCAATCGAGTGGGGTAAAGGTCTTCAATAGGCGATTTCACAACTATATGTATATAACTTATAGATACATATTTTTTGACTAGATTCCCCTATTTATAGATTCACGGAGCTCAGATTACAGTCGTTCCACTGTAGTTACCCGATCTGCCAAATCCTGGATCATGGTCAAGACCTACCTATTGCAAATCGTTGCCCATCTTTCTTATTATTGGCATGCATATGAAGAGGTATGGTGGCAGATGGCGCAGCCGAGGGCCGTCTCATGCGCATCCGCGGCTCGTCCGCCCGCCGCCCGCCGCCCGCCGCCTCACAAAGGCTTTGTCCCGCGGTGGCGGCTTTCATCCTGCGCTTTGCCGCGGCGCGCTGCATTGTGGGCGATTGGTCGCGGCGCCGCGCGCGTTGTGTTGTGACACCGGCACACAGCTTCACACGCGCCGCGGCCCGCACTGTTTGCATTGTACTACGTGCCGTGACATATCGTTTGTGCGCCGCCGCCAGCGCCCCCCACTCCACCAGCCACACTGTCCGCGCCTAAGCATTGTTGCCATTAGCTCAACACTTCAACAGTCGGATGCAAAGGAGGCCCGCCGACAATTACACGAGCCAGCCGAGGCCTAGCCATTACCGCGGCTTTGTCCTCGCTTTATGCGAGAGGCGCTGAAGCCGGCGCCGCGCGTGATGCCGCAACGGGCCCCTCGAATCATTGTGGGCTGGAATGGCGCGCTTTTCGAATTGTTCCTGCCCGCTGTCGTTAAATAAGTAATCAATACTGTAAGCATACGTGCGTGCCTTGTAGGTACATATTTTATTGCCCAGAATGTATAAACACTAAAAGTGAAATACTATCAATTTTACATAGAAAATAATCTTCTATTTATGCGATTTTGTGTGTTTTTGTGTTTTATCGGTATTTGTGTATGTTTAGTTGGAGTGATATGATGAGAGCGTTCGTCACGTATTAGGCATGAAATAAAGTCATGACTACGTTACTATGATTCCTATCTACTCAGACGAAATATGCCTATCTATTACTAAGAGGAAAAACTATTTAAAAAAATTATAGGATCAAAATGCCATTAATTTCAACAAACCAACTGACCACTAATGGGTAGTGACTTGAGTCGACTTTTTCCATGGTGGTAAAAGGTTCCATCGATTGCTGAGTAACGATAAGTAAAGGGTAAGTACGAACTTGTTGTTAACTAACCTATTAGTTTGACTGATGCTTTTTTCACTCATACATTCTTACATCATATCTGCATGCCACAGGGCAGACTATAGAGTGCCATAAGCTACGATTCTGACTTACATCTTTCATTGTGTTACAAAGTCCTATAACATCCAAGGAAAGTTTAAATAGTAGAGAAAGGTAGAAAATCTCCGTATAAGAAAAAAACCCAAAAAGTGCGGGTCTGACACGCGCGCGGAGGAATCCGTTCCAGTGGTAGTGTAGCAAGACAAAAGTAGGTAAAGGTTTAGAGCTCGTCTAAGCTGTAAAGACGCGCCCCACTATGGCATTAACGCACACAAGCAAATTTAAAATATGGACGCAATACATACACAAATGCCGTTGTCATTGGTCATTCAGTTGCCGGTGAGACTCAAACGTAGGAGCACGCGTCGTTCGATTGAGCAGTCGACGCTCCCACACAGATGAAGTGTCGTTATTAATATTTGCACTCACACATCGAAATCAACTAATTAAGTAGTGGGGCGCGTCATTTCAGCTTAGACAAGCTCTACTTACGTCAACAGTCCTCTGCGATACAAGATTTTTTAGCACGTTTTATAAAATAACTCCGAACTTAGGAAAAAGTAAAAATATCATGTGAGGGATAACATCTGACGATGATGATGATCCCACTTGATAACTTAAAACCCGTTTTAAAGATATAAAAATAAGTACTTATCATAAAAAAAATCAATAAACTAAAATCTATAGTACTATAACTATGCAAAATTTTATTGCGTTAGCTAAAATACTTGCCTAGATATAAGACTGTGACAGAAGATTTTTACATTTACCTGTGACAGACGAACGGCCAGACCGTGGAACAAGAAATCAGACTCCGAAGCAAGTCCGTCAGGATTTCTTTTACCATTTTGTTACGGGACACTAAAAAGAATAAGCTGATACTACATCAAACCTACCTTTCCACCGCATCCAACGCATTTGGCTAAAATTATTTTTGCAAGATCAACTTTTAAGTCTACACGGCTTAAGGAAACTTGCTCGAAGCAAGCTGATTAGTTTTTCGATATATTTTCGACAAGTAGGAGTAGTTATCCAGTAAGCCAGCCATATCCATAAACCTAGTCGTCAGATATTTATTTATGTTTATTTTATTGGTATACCTATTGCTTCTGTTGTCATGTATAGGTATTTAAGTGGCTTCATATTATTCGCTTGTTTTTTGGTTAAATAAAACTCGTGAAAACAGTAAACGTTTAAATCTTATCTTTATTTTAGTTTCAGTTTATATGTTTACATAATACAATCATTATTGATGAATAAGTTATATAGTTTTAATTTTAATATAATTTATTAACTAAACTGTACATATTCACAAATAACAAAATTACAATTTAAATATCACAGTTTAAAATTATATTTCTTAATGCATGTTGTAGCAAAACCTAGTTTTAGGGACAGCCCATATATATGTAAGTGTAGCGCCAACGATTTGGGAGTATTGGTGTTAATTAATTATAACACATAACAGTAGGCTTTTGTTAACTTTTATAGTACAAATATTTAATAAACAGATAACTTTCCATTGCGGGATAAAGTAACCCTCCAGAGCCGACAAAAACATAGTTACACCCGTCTTGAAGAACTCTGCGTTTGCTCACTTGGTAAACTTCACTAGTGTATTTTTTTAACTAAATACTCAAATTGTTTAATCAGTGTATATGGGATCGGTCTTGCTACAACCTGTAAAATTATCTTCTAAACTTACCTATTTAATTTTACATATTTACTACAAGAGCAACAACAACATGAGATTATACTTGTCTTGACTGAATCTGCATATCTTTTGCAGTTACTGCATATGGTGGAACCATTACGAAACTGTAAAAGAACAAATAATTCACAATAGTATGTAAAAAAGTGAGAACTAAATGCAATAGACAAAATAAATATCCTCTTTTTATTACTAATTTAAAACGAATTTGTAGTGTTTTGATTCAAACACGATAGTTCATGTTTTTGCTACATTGCTGAAATTTATTCTGAGGGTATAAAAGGTTTATCAAATGCAAAATGTGAATGTATTATACACAAAATGAATATCCTTTTCAACGATTCTCATTTTCAAAATTGCAGTATGGCAATAACTAACTCTTTTAACGATAATATTCAGACACAAAAAACTGAATTTGGTAATTGTAAATTAAGAAGAGCTTGCCTTTACAGAAACTTGGAACATTGTTGAAATATTTTTTCTTTATTCATCATTAGTTTGGCTCTATACCTAATGAGACGTTGTTTTTGTTCAAAGTAATTATTGAAAATATTATCTATTTACGTTAACAAAAGTGTGAACTCATACGGGTATTGTCTATCACATGTAGGTATATTTTTTGTAATTAATGATGGAGATTATACAACACAAAAATTTTGCAATATCTTGAGTCCAGACCTAGGTATGTTATTTTATGAAAGCTGAAAGTTTTGCTACGGTGTATACTACACATGTAGAACATTAGAACGCGTGAGCTTTGGCAGGTGGTAAAATAAAATAAAATGTTACCACGCTTACGTCATAGTACCTATGACGTAAATAGGAAAATGTAATTTCAATGCTCAAATCAATATAGGTATTGACCTATTACGAAGCACATCTTGACTGATGCGTCCAATTGTGACCCAGAACGTTATGATATCAAATACATTTCCAATGGAAATTATGAAATTTATTTTATTAAACACAAAAAAAACAAGGTAAAACAAGGTATCTACTGTAGATATTTCCAGAATTTATAGCAGGCGTTTCGAGAGATTTAAATATATCTAAAAATATTAGAAGACCTTGTACACGCAGGTCATAGTATTCCCTTCCTGATTATAGTAGATGTTCAGCAGGGTTCATTGCTGAGCCCTTACTTGTTTTGCATTGTGCTCCATGACCTCTCAGCGGAAGTTCTGGACATGCCAAGGGCTTATAAAGTACGCTGACGACATTGTACTGGTGAGCAAGTATAGACAGGATCTTGAGACCAGGGTAAAAATGTGAAAGGATGTGTTAGAAAACGGCGGTTTGAAGCTGAATGTTGCCAAGTCAAAATGCTGCGGTGGATGATACGAGAGCCAACAGCTTACGACGCGAGGATACCGAATACCAGGCGAAGTGGGGAAAATGAGTTGGAAAGCGGATCTTCCAGAGGCCGGGATAAGCGCTAAGATGATGTTGATGATTAGAAACCCTTGTACAAATTTTACAGGAAATGCCACAGTATTGTATTTCCAACAAAATGAAGCCCTTTTTCATGACGTTTTCTAAACGACAATTTTCAATGATAATGTAGATAAGTGAATTGGTACGGACACTTGGTAGTCCCTTTGATTTGATTTTCATCTGGGGTTATGTCTAAGCCATATAAAGCAAGGTATGGGATCTTAGACTATTTAACAGCAGTATTGCAAAATTTTAAAATAACGTCATTTTGTATATTGTATACTTGATTAAAATAATTACTTAATATTAAGGTACTTAATACGTTTGTCAGCCTACTATTTCCACAAGGTTCCATAGCAAAATATGTTCCCTATAACCTACACTATCAAATACTGTACCGGGTTTCCCAAGTGTGTATGAGACTTTTCAACAATATTTGAATTCTATTAAGTATTATTAATTTTGAAGTTGGTTTATTGGTTTCTAAGAACAAATTGCAATCTTTGCATCTCAATTTCACTTCACTGGCCTATTTATACTGGTCGCTGTTCAGACTATAAAATTCAGGGGCTCTATTATTGAATCCGACCGACGACCTGGTAAAGATCGCAGGTACCAGCTGGATGCGGAAGGCACAGGACTGGCCTTTGTGGAGATATCTAGAGGGGCCTATGCTCAGCAATGGTCGTATTTCGGCTGATATGATGATGATGATGATGATTTTTTAATCACTCGCATCAATTCGAACGGTTGTCAATTTAGATTTTCGGCATGAAAAATTCAATATTTTTAAAATTATATTGGCAACACCGAAAGAGTACAGTCCAAAATTGGAAATATCAGCATCGTACATCAAAATATAGATTTTTTCATGAAAACCGTTTAATACAAGGCGAGCGATTCATAAATAGGGCCCCATGTTTTATACTTTGGCGTAAATATTCAACTTTGGGGATGTAGGAACGATTGTACTGGTGTATAACCGTAACCGAAGATTTTGCTTTTCTAAAATGACGTATTGTTATAGGTCTGGTTGTAAACAAAATATTCCGCCGCATTCACTAAACGTTCGTAATGTATATGTAACCGCAAAAGAACCAAGTTCTGAAAACAAGACGATTATTTTTCTCATTTACTTTTATGAGTGCCATAAACTACTTTTAATTGACTGAATACACTTTTTTACAGACTGTAATAGTACAGTATGTATAGACATGTTATCTTATTAGCGTAAATGTACTTGATTATGATGTGTGATTTGATAAAATACAATATTTAAAAATGTGAAACACATGATCACAATCTATATTTAAATTAATTAAAAGTTAAAAAGGAACAATGTGATTTAATTTAAATTATGCCTATGTTTATTTTAACAAGTGACAAAAATGTATCTACGCAAATTTATTTACAATTAAACTGACAGGTTAAATATTATCTTTAAGTAAAAGAGCGCACGTTAAGGCTATTTTCCTCCGAGCATTTCTATACAAACACAGTGTCATCATATTTTCAAGATTACGCTTCAAAGCCTATCGAAGTCTAAGCGCTATCAAAGTTTTGATCGTAACGTTTCAAAGTTACACGGGATTTAAGATTTTCATACAAATTTTAAATCCTGTGTAACTTTGAAACAATATGTTTTAACGAAAATCTTATAAATTAGAAGCATAGATATTGGTGTCTAGATCGCGTCTACAAAATTTCATTGCCTTTGATAGCGTAATATTGAAAATATGATCAAATTACGTTTATATGGAGCGCTCGCTGTAAACTAGTCTTAAGTGCTGTAGAAACAATATTTACGTCGTGGCACTAACCTCGCATTAGTCCAGGAGCTCTTCCATTAGCGCTAACCCCACTCTCTGTTTCACTCTGGCGTTCTAGTTTCCTATATCACCATCTCACTCTTCAACATTACCATAATTTATTAAGTTTATTTTTACTACTCTCTATGTATTTTTAACAAATAGGCTAAGTCTGAGATCTGCTACGGCGTCGATGCTCTACCTGTTGGCAAAGAAATTATAGAGGTTAAAAATAGAAATAGACGGAATTCTATTAAAACTATTTTTAAAGTAAGAACTTGCTCTTATATTAATTCGTTAGAGCTCTTTTGATTTAATCTACTTTTTTTATCTACTTTTTTTATCCAATAAAGAAAAATATACAATGATAGTAAAGGGCGTAAAGGCTAATGTTGTTTCTATGATTGAACACAATTTTTAATCAATTATGTCATCATCATCATCTTGGCGTTAATGTCCCTGTTATGCTCTCGCACGAGAGGCCCGGGGTCCGCCTTGACCATGATTCAGGATTCTCTAATCTCCTTGAACCTGCTACCAGGGGAACCTGACCAGATTTGATCATGATTACACATTCAGTCACCTGAATGTGAAGGTTTCATCACGATGTTTTCCCTCACCAGTAAGAGCATCGGTTAGCATTCAAATAATATACATAACTTATATTCAAATAATATAGATAATGGCCGCAGCGGGATTCGAACCCGGTACCCTCGCTTACGAGTACCTTAACCACTCGGCCACCGATGCTCTATTACAATTATAAAAACAGATAAACAAACTTCAGCTTCGAACTCCTAGCAGTGTCAGCTGCTAGGAGTTCGAAACATTTTAAAGTTCAAACCCCACGGAATCTATTGCGGGATAACAAGTAGATATCATGTACTCTCTGGCGTGTCTCTAGAGCGTCAGTGGCCTAATGATTAAGGGGTCCGACTCGTAACGTACTTACGTGAGAGGTAACGGGTTCCAACCCTATTACCGCCGTGTATTAAGGACAGTATTAACATTCTGTAACTCAAGATCCTTTTTCAGGAACGGGTAAAGACATCAAGTTGAAATTAATTAGTGCAATGCAAATACCATGAAAAGGTATGGCCATTTCTATTTATGAAATCATCATCATCTTGGCGTTAATGTTCCGGTTGTGCTCTCGCGCACGAGGGCCCGGGGTCTGCCTTAACCATGATCCAGGATTTGGCAGGTCAGGTAATTACAGTGGAGCGACGCCATCTGATCTCCATGACCCTGCTACCAGGGGAACCTGTCATTTCTATTTATTGAATATTCCTCTTATTTATACGTGCGAGCCAGGTAACTAGCCTGTAACTACTAACTTAAGTTTAGTATGTATATTTAAAACGTCATAATATATGCCGGCAATTAAAATAGTAAACATACTCCGTGTAAGTATAAATAAACATGTAAAACATATTCGTATTTTATATCTCTACGTAATAGAGCATAATAAAGCCATTCATCGCACAATACAAAAGACATAAACGTGCGATCTTTTATTAACATGGCAACGTAGGTAATAATACCACAGAAAATAATTATAATGTAATAATGGATTGTATTATTTTTCCCTTAAGACCTGAGTCACGCAGGTTAAACAATTTAGACATCTCAGAGCTTATTACGGTGAATTATAGTTATACACGTGATTACATTACCGCTTATCTAACTCATCATCATCATCCTGGCGTCATGTCCCGGCTTCGTCCCCGCGCAGCACGCGAGGGCCCAGGGTCCGCCTTTCTGCTATTCCTGGCCCACCTCGCTCGGTCTTCGGCATCTCTCGTGGTGAGCTTATTGGCACGCATATCGTTCTTGACAACGTCAAGCCATCGCTTCTTGGGCCGGCCTCTCCTTCCCGTGCCCGGCGGGGGCGGCATAGCCAGACACTTGTTCCCCACATATAATGGCTTATCTAACTATTCCCACATAAAAGTTTAGGAAAATTCAGTATGTTTCCCGGATAAATGTGAATACAAAAACTATTTACTATTTACTGATGGATGTGGCTTTTTATCCTGTGTTGGTTTAAAATAGAGGGCGTTGAATACTGATTTGTTTTGAGATGACGTTAATCCAAGACTATTTGCTATAGACCTAGCTATTGACAGTGGTCCATGGTGCTCAGTAGTAGTTAGATTGGTTTAGGGAGTTGAGACGTCGTTTGTAGCTTAATGAGGCCAGCATATACATATTAGTAGTTTATGCAACTGTCATATAAAAAGGGGTATTAAAACATGAGTGTCTGTTTATCATACGAGGCGTAGCCGAGTATGATAATAGTTTGACACGAGTGTTTTAATACCTAATTATATGCAGTTGCATACACTACTTTATCTACACTCATATTTTCATGTTAAAATTTCATACCTAGAATTTTTTCAACTTTGCTGGAAGTAACTGCGAGTCAGTTCTGTTGTATCTACGCGTCGAGGATATCAAGCAAAATTCACTTTACTACTTTCACATTTATCTATTTATTTGCTTCAAACAAGAAAAAACATTTACAAACAAATTACAACAATTAGAAAAAATATTCTGTTTAGCGGGAAATTAATTCCAAATGTACACAATCACAACCACAGACTATGAACTGATAACAAATATAAACAGGAATTTTGAATTTGTTGAAGACATTGAGGTATTCAGCCTATATTTAGCCGTATCCCGGCGCCCGACAAAAATTTAAAAAAGAAAAGTGTTGCATAATGATTAAAAAGTTATTTTTCGATACAGCTGTAATGAAAATAGTATGGGAAATGCTGTATCGAAAAGTAATTTTTTAAATTTTTATAGACTGGCGTGAAAAAAGGGTATCCTTAAACAACTGTTTTCGAATATGTAATTGGAACATTACGCTATGAGTGTAGATAAAAATTAATACAAAACGGGCTGACACCCAACTGATGGAAAATGGTAACTGTGGTTCTTAAAATTTACGAATAATGCTTTTTGGGATTCTTAATTTCTTTGGTTTTTTTTTATTTTTCGACACTTTTTTTGCTCTTAACTAGAGTACTTTCTTTCTTTTTTCCTACTTATAGTAGCTGTGGCTGTAAATTGAAGATATTCCAGAAAAAACAGTGGGGATAGGGTATATAGACCTAACAACAAAAATATTTTTATTTTTGTCTGTTAATCCGTCTGTCTGTGGGCGTATCAAACAAAAAGTTTTTGATGCGGTTTTGGCAGTTTCAAAAACATTTCGTGTAAATGACATAAACAAACAATGAAGATATGAATATTTTTTTATTAATTATAAAAAACAACAAAAATGATGTTTGACACATTGAATTAAAATAACATGTATAGATAAATCATGGACGTAATATTCAAACCGATAAATATTAATTGACCAATGGATCTTCGCATTTTATAATTTGGGCTATCCTTGTTGTGGTATCACCCAAAGTTATTCAAACTCTATGAACGGACTGAAATATTTTAATCCTTGCTTGTATATTAAATATGTTTTGTTAGTTGTGTATTATTTATTTTTATACAAAAGTTCTAAATTATAATCATTTGATATTTGAGTGTTTAATACGTTCAAAAAGAGTGTACTTTAACGTACTAACATTTTATATACCTATGTATATGATTATGTCACGCCCGTCCATCTCTTAAGACTTCAGACTCTTAAGATTTCAGAAGACCTACAAGGATCTGTTGGCATGTGACCGAAATCAGGACTAACGGCACCATCTTGTAAAGCGTCACTTTTGACAGACAGTTGGAGTTGATATTTGACAACCACGCCCTCATCCATGTGCTAAAATATCCTTGTAGGTCTGTAGTGTTTGTAAGCCGGCTAACATTCGTTCTCCTTGCGATCTAAAGCGGGGGAGAGTTGTATAAAACCGTGTACGCTGGTCAAACCGGGTAATTATTTCGAAAACTATTATTGGCATCTATCGGTCTTATAGTGAATTGAGTATCTCCTGATAGCATGACAGTTTGTAACAGTTTCTTTGCGCAACGATTTGGTTTTTACTGCTCTCAAAATGATATTTTTATTCAAAATCCCTGTAATATTACTGATTTTCAGACTGATTTCGACACCAATGAATCAACTTTACATCTACACATCTCTATTGATAAGTATGTCAAAGATTTAGTGGTGTTATAATATGTTTATGTCAAATAAACATTTGTTTAAGCCATTTTGTTTGAAAATTGTTATGCGAGGTAAAACAGGGTTCAAATATATGTATCAATACCGGGTTTCATTATGGGTAACGATATTATATTACTATCGGGGCTATTGGGAGTTTCTTTATAGGTTTAATATATATAAATTAAAACTAGCTTTTTCCCGAGAATTTGTTGGTGCAGAATTTGGTTACCTACACCGTACTCCCGCAGGAAGTACTAAAAAGAGCAATAGTCACAAACTTCCATCCATTCATACATCAATGCTCACAATTTTTTTTTACAATACTTGTACGTATGATAATAGGATCCATTCGATTAAAAGCATTGGGCAAAACTGGGCAAATGCCATTTTTGGAAAAATATTTATTTCCGTACATCCAATTGCTTTTGCTAAATTGATTGGTTTCGCTTTCGTTAGGTATGTATGTAGTCATAAATAATTTTTATTGAATTTTGTCTAACTGGAACAATTCTAGAGAATCCCGGTTCTGTCCCATCTTCCCCAATTTGTTATCCTTTGTCCTCACCCTATTAGTGTTTTGGTATTTTGTATGCTTTTATTAATTTAAACAAAATTAGGTTTTAAATAAGTTTAGTTTATCGTTGTACTACATTTTATTTCAGTTTTTAAGTTACCCATTTAAAGGAACTCAATATCCATTTCTTTAGACGTTATAATATTTCATACGTGGTGGCGTTGGGGCCACGGGTTGTTTTTGGCAACATCGCTATTATAGTTTAGCGGAAGCCTTTTATAAAAAAAAGAAGAATAAAGAAATGTACATTTTTTTAATTTTTTTTTTTTTAAATGGGCTCTTCATGACTTTTCAGACCCAGTATCACTGCGGCCATTACTGATCTATTGTGATCGCCTCTTTCTACAATTCAGTACTAATTCTTATAGCTTCTATGAACTGTAATAGTTTCTTAGTACTGATTTCGTGCACCTCATCGGGTAGTAGTTGGTGTTTACCCAGATGGATGCTGCGTTTGCGCACCAGGGCCTCACATTTGCAGATCAGGTGGAGAGGCGTTTCGTCCTCCTCCTTGCAGAATCTACAGTCCTTTGTTCTGCTGATCTTCAAGCTATACATGTGTTTGTTCAGCCCACAGTGGCCAGTCAGTGCCCTTGTCAGGATACGCAAGTTATTCCTACTAAGTAGTAACAGTTCTTTGGCATGCCGCCTATTATAGGGGTTGACTAATGCCTTAGAATGTGTTAGGCCTGGCTGATTTTTCCAGTGCTCTAATGATTGTTCTTTGAAGTTTATATGAAGGGTAAATTTTGCAAGGCTATTTGGTATGCCACAGAATGGTTCTGGACCATATGTCGTAGTGTGCTACCAGTCTTCGCGAGTTCGTCCGCAATTTCATTGCCTTCGATCCCTTCATGCCCTGGGACCCAGCGCAAGATCACTTGGTTTTTCTCACCCAAGGAATTGAGGACCTTCACGCAGTCTAGCACCAATCTTGAACACACAGAGTCTGATGAGAGGGCCAATAGAGCTGCTTGACTGTCTGAGTGTATATAAATACAATGGTTCATGTATCTCTTTTTGAGGTTTATGTCCGCACATTCTAAAATAGCGTACACCTCGGCCTGAAATATGGAGGTGTATTTGTCCAAGTTTAGGAATTTCTTGACCTTGGGCCGCTCTCCGTATATTCCACACCCTACATGAGCACCTGATTTGGACCCATCGGTGTACCATATCAGGCTTCCATTTTTCCAGTATACTTGGCTTTTAAGCCAGTCTCTGGATAAAAGTTCCACAGAGTATCGTTTCGGGAAGCTGCTCTGTTTTGTCATTGAGTCAGTGTACATACTCAGTATGTTGCTGCCCATAACAGTGCCCTGGAACGATCTCAGTGACTTTGAGAGCCAGTTTCCTTCTCCCTGGGTGGTTAGCCTGTATATGCTGTTTACCGCCACCATCCGTACATGCAGGTGTAGGGGCGGGATATCCAGCATTGCATTCAGGGCCTCACCAGGTGAGGTTGACATAGCTCCTGTGACCAAGAGACACGCAATTCTTTGCATGCCGCTTAGTTTAATTGTAGCAGTTTCCTGGCTAGCTTTCCTTCCTAATGTACCTTACTTATTTACAAAACATTATTATTTACTCAAGCGACAGAAAAGATTTCGACCTGCTTCAAGTTGGAACTTTTTCATTCTAATCAAATCAAATCAAAATTTCAAATCATTTTGCATTATAATCTGCCTTTTGCAAATTTTCAGTAGGTACTCAAATACCTACTAACTAATTAAATAGTCGAACAGCCTTATTTTGAATTTAAGGAGAAATAAATAAATCGGTTTTTCACCCTGAATGCGGCAAAGCTCTTTAGAGAAGTTATGTGTTCGGCCATGTATGTTTGTATGTGTGGTATTTATGTCTGTTTCTTTGTTTACTCGTATGATTATTAAGTTACTCAGTTTTAGTTTTATTATTTTAGCCAAAATAGTTGAGTAATTTCAATATTTTCTTGTACCGAATGTTCCATGATTTGAACCAAATTTCGGCCGAATGCCAAAGTTCGGTTCTAGCCGCCAAAATTCGGTTAATCCGAATGTAAAATGAACTTCGTACCATCCCTTCATAATACACATTTCTCTGAAGTAACAACATTTCCGTATTAAAATAATAGCAGTCTAAATCGACGTAGAACACATTGTAGATAGATCATGAAGATAAGTTTTAAATAAGGTGAGTAAGGTCTCCAATGCTCCATTGGCTGGGGAATCGGGGAACCGTGGCTTTGACAGTGGAGGGGCATTTGCCTTTTTGCTGCCAGAGCTAGAGCAACGTGTTATAGGGCAACGCATTGGCGATACTCTTGGTGTTGCTAATGTCTATAGGCAGTGGTGACCACTTTCCATCAGGTGGCCCGCTTGCCAAATTTTTTTCCTTTTCCCGTCGTTCCCACCCCATGTCGTAGCAATATGACTGAGATGACATACCTACCTAAGTAGGTAGGTCAAATGGGTTAAAACTTGCAAGATTTTCTTAGGTACGAACAAACACTCGGATTTGTGGAGTGAATAAAAGCTTGTAAATAGAAAGTGGGCTGATCACACGATTCAAGTAAAATCTTCCGTCTGAATATATCCGATTCAGCGCCATCGAGCTCCAAGCGTGACGCGTGACGGTTCAGTTTCCTTCACGGTTCAAAACGGCCGCCTATCGAAGTTTTCACTTAAAAAACTTATATTTCTTTTAAAATTACGCTAGATGTGCCCAATAAAATGTTTTTGCTTGCATCTATGTATATGTCAAAATCTTTGCTTGTGATATTGTGTTTGTAATATGGTAGAATATTAGTTCATTTAGGGCGTCGGAAGCCGGGCGGTTGAGTATCCAACTCGTAAGCGAGAGGTACCGGGTTCGAATCCCGCTGCGGCCATGTACCAATGTCTCTTTTCTGAGTTATGTACATTAGTTGAATTCTAGCCGCTGCTCTTACGGTGAGGGAAAACATTTCATGTTACCATGATCCAATCGGGTCCGGGGTCCGGGGGTGGTTAGATTTCCCCGGTAGCAGGGTCACGGAGGTCAGATGGTAGTCGCTCCACTGTAATTACCTGATCGCCGAATAATTTAGAGTAATCAAACATGAAAAGTTAGATGTGACTTAAAGAGTTGCCCCTCAGTTACTTTTTTAGTTTTGTTGTAAATTATAATGTTCGATAAACTACTTTTTATGCTCAGATATCAAGAAATAAAGTGTCTAGCGTCTGTGCGGAACGTGAAGCGTCATACATAAGGCCGCTAAATCTGTAGATAATAAATAAGAGTAAAAATAATTCTCATGCTTACTTTATAAGCTGCAAGCATGTTCTAAAATGAGTTACATTATTTTCGAAAAATGAGTACTTCGAGGAGGGTGAAATATGAAAAATGTTAAAAACGATACCGAAATGGAATTAATCCAAAAATATATGGACTTCTTCTGATATCTAAAAGCGTCACTTATTTTACAAGCATTTATTTAACTTGCAATGTTTGTGTGTAATTATGTACTTATGTTCGGGACAAATCTATCAAGTCTAATTTGACCCACTTCCTGACGTTCAATTGCGCTGAAATTTGGTACACCTATGTATCTTGGATGAAAAAATATACCATGAAGCTAATCTGATGATGGAGTCGGAAACTGGCCCTAGAAACACTGAACTGAGCACAACAAGATATTCAACGTGTTTGAGCCCTTTGGAATGGCTTGCTGAGTACTATTAAGTCCCTACGCCTACGTTATATTCAAAGTTTGATGATGATGACAGAAGGTTGCCGTAGGAACTACTGAACGCAAAAAGAATAACCTCATAGTGTTTACAGCGCGCTAAAAGCTTGTTATAAAAAAAATATTTTCATTTGAGAACTTATTTATCGCAGAGTTTAACATAAGTCAGTATAATGCAGGAAAATCAACATATATTCTACTTTTGATATTTTACTGACTCGAATTATAGATCAGAGTCTTTATAGAGTCCCTCTATGTATATGTCAAAATCTTTGATAGAGTCTATCAAATTAGATCCCCAGTCGATGGATCATATTGGAATGAAATTAAGTTACTAGAATTTATTTTTTGTTAAAAATTTTACAAATCTAATGATATCTTCAAAAGCATAGCGATTTAGGTCTATTTACTGTCAAATAATAATGTTAAATTAATTCGTTGTTATGGTGTCGGCGATGTCAATCGAAATAGTAAATTTTTTGGCAGAAAAATATGGTTTCTAAAATGGGGCCTAAGTTGGCGACTTCGAACGGCGCCTCACATTGGCCTCTGACATTGCAGAAAAACTGGACGAAAAGCGAAGCTCTTATGCTTAACTGTACACTACACTGGACATGAAGGAGCAGGTGTCTCGAAGGCGATTCGGGACACCGAGGAGTATCGAGCATAAAAAATCTAATAATTAATGGCGTCGCGGCAAATGTATGGAACAACAAATTTTTTGATAGATGGCTCTTTATTGAGAGACTACGGATTAAACTGAGAGGCAACGAGGCAAGAAGTTCAAAAAGGTGAAGCATGTCTTGCTAAGATAAAAACCTGAAACATCTCCGCAATCAATTTGTCTTTGTCTAAACTTTCTGTTTTTACCGAATCGCCCTACCACCAAACGAAAGAGCCTCGGCGAAATGACACTGTCAATAGAAATTACAACTAGTAATTGCAGAAACCACTTTGCTTCAACATTTAGCAACAGCGTTAGAACTCTCTACCTGACTAACCTAACCTGACTACTGTCTTTTGATAAAGACAACCTGGGATTTTTCAAATAAAAAGTAAAAAGCTCCTTCTTTATAGGAGGGCTTTACCGCAGACTACTGTGTCACACCAAACATCCTGTAGTCCACGCAAACGAAGTCGCAGGCACAGGTAGTTATAAAATTCGGACACACTTGTAAACCAAGCTACGTTTGAAATGTATGAGCCTCAGTCCGGTCTCAGTTACCTGAAATAAATAAATAAATATTGTCTCACGTCGATGCTTTCATTGTCAGGCTGTGCGCACTGAACTTCGATCAACTATTCGAAGGCACAGAACAACGAGAAAAGCTTGAAAAAGGAATTACAAAAAACAGTCAAATTTTTACCACGCGCCAATTATTACTTTGATGTGTTGTCGAGGTCTATGTTTAGCAGTGAACGTGGACTGTGATGATAGTGATGATAAAATAAAAATATGGTGTTAATGTTTGACGGTTTTGTCTTTTGCTTTTCATTAACGTGCAAGAAGTAGGTAGGCATTAATATTCTGTCACAACAAAAAATTATCTCGGCCCGCTCAACAAATTATGACCAAATTATGTTATTCGCCTTTTGATTCATTAACGATGTTACACTACCCCATCCCTACTGTGAGCTGTCAAAATTATCATCCTAAATTTGACAAAGCGTGTTTTAATGTTAAACTGATAAACGCACCCGGCTGCGGCGGTTTCGAAATTTAATTACCAATGCCTCACGAGTGTCATACGACGTTTTTCAACTTACTTCAGAATAATTATAATTATAATTATGATCATATTACCGTTATGTCCCGGTTGTGCTCTCGCGCACGAGAGCCCGGGGTCCGCCTTGACTAGATCAAGGATTTGGCAGATCAGGTAATTACAATGGAGCGACTGCCATCTGACCGCCGTGACCCTGCTACCAGGGGAGCCTGACCAGATTCGATGATGGTTACACATTCAGCCGCCCGAATGTGCAGGTTTCATCACGATGTTTTCGCTCACCGTAAGAGCATAGGTTAGTAATCAACTAATTACATAATTCAGAAAAGAGTTATTGGTACATGACCGCAGTGGTATTCGAACTCGGTACCTCCTACTTACGAGTCGATTACCTTACCCACTCGGCCACCGAGAGACCACCTCCTATATAATACAAAGTATCTTAAACCTTATCTTTTTACAAACAACATCAATATTATGTGCCTAATCCCTGCATTTAGTCCTTCGAATTTAACCCCCGCCCTATAAATATCAAAATTTCAACCATATCTCGCACTAAGATATAAGATCTAGTAAGATAAAATGTACCAATGTTTAATGCCCGATTGCACTAAACTTTAGTCGACGTTTGAGCTGATTTAAGATATTCATAACAAGGAAAAACATTGCACCAAAACCAACCTTAAGTGAAAACTAAACACGCTCTGTCACTCTTAACTTTTGATACCGATTTTGTGAGTACTAAATGATTAGGAATATCTTAAGGCGCCAACTTACGAGTCGCCTATGTTTAGTTAAGGCAATCGGATATAAGTGATATTAGGTATCTCTAGGTAATATTATTATGAAACAATGATGATGATGATGACATCGCCCGAGCAGTCAATCTTAGCTTCGGCCAGGGTCCGCTTTCCTCCTCTTCCCCCGGTCTTCGGCATCCCCACATCGTAGGCCGTTGATTCTCGCATTCGACTCAAAGATGTCAATTCATCGCTTCGTGGGGCTACCGCGGGACCTCTTTGAAGATACTTGCAGGTTTAAGCACCTATTTCCCACGTACTTCTGGAGCTTATATAGCACGTGACCAAACCAGCGCTGTCGAGCTTTGTCTTGTCCGCAATGTCTCTCATGCTAAGGCTGCCATTGATGTACTCGTTCCAGACTCGATCGTCGCGTAACTCCGCACATCCACCGTAGCGTATTCTTTCTTTTCGCGTGGAGTTCGCGGACGTGATTAGTTTTTGATGATTGAGAATAAGTAACAATTAAATGGGGTTATATATGTTAGATTACGACTCAGTTTTGTAGCCGCCGGTATTAAATCACCCACACGAGCGGTTGTTTCATGATGCCATAAATAAAACATGTTACAACGATGATGCTCTGTGTTTAGCTCCATATATTTCTGTTTATTTCCCGCATTATTGCCAATTATGTTTATGCCAAGGTCAGTTGCCTACTTAGCAATAAGGAGGATTAAAGGTAAATTGATTGTTAAAAGTGTAAATTCGAATGATATGTTGAATTCGGAAACCATTATGAGAATCTAATAGAATAACTACCTGCTGCTGATCGTATTCGCTCGCGTATTTTGTATATTGCGACTGAATTGTTTTAGGTATGTCGCGTTTTTCGAATGAGCAATAAAGTACTATCGTTGCCATTAGGTATTCTTCTGTCATCTATAGGTATGTAAAGATTGTGATTCATTATTATTTACTTACAGAAATCATAAAACCATTTATGGGTATTGGGTAGAGCTGTTCGTGACCATAACACGTTGAATACCACGCTTAGGAAAACCAAGAAAATGAATATTATATTATTTCCTAGCTTGTCATGATTACCTAAATATATAATAATTGTTTGCGGTAGAGTAGAATTGCACCAACCCTTCGACTGGGTATCGTAAAAGGCGACTAGTCTTAAACTAGAAAAAGGGCAGCTGCTATTTCTGATGTGTGGTTTAATACTGCTATCTCAAACCAGGCCGCGGTACCATTATGGTATAGCCCACCACGTATGTCGAGAAGGTTCAAGTCCAGAAGTAGACTGTTATGGGCTGTTAATGTGATGTGATAGATATGGTTTGACATATAGACTTACCATTCACGAGTTAAGCGTATAGTGGGTGAACTGACTGGAGTCCCGCCACGTCCAGAGGGGCGGCAGGCAGGACTGCTGGAGGCCGGCCAGAAGTTCCGCGTGGTAGCGCTGCGCCGCCAGCAGGTAGGGCGCCGGCGGCAGCGGCAGCGGACAGTGCGGCAGCGGCGGCGGCGGCGACGGCGTCCAGCGCTTCGGCTCCGGCTCCAGCAGCGCGTCGATCGTGAACGACCTCCGCGGCCGCGGCGCCGGCAGCAGCGCCGCCGTGTCCGTCTCCGCCGGCTCGGGGCTCGGCCGCGCGCACAGCGGCGCCGGCGCACCAGTATACAACCCCCCCGCCAGCGGAGCAGACCCCGCCTGACGCGCCAGAAACGCTCGGTTGAAACTCGCCAGCGCAGCCAACTCCGCATTCAGACTGTCCTTCTCACCCTTGTGCAGCTTAAAACGCTTGCGCCGCCGGAGTAGGGAACCGTTCTCGAACATGTCAAACGCGTGCGGATGCAGCGTCCAGTACGCTCCCTTGCCCGGGCGGTCCGGGCGGCGCGGCACCTTCACGAAGCAGTCGTTGAAGGAGAGGTTGTGCCGCAGCGAGTTCTGCCAGCGCTGCGTGTTGCGCCGGTAGTACGGGAACCGGTCCGTGATGAACCGGTAGATCTCCGACAGCGGCAGCATGCGCTCCGGGGAGCTCCAGATCGCCATCGCCGTCAGCGCTATGTAGGAGAAGGGTGGTTTTTGGTCGCCGTAGGACTCTCTGGTGGGTCGAGGCATAGTCTAGAACTGGTGTGTAGTCGTCGCCTGGGTCACGTCGGGCGAGTACGGTCGTCTGAGGCGTTGGGGCGACACGTCTCGCGCAGCGGAGCGGAAGATAAGGACTGGGAGAGCGAGCGAGAGGCGCGCGGCGGGCGGAGCGGCCGGGCCCCGCCCCCCGCCGCGCGCCAATCGCGCGCCGCCGACTTTGTTTGTTGTTTTTGTCGGCGCGGGACCCGTTACACAGGAATTTAAATTGTTATCACGTTTACATTAAACAAAATTTATTCGACACCGACAACACTTGAGCTTGTTTCGAAATTGCAATGATTAAAGAAGTAGGGAGGTACTTATTGATGTTGTGAGAGAAAAGCCGAGGCGGTTGGAGATGGATTCTGTTAATATTTTTTATGGGCTATTTAGAACTAAGCCGCGCCGCATCATGGCTGACTTTGATGAGATTTAATTAGCTTTTCGTATTGAGAGTTCTGATTGAATTTTTTATACTTGGAAGCTTAAAGACTATACGATTTACCTGCTTATTTTTATCGGCTAATTCATTTATATTGCCTTACTAGAGTTTTAGTTTTATCAAGATGTAGAGTTCCATATAATCGACTCTATAACACTCTATAATTTTATTCAGTATAGATTAGCTATCCAGTTAGTAGTAGAGTGGCTTCAGGGGAAGCTTAGTGAAAACATACGAGTTGCTTAGTAGCTGTCAGAGCCGCGTAGCGCCCGGGGCGCGTAGGTATGTTGGCTCTACGGGACGGGGCGGTACCATCATTGCGCTACTCTACGTAGGCAAGTACGTACTACGAGATATACGGTAGAGACGAATGATCACCGCATTCTAAACATTTATCTCTATATGAAAATACTATGTTTTGAGGTACCTACTGTTCTTACAAAAAGCAAAAGTATGAATATTTCTTTCTTTACCTATTGTGGATTTGGATAAAAACGAAGTACCTACTTAGTACCTACCTATGTTGGTCTCACTGGCAACCATAGCTAATTTTTTTTAATGGTCGACAATAGTCGAATTTTTGTAATTTTTTTTATGCAAAACAAATGAACATTTTCATTTTCAAATTGACGCCTTTTATTAATGTCTGCATATATGGAATCGCGTACCTAAGTAGCACCAACAATCCATAAATCCACATTTCATTTAAGATTATAGGCGTATAATAGTTTTAATTTAATTTCCTTGCTTGGTACCCCATCCTACCCGCCTCTCACCCACCGTCTCTACCACATGTAGAGTCCACCTTACGTAGCTATAGGCCGAGCATACTAATTTCCCATGGCGGCAGGATCCCATCCCCGGCCGATATGCAACCCACCCACGTCCCACTAAATTGTCGGCGTCATCGCAAATAGCTCCATTAAATTCAATCGCGCGGCATACGACAGAAGCGTCACTTATCCGCGTACTATGTAATTTTGAGGTATTATACGTTATGTATCGCGTTACACCAACTCGGTTGGGGCTAGGGTTTCATCTGTTTTGGGCTTCGAGCCGTGTCTAGGTACTTATTGGTAATGGTGTACTGGTAATGGAGTTTTGCATCTCTCTCTCTCTCTCTCTCTCTCTCTCTCTCTCTCTCTCTCTCTCTCTCTATACAAAATCTTGAAATATAAGTAATCGGCTAGTAGCTACTTCGTTTTTTAATTCCTGTGAATAAAATGAAAACAAAAATAAAAATTTATACCGTTATTACTTTCAAACTTGTTATGTCCAAAGTATCTAACCCGGGCCACAAAACAACATGAGAGATTGAATTTTCTTGAAATATATAGTTTAATTAATTAAAGAGCTAAATATTTATACTAACAATTGTCGGCGATTGCTTGCCTGTGTGGTGTCGATCGTCAGATAATGGCTCATCCAATGGACTGTCCTGGGTGCCCTACCACCTGCACGCGCGAGGATCTGTACGAAGCCACAGAAGGCGCTGTGTCTGTGGCGGAGCGCTGGTCCTTGCAAAAACACGCCGCCAGTCGATACCCTATAAGGAAAAGGAATGTATAAATTTCAGTATGGAGGTATTTAATTAGATATCCAATATTATCAAAACTTTCCACTCGACAACTACTTGATAAATCGATTCCCTGCAGGCTCTTTTACCCTTTGAAGGTCAACATAAATGCCTTTGTTATGAATCATAAAGAACAGTGTAGCAGATGGACCGTGGTAATCAGCTCTGAGATGTGGATGGAACCAATCGCAAATGTGCTAACACGGTCAGTTTGTTTTGTGATGCCGTCATCGAGCCGTTTCCATTATCTCGTCTTTTTACAAGCTTTTATTTAACTTGCACTGTTCGTATAGTTGTTTGTCAAAATTTTCGACCATTTGTTGATCGAATCGGATGATTGAGCTGACATTTAGTATAGGTACCTATCTAACTTGGGTGACAATGCATTAATATGGTCCCATGGAGCTGGCCCGATGATGGAATCGGAAGGTGATCGTAGGAACTAAATAAGATAACTCCATCGTGTTTGGGCTCATTGGAATTATCTTTATCAGTAGGTACTATAACGTGCAATAAAAGCTTGTATTAAATTTTTTTGTTTGATAACCTATTTATTTTAATTGTAACACTGGCAAGGCAACTGACCCTTGGCCGCCAATGTCCTTCCTATAGGTAGGCATAGGCATGTTCAAGCTCAACTCCTACCCCAACACAATCCTTCGAAATTCGAAATTCGTCTTATTACGTCACAGGGTTCGGCCAAAGTTGTCCAAGGCATCATCTCTAAGGCAACCAGGGCAAGCTCGCTTAGTATGCCGAATATGCGCCGCACATCCTATTGTGCGTTGCGATCGCGACCGGCGCGGGCGCAGGCGGCGCAGTACAAAGCGGGGGGCCGTGTAGCGAATTACACAAATTGCAAGCCGACTAACGATGTGATCGGAGATGCCAGTGGACAAGACCGTGGTAGCCTTACTGAAATTATATCGGCCGAAGTTATATGTGAAAGATGTACCTATCAAGAAATGGTTTTGTTTCGTAGGCTTTGTACCTGAAAGCATTGAAATTATTAATTAAAAAAAAACTATCTTGGCATTAGGTCCCGGTTGTGCCATCGCATGCGAGGGTCCGGGGTCCGCCTTGACTATGATCCAGGATTTGACAGCAGATAATTAAAGTGGGGCGACTGTTATCTGACCTGCGAGACCCTATAGCCCGGGGAACCTGTGCAGATTGGATCTAAGTTACACATTCAGTCACCTGAATGAGCAGGTTTCATCATGTAATTTCCCTCACCTTAAAAACGTCGGTCAGTGTTCAACTAATGCACATACATAACTCAGAAAAGAGTCATTGGTACAAAACGGCACTAGGGTGCCACGAACCAGGTACCTCGGGGTACGAGTCGGCGCCCTTGACCTTTAGGCCACCGACTCTCTATGAAATTATTAAGTATAAATGGCATATTTTTTCATGCTATTAATAGCTGTATTGACGGTAACACTACGGGGATAAATGTAACTTATTAAGAAAGTTCATGAGGTCGTCTACGTACCTGATAGGTAAACACGGCTTTACAAACGCGAACCTAAGTGGTTACGCAAACCTTTCGTTTGTTTGTATTCCTTCAGTCTTCATGCTTTTTGTACACTTGTAAACTTCGTTTTGAGCAGGTTCGAAGTACCAACAACGAACAGTGCGACAATGTGACCTGTGTTCTCATTTTATCACGCTCTGATGGGAAAAAATTTAAAAAGGTTTATGTTATCGGTGCAAAGATATGTAATGATAAGAACAAGTAGGTATACCTACAACGTCACATTGTCTACAATTTGATACTGTTACCAAGTACCATGTTGGTGGGTACAATACATGTGTTTGTATGGAGATTGTTTGTATGAGGCTTGTTTGCGAGGCAATTAGCGCCGCATTGTTGCTGATTCGCCGCGCTGGCGACACGTTTCAAAACGCGATGCTATGGATAAATCCAATATTTGCCGCCATGAATGTCACTGCTATTACAAGGTGACATTATTACAGGTATATGTAATTATTACGAGTAAGTATAATAACTATGTATTTAAAAATGAACTATACAAGTAGTTTATCTGTTATCTAACACCCATAACACAAGCTTTGCTCAGTTTGGGGCAAGATGGCTGTGTAAACTTGTCCAAGCATTTTTATTTATTATTACAAAGAATTAAAACAACTGAAAATTATTACGTATCTACCTACTGTGGGCAGTTACAAGCTAATTGAAATGCTAATAAGATAATTGAGAGATTTCAAAAATACGATTACTTTAATTATGTTACCGTCATTTACGTAAAGGCTGTAATACAGGATTGAATGACGTCACTGAAATTTTGACTATAGAAAGGAGCATGACTTTTGACTTTGAAGTATTTGACTATAATTGCACAGTTGTTTTTTATATAATTGAACTAGCCGGGTATTTGACCGCCATCCACCTGATGGTAAGTGATTATGCGGCCGATGATGGAGCATGCCTGTCTAGGAACAGCCTATTCACTCTAGCCTTGAAGGCGTCTGGATTATAATGATCAGGGAACACACCCGCAGGCAACGCGTTCCATTCCTTGGCCGCACCAAGAACCACCAAACTAAACCAAAGGGGCTCGTGCGGAGATATCCTAGAAAACGACAGCTGGAAGCGCCGCATTGCCAGCATTACAGCGTACCGCATTTGCTCTTCCACTTTCATAAATTTACGCTGGAGTTAACGTAGGTATGGACCAAATATCCAGTAATGAATACAATCGACAGCATACTGATTTTGGTATTAGAGTTAAGAAAATCCTGGGTAAATATTTTGTTATCCTGCAAAGTATGCAGCTTATAGCTACGATGTGGGTTGGGGGTATGTGATTTTCGAAACAGCGCTTACGCACTGAACAACACGGTATTCTTGGGGTTCCAATGGTGGCGCCTCCTAGTTCTTAGCTTATTGTCAAAATTTGAAGTATCTTTTCTTGCCATGCGACAAAATTAACTTGTTGGGTTATGGAAAACTCGGACAGTACTCGGTTGTCTAGTGTACGTCATCGAAATAGCTTTACCTCGGATTCGGATCGGATGCAATGCTTACGAATAATGTTATTCCGTCCACTTTGCAATCTATTGGCGTAAAGTCTGTTGTTCGTATCGATTTCTTTGTGTATAGACCTGCAGGGTAATTACGTTACTGTATTGCCAACAATTATCTGATTTCAATGAAAGAAATTGTTATTTTGCGATTACGTAGGTTGTAGGGTCTTGCTCTGACGCTTGGTGGTGTAATATGGTGGCGTGTGTACTTACTGTTATTAGGACTCCTGTTCAAACAACTGTTCAGTACGTTGACACTTTTATTTTAAATTTTTATACATATAATTGGTATATTCTTGGGTTTGGCCCTTCAGGCTCTGATTGCTCATCATCCTTGCCTGGAAAATTAGTTAATACTGTTAATTCTGACTAGGTTGTAACTACGTTCTACAAATGTTTTAATTCGAATCGAACTTCGATTACAGTATTTTCTTTTGGGGAAATGATCTCTCGTTTCCTAAATATCCAATTGGTAAAAGTAATGATGGTTTTTGAACAAATACAAGGTTATTGGGGTGTGTGTCTGGATTCTTACCGCTGTAACTTCTTGTTTTCCTTTTATTAAAAATCCAGACGGACCCCCATGGCACGAGGGTCATTTTTCCATCACATTAGGGTATTTATTTCGTGGCAAATATTTGATTTTGTACATAAAATATATTTTCCAAAGTAATGTTTACTTTTTGTTATATTATTCTTTGTACGTCATATGTTGTCATGCGGACACATTTTATAGTCGGCGGAGATTTAAATCTTTTTTGTGCTCCTCTTATTCTAGATAATAGCTGGATCCAATTCTTCATCATGTCTTCATGGATTATATCCTTGGCTGCTAAACACGAGGTCGTCCAAAAATTAATATCGACCCCTTCGGGACCTTGCTGGTTTACTATGAGTACTGGCCATCAAGACTATATCTTCTTTTGTGCCAAATCGTTCTCGAACGTGTTTAAATAAAGACTCGAGCCTGCAATAGAGAGTGCAGCTGATGAGTGGGCAGAGTTCTCCCAGCCTTCGAACTAGAAGGTGGATCAGTATCATAGCTAGAAGAAGCTATTTTCATAAACTAAATGAAATACAAGTGACCGGTCAAAATATGCACGTGGCTGCAATAAATCATTATCTTTGAAATTCTCTAACTAATCAGTCTGTCGGGTCAATCTGCAATCTGTACTTTTTCGGCCAGCAGTGAACTCAGTGATCCAGCCTGGACATAGGTTTTGTGGAGTAGACTTTCTTAGGAACTTTCGTGCTTAACCTTTTAAATTCCTTTTATAAATTTCTTGTTGTAGTTTGTAGTTTCTGGACTGATCGAATATAAACCCATTACCCTGAATATTTGTGTTTCCTTATTAACTGAACCTGGCACTGTCCGTGGGACCGTGTTGCGTTACAAGGTATGACCGATTTCATAGTAATGCAATGGAACATTGCAAGTATTGGAAGTAGTTTATTGCAATGGAACATTGTTAGCAACTGGACCCATGAAAACGATGATACAGAGTCGCAAAAGTAACAATTTAAATATTTGAATTCAGACAATTGTTGGCAACAGCGTTACGTAGTCAGCCTACTGAAATCGCACCTGAAATCTTGGTCTGATAGACATAGTCCAATAACACATTCAAAAAACTTAAAACAAACTTGATCACGCCGTATATCACATACGACCTTTTTGTATCGCATGACTAAACGAAAAAAAATTGCAATTTAGTTCGAAACTATGAAGCCACCTGTTCCCCTGTCCTTTTGCATGCAACATATGAAAAAAATCCTAGCATTCCCCGGTAACGTCATATTCCTCCTAATGATTATTGTTTGAAGTCGCCGTCGCAGGAGTCGAACAGAACCAGTGAAAAAACACTATAAACGACCCGGCTTGTTATTAAGTGTGAATTGTACAAATTGTTCACAAATATTTGCGTCTACCTGTGCGTTTTTTAGGCGTCTCGTATCATAGAAACAGTCTGATTTAGCATTGGGGTATTTAGAACTACCAGTGGTGTGAATTAGGGTCTAAACCGATTACAAATTCCACATGGTTTGTGATTGGGAAGCTTTTGATTTACCATAGGTCGATGTGATGTGTTGTATAAATTTAGCATTTATTGATGTAAAGTATCCCTTCCTTCACCTTTTCTTATTGTTTCTCCCGCACCGCCTACCGCTTTCGATTTTTTTTTTCACGGTTGACTGGTAGATAAGGCTACTTTAGCTTTAAGTCCGCCAATGTACCTTTAGTCCAAAAAGTTTTAATAAATAAATAAATAAATAATATAGCGTGTGGTATCTGGTAGACATACCAGATCGGATAACAAATTCCACATGGTTTGTGATTTAGAACCTTTTGATTTACCCTAAGGTTCATGTGATTTACCGGGTGGTATCTGGTAGACAAACCAATTACCACATGATAGAATACATCAGCAATCCCTTCTATTCTTAGGTGTCGTAGAATGTCGATTTTTAATAGATAACTTTTTTTTAATGAGACTACCCAGACATTTGACCGCCATCTCATCTGGTGGTTAGTGACGATGCGACCGAAGATGGAGCATGCCTGTCTAGGAGCAGCCTATTCTCTCTGGTCTTGAAGGCGTCCAGATTATACCTAAAGCAAACTAGAACTAAACTAGAACTAGAGACTAGAGCCTTCTTCACTATACGCTGTCTGTATGATACGCTGTCTTCTGACAGCGTATCAGACAGCGTATAATTATTTTTTATTTTTAGCTTTCTGTTTGTTAAAACCATGTTTCATCTAATTCGGGTAGATAGATCCGCTTGACCTCCCCGTAGTACTAGCATTTATACAATACGGAGGTAATTTAAAAAGGTAACTTAGGCAAAAGCTTAACTGTCATAAAACTATTTCCACACGGATGAAGTCGCGGGCAAAAGCTAGTAAAAATCAATAGAATGAACTTTCTTCCATTCCATGATATCCGTGTTTCTATGATCGCTGATAGCTTACTACATTTACCGTGACGGAATCAAGGACGCCATAAAAGTGTTTTAAATTAAGCGGTAATTCAAGAAATGACTTTTAAGGCTAGCTACAATTGAAGCTTTGTAAGAAATAGAAAGTGAAAAAAAACGCAATGAATTATAATAATGAACGTACGCTTCGGCATCCTAAATAAGAAACATATTTAAGAAAAATTGTTATACATCGTTTGTTAACTTCACCGAGAGCGCGAACTAGGCATATTTACCTGCCCACTAATTTTACAACCTGAAACAGCGAGTTTTAATTTCCATTATGTCCGTCGACGGCTAAGCATGTAGATTTTTCAAGTTATTCACTCTGCGCTAATCTGTTTCTCAAGTTTAAGTGGTTCATAAAACACTAGCGGCCGACGCGGTTATTCAGTTGTAAGGCCGAGTTAATTTCAGGGTAATAGTGCCAGATATTTTCGCGGGGTTGCACCGGCGCTGGTCCGCATTACTCGCTACAAAGCGACTCATTACTGCACAGGATTTATCGTCCCGCGCCGGCGAGTGTGATACTGCCTCTAGTCGGGCCCTCTGATGCCGGTTTCGAACACAATGAGTATGATAATTGGCATCTTTAACATCGCAAGTGAGACTTTGCGTCCTTGAGCGCAGCCTTACGTCGGGGAATAGTAATGGGTACCTACAGTCTCGATCGAGTGTCGTAAAGTCGGCCGACAGTTTAGCAGGTTATTTTCTAATACTCGTATAATGTCCTTTTTATTGAGTGTAAATAATTGAGTTTGTATCGACGCGGCCGCGCCGCCGCCATCTGCTCGCCTGCCTTAACACTCGTTTTCGGATTTCCCACTTAACTTTTACGTGCTCGTAAAAATTTACGTTTAAAATAATCTCAGACCAAATTAATTCTTATCCCTTTACCAGCAAAATCGAGAATAGCTCTCATTTCGGTATTGTATATCACTTCGATGGGATTTGAAGAAACTTTATTCCAGCCGCAGCTGTGCGTAACGCGAGATTAGATTTTAAGTCGGCGGAGTTGGGTGTATTTTTATTCGATTGATCCGCGCGGCCTCTCGGAGTGTGGAGAGCTTGGTTATTACAATATTTGTTGTTGGATGTTATTTATTTGACTAGTTGTCAGGTCTTACGGCGGCGGCGTCTCTGAGAGCAGGCGGTGGCATTGATCTGCGGACTGATTTTAGTATTCACATTAGTAAGTAATGTCCATACACATTTTACTCACTGGATTTTATATTGGCTTTATGTTAATCTTTAATTTGGTCGTTCTCGGCGTGTTCCTCCTTCCACTAGCTCCTCTCATTTAGATTGAGAGCGTTCTTCATGATTTTATTCGTTTATCGATGTAACTTTATTGTAAAAGTCTATTTTTGCTGTAACTCATTATTTATACCTACATTCACGTTTGTACTCTTCGCGCAGATTTCAATAACAAGCAAGTAGTTTGTCTATGACGACAGGGTTAAAAGAAAGAGTGAGATATGTTGTGCTGGTCTCACCCCTAGGGCAAGGGGATGATGATAAGTAGCTGAAGTATTTGTTTATAATTAAATTCGTGGATTAGCTGTAAAGATATATCTCCGTCTCACACAAATTTCAACTCACAAGCTGCAACTCTTAAGAGTTTCTTTACCAGGGCCTTAAGTCCGCTAATTTACTGTGATCCAATTACAAGTCAATCGCGGGTTCACTCGTTGGAAGTGTAATTGGATCGCTATCGCAACTCAATCTTAGTTTGATACGTTTTTGGTTTTCTGCTACATTTACTAATGGCTGAATATTTTGCAATTGGATCACAATCGCACTCAATAGCAATTTTCCGCGTAAAACTGCCATAGAGCTGCTATTGACAACGCTTGTATTGCTGTATTTTAATTTGATAGATAAGATTGACAGTTCTGCACTTTTTAAACAAATGCATGAAATGTTGTCCTTCGGTCTGTTTGTGAATCACTGAAATTTTTCCAGAGTGTATGTAAATAGAACTCTGTGGTAACGTTCTGGTTGAATAAAGTAATTCTGAAACTGAATAGGAGAACCATGACGGTGATGTTATATTGCAGATTATGCATGATCTTCAAAAATTTAAAATAGCGGTCTCACTAGGAAAGGCTGACACTTCCAATCAAAAATATTGATTTCGAACAACAATCAGTGACTGGCAAAACTTGCAGCGTACATACGAGTACAACATCTGTATTGAAAAATACAAAATAAACAAAATTGATCACCAATTATAGAATCGTATTTAATGCAGTGTTCACTTAGTAGAATTACTGTGAGAACGCATCGTAACGCTACTTTCCATAGACAAGTATTGTTTGTGAATACCGCTTACAAACTGCTTACGCGTAGCAACCGCCTTTTCACTGCGTACGCGCCAAACTGCGAACTGCGATCGAACAATATTAACCTTTGTGCCAAACAAAGTAAGAAGACACCCACCCTATTGGCGCGAACGCTACGCTTACGCTAAGCGGTGTCAGTTTATATGCTACGCGGTGACTAGGCGCACAAAGGGCCCTGTGTGGACTGTACATACTCGATTTCGAGGCAAGATTATAAAATGAGCTTTCTGTTATTAGTACTGAAGCATTTGGGACAAAGCGCGCAGAAAACGCGTATCTGTACGGGCACTAAGAAATGGAGTGGCTACGAAGGTAATTGCCTGCAATAGAGCAAAAGTAGGGCAATATTAAAAATTATACATTTATAACCCAACGACTATCCATTCAACCTGACCTTCACCTGGCCATCAAGGCATCGGCTAGTGCTGTCCCCGTCCCCGGCCTGCAATGCCACAAATGGGGCTGGGCCGCCCGATAAACGCTGCGATCTGATAATGGCCGATCGCCGGCCTGTTGCTATGGCCAGGCGTTATTTTATTGTTCAATTCACTCGCCTACCCAGCACATGGCGTGTCCCCCGAGGCGCACGCGCACCGCAAAATTAAATTAATTTCTATCATTCAAATGTAGCGTGTAAGCCTACCGTATGCAATAAACAGTCATGTGGAAACAGCTAATTGACGAGAGATATTATTGACGGTTGATCGACATTCACTTGAGAATTTAAGCGGCTTTGCTGTTGAGGTTACGAGTACGATGGATAGGTATTTGCACCGACAAAGAGTGTATTTTATTTGGATCCTTCGAACTACGGCGTGGCCACCTATCGGAGCGGCGCTATCTCCATCTCTGATTGTTACATTACGCTACACAAAAGTGCGATAATCTCCTAAAAGGTGTCGGTGGTGTTGTAGATAATTAATATTTAGGCCCGGGGCGCCCCGCGGCGCGCGCGGCCGCTTTGAGCGCCGCCCGCGCCGCATTTGTCATGTTAGCGCGCGGTAAAGGTGTGAATGACTTTTTTCTAACCATTATTAATGACAATGATAGAAAATATTGTTTTTTGTTGCAACACTGTTGATTGTTGTCAATTAGTTTTTTGTTGCCCCACCGCCTTTTTGATTATGCGCGTGACCGATCGATTTGAATTGAATGTTTGGATTAAAATATGGCGGGCTTCATTAGAGCTTTTGATATCGATACTTGGCAATTGTGGCTTTAATTGTTCAGTGAATCATGATGCCACAGTTTATTTGGAGAGGAAACCTTCAATGCCTGTCAAAGAAAATGTGACGGATAGTTGTTATTTGAGAAAACGACTTAGGTAAGTAAGTCACAACTAAGAAATAAAGGGAAAATATATCACTTTGAAAAGGTTCACGTTCAACAATGTCACTTATTTTAACAGCTTTCTCTTCACAAAGGCAATATTTCGGGCGCTACTTGTTTTGTTACTTAAAAAATGAGCTAAATCACGGAGCCGAGAGCGCGCCCCCTCAGCTCTCTCGAACAATGAATAATAAGCAGCAACATCGACTATCCATTTTTCTTTTCACCCCAACAATAACAGGGGACGCTAAAAGAATGGGAACAATTGAAATTTAAATATTCCAAGAATAATGTTTTTCACCGAGGCGAATTTATTGGTCAGTGTGACTGGCATGCAAATGCGAAACTGTAAAAGCGCAGTCTCTGTTTTATACGAATATCATAATCGCATAATAGCCAGGTGGTTATTTATCAATAATCCAAGTCGATAAACGTGAAAACACACCACGCTATTGTGTTCTCAACGTAATAGACGCTATGAATATAAATGCTTATTGATTCAAAGTCATGTATTTCTGTGAGTACCTACCGAGTGAATTATGCCGGTGCCGGTAAGAGTAGGGGCTCTATAAATCAAGGTAACTTCCCGCTATTATATTTGGGGCTATAGAGCGAAACAATAGCCATTATATTCATAGCAAATGGACGCCTGTGCTATAATAGCATAAAACATTGCTTCCGGCCAATCGACGCCGTTTGATATTTTCTGACATGCTAACCTATTTTTATTATTTTATGGAAAGTTGTTAATTTGGTTGTAATTTATTAAATTATACTTACTATGCGATTTGCTCCGATTTAATTAAGATAATATGTCTCCTTAGGTTATTTCATTAACTTGATTATTTTATCGGTCTTTCCACTTTAAACTTGATTGTGTGCCATGTTCAGTTAGGTACCAAGTAATTCAATGAAGGAATTACAATACATACATGATAAAATTCTTAATACACAGTAACTAAATAAATCTATACCGTCGGTTACCTTGAAGATCTAGAACCTCCGCTTGGTTAATTCACCTTATAAATGTAACTACTGTGAATGTGTACCATTGCCCTGCCATTGTCCTGTCCTAAATTATAACCTTCAATTCTCCTAGTGGGCACCAACAATATTACTCTCTCTCCAGGAACTTAAGTCTCTACCATCTTATGTGGAACCATATGTAAAGATTTTTTCGTGGCTGTCAATCGCTATGCCAATTCAAAGCTAATGCGCTTATTACACATGACTAAATTCAGTAGACTAAATGATTAAGTTACTGAATTCGGCCAAATGTAATCGCATGTAGCAAGTTAGGATTGTAAATTTAGAAGAAATAGACTCTGAGGGCCCCGTATGTTATCCTACGTCCAAGGAAAAATTACACTTGGCGATAGTAGACGTTTACGAGACCCAAAAACGGTTGGTCTGCCCGTGCACAGCATGGCAGAATTTTTTTTTTAGTAACCTATTCTTTGACTTTTCGTAGTGATAATACTCACATATCCTCTTGTGCGGGTTCTAAAAGTAAAAAGACCGGGGTGCCTCACATCTTCTTGGCAGTTTCGCTTTTCAGACACTTTATAGTTACAAAAGAGAAAAGTGACTTTAGACCTAATAGAGGTCCGGGGTTTGAAACTCAGTACCGCCACGTACCAATGACTTTTTTTTAGTTATATACCTACATTACTAACCGATGCTCTTACGGTGAGGGAAAGTATCGTGATGGTACCAGCACATTCAGGCGCTTTAATGTGTAACCCTGATCAAAATTGGTCAGGTTTCCTTGTTAACAGGGTCATGGAGCTTAAATGGCCGTCGCTCCACTGTAATTACCTGATCTGCCAAATCCTGGATCATAATCAAGGCGGACTCTGGGCCTTCGCGCAAACACAACTTGGATATTAACGACAAGATAAGCGCTTACTAATAAGAATCATGTTTGGTTTTCATATATATGTCAAGCAGTGCATTTTCCGAACGCAACATCTAATTAAAAAGTGAAACAGATTAGCGTGATATCAAAAGTAGGTACTGGTGCCATTCTCGTACACGGCACATCTGATTTCGTTACGCGTCATCCAGCTGAATTCAGTAAATTCAGAACTCTGTAATCAGAAGCTAGTTGTTTCTGAATTTAGTCGACTGAATTAAGTCATGTGTAATAAGCGCATAAGCTGGACCCAAACATATTCTATGGGCAACGTTCTACGAACCGAGACCTCTGCGTAGCAGACATGTCATCAGTCCCTGTTGTGGGTTGTAAGGTGAAGGTGAGGTTAATATCTTGTAAGTACAACTTAACCAATTAAAATACTCCTGTTATAGTCTCCTCATCTCGATCAGTGCAGAGAGTCCGGAGTAATTCACCAGTAGAGACCTACTGTCATATTCACCAGCAGATACCTCACATACTGAAATACTCCTCTTGTAGTCTCCTCAGTAATATTGCCCGTAAATATACGAGGTCCCCATTATCCTATTGATGCGGCGCAGGCCGAAGCAAGGGGCGGTGCGGGCTAGGCGCGAGGCGCGAGGCGCGAGGCACAGACGCGGCGGTACCATTAACGCATGGTTCAGAGATAGGATCGGCCGACAAACTCGATTAGCGGCCGACTGGACTGCCTTGTGCTGCGGTGCAAGTGAGGAGCGGTGCGTGGTTAGCTAAAGTTTCGATGTAACAAGAAGACTGAGCGAGCGATAGAAATGGAGCGATCGAAGTAGGATGAATTCCAGTAGACTAATTACGTAACTCTGTTGCCAACAATTCTCTGATTTTAATTATTGAAATTGTTACTTTTGCGTTTTTTTATCAGCGATTTTATGGGTTCAGTTGCTTACAAAGTTCAATTGCAATCAACTGAAACTATTAAATCGATCATACTTAATCGCAAAAGTACAATTTCAATCACTGAAATTAGAGAGATAATTTTTTTTTTAAATAAAGCATATCGGCTAGTTTCGGCTTCGTATATACTTACACGCGTGCGACAGAGACGACGGTCTACGAAGCCGAACTACCGATGGGCATTATTTACGGACGACCGCTATACACTGTCGATACTTTGACTGCGCGGATCATTAAAAAGCACAATATTTTTGTTTATTGTGTAGGCAAAGGCGATTGCCTTTAGAGGCCTCTTTTTGAAAACTTTACTTAGATTTTTGTCTTGGGTCGTCCTCTTGACAAACAGTGTTCTTAAAAATAGTCTAAAACATGACAATAAGTTCATGAATTGTTCTACGCCCCACATCACGCAACAGACCTTATCGGTGTTATATTATGTCAAAACAAGACAGCGCGACTCGCTTTAATCTATTTACATGTTGTATTGGTAATGAAACGCATTGTGAGTTATACGTACCTTTACAAGTTCAGATATCAAAGACACACAAAATTGGTACTACATATGAACAGGGCGTCTTCCAGCCAAATGAACCTGTAACAAGCCAAGTACCAATGACACTTTCACTATAAAGGTGTCAATAAATTAGACCGCCAAGGCTTTCCACATCGTGTATTTCACCGAAACTTGAAAGGGGTTTCCAAAGTCATAATCTTAACTAAGTCGAAGTTAATTACTTTTGGCTCTCTCAAACAAGGCTTTGGCGGCAACTCGCCGCCCATAACTCATCCGAACGCGCATCCTCCCCGCGTGCGCCCGCGCAGACGCGCCGGCGCAGCCAGAGCGGGACGCCGCCCCGCGTTAGACAGGGACGCGCGATCCCATCGGACATAACACGGAATGTTTATAGCTGCGAGCACTTCCTTTTAAATTTTTTTGGGTGCACTATTTCAAATATTGTTTTAATTGATTGCCGGCAGACCACTCGGCGGTGGCGGGAAGCGGGCCCTAATTACAGGGGTCACTCTGTTTCATATAATTTTTGATTCACAAAGACAGTTTACGGCACTTAACCGAGCCACGGACAGCTGTAATTTAGTCAAACTTATCATGTTGACTTTTGTTGCTTCGTTTATATGGCATGCTACATATAATTACCGGCGGCCTGCTTGCATCGCACCACCAAACGTTCGGATGGTAATTACGGCGACGCTCATAAATATGATTCAATTAAACCGTAATTGTGCATGAGCCTTAGAAATGTGGGTAATTAAATGTTCATCGCGATACGCGGCGTAATTGTTTGGAGAATATGACGGAGTGACGTTTGTAGGTGACGGGCAATTTATCAGCGTGGAGTAATTGTTGTTTGTCAGCGTGAAGCCGGAGACAATGTGATAGGCCGCGGTGCGGTGCGGTGCGGCGGTAGGCCCGCATCGCGCGACCGCAGCCGACCCCATTGTGCTCCCACCTTTAAACTGCTATAAATTATGCTCCAACTCAACATTTGCATATCAAAAATATCAGTTTATCGGTTCGCGGGGACGTCGCGTCGCGATGGTCGCTTTAATAACCTTAATATCGACGGCATGAGTCAACGGCGAGTTTATTTTCCTTATGCGGGTTTATTAAAAATACATTTCTACGCTTACACAGAGCGTCAGCGGCCGAGTGGTTAAGGTATCCAACTCGTACGCTAGAGGTACCGTTCGAATCCCACTGCGGGCATGTAATAATGACTCTTTTCTGAGTTACCTATGTAATGTAGTTGAATACTAACCGATGCTCAAACGGCGAGGCAAAACATCGTGATGAAACCTGCACATTCAGGCGACCGAATGTGTAACCATGATTCAATCTGGTCAGGTTCCGCTGGTAGCAGGATCACGTACGACAGAAGGCAGTCGCTATAGGTACTGTAATTGCCTAATCTGTCAAATCCTGGATCATGGCCAAGGCGGACCCCAGGCCGTCATGTGCGAGGGCATAACCGGTACATTAACACTAAGACGACTACCACTGCAACCTAGCAACAAAAAAACTAAAACTTCGATCACGAAAATTGTGGTGAAAGAATTAAACTGCCATTACACAGCCACTGTGAGGTAGAAACATTCACACATTTGGCCTAAACTATTAGGAAACGGAATGCACAAAGCCGTTAATCCAGCATTTAACATTTCCTTTTGTGCGCATGTCACGATGCGGCCCGCCGGTGCGCGGCGCATGCGCTTCATTCTCTTGGCCTCGGATTCAATAAAACTATTGTCACATTCTATCCCGACTTTAAAAATGCATTAGTACCTACATCTACTTATGTTTATTACAGGTCGATTAGGTAAGCTAACTGCGGAGGCGTTTGTGAAATTTTAACTGTCACGGTAGATAAAAGTAGGTAGTAGGTAAGTACGGTAATAATTAATGCCCGCTTGCACTAATCTTAGGCGATGCTCAAGTTGACAACTAAATGATTTAAAGTTTCCTAACCAGAAAAGCACTGCACCAACCTTAAATAAAATCTAAACTCGATAAGTCACTCTTAACTTTATGATATTAATTTTGTGACTCCTAAATGCTTTGTAGTATCCTAAGGCGTCAACATAAGCTTGACCAACTTTAGTCAAATCGGGCATAAGCCCCTCAAGTGCTAGTATCAAGAATCATCAGACCAACAATGAAAGTCACACACAATCATGACGTACACATAATCAGTTTGAGTAACAAAAACATTGTTTAATTAACCGTCGGCCATTGTTACATCTCATGATTGGTGCGGGAATGACGCCTAACCCCAGGCACCCCCCATCGGGCGCGCCAAGGCCACTCCAAACAGTATTTACTTACCACGATTCATTCCATTAAGTCCCTGAATAAACTCATTACGAATGAATACGACTACCCGCCGAAAGGGTCCTTTCAAACGATATTAAACCACATTATCCGCGTTTATTCCCGCAGTTGATTAGTACCGTGTCGTTTAGTCCTGTTTTGTAATTATAACCACTCATTACACTACCGACTTTAGCTCTACGGGATAGAGTGTATAGTTGTTTCTCGAGCCGCGCCGTCGGCTCCTTTGACTTGAGGAGATGAAAAGCACCGCGCGTGATCATTTATCATCGACAAACACAATTGTATCGGGACACGGCTAAGGAATTGGTGGACAAACAAACAGGATTCAGTGTTATGGCGTCCCGACTGCCTTAATCTACCTGTCTCGCGTCGCAATAGGCCCAGTAAACCACAAGATTAGATTTTTAATATCTGTCGTAAAACTTTAAGCCGCCAAATTTAACTTGAGCAGGTAGAATATAAAAAAAATATCTAAATTATTATGATATAACATATTTTAATGATTATGACTCTACCCTTTCCACGAATAGGTATGGAAGCATCATTACCTAGATTCAGAGTTACCCTACCTATCATAATTTTCTCAAGCAATTCATTAATTAACCAAGATAGATAAACACTAACACTTTATTGCAAGTTTGTGAGCATCAAGCATAATTATCTAAACGCAAATATTTTATACGACAATTTTATTCCAAATTAAAATCCCTACTAAACATTTAGATCCTTCCACCGCGCCACATCAAGACCACAAAGCGATATCAAAGATCTCCTTCATAATTACCCACAGAGCTACTCTATGTAGAATCTTTGTCCCACCGGCCGAGGGGCTGCAGCCCCCCTGTGCCGGCTGATCTAGCCGGGGGCGTGCGGCCCCGCCCCCGCCGGCGGCCAATCGCGGCCCGCGGCTGCATGCGCATCCATCATCAGCTGATCTGCGGCACGACGCGACACGCATCGCTGTCCGCGACGTGCTTTTGTTTTTGGTTAGGATGGCATGGAGTTGGAGAGTTAGGCATAGAGAAGGGTTCGTATGTAATCTGAGTATAGGTATGTGTAAATGTAGGCTGGTATTGTGGCTGCTGAAGGAAATAGAATTTGGAAATAGAATTCAAGGGATTAATACGCTGCTGCTGAATGATGTAGGAAATATGTATTTTAGTTGCCTGTGTTATAGGTTGAATCCAATGCAAGTGTGAATGAGATTTTAATTGTTTAGATTGATGAGTTTTATTCGCTGTAATTAACATTCGCTGCACTAACGTAGTAGGTTATTGCTGCATAGGATCCATAACCACTTAATTAACAAAATTCCTATTTCACACCTTGTATAAATCGAATGGAGGCGATTCTGATTACCTATAAACAATTTTAATTGGGCGATCAAAAATTGGATTCCACCGGAATAGTCCGTTCAATATTTAAATAATAAATATTTATACAGGTAGCAGCTGCACTAAAATCCCTCTCCGATACCCAAATAATAATTAGCCTGCCTTTAGCACCTCAGTCGGCGTCGAAGCAAAAAGCGCTCGCTGGGCCGCGCTCTCGCGAACCGATGTAACCTGTAATTTGGAAATTATTATCTAACACATTGTGCCTTTCTGGTTATCCCGCCGGTCAATTTGCCGTTTTTATGGCTCCCACCGGCCGCGGCCTCTAATTATATCTCACGATCGCGGCCCGCGGCCCCACACGCCATTTCACACCCTCACCTTACGAGATACGGTCCAAATTCGATATTTACACCTCGTAGCATCGCTTTTAGATTTATTCAGCAACATGAGAAAATATTTGAAAGGGTAACACGTCCGCGCGAATCCTATTTGTTTTAGCGCGAAATCATAACGGCTTCAAATTATTTTGATCGCCGGCGATTAAATCGGTTCGTTTAAAATTCTGTTCTATTATTATATAACAATGCTACCATCAATACCGAGGTAGGTACCTTCGGTCGGTATCTTCGGTGTTTATAGTAAATTCATATAACAAGGAAAATATTTATATTCTGTGCCTAAAATATTTATAGTCAAATTCACCGTGATGGTGCCTTTTAGAGTCCCATCTAGATCCCTTTCAAGGATATCGTTCAAGCCGTAGACCAGAAAATGTTTTTAAAATAACACCAAAGCTTCCTGAGACCTCAACCATTAAAATGGACGGTTCCGTAACAGTTAACAACAATCAACTTTTATTAAACATAGCATCTTGTTAGCGGAACAGTGTTCCAAACCACCACGACCCCTCCGCAAGCGTGTCTATCTACGCTATGCATAATAATCGGTGATTAATATTGTAATAGGTGAGTTCCAACGCCCTCTACAAATGGTGGAGCGTAACGAGCCGGGGAAACATCTAAGCGAGACGTTCGGGCGCTGGCTCTCCCGCACTCATATTCTATTAGAAAGGACTACTAATAAAATTAATTTATTTCTCGATTACAGCAGTGAGCGGCTCACAAACGAGCCGCGGCGCGCTCATTAATCATAATAATTAAGACGAGGTAAAGCGCTTTTGTTCGAGGCGCTTTGGTTAAACGAGTGGCTCTTTGACGCTCTCTCCGGCGATTTGGGGGCGGCGGGGCTAGTAAGCATCTAATGCTGCCCATAATGTGCTAAATTAAGACAGAAACGAAAGGATTTTGGAGTCTAAGTATGGTCGGTTGTAGATCGCTGTTTTTTGCATGTTTTCTCTGTTAAGGGTAACAATACAATAATACGAGTAATCATAAAAGTGGGAAAATATCCACCGCTGGACTAAAAGTTCCACGCCCATGCATGCCCTATAGAATTTCCGTTCCATTATCCTTTTTGACAACTGGTGGCGAAACTCAGTTGCTATGGCGACTGGAGAGGAATTAGGTAGGTGCCTACATATCGATCGCTTCTGCGCTGCCTGTTATCTCGCGATCTTCATCAGGTCGATAACTCCACATCCACCGGCGCCTTGAACGCCACTCACGCTTAGTCTCCCCAGACCGTGGTTGTCAGGCAAGCCTGGCAATCGCTAGCAAAATGACGTTATGAGATACTCCATCGAAGTGTCAAGAAGTCATGTGGTGAAGCTTGCTGGTACTGCCAGCTCGTGTTATCTGGCAATAACACCGTTGCGAGAGTCGCCGTGACGCGTGCCGTGTCCCTCCGCCATTCCACGGGACAGCCACGCCACAGCTAAAACAAATCGTCAATCAACCTATCCCTGTTACAGCCATACAGCCATCATACAGCCATACACGATGTCACTCGCTTTGTGAACGAATGCCGTCTAATAAATTGTTTGACTGTAAGTATACGACCGAATGCCGTTGCGCGATCATTTGTCAAACACTTGCCTTTGTACCCGCGAACAATCGCTTGTTTACTTCATTATCTGAATTTGCTATTGGTAATGAATCTTAGCTTGTGGTCAATGAGAATACTTCATTGAAGCTGGTGTATAATGAAAATCCTAGCACATTCTCTAAGTAAGTAAACTCATCATCTTGGCGTAATGTACCGGTTGTGCTCTCGCACACGAGGGCCTGGGGTCCATTTGGACCATGATCCAGGATTTGGCAGATCAGATAATGGTAGTCAAAATTATTTATTTATTTATTTATTTACCATAAATTTACAGCTTCACAGTACTTATTACTAATACACTGCAAATATCAATAAGTAGATATATTTATCTACTTATTGATATTAAATTAAAAACTACACATTAAATTAAAAACTAAAAAACATCATTAAAATTAAATACATAATCAAATTAAAATATTAAATACACTCACTCATCCATCAACTCACTAAACCTCAGACATGCATTTCGCACTTACATATATCGACTCACAAATATATCACACTCTGGTGCCGATGCCTAAAAACCGTTAAGCATGTCCATGCCGCGAAGAAGGGGAGAGTGCGCACGTGCCACGGTCCGCGAGGCCGGAGTCGCGAGGAGTTTGCCTGGACGTGCTCTCAGTAGCATCCTCGGCTTAGGCGGAACACCCAGTCTTACAACTTGCGAGACAAGTGCAGGACAGTCCGACTCGCCACGCAGGATACGACACACCTCAACGAGCAAGGTGTAGTTATGCCTTACTTCCAGAGAGTTAAAACCAAGAGTACCCAGCAAAAACTTAGTGGGGTACAAAAAGGGATAAAATCCATACTTTCATTTTTTATACAGAAAACGTAAAAACGTTTTTTGTATTTTCTCCAGAAGTAAAGCGTAAGTGCCCTCATATGGGTTCCAAATAATTGATGCTGATTCGAGTTTACTCCGCACCAGCGCCGTGTATATGAGTTTTATCACGTTAGGATCGCTGAAATCGCGGGAATTCCTTATTACGAACCCTAGCCTTCTGGAACAATCGGATCCGAGTTTCCTCATGTGATCATGGAAGTTGAGAGCTGGATCAAAAACGACTCCCAGGTCCTTAACAGCATTAGTACGAGTAATTGCACTGGTGCCCAGGGTGTACTGTGCCAGCAAAGGACTCTTTGATCGACTGAAGGTCATTACATGGCACTTACCTGGATTAAAGAGAAGTCCATTATCCACACTCCACGCATATACCGCATCAATGTCCAATTGCAGCGAGTTGCAGTCAGACATCCCAGTCACTCTACGAATTAGTTTTAGGTCGTCGGCATATAGTAAGCTCCAAGAAGATTGAAGAACTAAGTCCAGGTCGTTCACCATAATATCAAACAAGAGCGGACCTAATACTGAGCCCTGACTGACCCCAGACCGCGTGTGGTATGGATCTGAGACATAGCAGCGATGTCGGATGTACTGTTGTCTATCGCGCAGGTAACTTGCATATAGCTTCAGTAGTGAAGGTGAAAAACCAATGGCACCCAGCTTACCCAGCAGAATGTAATTGTCGACCCGTTCGAAAGCCTTTTGAAAGTCGAAATAGACCACATCCACCTTAACCCCCCTATCGAGATGGTCAGAGACAAGGTCAACCAAGGTTAGTAGGTTGGTATTAACAACCTCCAGAAAGGCTTGACCTGGGAAGAAATGTGTTCGTACAGAATAGACTCGTACAATTTAGCCAAAGATGATGAATTTGCTATTGGTCTGTAATTCTCTACATATTTTAAGTCACTTGATTTCGGAATTGGCTTGACCCATGTTAACTTGTTAACGTGTTAACTTCCAGAGCTCTGGATAATGCCTGGATCATGGCTCTAAGTAAGTAAATGGCTCTCCTCGATAATTTACGTAGCGTTTTCCAGGGTACCTACATGCTCACCACACAGAATTTGTGCAGCGACACGTAAGTAATAATTAGTATTTTCAATAATTTTACTGGCATTATAATAATTTATTTTACTGTCCAACTGACTTGTCTTAATGACCAAACTACTAATTCATTTAAAATTTCAATACACATAAATCTCTACCAAACTGTTTATAGGTAAGTAAGTTATGACAGATCTTCTTATATTATTGACGACCTGAGTGGCTCAATGGTCGACGCCGGGCTGCCACACAAGAGGTCCCGGGTTCGATTCCCGGCCGGGCAGAAATTGAATTGATGAATTTTAATTTCTGTTACGGGTCTGGGTGTTCTATGTATAATAAGTATGTATTTAAAAAGTATTTAAGTAATATATCAGTAATCTAGCACCCATAGCACAAGCTTTGCTTAGTTTGGGGCTAGATGGTGCTGTGTGAATTTGTCCACGATTATTTATTTATTTATTATATGTGTTGTGATCCTACATTATAAATTAAAAAAAAACGGTTGTATTAATACGTGTACAAAGTATTATGATACCCACAATTGATTGATACACATATAAAAATTAGAATTGCTAAAATTAATGACGAAGCACCGACCTCTTCGCAACTGATGGGCTCGTTGCGCTGTTAAACATGAGCGATCGAGTAATCGGCTCACGCCAGTTATTGCACTTATTACAGCCACTGTTATGTTGCGATATCAAACAATCACATATAACTCCATTGTTTTGATAAGATTGATGAATCAACACAACTGGAGCTAAGACCGCGAACACTTCACACTGTGATGAACAAAAGATACACGGTGCTAATTAAAAATCAAATTGAATCCATCCACCAAATTGAATACGGTAAGTAACAGTCTTTATGTTCTCTATTATTAATGGTGTCATTCAATTATTCACATGATTGCAATTGTCTGAGGGATTGAGTTTATTATTGCTTGAATCGAGTTATAGATTTCGAAAATTATGTATCGGTAATTTTTAATCGCTTTTTAATTTTATCTGGTTGTAACTATTGTACGTTACCATTTAAATGGCAATAACGGATTAACCTTTCAATGTATGACACATTAATCATCGATTATCATTAACTAGCAACCCGCCCCTTCTTTGCATGGGTAGTAACCATTAACAAATTAAATATCTAAACCTTCCAGGTGAAACACTCTTGTCTTTTGGTGAAAATAAGTTTTTGAGTTTATCGCGAACAGACGGACAAACGACGAGGCGTGGGACTTTGTAATATTATATGTAGTAATGACACGAAAGCATTCTACTCTCCGGCAAAGCCTAATCACAAAGAACTTGTGTTTCGTCAATCAGGAATTTTCTCCCCTGTAACGGCTTCCCACGGCTCTCGTCAGATTTTCCGGCCGACACTGTAGGCTAGCTGCCCAGATTGTGTCGACACTTTGGATCATTGTCGCCACTCGAAGAAATATTGACAATCGCGCATCGGCATTACCAATCCGATAAAAAAGGAATCATCTTTTGGCGTTAATGTATCGGTTGTGCTCTTGCGCACAAGGGCCCGGGTTCCGTCTTGACTATGATCCAATACAACACCCACAGGCTCTGCCTGGTACTACAATATATATTTATCTTTACTACTTTGCATTGCTCGCGATTGAAGGGACAGGAAAGAACTACGACTAGAAATGGACTTTAGGGTATGTCATTGAATCGTTGATAGTTTGAATTTTTTATTTTAAGCGGTTCAAAAATAGGGCTCCAGAGCCTGGCGGCCTAAAGTGCTAATGACGTTTGGTAAAAGTCAGTATTGCTTCACGACATTTTCGTTTCAACGTAAAAATAAAATTTACGTAACTCCAGAGCGCAAGTCCTTTGCTATACTCAGAATCCAGTAAATCCGCTGGACGGAAGGCACTGCTTTATTCCACTTGGTGTATAATCTACTATTACACCTTCTCCGTCCCTTGAAGCATATTTTTCCAGACACCAGGAGTAACAATATTACAATTCGGCGCAAAGAAAGAACCCGTGTAATTATACCAATAAAAAATTAATGTACACTAATAACAAGAGTTAGGATTACTATGCAAGGAAAGCCCCACCCCGCATCGGCTGATCGATGGCCGTCGTATGCGCCCGCGCCGCTGTTCGCCAACTAATTAAAATTTCGCCGTCGCCGGTAAAGCGGCTATTACCGCGCGAGATTGCGATACCGCGGCCGGCCCTTAATAACTTGCGCCGGAGTTGACCGCCCAGCCGCTACGGCGCTTGCACACTGGCTCTCGGTACATTGCAATTAATCTGGACGCCTTCAAGGACAGAGTGAATAGGTTGTTCCAAGACGGACATGCTCCATCTTCGGCCGTATCGTCACTTACCAACAGGTGAGGTGGCGGTCAAATGCTTGCCTTGTCTAATATAAAAAAAAATTAATCCTATTTTGCAACCCTACCTACCGATCAGATTCTACCACAGAGCAAAAAAAATTTGCCAGTCTAACTTTGCAATATTTTTGATTCTACTATTTTTATGAACTCGACGACTAGACCAACGTCTGGCAAGTTCTGCGCGCATCCCCCGTGTTTCGGTCTGTCACGATCCGTATGACCGAGATTTCGGTAGGACCATGGGTGGTGCTGGGCCATAACGAGTAGGCAATCCATTTCATAAAAAGCGATGACCGAAGACAGCTTTATTCGTGCGGTAGCTATAATATCCACTATTCACACATTTATGTTTTACGTAATAAAAATGAAGAACAACATGTGCATCGCCACTGGATATCATAACCTCAGCCCACCAGATAGAAGACGATGTTTCTCGTTAGTCGTTAATTTGGGGGTAACAAAAATTGTGCAGTGCAGTGGACGTTACCAATTTTTGGGCCTCTAAAACATAATGTATTTTGCCATCAACGCTAAGAAGAAGAAGCACCGCTTGTTTTGTCACTTTCTAGTATCTTCCAAATTCTTCAATCCAGAAGACCAAACAATTTACTTCAAAATTGTTTTGTGAACTGTCTTGGTACTAAACCTAAATAAGGTGGCCAAAAATGTACACAAGAGGCGGAAAATGTATCTCTTTGGCGCAGTCATTGCAAATCTTGGCTAAATAGAACTTGCACGTTGGGAATTTGTAACCGCTACCCTTATTGTATAACAGACTAGCTGTTCCCCGCGGTTTTCAGCCACGTGCAGTTCGGATCTATATAAACAAACTTTTAACTATACCGCGAAATCCTATTACTATTCCGGGACAAAAAGTACCCAATGACATTCGAGAATAATGTAGCTTCCTATTAGTAAAAGAATTTCAAATTCGTGTCAGTAGTTTCCGAGATTACTCTCAACATACAAACATACAAACTTTTCCTATAGTATAGACGTAACTTGCAGCTCTTAACTGACACTATCGATTCATCTCAATAGAATGCGGTATGCGATCCAAAACACGTAACACCTTATCTAAATAAAATGAAATACCCAAGGAATCTTAATTTTGCAACTTTCACCGCCACCACAACAAACATCGCAAATGCAAATACACCTTAAGCTTGTTTGTAAAATGGAGCCGGGCACAGTTTCATTCAATCACCTGAGCAAGCACCGGTGTAATGGCTGCTAGACTAGCAGCTCAAAACAAACTGCCTTTAAACGAGCCGCGCGGTAATTACTGTAATCTTGGCGGGCTCGGCTCATACCTCTCACGGCTCTGTCTATGTGTTTGAAGAACATCGACGCTTTGCTCGAAGTAATTAGACGTGCTCGAGATGGTCGAAATCAGCAGAAATAAGGTATCTTTGGGACTTAGATCTAAGTTCACTACTGCATACATCTGATCATACTCAATAATGATTACTGATAGGAGCGTCGGTGGCCGAGTGGTTAAGGTATCAGACTCGTAAGCGAGAGGTACCGGGTTCGAATTCCACTGCGGCCATGTATCAATGAGTCTTTCCTGAGTTATGTACATAGGAGTTAAATTGTAAGACCTAAATTGAATAAAATTATTTGACTTTGACTTTGACATTAGTTGAATGCTAACCGATGCTCTTACGGTGAGGAAAAACTATCGTGATGAAACCTACATATTCAGGCAGACAAACAGGCATGCGGGCCACCTGATGAAAAGTGGTCACCGCAGCCTATGGACATCAGCATCACCCATCTGGTCAGTTTCCCCTGGTAGCAGGGTCACGGAGGTCACATGGTAGACGCTTCACTGTAATTATCTGATATGCCAAATTATAGATCATGGTCAAGGCGGACCTCGGGCCCTCGTGCCCGAAAGCACATTCGGGACATAAACATGATTATTTCTATATACTCTTATTATTTACTAATGATTAGTAACGTCATAATCGCAGTTTCAAGAAGCGATGGCTTTACGTAGTTAAGAATGACATGCGTGCCAACAAACTTTCTATCAAGGATACCGAAGACCGAGTGAAGTGGACCAAAAGGAGTAGGAAGGTGGACCCAGGATTTAACGCCAGGAGAAGGATGATGACGATGATGATCATAATCCTAATCGCAGTTTAAAGCCTGCTGCTGCAATGTTAAATATCGGGACAACAAGGTCGCCATTATGAGATAAGTCATTCACAATGACACCGTCTTTTCCATGGTGACAACGTAGTGACAACGTATCTGCGGTTATAATTTAATGTTTTGTATCCGCTTGGAACGAAAATGAGATATTTCTAAATTGACTGTTGAAGAAAATGACCTGCCTCGCCAAACGGGTACCTAGGCACAGAAGGAACGCTATTAAGTCTCCACTGTCTGTCTGTCCGTCATAGGGCAGTGTCTTCCTAACCGTCATTTAGAAAAATTATGGTGTTAGTATGGTTGCTATAGCAACTAATTTTAATACTTACACAAAATTGGTAAGTGCATGTCATTGGGTTTGCCATAATGTCCACATGTGGGTTGGAGATCGAAGTTTATAGAATATGCACACTGAAACCGCGATTCGGTAAGTGTAGTGTAGGACACCCTCCGACCAGATGGAGTGACGATTTTCGGAAGGCTGTGGGTGGATGCTGGATGCGGCTAGCCGCGGAGAAAGTGCGGGGTTCTCATTGGGGCAGACCTATGTCCAGCAGTGGACAAGTATAGGCTGATTATAATGACAAAAAAATTAAAATTAGGGGAAGTTTAGCAAATAAGCCTGCCTGCTGTTTTTGGCTCTGTCGTAAAAACGGTAACCCTTAGAAGCCTTAAAGTCTCTTTTGAATGTAATACAATTTTACGGGGCACATGTTGCCATTGAATCTGCTGCTAAGCGAGTCGCACTTGACCGGTTTTTAATCTATGTATGTGTATGAAAGGTAAATGTCACATCAAAACAAACTGCCTGCATGATAATTACTGTAATCTTTGCGGGCTCTGCACATACGAGTACCTCGTTGCTCCGTCTTTCTGTTTCTAGAGAACACTGACATCTAGAAGGGTGCTTTGATCAAATGAAGTATATGTATGCGATACTTTTGCTTGATGTATATCGGAACATAGATCAATCAAATCCGATGAAAACTGAAGGTTTTAGGGCTTGCACTAAGTTCTTAGTCGCATTAAAGCATAGGTAACTTAAGATAAATAAAAAATTCAGACGTAAAATAGGGGCCAAAAATTTATATTATATGTATACAAAATGTGGATATATGCGAATCAAAAGAATTGTGGATATATGCGAGACTAGGGAGTTGTTTCAGGTGAGTATAGTGGCCGTCCATAGTCTCTGTCTACACCACCTGTGGGACAGAGGCGTGAGCTTTATATATGTATGTACAAAATGACGTTAAACAACATTCTTAATTTTAAGATTTGGTGCAAGACGGAAATGAGAGTTTACTTTGTTTAATTAGCAGTCTTGCGTTTCTCACTTTTAGCTAGCTATGTCGAAAATCCCTCTAATAACATTGGAATAATGCAACCTGGGCCCAACGACATATTTTTCAAAATTCCTTCCTTTTTAACCTCCGACCGTTGTAACTGTGTATCTGTCTGTAGGACTGAAACTTCCGGATGCACTTTGTTAGCTATCTTAAAAATGATTGTTAGCTTTGTTTTAATAAAATTGGTTCAGTACAAGTAGTTCTTCCTAAATATTTCAATATATGCAGACCGAGTTTGGAGTTACCCGATATCTATTGGAAAAACGATTAATTAATACAATAAATAATATGTAGGCCTTGATAAATAGAAATATGTGTACTTGATACTTGGTGATTAGGAGTCCTTATGGAACAATTCTTCAATTCGTTGCAACACACATTTATTTCACAATTTTTGTATGTTTGTCGTATGGAATTGTTTCGGGAATAGTGCTTTTTTTCCTTTGGTATGGCCCTTCTAGCTTTGGTGGCTCATCATTTTATCTGGAAACTGAGAGGTTTAGGTACTTGGTATACTTGATTGCAACTACGTTCTACAAATGCTTCGATTCGAATCGAATTTCGATTAGAGTATTTGTTTTGGTGGAATGATCTCTCGTTTTCTATATACCTCATTGCAAAAGCAATCATGGGTTTTACTTTAAAATAAGGGCATTGGAGTGTGTGTCTGGATTAATACCTCTGTAACTTCTTGGGTTTTGACGGAGCGGGCTCCAGGAAGTTCCAATGCCACGGAAGGTAATTTTACTCCAATTTCTGAATATTTTATCATTTTTCCTGATATTAATCCCATTAAGTTACGTTTTTGCTAGTCTTTTGTGTTCTCCGTGCATAAGCTATCACGTCGAGACATTTGATAGACCGCGGAGATGGCAAATATTTTAATCTTTTTTATGTTCCTCTCATTCCCTCAAGAATAGGTTCAACTAAACAAAAAAATAGTATCCAACAGTTATCTAAACTGCTGGATACTATTTTTTATCATAAGGATAAGATATTCTTGGCTGACGTATACTACTTATATAAAATTTTGCACGAAAGTAGCTAAATAGCAGTAAAATATTCAAATATTGTTATCGACTTTAGAAAACAGGCAATAAACTCCCGGCGCATCAGAAAATAAACTACCGCTAAACGATCCTAGCGGTGATTGCTTTAATCTGCGGGCCAAGCCTTGTTCATCATATATATTTACCCATTAGGCGCATTACATAAATTCATTTCAATCTTGTTGCTCATCCTTAACTATGGCAAACATCAACATCTACATCAATTCGACTTCATTTAGTAAAATCAAGAGCCAGTTGCCATAACAATAAAATAAATAAGTACTTAACACATATTTGACTCGGCGTACTGGTGCTTGGCCATACTTTATGTGAGAACGGCTACCGCTGATTACTGTTAGCTACCTATACTGATTTCATACTCCGATTAATCCAAGTATAATTTAAAAACACAACCCGGCCGCACTAATTAAATATCTTCGCATATTTTACAACTAAAATAACAAGTCCTTGACTTACTCGTACTTTTTGCTAGCAAAGCTTAATGGCTCTAATAACATAGCATAGCATGCTCCCGTGACTACGTTATTCTTGTTTAGTATACAGGTATTCAGTATTCACTGTCTTCGAATCGAGTTAATATTAACGCAAATAGTGCGGTATCCGAGGAATTTCTGTTACCTCCCTTTTATTGGATGGCAATTATCCGTTTGAGCGGCGAGTACCGCCCGACCGCTTGAGTGACAAAGTCCGGGGCCATGAAACGTTAATGGGGCGGCGAGCTGACGTATCACGCATGGCACTCGTCATTAATTCAATGATGAATTATGTCTTCATCGGCTACACGGTAGCCAGCGCGCTCTGTAATTACACCGTATTAGGCTCTATTATCGCGACGATGTGCTGCCAGTTTAATACGTCGCCATTTCAATAATCGGTCTTAGACAATGACCACCAGATTACCGGCTGATGGGAATTTCGCAAATATCGCCGGTTCGTATGCATGATGCATGACGCGATAAGTGCAGGGTGCGCGCGCGCCGCCGGCCGCCTAATGGCCGCCCTATGAATTTATCATGTCATTCCGTATGCGTCTTTTGATATCGCGTAAGCTGTTTCCCGTATTCACTGTAGTATATGACGAGCCTGTCAAAGTAACCAATTATGGGAATGGAGTTATTATACTGTCTGCATACTTTTAATAATAGCATAGGTCGTCAATAAGTTCCTTCGCTTTTTCCGCTGGTGTTGCAGGCGACAACGTGTCGGTTGGACTACACGTTTGTTGAAAAGCTTTAAAATATTTGCGATACCTCATTGACCTCGTCAATTCAGGTAGATGCCGCCCGCCCTCGAGGCTTTCAAAAGTTATTTGCGATTATTTCCGAATTTCATTAAATTTGCGTTATCATTTCGTTATTCACTGCTAGCATGCGGTGTGATTTGGTCCTTATGTTGTGATCTTAAGGACTGCGTTGGTTGTATAGTGCGAACACGAGGAGATGAAAGGTGCCGCCACCATTTGTCACTACTTTCGGAACGAGGTGGCGGAGTAAAGTGCCGGCCCGCCCTGTTTGCTCCTCAAGACGCAGGGCTGCGTATTCTAGTGTCCAGGAAATGTTGGTATTGTGGCGTACAATGAAATGTCAATGGCTCGTTTTCCAAGGTTTCCAAGCTTTCAATTTAAGACAAGTTAAATTGTAGATATTTAAATAACGTGGCGCGTAAACAGATAGTCTTAGTATTATTTAACTATTTATTTTTTTACCTTTGCAGATGGATGCGAAAAGGCGCGACTTGCTAATGCAGATAAGTATCTACCTATGTATTTGTGAAAAAGGGAAAGTAAGGGGAAGTGATTTTGGGTTTACCGTTATTTCCCAATACGTCACATTTACCTACAACAATTGTTTAATTTATATAATAAATATATAATTACAACAAAGAGTTATCTAAAGAATTGCATTTACTTTGATAATTTTGCTTGCAGATCTCACATAGTTATCTTACTACATGTAAAACTATAGGTACTTAATTCTAAACAGTATTTTACAAACACAATACAATAACCGATTTCTGTTCCGCACAGCCCTACTCCCTTGCCGGACCAGTTTTCTTTTCTCGTCCCCAAGCCAAGACAGGAGGAATGCGAACTTAATGGTTACAGTTTCGAGACCATAGCAAATCACTCCGTCATCAAAATTACTGGAGATTACGCGTCGCAGGCGAAAACCATCGAGAAAACTGGATTAATGCTTAATAATAGGTATGCTTGTGTGCCATTAATTGTAGTATTGACAGACTTGTTCTTATAATTCAATGTTAAACTGCGAAGTAGTGTACGCAGGTGGATGGAAACTTCAAAGCGGAGAATCAACAGTTTTGATAGGTTACCGGCGCAAGTATTTATTTACTTATTTATTTCTATTCGCAATTAGTCAATATTACAAAATTCCACACCCTGTTTTATTTCGTTAAGAGAAAATATGATAAAATCTTGAATATTTGGACAAAGTTTTAAGAAAATTTCAACAAGGAATAAAAAGTTTGATATCAATTTTCATCCCTCTTTTCATCCCCTTCGGGGATGAATTGTGAACCTCCATAAGAAAATTACTTTCCTGGATCCAGGAGTTCGGCTGTACGCTGTTAGCAAGCAGTTGACAGCAATGCAAACTTAATTGAAAAATCCTAAGAAGAGATTGAAAAATCCCTTCTTGGTGCTCACTTACGTCATACATAATCGCCATGCAAAATTTCAACCTTCTAGTCCAAGTGGTTTTGACTTTGGTGCGTTGTCCTTTAACAGGCAGTCAGAACAGTCAGAATTCCAAATTTCCATAACCGGTTTCACCCTCTAGGGATTTATTTTTCAAAAACATTGAATTACATTTTTTATATTTTGTTTTGTAGAATATTTGTACAAAGTTTCAAGCAAATGCACTGAAGGAATAAAAAGTAGCATACAAACTTCTACCCCCTATTGAAATAGGGGTGAACCCCTTAGGGGGGTAATTTCCAAATATGCTTTCTTATGGTGCACCTAAGCTATATAATCAGCCTTGGTGCCAAATTTTAAGCTACTGCGGTTTCGGCTCTGCGTTGAATACACATATTCTATACACAGTTTTATATATTTAGTGTATCTATAATATACACCTAGAAGATAACCGAAATTACCTAACGAAAATAATGGTTCTAAACTCGACAATAGCAACCCTTGTTTTCTAATACGCAACCCTTACGGTACCGCTTTGCGTGTTGACACGTACTCGCAGTAAGTCGTAAATAGCCTTTTAATTATTCCTGATATGGATGGCGAATCAAGTTGCGCTCAAGCCTTCCTTAATTCCATGGCAATAGGGGTGAAAATCGATTTGCGACGAGGCGTTGGTGTGCCGCCGACTGTGCTCGTGTCCGGCTCACACGGCGACAGTTGCTTGCCATCAAATCAAGTAACATGGCCGACTTGAATGAAACACTCATTCAAGTTTAAATACACTGTGTTCCTTTCGACTGTGTTTATGGCTGTACACTTAATTGATTTAGCGAGTTTACTAGTCGGTGAGGTCTCCAAAGACCGCTGACTTTTTCTTTATACCTACTTAAAAGTACGTGTAAGAAAGCGGTAATATAGTACCCCATTAAATGAAAGAAGGGAGTCAGCTGGGCCTGTAATGTCAACGATGCCCGTTGTTCTAATGATGATTATTGATAGGCAATATAGTCAAACCTATTCTGCGCCGTATTTGTATTGACGTATAGGCATGACTATGCTATGACGACCGCACGACGACGCTCTTATATGCTAAGAGCGTCGGTGGCCGAGCGGTTACAGTATCCGACTCGTAAGCCAGAAGTCCCGGGTTCGAATCCCGCTCCGGCCATGTACCAATGACTGTTTTCTGAGTTATGTACATTAGTTGAATACTTACCGATGCTCTGACGGTGAGGGAAAACATCGTGATGAAACCTGCACATTTAGGCAACTGGATGTGTAACCATGATCCAATCTGCTCAGGTTCCCCTGGTAGAAGGGTCATTGAGGTCAGATGGCAGTCGCTCCACTGTAATAACCTGACCTGCCAAATCCTGGATCATGGTCAAGGCGGACCCCGGGCCCTCGTTCTCGAGAGCACAACCGGGACATTAACGCCAAGATGATTATTTTATTATAGGCATGACTTATGCTATAGAGGATACAGCTACATTAAAATAAAATGTGTACCTTGTAAAGTAATTCGTGGTGTATATTTTTTATGTATTTATTTAGTACTTTGGCGACCGAGTTTCGTGGGCGAGAATTTTCACAACACCGCGTATGTAGCCTACACTTGCAAGTGATTAATAGACGCTTTGGTTTTAGGGCGCAATGATTTATAACGTAAAAACATTTTTAAAACCACTACAATCCCTAAACGGTGATGAAATGTTTTTGTTGTTGCTTGCTTGAATCAAGGTTGGTACTGCCCAATTGTATATGTATATCAACATTTTTGAAAATACATTATTTTCCAAGGCTATCAGGATTCCCTAAGGATGTCACAAAAAAAAGTTAGGTAGTGCGGATAGTTTTATGTCAAAAAAACTCACGGCTAACACAAGTGTGTCTACGACACAGCTCGCACCGCGAGAGTGCGTTTGTTACCTTCTCTCAATACTAAGATGAAAGCGACAGCAGTAACTATGTCGCGCCTTTTCTCGCTTATAGCGCGCGAAAGCAACTTATGCTAGCCGTACTGAATGTTGTAAAGCTTTATTTCTTTAAAGCAACTGTTTTATCCCTCCCGTGTCAAATACACCTACGATTCTGAATTTTCCAAACTAATGAAATCCAAACTGATAGCCATACCTAGGACTCCTTGTACAGAGCCAGTTAGTTTTGCAGAGTTGACCCCCACCAGCATAAGTAGGTATATTAAATGTACACGACACATACCTCTACAAATATACGCCTAGACACACCCAGATACGGAACAGAAATTAAAATTCAACACTTCAATTGCTTGAACCACTACCGAAAGCTGCTCTGCGAAGTAAAACGACACTGACCACCATCTGGATCTCTGGCATTCCAATTGTTTACTTGTTTGTCTTTTGACTAGTATTCGGCTGGTGTGTCTGACCTGTAGTAACTGTCGCGGTGTGGCGCGGCCATTAGCCGGTGCGTGGCCACTGCCGCCATTAAACGCAAAACGCCAAATCATTTACAAGAAAGCGAGAGTCCGCCGTGCACTATTTACATAATTTATTCATCGCACTACGCAACCGTTGCAACTTGGTTCTGTAAAGCTGGTTGTGGTTGTTTTTAAAGTAGGTATAGAACCACAATGAAAAAGGTTTTTTTTATAATAAAATTAGGTGAGCCCAGTATTTTTTCATATATATATGTTTATGTTTTTCTCTGTCAGGCGCACGTTACGAGTGCACGCTATCTTTACCCGTTAATAAAATAATTCAGTAGAGATTGAAGATATTATTCACAGTTTCGAAGAAAAAAACACTGATTAAGTTCTTAATTTGTTTAATTCTTGACAGCAGCTTTTCGTGATAGAAAAAAAATTTTTTTAACTCCATAATTGCAAGTTAGCATGGCCAATTTAGTTTGAGTGTTGTCGAATTTAAGTTATCTTTTGCATGAGCAATATAATGTACCTAGGTGCTTTAAGGGCGTATCGAAGCGAAGACGTGCTATGCAGAGAAATACAATATTTATTCAGGAAAAACGGAATTTCAGTTTAAGTATTTGCGTTTTTTTAATTTCGTTTAAAATAATATTTCCTTAAAATAACAACCCTAATTATGTGAAAAATATATAACTAAATTGTAAAAGAAAATTTTCAAATCAAAACCTTATCCGAAGTCCCTCGTAGAAGGAATTGTTCCCAAAAGCCTGGCCGCCATGCCTTAACAAAATTAATTAAACTTATCATAGAGATGACGGAGAAGTCACTAGATCCAAGAATAGATTGGCCGCCACACCTTGCAAAGTTCGCCGGAAATTCCCTTTTCAAATACCTGCTTCCGCTTTCTTTTAAAAAAAAAAAAAACATGGGGTCCAACTATAAAGCGTCCATTACGCTCTTGCAAGTAAGCCGCATTTGCAAATTACACATATTTCCAGAGCTGCAACACTTGTCCCATGAGCCGTGTGATACAATCAACTAAATATTAAACTAATATTTAGGCAACGCTTTGCCCGCGCCGCCTCATTTGCATCGAGGCGCGGCCGCTCATTACGAAATGGCCTCCTTCTCTAGGACCGGTAGGAGCTTTAATTAAACGAAACCGACGCTCTTTGTTTGATTTCCCCTTATCGATTCAGTCACGAACAGGCTAGATTCAACATTTTTAATCCGGTAAACAAGCTTACGATTCGACCTATCCGATGGTAAATAGTTACCGCAGGCTATGGACTATCATTGGTAGGGGTACCCCGTAAAATTATTTTCACACTTGTCTTGTAGAACTCCATGTTGTACTTTCCAGGGGAGCATATTTCAGGTCCTGGAGGAAATACTTTTGAAACCGCACCGATCGCGACCAATTTGGTTCCAAGATATGAGTTCTTCAAAAAGGGGTGAACAGGTTTTTACAAGGTGATTGCCCCTGGTATACTGGCAAACGTCCTTAGGCTGCGATGACTACCATCAGACAGGCCATAAGCTTGTTTGCCACCTTACCTTAATGGTGGCCGCTTTCCATTAGGTGAAAAAGGCTATCTGCTCGTTTGCACTGTGGTTGTTTAGAAACTCTGCTTTGATCATACTCAATGAGTTCATTGATTAGAGTATACCTACAACTGTGTTCGCACAAGGATGCAAAAGCCTTCGGTCCATACCAGTTACGTAACCGTGGATTCGTACGCGGCCGAAAGCGTTCAATTGGGTAGGACAAATAAATACGCCAGTAAATGCTCAACTTACTGATTGAAAGTCTATTCCCTGGGTGGGTACGACCGGGAATAAATGCTGCTCTGGTTTACTATTAAGCAATTAAATAAAAGTGTTGTATGTATAGGTATAGTGTTTCAGGGCGAGAATTTCCGAAGCAGCAATTCCCGGGAAATTTTGTCTCACTCGAGACAAGAAAAAGCTCAAGAAAAACAATTGAAAAGAAGAATAATAATAAATTGAAAAAATCATCATAATGATGAATTCAATCTTTTGTATTTCCAGTTTTCGTTACGGTAAGGTTTTGGAGAAGAAATCCCATAGCCTTTACTTGGAGGAGGTAAGAGAGGACGTTGGGCATCTTGGGGTTAATTTCCCGGTTATGATCTCGCGCACGAGGGCCCAAGGTCTGCCTTGACCATGATTCAGGATTTGGCAGATCAGGTAATTACAGTGGAGCGTCTGCCATCTGACCTCCGTGACCCTGCTACCAGGGGAACCTGACCAGATTGGATCATGGTTCCACATTCAGTCACCTAAATATGCAGGTTTTATAGCGATATTTTCCCTTACCGTAAAAGTATCGGTTAGTATTCAACAATTGTAGTTACATAACTCCGAAACGAGTCATTGGTACAAGTCCACAGTGGAATTCGAACCCGGCACCTCTCGCTTACAAGTCGAATACTGTAACCACTCGGCCACCGACGCGCGAGGACGTAGTGCATAAACGTAAAATTACACCAGAGTAAAATCTAGCTCGATCCAAAGCTACTGTATAGCTTATGTTTTTTTTTTTTTTTCCTAAGCTACTGTATAGCTTATGAAATATCAAATATTCAAGAGCACACCTCGGTGGTTTCAGACCCTGCGGGGTAGTCTAGTAGAGGCGTGGGAGGAGAGAGGGCCGCCCACTGCCTCTCGACCAATCGGATGAGCTCTTGTCTCTGAGGAGAGAGCCGGTGCCGGCCGGGTTAGCCGGCGGTGCGGGCTGGGAGCGATAGCGGACCATGTTTTTCTTTTTTCAATATATCGGATATTTATTTTTTTGTAGGAGTACCAACAGCTGAATATTACAATGTATAAAGTTCTATTATAAAATAGTAAGCCAATTATAGGTCCTCGCCAGTGAAGACAGCATATGTAAAAAGCTACACAAGCACACAAACACGCAGTAGCGCGATATATTGTTGCTGTAGCAGCATTGGTCAAGCGACTTACACCAAGTAATTCAACAGGTACTTAAAATATTTCGTGGCGTTTCAACTACTTGCTGTAAGTTGAGAACGGGTCTAATAATGGCTGGGTTATAATATCTTGTACGTTTAATGGACATACTGTGGCTAAAATAATGATTATGCTGTTTTAAAAGATACATTCACTCATTTTGATGAAACAATTACATTAAATTTTTTGCAATGGAACTTTGTTAGCATTTGAACCCATGAAATCGATGATACGTAATCGCAAAGTAATAAATTCAATCATTAAAATCCGATAATTGTTAGCAAGACAGTTATGTAATTAGTCTACAGATGGAGCGTCAGCAATCCGCTGCCGGCCATCCCTCGAGCCACACGGAAACATTAACAACGACAACGCGCACCGCTTTCATAATCCAATTAAGAATAATTGTCGATAAACTGACAGCCAAGATGGCGATTTATGTGGTGATATTTCAGCATCGTTAATAAATTTATGCTTGTTTCTCGGCTTTTGATTGCGCCGGTGTATCCATTAACCGCTCGCCCGATTCGACGGGCCTCAGTATTGACACCTTGTAATCTGATATTGATTTATGTACAGGCCGAAATGTTCCGAGCAACGACTCTGTACTCGCTCTTCTGTTTAAAATATGCGAATTTTCTGTCAATTAACTATTAGATGTGGTAAATTATTAGGTGCTAAAGTAATTAGCGCTACCGTTCTTATACGACGTTACCTTCGTGTGTTTTTAATAATTCGTCCGGTTATCGAATTAATTATTCCGTTTATTTGAAACTGTTTACGACTGGCAATCAAACTTGACACCGGTAGTAGAGCAACTTAGTTTGGAAGTAGTGTAATTACCAAAGTTAGTTCTGGTAGGTACGTCATTATCTCTAAGCTTACTTGCTTGAAAAACAAAGTCACATTCGTCTATGCCTGTAAGTTTAGACAATAAACTTACTATATCCCTGGTATGCCAAACTCTTTGAGTTTAGACTTATTTTTCTAATAAGCTAATTTTTGCGGGCCACCTGACGGACATTGGCTAGAATTCGATCTTCACTAATTAATCTAGCTAATAGTGATTGAGGAGGAAAGTTTACCTACGTTTAGGTAAGTTAGTTTATTGGCATCTGTAGCCCGCGTAGGGGGGGGTACCTTCAGTATTAACCAGAAATTAAAATAAAATCTAAAACTTCAGAGAAAACGTGTATGACGAAAACAATACAATTTAACAACTAAAACATTTTGGCATACCAAACCTTACCACGGACTTATAATCTGTAGATCCCAACAACCAACGTGGAGAGCAAAACGACGCCCGCGCCCGCGCCCGCGTCGCGGGTGTCAGCTCTATTGATTTCGCGGCACATTGCCCGCGTGAGTTACGAGCACTGCGGTGAACCCTGACTTGCGGGCCTTACGGCGCTTATGGCCGCATCCTGACGATTTATTAGATCGTTCCACCGCATCGGGGCTGAATAAATCCCCCTCCCCCCCACTACGTACCATATTACCCCCCGGCGTGGCCCGAGACGAATCCGGGTTGAAGATATGCGGGTAACGTCTCTCTCGGGGTGGTTCAGATGGTTTTATTTTGGTGGCCGGAGCGGAGACCCGCCGCGATGGTTGATGCGTTTATAGTCTAGTTAGGGTATCAAATTATAATACATTTTCGAGAGGAATTCACACAGCGCTATCAAGCCCCTAACTTAGTAAAGATTGTACGGGTTGTACCCTGTGGGGGCTAATAAGGGGCACGGTTTTCTAGGATAGCGTTGCCTTCATTTAGCTGTGAATGTGGTTACTGATGCGTTGCCATGAAACAATAGCATAGTCAAAGAAATTCTAAGTATTTTAAGCAGATAAAAGTCCTTTATTTTATTTCTTTATTAGTCTTTACTATGACATTATGGCGCGGTTTCCTAGAGAGCCGTCAAAATGCACCGAAGTATTATTTCCGTAGTAAACTTTTCAGTACCGTCATTCGCCATAGTATTGCGACCACTACATGACGATATCATTATCCTAGGAAATCGTGCCTGCAACTCATCATCTTGGCGTCAATATCCCGGTTGTGCTCTCTACCATTATCCAGGATTTGGCAGATCAGGTAATTACAGTGGACTGTCTGCCATCTGGCCTCTGTGACCATGTGACCAATTTGGATCATGGTTACATATTCAGTTGTTTTGAATGAGCAGGTTTCATCATGATGTTTTTCCTCACCGTAACATCGGTTAGTGTTCAACGAATGCACATAACTCAGAAAAGGTCAGTGGTTATGGTCATGGTGTCACTGACGATCGAACTCGGTACTTTGGTTACGAGTCGGACCCACTAGCCATTAGGCCGCCGATCGTGCCTTCAACTAAAATAAAAAAAAAATTGTAAATTCCCATAGATAAATAAAACATAGAAAAACCAAGATTCTATCGGGGTTTCGAATGCTGATGAAAATATTGCTAAGATACGTATCAGGACCCCGTTTACTTGGTAACTAGAACGTCAGTTTTCACCCAACAAACACCGCTCCCAGAACCATAACAGAAGTCCTTCAAGTAACAGAATAATATTTTTAAAGGGTAATTTCAGCTGTATGACACGGCCATTAAACCGATATTTACTACATTGTTGTCCAAAATAAATGGGCACATTTTGTCATGCGGGAAGCGCTGTCACAACAAACATTATTTCATTTTATTTTACGGTTTTGTAACGCGCCGTGAAGAAAGAGTCGCGTTTTGGAAAAAAAATATAACGATTGTACCGTGACCGAGGATTCACAAACTCGATTCGCGGTGCGAGGGTGACGCGGCTAATGTTCCGTTATTAATTGTCACATTTTTTTCGTTGTAGTGAATGTGCAATGTCGCCTTAAACAGTAACGAATCTAACTGGGATAGTTACGTAACTGAATTGTTGTGTGGAATAAGCGCTTTTAAGAGACGCACAAGATTTTTGTACGATTTGTCCCAAATGTTTATGCAATTTTGGTTTCTATCCTAAAGACAGAAAGCTTATTATAAGCTTTTATTTAGTTTCACATATACATGTCTGTGCGTAATAAAATCTTGTAAGTTAACTTTGACCATTTCCGATTGAGGTGAAATTTTGCACACTCATGTAATTTGGTGACAAGCAATATTATGATACCATCGAGCTGATTCTGATCTGAAGGTGACATAAGAACGTCCAAAATGCTCATGTTAAACCCATCGAGTTTGGGCTTGTTTGATTAGTCTTGACAAATACTCTGAGAGATCTTCGATAACGCGCGATAAAAGCATACTATGACAAAATATTTTTCATTTGAACTTGTTTTATAATTTGGCGCATCGCCCGTATAGTCACCGCACACCGCATCGTGTTCAGTCCGGTTGCGACCCTGTGACTCGGTACTCGGTGATGCGGGCACGGTGCGTACGCGTTTACTGTCCGGTTTGTAAGCGGCGATGTATAAATGGCTCTGGACTTTATATTTGTGCGATAACGTTAGCACAGGAAGCAGTCACTCCAGTGGTTTGGTTTGGGGCCAGGGTATACTACATAGTTTGCATTCATATTGTTGCGTAGCATTATTAGCAAATGTTGTGTATACCTAAAAAAATGTTATGTATCACAACATCTGTCATTTTATATGTTACTTAAGTGTATTGTAATACATATGCGGTGTACCTTATAGAATAGAATAAAATAAACGTTGGACTCCTCTACGAAGCTCAAACCCGCACGCCTAGGCGATCCCCGCCAGAATTCCACCGCAATGGTAAGCGTTTTGGTGGTGTTAAACTCAAATTCATAATTACTGTGAATCTTAGTTCAATTTGGTACAGAATGGGCGTGAAATCGATCCGGGAGATATCCGAGCGGAGCGTGAATCAATAAACGATTATACACATGCCGCACTCCCGTCGCATGATAGGGCCCAATAAAAACCGTAAATGCGATGGTCCAGAATAACAACAGTATTCAAATTTACGATTCGCGTCGGATTTAAACAAAAACGTTCTATTTAATAATGGAATGTTCACGGCACGAGTGTAATTGTGTGTCTACGGTGTTGCCATGAGCCGCGCGATTCGTTTTGCTGGTAATGGAGACGCGCGCACGCTGCTTCGACTTCGGCTCTCGGTGGGACTGTCTTACGGGACGAACAGTGTTGTTTCTTTAAAATTGAGAGTTAGGAGTTTGAGTGCAAATAATTTAATATATTTGTGCCTAAAGTAGGTAACGTCTTGGCGTCAATATCCTGTGTTCTCGCGCGCGAGGGTCCGGTATCCGGCTTGACCATGCCTCAGGAGTTGGTAGATCGGGCAATACAGTAAACCGGCTGTAGTCTGACCTCCGTAACCCGTAGGAAACCTGACTGGACCATGGAAGATTTAGATTTGTGTCTATTAAAGTAGGAATTCCTTATAATACAAATGTCCTACTTACCCAGTGGTAAGTGGGGTCGGCACAACATGTCGGTTTCTTCCATTTACCCTTATCACTCGTCATCGAAACATTAACTTCTTTTACACGCTATTCACACTAATGCCACCGCTAATATTTATTAGTTGTTGTAATAGGTATTTGTTTGTCCGGTCATCTATCTGGGTTTCTAAAAGTACGATAGTTGAATTGTAATTGGCTTGTAATCGCAGGTCCATGGCGGGATTTTACGATTTCAGATGGCGCTAGTGAGGCGTAAGATCTGTTGAAAAACCGCTGTTGTGCTATTGGACAGTAACGATAGCTGTAAAATGACGAATCTATTTAAGCCAAAAATTTATTTTGACAGCTAACCTGATCCGCTGTATCCGCCATCTCTTGCATTTTGGTATCGCAATAACCCTCATTTTTTGGTATTCAGCTAGCGATGAGCTGCTAATCCAATCGAGTCAAGTTAATTAGCTAATTCGAGGCCCAGATATTTAGTATTTTTAATTTCGATCTCTTGTTAAGAGTACGAGGATTAAAATTCTGAATTAATTTTAACTACCACCTCCGATAAAAATGTAACTTGATCGCTACGACCCCGAAACTACAGGCTCCATTTATCGCTGCACCACACCGGCGCGGCGAGCGGCGAGCAGCGACGCAAGTCTTGTTCCGGTGCGACTCGCCCCGTATCGATCGCAGTAATTTGGGCCTCGGCCCGACAATCGGGCCGCTCGCGTGCCGTCCTCCGCAATCAACGATTCGATAGACGCGAGGAACGCAGATTGCTCTGTTTTATTGAAATTCCACGCGTTAATGTCTTATTGTCCATGTCCACGTGCCGCGTCGATAAATACGAGATGCCGCGACGGCGGATAGGAAAGCTAATCTCTCTGTGACCGATGCGATGGCCGGTACCGATTCGGCTACGGAACCGTACGGTTTCTAATGTGGATCGTAACGAGTTCGACAATCGTTTCTACGGTTATTAGATGGGCTCGTGGGTAATAGGCGTCGGTGTTTGACCGGATTGCGCAGAAAGATGCATGCCGACTGGCTGAAATTAGGTATTAGTTTTATATTTTGGTATCAATGTGTAATGCTCACAATTGTAAAAATGATGGTATTAGTTATCACTATCAGTAGTTTTGTCCCCATCGACCTCAATATAATGTCTGTCATACGACGACCTGAGTGGTTCAATGGTCAACATCCCGGTCTGCCACGCAAGAGGTCCCGGGTTCGATTCCCGGCCGGGCAGAAATTGAAATGATGAATTTTAATTTCTGTTACGGGTCTGGGTGTTCTATGTATAATAAGTATGTATTTAAAAATATTTAAGTAGTATATCAGTTATCTAGCACCCATAGTACAAGCTTTGCTTAGTTTGGGGCTAGATGGCGCTGTGTGAATTTGTCCACGAATATTTATTATTATTATTATACAAATAAATCTATGCAGTACTTTTTGCGTAGTTCACGGGAAAAATTCAAACAAACAAATGAACTTTCCCATTATTAGGATAATGGGACGGAGTTACGCGAAGTTTCATAACTGTTCTAATTAGAAATGGCGATGATAACGATTAAACAATTATAACCTCCGTAACTATAATTTATGTAATAGAATGATTACTGCTCCATAATTCACTTAATGTATTTTTGATAAGTTGTCAGCGCCCCTGCATGCCGCCCCCGGGACCTTTCCTACGAACCGGATGTAAGGGGCGCCAAAATAAAATAGTAGAAAATAGTACAAAACGTATGGGCGGGCCCGTAATCCACGCGAGTGTTATTATGGCCACAGTGTGATATCATTATCGTTAACATGCACCTGTGCATCTAAATATCGGGTTGTCAATATGTAAAAATGGCTATCAGTGCATATAATTGAAGCGTAACCATTTAGGTAGAGAGAGCTATAACCTCTTTTTTTATTTAGAATAGCCAGGACATTGACCGTCACCTCACCTGGTGGTAAGTGACGATGCGGCCGAAGATGGAGCCACTAGGAACAGCTTATTTACTCTAGCCCTGAAGGCGTCCAGAATATAATGACCAGTGAACATATTCGCAGGCAACGTGTTCCATTCCTTAGCCGTACGCATAATAAAGGTTGAATCAAAGCGACTCCTGTGGATAGTTAAAAAATCCACGACATAAGGATGGACTGGACCGTGGATGGACCACGTCTCCCGATGGTATCACTCAGGTGCTACCATTTAGGTAGAGATACTTATAAAAAGTGTTCGTTACAGAAATGGCGGCCAAATGATGAGTTCAAATAATACGATTTATATAATATTTGAATCGGGAAATTATTTATTAGGTATACAATATTGTCATTAAGAAAAAAAAAACACAACCGGTACAATTTTGTTAATATGGGTAAATAGACACAAACCGACGTTAAAAATGTATTTGTTACTAATGGAGTATCATTTATAAACCGATTTTTCTTTTATCTTGTATAAGGTTGTTTAATACATAATTTGTATGGTACAACCTGCGGAAAACCCAGAAGAAATGCTGATGAACGGTGGCTTTGCCCCGTGACGTGGGCAGTTGGGAAAAAGGAGAAGACCAAAGAAGAAGGAGGCCGCTCCTCGAGACAAATACACGTGACAATTCGAGTTAACTACAGATTTAAGTTTAAAAATTTTCACCGCAATTTGCTTTTCTATTCTAACCATTTTGTTATTTTCCTTACTTGCTTCACCTTCTGCTAACGGATACCACTTGTACAAATATTTAAATTGATTTTAAGACAATATTTTGCAATTATTGTTAGTTTCCCAATTGATCGAATATTAAATTCGCTGGACACAGGAGTCTTCATACAAATACAAATCGAGTATTTAACAATATATCGCAATATTATGTACCTTTTCGATTTGTTTTCCCGACGTTTCGGTAGGGTTACACCCACCGTGGTCACGAGAAGACTACTAGGTCTTCGCGTGTAAATCCCGTCTAATATGGATTATCTGCATGCTCCATAATTACATTATTCCCCCTATTATTTACCCCATGTACCTATCTTTAGTATGTATTTGTTGTTTACCTATTTCTTGTATCTTTGTAAAATTGTATAAATATAGCATTTATTGATGTAAAGTGCCTATCCCTTCCTTTACGTTATCGTAATTGTTTCCTCCGCACCTACCGTTTTCAATCATATTACTGGTAGGCTTCTTTAGCTTTAAGTCCGCCAATGTACCTTTAGTGTATAAAGTTTTAATAAATAAATAATGTAATAATATGTGTAAAGAACGCGAGTTTAATTTGAAATAAATATCGCAATGTACATGAGACCTTATTTCAATACATAGAAAATCCGCAACTTAAATTCCTCCGTTAATTTTTGCAATTATCGAAACAACGCAAACGCAACGATTGCACTGCAAAAATAAGCTAAATTGAATCCGCAACGGTTCCAAATATCCTGTTAATTCATATTGATACAAACAGCGCCATCGAAAGTTGCCCCACGAACTTACTTGCCCATCAACATCGACCGAAGTAGTTTTCAAATTATCCGACACAAAGTCAACGACGGTGTTTCGGGTACAAATAATAAATATTTAAAGAGGTTAGCAGGTGCAATACGGCTCAAATTGACGTCGAAATAACAGTGTGCGCGGGCGAGCGCGCTCGGGTAATGATAAAAAAGCCGGCCCGGCCGAGAACCGGCAATTTGGGAATTAATTCTATCACATTTCGCCTTCGAGATGGCCAATCCGCCGGTTTGTGGCGTCCATGACACCGCAACAGCTGATTAAGCGGGAAACAATCCGCCGCCCGCCCGCCGTCGCCAAGTTATCACACCCATCAAGAATTGAGCTTGACTGTTGTGTGGTTGTTTGAAGTGTACTTAGTAGGTACCTACTACGTAAGATACCTACGTTGTATGGAAACATGTAACGGGACAACCTACCAGTTACTTTACAATGATATACCAATTACATATATGTTTAGTGCTTATGAAGTTAAGTTTAATACTTATTAAGTAAAAACTCATCCTTTTGCCTTTTAACATGATAAGACAAGCAAGGATTGTTCTCAAAAATAACAAATATTTCAACTAAGAATTGGGCGCATACCTTCGATGCCCTGGTGTAGACAGAATCAATTTTCCATCCTCCCCGTGAATGGGTTGTTGGCTATCGCTGGCTCCTCGGCCTGGCTTTCATTAGGCGTCCAATCAGCATGCACCGTGTCGAAGCCGCGATTCGTCACGAAGGATTAATCCGATCGACCTCGGCTCGTCTCCGCATCCCGTTCGGGTCAAGGTCGGGTGAACTCCAAACCGCCGCCCGAACGCATCAAACCACCCATAAATTACGACATTTGATTAGTTCCAATCAAGCGTGGTCTCGATTAAAAACGTGTTGGAGATCCAAAATTAAAAATTTATTGCTCACTGCGCTCGTTTTAGAAGACCTCTTTCATGACTCAAATTGTTTGATGCCGTCGTTTTTGTTCTTTTTAAATCCTCCCTATAATTTAAATAATGATGCGTACGCGGTTACTATTTAGTAATAGTATTGGAGTACTTAACAATAGTGGAGCAAATCAATTACCGCCCATATGTCTTAACGGAGTTTGACCGACATTGGAACTAGGGTTCCCCTAACGTAAATAGGTACGCATTTCTGTCATTACACGCGTCCTAACCGATAATCAAGTGTTACAATAGACCACAGAAACAACGGAAGCGTTGGAAGTGCTAATTCGAAAAACACAAACCGCAACATAATGGGCACAAAGACGTTCCCCGTAGTGAGCGATGAAATGACTACGAAGGGACCTGCAATTAGCCGGGCGAAGCAAAATGGCTGCCCGAGCGGCCACCGTAGGGTGGCCCGCGGGCCGGAGGGCGGGCGGCGGCTGTAGGGGTCTAATGCGCCGGTCGTGGCCCTCCGTGTTACACGGCCTGCGTGTGTGTTAATTTAATTTTCTACTTGCAATAACAGCGCGAGGTGCGGGCGACTGCCCCCCGCGCCGGCCCGCACACTACAATGTACATACCTTTATTTGTATACCGTAATTTGTGGATGTATGGGTGCACTGCACGCGAGGCTAGTTGCCTCGATTGAATTGTTCAGCTTTACTTTGCTGCAAATAGAACTGATTGAATATAATAGAAATGGGGTAGGCAAATAAATTAACTAGATACAAACTAAGTAGTGGTCACCAAAGACATTTCTAAATAACATTCTTATTCATACCCAATGCAATGGTTAACAAACATATTCATGTCAGTCCATCGCAACGCTTAAATCTAATTTGTATTGACAAATTGTATTTGTAACTTTTACTGTGTCACCGCATCATTTCCTATCAATTACCTCTTACAAAGAGCCTCGAACAGGTCCAAAGCAAATAGAGCCTTTCACCGCGTTAGAGTCCGCCGCGCGGTCTGTGTGGCGTCGCGATGGGCCGGGCGCCCCGCCGCGTCGCCGCTTTGACCACTGCCGCCTACATTTGTCATGTTAACGCCGGAGTCCGCCGGACGTGTGAAGAGCCCCTTATTGATGACGAAAAGATTGCCTCGCAGACGATTGTGCCCATTGTGCTCCGAGGGGCACATTGAAAAAGGCATGTTTGGTCCGTGAATGCGTTCAAAAGGATTTTCGGATTCGCTCCCCGTGCGAGGTGGTCGGTGGATGATTAATTGCTCGCTGCGGTTAGTGTGATGCTCGGATATTTATGCGAAAGGGGATTCGTGTTTTCTGTTTCCATGCACTTGTGATCGTAAGGAAAGTTGTACATATTTCCGGAGTAGATGTCATGTTGTTTTGTACCGCAGGCGTGACGTTTGAACATTTTATAGAGCGCCAAAAACAGACTGTCGAAGGTGTGACACAAACAGTTTAATTGGCAATCTACTGTGAAAACAAAAAGCAATCACGATCATTTGTATTTAATGATGGGCGGCTAGTTTTTTGTCCAATAAAACGTTCCGTTTACGAGGCTTTCATGAAGCAATTACCAGCGGGGGTCTGTCCTGAACCGAGAGGTGTAATGCTATAAACTCATAAACTTCCAATGCACAGGTGTATCGTTTATTGCCCGTCATTTAAGACGAGCTCGCTTATTAAACAACACCCACTACCAGCTTTCAACATTTGCCGCAACCCACGACCAAACTAAACCAGCAATGGAGCGAAAACGTAACAAAACTTCGGTCCTGGTACATCGTCGGTAAATTTTTTACTCCGCACAGAAGTTTTGTGGTATCATTTACAAATTTATTGCACCAATTTCTGGGAATATAGTGTCGTGCGCGCTCATTGATATTTTTTGTCTAAAACATACCAATTATACCGTAAAACCCAATTTCGGAAAAAAATGTTGAATGAAATGTTTCAAGAGTTTGTTCAAACACAACCTGTTAAAGAAAATGTCATAATTATGTAAAATTATTGCACTACGGAGTATTCAGATTTAAATAGCTATAATATAAAATATACAAAATTCTGAATTATACATCAATTATAACGTAAGTTGCAAGTAAGGGTAATAAGCACCATGTTCAACCTTAACGCCCTACCCACCCGCCGCAACCCCCCCAAGCCCTCGATTAAAACACTCCACCCATTATAATCCCATTTCAACGCAGGCTATCTAGAAACAACATCGGCTAGTCATAACAACTTTTATCAGGGCACTCGAGGATGCCACTTAGTGAGGTCTCAACGATAGCAATCGTGGCAAGAGGCCGTATAAAGATTTCTAAATAGACGTCCGTTAATGTGCCGTGAAAAAGAGCAGAACAATATTGCGTTGCGGCGGCGCGCGCGCATAAATAGGTATCATAACACAAACGGATCTAGTATTTCGTGATCGGGGCGGGGCCGCTGCGTATTAATGTACCGGACGATAACCATCTCTCTTTGAGCCGCGCCGGCCCATTGTGAGCGCCGCGAGAAAAGTAATTCTTAATAGACAATGAGCCCGGCGTTTAGCGCTTTTATTTATGTAACACAATGCTGTGAGAGAGATATATGGAGCATTGGAGCGGGAACCGCGGCGGAGGAACCGAGACCACTTAATATGGAGGCAAAAACCACGCGCTTTTTGCTTTGCAGCCTCCCATTAAACATGTTTGGCGTTGGTTATTTATTGCCGCGATTAGGTGTCGTTACGAGTTAATGCCGGTGCTTCTGGTTGCGTATTAGGCTAGTAATATTGTTATGATTCATTTGTGTTAGGACTGCTTTTAGCGACTGTGAGGACACATAGCGTCCAAAATACGCTCCCGGCTCGTACGAAAGACATCAACGCGCGCTATTGTCACGCGCTGCAGATAGCTAGAGTGTGCATTATTTATCTGCCCGTTTACACAGATCACTAGAGCGGTTTTTTATTAAACTTATCTAACAAAATCACTGGTCGCGCAATATCGAGTGACGAGTGCGAGAAAAGCACAGCATAGATCATGATATAAGTTTGGAAGAAGTTTCTCGAAAAAGATATCGTCGAAATATAATGCACTTCGACTAGTTCGGTTTCGAGGATGTCTCTATTGCACGCGTGCGTAAATAGGAAGCTAAAAGTAGCCGTTTCACAGTATTTACCGCCGACTCGTGTACTGATACTTAACCTGTTCACTATGTATTGACCTTAAGTTTTTATTTTTACAAAAGACATTATACTTCACGGCGCGCATACAAGAAACATATTCTTTTCGTTATCGTATCAATGGTAAAATAATTTAGCTCATTTTTCAAACAATTCAAGAAACATATTTCAAATTAAATATTCAATGACACAGTCTGCACACCATAGTTATAATTTCCATACTAGTTAGTGCAATATGTTGTATTGTCGATAGAGCCGGGCGTACCTCGCTCGAATCAGCCGTGAGCTAGCTGCCGCTCGCTAATCGCGGACAACACAAATATTTAATAACAATCCCAGATCTTCCGAGACGACCACTTATCTGGCTATCGGGAACAGAGGAGGCGGTGCAGTGGCAGAGATGGTGCGTTTTTTTTAATTAGCCTCGTATTTAATTGGGGACGATTGTTGCACATGTGTCGCTCGGCATCGCTCGGTTACCTGGCGGTGAGAGTATGAAACTTTAAACACTATTATAGATTCTTCTAGGTTTTATGGATGTGATAAATGAGATTACGCAAATACCAATCACATCATTTGAAACATGATTTTAAAGAACGAGAGAATTGGGTTAGATTAAAAGGTTATTATCGTTAGAGTTACTCTTGCGGCGCTCTATAATCTCTGCCTTTCCCTATGATAGTCAGCTATTCAAAATATACGAATATAATAAAAAGAAACATGAAATACCGTCAATATTTATTCAGCTTGTTTTCAAATATGCTCGCTCTAAGCATCTCACAACCGCGTAAAACATATACTCGTAATTGCTAAAAACATTTTTAGACCCACACCGACTCCTCCCCGCGCGCTGTTCGAATTATCGCTGCACGATTGTTAAACATTATTACGTTGGGTGTTGTTTAATAGAAACAAAAATATCTGGCGGCGCGCCTCGTGTTTGATCTCGAGGTGTTCGCCCGTCGAGCGCGATTAGCCCTCTCTCAACGTATAATCAAATGTGCCTCGGGCCGCCCGTACTACGACGCCGAACGACCTTCGCCACTGCCTCGCGTTGCATCACTGCCTCTTTATCACATCTGGAGAAATGTACCTCTGAAAAGCCAGAAATGGATGTGGTGTAAAGTCATGTATCCGCAGCAGGCGTTTAAAAGGCGGCCAGTTGAATGGAGCAGCGGGCAGCAAGCCTCTCATTTGGCCGCCATTTGTCGGCCATTTCGGTGCACCGATCATAAATGGAGCCGCTCCGGGTCACGTTAACATCTCGGGAGAAAACGTGAAAAATCACACTTCGCCGCGTTCAATTATCAATAATCTGCCTACGAGCGCCCGATGGCATTACAGGGTATTATTTTATTGATCTCCAAGTAGGAGTGTAGCCGCTGGGAGAGTCTTCGGTGGGTGTTCTCGTGTACTTTGTTTTGTATCTGTATGTTTTGACTAAACTTTTATTTTTGCTTGTAATTAACAGAAACCTATATATCCATTACTAAAACAAACACCTCCTAATTTAGTTTAGAATCCTGAGTAGTCAGATACCAATCCAAATTTTTAAATTTCTTTACAGTACCTAGAATTACACACTTGAACGACGCTGTACGACTTATTCTTTTCTACAAGAAAATATTTTGTTACCCGTACAAACAACACAGTGTAGGTAGAGCATTTTCAATTGCATAATCTCAAATTACTACACTTACTTATAAGCTTACTTATATAATATCAGTTATACCTAACTAAATTTATATCAAAGTAGTAAGTTATTTAAGCAAACTTCAAACGAACCGAGCTGAAGCTAATAAGCCTCGTTTACGGATAAATTAATAGCGAAATGAGCGTGAATGCAAAGCGAAGCGCTGGTTATGCCCGCAGCGTGGGCTTCAACCTGACTTTGTCTAGGACTTGGGCGCGATAAAACTTTATCTATCTATGCGTCTCTGTCTTTTAGCAGGTGTGTGAAAGGGATAAAAGAAGGTAATATCGGTTTAGCTAGTCAGGGCTTCGCAGCGTCGACAACACGGATACTTAAGTCCCGCTCAGGGCGTCAGAGCTGTATATCAACCAGGTTGAAGGGTGATCTCCAGAAATTACACACTGGCTGGTTGGCTGGCCCGCCGCTAGTGGGCTAGTGATTTATTTATTTCACTTAAACAGCGCTGTAAACATCAGCTGATCGCTTTACTGCGGCGGCGTTGGGACGAGATGGCGCTTGCTGAAGAATTGCGGTGACTCTATAGAGGTGGTCAATTGGTACGTTTGGGTAATTAATTGTGTAAGTAGTAATAACGTAATTGTGGGAGCATCTAACTATTTTTGGAAATAGTCCGAATTATCTATAAATCTCTATTGTTCTGAGTTGTTATTTTTTTCTATGAACATTTGTATAAACGCTCTCTGTGGCATCTAGTTTATACAATTGTAAAGGAAACAAGGGTAATAAAAGTATAGGTACAGCAAGTTATTAAAATGTTATAGAAGTGATATTTAACTAACATCTTGATGGTAATTACTTTTGGGAACATCTCTTGGCAGACTCGCCGGCGCGGCTAAAAAGAGACAGAACTACAAGAGAGATAATAGACAGAACCTATTTCGAAAACTTCAGTTTCAACTATCTTTTTTTTTTTATTGTAGGTACTGGTGTAGTCATAGTATTACGATAAATTGCATAAATTATATATTGATTCCAAGGTATACAAGCCAGAGTGAAATTGTCTGATTCTAGACGTTGCTCGTCTAGAACGATGTTTCATCTACAGTCGCATCGTCGCTGAAATAGCCTGTAGATAAACGCAGTTCTAAGCAAAATTCGTTCAGTCTCAAGGTTGGACAGTAACAGAAAGTGAACAAAAGTAAAGACACGATGAGACTGACATTCAAGAGAGTTTTGATAATTATTGCTCATCAAAAAGGATTTATGTCATATGGTAGACAAATAGGCAAGCGAGATATCTGATGGAAAGTGGTCACCGCTGCGTATGGCTATTAGCCACACCAGGACCTCAAGTCCGCTAATTTAATAATGCCGCGATTGAATTGTAATTAGATCGCAATCGCAGCTTAAATGCAATCTGACACGTATTTGGTGTTCTATTACTGTTACTAATTAATGGCTCGATTGAATTGTAATTTGATCGCCATTGCAGCAGGCTGGTTTACGCTATTGTGATCCAATTACCATGCAATCGATTAAGTAAATTAGCGGAATCGAGGGCCAGCACCAATGTATTGTCCACCTCTAAAACCCCGTAAAAACGTTGTTCTAGAAGCAGATCCCCATGGAGCACTATCTAGAGCCAAGCCTAATAGCCCGTCACCGCATGCAAACCGGACAGAAAACGCGTACGCATCGTACCCGCGCACAGGAACCGGACACAAAGCGCGCAGTCTGTTTATAAATAATAAAATAAACTTTCAGCTATAATTAGTATAGAAACCAAAGTTGCATATACATTTACGACACGTGGGATAATCCACAGACATTGAGCTATTCAAAATACTTTACAAATTGTAATGTCGTCAAATCAATGCCAAGGCATAGGATTGTTTCTATTTACACGATGCCAATCATGAATTGGCTTATGGGAACTTTTTTTCGCTTGTGGAAATCGATGTTCTATAAAGTCAAAAACAGCATTCTCTACAAACCACATAGTCAATAATATATCAAATAACTTTCAACAGTTTTTCTTTTTACAACATTAACTCAACATGCGGTGCTAGGGAAGCCAATTATTCCCAATCAAAATTGTGTGAGTAAACATTAAACTAAGCTGAGGCTCTAATGAGCTTCTTCTAAGATTAACGCCTTCAGTTTGACGTGATGGATGGGATGTGGAAATCTGTTTGATTGGCCGCGGGATCCCGGGCACACACCGGCACACAAACATACTACAAGAGACAAGTTCAAAGTGAGTATGTATGATGGCGCTGCTTTCACAGCAAACCAACTTTATTTTCTCGTATCATAAAAGAGCAGAATTAGTTCCGAATTCAGACACGTTCGTTAAGATCTTTTGTTGGTAGTTGCACGGTTAATAGCCTTTTTACAGACGTTCTTATTAGATTTGTCATAATGGCTCCTCGGCCTGAATGATTTACGATGGGCCGCTAAAATGATTGTTCTTCCAAATTAGAAGGCGTTAATCTGGACTTTAGGATTATGTTTTTTTAAGTAAAGAAAATGTTAATATTATGTTCTTTACTTTATCAAGTTTAGTCAGAGATTAGCTGGTGGTCAGAATACATCACATCCACAGAGTAAAAAAAAATGCCTGTCTAACCATGGAGGTAGCTAACTTTCCAATCTCTTTCGTAGGTAGCGTACGTCAAAGGCAAATAACAAGGAAATTGAAAAAAAAAAAATTGTCTCTAACTTATCACATAATTAGGTACCTCATCATCACAGCCCATAACAGTCCAATACAGGACTTGGGGCCTCTCCCACGAAAGGGGAGGTTATTGCCATAATCTCCACGCTTGGCAGTCGGATTGGAGACCGCAGTGTTATGAATACAACAAGGGAAAATGCTGCTGCCCATTTACCAGCCTATGGAGACTTTAGATCTTTTGCCTCGATAACACTAATCGCCTCGTACGACACCCACGAGTGTAAGGGGTTGGTGCTATTCTACTCTGCCGGACACCAAACGGCCAATTGGGTAGGTATCTACGGATATAAACAGGTGCATGCTTATGATATATCAGTTAACCCAATTACTAACGTAAAGCTTTATCGTACCGACATGGTGGCAGGGACGGTGATAAGTGACGATTTCCTCTAGGCGGGCCAGGGAAACTATTTTTGGAACCGCTCGTATCCACGCGAGCGCTCGCCTTCTAATGCTTGTCTTTTCTATCTCTAGCAACTTACCACGCGTGTGACCGAGAAGTTGAAACGGCTCGCGGGGAGGCGAGCATATTCGAATGAATCCTACATAGCGCCATCTAACGGAGCGTAGCATTAACTATTTATTGTTATAAGCTCGTGATTCCTTTGCGATTCCGACCGATTTCATAATATTTTCGTGAATTTTTCTTTTGTATGGTGTAACCGCACCGATCAATAACAATTCAACAACTTTAACATAGCATAAGTTAAAATGACGTCAACGAAAAGATAATGTTGCAGTGCATGTGCGGAGTTACGAGACGCCCGAGTACGTTACGAGTACAAGTGTGGCACCCTTAGCGTGAGGAATATCACGAGTAAGATTGTGTGGGTTCGCCTGCGCTGGTTGGTCACATGTAGCGTAAGCTCTAGAGATACCTATGTGAGAAATAAGTGCCTAAGAATGTCTTTATCCAGAAAGAAGTCAGAAAGAAGTCGCTGAGTCGGACGCGAGGGTTAACAGCCGACGCGAGGATGATGAAGAGGAGAAGAATGAGTATGAAAGCGTACCCTGGCAGAAGCCGGGATGGACGCTAAGAAGAGGATGATGTTGACGATGATAGTAAAACTTGAAAGATTCGGAAACTATCCACATTTTTAATCAAGAAATTATACTCGATAAGAATAAAGATATATATGGTCTACGAAAACGAAATTTATGCGAACTTACAAATTTTTTTGTTAACACTCAAGGTAACACAACATAAAAGAATCACAGACTAAAGAATACTTTATCATTACAAATCGGTCTGTATATCAAAATGTTGTTGACAATCCATCTATCCACACGCAGCGTTTTTTAATATCCATTACTGGTGCAAACAGCCCTCTCTGCATCACATGTTTTCTCTGAACGCTAAAACTTGAGTCTCTTTAAGACAAGAGGTATTTAATAAACAGGCAATAGGTATACTCCACCGTAGACTGCATAATTAACATGATCTTAGCGTTAATTTCCCGGCTGAGCTCCGTGCACGAGTGCCTGCCTTGACTGTGATACAGAATTTGACAGATCAGATAATTACAGTGGAGCGACTGACATCTGACCTCTACGTACACATCCAGTCGCCTGAATGTGCAGGTTTAATCACGATATTTCTTCACCGTTAGTGCATCGGTTAGTGTTCAACTAATATACATAACTCTGGAACTGGGGTTAGAACCCAGTACCTGTCCCTTACGAATCGGACCCCTTAACCTAGGCCATCCTAACCAACCTAGTAGTTAAATCATCATCACAGCCCGTAGCAGTCCACTGCAGGACTTAGGGCCTCTCCCACGAAGGGAGGTTATTGCCATAATCTCCACGCTTGGCAGGCGGGTTAGATCGCAGTGTTTAAATATTATAATGGAAAATGCTGCTGCCCATTTTCCAGACTACGAAGACTCTTGATCTTTTGCCTCGAAAACATTAGTCGCCTTGTACGACACCCATGAATGTTAGGGGTTGGTGCTATTCTACTCTGCCGGACACCACACGGCTAATAGGCTATAGTAGTTAAATATCTATTTATAATTAAAAAAAGTGGCATTTATTTTGTTTTGAGTAAGTAGTAGGTCTCATTATGTCCTACCCGCATGTAACCGCAGATTACACCTCCACTAACTCAGCTTAACTAATCCATACTACAACTATTTATTTATACCTACCTAACTGAACAGAAACCATAATATTATTAATTTTTATATCCCTACTTATAGCTACCTAAATTACATGAATTAACTTAGTTCTGATTTAATTTAAAAAATTACTCAGTCAACCGTTTAAAATGGCTACGTTTCGGGCATTTGTAAAGAAATTAATTTAAACCTATTTACGATGTGATACATTGAAACCAATTTGCCGCGTTACGCTGCTCACGCCGCGTACCCCTTTCCTCTATTATTGTGTCCCCTAATAATGCTGCGAACACAAATCTTTAACAATATGCTGACTTGACTTCGCGCCTATGCGACATGAGCGGTAATCGAGGGGGAAGCACCCGAATTCGCGTTTGTCATTCTACCCTCCGAAACCCCTAGCCCAACCAAAATTAAACCTACAGCACATTGCGTTAAAGACTAAACTTAATTACCAAATATCGGCAAGCGTCATGAACTTTATGGCATTTTAATACAGCCATAACATGACAATAATAGGGCAAATGTTTTGGTAAGCCATTAATAAATGGGATTACATCCCGCCGACCGCGACGAAACGACAAATTTTGTGACGAGCTTTGTTGTGCATAAACTTTTTTGGAGTTTCACTTTTAAATTTACAATAAGTTTAATTTGCTTTTTTTATTTTGAACATGAGACGAATCATAACGATAAATGTTTCTGTATAATACTATATTATTGTAGTGAAAATATACCTATTGTGAAGAAGAAGAAGACTGCGTTGGATACACAGTCTTCTTCAAGTTTATTTATATGACAGTTGCATGTTGGTTCGTCAATATAATGCTAATTTTTTTTATCAATAGGCTTGCATTGCACATGACAATAGTTACACCCGGATTTGATTTGAAGGTTTCGTATCTTCGGCTGCATCGCGGGATGATGGTCAAATATCAAATTATGAAGCAAGCAAGCACATAAAAGCTCGCATTTATGTAGTGTAGATATAAGACATAGGATTGCTTAATACTTATCAATCGAAGTCGATTGTAAAATAAATATAAAAATATTTCAATGCCAAACTGGGCTCATCAGGAAGTTAACACTTTATCTTCTAGAGGTAGGTAAATAGGTTTTACCAGGTAAATAATTCCCGACAGCGTAGAATTATAAAAACGAAATAGTCATTATAACCTGTTACAACGCTATAAAATTACCCATTCACGATCTTAACATGAGTTTCGCCGGTTTCGTGCATTCATTGTGTCACGTAGAGGTCTCTGGTTGACTTGTCACGTCAGAAAACAATCTAGTGTTTGCTCGCGCCGGGTGTAATGGGCGATTAGCCGACGCAGGCGCGGCACGCGATCGCTCGTACTACTCACGTGGCTTGCAGTTTACAAGCAACTGTAGCAAATTAGATGCAAGTATTGATCTGCGCTGCTATTGTCTAACTAACACGCTGAATATGAGAAGGTTTTCATTTTGATACGGTTCAACAAAGAAACGAAAAGTGCGATGTCTTCCAATATCGTTAAGTGATTATACTCAGCTTAACTGCAGGATTTTCTCGTAGTTTAGGTCCAGGAATTGAAACTGATTTTTTATGCGCTAGACAAACCGGCAAGCAGGCCTTGAAGTAGTCACCGCAGCAGTACCAGGGACGCCACCAATGCGCCAATGCAATGTGAAATTCTGTACTTAGACTGACAAACGCAACACCGTTTCCTAATTTGTGAATGTAGTAGATGCATTTCTCCGATATAGGTAGCTAGTGTTCTTAACAGACGAACCTGTAATGTAGCTTTTAGATATAAGTATAATTCAAGCTAAGCAAACCAAAACGGCTCCTTGAAAGCTTTTACAGCACGCAACATCAAACAGAGATCGCGCGTCCATAAGGCAAGGCAAAATAGCGCCAATAAAGAGCGAAAACCCAACAGATTTTATATGGGGGCGGCAATAAATTTCTCGCCGCGCTAGAGTAAAGTGTGAAGTGTTGTTAGCGTTATATTGCGCAAACGTGCGGTATTTATTTAAGAGGCACTAAGTGGCGCGCGCGCAGGGCACTCCGCAAGGAAATGGCCCAAAACTAATGTGGACATTACGCGCGCTGCGTAAACCCCCCTGATGGGCGAACCTACTCGCGGCTCCACAAACACGGAGGTGATTATACACACGGCAGCTTTAGTTTAATAATGTACAAATATAAAGTATACAAATGTGCTTAAAAAGTGCAATTTAAGAGCCAAACAGCTGACTTGATGGCGTTTCTACAATCGTTTGAGCAACAACAACATCTGTTCATCGCACTAGATTAATGAGCTGCGTTTCAAGCTAAGTTTCAAGGTGGTGCGGTTCTGACATGTATGAAGTCTGGATAGGTAACAACGAAAGTCAAATTTTTTATCGGATTGTGTTAACTTCAGCTGGTGTCGAGTCAAGACTGTACATAGTACGTGATGCGATTTTAAACACGAGCATCAATAAAATTTTAAATCAAACACAAAATATACTGTAGTAGTACTGGTAGTATTGTACTACTTGTGGTAATACTGTAGTACTATATCAGTTTTAAGTGTCTAATTTATATTCGGTATGAGTGTTTCAACAGTTTTTCTTATTGTATTCCATAGTCTATCAGCGAAGACCTGTAATTGGCTTTCTGTTGTGTAAGATTGTTAATATTATGTTGTTGGATAGCTGTTGGTCTTCCAAATAAAATGAAATAAAATAAATAAATAAAATAAATATCTACCACTTCGCAGACACAATATTATTTTAAAAAGCTTACTGCACATTAACAAATATAATAACCGTAAGTACCAATCCACTTTTAGGAAACCAGGAAAAAGAGCGTATCAATATTTGCGGGCACAGCAGTGAGGCGGCGGCGACCGAGCGCCCCGGGAAATGGACTAGAACCACCCTGGAAAACCCATTTGCTCAGCCCTTGTAGCGGTTGATTTATATAGCTCATTTGTTTTATTTCCGGCCAGTGTGTAACTTTAAATCTGGTGGAGTTATGAGCTGCCGCGCGAGAATCGAGTAATGGATGTGCGACATTGCCGTAGCGTGGAGGAGAAGTGCCAAAAAACTAACTGGCATGGTAATTGATAGTTATCGTTGGACTCTATTTTTGAACCGCTCGCCTCGAGATGGATGGTTTTCAATATTGATTTTCAGCATTAAAAGTTCAATATTTTGGTGCAAAAATAATGAATTTTTTATACCGAAAATGAATTAAAAACCATTCGATTCGCTACAAGCGGTTCAAAAATAGAGCCCCAGGTTTGAAAATAACAGTGAAAGCTATACTGGAGTACTAAAAACCCGATTGAGTTGACTGTAGGATTCAAACTTATTTTCCTTACTGAAGTAATTAATAGAATTACGAAATCATATTAGTTATTATACTTTGTAACTTAAAAAATTTCAAAAAAAGCCGATAAATGTGACTTTTATGATACATACCCCACCTCCTTCCACTTAAAGCTTACATGGCCACCACAGTCCACTTAATTTGCCTGCAGAATGCAACGCGCGTTACGCTAAATTTACCGCAATACACATTGTACCAGGAACGCATGATTGCGGCACAATTGCTACTGTTTAATTGACGGGGACTGACTACCCGCCGCTGACAACTTTATTCATTAATTTAATGAATTGCAGAAACTCGGGGACAGCACATAAACTATGCCGTTTCTTTATGTATTTTTAATAAACTCTTTGAGTTGTGTGTTGTTGTTGGTGAGAGTACTAAGCCCCTTATATGTCGTCCTTTTTGATCTCTCAAAAAAGCCGTCGATGATTTCCCTTCTTGACTTTCTGGCAAGCTTTGAAAAACTGTGTCCGAGCCTGTACTGTTGATGATGGGGGAACCGCCACAATCTGCCGTGCTGTAAGCAGACTATGCCTGATGTGCGTTTTACACAGACCACGGTACGACATGTGGTTGCTGGCCTATAAGGTGGGCTGTATCACAGTGTACCGTGCCGTCCCCAGACCATAAAAAATTACATGTTAAGATTTATTACTTACAGCAGAATTCGATCAAACTTGCCAAATAGCTACAAAGTGTTGTAAATTTCTTTTTTGCGTATTGGTGCAGTATTTTGGCTATTGACTATTGAAGTAGCACATACCCTGTAATTTGTTATATGCTTCTAATTCTTTTTTTTTTTGCTGTTTAAAATTTATTACTTATTGCAGAATTCTATCTACAGAGTAGTACTTCCCCTGTGATTAGGTAGTTTTTCCGACTTCCGTTTTTAGGTATCACCTCCATTTGCAACGTGAAGATTCCAATTTTTAATCATCTAAGCTAAAATCTACACTTCATGGTGCAGGAACATGCCTATATTAGAGCATTGGGAGCGGTAGACAGCAATACATGTACGTCCCGTGGCAATATGCTCTACGACGGCTCCATGGCTGTAATTATGGCATATTAGCAAGCATTATCTACTCGTATAGTCGCCGACTGCGATCAATTTGTTTCAATGTCCGTCGCCGACGACGTCTATTGTGCATACATTATAGTCGGTCTAAACAATGTTGACTGTCCACTGCCTATGAACAATGCTCGCGCTATGTAGGTACTGGTAAGTAGACGAATGTTTTAAATTACTCTATGCGTGTGTACGTTCCCAGTGGCTGCGACCGGGAATAAAAGTTCTGTAACTGCTTCCAACCATAATAGCGATGCTACAACAGTTGCGCATGCGGTCAAATAAATGTATTAAATAAGTTTTTTTTGCTCGCCGTCTTACCTGGTAAATGTAAGTAATTAAACCTGAACCTAAAGAAAACTAAAAAGTTAATCTATTATTATTAACCTTCATCTAATATTCCACAGCCAAAAAAGATCGCCACCATGAAGGTAGCTAACTTTCCAATCTTTTTGGTAGATACATTATTAGAAATATATTGAGCCAGCCAACGGCCTCGTCATTGCCGTTCAAAAGGGAGAGATCACATATTGCTGGATGACCTGCATGACGGCATCACAAGAACAGGCCGGACAGTCTATCCAACCACAACAGTACTTGTTCCGTAGCCTAATGATGTTACACCAGTCACGGCAATAAAGCGGATCCTTTTATTGAAGAGCCTGAGTTAATCCCAGGGACCCTATTTTTGAACCGGTCGCATCGAGATTGTAGTTTTCAATTTCTCTGCGTCGCATGATGATTTAATATCTTGATGCATGACGCTGGTTTTAGCTTTTTTGGAGCCATTCGCTTTTGATATTGCCGATTGCCATGCTGAAATAAGTAGGTATTCAATTTTGAAAACCGTTCGGCCCGAAGCGAGCGGTTCAGAAGTAGGCTCATGACCCTAGTGTTCCTGTCATACGTCTTTCTTTTATGAGGTCGAAACGACAACGGGGTGGCGCTCGCTATATTAGTACTCTGACGGACATTTTAAATTAAATAATGTAATTTAATTTTAAAATGCTCAGATTTGTTGTCGACGTAACATTTCAATCAACAAAATAAATTATAAGCCGTTTATTAAATTACAAACGGCTAGACCTAGTTTCAATTTGATTATCTTGTGCCTATCTACGGCATACATCTAATAAAGAAACTACCGCTTACTTGTCTAATTATGGTCGGCAGCAATGCCAATAATAATAATCAGTTAATTTTACTATCAAACCAATAAGGAAATAAGTAATATAGTGGCACCTCACGATTGTTTCGTTAAGAGCAGCCGGTCCGCGGTTAGCGCTCGGCAGTCACACAATAGATGGCGAACATTCCAATTATTTAATAAAATAATTATCTTGGCGGTAATCCGCCTTCACCATGATCCAGGATTTGGCTGATCAGGTAATTACAGTGGAGCGACTGGCATCTGACCTCCGCGACCCAGCTACGAGGGGAGCCTGACCAGATTGGATAATGGTTACACATTCAGTCGGCTGAATGTGCAGGTTTCATTACGATGTTTCCCTCATCATAAGAACATCGGTTAGTGTTCAACTAATGTCCATAACTCAGAAAAGAGTAAAGGGATTCGAACCCGTTGCCTCTCGCTTACGAGTCGGATACCCTAACCGCTTGGCCACCGAGGCTCCTACGCTCAATTATTTCGTTCCGAGCAGCCGGTCCGCGGTTAGCACTCGCCAGTCGCACAATAGGTGGCGAACATTCCAATTATTTAATGAGAAGACATAATAAGTTGCTCGCGGTCAGCCCTAAGGTTTGCTAATGGTACGAATTACATTATTGCGTGGGAGTTATTAACTGGGAGATATAATAAGGGTTGTTTGTCGACGTCGAGTTAAATGTGACTTATACTCGATATTGCCTCCACCGCTCGTTAAAGCTCCTTTCGGAATATCGGATATAAGGTTAACTGGAAGAAATCCCAAAGTGGGATGAGCATGCCTTTGCAATATCTATTTATTATCTTTTGTTAGTATTATTTATGAAGCAATAAACAGTTTACAAACATATACACATACTTATTTTCCAGTAATTTTTTTAAACTACTATTTTGGAATGATAACAGCCATTCTGATGGTAAGCGGTTACTGCAGCCTATGGACGTTAGCAATAACACACCCTCAACAAAACCTCTTTTCTCGTGTATGTTTACCTGAGAAAACCTTTTTTACCCCTTTCTTGAAGAACTCCATGTTGTACTCTTCACGGAAAACCTCTCCAGGGAACTATCAATAGGCCAGCTGCTAGGAAGTTAATATTATGTTATAGTCATTTAAGATAACTGTGAGAGCTCGGTGGCCTAATGGGGGTCCGATTCGTAAGCGAGACGTACCGGGTTCGAATCCCAGTGCGGCCATGTACCAATGGCTCTTTTATTAATTAGGTACATTAAACACAAACGATGCTCTTACGATGAGGAGCATCATGATGAAACCTGCACATTTAGGCGACTGAATGTGTAACCGTAATCCAATCTGGTCAGGTTCCCCTGTTAACATACGAATTCGGATGGCAGTCGCTCCACTGTAATTACCTGATCTGCCAAATAACGGATCATGGTGAAGGCGGACCCCGAGCCCTCGCACGCGAGAGCACAACCGAGAGATTAACGCTAAAATGATTATGCTATGATAATTTCCTCAACTTAGAAATGGATATTAGATGAGGACCAAGTAATGCTAAAATTTAAAAGTAAGGTATGAATGACAAGGAAAATAGATAAAGATCATAATTTCAGATGTCCACGATCAATCAATACACTGTGACTATCAATGATGAGAAATACATTATTTTATCATATTGTAATTCTGCAACAATGACGTTTACTTTTGGCTTGCTTCGCTGGCACGCCACTGCCTGGGATACGCGGGATTGCACACGCATTTATTAGATTTTTGTTTATCCTCTTCACTTTTAAATAGCCAGGTATTTGAAGGCCATTTCACCTGTTGATACCATAGATTGATCATACCTTCAATAAAGCTTATTTTTTATTTTGATGGCACAGGATAATACTAATAGGCTAACACTCGCTGGCAGCTCACATTCTTCTGAAAATCCTGAGATACTTCGTTAAATCATCACCATCGTCCTAGCGCTAATCGGCTTCTGCCAGGGTCCGGTTTCCTACTCATTCTTCTGCAATTCGCCCGGTTTGAGGCATCTTCGCGTCGTAAGCCGTTGGTTTTCGCATCCGACTCTGCGATGTCAATCCATCGCTTCTTGAGTCGCCCACGGGGCCTCTTTCTTTATACCGGCAGATTCAGGCACCTATTTTCCACACAGAGAGAGACTTCGTTTCCTATACCTATCTATACCTACACAAGTAGACATAAAAACTTAGATAAACGTAAATACGTTGCCCACAAACTCTTCCCCTACCGATGGAAGGCGAAGGGAGCTGCGGTGTGGCGGTGCGGCGACACAATAGCCACCGTCTGTCCGTCTGTCCGTCATCATTAGCACTAATAACTCCATGCATAGCCGGCCGTAGATCGCGAACCTCCTTGCGGTTTGCGGAGGAAACGTTCTTGCCTTCCCAATAGCTACAGTGGCGACTCTAGGAATCGAGTACTTTTTAAATGAAAAGCAAGTAAATTGTCAGGAGTAAGGAATAGGGAAGAATGTAATTTAAAACAATTAATTGCACCTTGAGACCGCTTTCCGACTCATTCTCTCTCTCTTGGGCATCCTCGCGTCGTAAGCCAATTGATTAATTATATTAAAAAAGATATTTACAATATTTACATAATACAAAAATATAGTAACAAGTATATATACACATTAAAAAAATACACAAAAACTAAACTTAATAAAAGATAAAAAATTTGCCCAAGATCGCCAGTAACCGGGGAAGTGCCCAGAAGGCTGGCCGCATTATTCCGCCGATAGCGAGGCTAATTCTCTGGCCGAAGTAGAGGCCAGCCTTCTGGTCATTAGATGTATCGGCCAGCCTTCTGGGAACTTACCCGGTTACTGGGGATCTTGGGCAGATTTTTTATCTTTAATTGATTATTACTTACTAATATTTAATATGATGATCTAAAATGAGTCTTGGTTCTTCATTGTAGAACAGTACGATAATTTTGAAGCAAAATCAGTTTTGAGACACACTATTGACACAAAATAACACTTCCTTGACTTCTACGTCTCAGTACGTACCTGTGCCATTCTAAACATTCTATCGTTGAACGAGCGGTTGCGGTCAGCGTGATGCCGATCGCCAATACAAAATGTTTGGGATGCCTTTGCTCAGGGGCTGCTATTCGATGGCGCAGGAAGTGGCAACTATTGACACGCAATATATAATTTTGTAAGAAATAATATACCAGATACTACGGCCATGTACTAGTTTTAATTTACCACAGGTATGTGGTATGTAATTCACATCGTGGCAATGGATTCTAATATGTACGGCGTAGGTCAGAGCCATTTGGAGTAGATTTTGCCTACGTTTGCGTATTCTACCGCTTAACGCTGTTTGTTTCGAAGAATGATTTGATATGCCTTCCACAGCCACCACAGAGCAGGAAAAAATTTGCCAGGATATAGAGAGGCTTTTGATGGATTCTTCATACAAAAGATGCGTGCCGGGTCAGTATAAAAAAACAATGAAGTCTCCTTAATTTTCTGTCAGCAGCAAGTAGTAAGGCCTGGTGTATCGATATTTTCTCATGTCTATTTTCTGATATACTGTAGGTGTTTATCAGGTTTCAGTGCTGAGCCCTTACATGTTTGTATAGGTAATTCTGTATATCCGTGGCAGCCTTAGCTTGAGAGATATCGCGAATAAGGTCGAAGAGGTTAGCCAGCGCTGGTTTGGTCGCGTATTCCGTAAGCCCCAGGGATACGTGGTAAATAGATGCCTAAACCTGCCTGTAACAGGAAAGAGGTCCCGCCAGAGGCCCAAGAAGCCAACGGCTTACGACGTGAGGATGCCGAAGATCGGGCAAAGTGGAGACGAAAAATCCGGATTTGACCGCTCGGATAATAATAAATGATGTAATGAGAATTTTTGTTATGTCATTATCATCAACACCATACCAGCGTATGATGATAATCACAAAATAACAGCGCATTTCGTCATTATATTGCATTAGACAGTTCGGTACAGTGAATGGCAGAGTGGACATAGCGGTAGAGTGGTCATTTCGATAGAGTGGATATTTTAGTAAAGTGGACATTTAAATAAGAGGTTCTAATAGTTGCTATAAGTAGTGGACCTTTTGACAGTGAACCATGTGAGCAGCGGCTCTTAGCATGCGACCCCTTTCCTTAATGTCATTATGAAATTAGAAATAGTCCAAGTTATTTAAAACAAGAACAATTAAATATCTTAAATCTTACAGTGTTTCTTATTGAAATTTATTTTCCTTCCTTTATTAAAAACAACATACAAAAATAATAAACTAAATAAATAAACTTAATTATGTAACTAAAATTAAATTAACCTACAACCCTAATCTAAAAATCTAAATATACAAATATCCCCCAGATCGCTGCCACTGTTGGGAAAGGTGCCCATGAGGCTGGCTGCATCCCCCCGCTGGATGGCTATCCCTATACTTTGGCCGATTGAAATTTCAGTTTTGGCATTTTGGCTATCTAGTAGTTGTAGAAAATCGACACGAATAAAATGGAACGTAGGAAGTGAAACAACGTGGTCTCTATCTACCCCTACGGGGAAAAGGCATAACTCATAGAGAAAAAATATATATCCAGGAGACTTGACGTTAGTAGATATGTTAGTATGTACAGTTAGGTAATAATAAAACAGCGCGATTCAATTTAGCCCAACGCCAACGCATGATAAATGTTTTTCTTTGGCCGCAACTAGGTAAAACAACTGCGAAGGCACGTGGTACGAGCAAATTTGCAAGAACATGGTTACGAACCAAGATCCCTAAGAACTGTTCGGTAAGAGGTGATTTATATCATATCGCCATTAAGGAAACCCTTCAGAGCTTCTCTCTGAGGATTGCGCGGGTTCTTTCGTCTCCTCCATGAATTAGTAACAAATATCCAAATGTTTATGTGTGATTAAGCTATGTGATGAGACTATAAATGATGACTATGTAGTTTCCTACCAGCGTACGTTCCAGTCCAGTGTTGATCTCGTTTAGGGCATCGTGACGGTTTTTATCGAATGAACAGGACGAACCCACGAAGTGAACCATAATGTAATCTTAATCCGGCTTCACAGGTTTGCCAAACCTCGACAAGCTGTCTCAAATCCAAACGTGTGATACCACAATACCCCTATTGCCCCTATAAACCCACTTGGGTTTTGCTTGACTTGTGGAGTGGAGGATTTGCCTGCGCTCGCTACCGATCCAATGATCCGATCGAGCGTCGGGTTTTGACACAAAAGTTTGTGGGTAACTAGTTTTCTTTTTTGCATTAGACGGCAGTCAAACAACTTAGCGGGCTATCTGATGAAAAGTTATTACTGCCACCTGTGCGTCATCAATGCGTTGCCGTGAAGACTAAAATGAAATGCCTCATGCCATGCCTGTAATTACGCTTGCTAGCTTAAATCGTTCAAAGAGGAACACAACAATGCAAACATTGTTGCTTGGCTGCAGAAATAGATAAGGCAGTTATAAGTAGGTACTCACCCAGACAGGCTACTCAGTCTTAACAGAGTACTACCATCTGATAACGCACTTTTAGAGGTGAGTGTAGTGTTTGTATTGAAATGGTGGTGGATAGCTATCTTCTAATTATTTAGTACTTCCTCTATTAAACAAGTAGGTACCCACTTCGCTACTAAGTATATCATCTAAGTCAGAAACTTATTTTCTGGAAGTAAAAATTGAACAGTGCTGATAATAGAGCATGATGTGCTCTATTATCACAATAGTATTTCTACTCGACAGTAGATGGCGGATACATCGGAGTAAATTAGCATGTGTCAAAGTGTATCCGAACAAAGAACGAATAAAAATCAAAGTCATTCATTCAAAAATGACATTTGCATCTTGTCAACTGTCTGTCAATGTCATGTTTATGACTTTCCGAGTTGATTTTATGTTTTGAGTAAAAATAACCTTAAAAAGTTCAAAAAGTGTAAATTGATTCCTAAAATTTATGAGCATGTCTTTTTTAAGAGCTACTTTATTTACTAGATTATCTAAGTTAGACATTTCTTTAATTTCTAGACGGTTCTTGCAAAACTCGTTGAACTTAGATGATCATAATCTTCAGAAATATCTTACTTCTTTACTCATAGAACATGAAAACCTTCTCTGTAAGCATAGAAATTCCGTCGACAACCAAAGGCTACGTCAAATTAAGCCTATTGTTTTCGTCTTAGAACAGAGAATATGTTTGCATGAAAATATAGCATCCCTAAAAGAACTCAGAAAGAAAGAAAATCAAGATGAAGAAATTATGGAAATGGTGAAAGAAGAAGCCCAAATATACTTGAAGCGTTTGAAAGAAGTCGATAGCGAACTGAGTAACGTTTTGGTGGAACCATGTTTATCTGAAGGAGGAGTAATGTTGGAAATCACAGCAGGTGCAGGTGGTCAAGAAGCTATGCTCTTTGCAAAACAATTGTGTGATGTTTACAGAAGATATGCAGAGTATAAGGATTGGGAACTCGATATCGCGTCAATTGAAAAGTCTGATATTGGGGGTGTAAGGAAAGTGTCGCTACTGATATCTGGTTTAGGAGTACCAGAACTATTAAAGATGGAAGCAGGTGTACACAGAGTGCAAAGAGTGCCTACTACAGAAAAGGGGGGCCGAACTCACACAAGCACTGTGTCAGTAGCAGTATTACCTCAACCCACGGAGATAGAGTTGGAGATCCCTGAACGTGACATACAAATAGAGACAAAAAGAGCCAGTGGGGCGGGAGGTCAGCATGTGAACACGACAGACAGTGCAGTCCGTATTACTCATGTCCCCACTGGAACAGTAGTCGACTGTCAGGAAGGCAGGTCCCAGATCAAGAACAAACAAATTGCAATGCAAAAACTGAGAACTCTTCTCATGGAAAAGCAGCTTCAGGAGCAATCTTCAAAAATAAATTCCGAAAGGAAATCTCAAGTGAGGCAACATAATAACAGTATATAAATTAATATAATATTCACCCGTCATGTCCCGGCGACACAATAGTGGGTTGTGAAAACAATTGATAACAATAGATTAGCGGACTTGGGATGTGAGCGCTTAATAGCTTTATGATTTATATTTTTTTAAATAGCATTACGATTTCACGTTTTTAGTGAGTGACACATTAGTGTTCACTTTAATTCAACTACTATAATTATTTCCTTTCAGGTTGGTAACAGTAACAGAAATGAGAAAATTCGGACTTACAATTATCCTCAAGATAGAGTCACCGAGCACCGTGAAGGTGGTGCATCATACAGTCTAAAGAGCTTTATGGAAGGCTCGGAGCAATTGGACACATGCCAGGAGTCCTTACTGCGTCAACAACGATACATTAACCTCATGAATGACATTAAAGAATTCACCATGAAATTAACTGAAGATAAAGTGAGCTCTAATAATTAATTGGGTATGTTAAAATTATTTGTCTTTATGTGAATATAATTCTTGTTGTAGCATATATTTATTTATTGATAATTATGTTGGAAATGTAACTGTAAATTATTAGTAAGCTTTCAAGAAATATACTTTTGAAATGAGCATAATATAAATTATTACTTATTTATTTATTCTTGCTTCCTAAATAAATAAAACAGTAGTCATATAATAAATATTTATTTTAGCATCTGAAATAAAATTATAAGGAAAACACATCTACTACAGTACATAATGACAGATTTAAAACACTAAATCTAAATAGTATTATTTAATTAAATCAACAAGGGTATGTAGTATTTCAGTAAACATTCTTTAGTTTCCATCCCAGATAATATTTTTAATCTTTGCTAGGACGGAATAAACATCAACCATTTATTACATAAAATAATAAAACAAATGCATAATACACACATTTATAAATTGCTAACACAATTTACTTGCAAAAGCTATCTATCAATTTATTTGGTAACTGTTTCAATATTATTTTTCTTCTTTCCAATTCATTACCTACCTATTACTCGTCCATATATAATATAACTTAGCCTTCTCATTATTAATATTAAATAAATTTTGATATGAACAACCACATTATACTGCCTGAAGTTCTGGCACCTTGGGAGCATACTCTTTTAATAAATAAACTATTCATTAAATACAAAACATGAAGATTTTTTTATATAGGTACTAAATTGTGATATGTGATAATGACATGTAACTATTACTTTCTTATAAATTTATAAATGCACATAAAATCTGAATTATAATTTAACAAAATATTCTAAAGCGGAGCTAGCCATCTATCTTTTAGGTACAAATAGGTCCTAACAATATGTTTTGTTTATTCTTCTCTTATAAATTCAACTATTTCACACTAAAACAAAAAATTACAATATTTTGCTTAGAAGAAAACATTTATGCCCCCTATGTTGGTTAGTTACACATGCACAAAGTCAGACTGCACTGAATAAAACTGCACGGCAGCAGAGCATTTGTATTGTTATAGTGAAGTTGTATTAGATATACACCCTATAGTTTGAACTGTAAGGTGTGACAGTTTTTTTACTAACTAGCCAGGTTTTTACCAGTCTTGCCGCGTCGTGTAGTTCTGCTTAGTGCGTTTATATATACCTAAAATTTATAAAAAGTGCTTTACAACCAATAATATATTTACAACAGACCAGATGATACTGCAGCGCAGGAGACTCCCTCTGCCGCACATATCAATGTTGCTTTCCTGAAACACGATAGAAATATTGTTATTGTTATGTTAATACCAGGCGCGACTAGGTCCTTTATCGTAAAAATTTTGAGCTTTACATGTGATTATGTAAGGAACGACATTCAAGGCAAGCAATTGCACGATTTCGTCCAGTCTGGTGTGTAGTGGGTACTTCCGTGGCAGCCTCGTCATGACAGATATCGCGATTTGTTTTGTGTATGGTACAGCGTACGTCCTGTTATTTAGTATATATGTGAGAAAAAGTGCCGGTATCAGAAAACAGTACCCGTAGGCTAACGGATGCGACAGTTAATGACTTACGACGCGAGAATACTTTAGACGGGTCATAGTGGAGCAGGATTAGTAGGAAGGCGGACCTTGGTTGAAGCCAAGATTAATAACTAGGATGATGATGATTGAGAAGCCAGCAATGAATAACTAAGTGAAATGGTGCTAAAAAATGTATGTCAAAAATGTGACGATCGACATTTTTCCGAAAATATAAAGCGACTCGCCTCCGTATGGTTCCTAATGCAGGAGTTCGGTTGTTTCCTGTACAGCGGGTGCATATGCTTGAGGCACGGCAGTGACTCGTTGTAATTCACTTCAGTGGGGTCCACGGACAGGACGCTGTCCTCTCCACGAGGACAGAGGGCGTCCACCACCACTAACAACATGTTGGTGTAGTTGACCAGTTGGACAAGAAAGGGCCTCTTGCATTCGCTCATTGGTTTGGTTAACTTCTCGTTTAAGTTGTTGTAGTCCAGTTGGTACAGGTGCATCTCCCTATCACAGGGCGTTGGTCTCGTGCGGTTTATCAGCACTAGTTTCTCGAAGTCCCGTTCCACCACCTTGGACACCTGCTTCGGCATGTAGTCGTACGCATCTTCTTCGCTCTCGTAGTTCTGATATGCTGTTCGGAAAAATTGCAATGAGTACAGTTTATGGATATGTGACGTTGTAAGAAAAATAGATACATGCGAGAAAAATAAAGGTTGTAGTAAACAATACTTTAAGAAATGAGTTATGAAGTAATAAAAAAATGAAGTAGCTTGTTATCACAGACTGACGTCGCGTATCTATAAATTGGAGATTTAAAATAAAAGATTTATATGGAAATTCAGTCAGGATCGAATTGATTAAGGCACATTTAGGTACTTATCAAATAAATAGGTATAAGTAAGCAAGACTATTGAATAAAAACATTGACTTTTACCATGCAGACAAATACAAAGTAGGTAGGGTACTATATACAAGTGATACAATATTGACGATCTATTTAAATATTTAGGACACGCAAATCCTGAGACTGGATTCACTAGCTCTAAGTATTTCTAATGTTTTCAGTACAATATGTTCAGTTGATCCATCCGAATTTGGTCACAATTTGCGAATAATAAAATGGCAGTCTAAACATGCACATTCCGAGGGATTTTGGTCTAAATTATTGAAAAGGAAATACGGCACTGGTTTATAAATACAAAGGTAGTGCCCACGCACGACACGACTACTGTGCTCGCTCTAGAACTCACCAGTGGGTGTAACATATTCTGAAAACAAGATGGAGCCATTACTACATTCGGTACATAGTTGACTACATCCAATTGTTGACTCCGTAAGTTAATTTTGATTGCTAAGACTTTCAAGATGCTAAATAGTCCTTGGACGTGATATCGTCGAGCACTCGCATGCGCTCAAAATATACCAATTTGATTTATAGGATTGTTCTCTAATTGCAAATCTAATTGTGCACACATAGTTCACTAAGACATATAGTTCTAATTTTTATACATATTTAAGGTTACAGTCCATAAATCCTTAAGATAATGTATCCTGTGTACCCTTTTTGTATCCTTCATGGACTCCTTTAGCTACTGTGTTAGGAAAAAAACTGTGAATGTGTTTCGGTTAGTAAGTACTTAAAGATATACTTCCAACAATTCATGCACAGAAACATCAATAAGCGAGTAGCTGTTTCTGGCTGGATACTGTTCAATAGATATTTGTGGCAGTTATGCAAAAGTATTTCACTTGGTGGCTAGTGTGCTCGTTGTCATGCAAAACAGCACAAATCATGCTGACAACGCCCAGAGCAACATCAACCATTGTTACTATAACATCGTCAGTACAGTCTCATAACCATATAACATCTCTTCAGTTCAACACATCGAATTTCATCATCTAAACTTCGGGGCTCTATTGTAAAAGCATTGAACACTCACCGTCGTCAAAGGAGTAGCTGGAGGCCTGCGCCGAACCTACTGCAATGGAATTATATATCCATACCGTTGTCGCCAAAAACCACGCCATTACAAGTCGGAAATTCTCCAGGGGCTAGAAAATAATATTCCTTCTAATATTATAAATGCGAAAGTTTGTAAGGATATGTTTTGATGAGTGTTACTCCTTCAAGCAAAATTACTAAGCGGATTTTAATTAAATTTTGCAGTAATATAGCTTATAGCCCAGAATATCACATAGATTTTATCCCGAAATTAACTGAATTTTACGCGGACGAAGTAGCTGGCAAAAGCTAATAATCGTGGACAATTCAAACATTGCCGTCTAGCCCTAAACTAAGCAATATAATTATTCTCATTATTAATAATTATAATTAATTGACATTTTCATCATTATATCGTCCTTACCGTCATCAACATAGAAGCGAAATTAGTCGTTTTCTTTTCTCTAAAACAAACGGCTTGATAGTCTACTAGATGCACTGCTTTGTACACCTCTTCATCCACTAATTTCAGCATGACGTCTGGTCGGACCTGGAATAACATTAGCTTTTAAGGAACTTGTTCTTCAGGTGTAATTCTGATTCTTGTTATGCATATGTTTACCTTTCCAAAGAACTGGCCTGTTTGGTTAGCATCCTTACTGACAACTATCCAGCCATTGCTATCCACTAAATAGCACTCCCAGCTGTCGTGTAGACATGTCATGCACTCCTTGTTGTGTTCGCACTGAAAATTTAACCAATAAAGGTGTGAAGAGGGTATGTACCTATGGTCATTCTTTTACCTATTTTAACCACCTTGCCAAGATGGGACGATGGGTACCCCATTCTATATTATCTAATTCTGCCACCAAGTAGATATTCCGCCTTCAAACACAACCGCCTTCCTCACAGTGAAAACTGGTCTCCGAGATAGGAAAGAATCCCGTGCTACTGAATATCTCAAAACCTCCTATGGTTCAAGCAATACATAGGTAATTGTAATTATTTGTGTTTTAACTTAGTTCATTTTTCACTCTGCTTATGTTTGGAGGGAGGGAGATTGGCGTACAAGAGAGAAGAGTGGCGATTGCTCCACTGATAAGGCTTACACTCTTAAATATAATATTATTAATATTATTATTATAGTAACATGGAACAAAATATAGAATCCTAGATGTCACGGGCGTCAGTCACCACTATCCATCAAATGGCCCTAGCCGCTCTAGGTATCCATTTATTCAATACACTTGAAAGGAAACCCACCGACGACGTAATGTTGTCGAACCACTCGCTGAGCCGCTCGTGTTTGAACTGGAACCCTATCACCGCCGCCGGCGCCTTCTTGTGCCCGTCGCCATGGAACACCGCGTGGGAGGCGGTGACCATGGCCGAGGTGACGTTGAGCGGCGTCTTGTCCGTACTCATGTCGACGCTGTAGACGTAGCTGAGGGCGTCCACGGCGTGTTGCTCCACGGCCCGTCGGTACCACACCTCGTCTATTGCGCGCGGGTACTGCTTGCCGAACTCCGCTCTAGAACGAATTTGAAAGGGGTTGATGAGATGGTGGAGATTCTCAAGGGACTGATGAGATAATGGAGCTCTCTCGGTAGCGCGGTCTCTGTTTCGGTATGTCTCAGAATCGCCTATTCTGGATCCCATGGGAGGCTTGAATATGGTCGCGCTCGTTCTTTTTAGGGTAGACCTCTCGGGGAGACAGCATTGGACCTAAGAGTGTAGGTGCAATGTCGCTATTACAGCATCTTATCTCAACCTCAACCCCGGGTCAAAGCAATTCTCCATCGATGTAAACGAATTGAAATATTAAAATTATTTGTGATTTGTAGATAAATAAATAAATAAATAATCCATTTATTTCTCCACAACAACGTATACATAATATTTTTTATGAAAGTAGGTACATTATTAACATGTTGGATACATATACATATTTGTGGGGACTGGTGCCCGAACCAAGGGAAACCTGAGCTACAGGTCACCAGGTCTCCACCCCAGAGCAAACTGTTTATGTTGTATGTAAACTTATTATGTTTCATTAAAATAAATTAACAATGAGCAAGCTATTTACAAATTTGTACTTATAACAAATGAAGAGAAATTTAAAATATAGTAATAAGAAATATAAATCGTTTTAAGGAGTTATTTGCTTACAAAACTGAAGCATCGTGTGAACTCGCATCTGTTTTAAAGTGTTTTGACGAAATAACGAGTATATTTTTCTAAGCGATTAGTGGCTTTTTAAGGTACATCTTTGAAAAAGTTAGAATCGCAAGATCGTTCATGTCAAGCTTGACGTTGGGTTAACCGTTTCTATAAGTAGGTAAGGAATATTTTAATCTAACTTGAGATGACTTGAATATTTTAATGACTTGTTATGAACAATTATCAATAAATATGAAAATGAATATATCTTAAACTCTCTCTTTTCAATGTCAATCAGTTTACGTTTTGGTTCTTTAACATCTATTTCATTGTTATCTACATATACGTGTAGGTACGTAGAATCCTCTATCGTCCATTATGATTTCGCTGCTTTGATACCCTGAGTTTTGAAGTTAACGACACTCTGTTTACGTAGTTAGTCATGCTTTTGTAGTATGCAGATACTCACTTTTCGCTGTCATGCGCCCTCGGCGGGTGGGTCTGCCAGCGGGTGAGGCCGCTGTGCGTCGCAAGGAACGCCACGATGTATCCGAACCGCTGGATGAATTCCGCCCTGCGGCCAAACGTGTATGATTCAAATATATGTACAAGCAACAGACTTTTTAGTCTTCTTGCATGTGGATCTTGTGGCAGGTATGTTGTACTTGGGTACGTTACATGCGATCTAAGTAGATCATCTTATAATTTGGGGCTCTATGTTTGAACCGCTCGCATCCACGTAAGCGCTCGCATGCGCTATCTGTCTCTTTCACATTCGTAGTAAGTTGCTAGAGATTGAATCCAATATTTTGATACATAACGCTGAGTTTTCCTATTTTTGAACCGTTCGCTTTCGATTATACTAATGTAATTTAAAAAAATGTTCAATTTTTCAAGCCGAAAATCAAAATTGAAAACCGTTCGACTCTCTGCGAGTGGTTCAAAAATAGAGCTCCTGGATGTAAATGTATGTGTGTAGAATGGATTCGATCTTTCATTCTTTTACATTAGGTATTTGAATTTGAATTTTCAAATTAGTTATATGTTGTAGGTATATTGTTATCTGTTTCATCTAATTCCTATCACAACAATCAACTACCTACTTAAATATAGATCTAACATTGTTCTCATAGTCATTCACTATAAACATTGTACTAACACTAACACATTTATATACCACCTGGGCGTCCGCTGCAATTTAATATACAAATGTTACCCGTTTACTTACATTCCTCGTATTTGCTTTAAGAAATTGTTAGTTACTTAAACTATAACTGCTATAAATGGTCTAATTTACGTTTGAGCTGTATCTTGTTATATTGTAGGTACTTGATAGAATAGGTACCTAGATATACTTTCTACTAATTTCACGACTTCTAGATTCATTACCAATTTGTCTCAAATTCTGTCATCGGGTAGGTAGATACCGCCTCGACTTTTTACGCATTGTACTTATATCTAGCATGATATGAAGACCGTCAGACTTTTACTTGTGCCCAAATGTTGATAAATGAAAGGTAGATACCACAGTTCATAGATATTATGATGTTTCTTTGATTATCAAACATTCATAGGTAGATACCGTAGGTACCACACCGCAGATAGATCGCCACTCTTTATTATGACCATTGTCATATTCTTCTACCATGATGTGATTCAGTAAAATAATGTCATGCAAAAACTCGTTTTTGTCGAAAGTGTACTTTACCTCGGCAATAATCCGATCACTTTTGTCAATGGGCTATCCAGGCAACAGTTAACATAAAAGGATTGTGCAATATTAAGTCGTATTTTAAAATATTTGTAGATGGTCGTAAATTTACAAAAAATAAATAAGTTGGATGCAATCAAGCATTATTTAAAAACTGCTTTCACTCAATCCTTGTCAGGCTCCTCGGAATTGCAGAAAACAACAAGGTTGCCTCTTGTCATTTCTGTAATTCGATATGTGCAAATAACGATGTAATTTATGAAAAATACTAAGTATTCATTAAAAACTTACGCCTTATCATCCGATGCTGACTCAGAAATGCTTTTGTTGAACCAAACCGTGTTTCTTGAATCGTAGACCAAAGCTTGCATCAATCCGTGATCGCCTAGAATTCGTAAATTTAACATTTAGATATTGGTTTTAAAGGTCATCAGTATCAATAATATCCCGTAATCCTAATAATACTAATGGGCGTCCACCAACAGTGTAGAGAACTTCACCATAATCTCCACACTTGTGGTTTTGAAGCGGCTCTGTATTGAATAAAATACATATTATTTCGTAGCAAACACTGCTGCCCATTTTCGCTGTGCGAAAGTCTGAATCCTAGATGGTCTACATCGAACAGTGGCCTTGTGATTGTGAGTTAGTCGGATGGGGTTACTTGGTAATTGACTGCTGGACATTGCACGGCTAAAAAGTTCATAGCTGCCTGTATTGTTTCGATTGGCTCTTCAGCTATTGCCTTTACTGCTACTGGTTTAATTAGGACTGACTATTAGTTAAAACCGTTAAATTGTAAGTTACTTACAATAATACTCGTTCCTTGGTGTGTTGTTAGAAACTTTGTTCCGTTCCCTCGTTTCTGGTGTTCCTGAAACGAGGAAAACAATTGTCAAAATTTTAGCGAGATGTTTTGTCTACAATATATATAATATATGTAGGTAGATAAATAAAGAATCAGCACAAATTTAAAATCAAAACTATACACTGCTGGACTTAAACCTACCTTAAGACTGGTTGATTGATTTTACATTTTACAATGTTTACCCATTATAAAAATTCACAAACTTCCTGCGCGTACCTTCGACTATTCTATTCATTCTGTGGAATGATCTTGCTGCAGTGGTTTATCCTAGCGGGGTCGACATTGGGAGCTTGAAGAAACGAACCGGCTATATGTTGGCGACCCTCCTGTTGTTGCAGATGACGTTCATATAGCTACTCACTCGTTTAACTTTGAATCACTTAATCTATTGAAGAAACCCGCATTAAAATACATTGCGTAGTTTAAAAGATCTAAGCGTACATACCTACATACAAATAGGTATACATACATCCGTCGATAGAAAACAGGAACAGACGGCTGCAAGCGACTTTGTTTTATAATATGTATAAAAGAATAAACTTACCGTTGTTGTGTCTCTCGTGGGCCGGCTTGTTCTTGTGGTGCTCTGGCGGGCGTGGCTTGGCGGGCCAGCGCCAGCCAGGCTTCGCCACGCGCTCCAGGAAGTAAAAGAGCTCGTCCTCCGGAGAGTCGAAGGTGCGCTCGTAGTGGCGGCAGTAAAGCCTGAAGTTGAAAGTTTGTACTCCTGTTAGGTTTAATGTTAGCCTTAAAATCGTTTGAGAGCTTGATAGCTTCTCTTTCTTTCTTTTGCTTGACTACTTTTTGACTTTCTTTTTAGCTCTCCAGTTGTGGATTTGCGTTTCCTGTAATATTCATGCTTTCTCTTTCTCTTCCACGGGGTTGATGTGGAACCAAATAAAGAGTTGTCTAGACACGAGTTGTTGCAGTGCATGATTTTGTTTATCGAAGCTTAGGTACGTTGTATTCTTGCTTATTCTGTGTTGTTGTTCTTGTGTGTTAAGATACGCAAGTTGCTTAGTTTAGGACCCCGTGACTTTTATTGTTTTTACTTCTAAACCAAATATTTTATTTATTTATTTAACATTTATTGTGCACAATAAATAGTATACAAAATTGTCATATAGATAAGATCTTTATTCATCATGACCGTGCAGCTTGTTCAAAGTTCAAAATCCTGCTTAACCCATGAGACCATAACGTTCGGTTGCACTTTTCGAGCCTACAAATCCCAGACGCATTATAATAAATACGGTATTGTCGACTCACCAATCCGGATGCACGCTCCATTTATCCGACAAATACTGTCTCGCCGTTATGTTCTTAGACGTAAGCGATAGTCGGTGGATGTCGTCAGTAGGCGGGGGCGTGATGCGGTGCCGACCGTAGTTCTCTGGTATCGTCAGCACCAAAGTGAATGGCGAATCGCTGATGCCAGTCCAGTAGAAATGCCTCTTTCCACGCGAAACGCGTTTCTGAAAGAGAAGCATTTGAGATGTTAATTTAACTATTTGCACCGTGATTAATTATTCTAGACAGTGAAGCTTTTGACTTACCATATCGTCCATGTGATATTTGACGTTCATTATTTTATTCCCTGTCTTTTGGTCGATAATTTCTTTCCGGAACTGAAACGAATATAAATATTTTTAATAGGGTTTCAACTGCATATGAAAACAAAAGTAGATAAGTACACGTATTGTGCAAACCAGTATCCATCCTGTGATCATGATCTAATCTAATATACATTACATCTAGTGATCTCAAATCTAGCTACAGAATGCTCAGAGGAAATCAGAAATAATAGAATAAAGGTAAAACAATCTATTCACTCTGGGCTTTGAAGGAGTCCAGCTTTTCGGAATGCGTCGTATGCATACTGTGCAAATCAGCATCCATCGTGTAAGTTATCTTTGACGAAATCAGTCACTGTTTAAACCCTGATGCAAAAAGACTGGTGTTTTAAGTTTTACGTGTGGATGCGGATGGATGATTTCGTTGCAGTTTTCGTTAGATGAAAACCACTTTAATTAGGTTCTTAGCTTTGTTTGGGAAATATTTGGGCTTATGTAGATTTTGTAGGATGGTTTCCGACATCATAGTTATGTTCAAAATAAGGACTTACTGCGGTCAGTTCTTTGCTAAAATTCCTGGGCCCGCGGTCGTCGTCGAAGAGCTCCACTTCAATCATATCGACGCTGTTGTAACTTGGTTTCAGGATTTGTTGGAACTGCAAAAGAAAATAACATTTTAAGTTATATGTAGGTACATCAAAATGATAATTTATCTAGTTGCAAATACAGTGTATGTAATTATGTTCATATAAGATTAGTCCGCTCATCGACATTTGAATTTTCTTGGATCGATCGAATTGTAGGTCTTATGGACATTAGTTTGACCGTCACAAACAAGCAGGGATGCACTAGGCCACTTCCTATCAAGTGGCTATGCCATCTGCTCAAGTCGATGGTCAAACATGTAAATATCTAGATTATCTTCGCAGTTACAAGCCAAATTTTAACGAAAAAGACTTACCACGGGCCTCAGGTCTGGATGTATCAGGATGTAGCCGTTATTCGTCACGATGAAAGCATATCCGTTCACGCCAATCTGTGAGCATATTTATATATATGTTTTAATTACTTCCCAAAGTGTTTGTACTCTTATTACTTTAGGTACATTTACCTACAAACATTGAAGTTTTAGGCAATGAATTGTCATTCTCAAATTAAATGCATCTTTCCTATAGCAAGCGATATTGAAAGTAGATTCAATTCTTCGTTAATTATAGACCAGAGTCTCGTTTGATTAATAATTCAGACCCTAAGTTTATTAACAATTCCCCAAGTAGCAGATTCGGAGTATAACGAATTGACATAACGTAAAAGCCGATACAAACCTTGTAAGGGGTCATAAGAGCTTGAATTTCCGACAGGGGCACGTCTGTGCCTGCCACACCCAGCAGTCTAGCTATTCGCATCTGCAAAATCGCATCGAGTATTAGGCATGAAAAAATAAACGCTTTCCACTTGTTCTAATAAATATTGGAATACATAATAAAAAGTCAAACGTACCCATTTATTAGGTAAACATCGCATTTGCCTACTTAAAATCAATAATCTCTATTTTCTACGTAAATATATCAAAAAATCTAAAAGTAAGTAATCTAATTAGTTCAAAAATCTATGACAATATCAAAACATATAAAGTTATTCAATATTATCTAGCTACTTAGTCACTTGGCGTTGTATTTAGCCATTGAAATTGTTATTCTACATAAACTCATTATGTAAAATCTTGCTTAGAATCTAGCAGTAGTTAGTTTCATTTTAGCATCTACGCCCCGTTAGGCGAAGTTCTATAATACAATATATAGAACTGTTTAAACAAACTAGTTTATATGATTCAAATTACAGGTTCTAGCGAATCTACTCAAATAATGTTACATATTCAATTATTAATGTCATTAAAGTAAAAATTAAAAGTCTACTCCTTAGGCTATGGACCCACTCCCACCGTATCTGCCTCGAGGCAAGGGACCATTCAAACGAATCCTTGCTTGGATCTGTTAACATGTTAATTAACATCATATCAATTATCGTTAGAATTAATCGGTCAGACTACAAAACACTCTTCAAATGGAAAGGCGGGTAGAACTAGTTTGCCGCGTGGACATAGGCTGAAGGACCAGTCATCGCTCGCATTCATCCTCTCTGTATAATAATACTAAGGTAATGGTTGCCTACCTCTTTCGGGCCGTTCTCCTCTACGGACTGCGATTGGTTGTGGACGTACGAATGCAATAAAATATTAATAACATAGATAAATGCACAGTCACAACTTCCTCTAGGATTCAAAAGTTCTCTCATTGATAGAGAAAACATATTTACACTAAAACTGTTATAAATTTTTAAAAATTTTGCCATTCTGAAGAAAATAACATTTGAAACGGATAGTCAAGTAACAAAAGCCCCATGGGTCGTGTGGCGGGCTGCACGATACTCATCAAAAATATTTACATTTAACTCATGTAATACATGTCAATGTTTATAAATGTCTCTACGAAGACATACACTAGTTTCAGGCAAAAATATAGTTAGTTTATGAGATAGTGTGTGTAATATAGATCATAACTCTTGCAAAGAAATAATTGTTCTGATAATTGATAGAAAAGTCTGTCATAACACCCTAGTGGTCTACGCCTACAGCTAGGAACTACCACTACGGTAAGCCGGGGCGGACAACACACGGGCGCCGGGCCGGCTGTCGGACAGATGCACGCTAACGGGGCCAAATAACACTTTACCGTTACTGAAATTCAAAAACTAAATCATAAAACTCTCTCTCTTGCAAAAACTTTACATTAAATCATCAAAACTTTCTAAGTGTAGTACCTCTTTTGTAACTGATACCCAGTACGCTTCATTTATCAGTACATTCTCTGTGATGTTCTGAGGGGAAATCATCAAACAAAATGGAGTATTATTAGAAAGGTATTCGGTTACTATAAATAATACATAAACATTTAAGAAGACATAGAAAATAGAATGGAAGATAGTACTTAGAGAGATTGAGCTCACGTCCATTTAGTAGGAAATGTAAAACCAATCTGTAAACATAATCCTTTAAGATGACATTTCGGTCATGCATCATGGAAAATTTGGAATTTTGGAAATACGTATGCCCATCACAAACGAAAATCTATGAGAGTCCTTTAAAAAGAGATTCGTATGTTACCGATAACAACGTATTTTGCAACAAGAAGGAGCATCTAAATACACAGAACGTCGCATTTCTCTTTTTCAAAGACTCTTCAAAATGACATCGAGATATTTTTAACAAAAAACATAATTTAACAGCTAAAACTTGAACCCACCTCATTGTGCCGTAAGTCATATACAGGCATCGACACTGAGGTCATAAGCTGATACTGAGCGTTTCCAATTTCACTATACTGTCCCTGCTTCATCTGCAAAATCATTATTATAAGGTTATGCAAGATCTTCAGATTTGAAAGAAGCATTTTCATTGGATACATTTTCATCTTTCTGCACATGTACCTGAGTAATTTTCCATCTTCGTTCTTGTTCTTGTTCGGAGTTGAATAGATGTTTGTTCTGCCTCTGACTCATAAACCGTTCCTTCTGCTCAGCTCTCTCACGCTGTTCCCATAAATAGTCCGCGACCTTTGGATCCTGTAAAGGATATTTCAAGAATTTATTAACGCATTTTACCGCCACCACTACTTAAAATTCATGTTTTTAAAAACCAAAAACACAATGATTAGATCATTTCAAGATTCAAAATTAGCTGGAATAAGTACATTGTTACGCTATGGAGTTCCAGTATCTTCTCTATCTTCACTAGCTCCACATATCCTTGTAAAGTTTCAAATCGATAAGATATTTAATCAATTTTGGTAGTGGTAGTGGTTTACTCACGGTGACGTTGGCATAGACCGGCGTCCAGACGACTGGGTGCTTCTCGCGTTGCAGCACGAGCGGACGCGCCAGGACGTTGACGTGTTCTAGAACCCTCTCTCGAACTTCCGCCAATGTGCTCAGATGCACGTAGAACCCTCGATTCGCGCACGCCATCCATTTCACCTCGCGCACGTCCGCCACCTACATTTACCCTCAGAGATGTTACAACGTTCCTCCTAGCGCTTACGTCAGAAAGCATATCAAGTGCCAGATACCGTGTACAGATCCCGCTACTGTGAGGTGGATGATCGTCGGTGGCATCGTGGAGAATATATTTAGTATACCAAAACTATAATCAAATCAATAAACTACTGGCGCTCTTGTATAGCTATTGATCAATTATAAAAACTACTTGAAGACTATTTTGTAAAACATTATCTTAGTCTAAGAAATCAATTATTTCTAATAACATACAAGACACTATTAAACTAACATTCACAAAACATAAGCGAAAGCGACAATGAAGATGGAAAAGGGAAAAAGTTATACAAGTTACGATCATGCTACTGATAGGTTATTGTTAGAAAGGTTGAGTTGAAGAGTAGGTACCACATTCTGGCCGTACTGTTAGACAGGGTTGAGGAAGGCTATGCAGGCCGCCCAATGACTACAACACACAGTAATACCTGAAGTGGTACTACCTTTACCTCGCGACCTATCAGGTACGTAAACACCCTCACAGGCGTGTCATATTTCCAGTTGTATTTTTCAAATAGCTCCTTGTAATTATATGGGACTCCATCCGTAACCAGCATGATTGCCTATGAATAACCAAATGTTTACAAATAAAATAATCGTGTTGCTTGATAATAATTACTAATAGTCTAAGCAGCTGATTTTGCTACGATTTTACCTGATTACAGTTGGCGCCACCGCTATTATTCCTATAGATCTCTAAAAGTTCAAAAGCGCGCGTTAAAGCTGCTGAAAAGTTTGCTATTTCCATTGTCTCGAAGCTGTCCAATGCTAGTTTTAGTTCACGAAGATTTCCCAGGGTGGCCTACAAGAACACAAGTTTCATTACGATGATATTACAAAGCTAATTTAAATACTATATTTACATATTTCCTTTTACACGTACTTGGACTAAAGAGTCTTCGAAACATGGTACAGTCTCTTCAACTGTGTCAGCGAAAGTTAAGACATTAACAAAATCGTTATTGCCCAGTGTGTCCAGAATATTAGTAACCACGTGTTTAGCTATATCGCGTCTTTGACCAGTCATCGAGCCGCTACGATCAACAAGTATTACTACGTCCTTGGGGCTAGCTGCCGCTTCCATGTACCACGCTCTTGTTCGGCAATCGTAAATATCAACAGGATCGGCCCTCCATTTCATTGCTGTAATTTTAATATAAAATTTATCATTTTTTGTGTATAATAAAATAAACAGATTTCTTCCACTTTAATGTTTCTACCTGGATAATGTCGCATAAAACCCGTAGAGCTTCCAAAATACTGCCACGAAAGTGTGGGATCACTTTGATAATTATCTATAAAATGTGTATCAAGTCCTTCTGACCAATGGATCCCTTTTATGACTTCTGTAGCTGCAATATTTAACGAAAATTTAGTTTATTTCAACCAACAAATAGATGCATATGACTTTATTGTATGGGGTGTTTTAGATACCGCGTTAAACACACGGCAGCCATATGGCCGAAATTTTGTACAATACATAAAGCTTGTTTCATTGATATTTAAAATATTACTTTTTGTTTCATTTTAATTTAAAGTTGTGAACCTCTAAAACACATTTTAAGCAAAACCATAAATTGACCTACCCCATGCGTAAACATTCGTGGGAACGTGAACGCTGCTAAAATTACTATTGACCGGTATATTGGAAAAGTGCGCATTTGGCTGTAAATGGGCAGACTTTGTAGTAGGGCGGATGATCCAGTTCTCCATATTGAATTCAGGCTCTGCAGTTGTTGTGCTAACCATTTCATCGTACGGTTCGTCCATCTCTTTGCTATTATAAAATTGAAAATCTTCAGGTACTGGTTCATTTTGTTTATCGAAAGCCATATTTTCTGCTGCTTCCACTATTCTTTTGACCGCGCTGACCTTAAGCTCCATCATTGCGCGAATGTCATCCGCCATGCTTTGAACTAACTTTTCGCCATCTCTCGATTCGATTTGTGCCGATTTGAAACTCTGGATAAATATCAGAATTCAGTCATTATTTCTAGTTACGTATCATAAATATTTAATATTGTACTTTGTTTTTACATGAAGATGTACCTATACCTAAATGTTTGATGTTAGTTGGGATGTTTGTCCATCATTCATGCAAAAATTATAAATATTTCACACAAATAATAATATTTTTATATCTCATTAAGGTCTCATATTAGGAGACCTTACTATGCTACTTGTTGTCCAAATCTGTGTAGAAGTACCTATTATGTATTGGCTGTAAATTATTAATTTGTTTTTAAAGTTTTACTTACATCCTGAACTTCTTTTTTCCTGGTAATAAATTCACCGAAGTGGTATAGTTCCGTACCAAGTTTAACCGCCCATCCTTGCACCCTAATAAATTAAAAGTAAATACTTAATCAATTATTGGAAGTGGCAAACGGTAAATAGTTTAGTAAACGTGATTAATTACCTAAACTTGCAGCTTATACTGCTTTATATACTGCCGTAAACGGGAACTTAATGCGATTGGTTACAATGCCACTTCACGATTAATCTTAATAAATTACCTTAAGAATAATATTTTTACTATTCGTTTGTAAAAAGCAGTGGACACCACCGAAGAGGATAAAGAAGAGTTTTAAAAACAGAAATTAAATGAAAAATGTATAGGGTTGTTCCTTAATAACCTGCTCTGTGGCTGTGTTCCTGTTGCTGAAAGTTTTTTCGATTTAGATATGTCATGTCCTTGTATTTTGGAGGCAATTCTCTAAGCCCTTGTATCGTAACGGATGTTAACTCTTATGTTGTTTATAATTAATTGAATTTTAAAATTATGATTTTGACAATTCATTCGGGGCAATTTAAAGTAAGTTCTGCCTAGACACAAATTTACGGACCAACACGTTTTTTTAGTATTGTTTTTTATATGCCTATTTACTCTTGACTTGAAGACCCCAAGGTTATACTTATCGGGGAACAGTGACTCAGGCAGACTTATTTAGTTAATTGTATACATCAAAGTATTGTATGCAGGGCACTTGTAGGTAGCGTACGATAATCGCGCGAATCTAATTATGATTCTCTCGATTTAATTAAATCATAACTTACGAGTTGAGTGATATCCTGGTAATGGCATCGTTCTGCGGGTTGGACGAGCAGTCCTTGGACTCCAAAGACAAAAGCAGCAATATCAAAAATGTTCCACCACACTTGCACATCAGAAACACTAATTCGATTTGTCGGCTAACATGGACCAAATTTTTAGTGGTGCCGTTTACTCATATCGGTTGTGTACTCCAGCACTAGTATCGAGGGTTGTTTTTTTTAATTGAGCAGGTGAAAAATGTTATGGAGGATGTTTTTTGGTAAGGTTGGTCGGGCTATTCTCGATACTGTCGCAGTTCGCAGGCGCGCGATGCACGCATGCGCACCGGTATCCTTGCGCGGCTTCACTGAGCGAGCGCTCGGCCTGTGCTCACACACCAGTGTTGCGGTGCGAGTCCAGTAGACGAGAATTGATTTGTAGATATCCATTTCAGTAGGTCACCGAAGTCGACATGTGGGGCAGGTTGTTAGGGCGATTTGTTTTGTTATCATCTATTCGTTTAATATTAGTAAGCTTATCTATTTTTGAAAGTATTTTGTGTTGCGTTATAGAGATATACGAACATTTAACTACCTATAGGTATCTTTGAACTACTGACGAAACTTTTTGCAAACTTTTAGTCTTAAAAAGTTGTTGGTTCGATGTTTATATTTCAAAATCTGGTACCTAGGTACATAGAAGGAATAAATACCTTATCTACATACAGTATTATCTTAAAATGATTGTGGCCCCAGTTTTGTTTCTCAGTAAATATTGTAATTATGAATATGAATTTCTTCTTAGTAGGGGTCTTCATTTGTGTCCACTACTATGAGTGTAATGTTTTTTATTTGCTGTTTTTTTTTACTTTCTTAAGATACCTGTACGGCTTGCTTGACTTATCTCTTAATTCATGAAATAATATCCACCTGCGGTGTACTTGAATCCTTCTCAAGTCGGTACACAAATAACAACACACAATCTATCAAGGTGCAACAATTTTAATGCGAAAGTAACAAAGGTAGAAATATGCGATTCTCTTCATCAGGAGAGCATGGTGGCTGCTGCGACCATCGCCGTCGCCAGCACCAGCCAGTTGGCGCGATGCGCGACGCCCAGACCGCACTGCGTTATGTTCGCCTCCTAAAGACAAATAGTAATTGAATTGTAGTAATGTGTCGTTCCGTGACCATGATGCATGCAATGCGTCGAAATATCGGGCGACTCGTCAACAAAGGTACGCGGTAGGAAACGCGGAATATACCTTTAAAATTGTAATATAGACATTTTAGAAATTTTTTGCGGGTTTCTTACCGTGTACCTCTTGTATCAGGTGGTAGGACTCTATCAAGCTTGAGGAGTCCTCCTGGGTTAGTACCACCGCCTTATCTCTTAAGCAATGGTTGCAATGTTGTGTTCCGGTTTGAAAGATAAGTTAGCCAGCGAAATTACAGGCATTAGGCATTTCATCTTAGAACTCACAGTGACAACGCACCTGCTCTGCATTTTTGTTGCCTGCAATCTAAATGCATAAATCGTAAATGTTATGGGCGACAGTTACCTACCGTCAAGCGCGTATCCATCGTTATGGGCACGATGGACATGCCCATAACCCTAATTGAGATTGAAGGCTAACGTTGTATACAAAAGTTAAAGTAAAAAAACTATACTGTGCCAGCAATTTATCTGACCCGTTAAAAGCGTCGCTTTTGTTGATAACATAATGACGTTTCTAAATTGCAACACTTAGTTCCAGTTTTGGCCACCGGGTCAGATAAGTTTGTGGCGTACTATTGTCAAATCATTCGTCAGCAACGAGGTTTTGTTTCATGGCACAGTGATATCTGAGTGACATGTAGGTAAGTAATTCGTAAAATTTCGAAACTTCTGTGCGTGATTTTTATTCATCATCTTCATATATTAACACTCTTCTGTTCTGATTTTTATTAAGTATTAGTATTGGGAAGGACGTAAGCGTCCATGGCCACTCGTTAAGGTATCCGGAGACGTTCCAGCTTTTAAGTATCAGCAGAAGAAGGCCCTGATTTCTATTTTAGTAAGTCCATTAAATTTTCGTACAGAGCTGTCCTTGTATACTTAACGTAAGATAGAATTTTTGCTACGCTCATGATTACAAGCAAGCAGCGCTGCATGTGTAGATAATGCCTTTTGTTACCAGTATCCGTGAAGGTGGGTCAGGCGGACCCTGGGCCCTCGCGTGCCGCGCGAGAGCGCAACCAGGACATAGCACCGAGATGATGATGATGATCCGTGAAGGTGCCTTACCTTGCTATTCGACGTCTGACGACAAAGTCCGACTCGCACTTGGCTGATTTTCAGGTGATCGTGCCCACAAATCGGTGATCGTCCCTACAAGTCAAGGGGCTAGATCCGCGCCTGTCTACCGCATACCATCAGATGGGCTGTCTGTTCGTTCACTGCGTAGCATAAGGAAAAGGTATCTTGTGGCCCGATATTTCCACGCAGTTCCAAGGTACCACTGCATTCGTTTCCGGCTGCTCGTAATTCATGGTAAACGTAAGAAACTTTTTTATTTAAAGTTGAAATTACTTTAAAATTTTAATATCTTATAAAAACCGCAATAGTTCAGTAATCATACAGGAATAGACGGAAAACTCCCTATCAAGTATACTTGTACTAAAATATTTACTAATCTATACTGAACCGACTTTAATTAAAATAAGCTAAGAACCATCTCGACTAAACTGGCTTATAAATAAAGAAAACCGCATCAAAATTGGCCTATCCGTTCGGGAGTTACAATGCCACAGTATTTAATATTCTGTAGTCACAGTCAGGCACACAGATACACAGGTACACACGTCATATTTATAACTGCACCCCTCTTTTTCGCCGGGTGGTTTTAAAACATTAAACATACGTTAACTTGTGATATATAGCTCGTTTTTTATGTTAAGTTTGTAGGTAGATGTATAGGTGCTATTGCTGTGCGGCAGAGGTTATGCTGCGGTTATTGGGAGAATATAATAAAGCGCGGTGGAGTGCGTATTATATTACGTTAATAAACTTGTGTTAATAAAACTCGCTTTATTAACACTACGTAATAAATTGTTCTCGCCGTGTTAGGGGTGTCGTAAAAGGCCTCTAATATCTTGGAGGCAAACCAGCCTCCATACACGAGAAAATGTGCGCAGCGCTTTGTATTGTGTATTCTCGGCCAACAACCCCGCTTGCTAAACATGGAGATTATGAGGAGGCTCAAGACCAATAGTAGACTAAGGGCTGTTGACGAATAACTCATCCAGGCAATATTATAGATTGCCTACGTTTACGTTGCCGTTATATCATTTTTTACAAAATTATTTTTACCTTTATCATTTCGCTTTACGAACTTTTTACTAAAATTCTATTTTTTCCTTAAATCTGTATCTCTAGTAAATTGAGGTTAAAATTTTAGGGTTGACATGGGTTTAATTGTAGGTTCACGTTGCCTGCAAATGTGTTGCTTGATCACTAAAATCTGGACGCCTTCAAGTCTAGAGTAAATAGTCACTTACCACCAGGTGAGCTGACGGCTTAATGCCTGAATAGTTTATTAAAAAAAATCTACCAGACAATAGGAAAACTAGCATGACTACCATCCCATCCTATCCTACTAACATAGTAAGTTGATGTGCGTCGAAATTTATGCCACTATTGTCAAATCTGAATTCGCTAGTTAGATAAAAAAGCAACGTTTCCGGGATTTTAGAGTTGGGCAACGCATTAGGTATTCCCTGTTGATGCTAATGTCCACAGCGATGACCACTTCCCATCAGGTCCGCTTGCCTGTTTGTCTACAGCTTGACATAGTAAATGGAGGTTTAAATCAAAACCGTACCTTTTCATCATAAGTATAGCAGCCTTCTAGACGGCGGCGGTGCAAAGCTCCGAGAGGCAGTTTGTGGCAGGGCTCGCGGCTCGTGGTGGAGCTGTTGGTGGCCTGCGGGGTGGTGTCCGGGGGGGTGCGGCAGCCTTCGAACGCTTCACCGGAGACCTGAACCACCACCAGTAGGGTGTTGGTCCTCTGGACCTTGGAGGCCCAGAACGCGGGGTAGCACACCCCCGGCTCGTTCTCATAGACTTTGGAGGAAAGGGAACGTTTATCAGGTTATTACAATGGACATACAGTACAAGAGCATAAGTGCATTGCCACTTCAAGAAAGTTCTTATTTGCAGCTACAGCAACATACAGGGTATTTCGTTGTAAGATGAATTTAACCAAAATGAATTTGCTAAATGCTAAAAAGATGAGGCATTAGCTGTCTCTTAAACCCAAATAACTCGTCCTTGATCCCAGATTACAGCATCAATAACTTTTTAAATCATTAATGCTTTAAAAACCTTCTAACAACTGCACAGGAATATGATTCTTAAGGTGGTCGTGCATTGTAAAACTTAACAAAAATGTTAAGTAAACTAAATAACTTAAATAAAAAAACACCTTACTCAACCGAAAATTTCAATATTCGCTAACTCGGTATAATAAACGTTCCCAGAACCGGCATAAATTTATTTTTTATTGAAACAAGGAAAGGAAATTATGTATTTAAATGGATAATTTGCAGCAGTATTCGTTGAAATTCACATTCTACGTGTTTCTTATCGTCGTTATTTTGGATATTGTTGGTTCACCAAATAAGACAAGTCAGTCTGGACAGATCATTGATACGCCCTTACCCTTGAGTGTTCCCGACGTGGTCGTCTGGTTCAGTATGAAGAGGTTGATGGCGTGGTCGCACGAGAAAGTCTCCTCCTCGTCATCGTCTTTGGCCTCCACGGTCCCGTTCACGTCCGCCTGCCCTGCGTTATCCTCCACTATGATTTCTTTGTTAATTAAATCTATGTAGTCTGCGAGCGAAACAACCATGCTATTAGGCGAAGCGGAAATTTAGATGATACCTACAATGACATCTAAAAGCGGAAGATCTTGATGTGGGGCACCATATCTATCGAATTCCACAAAATCGCCACGTTGTTATTGGTATAACTGGTGGTTAATTATAAAATACTTTGCATGTTTGCGGTTTCGATGTAAGTATATCACATACCACGTAGGCCAGCTGGAAGAAATTTCTTCATAGAAATAAGTGGACCTGTTGTGTCTTCTATGCTTTAGTCATTTATATTTTCTGTATCTTGTGTACAATAAATAGTTAAATAAAATAAAAAATAAATACCTATGTTTAGGTACCTAAAGGATACATGTAGAAATGAAATTTACATTATCACTTATACAGTACATTCTATAGATTAATAAATAAAGTTTTTATTTGAGATATTTAAATGACATTGTATATAAATTAAATAGGTAAGTATAAATAAATTCTACCCAGTTCTCTAAACTATGCGTGTGATAAAACGAACTTTCGAATAATTCAATTTTGTCCGTGTCATAGGTAAACGTACTCGTACATACAAAATAGCAGCCTATTTGAGAGTATACAGGTATTGGCATGTGCTGCAGTTTTAATCTTTACAATATTATGTTTTCATTTTGATCATCATCTAAGCGTTAATGTACCACTTGTGCTCTCGCGCGCGAGGGCCCGGGGCCCGCCTTGACCATGATCCAGTTGACACTAACTACAACAGACCAATATAACGTGCTTTAGCCATGCATGCATTTCTTAGCTAACAACTATGTGATCCTGATCACTTTAATTAATTGCTTTACGACACAACATCTACGTTCACATTTTTATTCAAATAGTAGGTAGATATCTATAAAAAGTAGCATGCAGTCACGTTGAAGAGAAAAACCGAACTAAGAAGATTTCTGGTCGGTTAGGTGCTCGAACTAAGCTTACATAAAATTTTTACATCACTCTTTCTTACAATATCGCACCTTTTTTTTCGGCGCCTAATAAACTAAACTCGGAATATGAGAGAATTGTTTTAGGTAGTGAGCGCTACTCTTTAAGCACGAAAATACGAGTCGCAAACGTATACATAATCGTAGTTACATTGTCAAAAGACTAGAGTGGTACGTAGCCTGAAAGTGATTGGCTGTCTATTTCATTGTGCATTTCATTTGGCGAAAGCGGGCGGTGACGTCAATCCGCCATCGTCCTCTATTTCGCATGTAGGTACAAAACTGTATTAAACAATTGTTTTGCTTTTCTATTCGTTATTTTAAAATCCTTTATAGGAACACTAAATTGTCCACAGATGGGTTTAACTGCGATTTAACGTTCGAAGTTACTCTTACCATGACTTTAGTCGTAAGTACTTACCTGGGTCAATTTCTTCAGCGTAAGCGTAATCATTCCAATTGTAGGTCAATAAAACTATCTCTGTTATTAGCCATTTTATAAAATTACTTGCTATTCTGAAAGGCTGTAAAGTTAGTGTTTCATGTTTAACTACTTTTATAGAACAAACAATTAATAGACAATGTATTGGCGCTGCATTCGGTTTCATACAAAATGCCGGTTCCATTCACACGCGACGGGCGCTACCGACATTACGCACGTGTGGCGTCAGCTATGACGTAGACTTATCGATTAACGACTTAGCAAATTTTGAAGGTGACTAATTAAATTTCAAATGTTTCAAATGTGTTGTTCTATTGTATATAACATACATACATAAAGCTCACGCCTCTGTCCCATAGGTTGGGTAGGCTGACTATGGACCACCACTTTGCTCTGTCCTGACACAACTCCCTAGTCTCACATATATCCACAACTCTTTTCATACATCTCCTTTTATTCTTGCCACTTCGGACCCCAGCTTTCATAAATCTACACCAATTGGGTACTTACCGTGGTTAGTGACCAAGCGGAACTTCCTTTTAACATAGATACAGGGCACAAAGCTTGGTAGTTAAATACTTCAACTGTATCAAATACTGACGCATTAAGTAAATATTGCAGGACAAGTTGATTCTCTGTGCTAACTGCCCCGAAGAATTTACCGACATCTTCAGTTCTATCATCTGAATTGTTGTGGCGAATTGAGAGTATCACGTATCCGGAACTGTCTATCAAAAAACAGTCGTAACCATCACCACATTGCAGTTCCTGTAAAAAAAAATATAAGCACCATAATCCTTTAAATTCCACAACGCATCAATTTTTAAAGGTCCCAAGTCTTTTTGAGGTCCAAGTCTTGCAATACGAAAATACGTTACCTCATGTTTATTCTTGGCTAGTATATCATCAAAGTAGCCGTGAAACTTTGAATGGGAGAATTGGAACCCAACGACCGACGCTGGGGTCGTAATTTTGTCGTCGGCGTACAATATCGCATAACTAGCCGTTATTGTTGTATCACCGTCTTCATTCAAAATTGACCTTTTACTTTTATCTGTGACTGTTAAGTCTGGAAGATTAGTTGCAATCACTAAACTAGTATTATCTATCATTGCTTGTAACACAGCTGCTTTGTACCAAGTTTCTTCTATCGATCTACTATATTTATCACCAAAAACGCTGTAATAAAAGACATCGTTAAAATGAATCAGCATGTTTGACGTATTCAGTTTATCACAATTTACAACTAATATTCTAATACATATTTGTCACGATTTATCTGAGGATTCCGGTAATCCTGGTGGACGTGCTCAGCTCGCAACTGTAACATGTTGATAGTTTAAAAGTTCAATTCACCTTCCTTCATAATCCTTATGTCTGTCACCAGTGTCGTTGACTTTTTCATTTTTGTCATCTTCTAAAATATAGTCCCATCGAGTCAACCCGCTGGACGTTGCTATGAACCTAACGCTGACACCTAATTTCAACGCTTCACTTTCCATCTTATAATCCTTCTTATGTTTGAAAAATTCGTTTGTTAACTTTGCATCGAATACCACCTGCTTTACTAAGTCATCGATGCAATAGTAAGACTCTATGTCTAATAGTTGTCTCGTTCCGTTGCCGCAATGGACTGCAATAAATTCACAATTATTAATGCTTTATATTACAAAGTTTCTTTTCTTTTGAATATTGATACTTTTAAGTGTAATAAATCTGTATCTCTATCTAGGTTCAACGTAACGTATCTTTTTTTAATATATTGTAAGGAATACCTCTTCCATGGCTACCACCTACCCTACACGCCTTATAAATTTCCTTCCTAAAAATATCAACTTACTCGTTGCATTAAACTTCTCTGCTTCGTCAGAGTACTGGTCTTTAGTTATATCAAGGTTGTTCCTAGACATATTAACCAAGAACCCCCATATTTCTTGCTCCGCGTGTAACGTTTCGTGGCCCTCCAGATAGTGGTATCTACAATAAACCCTGGAAACGTATTTTGAAAGGTCTTTTATGTTTATTGTTAAAGTAATATATGTTTTATTCATTTTAAACATTATGTAATAGCTTTACGTACCAATCAGGATGTACTCTGTAATTGTATCTGAAGTAGTCGGTCACGTTAACGCCGATCAGATCCTTCCCGTGGATCGCTTCAAGTGGGTTGTCTCGTAGCAGTAGCTCTGTGTTGCCGTATTTCTCCGGCAGCGATATGCCCATTGAGAATGGCGTGCCTACCAGTTTGTTGTAGAAGTAATCGTGTTTGACTCGCGATATTCTCCTGTGAAAATAATTAGACTAACTTTAATTTTTTTATTGCATCGGGCAAACCAGGAATGAGCATTGTTATTTTCGAAGGCCTAGACTCTCGGTGTCTCTGCGTCGAACTAGCACAATAGTAGTTATCAGGGTAATTTTTTTAACTTAAAATAGTACTTGGTCTATCAGTGCCAACGGTCACCAAACTTCTGATAAAACATAGTAACTCTAATTTCAAATATTAATTACAAATCCTATTCTATTCAAAGTTGGAATAATGAAATTTTCTTCAAGCAGCCCAATACGGTGGGCTTATTTGCCCAGTAGTTCATCGAACCGTTTTCTGCAGACACTCCTATAAATAACCCCTGTAAGATGTCGTGCGAATTAGCGTGAAACTGCGTAGTGTGCGGTTACGTGTTTACCAGCTGAGTGAGGGTATTTATTGACCAAGATTAATTGAGTGTAAACTTCTTCAACGAGCATGTTCTGGTGAACTTCGCGAAGGAGCCAAAATAAATCAATGGCATCTAGGTATTTTGGAAAAACAAATTACAAATGTTTAGTTACTGCAGAATGATTCGTTTAGCAAATATTTAGTTACTGAAGAATGTAGAGTATTATAGTCTAGTCGACATTGCCTGCACGAACTACTATATTTTTTTATTTCTTAATAAAATGTCTAGTTTCAGCTCTCCTAACGAAAAGCCATAAAAGACGAGGATATTCAGCAGTAAATGAAAAATCGAGAAAAAAAATATGTCAAGGGTTGCAAAAGGTCCATGAATGTCAAAGAAGGATTATGTCTAAATCCATATCTATATCAAAGTATCAGAACAACAGTTACCTCATACTGTCGTAGTGGTAGAGCACCTTGACGCCGATCATCTCGCTTCTGATGCCGTCCACCAGGTCCTCGCGCAGCTTCAGGATCTCGGCCCCGAGTTCCCGGGAGCCCTTCCCGTCGTCAACCTGCTCCACCTCCACGAAATCCACGCTGTTGTAGTTCTCCTGGAGGTTGTTGTTGATCTGGATACCAAACAGAATAAAAATTAATCAAAATAAATACTGTCACGGGGCGCCAATCGACTTCCGAAACTAAACAGTCTTAGGGTCCCAAGCGGAAAATGAATGTCACTTAATATACACCTTAATATAACACCGAGATATCTCGGTGGATGGAATTTAGACTTTTCGTGGTAGAATTTTGACTTCGACACAGATATAAAAATAAATAAAAATTATATATGGACTACGGATATTGTTTTGACGCTTCGGTATAGTCATACAATCAATTTAGTCCTTATTGTCATGAAGATAACCATATGGTCAGGTGATTCACTAATTCGTTGAATGAGTGTACATAAGTTATTAAAGCAAGTTCAGCTTAGGGGTCTTCCCCCTGGCCGTAGATGTCACTGTGAGCGCGTACAGCACAAACTATTTCCTGTGCCGGAAAACAGGTACGCACCTAATATATGCACATTATTTTAGACATACGAGGTAGGTTTGAAATGATAACAATACAATTTAAAAAATGACTTATCATTAGGTAGGTACCAAGGTGCCTACCTAATGGTAAAACTTACCTAATAATTCAGTAGACTAATTTTCTCAAAGTTTACGCAATAAAAAGACGGCTAATTCGCCTACTTTGTTAACAAGATTAAAGATAAACCGAAGTGTAATTCCACCCTCGCTACTTAAGAAGAGCTTAATTATACCTGGATTATATTTCTAAGACTTCCAAGTTATAATTAAAACATAAATTCCTTTTAATGCCGAGAAAGTTATACCAACTTAAATATAGCCGATACAAACTGTGAAAAGCCGCCGTTAGAACAAGTACCTAAGCGTCAATACAGAGTCTGCAACGGTAAGATAAAAAAAAATTCTTGGCGTTAATATCCAGATCGTTCTATCGCGCATGAGGGCCCGGGGTCCGCCTTAACCATGATCCAGGATTTGGCAGATCACATAATTACAGTGGAGCGACTACCATCTGATCTCCGTGACCCTGTTACCAAGGGTACCTGACCAGATTGGATCATGAGCCCACATTCAGTCATCATTTCACATTTTTCCTCACTGTAACTCAGAAAAGAGACATTGGTACATGGCCGCATTCGGATTCGAACCCAGTAGTAGGCCAATAAGTTTGCCACGCTAAGATGACATACGATACTAAGATAATTACATAAAATGCTAACGAAAACTATTTTAGACTCTAAGAAATGGATGGGCAGACCGTATAAATAAATACTATTTGTTTTAATTTTAATAAATCGATAGAAGTTAGATACGGCCAAAATACTAAAACGCTACACAGGGGCTGTACCACGGCGTAATGTTTTTTCGACTGTACAATCCGTGGGTACAATCTTTGAATTGTTTTAATAAGGTCAATCCTACGTCCGGCAAAAACAAGAAAATATTAAATGATGACCTGAATGGTTCAGTTGGTTAATATCGGCCTGTCTGCCGCGCAGAAGCCCCGTGTTCGATTCCCAGCCGAGCAGTTATTGAAATGAGGAATTTAAATTTCTGTTACAGGTCTGGGTGTTATATATAAAATAAGCTTATATTCAAAAGTATATTAGTAGTGTATCAGTTATCTGGCACCCATAACACAAGCTTTGCTTACTTTGGGGCTAGATGGCGCTGTGTAAATTATTCAAGCATATTTAATATTTAAACGACTTCTTATTAACATGCAGATAGGCAATAAATATACTCACAGAAGCCAACAGCAAAGGGTGTAGCAACAAATATCCGTTATTGCTCACGATGAAAGAGTATCCATTAACGCCGAGCTGTAACAAAGGTCGGGGGTTAATGATATTTTACGGCTCCCGCATCTAAAGCGAAACGGGAAACTCGATCTGCCATTTTACTCCACCTTTTACATTACATTATTAGAGCTTTCTCTTGTACGTGCGTATTCTTGTAAGTGGAATACCACTTAGACGTTTGTGGCTTTACACAAATAAGAAACGTCGGTTCATTATTCATATTCCAACACGGCGGTTACGTTTTGTGGTGCTGACATTTTATTCCATCTTTTAGTTTATTAGAGCTCTCTTCAGCATGCGTATTTTCTTTCAGTTAAGACGTCTGGGGCTTACGCAAATAAGAAACGGTGGTTCATTTAAATATTGTACATATCAAAAGTATAAGTGTATACTTGAGACTATATCTAATGTTTTATAACCGTACAATTTATTCAACAGAATATTACTCGTAGTCCCTTTATTAATTAAAATTTATAACTGTTTTTTTATTTGGATTTGGCATTCTTTCTTTCTTTCTTTCTTTCATGGTATCAAGTAATGACAGATGTTTCAAAAATTCTGCTGAAGACTACATTACTGAAAACCCAACAGTGGCCTGTTATTGGAGGAGCATTATAAACACTAAAACGTTCACATTCTATTTTCTGGTAACCGATTACGATAGGTATAAGGAGAAACCGGGCAAAGACATGGTAAACTCATAGTGCCACGTAATCTTTCCGAAGGCGCCTCGATTAATTACGCAAGCAAAACAAAACTTCGAACTTTCCCTACATAATCCAGTTTGTATTATGCTAATGTAGTAAGTACTTTACGTTTCAATTCTTTGGGTAAACACAAACGTTACAGACATTTGCATCTATTGCAGGCGTAACGTGAAATTCGTCGTTTTGCAGAATGACCGATATATATAGAACTAGAATTTGGCTTGTTTGTGGCAAAAGAACATGTATATATATATACAAATGCTATTTCAATAAATTCACTAAGAATTTATTAAATTCACTAAGAATTTATTAAAAATAGTCCACTGAATTTATACACAGTACGATGTTGACTGAAAGAGATATTTTTAGGGATAAGCTCGCCGTTGTATATTGCATTATGTGTTTTGTACATTTAAAGAGTTTATTTATAAGTTTATAAAAATAAACTCTTAGTTGCGAATTTGCGAAGGTGCTGTGCGGCTTAATTTGTGTAATGCTTTGCTAAAAACAAAATATAACGCCGAATTTTGCAGCATTCCTACAACATATGCTCAACCACAAATATTTTATCAACGGAGATAGCGTTGTTAGGGTAAAGTAAAAATCGATACAACATTAGATACCTGCGTTACGCCTTGATAACTTTACTGAGTGGATGCTCTTTGGTTAAATAAACAAAGGTAACTTGAATGTTGATTTGTATTTGTTTTCGTATTCGTAACTGGACCATTTCTTCTCGGCAATTTCTTACGCGATATCTGCGTGTCAAAATGCTACAATAATGTTTTTTGTTTGCACCATCGTTTAGTAAGTTAAGTACGTAGTTGCGATTTATACCTACTAACTTATTTGTATGTTGTATTCTAGAACTATTTGTGCTGTTAAGGGATTCAGTTTAAATATTTCTTGGTTATTGTCATAAACATACACACAAACGCGAAACTAATGTCTTAAATATTTGTTTAAAAACTTTACTAGGACTCTCCGCAGCTGCGCGTATAGCTACGCGTAACCTGTAAGCGTGGTACTCTGTTGTATCTAAATGCTATACCAAACATACTAACAGTGTAGGCAGAGATAAGTACCAATAGCAGTCCCATCGCCAAATAAGAAAAAAGATTAGGCCTTGAATGAGTGTACCAGTTTGATTTTGTGATTTATTCTAGTTTTGTCTAATATACTGCACCATAATCCGTTGGGTGGAGTACCAGAATGGCACGCTTGTGCAATTTAAAATGTAACGCATTAGCGATATAATTCGCAAATACATTAGTAAACTTTGACGTGTACACAGGGCAAAAAATTGTATCGTTTTTGTTTTGGTCCAAAGTAACCCAGGGGTAAAGTAACCCGCTCCAACGATTCCTCTGGCCTAATTACGTAACTCTGTTGCTAATAATTCTCTAATTCTCTCAATATCAATTATTGAAATTGTTACTTTTGCGATTACGTAGCCTCGATTTCATGGGTTCAGTTGCTAACAACGTTCCATTGCAACAAACTGAAACTATTAAAATCGATCATACGTAATCACAAAAGTAACCAATTCAATAATTGAATTAGAAATTTGTTAGCAACAAAGTTTAATTAGCCTCCTGATCATCAACAGCCCACAACACTCCTGCTGAACTCATCATCAACATCATCAGGACCTACTTGATGCGGCTGCGCAAGCTTGGCGATGCTGTCGATCGGCACGTCGGTGCCGGCGACCCCCAGCAGGATCGCGTCGCCATTCTCCTCGTTCTCCTTGTAGTCGAACGCGGGGATCGCCACCGACGTCACCAGCTTGTCCTCGTCGGGCTGGAACGGGCACACTGGTTGGTAGAGTTCGAGGGAGGCGCTGTTGTCTTTGGTAAGGTTCTACGTTTACGATATTCTTAGCTAATGGTTGTAGTTCCACTGACTTCCAAGGGATTTCTTTTTTTTTTATCAGTATATATTTATTGGGAACTTTTATTCAACATTGTACATGACAGCTCCGTATTATAACAATAGCTATATAAAAGGGCTAACTTAGAAACTAAACATCCACACACTTATCTCCTAGTAACGACGACCAAATAAAAGAATGAAAGCAAAAAACTTCTAGGCTGGCTTACGGTACGTGGATACGCTAACAATGACTGGAAGGCCCCCACATCCTACGGATTCAATTTAAGCTAACTCCTCAACTTATTCCTAGCACCCTCGTACTGAACACACTTCGCCAATAAATGCTGCACTTCCTCTATCACTCACAAGTAGCACAATTTGGATAAGAAACTTTCTTCATAAGATACTTAGTCTAGTCACAATGGCTTTTCTACACAATTTATTTCTGATGTGAAAGGAACTCTATTGCTGCTTAACGTAGCATGACAGGCTTTACCCTGCACTGCAAATTTAAAGTTTGGCACTTTCGTGCGCGACAAACACGTAATATTTGGAATTTAGAGACTAACCGTCGAAACTTTTATGAGGCCCTAAGGAGAGACCTAGATTTCAGCTCTTTCGAGTTTGAAGTAAATTCGACGGACGTGTCACTTAAAGGTCTATTTTCGAGAACCCTTTTAATCTGTCTGCGCTGTACTTGAATTTTACGTTATATCGACGAACGGTAAAAGTAAATAAAACAGAGGGTAGGTGAAGCGCAAGAAAATTGCTACACCAAAATTTATACTTTGCTCTCGATACAGCTACGTAACAAAATGAAATTGCATTATTTATTAGACCTGATCAATAGAATTCACGAAAAAATTTGTCAATGAGGTTTTCTATTCTTTAGTTGTTTTTTTTGTTTTCCAATGTAAAGCTGTAAGCTAAGGTAACGGGTCCCAATACTGTCTCATTTCTAGTCTAACTATTTATTGATTATTGGTGGTGTTAGGACCTCGGTCAGGGCTACATGTACACTATGGAGTATAGTTAGGACGAGTAGCAGAGTAGACGTGCACATACAATATCTGCTCGCGGCTAAAATGGAACTAAATTTTACTAAGTCCAAATACCCCCAACAAGGACAATGGCAGGCAATTATAAGTACAGACTTATCTTGTGATTGTAAAGGGTGTCCAGCGGGAATTTTTTAAGTTTAAATCATCGTTGCTCGTTTATTAGTGGGGATAGGTGCGAGGTGTAGCGTTCGTTGCGTCGTCTTTGCGGATTTGTTAGTAACCATGAGTCATTGGGCGGGAGCGCACCGCGCGTTTGCGGTAGAGCAATATTTAAAGTGTGGGGAATCGTTGATTCGAGCGCGTCGTGATTTCTGTTCCCAGTTTGATATTCGGCGATTAAACGATGGTCCGAGCACGCAGCTTATATGGTCGTGGATGCAAGATTCCGACAAGATGGGACAACGGTTAATAGGCTGCCAACAGGACCATCTACGTCAGCAGCAACGCCAGAACGTGTGGCACAGGTGCGACAAGAAATCGTTAGAAATCCAAGGACATCAGTGACAAAGATTGCGGCCTCTACAGGCATTAAGAAGTCGACTGTGCATGTAAATAAAAAAAAAAAATGATACTGCATCCATATAAAATGCATATCGTCCAAAACTAAATGACAGCGATTATGTTTTAAGAGAAACGTACGCCCTAACGATGTTGGAACGTTTTCGGACCCCCAGAACACTTGGCAACATATTGTTTAGCGATGAAGCTCATTTCCACATCAGAGGCTATGTGAATAAACAAAACATGCGTTACTAGAGCCCAAAAGCATCAAAAGAGATTGCAACTGCCCTAAAACGACGGTATGGTGCGCGATTTCAGCTCATGGAATAATCGGTCCATATTTTTTCAATCAGAGAGAAGCTGTTACTTCTTCGGTATACTGCCGTATGATTGATAGTTTTTGGTACCGCAATTGCAAGTGTTTCACGTGTGGATGCAACAACAGAACTCGTTTTCAACAAGATGGGGCAACTCCACACACTGCCAGGGTGTCAATGTTGAGGTTAAGGGAAAATTTCCCTAGGAAATTAATAAGCAAGTACGGAGACATACCCTGGCCACCTCGATCGCCGGATTTGACGCCATGCGATTTTTTCTTGTGGGGTTACCTCAAGTCTAAAGTGTCCTGCTATAATCCCCGAACCATAACCTACAATTGCCCTACAAGAAAATATCTGGCCTGAAATCGCTGCCCCAGAGCTTTGTTCTCGCATACTTGACAATATGAGGGTTCGCTTACAAGAGTGTATTACGAGAAATGGACGTCACTTGGAAGACATTATTTTTAAGAAGTAAAATCCGCAGACACTTGTTACATTTAAAAAATATAATAAATATTCTAAACTTCTTCTTTAATTTTTTATTTAATATTGAAATAAAAAAATTCCCGCTGGACACATTAGATATTCTATTGCAGATTGCTCTAGTTTTAGTGCCAGTGTTTCTGAATTTGTAGGCTAGCAAATGTACGAACAAAAAGCATACGTCTACAGGAAAGCCCTGCGCGCCTCATTCATCATCTATTTACGTAGCTGATTTCTGGGTTAGGCCGGATTCCTTTATCGAGCGAAAATTGGAGGTTGCCCCTTAGCACACCTGGGTCATCCATTTGGAGGACTCGCGCTCCAAATTATATTATATTTTATCTCTTACAATGAACGCGGATGATTTTAGTATCCAACTTACAATTAGGTAGGTATGTTATAAATGGGATGGTAACTCTGTCTGTGTATTTGTTACATTTTTGCACCTAAATTTCTGTACAGATTTTAAATCTCCAAATATGTTTTTTTTTCGGAGGAAATAGCGTGCAAGAGCTATAAAAAAATATAGTAAAAGAAAAAAGTTGAGGTTAAATATATCGGTCGTACCTACGTACGTACCTTTTCATCATCACCGCTGACCATCCATTTCCTCGTTCTCTGTAAAAAAAAATTACATTAGACACAACATTTTAATTCATATTATTACAAAATTTCTGAATTCAACGTTTGAAGGTGAACCATACTTATTTATTTATTACGTCTAGACCATTAAAGTAAAGTATGTAGGTACGAAAGTAACCACACAATAAAGAAATATAGTCCCCTTCAGGGGAAGATTTCTCACGTCAATTTAATAAAGCGCCTTTTCTCGCAGCACTCCATTCCGAGCATCTTTCGATTTATTCAATAATTCACTGCCTTATTCCCGGTTACCCGCCTTTATTATGTGCCTTCATATATCTAATGTACCTATATGTAGTTAAGAGGATCACAAGAATGGTCCCAAATACATGAAGGTATCGAGGACACTTTTGGGAATTCCGTTTGATCTCTCCCCTAATGTTATAAAGAATATTCTGCCTACAAAATTATCCATTAAAAGTTGTAAGTGCTTTTTATTTACAAAGTAGCTACTTATGTAAAATAACTTTTATTAAGTATGGTATCTATCTGAACATAGGTGTCTATGGTGGTCATAACTAGAAGATCATATAAGTGGTTAACCCTGCCACAAGGAAACGACCGCAGCTTAGTCTAAGTTTTACTTCAATCTCACTAATTCTGGCCCTGATAAGAGGGTGTTAGGGATTATATTCTCTTTGTAAGAGGCATCTACCTATCCCGCTAACGACGCTGTCACCGCACACGATAAATTAATTTCTACGTACTCGCCTACGCCTTTGATTAACGTTATTAACATTGCTTGCTTGATATTTAAGCCACTGACTTTACTTAATGAAGTTATTATTCAGTGACTGAACTGTACTCATACTGAATACTTAATTTATTAAACGGAATAAATTTCATTTAGGTAAGCTCGTGTTACGTTGTTTGTGTTAACACAAGATCGCCTTGGTAAAGGACGTAGCTTCGAAACTGTGAACTTAAACAATTTTGCTATCTAAATTTATTTATATTGAATTGAAACTAGTCTGTAACGCCTTTGTGACTAATGGACCACTGGGGTCTAATGGATATCTAATTGTTGGAGATATTTTTTTACTTAGATAATTTCTAAAAACGATTACCTATCTACATAAAAATATTCTAATACCGATAATTCTAACAATCACTTCACGGAATATACACAGGTTTTATAAAACTTACAGAGGTTTGTGTTGACGTATGTTTGGGTCGGTAGCTAACCCTCACTAAGCATACACTCAAAAATAAAAATCTCAAGACGATGATGAAGATGTTCAGAACATCCAGAGATCGTACGATCTCTACGTACTTAGGATATTCTTTCGAGATACTTATTCCATAAGTTTAACCGTAAAGTAACTTGATAACTTTTAAGAGCTATACCTATGCCAGCATATTGGTATCTCCAATCTCCTAATGTCTTGCCAAGGCTGAGCTAAATTGCGGTTTGATTTCGCTAATTGATGTCGTAGCGCGCCTAATGGGTAGTTTCCCTCGGAAACAGTGTTACAAACTTTCAGAGCACTATAACCATAATACCCTTTCAACTAATTTGCTAAGTAAGTACGTCGTATCTACAACTTTGTATCCAGCTCAGCTGTTGTGAGCTAGTTTAATACGTAGTTGTTGGAAAACTTTCATCAGAACATGAACCTTCATTAACTGAAAAATGGGTCTTGTTCTCATTGGTGAACCTCGATGAAAACATTCGGATTTTTTCGGAATATTGATTCGAATAACTTGTAAGGTATCTATAGTCTTTGGCGAAGAAGAAAATTAACAGACATTATCAACGAAACACCACTCATGAACTCCAGGCGCAGGAAAGCAGCCGCGTTACATGTTGTGAATTTTCTGAACATTGCCATCATCATTACTATTCAATCCGATTGCCAAGCGAGAAGATAGTGACGTCTTGGCTGAGGCTCTTGCTGAGCATCGGACTATTGTGGATAGTTGACGGACAATATGAGTAATACAATAATAATTATGGTCTGAGTACGATGGTTCCGTGTTCGTTCTGGCTGGACAGAAATTTAACTGTTCTGTATATTCCCTATACTTGTCTTTGTAACTGTCAATGACACCCATGAGACAGAGAATCCTTTGAGTGTGGAACGTAATAGTTACCGTCTCATCAAGATTGGCGTGGGTCCAGGTGGGAGGCGGTTCATCCTCGTTGCTTCCGTGCAGGATCATGGGCCGCGCGATCACGTTGATGTACTTCAGAACCTGCTGCTGCACCTCCTCCACTGAATGGATATGCACGAAATAACCTGCGGGGGTGAGAGCTCTTTCAATACTTCGATGCAAAGGTCTTTGAAGGTGTCGTTTGGTGTCCAGCAGAGTTGAATAACAGCTAAAAGAGCTGGCTCTAAATAGTTAATATCCTATATTCTACCGCATCACAGGGAACCAAAGACCTGGCTAGTAGTATAAACAGTAGCCTGTCTAGGATCAGCCTATACACTCTAGCCTTGAAGGCGTCTAGATTATAATGAAAATGTATAAATTGCAAATGCCTATATAGTAGAGATGAAACGGATAGTTGTTTGGCCGGATACCGGATACAGGATATCCGACCACCCTATGAGCCGGAAAGCCGGATATCCGTCGGCCGGATATTCCACAGGACATAGTCTCTGACCAAGTCTGTGAAAATTAGACAACTGTACGTGTTTACATGATTTTCAGTCTTCGGTTAATGTAAATAATTTTAACATTGATCTGAACAATTCCTCTGACCTCGGACGGTTCCGTAGATTCGAAATACAGGCTTTCACATTAGCGCCCAGCATCGTGGAAAAGAGTGCAGTAAAATATTCTCATAAGCTATAGATAAACGAAATGGCATGCTACCTCTCAATGTAGGAGCAATTCGGATCCAATTTATAATAATTTATTACCTTATATAATTTTGCAAAAATATATAGCATTTTGCTGACCTACTACCTACTTACAAACGTCAACAGTGCTTATATTTATTTTTATCATTTTAAGATTACATTTTCCGATTTACAAAATGTTAATTTTATGTACTTTTCATACATTTTTTGCTATCCGGTATCCTGCCGGATATTAACGCACTATCCGGTATCCGGCCGGATAGTAAATTAAGGCCGGATACGCCGGATACCGGATAGTAACCGAATATCTACTGTACAGCGAAAGCTGTGACAGACACTGACTGAAAAGCCAAGTTAATTCTCTTGTGTGACACGCCTTTGTGCGTGGAGTTCGACCGAGTGACAGGGGTAAAAACCCGACGATCCGACGAAAAGCGATCTGTATTCGAGTGATTTCCGAAATTTGACCGACAATATTTTCAGACTCCTTTGTCTTGTCATTTGTGATGGACTGCTCGTGAAAAGGTTTTTATTTTTATGGATGAATTTAATGCAGAATGAAGACAAGTATCTTATTAATTCGCACAGCGTTAAATATGGCTATATGAGTATGTTTATATGAATTTCCTGAGAAATATTTAATAATTGCGGAAATTGTTTCCCATTGTTATATAGGTACGAAAAATCCTTCACTATTATCCCACTCGTACCCATTAGTTATTTATTGTATGTACTAGCCATCCCCGTGGTATGTAATTGGTTGAAACCTACCGCTGCGAACTGTTTATTTTACCCTGTGACACTCGGGTAGCTTCCTCGGGGTAAGCTCTAAATATAATATAAGCGTATCTTTATAATATTAGTGTAGATTTTTACATCATAGATATTCTGTCAAACCTATTTCATTGGTTTAATGGTAGGTACTAAATTAATATGTACAAAACATCTTGGCTAGACCCGCTGTAAAGCTTAGGATCATACAGACAGGTTTTGATATTTTATTATAATTAACAATGTAGCTTTAGGTTTAGCGAACTTACCAACTTAATTATGAATCAGGGGAAGTCTTAAATATTTTAAAGGCGTATAAAATCAGTGACGAAGAAAGTTTCAGAGTTCAAAATTTACATTATGAATTATGATCGCTAGGCATGGAATTTTATTAAATTCCATCATGGCAATAATTTTCCTTACAAATAAGAATTTTTCAAATATTTTAAGATATGAAAGTAAAATATAAAATAATACAGAATAATGAAATTAATTAGAGATCTGAACTGCCGTAATACCAAACCACTTTAGAATAGTCAGTTGTATGATTAAGTATTACAACTATACCAGAACTTGGTACAAAAGTTATGGGTTACACAGCCGACTTGCGAATTCTAAACAAACTTCACAAGAAATACGGAGTCAGATTTATCAATTTGGGTTGGGAAATATATATGTATATATACCTAACCGGCACAGAGCAGCTGACATCGAACAGTAAGACCTGAACCTTACAGCTCGTCAGTACAATCTACTATAGCGACGTTAATAAAATTTTAGTGGATATAGCGAATACAGACCATGGGGGCAGGACATCTATCTTTTATCAAATATTATTTTTTAATATATTTTATTTCAAAAAATCCTTTATCAAATTATTCTATCTATATATATACTATATTTTATCAAAATCAACGCGGAAGGAATTTCAAGGAAAGGAGAGTAATCTAACACTCACCTGGACTAACAAATAACTCTTGACTCAAATTGGCCAGCTTACCTCTATTAGAGCACGCCATCGCCTTGACATGTTCAATATTGTTTACATCCTTCCCGATGAGATAAGTGAAAACCCGAACTGGTGTCACGACACGGTCGTCCACCACCTCCCGGTTGTGGATTTCGAAGACTTCGCTCAGGTTCGCCGGCACATAGTCCGTGAGCACCATCACCATTTGGTTACAGCCTTGAGTGCTGCCGACGTCGCACTGGGTCTTGTTGCGTTTCTGCGGGGGAGTGTTATTTGCAAAGATACGGACGGTTTACGGACTCTCTTCACAGTCTTGCGCCCCCTGCACATTAGTGGAAAGATTTACCATGACTACTACAATATTCGCGCTTGGTAATCGGGTTTAAGCTTGCAGTGTGAAAACACAAAAGTATAATATAGCACCACCCCTTCTAATCACCGGTAAACTAAAATGATGACTAACGTCTTGGAAACAACTGGCTAAGTCACCCTAGACAAGACAATGATTCAACTCCGTTGATTATGGCAAAACTCTCCACTAATTAATAGGAGGCCCAAATCCAACTGTTTACTGTTACGAGCTGTCGAGTGATGTGACATTCGCACAGTGCCTTTTTTATCACTTTTACCTGTCTGTATTAGGCAGGTATGCCTAGTGCTGTTAGAGTAGCACGTGTATAATAAATAAATATGTAGTTATATAATTACTTTATTTCACTAAAAAATAATAGTGAATTATGAGGTACGGACAAGGTCATTAATTATGAGGACTTATAATCATAATCCTTGTGTTTCTCTTGACATGCCTTCTAAAGGAAATCATACCTACAAATTTTGAAATTTTACTTACGTCTCTTAATGTTTCAAAAGCTTTGATGTAAGCCGACGTCAAATTCGCGAAGCCTTCCAACTCTACCCTATGTATTGTTCCGTTTATCGGTTCCAGAGAATCCGTGATCGTCTTGATGTTCTCCGGAGTGGCTTGCACCAAGCTCTCGAAGCATTTGATTACTTCATTGGTGACGTTCTTGAATGTGAATACGTTTACGTAATCATTGTTTGAGAGGGTCTTCAAGATAGTATCCAGTGTTATACGAGCGACATAGTTTTTGAAGCCAGTCATCGACCCGGATACATCGAAAAGGATGACGACATCCTTTGAGCAGGTGGCCGCCTCGATGTACCAGGACCTCACTCTGCAGTCGTAAGTGTCTGCTGGCGTGAGAGGGTTCCACGGCATTGCGGGGTAGAACCGCAGTACGCCATGTGCGCTGCCAAAGTATTGCCAAGACAGCGACGGGTCAGACTGATAGTTCTGCTTGAATATATCTGTTAACTCCTCTGACCACAGTATCGAATTTAAGGCCATTGGTTCTGAAATAAATTTCAATTGTTAATATTCATTATAATTTTAATTATACTCTTAGTTTTTTTGAGATATACTTGTTTGAAACCTACCTTTGAAGTAAATATTTGTAGGCACATGCACACAGCTCAAACTAGTGTTTACGGCGATATTGTAAAAGTGAGAATCCTTTTCTAATGAAACATTCATGAAGTTATTAAGGTTTTCTTCCTCTTCTGTGTATTTGGGCTTCTCTGGTGGGTCTAGAGTTGTGTCTTCAAATGTAGAGCATTTGACATCACAGTAAGAAAACTCTTTTTTAAACTCTACATCGCTTGAAATGTTATAGTCAAACTCTCTCGCTAACCTCTCTGCGGTCGCGTGAATGCACTGAAATATTAAAGCAAGTATACCGCGCATTAGGTTAAAATTCATAACCATGATATGACATTGTCCTTTTTCTTTACCTCTGTTTTGACAAACACTCTATACTCTGTAATAATTTAGATTTGTGAATATGAAATGGATAAAAATCGAGCTGACTGGATACACCCAAAATGGAATAATGATTGATTACCTTTACAGCATTGATTTTTCGCGTAAGCATGGTGCTCACAGAACGAAGCGATGAATCCAATATGGTTCTACCTTTCTTTCCTTTAACACTGGCATTCTTAATTTTATATTCCTGAAACATTCGAAATTGAAAAGAAAAAATTAAAATCATAAAAAATGTGCCGTTTATCTGCGTTTTAAATTCAAACATTTCAGTAATGAACTTACCCTCTTTATATCATTATGTTTGGTGAAAACTTCACTAAGATTCCACAATGTTTCGCCTAATCTTGACGCCCATAATCCTACACTGCAAAGAAAATTACACCTTAGAATATGTAAACAAACATGTTTTTACACAACACCTCTTTCATAATTTTGTTTCTATATTATGTCAACGCACCATATTAATGTTCAATTCAATTTAGATTTTCTTTTCTCATAATTCTTGGTTGGCTTTTTTTTACATAGATACCTATGGTACGCCTATGCCTTAGGTACGACTTTGTCCTGTAGGAGTAGGCAGAGACCACGTTGTTCTACAAGCCAGACAAACCTCTTTCTTTAAAATATCTCCGAATGTCCTACATATATTTCTATAAAATCCTTCTATATATCCTAACGCACTCATTTCTACTACATACTTTCATGCTTCTTCTACGATTCCCAACTTTCGTTTACATACTTCAATGTTGGGACGAGTTCTCCTCTATAAAAAGCAATTTTGGACACGTTCTAGTAGTTCATTTTATGTAGTGCTCCAGTTATTGTATTTCCCTTTTGACATCACTTAATACTTTCCATTTCTCGTAATTCTTGTAAATATTTACCCTAAACAAACTCTTTACCTGTTTCATTTTTTCATCCGCGATGACGATTTTACACTCAGTCATGTTATCATGTATCCACCGTCACGTAGGTCATATTATTATAATTATTTATTTATTCATAAATCATCATCATTACAAGAAGGTAAGAAGAAGACGAAGAATTAGTAATTTAAGATGATACCGTTACAGTATACAATTGTCACAATGTAAATTCAGATTATAAATACCTAGATCTACATAGAAAGTTTACCGTGAAATACAGGCTATATGTTTTAGTACAATCAGCTTTACTGTGGCTATTATGTATTTAACAATGTCTAGTTGGTGAGTTATGGGTCTGGCTGGCCGGCCTCCGACACTTAGCTGCCTTTACGACTCCCGCGGGAGCGAGTGATGTCAATTCGTGACCGTTTACGAACGCGTCATGTGTATAGGTAAACCAGACGGTTAACCTGACCTATTGTAGGTTATTATTTCGTACAAGAATTCGAGTAGGAGTTAAAGATGTTGGTATAATGAATATTGCGATCTTACATTCCTATCTTGGTGTCGATTGTGTCGGCGGGCGCCGGCGTGTGCAGCAGCACCGCCACCAATACCATCACCGCGAGACATCGCATCGCTCGTGACTCACGCGCATACGGCCGCGCTCCCGCTTTACAACACACCGGCGCACATATTACTGTCTAAGGCACATCGTTACTGCATTGTAAGGCTAAAAACTCCATCAACAAATTGCTACTAATCACTAAAGCACTACACACTTAAACAATACACTAGGGCCGGGTTTCCGTACGCCAAAAATAGACACATGTAAACTTCAAACTAAAACGTAAAGAGAGCTTTCACCCGGCGCGAGATAGTGAGCAAGGCCGCTGCGATAGCGAGGCGTGTATGCGCGTAAACAGTCCACGGTTCCGTTCGCCGGCATCGGTTGGTGCGAAGTTTGAGGGCGACACTGTCGGAGGGTTTGCGAAGTTGCGAAGTTGCGTCGGCGCGGGGGGTGCGGGGGGCGCGGGTGGAGTCGCTCTGCGGCGACGTGTGCCGCGGCCGACGCACGTGCTGCGTCTATTCCGGGCGCGGCGTGGCGGCGGCGGGCGCGGGGCATCGAGCGGCGCGAAGTAGGTCGGGCGGGCGGGCTGCGGCCGCCCAACGTGAAATATGCACATTCAGAACGATATTGCCGCGGTGTGACCGTGAATTTGAGGTCGGGGAGCGGTGGGCTGCATCGTTTGGAAGGTGTTTATAATGTATGGCGGGTAAATTGAAGTCATGTTCCTTGGTAATTCCCTACTTAGGTTAATTTGCAAACAATAATAGTAAAGTTTCAAAGCATGAATTACTATCTACAACAAAATATCTACCTACAAACCATATATTTCAAGTCGTTTGTCGCCCTGTATTTACTTTATTTTGTTATTCCGGAGCGGACGCCAATAGGCTGTTTATTGCTACCCGTAAAGAAATAAAACGTTTCTTTATTCACTTTCAACCGAGGAAGGCGGGTATTCAAGGTCGTTTTAGTGAAGCGACGAACGTAATACCGTAGTATTTTTTTCTCTATGGTAATGCCTACCACAATAAAAACATTTGGTTGTGAAACGTTTTTCGTTTAATTTTCAACTTTGTTCAGGTGAAAGTTTCTTATAAAATACTTATTCTTCGTTAAATTATTCTTGAATGTCGATAATTGCATGAGTGTCCAGTCAATTCCTCCCACAAATTAATAGAATGATAATTTTGTATTCTCACACAGACACTTCTATACATGGTCTAAAACAAAGTCGCATCCTGCCGTATTTCCCTGTGTATCTTTTAAACTATGCAACGGATTTTAATGCGGTTTTCAACAATAGATATAGTGATTCAAGAGGAATGTTTATAAGCCAGAATAGAAGCGTAGCTAGGGGTAAACTAGTTACATATAGAAGTAGTGCTTACCTATTCTATTCTATACACCTATGTACCTACGTCCTACACTTTCACCATGAGGTAATTCTATATTTTCATACCCCTATTTTACCCAGAGGCACATATTATTAATACTGCTAGAAGATTATAACTTGGTCTATTAAGATCGCAGGTATCGATACCAGCATAAAACTTCTCTAGCCGCCCTCGGTCTCGTAATAAAATGCGGAAACCTCAAGGGCATCATATTCCTCGAAAGGTAACGGCTTTAATCAGCCGTTTCGGTTGCGAAATTAAATTTCTCCATTCGACCCGAAACCTCTTTCATGAAATATTTCTGTCTGCGTTATGAAGCAGAAACGAGGACTGAGTACCTTCTATTTATTTTATTTGGAATCTCTAGTACCTAGGTATTATTGAGGTTCTGTGGCTTTGAGGAGGGATCTACCTAATTTATCAAACGTTACTTTGCCTACTTTTATACGATTTACGAACCAGAATAATTTAAAGTAATGTAAAATAAATTTGATAAGTATAGGTACTTGAATAGTTAGGTATATGTAGAAGTTAAGCTTTCTAGTATTTTTTTTTTCACGAGCGAGCACCTACCTGCTATAGAGGCAGATCATGATACAATTGCTACCTACCGTAGATACCTAACTAAATGAGATTTACCTAATCCTAATACGCTAAGTGCCAAACGGTTTTGGAATTTAAAGTACCTAATAATAGTGTCCGACCAAAGGTCAATTTCTAGCCGAAGCCGAAGGTTTAAAAGCTCTAAGAAATTTTGTTCAAGATTGACTACAAGCAAAATTATTTTAAAACTGTCATATTGAACTTTGATTTGCTTATATTAACTATATCATATAAAATTACTTTGCAATTTACCTTTATTTATTTGTCAAAACTAATAAAACATGTGTTTTTTGGCCGAAGGTGGCCGAAGCGGTAGCCGAAGCTTGGATCGGACACTACCTAACAAACAATCTAAACTCTGTATCTAGCATACAAACTAAAGTTTGTTCCTAGTACCACCTGAAAACGCTGTCTGGTTACTAAGTACTCCTAAGTACCTTACGATAAACGACGAGCAATGTGTCAGCCCCTCGTCAACCAGCGGACTCGGCTGGCAGGCGCATCAATATTTCACGGCTGGTTGGCGTCGCACTAGCGCACACACACACGAAAGTGCTTCATGATTAATAATAATGCTGAAGTAGGCGTCGCCTTATTCTCACCTACGCGTGTATCTAATGTAATACTTAAATTTTATACACACCTTGAATTATCGAGTGCCTAAGTCATGGTTTTTGTAGGAACTTTTTAATGTTATTATTCTTGTTACGCAAAAAATAATTTATCTATCTATGTACTGATCAGTAAATTTTAGGTAGATTGATATATCTATTGTTTATCGATAATAATAATATACCGTTACGGGGTGCCACTTCGCTCCCGAGACTCTTCTACCAGTTTCAGGGTCCCAAGCGGAAGACCTTGGTCCAACTCGCTGCGAAAACTAAAGCCAATTCTTACCAATGAATATTGATTTTTGAGTGATTCACGAGGGACTTTTATAAAGCTTTTCGCCTACAAAATCGCACGTCCATTAAAACGCACGCTATGCCGTAATATTATTAGGTAGGTAGGGGGACACGTATTTTGCATAGAAATTTCGTTTTTACTGCTCTAAGTGAGTTTTATTCAAAATGCAAGAAATGTTACCGATGCGTAGACTGATTTTGACTACAGTGAATTAACTTTACATCTACACGTCTCTAGTGATGAGTATGTCAAAGATTAAGCATAGTATAAAGAACAGTTTAATGGTGTTATAAAATGTTTATGTCATATAAAAAATTGTTTATGATATTTTGTTTGAAAATTGTATATTCGGGGTAAAACCGGGTACAAATATATGGGGCAATACCGGATATCATTGTGGGTAACAATATAATGTCACTATTGGGGTGTATGGATTTTCTTTGTTGTTTTTAAATGCAAATTGAATGCAATTGCTAGCCCTTCAGTGGACAACTTTCTAAATAATATAAAAAATTGTGTATTTAAAAACTAGCTTCTGCCCGAGAATTTGTTCGCGCAGAATTCGGTTAACTACGCCTTGCTTCTGCTGGAAGTACTAAAAAGGGCAAGAGCAACAAACTTCCATCCATTCATCCATTCTTATTCTTATTCTTATTCTTTATTGTACACAAAATAATAAACATAAATTAACAGAAGGTAACTTAAGTACAAAGGCGAGCTTAACTCAACAGTTGAGTTTTCTACCAGCAAACCTTGGAGTCAAAGAAACCGTAAGTCAGCATTTAGGCATAGGAAGTGCACACAAGTAAACTAAATACTATTATTAATAATACACAAATACTATAAATAATAATGAATACAATAAATATATACGTACTATAACTGTATATTAGAAAGAGAAAGATAATGCTCTTTTAATTTCCTTTTAAATGTAGTCAGAGAAGGACTAGCACGGATGTTAGGAGGTATGGAGTTCCATAAACGCGCAGAGTGTACAGTGAAGGAGCCGCCGTAGCGACTTGAGGTGTGGGATGGGATCTTTAGGAGAAAGGATCTGATGGAACGATCTCATCCATCCATGCTCACAAACTTTGTTTTTCATAATACTAGTAGGAAGGCTAATAGGTAAAGGCATGATCGGGTACCACCAAAATGTACTGCACTGCACCAAAGTAGTTACGCTCCACCTATTGGACAAAACCGGGCAAATGACATTTTATTTTTAATTATTATTTCTGTACATCCAGTTGCTTTTGCTAAATTAATTGATTTTGTTTTCGTTAGGGTAAAACTGTATGTAGTCATAAATAAGTTCCTATTGAAGATTGTTCACCTGGAGCAATTCTAGAGACAGTAATAACTTAAGGTCCTGGTTCTGCCCCATCCCTACTTAAATTCGTGTTATTCTATGAATAGAAAGTAATAACACAAGTATCTATTAATTAATTTACGTACTAGCTTTTGCCCGCGACTTCGTCCGCATAAAATTCGATTATAACATTCCAGACCCGTTCCCGCGGGAAACACATTGAATTTCATTACATTACCGAAAAATTTCATCAAAATCCGTTTAGTAGTTTTTGCGTGAAATAGTAACTTTCGCATTGAAATATTAGTAAGATTCCAACTTACTTACAACTTGAGGGAGGGCCGTTTTTTATTTTGTGCCACAACCAAGGAGTAGGATTGTAGGTCAACTCCGGCGACAACTGTGCACGCCGCGCGCCCTCGACACGTCTCTTCTATATAAACCGCGCCTTATGTTAGATGCTTGCGACTTTTCGATAAAACTAGCATTATACCAATAAATTTTCCCGTTGATGAAGCATCTGACCGTCAGCTGATCTAGTAGCGGTAAAGATAAAATGACTACATATTAAACTTGGCTGTAATTTAATTTTCATATTATTTGATCAACAAAACTATCTTTTGCGATAATTATTTATAAAAATACTAGTGGACCCGGCGTGACTTCGTTCGCGTACACCTACCCTTTTTTCTTGCTTATAAACCTTCCTATTGAATCCCTCTTATCAATTGTTGAAAACCGCATTAAAATCTGTTGCGTAGTTTAAAAGAACAAAGCGTACATAGATACATAGGGGCAGACGGCGGGAATCGACTTTATTTTATACTATGTATAGAAGATAAAGAAATGATAGCTACTAGCTATATTAGCTATATTTTCCTTCCTTCATCTCGAAGCGATGGTCTGATTTTCACAAATAGAAGTTCGAAAGACGTAACGGAATACTGGAATAATGGCCATTCTTTTTGCCATCTCGCATTGTTTAATTGTTATATCTCGGTACTCATACTTAGGGCGCCAAGCCACCTCACCTGCTTGCTCCTTGCTGCAAGACGGACGAGGCTGATGACAGTCGCCGTAGAATGCCAAAACACCTCAAATATTTATTTCCTTCCAGATTAATGTAATAATTAGAGAAGAGCGGACCGCAGCCTGCAGATTTACCGCTATCATCTGAGCCGGCAATTACACCTAGGATAAGGAGGAATCTTAATAATGCTTTGTTTTTCGGCAAACAGACACAGCATCATTGTGCTTTAGTGTCGTTATAAATGTAAAATGTCGCCTTAAAGCACAATTTGTTACGTCAAATTGCCTCGTAAAGAGTGGCTGTAAACTCCGAAATACATTATTAATGGCTCACAGCCGAGCCTACGAGCCTACTTGTAGCGCGGAAAATTCATGACATGCCTTTGTTTGTAGCCCCAGTGGAACTTTGGCTACTTATTATGCATGTCGTTGTGAAATTCCACGGATGGACGGGCGAGTTTGGGCAGATATACGCACAACCACAATGGTGCATGCGCAAAAGCTCTAGTGACTCTTCGATGCAACTCTTTGCATCGAAGAGCTACTAGAGCTCAGATAACGAACTACGAGGATAAACCTCGCTCTTAAAATACCTACATCTTAAATAAAATTGATAGCAATACCCTTCACTAATGTGGAGGAGGTTTATGTCCAGCAGTGGACTGTTATGATCTGTTGTTGATGATAACAAGAAAGAGCAAGTGTTTGACAATAATATGGTTGTGTACTACAATATTTTTGTAGTAAGTCCAATTCCTGTTTTCCTCATGGAAACGGAAACAATAACGTCGTTCGTATCTACATTAATAATAGCGTTTAGTATTAATTACTTTTCCTTCCATATCCAGGATAAAGCTTGCTGCTGTGATGTTCGCTTGAATGTAATATAGTTATATCCCTAGAGCCTTAAAGCTCGTGTGAAGATGTAGCTGACAGAAAAATCTTTAGACTCACTAAGGCCTCATTACCTCATCTACTAGTGGGACCCCTAGGCTCTTAAGATTCCATAGTACTCGCTCCTAGCCTGGCTAGGAAGGGCGATAGGTGATTCAATTGGACTGACGGAAATGTTTGAATATTTTGCTCTATTACCACAAGAATCTGAGGACTAAGGTGCCCAGAATTCTAGACACAGACGCACAAGGTATATTCTCAATGGCTGCCCTACCTATACTTGCAGGAGTTAAGGGAACTCTTCTATCTACTCTATTACCACCACTAGCTTCTGACGATAAACTCTACTTTTCTAGCAAGTGCATTCTGTTTATTATTCCCGTGGCGGTTCTAGGCTGAAGTAAATAGTATGGCACTATCAGCTCGATAACAGACGTACAACAGTTGTACTTATGGAAGAAGAAAAGTTGTGCTACTAATGGGACTAGCGACTAATGGAACCAACGGGGATGCTTCAAATTTTTTGCTCGTTATCTGTCAGCACTAAGTTCTAACGGAATAAGTTGCAACCTCCCAGTCAGCGTAGATAAGTAAGTATGTAAGTAAAAACTCTTTATTGCACACATTAAAAATATCAAAAATAATTACACAAGAAAACAAAAAAACGCGCAAAGACTGTCTTATCTCTTTTAGCGATCTTTTCCAGACAACCTTTGGGAAGAGGTAACCAATCACGTATAGAAATTCTGTTTCATTCTAGGTAGGAGCCAGTAAAACTAACCCTTGGCTCTACAAACAGAGATATGGACTTTACTATTAGCGCGACTCTTTAGAATGCTCTGAGTTTTCTGCTCTGTGGCTTCTGAGGGTTTACTTTACAGTCCATACTCCATTCTCTCTCTCCGTGCGTATTCTAGGTTGGAGCAAGCAGGACAGCAACTCGGTTCGGCGGTAGTCTGTAGGCTGCGAAGGTCAAGGCGGCGTCGGGCAGGCGGCCGGCGGCGCCGCCGCGTCGCGACACCCTGCGTCTTGCCGGAATGAGAGCAGCTCGCGTCATCGCCTATTACTGTAAGCACCCATTACTAAGTGCGGGGAGGGTGACTGCAGGGCGCAAGGAGTACTTACCACCGCCTAATGGCTACGTGTTGCTACTGTTGGGCGGAACAGCCTCGATTAATGGGAAACATGCAAAAGTAGACTAATTACGTAACTCTGTTGCTAACAATTCTTTGATTTCAGTTATTGGAATTATTGCTTTTGCTGTTACGTATCATCGATTTCATGGGTTTAGTTGCTAACAAAGTTTCATTGCAATAAACTGCAACTATTAAATCGATTGTACGTAATCACAAAAATAACAATTTCAAGCGTTAAAATCAGAGAATTGTTAGTTACGTAATTAGCCTATAGATTACAAAAACTAAGGGAAACCTAAGAGGTAAATATTGAACTGATAAGGAGCAATAAATACCTACCTACAAGAGAATAAGTGCATTACTACATTAAGAATCATATTGTTTTATTTAGCATAAAATTTGTAGAGACTGAGGGGGAAATTTTATTCCCTTACGCCGGTACGAAATTTAGCTATGATATTGGACGAAATAGTTTTAAGCAGACTACACAAAAAAGGTGTATTACGGTCTATATTCAGTGACTTGCACCACCTTGGTGAAATGCGTAGAGCTAATTATGACTTATAGCCCAAAGCTGAAAAGGAAAATGGACGAAGGTTGAGTCGTGCCGCGTTATATAGAATATCTTATTGATCGGAAGGAAAGCATGTCCTTAATTATAACCCTTGTTCGTTCATTGACGATAGAAGCCGCATGTTATCGCTGGAAGCACTGAACCTACCACCCTTTTCGATTAACTATACACAGGCCACCCTATATTAAGTAGGTACGTATATATACAGTAATACGAGTATTACTGCCGCCATAGATTAGGTAACAAACAAACAAGAAAGTCTAGCAACTAGGCATGCTTGCTTTGTGTTTTTGTTACAAGAAATTCTATTTCTTTAACTTTGTGTTATCTTAATCCATGTGTTCGTATTGAAAACAATTGCATTACCTACATATTTCGGTATAGGTAGATACGTTAAGTAATAGGTACCTTATTGCTCGTAAGCATAGAATCTATTTTGTTTAGATGAGTTTTCTACTATTCTCATACACAACCTACCTACAAGAGTTTTGTAAAACAAATTTGACAATGAACTTTATAAACGTATCGTGTAGTAAGTGCTGGTCTTTTTATAATGCCAAATACTATCGAGCTCATTTTTTAAAACTGTAGATACGATCGGTCTAATAGACTCGACTTTCGACTTACGGGGGCAGTAAAAGGCGACGAAACACCGTTGTTTAAATGCACGCTTGTATGAATCACTGCCGTCGAAGTCACTTTAGTGCGAATCACTGAAATTAGAAATCACCCTACGCAAGTATACACGTTAGTAGTTCTGCAGTTCTAGACTATTTTTTGTGTAACATTACTGTAATTTAAGACTATCCAGGTGTTTAATTTTTAGTACCGTTCCGTATGCTTCTGATGTTATACGGAAATACGGTGTTCTATAGAACACCGTATTGTGTCCGTAATGTTATGACTACACATATTCTACGCTATCTACTGTAGCGCCACACTTGCCCAAGGATTCAGCGAGTAAATTATCAGTTGTAGTATTCGGTTGGCATAATTTGCGGCGTGTTGTTCAGGTCCGAAACCAGTAGGTACTTAATCCAGAGTCAACATCGCGATAAGAATCAGGGGCTCTAATTTTTAACCACCCGCATCCAAGCGAGCGCTCGCCTTCTAATGCCTGTCTTTTCTATCGCTAGTAATTTAGCACGATTGTGAAAGAGATAGGTAGCGCGGTCTCTAAAATATGGATCTTGGAGCTTTGGGCCTTTAACCTGGACACGAATCCTCGACATCGAGGTGGAGTTGGGACCGAATATGGATGTGGACCAGGACCTAAACTCGAACCCGGACCTGACCTAAGGTCCAACAAACGGTTAATGCCGAACAATAAGGTATTTGTGAAACTGACTTACAGACTATCGAACTGACAGAGCTGATAATACACGCAAAACTCTCGATCGCGTAATATATCGCTTGCTAGCAGTAAGGTTAATTCTCGGTGAAGTAAGCGCTTAATAGAATATTCGGCATTATGCTTATACCTATAGGCGTAATTTCGGCTAATGTGTCATCCTAAGTCCTAGGTCATCTATTAAAGATTCCAAGCGTATTTAGCCGAGCGTCCGGCGCCGTAACTTCGGCAGATGTGTCGCGGCATTTACAACGAGAATGCGGTATTTTCAATTTGCTATGAGTAGGTAGACTGTACTAGCACTAGCTTAGTGCCTCAGAAGCGTGATGTCTAAGATCGAAGCGTGAATTCGAACTACAATGAGTCGAAATAGGCATAACGTCGCACGAGCGTGATTCGAATATCTGTGTTTCGCACTCACGCAGTGCAATGCTACAATGACGAGTAATTGCTACTTTGTAGTAAACTAAAATGGGGTCATTTATATACTTGTACCTACTTGTTGGGGGCTTAACTAATGCGCTTATTACACCTAGCTAAATTCAGAAGTAAAAAGCGTGAGAGCAAGTCAAAGTGGAATGTATTGCTCATAGAATAAGGTAATTTTTTGTATCACGTCTATTCGAAAGCGCAGCGCCGCGTAATAATTATATAAGTGTATAAAAATCTCAAAGTTAAAGTTCATTACACAGACTTTAGGTAGCTTTTTTGTTTGTTTTGTGTTTTATAATATTGTTGACATCCACATTGTGTCTTGAATTGTAAAAAACCAAGTTCAAGTTCTTTGTCACGTAATTGAGTTCTTGCAAATTGATTTTTCAATGACGCAACGCGAACGTCACAGTTTTACGATTAAATTCCCTGAAAACGTTTCGTGTTTATATGTTTTCTATAATTTCATTTCACCTATATTAACATATCAGGTACGTACAGTAGGTATGCAATCAAACAACTGTATTCAAGTAATGGCGCAGCATTCAAAAAAGCTTGCAAGTTTGAACGTAACGGCTCCGGTAGTCTAAAAACCATTGTATATTTTTTTTATCTAAGACACTTTACAGTCGTAGCCACACAAGATTGGAAAGCTATGTTCACGACTGAGTAAGGTGGCCCTTAAAAAAGTGGGTAAAATGCGTGCCAATTAAACGTCACGTTGACGATCAATTTGGTTGGCAAGACACATTTGTAAACAAACGATTTAAATTTATTTCTTTGTAAAATTATTTAACATTTTATGTTGAAGGTTTGGTGTGTGAATTAGTGAAGTGCTTTAGACCACCACCTTCTAAGTATATTTTAAGTCGCTGGTTATCGCTTGATATACAGGGTTACTGGTAATTAGATGCTACCGTCTCAGGGGGGTGTAGGTACTGTTATTTGTAATTGATTGAACCCTATAATGTGTTATGCAAAAGTGAACAATTTTTGAGATATTTGATATTTAAGTTTTTATTCGCAATAATTATATAATAGATACAACAACATTTTATATAATAGATATAAAAAATAGTGTAAGTACATAAAAAATAAAAAAACTAGCGTTTGTCCGCGAATTTTTCGCGCAGAATTCGGTTACCTGCACCGTGCTCCTGCAGGAAGCATTAAAAAGAGCAAGAGTCATAAACTTCCATCCATTCATACATCCATGCTCGAAAGGTATAATATAGTTATTCATGCACATCGATTTGCTGTTGCTAAATTAATTGAATTTGTTTTTTTTTTCGAGTTTAAGTGTATGTAGTCATAAACATTTTTTTATTTAATTTTGTCAAACCTGAGCAATTTTAGAGATAATAATAGCTTAAGGTTCTACCCCACCTTTCCCTATGCAAATGCAATAATTTCGAATGTCAATTTCTAATTCAGTAGGCACTAAGAGGGGGGTTCGATTTATATTCTATTACCATTCTTTCATTCGTTTGAGTAATTGTATTATAGTTTATACTCAGGGCTGTTACACCAAATTCTTAATCACATTTAAACCTAATATAAACACAACATTTCATAGAAAATGACGTTAGACGGTGTTTCAGAATTTGATGCAATTAATTATCACTACAAATTTTAAAACAAAGTCCCACACCGCGTCTCTCTGTCTATCTGTCTATCAGCAGTAGCAATATAAAACTTCTTGCCTGGAAGAGATCGCTTGTAGCGATAAGGCCGCCTTTTCCCACAATGTGTGAAAATATCTGTTTAATTTTCTTTCTTGTGACTTTGTATGCAATGAAGAGTTTGTCTATTTATCTATCTAACCTTTGGCAGGGTAGCACAATACGCAAATTAAATCGCGGCGGAGCAGGGTTTTGAAACCGCTCGCATCCACGCGAGCGCTCGCTTGGGCTACCTATCTCTTTCACACTCGTGTTAAGTTGCTAGAGATCGCCACAGCTGCCATATTTTTTAAGCCGCTCGCATCCGCGTGCTCTGCCTGTCTCTTTCACATTCGTGGTAAGTTGCTAGAGATAGAAAAGGCAGGCTTTAGAATGGCCCAGGTTTTTGAACCGCTCGTCTCGAGTCGAACGGTTTTCTATTTTGATTTTCGGCATGAAATATTCAAATTTTTATATCTTGATAATCAAAATATTATATTTTGTTAATCTATAATTTGATAATCAAAATTTCCGATAATAGAGCCCCAAGGGCCGAAAGATTGCGGTTCAATAAATAAGGAAAATCAGCATCATGCATCATCGTTATAAGCGTTCGAATCGTGGCAAACGGTTCCGAAATTCCGGTGCTGATTTTCTCTATTTTTGAACCGTACTCTTTCGGTGTATGCATTTTAAAAATATTGAATTTTTCATGGCGAAAATCAAAATTGAAAGCCGTTCGAATCAAGGCAAGTGTTTAAAAAATAAGGCCCGAGGCGATGTTAAAAATTGGGTGTTCAAAGTTCAACACGAGAGCAAATATTTTTATGACTCGCGCTTTTAAATCACTCTATTGTGCTCATTAGTCTATATTAGACTACTTCGCTAGATATGATTTAAAGTCGGGACTCGTAGCAAAATATGACTTTGCTCTCTTATATAACAAATAACTATTTCCTAAGAGATTGTATGAAAAGTGCAGCTTAACAACCGAAAATCAAAAATGTATTTATTTGAATGAATGAATAATACTTTATTGCACAATCAAAATAATACAATGGGTACTTAAAATTAACAGCAGGGGAAGCAACAGGCGGCCTTATCGTTTAAAGCGATTTCTTCCAGACAACCTTTTTGGGGTAGATAACTGTCGACAGAAGTGCAAGATAAGAAAATATACTGAGAGTAAGTATGTTCAACATAAAGACATATTGGTGTAATTTTAATTAATACTAATAAGCCGTGTGGTGTCCGGCAGAGTAGAATAGCACCAACCCCTTACATTCATGGGTGTCGTACAAGGCGACTAATGTTTTCGAGGCAAAAGATCAAGAGTCTCCGTAGTCTGGAAAACGGGCAGCAGCATTTTCCATTATTATATTTAAACACTGCGATCTCCAACCCGCCTGCCAAGCGTGGAGATTATGGCAATAACCTCCCCTTCCGTGGGAGAGGCCCTAAGTCCTGCAGTGGACTGTAACGGGCAGTGATGACTAATAATAGGTTGGGGAGAAAGTTTCTTCGCATTTTACTGAAAATTCAAAACATTTTTTAATATAGTTTATTTACATTTAACTAAAGTATGTAGGTACCATTTTGTTCGATAACTTTTTGCCATCTTATAGGTAGGGACATGATCCCATTGCTATAGAAATTTTGGGGCTTCGGATCAAAAACTGCGTCAAGTAGTTTTGGCAGTCCTCTCGTGATGTTAACCTGACACTGCCTAAAGAATTCTGAAGAAACCGAAACAGGTGGAAATCTGAAGGTAGGAACACCTCCCAGCCAAACTCTCTTAATTTTTGCTGAGTGGTTAAAGATGTGTGAGGTCTAACGTTATCATGATGAAAAACCACACCCCTTCTGTTGATTAATTCCGGCCGCTTAATCTCAACTTCTTGCTTTAATCTTATCAGTTATTCGCAGTAGAGTTCTGAATCGATGGTCCTGCCTGGTGGTAACAGCTCATAATGAATAATGCCCTTCCAATCCCACCACACACACAGCATCACCTCGTTGCGAGTTAACCCGGGTTTCGCCACAGTCTGTGAAGCCTGACCGGCTTTTGACCATGACCTTTTTCGCACGTTCTTGTCGTACGTGATCCACTTTTCATCACCAGTTATCAATTTCTTCAAAAATGGTTCGGTTTCATTACGTCGTAATAAAGAATCACAAATGAGTACACGGTTCATTAGGTTTCTTTTAGAGAGCTCGTGAGGTACCCAAATATCGAGCTTTTTTGTGTACCCATTTTTTTCAAATGCGCCAAAACTGTTTTGTGGTCAATTCCCAGTTCTTCAGCTACGTCCTTAACACTGATATGCCGATCTTACTCCACTTTGCATCCATTTTATCCGTAAAGGGCGACGAGAGCGACGTGCATCTTTGACATCAAAATTTCCGGATTGAAAACGCTTAAACCAAACACCCTGAGCAAGCGCAATCTTCGTGGAAGTGGGTAAAAAGTTACGGAGTCGTTTAAGCGATTTCGAGGCAGCATAGATTTTCCTGCTCACGTCTATAAGCTGGTCACCCCAAGAAAGAGTATTGTCTAAGCAAATACCCAGATTCTTAACCTTTTTGCTAAATGGTATTTGTATGTTGTTAAAACAGACTGTCGGCAGACCCTTAAAATCGATTTTTGAGATAAAGTTAGGACTTCCCATAATAATAGTTTTGTCTGGATTAACCTTGAGCCCGTATTTACAGCTCCAATCTAAGATGGAATTTAGGTTTCTATTCGTACAAGCTATTGCCTCCGCGAGGTCATCATATCGTGCTTGCTTGTAAATTTGAAGGTCATCGGCATATAGATGGTAGTATGAGCTAATATCTTGTGTAATGGAATTAATAAAAATCGCGAAAAGGAGAGGGGAGAGCACGCCTCCCTGCGGAACTCCAGAGCCAGTCCATGACCAGCTTGACCCCTGACCCTCAATTCTAATACGCTGCCGACGACCGTTCAGATAACTACGGAACCAATCTATTGTAGACGATGATAGATTAAGTGACCCCAAGATGACTAACAGTATGTCGAAGTTAACAGTGTTGAAGGCACTGCTAAAATCGAGTAGCTGACAACATGCGATTCTCCATGCCCTGCCGAATGTAATCTGAAATTTTTGTCAATGCTGTAACTGTACTATGGCCAGTGCGGAAACCAGATTGGAATGAATTAAGCAATTTGTGTTCACCTTGGTAGGAGAGGAGTTGGCGATGGATAAGGCGTTCAAGGACTTTGGATAGGAAAGGAAGTATGGAGATTGGACGGTAGTCTGATAGTGACGAGGGATTGGTTTTCTTAGGCAAGGGAATAATATGAGAGTTTTTCCAGGAATCGGGGAACACACCAGATTCTACGGAAAAGTTGAGGATATGGGTAACCATCGGCATTATTTTGTATTATATATTGACTTATTCACTGTTTTTCCTTTACTTGTGCTACAAGACCTTGCTTCTTGCTATTCATGATTCTAGATTAACAGAAATTACTCTATAGGTATTGATGATGCAGTTTGTGTAGGAGGACCGAAATATATTTTTGTTTTTGTGTTATAGGTATGTCAATAAATACGTGGTTTTCGGATATTTTCCTTTCCTTATGCTATAACACCTAGCTTGATGCCAAATTTCAAAATCCTAGGTCTACAGGAACTACCCTATAGGTTTGATGACGAAGTTTACGAGGGCCAAAATGTGGTCATGTCATATATATAGGCCTTAACATAGAAGCCTGATTTTTTTCACAGTTTAATGAGGTACTATACAGTACAATACAAAACTATTTATTTGCACACCAAAGACCACAAATACAGATACAAAATATATGTAGTAGTACAAAGGGCGGTTTTTTCACTAATGTGATCTCTTCCAGACAACCTTGGTATGGAAAGAAACACAGAATTATAGCAGCAGACCTATGCGATATTAATTTCAAGTTACCTTTACCTGTTCCTGAGAAAAATATTGACGGATAGACGGACAACAAAGTCATCCGATAATGGTTCCGTTCTTACCTCTACAGGTTCGGAACCAAAACAATTACATTTATTGGCAAATTATTAGTCCTAGGGTGGCCTATTTTGCCTATTTTGTATATAAAGGGCCCCATTCATTAACAGCCCGCCTGCAGTCTCTGGTTCTATTGGGCGGCCTGCCGTCCTAAGCCAATAACTTCTACATTGGCTGCCGTGCAAAAAAGCGACTATTGCCAGCCGGCAATAGCGGCCTCTCAATAACCTCTGCGGCTACTACGACACTAGCAGTTGTAAGTCCGTAGTTATCCGTCGTAGCATCGCGCGCCAGCAATGGCCTGAACGCAGCAGCACTGTAGCGCCCGACTAACATTATATGACGGTAGACAGGCCGCCAGCCAACTACCTGCTAAAATGTATTTATTTGGTCTCAAGGCCAAGGACTGTCCGGCCGATATCTATCGACGCTGACTGGAATCGTCAAACGGTCACACACTCTTAGTTCGTAGTAATGATTACTCCGAAACCTTAAACGGAACATAGTGTGTGACCTATTGCGATTAACTGACAGACTAATACCCTAACTGATGTGGGGCCCTTATTAAGGAGTGGCAAAATTTAATATACCAGTTAAATGGGCTGTATTTCGAAAAAAAAATGGTTTTAGGTACAAATATTTCCATTTATGACACTTTCCGAGGACTAGAATCAACGGTCTTACCAGATCTATGTGCTGACGCATCCCCTACCTAGATGAGCTCGTTTGATAAGAGACTAATTAATCCTATTGCAATAAATATTTGAGCTAGAGTTTGAATCACGCACCTACTTTGAAAGACAGTATCCACTTAGGCGATGCGGGATTTAGTGATTGGACCCCCGCCAAGGGAAGGGGCGCCTTTTTCAGAGTGCCATGAGTCCCACACAGGCTCTCATCCCCCAAAGGAGAGTACCTACCATGCTTAACGTATTCCCCGCGTTAAAAAAGAGCACTTAAGACAGGTTCCCCTCCTCTATAAAAAGCTTTACGTATGATATTTGCAGCGTTTATTTTTCTTGACAACGCGTACCTTTTCGAGAAGTCTTCTTGTGATCACGGTGGGTGTTCTACCGAAACGTCGGGAAAACAAATCGAAAAGGTAAAGGTTTAATATATAACGTGTATAAAATAATAATGTGTAAAGAACGCGAGTTAAGTTAGTAACAAATAACAGAACAATCTTTGAAACTATTTTGTGTTGTAATTTTTTTTACCTTAATAACCAGAATAGGACCAGGATAAGTCCGTATTAACGGACAGTGGTAAAAATTATAAAGTGTGGATATGGCAATATCGATTGAATAATCTGTCGTTTTCAGTCTTTCTTGTAAACATTCAGTTGAACTTGTACTTTTAGTTTGTCTAATTTATTAATCATGCTGAAATTGATGATACTCAGGGTTTTGCCATAACAATGGGAAAAAACTCTTTGTTGTGGCGAATTTGTTAGGTTTAGAAAAAAGAAACAAACCAAAATCCAAAAACACTGAGCCTAAGTGAGAAAAACCGTAGAGAAAAAGTAGTTAATGTACCTGCAATGTCAAAGCAATTATGCAGCAAGTTTTGCAAAAATGACTATTATGAAATGTTTTTAACACCACAATACGTGTTTAGCTAATGTCTGTTATGTTTTTCTAAATGACGTATTGTTTTAGTTCATTTATTAGCGAGACACCCCGGCTTGGCACGGCTACCAAAATTCACAAGGTCACGCGCTGGGCAACCTGAAGATTGCCTGAATAATTCATCAAAATCAGTCAAGCCGTTTCGTGGTCATATCACATTCAAGTGTGTCACACATCGATTTTTTAATTGTTTACCCTTTAACATCCTAATAGTTAAAAAAATCCTAACCCGATATCAAAATAGGAAAATAAAGTACGTAAGTTTAATTTATTCCTAAAAACAGACAGTATTTACAATAAAAGAAGAAGAGAAAAGAAAAACATAAAAAGCTAAACATTAAAAATAAAAAAGTCGTTTACTTAGCTGCCCCCGTGCCCAGAAAGCTGGCTGCGTTGTCTCATTGTATGTGTTTGTGGTGTTATTGTGTGTAAATAAATGTTTTCTATCTCTATTTCTATTGTATAGCAATGCCTATTCTCGGCTCGAGAAACGAGCACCCTCTTCGGTCACCCTGTGGTGTCTATGAGACGTTTGTAACTTTTTAGCGCTAGGGCCCCACGGTCCCAACGCCTCGACCCCAAACGGCTGAAATATGAAATCCATATTTCTTTCATTTGAAGTCCTCAGGAATAGAGGCCGCAACGGGCAGTGGCAGCTACGCGGGACGGCACCAGAGTGTCCACACATGTATTGTCCCACACCAGTGCCTTCCCACGTTGCCAAGCATTGAGCATCATACCGTCAAGCCTTTTACCATCGTCACGTACGGACGATTCGGTTACAATACGACCGGTACCTTGACAAGTGCCCTACTGATGACGTCATTGATTACCGCGTGCCTGGAGAAACGGCCGGCGCTGTGGATGCACGAAACACCGTGTTGTCCTAGCACATCTACAAAATAAAGCAGTTTAAATCAATCTATTATCTAAAGGAAACAATGTATTACGTAACCCGTCAGTTTTTTTCGAAATCAAAACGAATTAAATAATTTGAGTCCAAGATTGACTTCCTATAATCTACACGATCTATATTGCCACAGCCCAGAACAGTCCACTGCAGGACTTAGGGCCTCTCCCATGAGAGGGGAGGTTATTCCCATAATCTCCACGCTTGGCAGGCGGGTTGGAGATCTAGATACGTCTATAGAATGAAACGTTTCCAGAATATTTGAAGTGTAGGTAAAAAGGAATAAAATGAAACAAAACGGTGAAACAATTTTTAAAATATCACAAGAACCAAAAAAGTTATGAGACTTTAAAGTTGCGAATGCAAGAATCAAATCGTTAGGATCGCGAATTCGTGCGTGACCTCACCAGGCCGGCATCCCGGCCGCTACTATGGCGCTACCCATACACTCGTACTCTTTGTGACTGTTTCTTTGGAACTAAAGGCGTTTTCAGAGATATTTAGAGAGATTTATTTTCTCTATCGCATAAACGGTACAAGTTATAAGAATAAAACTTTGGAAGAAAGGCACTAGTCTAGCGTGCTAGTGAAACCGATAACTAAAGTAAAGCAATGCTCGCAATGTCTGGGAACTGGATGGGTAACTGTTTCGTACTTTCTAGGCTAAGTCTACGCTTAGGTTACAATCAGTCTCAGGATCCCCAGTGTGGCGAAGTGAGGTTGACCAAGGTCAACCCTGGTCAACTAATCTTGTCAATACTGTGGACGTAAGCCTAGACTTCGGCCCAGGTTTAGGCCTACGCTTAGGTTACAACTGGTCTCAGAGTTCCCAGCGTTGATCAGGATATTTGACCAAGGTCAACCTGGCTTCGCCAGCGGTATTAGAAAGTGCACGTAACGAGTAGCAAGCCTGTTGCGGTGCTGAATTTCATCAAGCCTCAAAGTACGAAACGGTCACCCATCCAGTTCCCGGACATTGCAAGAATTGCTTAACCTTGGTTATCAGTTTCGCAAGCACGCTGCTACTAGACAAGTGCCGCTCTCCCATACTTCAAACATTTTACCATTTATGGGATTGAGAAAAAACCAAATACAAAAGTACAGGTGTGCCACTCGAAGCGTTACCTATAATTTTAAGATATTTTAATTAAAAACTTTATTATACCTGTAAAAAAAAGCATGTCAAATTTGATTAAAAATATGTTATTTGTTCGATGACTTAAATATTCTATAACTCAGCCATTTATTGACGGATTTTGAAATTTTTGCCACTGGCTTTTAGTTTTGATCTATATTTTAACATTATATCATCAAATATGACATCATCCATGGCTGTCTCATTAAAACAAACATTGCGTGAAAACGAAAATAAAAAACTGTGTATGGCTCCTGAGATATCTGACTGTGATCGTCGGTTTCACATTATAATCCGTAAAGCCAGTATCATGAAACTTTCTCGCGTTTATAATAAATCTTAGAATCGATGTAAGTACTGCAAACTTGAATATCTATTCCCAGGTCCGCTGTTAAAAACAATGTAGGTATACATGGTTAGTCGATTGCCTCTGGTTAAGTCTACATTAGAACGGAAGAAGGACTAGACGAAAACCTTCAGAAATTCTCTAGGTCTTATTGTTTTCTATCTAATATCCATAGTCATAGTTTTATGTGATACGTAGTTAGAAATATTAAAAACTAGATATCTCCCGCGGTTTCCTCCCGCGCGCAGTTCGGTTCTTTGTAAACATTAAACAACGGACGCCATATTCGTGTGAAAGTTATAGACATTGCAGTTAGACAGAAACAATTTTGAGAATGGGGGAAGGATTCATTTGATCTAGCCGGCATTCGGAAAACTTCCGCGAGTCTTGTTATAAGTCATACGGTAGATAGGTAAACAGCCCTAATACAAAGTGGTGAGGTCACCGCTGCCTATCGACATTAGCGACAATAGGGGGTAGCCAATGCGTCGTATTGCAAAAATCTGAATGCTGGGCAACCAATCCGACGGATGAATGACGAATGCATGCGATGCAAACGAGATGACCAGCTCGGCCACCACGACATGTCTTGTGGCAGGAACGCTGGTCGCATTACTGGGCACACGGAACTCAATGACGTGATCCGCAGGACCTTTAACTCCGCTAGTGTATTCAGGGTGCTAGAACTGAGTGGGTTAGCCCATGACGATGGCAAAAGGCCCGACGGAACGACGCTCACCCCCTGGAAACTAGGACGGTCTCTAGTCTGGTAAGCTTTGCATGGATACCTTTGCACCGATATGTTTCAGTGTCCGCGTTTCAGGCTGCGGCTGGTACCGCCACAGCTGAGACCACTAAGCGACGCACTTATGTTAGTCCCGATGGCGATTATATATTTGCGCCATTTGGCGTTGAAACTCTTGGGCTGTGGGGAGCAGACCAAAAGGCTGGCCTCTTCTTGGGTCAGCGTACCTATAAATGTCGCTATCCAGCGCGTCAGAGGGGTAACGTGACCTGTCTTCTGGGCACCTTTCCAAATTCGGGGAACAAGAGTTAAATTTTTTATCTCTCGTCATCATCATTATCACAGTCCATAACAGTCCACTGTAGGACTTAGGGCCTCTCCCACGAAAGATTATTGCCATAATTGCCACGCTTGGCAGGCGGGTTGGAGATCGCAGTGTTATAAATATAACAATGGAAAACGCTGCTGCCCATTTTACAGCCTACGGAGAATCTAGATCTTTTACCACGAAAACATTGGTCGCCTTGTACGACACCCACGAGTGTATAAAGAATTGGTGCTATTCTACTCTGCCGGACACCACACGGCATGCAATTTTTTATCTCTACTTAGTATTAATTAGATTTTTAGCTCTACTTCGTTTTTATTTGTGTTAATATTAGGTTGTTTGTTTGTTCAATGTGGGTATAAGTACTTTATTACTTATGCTAAAGATCTAATTAGGTACATTTTGAAAAAGAAATAGAAAGATACAATATCCATATTATGGAAGAAAAACACAAAATTGTGCCGACCCTACGATAAGCGCAGGTGGATGATGATCTAATGATTTCCCTTACATTTGCATAATTCCTTATTAAATTATTAGTCGGTAATTCCTACCTAACCATCTATTAGCAGTATCTTATATACCTACTGCAGATAGTTATTCCAATTAATATTAGCAAGATCAGATTAAATTCGTTCAGAAACATCAAAATTAAGTATTTTATTAACCGCTCGTCTGTAAAATTCACATTTTGCAGTTGTCTGTTTTTACTTAGGATGGTGAGTCGCGTCGATTTGCTTATCTCAAATGCGCTTTGTTTGATTTTATTATGTTTATTAATGTTGCTGATTCGCAATTTCTTTTTAATTTTTTATTGCATCTCTTAGATATTTATTATTCCTCTACTATGCAATTACTATTGGCCGTGTGGTGTCCGGCAGAGTAGACTACCACCAACCCCTTACATTCATGGGTGTCGTACAAGGCGACTTATGTTTTCGAGGCAAAAGATCAAGAGTCTCCGTAGTCCTGAAAATGGGCAGCAACATTTTTCATTATTATATTTAAACACTGCGATCTCCAACCAGCCTGCCAAGCGTGGAGATTTTGGCAATAACCTCCCCTTTCGTGGGAGAGGCCCTAAGTCCTGCAGTGGACTGTTACGGGCTGTGATGATGATGCAATTACTACGTCATTTTTTACTGGTGCTGCCTTTTTAATGACTATTAGTTGTTCTTAGTAACAATATTTTAGCTGTCGGTCTTACAAAACTAGGTAACAAATTATAGTGAGTACATACAAGTTCATTACCAATGCTGCTAAAAGATTGACATAGCCAAATATGTCCTTAGAAATACGATAGAGAAGCTTTTAAAATAAACGAAGATCAAAATCGTTTTTTTTTCTTACAAGTTACTGGGCAGGTATTTGACCGCCATCTCAACTGATGGTAAGTGGCGATACGGCCGAAGATGAGTCATGCATATTTACACATATATTTCTGCAGAAACAGTATAAGCGGGACTGACGCCAACACAATGATAATGTATAGCTCCACTGCATCCACTGCTGGATTGAGCCACCACCACACCAGGGAAATAATCTCCATCGTTGGAAGGTTAGAGACTACGGCGTTTAAATTACGTAAAGGGATTATGGAGGATAAAGGGAGCCTTGGTCATTGGGCATTTGCTGGTCTAAAGAGACATTAGTTGCCTACATAGGTACGACACCCATGAAAAGGAGCCGTGGTATTCCAGCCGGACTTGACATTAATTTCACGAAACAACGTAGTACGTGGAGTCCATTAATGACTTCAAGAATAAAATTTTATGATAATTGGATTTTGAGTTAGTATAAACGATAAGTATAAACCAACTAACAGCCATGACTTAGGAGCTATACTGAAAGAAATGCATAAAGCGACCTAATAATTGGTTTCCATTATACGAACTTATCGTACCTACATGACTAACTAAAGTAAATGCGGTATCTCGGTATAAGGCCTTTTTGTAACATATTATTGACTTGTGCAATTATACCGAATGAGTATTTGCTGAAGAAAAGACTTTGTTCCAATATCCAACTGATATACCTACCTAACCCAATCATCTTAAAATCATGTAAGTAATAATTATTTTTGTACAATAAACTCGAAGATTAGTTTTGTTGGTACAGAGAATATATTTAATACTACACACAATATTCCCATCAACATCTTTAATACCACACACAATATTCCAATAGGTAAAATAGGCAGTCACACAAAAAATAGCTAATATTGTAATTTTATTGTTCTGGTGGCTATAATACAGGGGTGGTTTTTACGCAAGAACAAAAGGGCAGGTAGGGGTAGGGTGGGCATAGGGTAGGTGCAGGTATGAGGCAGGTGTAGGTGTAGGGTAAAGTAGGGGTAGAGTAGGGTAGGGGTAGAGTGCGGTAGGGGTAGGACACCACTTGAAGGAAGTTGCGCCGGGGCAACTAGTTATTAAATAACTACATTATACGTAAGTCACTGATATCAAACGCATTTTCATTACTATTTCTATTATTATTTATATCTCACATAAAAAATACATAAAATATATGTAAATTACCTTCTAATATCATAAAATAAAATACTATTTATTTTCTAATAATAATATTAATAAATCTTTATTTTCTCCACAATAATCATAATAAATTGTCTTTAATATTTTGAAAACATACGACAGCCACGTTGGGAAGTCTTTTCTGTAGTTTTAATACAGGATTGAACTGTATTATCTATGATAGTTACATTGGTCACCTTTCAATCGGCTACAACTGTATAATGTGTACAACGGTGGGTTGGGCGAATGCTCTAAGAACATGAATTTACCTGGTGCAAATATCTAGTAGTATAGCACTCACTCGTTGTCCTGCCGTAGTTTTCATCTGTGCTCGGAAAAGGGAGTACAACGAACAAATGCTCTTACTTTATAGAATATGAGGGCGCCGTATATTATCCTTCGTCATACTCGTGACGTGGGTCAACCTACGGCGCCCTTACAGTCTATTATGTTCGTCTCGTGACAACGAAACCCACGGTTATGTGGTACTCGCCCATGTAAATGGGCTTCACTACATGTACACATCCCAACCTTGACATAGTCCTGGCAAAAAAATACGCCATTATTGAAATAATTGCAGAGCCTATTTAATTAAAGACGTTTATTTATTTATTATACAGTTATAACAAACTGTGCCTTTCCAAATCATTACTTTGGATTTGAAAACTGACAGGTTGAATTTTCCAAAAGACAGTACTGTAGGTCAGGTAGAGATTTCCATGGCGGTTCGCACAATAAATGTTGAGGCAAAGTGGTTTGTGCGAGAAGTCTTTGTAATTTCGACTGTACAATGTCATTTCGCCGAGGCTCTCCTTGTTTGATAGTGGGTATTAGATTGTGTAGTTCCATTGTAGTCTCCGAAATGTATCTGGTAAAAACAGTCAGTCTAGACAAAGATTGCGGAGATTTTCCAGGTTTTAGATTTAGAGTTTTATCTTAGCAATTCAAGCTAAACCTCTTGCCTCGTTGCCTCTCAGTTGAATAAATAGTCTTTAGCTGGTTTTATACTGGTATAAATCTCAAAGTACTCAAGTAGTTTAAATAGTTTAACGTTTTTTAGTAGATGCCCATGAGTTAAACCCATAAATTAACCATATAATATATATGTACCATAGGTACAGTCACATGGAGTGTAACACTTGCACTGCAAAAACAGTCTCTATTACGTCGGCCACGGCCCAAAGGTCCAACTGTAACGCTTGATCTGCGGATATCTGTACATAACCAAAAATAATATTGAGGTAACTACCTTATAGATGTAAGCGTCCTACTCCTCGCGCATCCTTACCCGCCTTCTCCACTCCTGTCCTGAAAAGGATTTTCATGGAAAAATATCATTTGGCAATATCTGACTTCTTCGGAAGGTCTGACTTTGACAATATATTTATGCCTATACAATAAAGCGCATACGCCAGCTTACGATGTGCCGTATGATCAAAGGTTCTTGTACATTCCGGGTTTCAAGTTATTTCGACCAACTAAAGAGGTGTAATTTCTGAACTAGAACATCGATGAACTTGAACAATTTACGGAATAATCTTTAAAGTGCCTCCTTTTTAACAAAAAAATAATGCTGAAATTAGACTATCCGTTTTGTAACTAAGTACACATTTTGACTTCCATCCCCTCTCCCAAGGGAACCGTGATGAATTTCGGGATAAAAAGTATCCAGTGTATGAACCTACCTAGTAGTATGAACTCAAATAATTCCAAGTTCCTCTTGAACTCATTCAGTAGTTTCGGAGTGATGCGCGGCCAAGATACAGACAGTAAAAAAGTTACAGTTTTGGCTTCAGTATCGTTTATAGAGTACCCTCCATTTAAAAAATTCAAAATATCTTAAATGTACAGAATTAGAAATGTTACATTGTTTTATATCTATTGCTTTAACTAATATTCCTTGCATATTTTTATTATTCAAAATACATCATTTTATAAAGTACTCTTTTATCCTGTTAATTATGTTAAAACCCGTGTAAACTAAATAACACTATAGGTATTAAGGCTCACAACCAATGGAATGTCAATTAAAACATACGTACCCACTTCTAAATAGCCTATTCTAGCACCGGTTAGACATCCCGATAGGAGGAAACATGGATTTTACGTCATTACGCGGTTGATTTAACCGCATAATGACGTATTGAAATTTCCTATCCACTGTGGTTTAGGTTTAGATCAATGACCACCTTATTTCGCCCTTTAACTCAAACTGGGTCCTTTGTACGTAGTTAAGGAATGCCAATCTAGCCAGCCCAGCTCCCCCAGAAGTCCAGCAGTCTCTTCGGACGCTCGCAGATCTCTCGGAGGGACTCCGTTCGTAGTGCTACTTTTACCCTGTGGTCCTTTAGTCCCGCACACTCCAGGACCACACGGGCCGCTGTTTCCAAGCGCGAATCCACCGTTGTGGGCACGATGGGCCACAACCCTAATTGAGGCCCATACTCTACTCAGGCTAACGTTTCATAGAAAAGTTGAAGTTTAAATAAAAAAAACAGTACGGGGCACAAGTTTATCTGACCCGATAAAAGCGTAGCAATTGCTGTAATGTATCTGATATTTTTGTGACGATGGCAGGTCGCAGAGGCTTCATTCCTTTTTTATTTGTATAAACTTACCATCAGGTGTGGTGGCGGTCAAATACCAAGCTAGTCAAATAATTAAAAAAATATTAAAAGAAAACAGTACCACAAATGAATACATGATTATGATGAGATACTTAATTCCAGTTTTGGCCACCAGATCAGATTTTGTTGTGGTGTTGTGTGTCGCGAATTGGACCATCAAAATTTTGTTTAATGGCAGAATTAAATATAGGTAAGTAATTCGTAAAATTGAATGACGAAACAAACCATGGTGCGCGATTGTAATAAGTAGATACCTAAGTATTTCTATACATAAACTGTTTGATGCTTGTATGTACCGTTTTTACAATAGACAAAAACATGTATAAGCTATAAATCCCCGAAAAAGCAGGGTTTTTTTACTTCTTTATTTTCTAATATTGTTGTAGTGTCTATATTGTGAAAATTTCAAGTGTCTACGATTCCAAACATAGATTACCCAGACAGTCAGACCACGCAGGCTTTAATAATAGTGTACCATTTTCACTCTTTGTATAGGGACTGTAACATCGAATCCTCAGGTATGGGAAAACCCACAGGTATCTGTAATAAATGAAAATCTAGACTAGCCAAAAAAATTATCTCTTTTCAAACGTCAAAAAAGTAGTGGAAAGCAAAATGAAAGTGAAGCGAGCTCATCCGAATAGGGGGCGACGCATGCAGACCGATCATCGCGTACGAGTGTTTACTTCGGCGAGACACCGGGCACCGATACACACCACGCACATAACCGCCAGCGAATCATGTTTGGCGCGTGCCCGGCCCCAGCCAGCCCGCCGGCGCGAGCACCCGCACGCACCAGCCGGCCTACGCTAATGAAAACGCTAGCTTCCCAGCCCATGAAAACATAATCCTATTAGAGGCCACACTGTAGGAACAAGAGCCCATCCTAAAGGCCTACCTTCCCTACAGCCCAGCTTATACTAAAGCTCCTCCAGAACACACATGCTACAGTACCCTCAAAAGCCAGGGTAGTATGCAAATATTCCTGAACTTTGACATTTTATAATTTAGCGAAAATTTTGAGCTCGCTGCGCTCACCCATTCAAGACATACGTTTTTTTTATTGCCAATGTGTCATCGGAGTTAGGAAAATCCCAAAATGGACTAGCCAGTATAAGTTAGGAAAGTGGACGAACTCGCCCTGGTTGGTATTCGTAGGTATCATTACCCTAACTTTTAAATGTTAAAATTCTCGTGAGGGAAAACATCGTGATGAAACCTGCAAATTCAGGCAACTGAATTTGTAACCATGATCCAATCTGGTCAGGTTCCCCTAGTAGCAGTTTCACGGAGGTCAGATGGTAGTCACTCCACTGTAATTACCTGATCGCCAAATCCTGGATCATAGTCAAGGCGGACCCCGGGCCCTCGTTCTCGAGAGCACAACCGGGACATTAACGCCAAGATGATTATTTATATTGAATTATCTTAGTTTCTTTTATTGAGATCACTCCAGCTTTTAAGTCAAGTGAAATGTCAATTCTAATCAAGTCTATTAAATTTTCATTCCTTCTACTCAACGTAAGTACGTACGATAGAAATTATTGCCACGCCTATGATTTTAAGCACGCGTGTCTGCTTGTGTAGGTACCTAATTTGTGCGTTTTTGGCTAGTAACAGTAAAGGTAAAGATCCCCTATACACTTTGGTACGAAATCCGACTCGCCTTTGGTGGATTGTCAAGTGGTCATGTCCACAACCTTTTTTAGAGTCTGAATCCGTGCCTGGCTTTTTCTGCGTCTACTAGGCATCCCCTGCACAAAGGGCTGTCTGTAGCTCCTATCGTGAACAGTAGTTTGTTCAGGGGGAGGTGTCCTGTTATTGTACCAACTACTGTCTTGAATTCCTTCCGTTTGAGATCTAGCAGTTTATTAGTTTATTAGTTCACCCATGCTCGCAGTGTATTAAAAGAAAGGACGGAGGAGAACCAGCAGTTTCCATCCCTGATCCCTTTCTTGCGAGCTCCTCTGCGGCATCGTTCCCCATCGAATTGCTGTGAAATTGTATCGTAACCCTGTTTGTCAGGGAGATATTCTCTAGTGCCTGGTGGCATTCCAGGATTAGGGCAGAGTTTTTACTGTTCTTTTCCAATGCCTTCTATACCGACATTCTGTCTGATCATATTCGGATGCCTTGGTCGCTTAAAGTCGCTTTACTCGCATGGCGGTCTGTGTGATTGCCACACACTGGCATTGGAATATAGTACGGTGTTCCCCTAGTGGTATGGAACTCTTTATGTTCAGATTCAGCGAAAAGATACCCGCACCGGTGCCTTGATCGATCTTGGATCCGTCCGTGTAAAGTCCGTGACAATTTCCTGTCGAACGGTATTTATTTTTTGGTCATGGTGGCGGAAAAATATTTATTTTAAAAAATGCGTTAATTATAATGATTTTAAGGTTGCTCCAAAAAATTCCTGGATTCCAGTTTTTTATTTCAGAATATCTCGGCTATCCCAATATCGCGGTCTTGGGACGTTTTTGAGCGTCGTCATGACAGATGTCCAAACATATTTCAAAAGGTCCCGTATAGTAATTATCAGTAATAAATAAATAATCATCTTTTGGCGTTTATGTTCCGGTTGTGCTCTCGCGCACTAGGGGCCTGGGTTCTGGCCTAGGGGCCTGGGACCATGATCCGGGATTTGGCAGATCAGGTAATTATAGTGAATCGACTGCCATCTGACCTCCGTGACCCTGCTACCAGGGGAGCTTGACCAGATTGGATCATGGTTACACATTCAGTCGCCTGAATGTGCAGGTTTTATCACGATGTTCTCCCTCACCGTAAGGTTAGTGTTTAAATAATGTTCATAACTTAGAAAAGAGTCATTGGTACAGGGCCGCAGCGGGATTCGAGCCCAGTACCTCTCGCTTACAAGTCGGCTTAACCGCTCAGCCACCGAGACCCTATCGTTTAGTAATTATCAATGTCCGGTCAAAACCAAATTCTCCTGTACTAATTCTCAAATAAAATAGGAAAGAATTTCAGTTATAGTTAATTAATCTATAAATTACCTAAAAGAATTTGCATTTTTCATACTATGGAATGGGGAATTTTAGGTCCCTAACAGACGGAAGAGGCTCTGGCGAACCGGCTTTTCCACTGGTTGTACGAGTCAAATGCCAACCGGCGCACGTAAAAACACCACAAATTTTTATAAAGTAGTTATTCGAGTAAGGAACCCCTTTAGTGAATCTGAAAGCGCTTTCCTGGTAAAAGAGCGGACCCTAAATGTCAGATTTATCTCTAGCCGCTGAACTGCGATTTAAAAAGATAGCAAACATGCCACATGACGTTAGTGCATCCATCAAATAAATAAGTTATCGGTTAGTTAGCTATAACTCGCTCAACTTTGCGATTATTCTTATTCAATGAAAGCTATGTTACGAAAAAAATGTTGTATTTGCTTCGTCGTATGCGCGTGTAACTTACAGATAAGGGAACATTGATAAATCTGGGCATGTCGCCCGTTTGATGTCACCCGGCGGCAGTTCCCAGAGGCCCATTGAGAGACGTAACGGTTGTCGCACAATACACTGGTTCCGGGGACTGGGGAAGCCGGGCGGAGCGGGGTGGGGGGCGGCGGCACCCCGCGAGGGGGGCATCAGCTGTCGTCAGGTGCGGTCAGGTGCGGGAGGCTGCCGGGCGCCTGCCGCGGCCGCGCGCGTTCCGCACTTCAGTCGGCGCAATGACCGCCGGCCGGATAACACGTACACACATATCATACAAAAATTATTAAAACTACCAAAACAATATTACCGGCGACCGAAAACATTAGTACATACTTTAAGTACTTCGAGTTACGAACAAATAATAAATATCGTTCTAATTTTACCCAGCATAATCGACAGCTTTAAAAATGTGCAAACACGTGATACTTGTTCCTGTTACTACGATCGATTCAGGTACGTTATTAAAATTTTATTTCCGCACACTTATCGATAGATTTTACGATGCTACTGTATTACGATGGGGAGAAATTCAATTATCTGTATCTCTAATTGTGTTACGAATTGATTAGTTATTAAGTGTTTCATTTGAATTCGTATGTTGTTGTTAGTTCGTAAAGACGCGCGTTTCATTTCCAGTGCAGTGCAACCGCTACAGTGTTGAGGTAGTCAAAGTAGTCATGACATTTGTTCACCTTGTCTTTTGCATGGTCCCATTGGCGGTTTTTTATTTCGTCGTTTACCCAGGTAAGCTGTGGTTTCGTTGGCGACGGGGGGCCTGGGATGAGTAGTTCATAAATTGTCCTTCGCTTTTTAATAGACCATGGATATATCATTTGAATTTAATTTGTCGCCGTCTCGGCCGTTAGAGCCATCGGTTTTCAATTCGCGGCCGAACCAATTGTTACAAATTAAGAACACATTTGTCCGCATTAATAGGCAAGTGTGTTCAGTAATCGTCACGCCGCGTTGTTAAAAACCTACAGGGTGATGTTTGTTGTGCTTTATTGTGTGGTAATTGAACACGGAACTGGCACTTGGCGAAGGAATTAGTTTAATCGAGCTGAGAGGTCGGGAGCGTATCAGCCAGCGGGCGGCGCGGCGGCGCAGTGCCGCTCGGCCCGCGCCTGCGCCGCGCGCCCGCCGCCCGTTCCCGGCCGTCCGACAAACAGACTAGCCGACTACCCCACTTCGACACTCCCCGAATGTCAACACTAACATCAACAAACAGCAATAACAACAACTTGTGATCAGTGCATTCAGATAGACTTGAAACTAAAAGTTGTGTCACAATGAAATTTCTCACATTGGATTTCGGTGAGTTGTAATACCTACAAATATTTACTCCAAAAATAGTACCTAATATTTACTAGTTACGTAGTAAGTTTTTCTAATGTGTGATAAGTATTAATATTAATTAAAATACTCATTTGTTAATTTTTAACGTATGAACTTAATTTTTTTTTTAATTGAATAGATACCTCTGTCAAATCAACCATCCATCTGTAGAAACTTAGATAACAGCTATTCTCATTGTTGACTGTTGCGATTTGTAACGATTTTGTGTTTGAATTAAATATTTTGTTGTAACTATAAAAAATCGTGAACGCCTTTTTGCTTATCAGGTATTTTCTAATTCCTGGCCCTATTCCAGAGCCACGTCCAACTCCAGCTTCAGGTCTAGGTCTAAGTCTAGGTTTAGGTCTAGGTCCATCCTCCAGGGGCAGGTCCAGGTACAGGTCTTAGACCAGATCCAGGTCCAGCTTTAGCTCCAGCTCTAGGTCCAAGACAGGTCCAGTCTAGCTCTAGGTCCAGTTCTCATTCTAAATTTTGGTGCCGACCCAGCTCCAGCTCCATCTCCAGCTCTAGATCCAAAACTAAGTCCAGGTCCAAGACCAGACCTTGCTTCTGATTCATGCCCAGACCCATATCCATATCCAGGTATTGGTTCTAGTCAAATCTTAGGTCCAGGTTCATGACTACGATCAGATCCAGGTCCTTGTTCTGGTCTTGGTTCTCGTCTTGGAAAACACCAGATTAGGAAAAATGGCGAATGAGAAATTTTGCAGAACTTCGTTGATAAAATAAATTACTTTAAATAAGGCGTCCAAGTAGAAAAGAAACTAAAAATCTATTTCTTATTCAGGTGCTTATTTAACTTACTGATCTTTATTTCGACGAAAGTATGGTATGATAATACTTTCGTCGAAATAAAGATATAGCAAAGAATGTCTGCCTGGAAACTGTTGGAAATACAGGGTAGTTTTAAATAAATTCTAGTTACCAAGGTGTGTGCATGTGCTAATGATTAAAAACAACTTTTACTAAGTTTTAAATATTCAAAATCAGCTATTTTATACAAAAGTTTAAAACAAATTCTGCCAAAATGTGTGAAACGGGATTTCAGTTTAGTTTATTTTAACAGGAACCTTGTTTCAAATTATATTTTTTCTTTGGTTCAACTGTAATAGGAGCTAATAAAACAATTTATAAATATTAATCATATTTCAATTATTAATGTCTTAATTTATTAGCTTATTTATTTATAGACATTCTAGACAATACGAGACAATGCTTTCGTTCTGTGGCTATCTATTCCGTTTCGTTTGCGGGGCATTTTTATTTGACACATATTGCAAACAGTTATTTTGATGTTTAATTTGTCTTTAGTTTCATCATCGGGTTATTCGTCAATGACCGAAATTGGCCGAATTAAATAATTGTGCCAGTGTCTCCTGTCACTGCCACAAGGGTACGATTGATTACTCATAACAGGTCTTAGGAACGTCTTGGGAATATTCAATTAAAATATAAAATTTGGGTAGCTCTCGAAGACTAATAACTTCTTGCATATATTTATTTTGTTTTGGTTTATGTATATTTTTGGAAGTACTTAAATAAATAATAAAATAATTAGTACTTACATACCAAAGAACCTAAAGTAATACGTCTATTGTTCGATAATAAAAACTGAAGTCATTCATACGTGTTACCCGTAATCAGAACGAAGGTTATGAGAGTTGTGAGTATTACGAGTAGGTCTCGTTAATAAGCAATATCACACCTATGTAAGTTAGATTACAAAATATTAGTGAGTTGGTAATTTTGATTTTTATTTGTTAGGCAAAAGGGTTAATCAGGTAGGAACATATATAGCAAGTAGAACATACACTGGGTGTGTAAGTTTATTATAAAAACTTCTTAAGAGGAAAACTGTATTTTTTTTGTAATTGTGGGAGGCAAACGGGCAGTTTTTAAAGCAAGCGAAAATAATAACTGAGCAATATTTTAATTTATTTTACCCAGATGAGCGTACTTACTTTCTATATTTGATTTATGTATAATCAATAGAAGAAATACGTAAAACAGCTACATGCTGCAATAACAAATTAATTAAATCAAGTATAATAATGTAACTTCAACGATAGTCGTTACGCAACGCAAATTCAACTGTTGTTACCATTTTTGTGGCAGTAAATGTCAATATTTTACCGAATTCGTCAGTAACTCGGTACACGTGCAGCAGGCGCACTGATCGCACATCGCGCATGTTTGTAAACAGAATTCTTAACGCGACAACAATTCACGTTGGGTGCACAATTTGTTGGTTGTATTACCTATACTATACCATACCGTACCGTACCATCTCACTGTTCTGTACCACATATTGGTAACCTACTTTCGTCTAGTTATTTAGGAAGTTCTTCCACATATTATTATAATGACATTCCATTTAGTGCTTTCATGTGTGTGATCTGGATAGGAGATCCGCAATATTAGTATATTTCTCGACACCTGTTATTTCTGGAGAAGTCTGGATACTTACAGTTCGCTCATCAACTGTAGGTATCTAGGTCATCTATGAAAAATAGGCTAAAAACCTCGCACGAAACAAAAGTCAATGAACGAATGAGTATAAATATAATATGTAGTCTGTTAATTTTCCTCGAAATGAAATACGTCAAAAATATTTTCCTCATTACAGTATGTAATTTTTTTAAGGTTTATCATACGCAAATAGGTTAAAAAGCGCGCACGAAACGAATGTCGATGAACGAATGAGTATAAATATAATATGTAGAGTCTGTTAATTTTCCTCGAAATGAAATACGTTACAAATATTTTCCTCTTAACTGTATGGATTCTTTTTACGGTTTATCATACGCGTTGGTACTAAGCTTCGTGTGAAATAGTAATCAAAGATACCCATTTGATAACTTCTACAGATACACAATCTTAGCGTCGACCATATAATAGCCAAAACATCAATATCACGATAGTAACCTCCACATCTCATAGTGACATTACGGATGTGTGCGCTCATAGTGGCCGTGAATCAATGGAATTGCGAGCAGACCTGCGCGAGCGCACTGTCCAGACTGCTATCTCTATGGAGCCATCAGTGCGCGACCGGAACACCGGACCGCAGCAGACCGTCCATGCAATTATGCGAAATACATCAACTGTTATGTAACAGTCAATCTGTTATCTGTTCTTGAGTATAGTTTCCCTATAGGCGGCATAGTATATTAGTCCCTGTTATAGCTTATCAATTTTAATCACCGGAATTTCCGTTACCAGGGAATGTAAATATGGTTATTTCCTTGTATTTCCTAGTTACTCTTCTATTAGTACAGGAAAGCATAGCTTTTATAACTAGTCACATATATGAGGCTGACGCTTGATGGTAATTTTTTGTTGTTGTGAGGAAGTCGCGTCATTGCGGTCGCATTTCAGTGTTACACTTTAGTTCTTCTTCTACCTTGGTTCTACCAAACGTCTGAACCAAAGAATTTGGACATAGAGGCAGTCTGGACCCATTTTGAAACCGAAGATCCCGGCCGAAATTCTGCCGCTGACATTATACAAAATTACGCCTACGCCACTCCGGCGTTCTTATTTCGTCTGTTGTGAGTTGTAACTTATAAGAAGCAGTATTTCGGTCACATTTCAATTGTTTCGTTTACTTCTGATTTATTTCGGTTGAACGAAGCCAAGTGTCCATCAATGTCGAGTAGCGAGCCAATACAAGGCTGGCTGTCAATCCTTGCAGGTGGCCGCGGTCAGCAACAGAACCCTTTGATTAATCGCCAATCAAGTGATGACCCCCATTTGAACTGTCTGGACGTCGGACATTAACTTGTACTGTACTCGTACATTCATACGCCTACCAATGTTATCGGCCACCGATTGACGTATCATGGAATTTGATTTAATAATTCAATAACGAACAGGAATGTTCTTTTAAACGGCACTTAGTTTTTAATAAACAAAACTTACATAACTTAGCACTCCCATAGACAATTCTATGGTGTTAGGCTTTAATCCTATGCTTTGTTTATTAATAACTATGTTAAAGTCATTATTGGATATTGTAAAAATGTTGTAAGCAGCTGCAAGTCTGCAACGCTTTTAATGAAATGTGATATGGCTTGTAGGGTGAAGGGTAGAGACGTATCTACGTCAACTTTTATCGAATTTATAAAAATGTGTAACCGTGATCCAATCTGGTCACGGATTACCTGATCTGACAAATCCTGGATCATGGTCAATGAGGACCCCGGACCCTCGCGCGCGTGAGAGCACTACCGAGATATTGCCGCCAAGACATAAATATAATTACTCCGTATACTCAGTCCACACAGCAAGACAAATTAAAAGGTCGATGTGGAATAAGGAAGATTATTTCGCTCTATTTTTAAATAGGTCACAAGTATACAGGTCACGATCGAAGAACTTTAAGTAATCGGATCATCTAGTTGACCTCTTGGTCGTCTGCCGTCGATCTTGCCTGAAATCATAAATTGTTCAAGGTTATAACCAATTTTTCCAAGGAATTCCAGGATCTTTCGCAGGCAGGTAGTGGAAAGCTTAGTCTTGATATTTAGCTTACGAAGGATATAGATACTCATTTGTGCGGTATGCAGTTCACGGGACCTACATAATTTTCGTCAAGCAAGGCGTCAATGCGTTCCCGAACGGACATTAAGTGCAGAAAGGACTGTAACTAACTATGGAGAGCACTCAAGTTATGGATAAGAAATTACACAGCAAACATATAAACGACGCTGCGTCACACACGTAGAAAATACATGACAAAAAGTGTTGCTGCCAATTTTCTGAAATCCCAGCTGATTGTCCGTTTTGCACTTGCGACACCTTTAATGGACTGCTACTATAGGTACCTACTTATTATACTCTATTACCGGACCCCATACGGCTAAGCCTTATCTAAATGCTTTAAGATATTTTACTACCTACCGATTCCTATCACATACAAATACATACATACATACAATACCTACAACATCTATCTATACTATTATAAAACTGTAAAAAAGCCGGGTAATGTAAATTGAAATATACTTCAGAAAAAATTGACTATCTGTTATTGTTCTATCTGTTCTGTTCGCGCAACACGCAAAAACTACTAAACGGATTTTGATTCGGTTCATATTTCATTACATTGCGGTAGGTAAAACCAGAGATACAGCTTGACCTCCCCGTAGTACTAGCATTCACAAAATACGGAGGTCATTCAAAATGGTAGACAGGCAAAAGCTAAACTGTCGTAAAAACTATTTCCCCACGGACGAAGTCGCGCGCAAAAACAGTACCTACATAATAAAATAACACCCAATGATCACGCATTCACTGCGACCATAGCAACAAGCATCATTCTATATTCCTATTGTGGCATTCGTCGAGCGCATTGTGTGCTGCGAGTGTCTGCTAGCTATCAAATCACTGGATCTCTCGCTGTTGAGGACTGGACGATGACATCCTGTCATAATGAATAGCATTCATGTACACTTGTCGGTACTTTATTCATATCCAGGATATAAAAGGCCTACCATTACCATATTTAGGTATAACTGTAGGTAATAGAATGTAAGTGCATATAATACTTGGTCCTGCGAGCGTGTTCGTTTGCACAGAATTCGATTTTATGTAGCCTATGAGACACCTTGGGGTTCAAGCATTTTTCATACCAAACTGTGAGGATTGCATCAATCTATAAACACGTCCACTGCTGGACTTGTGCCTCCTCCACGTTAGTGTGTTGATGACTGTATTGGAGACCGAAGTTATGGTCTATGATCTGTCCAGACTGACTTGTCTTATTTGGTGAACAAACAATACCCAAAATCACGACTTAACGTATCTATGTCTTGATATATTTTATATCGCTATAATTATATAAGAAACACATAGGATGTGAATTTCAAGTAATGCTACAAATTATCCATTTAAATGCGTAATTTCCATAACCAAATAAGGCAAGTCAGTCTGGACAGATAATACGGAGTGGTCTGGCTTAGTAGTCCCGACTTAGTCGCCTTTCACAACATTCGTACGTGACTCTACCCTGCCGGCCCTTGAGATTTGTAAAACCGTAAAAGCCAACAGACAGATTACTTTTGTACTTACAAGAGTACCACGCATGATACAAGAGCATAATAATCATTACCTATTTAACTACATAACACACCGTCTTTAGTCAAGTTATATTAGCGGACAGAATAGCATTAGCTGTCCCTGGCCTCAAAAACTCATCCTTGACCCCTGATTTTTTAAATTAATAAGTGTAATTTTCTTCAATGAATGCTTTAAAACATTTTTCACAATTGCTTGACAATGTTCAATTTATGTCACTTAAATCATGGCATTTTGTACTCTCATGGGAAGATAGTACAGTGATTTGAATTAGAAACGGCAAAATTCGTATGAAAACTTACCATACGGGGCATACCTACGGGCATTGTAAAGGGAGTTTAATCGAAAATCACACATTTTTTCTTCTTTTTTCACACTAACGCACGATTGCAAAAACTGTTGCCGAACCCTTGACTGTTCAAATTGAGCAAATGAAAAAGAAGCAAAAAAGTGAGTCGAGTTATTTAAATTTTTACAGTTAACACGAAGATGTCATGAAGCGATACTGATTTGACTCCGGAGTTTGATAAATTTATTTATTGTCTCACAAATAGGTTCAAAAGTAGAACATTCACCTGCATACAGGAGTACTCAGAACTCTACATGACTCCCTCGCTACCTCTAGAGTCCTTAGCTCCGCTCAAGATCCAATATGCTAGCCATGACATAATACACTGCTTTATCTTCTATCTACTATTAGCAAACTGCACAGCAATCTTTTGCTTTTATACATAAGGAAGTCTAGAAGTATGGAGACGAATAATAACAAAAAAAGTGGTGTCAATGACTGTATATAATATTTAAAATATAATAAAGTTGATTAATTGTTTGTTATTGCGGATATTTACTACCGTTCTATAATTAATTGCCAGCAAAAAATATACTCTCTTTGCAGCTTGCTATTATTATGATTATTCAAATTCTGGTAGATTGTGTACTTATACGTATCATCTATTAACTATTTGTGGTGAATTTTTACCTAGTGAACTCATTATCTTTTTTTTACAAAAATGTAGTTACAGTGTTCATATCAAAAGTATAATTATTATTACAACTTATGCAATTGTAAAAACTTAATAAATAAATAATCAAGGTTACACACCATTTTATATTTTCCTGCTCGCATGCATCTCCCATCAGAGGCTGCCCTTTACATGGAGACAGATTCAATACTATGAACCTACTCAGCCACACGTTACCTACCTACGGTTATGCAAATATGGCGCGAACAGAAACCCGTACCCGTAACCCCACCTAATGGAAACTTTTACTTCAATATAATTCCAGCAAGTCCAACCCATCATGGCTCATCCATTTCCAGGCAACGCCGCCCGCTTCATATTATTTTTATCGCCTCACTATATCGATTGTAGAACCGCTTATTTCAGCTGATATTGGATAGTCGTTAGTCATTCCGTTGGCCGGAATTCCTGCGAGCGACACCGGCGACGGCGATGGCTGTATCACACCGTCGAGTGTCGTGTCACATGGCAAGGCTTCCACGTGTCTATCGGTCAGTGGCTGATGCTTTTTATACGTCAATAACGCTGATGACGGTGTTTTTTCTACTGACCGTGAATGTTCCTCGTACGTACATGCGTCACACTTGCACCTATTAAATGCAGTGTCAAATTAATTTTAATGGATGTAGCTGTTTTTGTTGTTGTTTTGTTATTCATCAAGATTGATAGTACTCCTGACAGAGCTTGCCTAGCACGTAATAATGTGCGTCACTTATTACTGCTATAATGTAAGAGATTATAGAATGTATGATTGCAATTAATAATCTGGGGAAAAAACCTGCTATTCTATCCAGAAATGGACACCGGAACAAAACTTTCTAAGCGCTAGTAAAATTTCGACATCCCACAATGACTATACATAAATTGTTGATGTATATTATTTATGTAGTTTTAGCAACAATGCACTCACAGGTTGCGGAAACCAGCAATATCCAACGTCTCTATAGCCGTTCAACGTCTAACTATATTGCCGGCCAATTGCCTCTGAAGGCCTATTCCTGTGACAGTTATCGATTAATTTGTGCCTATGACGCTTTGCACTGCATCGTTTGCGGCGTAGGCGTCGCGTGCCAAGCCCACTGCGGTATCGGCACGGATGCACGTGCAGTGTGCACCTCTCAATGAACGCGTAGTTGAGGTTAATCGCTTACTAGCGAAGATATGTGCCGGCGCAATTGTGCTGTAGACACAATAGATATAAAGGTTATGAAAGAAATCTGATTTGTTTCTGCACTATTTAAATAACCCTCGTAATTTTTATCCCACGTATTTATTACCGGTTCTATATTTTTAAACTTTATGTTCGGTTTACTTATCAATAAGGTCCGTAGTGTTTTCTCCCGTCTTTTTTTGCTATTGTTTTAGAAAAAGAATATAAAACGTAGGGGAAACAATACGTCTTCAGTCATTCATTGTCAAGGAAAAATGTCGCAAGTAATACTTCTCTTCCTTCTTTCCTTGCTTTATCAAGCGCGTGTAACCCTTCCAAGATGTTTCCTGGGATTGCCACGAGGTATGTTTCCGTGCTTGTTTACTACAGAAAGTCCCCCTGTCCGTTCTAATCTTTCTCCTCAACTTCGCTTGGTCTTCAGCATCCTCAAGTTGTAAGCTGTTAGATTTTGGTTCTCGCACGATAACAATCTATCGCTTCCTGGGTTTTCCACGAGCCTTTTTCGGATACTGTGGCAGATTTAGGCGCGTATTTCCCACGCAACTCTTGGGGCTTGCTTAGCACTTGACCAAACCACAGCGCAGGCGAGTCTCTTCCATCTTATCCACAATATCTCTCACGCCAACGATCCCACTGTAGTAAAATTATCCTTGATCTACATTGATGGTTTGGTGTCTGAAATTCATTGAACTATCAACTCAGCAACGGATCAATTGAGCTCCGAGCAATGAATGTATCACTTTACACAAGAGACTCGGGGTCAATCCGATCCGACTCGCTATGAAATGATGGTACACCGCCTCACGGCGTGGGTCTGCGTTTTGCGAGCCCGTGCAGCGCTTGGCAGTCCATACGCCTCTTCCACACATCAGCTGTTAATCCAGAATTTAAAAATGTACAATGAAAACCATTTTCAAAAAAACCATTTAATGGCCCATCGATTGTTAGTAAAAAATTAGTGCAAAATAACAAAATCATAGCACTTTATCCCGCTCGATAGGGCCATTGAACTCACAGTAGGTAGGTGTGAAGTTCGGTGAATCTACTCGAGCCGAACAACAGACGTTACTTTTTTCGCATTACTTATTATTACGTAAAAAATCGTCTATACCGGTCTGCAAAAAATGCTTAAGGCTTAGTTTTTGTTACCTACCTGACTTTAATCAGCCTTAAATCTTTGCAGCGCTGCAAAAGAAGACCTGCAAGCCTGCGTTCCTCGGGCGAGTGTGGACGGTGAGCCGGCGGGCGCTCAACCTAGAGCATTACCCTCCGCACCAGTTCGCGTGCTGCCAGTGGCAGCATGGCCGCCGCCCCGCCACTTCCTACCTGATGTATAGGTAGGTATTGTAAATATAGGCTACAATCTGACCTGGGCGTTGCTAGATTAGGAGTAGGTTAGGTTAAAGTGAAGTGGGTGTAACATGTACCTACTATGATTGTAATCGGCATGGGTCATTGATACGGTTTTGCAGGTCAAGTCGCCTAAGTCCACATCAACTAATAATGGAAATTCTTCAAGACTCTGTATTGTATTTACTAATACCTAGAGTGGCTAACTCTTAGTTTTTACGGGGACTCCTTTTTATTATCCGTACATTGATAGGAAAGAAACCTTACATAGCGTTAAATAAAGTTGCTTTCCGCGTCAGTATGTGTTATCTACGATACCACTAAATCGATTTCGATAATTATATAGAAAGCTACACTATTCCCGAATGTCATAAGTACCTACTTTTGATGTCTGAAACATAATAGGATCTCGCTAGTTAATTGAATGTTTACAGATATCCTAAATGCGCGCGGGTGTAAACTGCGCTAGGCGGCTAGTTAAATACAGTCGATAAAACTGAATGAATGAATCGTCTTCTTAATTTGTTCGGGTTATAACGAGATACATTGAACAAACCACATCACGACTTACGACGCGACGCGAGGATGCCGAAGGCCGGGCGAAGTGGAGAAGAATGGGCAGGAAAGCGGACCCTGGCAGAAGCCCTAGGACGATGACGATGATGACATCAAACAAACCACACGTCGGTTAATAGTAACACTCCCAATTTCAGACTTATATCAATTTACTACTAATATCAACGCACTACTTATCACAAGTTTAACAAATAGATATCTGCTTTCTCCAGATGGGTACTATTCCTCAGCGTGGTCTCGATCGCGGTAGCGAGCTTCGCCTGCCAGCGGCTGCCTCGCCTGTACGGCGGGCCGCCTATCGAGCTGAACTACTTCAAGTGGTTCATCTACTTCACAAACTGGGGGTTCCTGCTGATCGCGCTGCAGTGCGGCCTGGCCGTCGCCGTCGTGCATAAGTACCGCGCGGAGAAGAGTTGCCTGCGTGAGTTAAATGCTTTTAAATAATACAGGAATTAATTACAGGCATTTCATCTTAGCCCTCGCAGTGGCAACGCACCTGCGATTTTGCTTTTTTGTTACCTGCAACCTAGATATATGTTATGATGTTATAGTATAAATAGATGTTATTGGCGGCAGTTACCACATACCATCAGGTGGACTGTCTGCTCGTTTACATAGACATAGATATAGACGTATATTTATTTGGCCCGATAAAACATTTTAAGAAAAAAACTGAACTAACAGAATAAGTACATAATAAGGAAGCAGGGCGATACGTCATCGGGCCAAATTTGTCACTGAGTAGCAAAAAAAAATAGTTCTTGCCCGCGACTTCGTCCACGTAAAATTCGGTTAGTGCGTTCCGGACCTGTTCCCGCGGGGGCAACATTACACTACACAATTTCATCGAATTCCTTTATTAGTGTTTCTGTGAAGGAGTAACACATCCAAACATCCATCCTTACAAACTGTTGCATTTATAATTTTAGTATTTTAGAAGACGGCATAGTTTGGGACAAACCTTAGCTCAGCAGTGGGATAGCCACCCACGGCTGAGCCATAGTAGTAATAATTACTAAGATAGCCACCTAAGATCCTGCGCGAAACCGCTGTCAGCCGTGGGGCATGCGGGTGTGTTCCATTCCGATGCGGGTTTGAAATGATAGCAATGGATTAGAAAAGTCAAAATCAATCGGCTAACACCGGGTTGCAATTAACGTATTCTACGCAACGTACGGTAAATAGCCATCTAATTATGGTAATTCGTGCCTCAGTATCACCCTCACCATCGTTGTTCTATAAGACATTGAAACATAGGAATAATTAAACTGTTAGACACCCTCAATAAGCGCCAATGTGCCCTGTCGCTGGCTTGCCCTTGCCCTTGTAATATACAGTGGGCCCTCGTTTTAACGTAGGCCGCTATACAACGTGCTGTCGTTATTTTAAAGCTGTTAGGTATACTGTACCCATAGATAGGCGCTGAAAGCATTGATCGCAATTAAAGTAAGATTAGGTTATCATATCAGAGATTACAGATTGAATCGGCCGTGCAATTTTTATGTTCAAAAAACATTTACAACATTTTATATATGTCGCAGAAACGGATAGATTTTCCATTTTATATCGAGATTCAGCGCTTTCTGCGTTCGGCTGTCCTTGACATAAGAGAATGAGTTCCTCAACGACTAACTCTTGACCGAAACTAATGATTCTCGGAACCCGTTCCTTCATTCCGTTCATTTTGCCCAGCAAATTCGATAGATGGCATTGTATAAACCAGCAGTCAAATACTTGCACATTCTTAGGATAGCTGGCGCTAGTAGTACCAAATTAATCTCCCACATATATAAATTCTATTATATACATTTAAGAAACATTATAAAAGTCATCTTTTAGAAATCCAGAAGGAGGGTATTCCAGAGCACTTCTTGCGATAGCGGAACTGCCCATATGGAATACTTGCATAGGCCACCATGTCCTGTTTTGGGTTTTCTGACCATCACCTTGCTAATTTTTTTATCCAAATTATTTCAGCACTTTGGGCGTTGAAAAGTAGCAGACGAACAGTGGGCGATTCTCGCGGTATGACATCTCAAATTCGACATTTTCTCTAGTCAAACAACTGTATTAAAACGTCACTGAAATTGATCTTCAACAATATACGACTGTCGAAGATAGTTGAGAAAATATTTTTTAGGCGATAGACTTAATAATTTTATTAGACATTAATAATGAAATTGACATAATTTCATTATTAATGGAGATATGTGGCAAGAAAAATATGTCGAATTCGAGATGTCACAGCGCGAGAATTAGGCCCCTGACAGTTGTCATAGCTTTTGCGTTTGTAGTGTTGATTTGTAATTGAAAATGTGGAACATGTAACTACAGACGGATGGATCACTTTACACACTAGATATTTGTAAAAAATATTTCATTGGGTACCGCGTACTACCTGGGTTTGTTGATGTGTGTGTATTCTATTCTATAAATTGGTAGGTACCTACTGGTTCATCATCATCATCATCATCACAAAGGCCGGTCCTGTGCCTTCCGCATCCAGCTGGTATAGGTACTGGTTAATAAGTTAAAAATTAAAGGCAACATGTTGACTGCAACTAAAAATATATTTAAATTATATCGCGTGACTGCGCCCCACTCTGTAATGTACTAGCATCCGGCCGCGAGTTAGTTCACGTGGTCCAGGCTAAAGACCTCATGAACTTTGTGATCAGACTTTTTGCGTTATTGGCGAAGGACATCCGAACTAGTTACACAAGTTAAAAAAACAAGTAGATACAATTAAAATTAAGTACTGCTCACTTGAGCATGACTGAACCGATTTGGCAAATCTTTTACAATGTAGATAGATAAATTAAGACAAACGATTCGAAAAGATTAGATTCAGTGAAAGAAAAATTTGAAAAGTTTCGCGGAAGATTTTCTATTTCGGGAAACCTGAACAGGACAACGTCTGTCTGGTTTCTGATGACATTATAGAATTTTCCAAGGTTTTTCACACGCGCTCCTTTATTACCATTTTCCTGTAAACAAGTAATAATACAGAGCAAACACAATTAAATTAAAACCTGCCGCATCTCAAAAACACATCTCCTCAGACACTATTATCAGAACGTTCCCCAAGACAATATCAATGTAGGACAAATTGACTAGGACAACTTGACGAATTCCGAGTAGAGGTAATTTCAGCGATGTCAATCTTTGCGTGGGCTAGTCCATTAGGCGTCGCGGGTTGAGCGCTCAGTGCCGCTATCCAGTTGCTAGAGCTGTAGGTAACACTCTCCTGGGCTATGATTCAGATTACCAGCAGATATCATCAAAATCTGTTAGTGGTTTTGACGTGAAGGATTAATGAATATCCAAACATCCTTACATTAGTAGTATACAATGATATGAAGTCAAATCGGAACCAAAGGCCTGAAACGGATTCGCAACCCTCCTGGTGTTACGATTGTCATGTGATCCTGTGTCCAGCTTGCTTATTTGCCTTCTTATATTAAAAAAAGTCATATTAAAACAATCTTAACCTTACTCTTAAGTATGAGTTCGTTCTCGTTACTTTTCCATCTCTAGCAGACGCCTCTGACGCGAATCAATTGGGCTGAATCATGCGCTCGCATGCTCGGTAGCCGAGGCGATAAAACAATTTCGCCCAGGCAACCGCCAATTGCCGCCGCACGTGTATTTCATTAGTGTTTTTCTACGATTCGGGGACCCAAAAAAACTTATTGGGCAATTGACAGCTTGTATGGCGGAACTAAATAAATAGCTATTAATACATAGTCGCCACACGGACGAGAGACAGGCTTCTTACTATAGTTCGTTCGCGTTAAGAATGCAGTGAGTCATCATTGTCCGACGGCCTAGCCCCGCCCCCTAACCAATCAAATCTTTTCAAATTACAAGGTCAAGTTCACAGTGTCCAGTTGAAGGCATTGCTTCGAACGCAACGGTTGTGACCTGTCATTTGTGTTGACTGATTTAAATTTAAAAAAATGAATACCTCACCAATTCGTAAAAATAAAAGTGGTTCGGTAATTCGTAGTGGAGAAAGAAAAGTAATTTACAATGTTTTTAAGTATTTTAAACAGTGTGATTTAAATGTGACTGTGGACAGCATATTTATTTATTATTTATTTAACAATTTATTGCACACAATATACAGTAAACAGAAATAAAGCCATCCAATCCAGCAGGCCTATAGAAGAGAGACATGGTAGAGTATAGGGGATGAGACGTGCGCAATTGTAATAAAAAAAAAATTATAAACTACATAAATTATAAATAAAATACTAAATACACACAATAGTATAAATATATAAAAATATACACATACACATATACATACTAAAATATATTTAGGTATTGTAGGACATTCAGGCACATATGGAAAGATAATGTTCTTTTACACGTTTCTAGTAGCATAGCATACTACAAAAAACATATTACATTACATACTACATATTAGCATAGTACAAAAAACGTCAGCTGCATACGGTGTGTCCGAGAGAACAGTTTATAGTATTCGGTGGTAGGCTTCGGCCGTGGCTGGTCACCACCCTCCAAGCGAACGCGGCGCAAAGCGGCCCAGCCGTGTTCCGTTGCGATGTCTGGAGTAGCCATCGAGGAGGATGGGTCTGGACAGTTGTAGACGCTCTGCATAACCGTTTTTTCTTGATGCTCACCACTCCCGTACCGGGTGCCTGGCTTTGGAGGGCAGCGGGATTCGAAGCACGGTGCCGCCGCTGGCCGACCGTAGATAGTAGGGGGCCCAAGTAGCTGGTTAGCCACCAGTGAAAGGCTGCCCCGCCATCTTACGAAAAATCCCAGATTGCTCTACCATGCCGGTTGGCGACCGGATGGGAGGGCCAGGTAGCCAATCTGGGGGGGTTCGGGCGTCCCCGCGGTCTCCGCGTCAGGCACCTTCCCGTCCGGTATTGGTGAGCATGTTTGCTGGTAGGCGAAGCGCTACCTCGTCCAACTGCTATCCTCCTACAACAACCTCTTCACACTCAATTCAAATGAAAGACAACAAAAAGAGAAACTGTAAACAGCGGCTGCACTCCCTCCCACTCAAAGTGCACCTCACTAACATCCGAGGCCTGCACTCAAATCTCGATGCAGCCCACTACCACCTTGAGACTGAAAAACCGCAGCTGCTGTTCCTCACTGAGACGCAGATTAGATTTCCGGCTGACGCGACGTACCTCAGCTACCCAGGGTATACTCTCGAGCACAGGTTTGTACCTCGTGCCGGAGTCTGTGTGTACGCTCGCGAAGACATCTGCATTCGGCGTCTAAGGAGCTTTGAGGGGTCTAGTTTTTCTATTTTATGGTTGCTGGTGGATACAGGTCAAGTGCAAATCCTGTATGCCTGCATTTACCGATCGCACAGCAGGGATCAGGAGACGACTCGCTTATGTGACCATCTCATAGAAGTGGTGAATGAGACGAGGGAACGTTACCCCGCGGCGCAGTTTGTTTTCTGGGGGATTTCAATGCCCACCACCAAGAGTGGCTTTTCCCATACCAGGTGACGGATCATGCTGGGAGAGAGGCGCGCAAACTAGCTCTGTCGCTAGATCTCACCCAGCTGGTAGACTGTGCCACGAGGGTACCTGATGTTGACTCCCATACCGCCAATTGCTTAGACCTTCTGCTGACACCCGATCCGGACAGACACTCAGTATCGGTCTCTGCACCGCTGGGTACATCCGATCACTGTCTGGTGAAGCCTGTATCCGTTTATTCCCCACCCGAGCAAACCCCATGCAACCCCCGACGGGTGTGGCGATACAAGTCAGCAGATTAGGATGAGATGCGCCACTTCTTTTCGTCCTATCCTTGGCGGGAGGTATGCTTCTCTTCGGGCGATCCGTCGAATTGTGCTGAAGCCGTTACCGCGGTTATACTGCAGGGTATGGAGTGCTTTATTCCGTATTCTGACGTAGCGATAAACGGCAGGTCTCGCCCATGGTTTGGTGCTAAGTGCAGACGTGCTGAAATGCTAAAGCATTCGGCATACTCTGCCTGGGCTGAGGCTCGAGCGCATATGTCTCCGGATACTCGCAAACTGAAGAGATCCTTTAACTTCACCGCCAAGTAATACAAAAGGACGCTTCGCAGGGCTAGATTCAACCACATAAGCCGGATTGGCGCCAAACTGGCCTCTTACCCTCCTGGGAGTAAGGCGTTTTGGTCTTTGGCAAAAGCGGTCGAATCTAGTTTTAGTCAATCTTCGTTGCCACCGTTGCTGAGGCCAAACGGAACATTGGCTCATGCTGCTGAAGAGAAAGCGAATTTGCTTGCTTCTCTTTTCGCGGCGAATTCACGTTTGGATACTGCAGGAAAAACACCACCTATCTCATCCCGTGCTGACTGCGCTATGGCAGAGGTGCGAATACATCAGAGAGAGATCTTAAAAATCCTGCAGAGTCTGGAAGTGCACAAGGCTAGTGGACCTGATGGTATACCGGCAATAGTCCTGCGGAGTTGTGCCCCTGAGTTGTCTCCTGTTCTCACACGCCTATATCGCCTCTCACTTGAGACTGGTATTTTACCTAAGTCGTGGAAGCTTGCCAATGTGCAGCCCGTGCCTAAAAAAGGCAGCCGCGCCGACCCTGCCAACTACCGATCTCCTCAGCGATCACCAGTACGGGTTCCGCCGTGGTCGATCTACTGGGGACCTTCTGGTGTATGCCACACAATTGTGGAGTTAGGCCAATGAGAGACATGGCGAGACCCTTGCTGTGTCTCTTGATATCTCCAAGGCCTTTGACAGGGTTTGGCATGCGGGCCTTCTAAGCAAGCTTCCTTCATTTGGTATTCCTGTTGGCTTGTGCACCTGGTTATCGGATTTTCTGAGTGGACGTTCAATCCGTGTAGTTATCGATGGCTACTCGTCTAATCTTGAGGCTATCGACGCGGGAGTTCCTTAGGGATCGGTACTGTCCGCGACTTTATTCCTGCTGCATATTAACGATCTGCTAACGGTACCAGGTACCTTTGGGTACGCAGACGACAGCACAGTAACGGATAGATATCTGTCAGATGCAAAAGCCAATAGGGACGATATTCAGTATTGTCGAGAGGTTATGGTTGATCGTTTGAACAACGCTCTCAAGGCAGTCTCTGATTGGGGTGAAGCCAATCTGGTGACGTTCGACGCAATCAAAACTCAGGCGTGTTTGTTTTCCGCCAAAAGGAGTCAATTCCATCTTACTCCAACTTTTCGGGATGTTCCTGTGGAAATTACCGACAACCTACAGCTTCTAGGTGTTGAGCTTTCTACCAATCTCAACTTCGGTCAGTACATCGAATCCAAGGCAAAGATTGCAGCAAAAAAACTTGGTGTCCTCTCGAAGGTTAAGCGGTACTTTACTTCAAAGCAGTTGATTCAGTTATATCAAGCACAAGTTCGATCCTGCATGGAGTACTGCTGTCACCTCTGGGATGGATCAGCCAAATATCAACTGGCGGCTTTGGATTCGGTGGAAAAACGTGCAAAGAAGATGATTGGTGACCCACAGTTGATTGAAGCTAGGCTGCAGAGCCTCGAGCATCGGCGTAGGGTTGCGCGTCTGTCGGTCTTCTACAGGTTACATTTCGGTGAGTGTGCGAAGCAGCTGCACGACCTCATTCCGCCGTCCCCTTTCCGCCATCGGGAGACACGATCCGGGCGAGCGCTTCATCCTTATGTCGTGTCTTCCAACTTTGGCTTTGGCTTGACTTTTATAATGCGTACGGCTAAGGAGTGGAACGCGTTGCCTGCGAGTGTGTTCCCTGATCAATATAATCTGGATGCCTTCAAGGCTAGAGTGAATAGGCTGTTCCAAGACGGGCATGCTCCATCTCCGGCCGCATCGTCACTTACCAACAGGTGAGATGGCGGTCAAATGCCTGTCTTGCTTAATATAAAAAAAAAATCTTAGTGAAAAAAGGAAAATAATACATTAAAATCGCCAGTGGAAAAAAAGGGCCCGGAAGTCTATGATTGATAAATTCGATTAATAAGACAAATGTGCTATAAGGAGAAAAGTTCCAACGTTTAAACGTACCCCACTTCATAAAATAATGTATGAGCTGGGATTTGACTTTAATAAACAGGATAATATAACACTATTAATGGAAAGAGAAGACATTCTTTTGTGGCGGCGTAAATATCTCAGGCAAATCCAAGAACACAGAAAAGCAAATAAAACCATATACTTCCTTGACGAAACGTGGGTAAACGCCGGACATGTTAAATCAAAGGCGTGGTTGGATACAACTATATAAAACAAGAGACATGCTTTTCAAGACGGCTTATCTACCGGTCCAAGAGTTCCCACTGGAAAGGGAAAAAGGTTAATTGTTTTACACATTGGTAGCGATAAAGAATTTGTGGAAGGAGGTTGTTATTAGTTTTTGAGTCAAAATCAACTAAAGTTTATCATGAGGAGATGGACGGTGACAGGTTCCTTGAGTGGTTCAAAAACATAATTCCTAAGCTAAAACCAGGCAGCAGATTGGTTAGGGGGCGGGGCTAGGCCGGCGGACAATGATGACTCACTGCATTCTTAACGCGAACGGACTATAAGCGTTTCAATAACTAATTGTTTTTTTTACAACTTTAGAAGATATGTTTCTCACAGTGTTCATGCATTTATGCTCTATCTTTATTCAAGCACACTACAAAGTAGTTTCTTTTTTTGTATGTACTTAAGTCAGAGATTTGGCTGTCATCTGATTATCTCACACGATGGCAAGTGACGATGCGGCTGAAGTGGGAGCTCCTTAGTCTAGAAAAGAAAAGACTACTCTGTGCCGAGTGATATTAAGCGTAAAATCAACATCAAGAACTCATATTGTCCACGCTAGCGAGAGGGTTGGGGATACATCGCAGTGTTATAAAATACACAACAGAAAATGCTGTTAGGTAGTCATTGTCTGTTGCACAGAGACGTCCGACACCCATGGCGGGTACCACATGGCAAAGAAAAAGTTAATAAACGAAATAAACGAATAATCATCGTTCCTCCACACATATCTCCACCATTACATCATTTGCGTTATTATCTGCGAACACTTTCAATGACTGCGTTGATATAAAGTGCATTGGTTTTGAGGGTCGTCAGCGATAAGCCAGATTGTCTCATACTGAGGTCATTGGGTACAGGCGCACGCGCAAATACCTGGTGGCCCAGGTGGTAAATACATAATAAATTTCCCCAATCTACCATTATATTGTATTATTATTTTGACGTTATGTACTCTAAATTACTGCTGGCATTTTCATTCTGAATTGGTGATTTAATTTTAATATTTTAATAAAAAATGGATGTCCTATATATATAGTTCATAACTTACAAATGTTTACTAACACTAATATGGGTCAAAAGGTGCTAATGTACACAGCCATGTATAGCGGTACTTTTCGCGGAATAAATATTATTTGGAAACCCCACACTTCAATAACTATTCTTCTTATCAATAAATGTAGATAGAGATGCCGATTTGGTCATCGAAAAGTCCAGCATGACGATTGCTACAATTTCGCAGCAATTAAGAACGGCGATTGCTCTCCATTGTAGTAGGTATACAACATATCGTTATTGACTCCCTATTACGTCTCTACGGCAATAGTCCCTTATTGCATAACACACGTTATTATGACAAATGTTATGTGCTACGAAAGTTTTGGGGATATTCCATTCGCGGCATAAACAAAATCATTGATAAATTTTTGCAGACACGCTTTGATAGGCATGATGACACAATTGTCTTTCAGAGTTAGGTTTTGGACTGAAACAAAAATCAAATTAGTCGTGGTTTTTTAGATTCTTCATTTTTAAATGGCTACATTTAACGTATAGATTGTGGCGCAGTAAATATATTAGAACAGAACAACCCAAGACAGTCCACTACTGGATTTGAGCCTCCTCCATATCAATGAACGATTTTGCTTTAATGCTACGCTTGGGTGGCGGGTTGGAAATCGTAGTGTACACACAGAGAACGCCGTTGTCCACTTTCTTTTCTACATACGGAGGTCCTATCTATATTGGGAGCCTCTAAAACATCGCCTTTTACAACATCATCCGTAAGTTGAAGATATTGGTTCTACTTTGCCGAAATATTGGTTAAGTATATCGTCGTCGTCGTCCTAGCGCTTATCCCGGCCTCTGCCAGGATCCTCTTTCCTACTTAACTTCTCGTCTTCGGCATCCTCGAGCCGTTGACTCTTGCATTCGACTCGGCAATATCAATTCATTGCTTAATTGCTTCCTGAGTCTGCCAAGGGACGTCTTTCCCGATACCGGCAGGTTCAGGCACCTATTTCTCACGTATCCCTGGGGCTTACGCAAAACTTACCAAACCAGCGCAAGCGATCGATTCTCGATCTTATCTGCAATATTTGTTATATTATTACGTGATAATCGGAATATTTCTCCATACGCCATATTTTTTACTACATACTATGTTCATACAACGACCCAAAATAATTATGGTTTTTTTTTAAATAGACTATTCAATAATTGTCTATTCCCTAGTATATGTTACCAACATACACTTAAGCTTCTCGTGGACTACCTGACAAACTCAGGGCGACCTGTCCTTTATAAAATAGTGTGGTGGCTGTGGAAGACGATTCATGTCTAATCCTAATAGTTGCCTAATCCGCCTACCCATGGTGAAGATTAAATAATAAACCTTCTAATATAACCTTCCATTCAGGACGAACAACATGTTGTGGGCTTTTCATTATCGTCATCATCATCAGCCTAAATTAGTCCGCTGCTGAACATACGCAGTCCTTACCCAACCCGCCACCCATGGACATCCGCGACACCAGGGGGGGTCACGAATGCGTTGCCTGACTTTGAGAATAATAAAGGTTTGTTTCGGGTTGTTCGTGCTGATTATTTACAACCTCTTGCTTTGATCCCAGCCGGCGAGGATGACGATCCGCCGACGCCGCGACGCTCAGGCACGCCTCTGCTCTGCCGCGCGTACTGGCTGGCGCACACAGTGGCCACAGACCTCGCGTTCGTCATCACGCTCATCTACTGGACGCTGGTGCATGATCCCAGTAAGTATCTATAAAACAGTATATGTGAACACAAGCTTATTTGCTAGATTATGAGAAGTTGTAGCACCCCGTCGCGCCCTGAAGGTTCAGCCTGGATGGGTCTTGATTATTTCTCCCTGTTCCCAATTTTTGGAGTCGGGTCTAATCGTGTGCTAGCGCCAGGTGATAATTTCCTAGTAATGAGGCACTTCAAGCAAAAGCCAACACATGTTCACAAATAGTTAAAATATGTTTTCTAGTAAAAACGCCTGATAAAATAAAGTGGCAACAACCGAACTTGACGCAAATAGATAGTAACATATACTTTCTCTGCGGCGTTTTTGCTTTGGTGAATCTTTTGGCGCACTGGCCACTGGCACCAAGGGGTGATTCTAGGAATAAAGTTAGAGAGGGTAGATTTTTAGATTGGTACTTACAAAAAATTTTACTCAAAAACGGAGATTGATTGTAAATTTAGGTAAGTGGGTACCTAAGGATAACGAAACCTTTAGTTTATCTGAGAATTCCAAGTACCTACTTAGTTCCCATAGGACCACGCTTAAGCCTGAATGTTATTGAAACTAGTCGAAATTACATTATATATACTTTGGGCTTTTGCCCACGGCTTCGTCCGCGTAGACCTCAATAAATTGTAACTTACGTGTTAATCCGGGTTTAAGCTATCTGTGTGCCAAATTTCATTCAAATCCATTGAGCCGTTTTTGCGTGCTTGACAAACAAACGAACATATAAAGTGTCACATTTATAATATTATTCTATTTCCATTCAACTTTCCAGAGGTGCACGAGATCAACGCTCTGAACCTGCTAGTGCACGGTGGGAACTCCCTGGTGGTGTCGCTGGAGCTGGCGGTGACGGCGCACCCGGTGCGGATGGCGCACGCGCTCTACGCGGCGGCTGCGGGGCTGGCGTATGGGGTGTTTAGCGCCTTCTACTGGGCCGTGGGGGGCACCGACCGCTTGGGGTTTCCGGCCATATATCCCGCCTTGGACTGGAACAAACCGGGTTAGTTGTGCTGGTACTAAACGTTGTACCAACCACCAACCATCGTAAGCAGAGAGTGCCCGCCATACCCGCCATAGCATCTACGATTCGTGCACTCGAACAAACACACAGGTGTTACAGGACCGTATAACAAAAACATAGAACAACATAGAACCGCAGCGCAGGTGCGTTGTCACTGTGAGGACTAAGTTGATATGCCTCATCTTTCAAACCGAAACGCAACAACGCAAATATTATGGCTTGGAGACAGAAATAGATGGTGGCACCTTTTCCAGCGGGGCTATTGTCTAACTCAATTCGAAACTGAATTTTAATTTTACACTACGTCATCTACGTTCGCCACTGGCTATATCGTGTACCAAATTGTAGAGTAAGATTTTTTATGTCAAATTCAGTTGTCCACTGAGATAGCCAATAACCCCTCGATAGCCTCATTTGACTTGACGGAGTACTACCACCATGAGACCGCAACATTTCCGCGCCACCGGACGATCGTTCGATTCTACGAGCTGTATGACCTGTCCTTTACCACTTGTTTTTTTTTGGTGGTGTACGTGGAGGCTGTGACAGCGCACCCGTTGCGAATGGCGCACATTCTCTTTGCGCGGGCAACGGGGATAGCCTATAAGGTCTTCTACTTGGCCGTAGAGCCAGGAGGTGCCTAGCGTAAACTACCCAATATTTATATAGTACTCGTACCTACTCGCTAGCAAGTATAAGGTATATTTGGTAGTAAAGCGATAAGGTGTTAGTGTCATTCCACCAATTATACTCAATTCGAACTATATTGTTTGTGTTAGTCCATCGTCGTCAAGTAAAGAGCTATCTAAGCTACGACAAGACATTTACAGGTGTTGGCAATCAGGTGTTTGCTAATTCCTATTGCGGCGGCGTGATTTTGTATGATATTGGTATTTGTGGCCATTTATTTTTATTGGTTGTGCCATTGAATTCACATTTTATGGTACAAAAGGTAGAAGGTACATCGGGTGACGAAATTAATAGTGGTGATTAGTAACTGTAGGTGTGTATATGTATAGTATACACATACAAATGTCTTTAGCAACTGCTGTGAAGAAGGACAAATAGTCTTGGAGCTATAATGGAGCTATAACCGAAACCACGGTCAGGCTTGTCCATCACGAAATCGTTGTGGCTAAAAGACCGAATGCCCATGGACGGTGACTTACAATCATGTGACCTTGCTCGTTTGCCTCCTTTATTATAATAAAGTAAATGCTATTAAGACAGTATACTTTTAGCAGTTTCATTTACTAAATATTTACTATATTCACTAAATATGCTGCGATCCAATTGGTCGAAGGGCTAGGCCGGCGGGAAACGATGTGTCACTATTTTCTTACGACGAATGGTCTATAATCAATATTGTCTTACTCTCCGGCAGGTTCGGCGCTGGGCTTCGTGGCTCTCTGCGCCGTGGTGCTGGTGACCGCGCACGCGCTGGCCGCCCTCGCCGCGGCTGCTCGGGCGCGGCTGGCGGCGCGCGCGCGCCCGGACCGGCTCTCGCTGCCCGCGCACTGACGGCGCACCTCCCCCCGCCGCGTCCGCTAGCCACCACGCAGGGTGAAGCCCCACACTCGCTTCAGGAAACGGTTCTAGACGCGTGACGCTCTCGAACTCGTGCTACGCGATGTAGCCTACGTGCTACGCTGTTAGTCCTCATGCTACACAAACACACTGACACAGCTGTCGTTGCCATGCTACACGTACATACTGACACAGCTGTTATTGCCATGCTACAGACAAGATATGTTCTCGTACGATGTGGTGCTATCGCATGCTACGCTCCAGAACTTACTGCTACGTTACAGAAGGAATCCATCGTCACGGTATGAATACATGAGCTTCGTCGCGATGATTTTGACCTGGCTGAAGTCAGACTATAGTATAACCGAGTTTTGTTTTATAATTAAGAAGCTAATTATTTATTTTATTTTTACAAACAACTCCATGCTTAACCGTATTGAGCCTTGCTGCAACCGAACAGCTTGATGATGGTATCGTAATTAAAATCAATTTGAGCGACTTGGGTAACAATTTGTGCTTCTTTATTCTCCGGGCGAGTTAACTTTACCCTGTATAAAATTAAAGTTTAACAAGAGGTAAAACGATTTTACCTTAAAAGGTAATACGATATGTTTTACAAGACGTGTCAAAACACTTTTCTAAAGCGGTGGCTGAAGTCATTTTGAGGTTTCTCAATAGAATGAAACTGGTCGCGGCCAGGCTAAATAACGTAATATAACTCAAACGTATTATAGGGTACGTCAATTTAAATTAAAAAAAAATTAAATGCTTATTTATTGTAAGTGATAGGTAACCAAAGCCAGCAATAATTTAATCCTTGTAAATTACGCCATATCATTGATTAGTATTAGTAATTTTAATTTATGAAGTTTTTTACGACAAACTAGCACCGATTTCATTGTTGTAATTCACAAATTAGTATTTTTATACATATAGGTACCTACGGTAAATCAAAAGCGGCCTACAATACCAAGTTCTAACAAAATTAGCTTATAACCAAACTGATAATCTTCGAGCTATACTTAGACATTATAAAGCCCATCGTGCCTTTCTTTACTGGTTGACTCTTTGCAGATGACTTTCAATTGCTTGAACGAATGTCGCACTTAGATATTGACGGGAAGGCTTTTATTATCTCAATATCATGCTGCCAGTTATATTAATAAGTTATCCAGTGTCACGCTATTCATAGAGAAAAGGCATTCATAATGTTATTTATTACGCATTTAGTTAGTTGGCCCCAAAGTAAGATTTTACATTTTGCAGGAAATAGCATACGAAACAAGCCATAATAGTTAAGATTTCATATTTAGCGGGAATGCAATAAATTGTAAGATAAGTATATGTTAAGGGTGGATTAGGATTTCTAATATGATAGTTTCTGTGTATGCATTTACATTATTTTATTGAATATTAGAATAATTATTATAGATTTAGATAGATAGTGGAAATTTTATAGATCTGACAGTATTTACAGCTCAAATCGGTCAATAGATTGTACTACTTATTCTAGGAGCCAATTAGTAGAATTAGCTATCATATTGTAAACTTATTGTTAGTGACATAACGATGACTATGGAATCGAAACGTTTTCGTTATATAATCCAGCTTGTGCTGTTAAATAAATTTACATGACATTACGTATTTAGATAATAAATTGTCCATGAAATTCTCACTGTCCACAAGATAAAGTATTACTATTGAATAAACTAAACCGCTGTGTATTTAATGTCAATACTAAGCTGTAAGTATTTAGGTATCACCGTAACATTGAGAAAACCGTTAAAATTGTAAACTGCAACACAATCGCCAACCCATTTACAATTTAAGCCCTAAAATATTAGGTTTAAATTCTGTTTTGCTAGGTTTGTTTTGTGACGGCCCAGTACAGTACTGAATTGCTCTAGAATGTGGCAGTTCACAATTTTAGTCTAGTTTTCACAATCTTGCTTAGGTAAGGTGACATGTACATCTCAATCTAACGTAAGTATTTATACCGCATTTTTATAATTGAAAATACGATGACGAAGGTGGTTTCTACCACCTACAAGAAAAAGGCATGATGTTATGTATGTATTTTTTTAAATATATTAGACTATACAGGCATCCATCCAGACCGCCATCTCACCTGTTTATAAATGATAATGCGGTCGAAGATGGAGCATGCTAGTCTTGGAACAGCCTATTCACGCCAGCTTGAGGCGTCCAGATTATATTGATCAGGGAATACACTCGCAGACAACTGTATTAAATTAAAAGTAGCCCATAGATAGTACGTATATATGTAATTACTTACGTATTTCATTTTAGAATATAGTTTTCAAAGTATACCGTGGTCAAAATCAAATTTGTGTTAATTCGACGTACCTACTATTCTCAATATTTGTATTTCATTGGTTGTAGCGTACTCTAGGTATTTTAAAATTGTGATTATTATATAATAATAAAGAATTGTTCCTACCTATGATATATTAACGTTAGGCAAGTGCTGTGATTCAGTGATTATTTGTATTGAAGCTACTGATAATGCACACAATCTTGTGGTTATTTGAGCAATAATATAATTGTTACGGAATAATAAATCTTTTATTTTGAGTACAGACCTTACTGTCCTATAATAAATAAGTATACAACCACAACCATAAAAAATATATATTCTTACTAATATATATTTTTTATGCCATAAGGAAGGCAAGCGCACCGACCATTGAGAAAAGAATAGTAATTTATTTATTCATCAAAACTTTATGCGCTAAAGGTACATTAGCGGACTTAAAGCTAAAGTAGCCTTATCTACCAGTGATCCGTGAAATAAAATATGATCGAAAACGGTAGACGGTCGAGTAATGTTTTTAGGTTTATGGGGCACCACCTCATGGAGAGGGGACATCGCTGCCTATAGACCAGATCAGATCGGAATTTGGCCTACAAAATTATTTGCTTTACTATTAAATAAGGGGGTGAGTTTCCTTTTAAAATCTATAGTGGCTCCTCAAGGGCATCATAAAGTTACTGCCATTTGCTAGGCCATTAGCAACACCGGGTATCGCCAATGCGTTTCACACCTGTATAACCCGTGGTTGCCCCTCCATCATAAACTTGACAGATGAAAATAAAGTATTATTATCCCTCGTTATCCCTCCACTGCCAATGTGAGAGACCTTGCTCACCGGCAGGAACCAATTATTTAAAATCTAGGACCAAGTCCTAGTTTGTTTTGGGTGTGGTATTATGTAATACTTCCCCAGCCAGCTTAAATTTTTGCGTATATAAACTACAATATTTTATTAAAATCAGTTCAGCAGTTTTTATGTGAAAGAGTAACAAACATCCCACCCACCCATTTATCATTTATTTATTTATTAAAACTTTATGTACAAAATGTACAATGGCGGGCATAAAGCTAAAATTGCCAAATCTACCAGTCAACCGGGATATAGATTATCCTGCCAGCTAGCCTGGGTCTGCTGTGGGTATGCCTAGGTAGGCAGTATCATCCACCCAAACCTCTATTCATACAAACTTTCTCATTCCCGTTTTATCTTAATGTACTATAAATCCCTCCGGACTAGAGCGCCGATGGCCTATGGATAGCCGGTACCACTCGTAGAGGTAGGTACCAAAGTTCGATTCCCAATGCCGCCATGTACGCAAATAACCTTTTAATGAGTTAAGATTTAGTTTCTATGTACTTACATACCTACATTAGTTGAACACTAACCGATGCTCTAGGTGAGAGAAAATATCGTGATGAAACTAGCACATTCAAACAACAAGAAGTATAACCTGTTGGATCATCCAACCAGGTTTTCCTGTTAACAGGGTCACGGAGGTCAGACGGTAGTCGGTCTACTGTAATTACCTGATTTACGGGTTATTAGAGCGCAAGCAAACTCGCGGATGTTGACGCCAATATGTGATAACTAAGGTATGTGTATATAAATAAATAATAGTGATTTAACCCTTTTTGGGGGTTGGCGCTGCTCGTATACGTAGGCCTAGTTTACCCTAGAGACCCCACAAGTGACCCCTTTCTGGTGGTAGGCTTCGGCCGTGGCTTGTCACTCACTACTCTTTAGGCAAAGAGGCGTAGCCAAGCAGATCAGGCGCGATGCCTAGAGTAGTCGTTCAGAAGGTTGGATGTTGACAGTTGTGGCCGATCTTCGTAGCCGTTTTTTGTTTACTGCTCACCACTGTCATGACAGGTGGGGCCTCAGGCAGTCTGTAGGAAGTTGGGAGCCCAAATAGGTGAGTTAGCTGCCTGTGAAAGGCTGGCCCCGCCATCTCACGAAAAATCGCAGATTACTCTACCTGACGTTGTCTTTGAGTCAGGCTCCTTAATATGAGGTGGCATGAGCTTGTATGTATGTATACATTTTGTTCATCCGTTCGCGGTTAACGATACCACAGACAGACATAAATTCAGCGTCGGTGGCCGAGCGGTTACAGTATACGACTCGTAAGCCAGAGGTCCCGGGTTCGAATCCCGCTCCGGCCATGTACCAATGACTGTTTTCTGAGTTATGTACAGTCCGTTAGTGACATAATCACGTTCAACAGTAACGCCATTTTGAGCTTTATCTCCTGCTCTCGTTTAAAGACTCGGTCGCGCTACATTAGTTGAATACTAACCGATGCTACGGTGAGGGAAAACATCGTGATGAAACCTGCACATTCAGGCGACTGGATGTGTAACCATGATCCAATCTGGTCAAGTTCCCCTGGTAGCAGGGTCATAGAGGTCAGATGGCAGTCGCTCTACTGTAATTACCTGACCTGCCAAATCCTGGATCATGGTCAAGGCGGACACAGTGATCGTGAGCACAACCGGGATATTAACGTCAAGATGATGATGATGATTTAATATATTATTAGTAAACCCGGCGCGACTTCGTTTGCGTACTTACACCTACTTTACCTATACCTACCCTTTTTCCCCTTGCATAACCTTCCTGTTGAATCACTCTAAACATATATTGTTGAAAATCGCATTAAAATTCGTTGCGAGTTTAAAAAATATAACCGTACATAGATACATACTTATATACATACGGACAGACGGTGGAAAGCGACTTTGTTGTCACGGAATCTAAAAAAGAATCTTTATTAATTTAAATAAGTCAATTTATTTAGATTTCTATGGATAATATCTACTTATCGTTATCGTGCTCTACTATTCTTTTTTCTTCGAAGGAAGCGTACTCATGTAATATCGGTCGAACTCCACTTGCAAATACGTTTGATCGTCGTTCTAGTAATGGATTCTGCAGCAACTCTAGGAGCTTCACCTCGCACGCGCACGTTGGCGGAGTGCGGCGCAGGCGCAGCACCCGCCAGTCGCGCGCAGACCCGCGCACGGCGCGCAAGCACACGCGACACGCACGCGCATTGCACGCACGTACACGAACTGTTGGTACGCGGAGTGAGATATGTGTTTGTGAATAAGAAAAACTTTGTATTGACTATAAAAAAGAAAAAAAATGTTGATGTGGTGGGTAGATTAATTAATTGATTAGCGATGAATGAATAGTTGGTGAAAAATGAATTAAGTATTTAATATATTTAGCATGAAATCGCAAGGATCTAGAGTGGCTAAATATTATGTTACGATCTAAAAAATAATTATTATTACTTCATACTAAGGATGGTACATTAAGTAATTAATTATAGATTATTGTAGTGTAACACAAATGTGAAATAAAAAGATATCAGCAGAACATTCCATTGCTGGAACTGAGCCACATCAGTAAAGGGTATTGACATGATCACCACGCTTCGCAGGCGAGTTAGATATCGTAATGTAAAATACACAACAGAGAACGCTGCTGCCCATTTTCTGGTTTACGGAGGTCCTAGCTGGTCCGCCTCTAAAACTTTAGACGCTTTTTTATTACTAAACTCGGAGATGAAATTCAAGATCAAAAGTGTAAAGAAATTGCCACTATAAAATATAAACCCAAGGGGTGGATTAAAAATTGTTATTTTTCAAATATTCATAGGAATTTTTTTCATTTTGAATGTGATAATTATTAGCAATATTTCACTGGTTTTAAATAATCCACCCTTTAGGTTTATTTTCTATAATGGCCATTTGTTTACATTTTTGATCTTGAATTTCATCTTCGAGTAAAGCTTAAGTCAAGGAGTTGGTGGGGTCACCATTGTATGTATATACTTTTATGGAGCAATGAACATTTGAGTATTGAGTTTTGGAATTCTCCTCTGGCGCTCACCACACTCACTACCATCTCAATCATCGCCATCATCCGAGTCCATCCCGGATTCTGCCAGGGTCCGCTACCTACTTTTTCTTCTCCACTTTGCCCGATCTTCGTCATCCTCACGTCGTAAGCCGACCATCTCAATATCATCCATAAAGGTGTAAAACTTTAATTGAAAAAAGACATAGAATACATTGTAAGCTAATTATCTATACATAGTATAAATCAAAGTCGCTTATCACCGTCTCATCGTCGTATCATCTTTACGCAACGGATTTTAATGCGGTTTTTATCAATAGATAGAGTCAATTCAAGAGAAAGGTTTATAGGCAAGAAAAAAAGGGTAGGAAGAGGTAAAGGAGATGTAGGGTACATGTTCGGTAGGTATAGGGTGCGTGTAAGGTAGGTAGCGTAGGGTATGGGCAGAGGTAGGACACTACACCAACGAAGTCACACCGGCCTTCTCTAGTGCATATATAAAACATAGATAATAATTACCAACACCTAGCTTCCTGGATGAGTTTTAATCTCAGCTCCGAGGATTAATTGCCATTCTATTTGCCTACCTAACTAATTAAGTTAATGAACAATCATGAAATCGCGAGCAATGGCTATTGCTTTGTTATTAAGTGCAGCCACAACTTCCGCTATTAAACCAGTTGCTTACAATGAAGACATAGTTAATGACGGGCAAAAGCGACAAACACACTGGTCACATCACGAGATTGCAGCAACTACTAACAATTAACGGGTTGACAACGCCGCTGTCGTTAAGCCCTTCCGAACTTTTACACTCACTTGATACTGTAATTGGTGAACTCTAACGCATACATTTTTAGGTAAGTATTCGGTCTAACTATGTTATTTTTGCATCGTGTTTATAACCTTGTAAAGTCTATAAACTCACAGAACTAGAACTCTGGAAAATTTGTATTCAAACGCAATTGAAATACCTAAACAATTTTCTGCAACATGTGTTATGGAAAACTGGTTTACTTAATTAACTTCGACAAGGACTAGTAACGATCTAGGAATATAATAAGTGACCATGTTTTTAAAGGGTGTAGGGGTGATTATTATGATAATTTGAAACCGGTTTTAACTTTTTTACCTACTCACAACCAGCTCACAATCAATTGAGCAAAATATTTAATATCTAAAAAAATATTACAAAATTTAATGTTTTTGCTTGTGACATGTGGAGAGTGAAATGGGGCCAATATAAATATGTGGGGCGATATGCCATAACGTTAAACGCTGAGACGCTGGTTTTCAGTGGGCTTTTCGGTGATGCACGTACAAACGTGCCGATCTGTTAATGTTGGGTTTAGTAACCGATATGGGTGCGGCTTTCACTGGTGTATTATGGTTAATTCAATATTCGTCTGCATTAAATCATCGTATCAACCGCTGGTATCCATTTCGACACTGATTGAAATACAACTAAATGTCACCTCAAGCTTTTTTTACCACCGTTCATTATTTAAATGCACCCACATAGATGGATCTAGGTGTTTCTGAGATCGCGACTGTACACGGGTAAACTAGGCCACGCGAACTCACGGTCGAACATTGATGATCAATTCACGAGTAGACAGCAAAACATAATTGGCATAATTGATTTATTCATCGATGATACGTACTACACAGAAAACATTTTTCCATATCTCTTTTCACTAATAATAATTATCATCCGAGCGGTCAATCCCGGCTTCTGCCATGATCAGCTTTCCTACTTTGTTTTCTCCACTTTCCCCGATCCTTGGCATCCTTACGTCGTAAGCCGTTGGCTCTTGCGTCCGACACGGTGATGTCAATCCATCGTTTCTTGGGTCTCCCGCGGGACGTATTTCCTGATACAAGCCGGTTTAGGCACCTATTTCCCACGTTTCCCTGGGGGCTATCGCAATGCGTGACCAAACCAGCGCAGCCGTGCCTCTTCGATCATATCCGCGATGTCTCTCACGCCAAGAGTGCCTAGGATGTACTCGTACGCACTCGATCAAGTTGCCACAAATCCACCGTTTTCTAGCACTTCCTTCCAGGTATCTCTCTAGTCTCAAAATCCTGCCTCAGCTTGCTAACCATAAACATAAATTTACACGTCAAATGTTATTAAATTCTTAAGTAGTCATTATTCTTAAAATAATGTTACAACAGAAAAAAAATCACAATCTTAATGTCATGAGATCAGTACACCGAATAACGTATTTTGTCCAAGGGAGTTAATTGCAAATTCAGATGTCATATACATATTATTATTATTATCACAATTAAATTCAATACAATTCGTTTATTGGTAAAAAAATGTATTAATTGCATGTCAAATGTATAATTATATTATATAATATAAGTGTATAAGTAGTGCGATGTCATCAGCTTTTCATAAGCCAAGGAGGGCGGCGTAATAATATAATAATATGTTCCCCTAAACATGCGCGTATCAATTTTGGAAATAAAACGTACCTAGGTTCTAAATTATTACTAATTTTTAACAAAATAACAGAAAAACATAGGTATGCAATGTTTAGTTAGAATATAGATAGGTGCTAAGTTACTATCGTTTATTTTTAACATATACAAAATTAAATTCAAACGAGAACCTGTGTTTTTTGGGATCTTTGTCAAAAACAGTCGCCTGTTAATAGTATTTTTATAATAAAAGAGTGCCCTTTCTCTGTTTATATCTAACCTAGTCTCCGCCGGATGTTTAGAAACACGTGCGTGTATTATATATCCTTTATTTTAGTTCTTTATCGTGAGCACATCCGCAAAGGCCGCCCAATGAGGTCGCATCTTCCTGATTTTCTACAGCCCTGAAATAGCATAAATACGCGCACATGTAATCAGTAACTATGCTAATTCATGCAATTAATTCAAGAAGCGATCTTAACAATTACGCTTATTGGATTATTCAGTTCGATATGAGATTTGGAACGAAAACGCGGTGTTGTGTGGACCAGAAAAAAAATAGAGATCAAGTTTTTACTTACGGTAATAAAATCTTGGTTACGTTCTCTTTGCGTCAATGTTTTTTTATCAAACGACATATTAAAGCAATTTAAAATAACATTTAAGAGAGTTTTCAAGTAAGTTGATTAACCTTGACTTTTACGAAGATCTGATTTATATAGGTATTGTCCCTCTAGGTAAACGCTGGGAATTCCTTTCAATGCTTTATTTACTCTCATGAGTTTATTGTCTCAAGGAAACTGGTTTGGTTGTAGGAAGTTTTATACCTGGCGTAATTACTTTTTCTTTCACTTTGTTACCGCGAAATGGTTATCCTTAGTATACTTATTTCGGAGGAAGACCAAGTAAATAAACTTATTTCATCACATTTGTTCGTAACTTGAATATTATTCTATCAATTTTAAGCACATCATCTAAGATATTACGCACTTGTGTGTTATGATAAGTTTGTATCTCGTAGACCAAGCATTTTTATTTTTCATCGGGTAGTATTCATATATCGATACAGTTTTATTAATAAAGTTTTTATGCGGTTTAAAATAGTAGGTACAGACTTTCTAATTTTTTAATTATGATAAATAAACATTAAATTTTTTGTAATTATTTATAATTCGCAATAAGTTATGTTATAAATACACAAATATTCAGTTTATTATATTTTTAATATAGGCTGTTCATTGATTTTTCTTTTCGCGCCTTTGCCTACCTGGCACCTGCGCGCGAAGAAAAAGAAAATCGCGCCATATTCCGCTAAAAGTTAATAACAATGATGTGTTTTTTCTCGCAAGTGTGATGAAAAACGTTGTATGAAACCGCTTGCAACTCGTGCGCCTAATACCGCCTCTCGACTGCCTATCACAATAATTCAAACTAAGGTAAATGGAAGAAAAAACGTAGGATATAGCGTTATTCTATTATGTAATATGTATATGTACTATGTAAAATAAATAAATAAATTATTTTGGTTACATAGTCCAATATATTTTATGCATTATAGAGTTTACATATTTAGGTACCTAATAATATACATACTACTTTGCAGATATGAAGGTAATGTGGTAATTTAATCATTTGGAAGAGACCTCTTCATTTCTGTGCAAATGCGATGCGTTTTACTTCCACACAACTCTATTAGGCTCGACATTGAATTCAAGTCGAGGGCCGCACCGCAACGCACGGTGCTAACTTGTATTTTGAAGACGGCACAAGTTTGAATAGATCAAATTGGTTCTTCTATGACGTCGCGAAGCCAATATTTAACAATTACACACATACTGAGTGGGCCTGTTTTCGTGTTATATCGCTCATCAATTCACTCGATTATGCTATTTCATAAATAAACTCAACGACTTTTATTGTTGACAGTGAGGCGAGATAACATTGCCCCAGAGCGAGTATGTGCCTTGCAATGAAATACGTGTCCTAAGAGTAACCTTGTGCAGCAAACACGTCTAGTTAATTCAATGACATCCATATAGACAAGGCAAGATGAAGAAGAGAGCCCTGCTCCAGAACGCCGTGTACTGCGGTACGGCCTCGCTGGGGGACATAGAAGAGAAGGCGGAGATATTCTACAGCTCGAGCAGTGGGAAGGTGTCACCTTTAGTATGGAGAGTGCCGATCCTGCTGTGGGCTCTCACCATCACCGGGATCTCCGTGGCCTCCTTTTGGGGCCCTCGTGAGCAGTTCCTGCTGTACATGACGCACTGGGGGCTCCTGTTCATCATAGCGGAGTCAATATTCGGCATCGCCGTCACGATCAAGAAACCAACAACGTCGCCCGGTAAGTGATAATACTTTCATTATGTTTTCTCGTGACTTACGTGCGAACGGCGATAGTTATTGGAACTACTGATGCGATACTAACCATTCATTCACGTTGCTCCACCAAGAACATTAGCATAGATTTCTCGATTTTACTAGTTTATGTACAGCACATAGATGTCTGATGTGTATCTTTCAAAATTTACTAAGAAATCCTCAACTTGGTAGCATTGAATGAAATACATACCTTTACAAATGTGACCCACATAAAGTGCCTGTAGCAAATGACTGCCCATGCAGCTATGTCGGTCACGCATGTGCGTGAGTTTCGCAAAGGATTATCTGGTATCTCAATCTGCGAATATGATACTGAGGTTAAGACAACACTATATAAGTACATACAAAGATACCATCTGCCGGTTATACGCCAAACAACGCCGGTCGCACCTTTGTGTTTACACCGATAACTCCGATAATCATCTCTAGGTTAAAGTTACGTTTGACTAACCTCCCACGAATTTTATTGTTGTCAACTCTGACATTCCAAGTGCAATCACGATGTTAAAATTCTTTACGACTTTACGCTTTTTAACGCACGTAACATTTTATTTCTTGCGGGAAATATTGTGTTACGATTTTGTAATTTTGGTTATTGTATTTCTTTTATCATATCCTCTTGAAAATAAAATTCTAACATCTTATCAGGCACTATGTATTCCGTAATGAAGGTATAGATAAGCATCCGGTCAAAAATTTGTTGGCGTTAATATCCCGGTTGTGCTCTCGCGCACGAGAGCCCGGGGTCCGCCTTGACCATTATGCATGATTCGGCAGATCAGGTAATTACAATGGAGCGACTGCCATCTGACCTCCATGACCCTGCTACCAGGGGAGCCTGACTAGATTGGATTATGGTCCAGGGGACCAGGGGAACCTTTATTTACCTGAATGTTTCATCACGATAATTTCCCTAACCATAAGGGCATCGGTTAGTATTCAGCTATTGTACATGGCGGCAGTGGGAACCCGATACTTCTCGCTTACGAAGTAATCCGACAGAGAACCAAAGTGACTGACATAGCACACAGAATTAGCACGCTGAAGTGGCAGTGGGCTGGCCATATCTGCCGATGAACCGACAACCGCTGGGGTAAACGACTTCTTGAGTGGAGACCACGACTTGGCAAGCATAGTGTAGGACGCCCTCCGGCCAGATGGAGTGACGATTTGCGAAAGGCTGCGGGTGGATGTTGGATGCGGAAAGCTGAGGACAGGCTGCATTGCCGCTCATTGGGGGAGGCTTATGTCCAGCAGTGGACTAGTATAGGCTGATGATGATGACTTTTCGCTTACAAGTCGGATACACATTACCCACTAGGCCAGTGATGCTCATATCGTGTAGTAGTAGTATTTACGATATAAATACTAAGTGAATGTTATGTATAACATTGTATGAGACAGAAAGCACTTCGCTACAGCGAAACTATGCGTCGTGGTAGAGAATTTCAAACAAAAAATGTTTTCAATACCGCGCGTTTACGCCTAGTGTGGTCCCACCTTAAAAAGTTACACACTTTTACAGTGTACACAGATAACGTACACTGTATTAATTGTACGCAATTAATACAGTGTATCTTACCCATTAATTAGGTCAGTTACTATTTAATTGCATAGTCGATAACAGCGAGAGAGTAAGCAAGTGTCAAAGTGAACATTACAAGTGTCGAATGGCCTTGATCATCGGAGCGGGCGACTTTAGTAACTTACTGTGCGCAGGCGACGATATCACGCCTCACTGCGTCCGGCGGTCTCTCGATTTCTATTCCTCGGTCAGTCGCTGTTGGGCGAATACTGCACGCAGACCAGTACGCGATAGATAACGAACCGATAAAGGTCCGATGACCTTCAGACCGATAAATATCGGTATATTTACGACGTGCCGATAATAAAAGCTGAATTACGCGGATAGGATATATCGAAATGTTAATCAACGTCCCGTGTTCGAATTCGGAACCCAGTGCGTGCGGCATGACTTGAAGGCAACATGTCTGTGTACGCGGCGTGCCAATGTCGGATGTGTCTACTGGAGCACAGTTCGCCGTCGAACTTCTACGTGAGCTGTTGGCAAAGCAACCGGTCGTCGGTGCCTCTACTGTGCATGCGGGGTTTCCTCTTCCTGTACTCGACATGTGTTCTCCTCGCGTCCATGGCCACTCTGGCCATGACACTGGGCATCGGCTATTGGTTCATATACGTGACTCACTGGGCCTACCTCCTGGTGGTTATTTCGACTGGTTCCGGTACAGTCGTCTCAGCCTACGTCTATTATAAGAGACCTATCGGTAAGCGGTTCACTATATATTCGTTAATAAGTACACACAGTATTGGCTATTTTTTGTGCAATTGCCAGCTTCTTGTTTCTAGGTTAAGGATACTACACAACAAACCGAAGTTACTTCAACTGGTCAATAAGAAAGAAGTTGTTGGATCAAAACCTAGTTCGTAGTTGGGTGAGCAAATATAGCGCAGCGGCGCGAAAACCTGTCAGATATGTTGATGAGATATACAACCGCTATCTTCCTAAAATGCAAAGCCGCGGTCACGTCCAGAGCCGCGCGGCCTCGCCCTCGCCGCGTAGGCCTCAAGGACCGCCCTAACGAGACAATTATCGCATGCCTTTGCCTTAACAGAGCTATCTTAGACCATTACTGCCAGCGTAAACAAATGTAACGTCTTTCTATATCTAGAAGGCGAATGGTGTCGCTTGTCGTAAGGATAGTTACTTCACGGTAGGGGAAGTGACGTTCTTCCCCTACTACTTAGGGGAAGAACGTCATGAAAATGGAATAAACGGCTCACATATCTATCATCATAGTTTATTTTTTTATTCAACTTCAAATAAATATTTTGCTTGTCATATCATTCCCAACATAATCCTTATCATCAATGATAATCATCTTGGCGTTAATGTCCCGGTTGTGCTCACGCACGCGAGGGCCCGGGGCCCGCCTTGACCATGATCCAACTCAGAAAAGAGTCATTGGTATGTGGCGGTAATGAGATTCGAACCGGCGGGACCTCTTGCTTACTAGGGAGGACCCCGTAACTACTTGGCCATCGACGCTCTTACGTGGAAATAAGTGATACAAAATTTACTCTTATACTATGAGCAACGGCATCCAGTTTGGTCTGTCGGTAAAAAACGTTTTCGTTTTCGTTGTGAATGATCCTCACCATCAAACAACCGAGCCATTTATTCACCCGAGAGCTGTCTGTTGACAAGGTTCCGTCTCATTCATTACGAGTTGCTTGTGGACTAAATATGCAGGTAGATTGGTGAATGGCCTTTGGCTCCTTGAAACACCTCACACATCATAAAAGAAGAAATAAAGTGGCCAAGTACCTACTAAAATGAACGATATTTTTCCGTCTGTACAGAACATCAGATGTTACAATACAAATGAGCGCATAATGCATTTATTACACGCAGGACGAAATCACGCTTAAATAATTATAATTTATTGGTGTCGTTGTACACATCCAACTGGTAAAGTCACTCATCATCACCCTGACATAATTGCATCAATAAATATTTATGAGCATACATATATACGTAAACATGCGTGAATGGAAGGACGATCCCTTTTCAAATATTATTTCACATGAGAGCATTATGATTTCTCAATTGTGCTTACAAACAAAAGCTCTAAATGGCGTCGTAATCTCTGAACTTCTGAACGGTTTATTAGTGTAGGGCTTGCAAACTAGTAGACAAGAAACTGTTTATTACGCATAAGAACGATTTTTTATTTATTTTTAGATTAATGAGCAATCTTTATAACAAGAATTATAAACAGTCAGAGACAGCGTCCGGAGCATCGGTGGCCGAATGGTTGTGATTCGTAAGCGAGAGGTACCGGGTTCGAATCGCACTGCGGCCATGTACCAATGACTCTTTTCTGAGTTATGGACATTAGTTGAATACTAACCGATGTTCTTACGGTGAGTGAAAACTTCGTGATGAAACCTACACATTCAGGCGACTGAATGGATTGTTGGATTCCCCTGGTAGCATGGTCACGGAGGTCACTCCACTGAAATTATCTGATCTGCCAAATCCTGGATCATGGTCCAGCCTGACCCCGGGCTCTCATGCGCAAGAGCACAACCGGGACATTAACGCCAAGATGATTATTTGATTTATTAATGCAATCTATCGTTTATAATTAGAATTATAAATAGTATATAGAGACAGCGTCCGGCAACTTACAGAGAATGTAGTGGATGTCGTAAAAGACGTCTAATATCATAGTGATGGGCCAGCTTAGACCACCGTGGGTCACATGAGTATCAGCGTTTTCTGCGGTTTATTATCAACACAACGATCACCACCTCGCCTGCCAGACATGGAGTGGAGATTTTGACTAAGCCCTCCTGTCACAGTTAAAGAATTTGGATATTTATTATTGCAGATGCGACGTTCGGCCTGCCCTGGTACGTGAAGACTTACTGGGTGCTGTACAACATCACTGTACCAGTCGCGTTCCTCATTACCATATTCTACTGGGGAGTCTTGCGGACGGGTGAGTATCCAGCTCCTACCTTGAAAATTAATACGATTATATTTAAACTACCTACTCAGACAAACGAGTAGACATGCCACCCGATGGAAAGCGGTAACTAAAGCCCATCATCTACGATTCATGCAATTAGTTAAAAATTCAGAACCGCAGTTACTTTGTCACTTCAAGTACTAAGATTATACGTTTCTTACCAGCAATTGTACTGACTACTTTTCCATCAAAGCATTACACAACAATACAAACATTGTTGCTTTTACTTGGAGCAGAATAGTACCCATCCAGGCAGACTCCTTAGGTTTGATAAAGACCTACCACAGGCAAGACTAGGGGTAGTCTGAGGCAATCGAAAGCCACAATCCTGACATATTCTTAAGGGTCATTCAATTATATTCTTTAATGTTAATTTTGCTTGAATTTCCCATAATTGTTGTATCTTAATCTCGCATTATTAGCGCAGTAATGGTACATTTCAATGTAAACCAATATCATGTTCGATGATCAATGCTAGTTCTAAATACCTAGATACATATGCATGAAGCTCACATCTATGTTGCACTGAAAGGGTAGATAAGCAGACTACAAGTATAAGTATTCTTTTAATAAAATAACCGTGGAATTCTTTTAATTTCTTTCTTATTATGGAAAACGTGTTAGATGGCGCCATTCCAAAAACTAAATCTATATTGAGAGACATCGTCAAATAAGAAAGAAGGAAGGAAGAAAGTTTTTACGTAGTAGGTATTCAGTGCATACCTCTAATGTGTAACCCTAATATACGAATAATGCTAATACTTATATTTTCATTGCATAAGCAACGAATTAATTGAAATCTTATTTTAAGTAGATAATTGGCAGCTGATTTTAAATGCCGGACTATTACTGCGATTACCTATAAGTATTTAAAGTCTTATATTCTCGTATGTCATACACTTATTTATATTCGGCACCGCGCCGTCTTCAATAAGCGATTTCACTGCTGAGCCAACTTTATGGCCGCCGTGAACATTCAACACAAACTTTAACACACTGGAACTCACAACTCGCGCATTTACTATTTCTTCACTATAATAAACCCCGTTAATAGTTAACTGTTTACGTTTGATATTCTTATACTTGTATAGTGTGATGTTAAAACTATGTACAGGTTTGAAGGTTCAATGCTTTTATGTCTTCGAATTTCACGACAGATATAATGTGCAATGCAAAATTGCAGTCCATTGCAGTCCATTTTGTAATTAGCTCTTGTTGCATCCACGGAATTATCATCATCCCAACAGTTACTCCAGGCTTCTGCCAGGGTCCGCTGACCTACTTTTTCTTCTAGACTTCGCCCGGTCTAAGGCATCCTCGCATCATAAGCCGTTAGCTCTCTCATCTTACCCAGCAATGTCAATTCATCGCTTTGTTGCATCCACCCAATATTTAGACTGAGCCGTCCCATTTCAGGTGTGAAGAAGATCAACTACGCCCCCAACCCTGTCATCGATGTGATGCTGCACGGCGTCAACTCAGTAGTGATGCTGGTGGAGCTGGTGGCTTCCGCGCATCCCAGCCGACTGTTGCACATAATGCAGCCGCTCTACTTCGCAGGAGTGTACCTGCTCTTCACTGTGATCTACTATTTCGCGGGAGGAGTGGATCCGTGAGTGACACTGACTTTGTTATGTTAGTTATAACGCAGTAGAGGAGGCTAAGGGGCCACACCACCATCACAGGGGCCCAAGGAAAGGAAGACTTTTGCGGGAGGAGTAGAGTGAATGATGCTGACTTTGTTTTTTTATAGCACTAAGTAACAAATATTATGATACACAGTTACCGTAGCCTTTTGTACCTATCACTAGCGTGTTGCCGACCTATTAAAAACCTTACCATGTTACATTAGTTACTTATGACGCAGTAGGTATACCGAGGTGGGGTTCTACTCTGCAAGTTATTTAGCCGCTCTACTTCGTCGAAGCGTACAAGATCAAGTGCTCTTCACAGTGGTCTGTAGTTCTTGGGGGCAGTCGATCCAGGAGCGATGCTGATTACGTTATATTTGTGATTACTAGTGATGACATATAGTTTAGGACCCTGCACGTCCTGCACTACAGGTACTCTACTTCGCCGGGGTGTACGTGGGGCCTATTTAATATACGTGACAATCAGTCAATTTTGTCAATTATTCTTTATTCTTTATTGTACACAAACATGACATGATGATACAGTACGGTAACAGAGATGTACAAAGGCGAGCTTAATTCATTAATTGAGTTTTCTACCAGCAAACCTTGTAGTCATAGGAACAGGTTTAATTTAAATGCAGGTACTAAAAGTGTACACTTAAACTTAGTACAATTATTGCCAAAAAACTAGAATTATCATATTAAAAACCCGTATAATAAAGGCGACAATTGTCAGATTTTACCTGTCGAGTCTCTAAAAAATGTTCTCTTGACATATTTAGCACAACACAAAGAGAACATGAGGGTTGAACTTCTGTTTTTGTTTGGTATTTGAAATGGACGTCAAATTAATAATTATATTGCCTGTCTATGAGAACAGAGACGTTAAATTTAGCTTTAGTCATAATTTAACACGTGAAATTCATCTTAATTACTTTGCTATCCGTCGACAACGTTAACACCTTTTTATAAATTATTCGCACCTGATGTAAGAGCCGCATAGCGTTGACAATTTCTGACCTGTCCACCTGTCCTAATTTAGAGTTTAATAAAACAAATTAGACAAGTTTTTCCGCACAAATTGCCACCTGTCGCCTGTCAATAGAAAATGTTTATTAAACATAAACACAACATTAATAATGTGTATATGTCAAATTGTCACAACAAGTCGCATTATTTCTAGATTATCCATCGTTACAAATTTTTTGTGATAATCTTTATTAAACAGAGAAATAACTAATTGTCAGATTGTCACCTGTCATTGACACGTTTATTAAATAAGCGCCCTGCTCATCAGTGTTACTGTACTAAGAAGTACTTTGAGGGGGATTCGATCCGACTGGTGATGAATCACACATACTGTAATATCTCCATCAATATAAATATTTCCCAATGTTTCTATAGTTATAAGATGACATACAGAGTAAATGAAAAGTCATCTAAGGACATACTTTGTTAATTTTGCAACAAGTTTAAGCTCGAAAGAAGCAATGGTTACATCGTTTAACATCGTACCACACTAAAAACTACCTAGCAACGTCGGCCGGCCGGTGGTCGTAATTAGATTGGTCGCAGAATAGATGGCCTACTTCATATTTACATATACAATGTTGTGGCTGAATATCTACGCTACAGTTTGTAAAAGAAATGCCTGTCAAATATTTAAAGGTATTGATAGTTTTGGTATTCGAGTATACCGTGTCCTTTTCAGAAAATAAGTAAAAAGATAATAGGCATTTTAAAGGTACGTTCCGGGTTTCCTACTGCGTACTTTTGTTTACGAGTACGAATCGAGTAGTGTTACGGGTAGGAAACCCGGAACATACCTTCAAAATGTGTAATAATAACCACGATAGTTTAAAACATTAGAGTTTATAAAGATAAAAAAAGTCGGATTTATGCCCAAAAGACTTGCCGCATTGTCCCGCTGGGTGGCGAGGTTAATCCTTTGACCGAAGTAGAGGTCAGCCTTCTGGTCATTAGTAATGTCGAACAGCCCTGGTTCCCACGGCCGAAGTGTTGAGTGTTGAAGTGTGTTTCTACGCGCCCAAATTGTGCAAATATGTTGACACAAATATATTGTCGTTGTAAGAATTAACTCCTTTTTTATTTCATTATAAAGAGAGGCATGATGCGCTACTGACACCGCACGGCTATGGCACGGCGCTGTTTTTGATGTTCTGGATGTAGTATTTCATTCGTTTAAATCAAGGTCTTACAAGGTCTTACTAATAGTAATCGTTTTTTTATATATTTATTTTTGTTTATTATAAAGACATGGCACTGCAATTTGGTAGAGAGGACGAATATAATAATATTCACTTGTATTTACTTATTACCTATTCTTGCACAAATTTTTAATCCTATCTTTTATAACTTGTAGCTTAGATACTTCTATATCATCTATATACTCTTGTATGTTATAGTAGGATTTATTGATAAGAAGCTCAATGTTGATATGAATTTGCTATCTTTATTTTCACTTTTTATTATTTCTGGAAGTTTATTTATATATTTTGATAGACATGACTAAAGGGCTAGTGGAACGTAGAGTAAGACATGATGAAGGCAGAACTAATTGATTTCCATGTCTTAAGGAGTAAGTTGTGGATTATAGTAAGTATAAGTTTAATTGCACCCTACCTAATCTATACGCCTTCTGGATCGAACAGGGGTTTTACATCCTGTACAACGTAAAACATAAAGAATGCACAACGTGAGGAAAAACCTCATACGACAAATCAATACCTACTAAATAAGAAATTATATCTAGCACAAACACACAAATAATTACAATTAATTACGCACATAGGTGCTTAAAAATACTAAAAATGTTTCCGTGAACCAAAATAACGATATTGAAATAAACACACTAACTAAAACACTATTACGTGAATCCTCTGCATTAGAATAACACGTGACGGTGGCTAATTCATTCATAACATTATAACACGTTGGTGACCTTCTCAAGTTTACTAGGTCAATACTACGAAGACGTTGTGATTCACGCGTTCAACGCACGCCGGCGGACCAATGTAGTGCCTACTGATAACTAACTAATGTGTTTGTTGATATAATATACGAGTAATATTACAATCTAGCTAGCTAGATCAAAAGTCAACGTATAAACTTAATCTGAAATGGCTAATATTTTAGATTTTTCCAAGAACACGGTTAGAGATGCTAAAGACATTACGTAGGTACCTACATTATGTGGGTATATAGGTGGTATGAATCAGAATCTGTGAGTATAATAATAATAATAATGATGTTGGTATAGTTTTAATTGTTTGAACAACACCATAACAATACCTACAATAATAATAGATAACATGATAGATTTATAAAATTGCGTTAAAGCCGCACTATCGATACCTTTGACGACACATTGGCATCCACTCTACTCTATCTATTCGTATCATTCATCTATATTTGTCACATTAGTAGTTCGCTGGTTACATATATCTATAGGCATACGACATAGCCACCGTACGACAAAGCGACCTATTTTAGTATTAGTTTCATTTAAAAAGGGCAATTTAGTATGAAGGTCAGCTTGTATATGCAATTTACTTCTTATAACAACAGACAAAGAAAAACAAGGAAACTGTACACGCGTATAATTACAAGCCTGTCTATAATTTATTGATAAACACCTTGAAGTTATATTATTTTTATGTGAACATCCTTGCTATTATGTATGAAGGTCTAGTCAATGTCAAAGTCAAATAAAGGTCTAATATAGAGAATGACAAGGCAATGCGGTTCTTCAATTTAATTTGCATCTGCAATTTTAATTAGGAATATTTTTGCAAAAATTAAAGTAGATGAAACTACTTTATCTTTACTATACCAAGTTTTGCGGGCTGATCTGAACCAAGTTTCAATGTGCTAACGATACGAGTATCACTAGTAGTACAATAGGTATCTATACCATAGCTAATGGTACCTGACGACCTGAGTGGTTCAGTGGTCAACATGCCGGCCTGCCACGCAAGAGGTCCTGGGTTCGATTCCCGGCCGGGCAGAAATTGAAATGATGAATTTTAATTTCTGTTACGGGTCTGGGTGTTCTTTGTATAATAAGTATACATTTAAAATTATTTAAGTTGTTTATTAGTTATCTAGCACCCATAGCACAAGCTGTGCTTAGTTTTTGGCTAGATGGCACTGTGTGAATTTGTCCACGAATATTTATTTTATTTATTTATTTTTAATGTTGGAGGTAGTTATTTATTTAAATTGTTTTTGTTAATATTTTTAACCATAACAATATAATATCCCACCTTCCAGTAAGCAGTACTGATAACAACTTGCTTCGTTATGATTTAAACCCGAATCAAATGGGGCGTTGAGAACAACACTCCTGAAGACTAGTGCCCTCGAATACGGAATGATTGGCGTCAGAAATATATAAGTCTGGCCACTTTCCATCAGGTGGCCCGCTAGCCTGTTTTCCCACTGTATGACATTAAAAACGACAGTGTTACTGATCCATATAGTCTTCATAGCCATCGCAAAGCTACTACGCCACACCACAACAGGTTTTCTGCACATTTTGCAACGGGTTTACAAATTATTTTGTATGTAGCTCTGTTCTTATAGACACTATGAAAAAATAACATTTTCTTGCTAAATCCTTCTGCTTGCAATAAATACAATTATTGTTATTTTCATCATATTATACGAGTATAGTATTTGATGTATACATAATTCTATAACAATATATTTGTAGTAATTTTATCTATTATTTTCGTTAGATATATTTTCCGTACCTACTCTGGCACTACTCACGGCTAACGTGATTGGTTTTGGTGGTTCGTGGTTGGACCTCTTTCCAAAGGTTGTCTGGTAGAGATGGCTAAAAGCAATAAGACCGCCTTTTCGCGCAAATTTATTTTCTTGTGTACCTACCTATCTTTGTTATTTTTTATGTATGCAATAAAGTGTTTTTACTTACTTACTTACTTACTTGGCTAGACAACGGACATGCATCCTGGTTACACCACATGCTTCGACTGTACGACAGTCTACTGTGCCCGACATTAACTAGTGTATTTCGGTTAATACTGGGGTGTAATAGCGCATGAAGCTTCATCAAGGTAATTGCTTCCTCTCGATGGGTACTAGGCGAATTCCTTGTGCAATTTCTTTCGACTGCATCCTAACGCTCAGTTTTGCAACGTACTGCTCCTCAGTAATATCGCTTTAGAGGTACAATTAATATCGCTTTAAAGGTACAATTAAGTACATGGTACGTTCGCGAAAGTGGTCCAATGTTATTGAGGAATGTCCCATTTAATAAATTAATTGCAAAGGTTAACTGTTGAATTTAGATAATTAGCAGGCAGATTGGTCTGGCGTAGCATCAGTATTATGTAGCTTCGGAGAAACTTATATTGAGATTGTTACAGTAATACTCGTAACTACGGCTAAAAGCTAAATAGATTTTATTTTAAAAACCAGACACGTGTTTACCATTAACGCTACAAATAAAATAAAAAACATTTTGACTTTAATGTCCCGGTTGTGGTCTCGCTCACGAGGGCCAGGGGTCCGCCTTGACTATGATCCAGGATTTGATAGATCAGCTATTACAGTGGAGCGACTGCCATCTGATCTTCGTGACCCTGCTAACAGGGGATCCTGACCAGATTGGATCATGGTTACACATTCAGTCGCCTGAATGTGCAGGTTTCATCAGAATGTTTTTCCTCACCGTAAGAGCATTGGTTAGTGTTCAACTAATGTAAATAACTAACAAAAGAGTCATTGGTACATGGCCGCAGCGGGATTCAAACCCGGTACCTCTCGCTTACGAGTCGGATACCCTAACCGCTCGGCCACCAAGGCTTCTGATTAAAATTAACGCTACAAATATAGTGTACTTAGTATCTAATTGGTTCCTCGAAAATATGTATTTGCTTTAAACTACTAAAACTGCCGATGGCATGATTGCATAGATTCATGGCTATTATTGCCTTTATATAATAGCAATAAGGCCATTATTTCCTTTGTGTTCCAAGTCATCGTTAAAGTTCATGCCCAAATGTTGCAATGTATAGACACGCAAAGAGGTCAAAGGTCTGCGGTTGCAGATTCATGCACATTTGTATATACATATAGTCATACATTCGTATTACGCGCATTTCAATTGGACGTGGTAACGTAATATTCAGAGCAATATACGTTTGATAACAGTAGGTAGGGTTAAGTTACAATTTGAAGATTTTTATCATAAACTCGCTATGATACCCACCGCCCATAACACTCACAATATAGCCATGGTGCATTTCTAACCGACTTCAAAAAGAAGGAGTTTCTATGATCGACTATAAAGGTTGGCCCATTCAGATCGGTCAGTATGGGCAAGTCGGAAACTATAAGACATACAAAGACTCGATTTTAGTGACAGGAACAACTGTAATCATAAATTTAAAATAAAACTAGTTCTCTGTTCGGGAATCGGACGCCGACGCAATTTACTACGGCGCGCGCTTTAGAAATTCATACAATTTTGAGTTGACAGCATAATGTAACTTGCGTTGCCGACGCTTGATATAATTCGCGCCTAATTGAGCTACTCATTAAATACATAATAGAGAGATCTTGTGAAAAGGCGCTTTTATTTAGATAAAAATATAGGTAAAAGAATTCGACAAAAACTTACAGAGCGCTTTGTTACATCAGGAGGAAAGATTCGGACTTGTAGTAAAAAAAAAAACGAGTACCGTTCAAAATCGTTTTTGTCCTAATATACTCAATTACCGCCAGAATTTTTAAATTTGTGCGGTTTCGCCAGTGCAATGATTGGCTGGCTAGTCTATGCATAGCACAGAAATCAAAACACTTATTTGGATTTATGCTGATAGAAGATTGATCTACAAATTGTAATGTTCTAAAAATGGTAAAACAAAAATAAAGTCTGTTTTGCCATGTGTAATCTGTGGTCCCCAAGCGATGCTCTTGCTCTATAGTGCTCTACTACTACTACAGTTTACCCGCTTGGTGTCAACACATAACTTTTTTACTTGATACCACAATTAATCTTAAATATTAACTAACCGCAATATCACGAAAACGTTTAGAACCTTCATTCGACAAAGCAATCCACAAAAGTTACTGGTACACAGACAATACACAAACTCGCACAAAATAGTAGTAAAATCAAAACTAAGTTTAGAGTGGGCAAACAAGAAACCTTGGTTTTATATGCATGCATTCGAGACACGCAAATACCATCTAAAATCTAAATTAACTTATACTTTGTGTATTCCGACTGAACCGTATTCCATTTCAGTAAGGTTTAATATTATTAAGTGCAGATGTTCGCGTACACTTCAAATACAGGACAGTCAATACACAGATAGGTATTTCGCAAACGCACAACTTAAGTAAACATAGCACCCTAATACTAAAATCAACACTCTTACCACTTCAGAATAACGAACTATTTTATTCACATCATTCTACAACCTTGAGCTTGAGCCTCCTCCACGTTAGAGGAGGTCAGTGCCATAATCTCCGCGCTTGGTGATCAGTGTTGAACTGACAATACTTAACAGAAAATGCGACTGCTCATATGTCCATTTCATTTACCTAGTCGTCTTTTACTAAAAGCACCAATGGATTACTCTATTATTGTCTTAATATTATACTCAAATTAAATAATGTCGCTAATTTAAAATATTAGCCAGACGAGTTCCCCCATAACATTTTGTCATATTTACCTAAGCGTGAGTTACTTACTTTCGCTTAGGGCACTTGCTCGTGTTTATTGCATTTATGAAGTCAGGATCTTAAAAATAAAATGCTGAGGACAGGATTAACAACTCACTTCCAACAAGTTGACATAAACTAATTAAATATAAATAATTAAATTGAATATATTATTCGACATAATACTGTCACAATTTATCTTAACGTTCTCTGGGGTTTCTTCACACCATTTATTTATAATCGCAAGAAGTTTTGCTTTGTTAAGCCTTTCTTAAGGCGTCACGTTGCGACAGTCCGCTTAGAAATGGATTACCACACCTCAAGAGTAGCTCTTGTCGTCAATGGTCTGATTGATTGACGTGGCCTTCAAAGTTTAAATGCCAGGCCAGCCAGCCCATCACGCCGTCATAGTGGTACACTATTATGCTTTTGTTAATCCTGTAAACCCTTTAGATCAGAAAGGAACTTTTATTAAGTTCGGTTGCGTCGTAGCTTGGGGCGACTGACCTACCCCTAGAGGTGCGTGAGCATGCGTGTGTGTAGGTACTATCGTCGCCTACGGAAAACTCAATAGGCTTATCCGGTTGATTGTGATTGACATTGTAATTGTAGTCAAGCATGTCAAGTCTATCTGTGTCGCGCTACGAATAACAATCAATTTACAGATCATGTATGGTATCGTGAGACCATTTACCTTATTAGCCTAAGTGTCGGGTCAAGATCAAACAAAAAAGGTCGATCGTAAAGACATAATATATGCCTTAAGAGGTGATACTTAATTATTATCCACGTGATTTTCGGGTTCCAACCGGAAGATCCAAATTACAAACCACAATTAATCAATTTTCATTGTATAAAATTACTTTGATAGTGAATGTTATGGGATTAACAAAATCATTAGAAATAAAATCCAACACAAAATATATAATATAATATATTACCTACGTATTTCTTTCCAGATGGGGAAATCCATTCGTGTATCCCGTATTGGACTGGTCCAAACCTGACCAAACCATGGTGGTGGTGACCCTGACGGCGCTGTTCCTGGCGCTGATGCACCTTATCACGGTCGCTGTGGCGGCACTCAGAGACTTTGTTGCAAGAAAGTGCATCGCAAACAACACTACCGGAGTATACAACGATGGATTCGACGCCTGATACAGTAAAACGTTATGGTGATATGTGATATTGCTCGGACAATTTCATCAGGCCTTTTGAAGTGTAGAGGCACTCATTTTTGTTGGTGGACACTAAATTGGCAAAATACAATAACTGATAACTGAATTAGTAAAATCTCATCTATCAGTAAATCGAATTTGCTGTTATGTGATAAGGATATCCTATAATTTAATTTACATATATCATATTTTATGTTTAGAGTAAGTAGGTATAGCCCACTGTGATTTTACTAACCTCCTAATTAAATAGTGGTTATAGGTATTTTTTATAATTTGTAGAGAAAACGTCTCCGTCTGTGAACAGTTGATCTTATGATGTGAGGATTTAAATTAAATATGCTTAAACATTTCTTGTCTTCTTTATTATTCTAGTGGTCTACATTCGAGCCGTTTGTTGCCTATTTGCCCTATTAACTACAGTAGTTCTGGTTCATTTTAAAAAAATCGATTGGAAATAACAACTCAGTATGTCGTCCATCAGTCATTGAACTGAGAAAGCGTCGTGAGAAAGCTTCCACATGCATAAAGCTTTTCTTCACCTATTTAATCGACCTACATACTACCTCCTACCTCCTACCATTTACCGTCCCATTATCTGGTATTTAGGTTATAAATGTCGGTTTAGTAGAAGATGTAGTCAGAATGCTGTAACAATTTTGTTAAGTAATTTAAAAAACGATATAAGTAATAGAAAAATATATCTGAACATATAGATGATTATACTTATAAATCAAGTCTATACTGTACGTAGGTATGTTGACGTCAATATACCGACGTCGTTAGTATCAATATTCAGTGCCGACGTATGAATTTTACACTCGCTTAAAAAGCGATAACTGTCATCTTGGCTAGATACGGAATGGAATAATGGTCGTCATTACTCGCTTCCAACTTATAGATTATCGATCGCAATTCGTCGCCAAAACGTAGATAAGACATAGCAGGTAAACTCAAAGGCTGATCGTCCGCCGTCACAGTCGCGCGTCCATGACCGACCGAATCTGATAACGATAGCGCATCAAGTGTATACAGTGACCATAGTGCAACTAACAGAATGAAGAAGTACTGCAGCGATCAGTTTCGAGTTGACAGATTCCTTCTGAAACACGAGGATGTGTCAGACTTCTACGTCAGCTGTTGGCAGTCGAACCGCGCGACGCTTCCACTGCTCTGTTTCCGAACGGTGATCTTCCTCGGCTGCCTGGCCATCCTGCTGACGTCCATGATCATGACCGGCATGTCGGTCAACTTTGGTTTCTGGTTCATTTACATGACACATTGGGGAATCCTCTTCATCACGCTGACCTCAGGATTCGCGTTGGGCGTTTCATATATGGCTTACAAGAAAGGACATATAGGTAAGGACTTTTTTTGGATTTGGACCTTTTGGATTTGGTTTGCGCAAGTTTTGGAGTCGTTGAGAGATACATAGGTAGATACATATAGTCACAGCTTTTTCTCGCTTCTTCGTTACGCCCATAATAAGTAATGTCATCTATTAACATTGATAGTACTGCTTGAATTCCCATTAAAAGAGTTGTAAAATGTTCTAACTTAAATTTTCAATAACGAGGCAACGTAGCCAGCTTGCATTTCGGGGGGTTCAGCAGTGTGGACGACTTTTTAATTTTTAAAGGTTATGTGGATAGCGCTTTTTGTTTTTTTTTTCCTCTTTTTCCATTGTAAGTATCTTTTCTTATCTTCTGAACATAAATAAATAATGAATTATTATTATAAAACTTTACTTTTAACTATTTTTGGAAAATGTTAAAAAGTATATTTACGTAAAAAACATCGTGATTCATTCGTCATGTATAGGTTTCATTGAAATTATTCCTTCAAGATAGCAAGGAAAGATAACAGGACGACTCTGAGATTAATTTACAAAATGATTCATAAATATGTGAAGTCGCCCTGCCTTATCACGCACGAGTGAAATAACGACAGACTACTCTTTATTTTCTTAAAGTTCACTCAAATGACATAGGTATTATTAATCTTGTGATTGCCAATGGCATTATATTTATGAACAGATTACGTACTTATTTATAAGAGTTTGTACATATTGTATGTCATCACATATCACCATCTAATCACCTTGGTGCCAATCCTGTGCTGTCACGCGGCTCGCGAGAGCCAGGGGACCGCCTATATGTATTGTATAAAGTAAAAAGTGCCCTAAAAACGATTTTCATGCGGACGAAGTCGCAGGCAAAAGCTAGTTTCCAATAAAAATTAACGTTTGGTTTTTTTGTGTTCAGGATTGCTACAATATATAATCAAAATAACCTATAACTAATAAAATAATCAATATCAGTGTGTTCCTGTATTGCTGATTACGATAACTGTTGATAAACAAATTAAATCTCATTATAATCAAACGGAGACTCTTTCATGCAGACACTCACTAATCAGTAGGCACTATAAAATCGCATATCAATCAATATAATTATTATGAGTCTTGACAACAATTCCAGATCACATATTCGAGCTGCCGTGGTACGTGAAAGCTTACTGGGTGCTGTACAACACTACAGTGCCCATTGCCTTCTTCATCACCGTGTTCTACTGGACGTTTCTCACTGGATCAGGTAAAGACACGAATGACGATGATCATCAGATCATGAAAGTGTAATGAAAAACTTAGTACGAAACACGTATGCTTTGATCATTCCCCGCACCTACACTCTCGGCTCACATAACCGCGCGAGCTGCTCGCCTCGACTGTGATGACCAATTAATACCACACTTGTATCTTAATGTAGTTACTATTCCATCGTTGCGTTCCATTGGCGTTAATGTCCCGGTTGTGCCCTTGCGCACGAGGGCCCGGGGTCCGCCTTGACCATGCTTCAGTCTTCGGCAGGTCAGGTAATTACAGTGGAGCGACTGCCATCTGACCTCCGTGACCTCCCTCCCTTAACCGCTTGGTACACGCCATAATGTTAGTTAGACCATGCGTCTGCCTACTACTACGGGAAAAAGTCATCTCATCATCAATCATCATCATCATCCAAAATCTAAAAGATTGAAAAGTTACCTACCTTCATAGACTGGCAATTTTTTTTCTGCTTTACGTCCTGAATCCTTAACTGAACCAGAGGGCTGAGAGTAAGTTTTACTTCGAATTTACTTTACTATTGCGTTTACATGAAAATAAGCAAATAAAAGTGTATGGTGCCATCTAGTGGTACGTAAATGATGTTTTTTTTTTTCAGAGCTCCCTCCACATCAGTGAAGGCGTTTATAGGAAAGATGCTGTATATCTAAAAGTACATTATTCTATCACAGATATAGACTTCGCAATCGACCCCGTGCTAGACGTGTTCATCCACGCGATAAACTCCGTGATGATGATGGCGCTGCTGGTGACAGCCCGCCACCCTTCGCACCTGCTGCACTTCACCTTCCCAGTGGCCTTTGGACTGGTCTACCTAATATTCAGCGTCATATACTACTTCGCTGGTGGAGTGGATCCGTGAGTATGCAGTGTTGAGCGTCCTTGACGCGAATATAGGTCAATATATGGGCCGTATTTACCAATTTTGTCAATGTTACATCGAGATAAGAAGATCGTGTTATCTAAATTTATCTTTCGTATGTGGCCATACGCTCATAGCGTTATTTATATATTGTACCTTTTTCGGACGAGAACCGCGGGAAGATACATTGAAAACATTATGCACTAAGCTAAAATAGCCTTCTATCACACCATTTCACGTTTCTAGCCAAGTCAAAGGTAGGCGGTACGGGTGAGACTACAAGATACGTTGGAAGAGGGGAACAAAATTTAAGTAGTATAATACTTATATGCCATTCAACTACAGAACCGTATTTATTATACGAAAATGTATTAAATAGAGATAGAGTTGAACAACAAATACAAACTATAGATACCTAGGAGTAAAAAAAGGAGACGTGAGCATACCGATAATGAAGTTATGCAGACTTTTTGAAAATAAATAATACATAGTCTACATCTTTACATACTATAAAACCAAGTCGCTTCCCGCCGTCCGTCCCTGTGTATCTATGTATGTATCTATGAACGCTTAGATCTTTTCACCTACGATTTAAATGTGGTTTTCAACAATAGATACAGTGATTCAAGAGGAAGGTTTATAGCAAAGGTTAGGTAGGTTAGAAAAAAAGGGTAGGTAGGGGTTAAGCAGGTGTACGCGAACTAAGTCGCGCCGGATCCATTAGTAGTCTATATTACTTACTGACAAAATGTCGCACCGGGATTATTTACATCAGCAACCCGCTTTGACTTGAGCCTCCTCCACATCAGGTGAAGGTTTATGCCATAATCTTGTTAGGCTGGCTCTTGGTAGGTTAGTTGGATGGAGATAGAGTGGTGAAAATACTCAACAGAACATGCCGGTGCCCCTTGGGCCAATATTGTCTATAATTATAGACATTATTGAGGAAAGTTAACATTTAATAGTAATAATAAATAAATAAACATTTTTATTGAGAAAACTTTAAACTAATCGTGGCTTCTGTATAGCGTCTAGCCAATCTCTTGTCAAATACAATCCTACAACGAATTAGCTGATCACTTCGTCCACATTGTCCTATGAATTATCATGTGGCCAGGTGATTAAGTTTCGTTGTATGACTTTCGCTAAAGACAAAACATAGGTTTATCTGTGAACTATAACGTTTCCAGGTCTAACCTAGCCTACCCTCATTTTCCAGGTTTGGCAACCGCTACGTCTACCCCAACCTGGACTGGGCGAAAGCCGGCGAGACAAGCATAATGGCGGTGGTGTCCGCCATCGGCATCATAGTACTCCACGCGGTGGTGGTCGGCCTCTCAGTCCTAAGAGACTTCGCCACCAGTCGAATCCGACGAGATTCTAAGTCGTTCCACATTTAGGGATGCTTTAGCTTTGTGCGTAAGTACAATAAAAGGCGGTAAACAATGGCTGCGACAGAGATGACGTTCTACGAAGCCGAACAAGCCGATGTGCATAATTTGCCGCCGACATTTGTACTCTAACTAAACGTTGACTCACGATAGAGCCGTATTCAGTTAGAAAAGACCATTAGGCGCTGTGTTAATTGGCAACGGTCGTGCCACCATGGTCGTACTTGCCCGACCAATTGGAGACCTTGATACCGACCGTCACACGACCGTTCCTAGTTAGGACAGCGCCTTATTGAGCTTATAGGGTCAGGTATATTATTTATTAGTAAACTCAATTCGGATATTCTTAATTATGTATAGCAATGCGTGAGTGTGAAGTATTTAGTATAGAGGTGAGGATTAGGCTTAAAAAAGTCAATTTTGGAGTAAAAGTGGAACAAAGTAAGTAGGTAAATGAAGAAATATGAAACAATACCAGTTAGATAGGTAGTACATTTGTGTATTATTTTTACTTGTTACAAAGTCGTAAAAATGTACATTAGTGAATGGTGTTTATTGTTTGACATTACCAAACCTTTTTATAAACTAACCGGTTTAGTGGCGAACCAAGTGATTATTTCCTTGTAGGTAGTCAATTACGTACCTACAGATCATATCTCCACGTTACCTGTTTAAATAAACTTACGTCGCATATTATATGAAACTTATGTCGCATCTTATATCGCATATTATATGACACCTAGACCCAACTAATTTATATCGGAACTTAAAATTATCGCAACAAATAAATTTGTAGGTAAATTGAAAATATAAAGAGGAGCTATTACACTGTCTTTTTGTTTCGGTTGTATTGTAAATGGGAGTGTAAATATAATTATGAACGTTATTGTAAATGTATAAATGCAATCACGTTGGACCGAATCGGCTTTGCTTCGCTAAAGGCATATTTTGAAATAAAAATACGTAATATATGTAAATAGAAATGCTATGTGGGGCATAGACTATGGAGAATGCTAGTCGCCACCTCGGCCACTACTGCGCATTACGGCACTACTACGCAATAATTGTCAGGTCCCAGACACTATGGGCAAAATATGTCACCTGCATGGCGACAAAGTCACGCGAGCATGGGAATTCTATTGACTAATCTTATTTTGATTTCAGTGAAAGGTCATTTTCCTTTTTATGCCAGGTTGGTGACGCTATTAAAACATGTGTATAGACCTCCGCTGGGTTGTAAAGGCGAGCCAGAGGACTAATCAGTGTAACTCATTTGTTAACTCGTACTTACGGCCCTTTTTCGTAGTTACGTATGTTAACTAGGTATTACTCGAGACTGTTCATAATTCAAATTTTGTATGATTTTTTTTGACATAAGGCCGGATTCATAGAGTGCGCGCAAGATTAGTCTGTTCCCTAAGTATGACGTCTCGTCATCGTTGCTGTTGAGAGTTGATCCAGTTGGCTTGACTAGTTCCATTTTCAGCCGCCAGCAAAGTCATCTTGCGTGCTCTCGGGTGGATAGGGATGGATAAAAGGGTGATAGAATGGGTGTAATGATGGGGCGGGCCGCCTTTCGTACTTTGTGATCTAGTCCCCAAGTGCAGGCATCGCATTGACGTACTAATGGGAATCATGCAAGCCACTTTGCTATGTCAAAGTGTGCTATAGTTCCATATTGGTAGTTCTTGTAAATTGTTAAGCGATTTTTAGCTGCGGTCCGACAAAGTGCTCGTTAAAGTGTTTCTGTTTTTATTATTTTTGAATATGCCTAAGACAATATATATAACGCTCTACTCAATCTAAATTGTGAACCACAATATAAAACGATGTACGAAAGTTATAGAATAATACTTATTTACAAAATGAAGCGCGTAGAAGACGTATTTTTACAGTAATTTATCTGCAATTGTTTTTATAAAACGTTTTGTTGTAATAAATAATTCCAAAATTATATATATGTATATTAAAATTATATTAAATACCTACAATAAAATACGTACTTTAATAAATGTTGTACGTTCGGTGTGGGCGTTGATTGGCTGGTTGAAGCAAGGTCATAATATGATTTGGATTATAACCGTGTAGCAAGGGATTAAGGACAAACGTGCAGATAGCCCGCGTGATGGAAAGCGGAAACTGTCGCCCATGACATCTTCGATTCATGCACTCTTCATTTGCGCACTCTACTGAACCGCAGGCTATAGCTATTATATTTACCTTCAAACCAGAACACAACAACGCAAACGTGCTTGAACGTAGAAATAGATAAGGCTACATCTAGAACTCAGGTGAAATTAAATGGTAGAGGGTTTTTTCTCATTTGTCAGTTTCGGTTGTGCTCTGGTGCAGTACATAGGAGTCTGGGGTCCGCCTACTTCTCCTTGTCCATAAGATATACTTATTTAATTTCATTAAATAAATATGATCGTAAATGTTCATCACCTACTACCAAATTATTTCTTCGCGATATTTTTACTTTTTTTCTGAACTTTTTTTGTTCATTAGTATAGTGTCGGATCTTTAAGTACCTACCAAATCATTTATCCTTTACTTCAAACATGCAACGTGGTGCAACTTGGAACTTATTATTAATGGGTGCAACTTAAACTGAAGTTTAAAAATCGATTAATTTCAAAAATATACTTTATGAACTCTTTGGCCGTGGAATGCATTTCTTATTTTAGGCTTGTCCATCTAGTCGCTGTTGTTGTAATTGACATTACATTTCAAAATGGTAAGATTTATTAGGTGGTAGGACTCTGTGAAGCCTGTGGAGTCCGCCTGGGTGAGTACCACCGCCTTATCTATTTCTGCCGCCAAGCAACAATGCTTACATTGTTGTGTTCCGGTTTGTAGGATAAGGTAGCCAGCAAAATTACAGGCATGAGGCATTGGCATGTATGAATTGTATATTTAATGAGCGACAGTTACCACTTACCATCAGGCTATCTGCTCGATTGTCATTGAATAGCATAAAAATACAGTCCAGTTTTGATAACAGGTTTAGATAAGTTTGTCCTGCAAATATCCATTTGTCCAGCCTAGAACCAAGTAATCCATGGACCTAGCTCATGGTATTACTCTTATCTGTGGCACACCAAAGCAAACAAAAAAAAATCGTTGACCCGAGAGCCATTATTTGTTTTGTAAGTACCTATTTCTCAGCGACAAACGAGCAGACTGCCCACCTGATGGAAAGCGGTAACTGTCGCCCATCTAAGATTCATGCACAAAAATGCAGAACCGCGGTGCATTCATCACTTTTACAATGAGGCCTTATGCCTGTAAGGCCCGGACCCACGCGGAGATGTGCCAAGCGGAGAGAAGAGGAGATGCTTTACAGCTAGGGTATATCCATCAAAGCTATGCGGATAAGTGTACTCGATAGAGCCGTGCCACTAAGCGCACGTTCACATTTATCTCTGCGAGCGTCCAGGTCACATGTCTGCGAGGCTTTGCCACCTCTGAGTTGATCGCGGTATAAAAATATGAGACTCTCCTCTCTGCTCAGTAGACCAATAGTATCCATTGAAGCTTAACGGAGACGACAAATAATGAAATCCTATTGGTTGTTAAAAACATCTCCTCTCCTCTCGTTGCCGCTTTGATGGAGTACGGGCTTATCCGGAGTTTATCCTTAAAGCCGAAGCACAACTTTAACTTAAAATATTTAACTTGAATGGCATACAAAGGAAAACCTACAACAATTATTACTTACAATATAAAATAATACTGGCAGCACAGAGCCAATTATAGGTTTCCACCGATAGAAACGGGACACAATACTTAACTAAAACACACAAAGTATGAGTTTACCTAAATAAAAGTTTCATTGAAATGATATTATTTTCCTATGAGAAGTCTTTATGCAAGAATAATTTAGTGCATTGACCATACCCGTATCCGCAGTGATAGAATTTGGCGCCGATTATTAGGTAACAAGGTGACTCAAGTTGATAACTTGCCCACGATGCTATATTATCAGTTCTCGCTACTGATAAACGCTAGTATAGTGAAAATGTTGTAGTGCAGTGTTAAAATTAGAATCGCACTGTGTGAACGAAGATGGAGAAGATTAAAAAATATTTTAAGGAAGAGACGCAATGGGAGATGCTTGGATTGGAGCATTCCAAGCCGGCGGAGTTCTACCTCAGTGTTTGGCAGACAAATCGGTCGCCTTGGCTATTGTTGTTACTACGCGGATCGTTGTGTATATCCTCTCTCGGCATAATGCTGGCTTCGATGATATTGTACGGACTCGCGGGCATCCTTCAATACTGGTTCATATATTTAACCCACTGGGGGCTGCTATCGCTCGTACTGTCCACCGGATTCGCTACAGCAGTGTCGGCGAGAAGCGCCTTCATCGGTCCTATAAGTGAGTACTGACTTGTAATTTATGACGATAGATTATGTTTATGTTAACTTGACACGCTCATGAAATCCCATTTGTTCTGATTACCATTAATAATAAAAACAAATTGTTTTCGTTAACTTAAACTGATATTTTAGAGAAAACAAGACAACACACAACAAGACAAGTACATTTAAAACTTGTAACATAACGCTTTCTGAAATTTACAGAAATTGTTTGTGGTGGTTATGGTAAACTTGTTTCACCATATTACCATCGCCGTTATTCGTGTAGGTATCAAAACAAGCCAACCGCAAGGACGGGCTGAAAACTAGTAGAAAGATAAAATAACAAACTGTTCCGATAAAGTAACTGATAAGATACTCAGTATAATATAACTCTTTTTCTGAAAATGTACCAAATATTTTACTAGGTCATGACGGAACTAGCGGTTTGCTCAGTTTATATTGATCAAACTTGTAGGTTGTTGGTAACTAGAGCATGACCATCCACAGCGACTGATAATTTCTTAATCATCTTTTAATCAATTGTTTTTCACACAACAAATTCACAACAATAGAAAAGTAGATATTGTTTTTTCTATGTTTTTTTTATACGGTGGACAAACCACCTGACGAAAAGTGGTCACCGCCGCATATAGTCATCAGCAACACCACCGGCTCTAACAAAGCGTTGCCTGCCTCTAAAAAGACCTCTAATATACCTCTTGAACGATCACGTCGTAGTCCAAAGGAAACACTTGGGCGGGAGCTCATTCCACATCCGAATTGTACCAGCGAGAAACGTTTTTTCGAACCTTCGCTAACCACTAAAGGGTCTACGTAATGGGGTTGAGTACTCAGTCCGCGACGGGTGGTGTGATGGCAGAATTGTACCGTGGGCACCAGATCAAATAGTTCCTCAGAACACTCCCTACTCAACCGCCTCTGTACAGAGTCTAAATTATTAAGCAGGTCGGCAGTTTCGCCAGAACCAAGATGGGAACAATACTCCATATGTGGCCTGACATGTGCCTTATACAGCAACAGGCGCTGCCCTGGGGTCCAAGCTTTTTCAAGGCTAGTTTAGCCTACCTTCCAGGTGATCCCGGAACCGCACGTTATCCGATATGTCAAAAATTATCGAAAAGTTATGAGAATTTAAAATTGCGATTGCAAGCATAATTTCGTCAGGAGTTAGCGAATTCATGCGTAACGTCACCAGGCCGGCAACCTGGCCGCCTCTATGGCGCTACCCATACACTCGTATTCTTGGTGACTATACATATATTTGGAACAGCAGTTGCTAGACACATTAACTTTTCATAGAGTATGTGGCCCATATAACAACAAAAAAGAATAATATGAATGTAATTAAAAATAAAGGGATATCCATAATGAAACGTGACTACCCTAAATATATAGATTACATGAATCGTTTGAATCGTAGCGACAGTTGCGCGACAAGTATCGCTTTCCATCCGGTAGTGTTGTTTAAAAAACGTTGCGCTGCATCATTGTCATCGTAGTTGATGTTTACAGACACAGCCTTCAACCTGCCGTGGTATGTGCAGACGTACTGGGTGCTCTACAACGTCGCCAATCCCTTGGCTTACCTCATCACTATATTCTACTGGACAGTTTTATATGAAGGTGAGTAAAGTCGCAGCTACCGCTACATACCTATAAGATAAAGAAACCCGCCAGCCTATCGGTACTTCTTAACTTGTCTATAAAGGAGTAACTGGTGGTGGTTTCCTTTTCCCCCGAGACGAGATTGAACGTTTCGGACGCCGCTTGACGTAAATTCATGTTATTATGTATAGCATTATCTTCTTCACAACACGTTCTTCAGTGTCAGTGACTGTTCAATCACGATTGTCCATGAATTCAATTTGTGAAGTAAAAGTCCATGCGATTGTCAAACACCTAGAATTCCACATGCTTGACAATCATGATTGGCCGGCTTGAGGACTTGAGTGATATATAATCATCATCACCGTCTTGCGAGTCTATCACGGCCGCATCTACCAGGGAAGGCTTTCCCGCTCTGCTATCTAGAACTTAAGGTATATTTACTCTAAAAGTTGAAGCTTGTAAGTCTTTCACAGTTTATTAGTGCCTTCTCAATACTGTATGCTTATGTCCATAATCGTCATCATAATATTGTGCTGAGACGCAAAGGCCCAAGCATGCTTTTTGTAAGTAGGTGTAACCTCAGTAAGGAGGTGTAACCATTATGCCACTACCACAGAGTATTAATATTATACGTAACCACTCCAGCGCTGGCTTAAACGGATAACTCATCCCGCCGTAAATGTAGACAATATACACGGGAGCATGATTAAAATTAAAGTTGGATTTATCGATCATTCACAGATCAAATAATGCGTTGGTTTCCTTTGGCCATCCTCAGCCGGCGTATCTGAAGAGTTGAACCCTGGGCTGGACGTGGCCGTGCACGCACTGAACACCGTAATAATGCTGGTGATGCTTTGCTCCAACTCGCACCCGAGCCGGCTGCTCCACGTCTACCAGCCTATGTGCTTTGGACTGGTCTACGTGGCTTTCGGCCTCATATACTACTTCGCCGGTGGCACAGACAAGTAAGTCGGTGAGAGGTCGGGCGATAGATTAACGGCTTAGTTTATCGTCGTCACAACATAGTCATCGTCTGTAATTATAAAATCGACAATTCTCTAAACGATTTTAAAGTAGATGGTTTTATCATAATCTCCACGCTTGGCAGGCTGGTTGGAGATCACAGTGTTCAAAATACACAAGAAAAAACGCTGCTGCCCATTTTCTGGTTTACGGAGGTCCTAATAGTTGGTTAGCCTCTCATAGGTTCTAGGTTCAAGGGCTTGGTGAAATATTCTACTCTGCCGGACATCACACGGCTTAAAATTAATATTTATATCTTCTAGAAAATTCATATCTCATTCAGTCAACATTTTCCCTTACTAGGAAAAATTTAGGTATAATAGAAGCACTCGTAGATTAGTCACATATAATAATCCTTGAACGTCAATTTCTTATCAAAATATTAAACAGGTGCAAAATGTTTAACTATATCCATGAATGACATGGCATTCTGCATAATTTTAAAATTAAAATTAAACGTTATGTATGAAGCCAACAGCGTCCTCACTTATTGAGGTTTTGTAATTGTAAGTTAGTTAGTAAGTATATACCTATACTCACTTTATTTCCTGAATGTTCCATGTAAACGGGTTGGCAATATAATATACACAACACAACATAAAATTCCGAAAAATAAAAAACGGTCAACGCGGTCAGTCAAGGTAAAATTGTCATTGCTGGTTGGTTGATTACTGACACGACACCGCTTTTCTCTCAGTGTTACCATGTCCCGCCATTTAATGTCTAACAATTTACAAATCATCTTCCAGCGAAGGCAACCGATGGGTGTACTCCGTGATCAACTGGGCGCGGCCCGGGACCACCATCGGCGTGCTTCTCGTCACGGGGCTGCTTCTCGTCTTGTTGCATCTCCTCACTGTGGGGCTGGCCTTGGCACGGGACGCACTCGCCAGGACCTGCATTCGACGATCCATCATCGTACACGTGGAAGAGGGCGTGTCGTTGCAGCCATCCAACCAGAACTAAGTAATTTTGGTGGTGGTGTCTCTCCGACCACATAACCAGGACAAGCACCAGCCAGGTGGACGCAGGTGGTCGACGCTACAGAATGCTGTACCACATTCCCCTGGAACTGAAAAACGCTTTATCGCAAACGATCATAGATTGTAAGTAACTGATTTCACTTGCATCCATTTTACAAGTGGTGGTAAAACCGTTTCAATTAACCCTGGTCAGATTTGGTGGTCAGTTGGTTCTAAGTGTAATTCGGATCGTACGCTTTTTTGCAACTTCAGTGGTTTAAAAAATTATGATTGAACTCTGACGCAACACGTGCGTGCTAGTGTCACGTGCCCCTTTGCATCTATCTCGAACTTGTTTTTAATAGTTATACCTATACAAATATAGTCTTTGACAACACTTTAGGTATTAGATTTAACAAACGTCATCATGAAAAGCCTTAGCAAATCACAAAGCCGCCTTGTGTCCAATGTGTAGAGTCTACCAAGCGTAGAGTATAAACTAAAACTCACTTCAATTCAACATTTTTTATTGCTTTCTTGTTTCTGTAAGTAGGTAGTAAGACCATCTGGATTATCCTCACAGGGTATTTAGTAAGTATGTTGTATTAGCTAAGTTACTAAAAATAAAAGTGTCAGTGTGTAAAGAATAAGATATTTTAGTAGTTAATCTTGTCAAGGAGTATGGCTACGGATATTCTTAGTCATTGTTTTACTCAGAGGCCTTGGAAAGTACACTTTTAGTAATTAAAGTACAATGTAGGTACCTAATACAAAAACAGACTTGAGTGACACATTTGTCATTTTCACGCTATTTAGCACCTCAAGAAGCGAAACAAATAGTTTACCAATGTTCGTCACAAATGAAACCTTCGTTTACTTAATTAATTGTTAAATTTACTTAATTCTTCTCAGTATTCAGCTGGTTAGCTGTTTTTCTCTAAGTAGTACCTACTTGTGTTGTACCTACTTACAACACAATTCATTACCTATGTATTATTTTAGGAGCATAAAAAATGAATATATAATTAATTATGGCAGCTTCTAAAATGACAATTATTACTAAGTTAGTTTTGTATTATTACCTAGGCTGTTTTTTATTTGATGTTATTGAATAAATTTTAACCCACCTACATAAATAGCGTACTACTTACATTTTCCCACAAAGGTCAAGTATATACACAGGAACATTTTCCTATTAATTTACTAACAATTTGTTTGTGTTACTTACAAACGAGGTTGACAAAGTAATGAAACGTCATTTCTGCCATTGATATAGGTAATATTTTTTCAATGATTTCAAGGTGATATAAAAGACAGAGGACAGTTTTAAATGCGTTAAACGGTTAAAGGACATTTCGTGAGTATTTTGTAAAAGATACTCACCAAATTGTTTTGTTCGCTTAGGATACATCTATAGTATTTAAAATTAAAAGACAACTATTAACAAATGACGACGTGAACAAAGCTGTTTCAGAAGTGGTAAACTGGTTTACGGTTAATAATTTATTACTGAATGTCAAAAAGACGAAATGCTTAAAATTCTCCTCGCCAAATGTTAGACTAGTACCCACTATTATACAAGTAAGCGGCCAAAATTTGGATCTTGTGGATTCCACAGTATTTTTAGGCTTTACTCTAGATAGTAGACTACAATGGGGTCCTGACATTGATCATCATCATAATCCAGCGTTAATGTCTCGGTTGTGCTCTCGCGCACGAGGGCCCGAGGTCGCCTTGACTATGATCCAGGATTTGGCAGGTCAGGTAATTACAGTGCAGCGACTGCCATCTGACATCCATGACCCTGCTAACAGGGGAACCTGACCAGATTGGATCATGATTACACATCCAGTCGCCTGAATGTTCAAGTTTCATCACGATGTTTTCCCTCACCGTAAGAGCATCGGTTAGTATTCAACTAATGTACATAACTCAGAAAAGAGTCATTGGTACATGGCCGCAGCCGGATTCGAACCCGGTACTTCTCGCTTACGAGTCGGATACTGTAACCGCTCGGCCACCGACGCTCCTCACATTGATAAATTGGCGAAAAGGCTAAGTTCTGCAGCATCTACTGTAAAAAATATACGAGATATTTCTGATGAGACTACAGCAAGATTAGTTTTTTTTTTTACAGTATTATGACTTATGGCATACTGCTGTGGGGACACGCTGCCGACTGGTATAATGTATTGATACTGCAGAAAAGGCCTATTCGCGCGATTTACCAATTTGACCTAGAACTTTACTTAAAGATGAATTTAAGAATATTGACATTATGACAATGCCGTCACAATACATATATGAGAACTTGATCTATGTTCATAAAAATATACACTTTTTATGAAGAACAGTGATATTCATAATAGAAATACTAGAAATAGAGATAAACTTGTTACTAGTGCTTGTCGTCTGGCCAAAGTCCACAAATCATTTATGGGTCAATGTGTACGCTTTTATAACAAGGTTCCAACAGATATATAAAATTTACCAATGAATAATTTAAAGTCATTATAAAAATAAATTATGTCAAAAAAGTTATTATAGTTTATCTGAATATGTAAATGACAAAAGTCCATGGGACTGAACTGCTGTTCTATACAGGTAAGATAGTATATGGGACAAATAATGTATTAGTACATAAGACATGTTTAAAAAAAAATGAATTTTGTAGGCTCTGTAGGTTTCTTTCCCCCACGGAGAACCACCTTGGAAGCGGCGTTAATTTTCCTTCCTTTCCCACACATAGTGACTTCTGTCTGGGGTTGGGTAGGGGTAGGGTAGTAGTTAGAGTAGGGGTAGGGTAGGAGTAAGATAGTGTTAGGGTATGGGTAAGATAGTGGTAGGGTAGGGGTAAGATAGTGGTAGGGTAGGGGTAAGATAGTGGTAGGGTGGGGGTAAGTTAGTGGTAGGGTAGGGATAAGGCAGTGGTAGAATATGGTAGGGGTAAAGTAGAGGTAGGGTAGGGATAGGATAGAGTAGCGTGGGACCGGCTACCTATCACATGCAGCATGTATAATGCACGCTCACTTAAAAGTCTGTCTGGCGGTGGCGTGGGGGCCGGGTCGCTCTTTTCCCTCAAATATGGTTGAATTGGACGATGGCTGGGCCCTGCGTTATACTCGTGAACGGGTGCTGCCTTGGTAGACTGGCTTACTCTTGCTGTAGTTTTAGGTGGTTTTTCTTAATTATACTAGACATACCTATATAATAAATTGAGCGCGGTCCGGCTCTGCTTGGCATTGTCGGGCACGGTCCGGTCGTGATTGGCGTGGTGTGGGTTTGTTGCGGCCATGGGGCGGCCAGTGTATCACTGTGTGCTTCCTTCCTACTTTTCCTACCCCCCTCCTTTTTGACGATTGAAAGAGATATTTAATGTCCTAATCAATAAATAAATTTTGAATTTTGAAAAATTCTAATAAGATCCTAAGGTTCAAAAATTACATCTAGGAATCTGGCGCATACTCCGTGACAGCCCGTCAGCTCCGCACGACCATGCTGAGACAGCTGCTTCCCCATTTGGCCGTCACTGCAAAAGTAAAACTAGTAGGTAACAGACGTTCCGTTTTGGCTGGAGCCGACCAACCGTCAGTTACAGTTGAAAATAATGTCGGTTATGGGTGAGGTGCGAGGGACATGGTCTGACATCCGACCAAGGTCGTATCGAACGCGCATACGAACTAATCCAAAAGCGACTTTCATTTGTATATAGTAAGGATTAGTATCAACTGCAACTGACGGTTGGTCGGTTCCTTGTTTAAAACGGACTGGCTGCGTGGCGGCTCACGCGACAACGACTGTTATAGGGGACACAATGTCGTAATTAGTGTGAGGGTACAGAATCCCTTACTATAATACGCGCATGCGCCCCGATTCCACCCTCATGGTCTAACGAAAGCCACATGTGCGCGCATTGAATAGTAGATATCTACTTATTTGCGGCGTCCGTAATAGTAGGGGAGCTCAGAGGGCTAAATGCGTTTTTACCCGAGCGCTTTGAAGACCTATCAGATCGCGAAGATTAACGGCTAAATAGAAAAAAAGTTTATATGATGTATATCTTTTTAGTGGTGGGGAGAGCGTGTATGAATTTTCAAAAATGTAAAAAGAAATCGTTCCAAAAAAAATTCTCAAGCGCGTCAGTGTTTGATACCGTGATACAGTCTTCGAACTCCTATTTACAGAGAGATATTAGTCTGAAGGATTGATAGTGGGAGTTAGCTGTATTAAGAGGTAGAAATTAGGGAAAAAATGATTTTTCTCGGGCTTGTCAGAAATTCATAAGAGGAGTTAAATAAACGACAAAAAGTATCCTATTATAAAGACTGACGGTTTGGGCGTGACCAAAAGTTTATAGTCGATACCCAAAAATGCAAAAAAAATCGTGACATTGAAATACTCGTGCGCGTCAGAATTTTATATAGATGGTTCAGCTTGATATTCTAGTGGTGATAACTCTTAATCTGATAATTTTAAAGGGATTTTTTAAATCTGACAGTTAAACAAACTAGAGCGTTGTACACAAATAAACACGGACGAGTTGTTGTGATCAGCTGTAATATCAACATGGCGGCAAAGAGTAGTGTGAAGCAGTGCGAGAGAGTAAGACTCTGAGAAAGAGAGAGAAAGGAAGAGAGGCGCAGAGCGGGAAATACACAATTATCAGTAGTTGTACATACAACATTCTATTATTAATTTTATGTGCTTAGGCTTATGAAAATCGGCAGAATATATTATTTCTATAATTTTTTAAGTATTGTCTTTAAAATCAAAAAAACCAAACTCGCGCTCGAGTATTTCAAGGTAACGATTTTTTTTTGCAATCTAGTGACTCGCTCAATTTTTTATGTCACGCTCAAATCGTCAGATTATAAAAGATATTTTTTTTTCTGCATGTAATTAACTTATTTTGTTGAAATCTGATGCGCTCAAGTATTTTTAGGGATCGATTTTTTTTTACTAATCTGATCGACTACCCTAGGCGTACCCCACTATATTAAGGGACCATCATTGGTAAAAGTACTTAACAGGGTACAAAGATTCTCCCCTAATATTAGGCTGCTACGCTCAGGTCACATCCTAAATCCCCTACTATAACTTTACGGATTTCTTAAAATCTTCCCCTGCATATAGTACTTGTTGTATTTTTATAAAGTTTAAAAGTAGGTAGTAGACAAACATAAGTGACGTAAGTGTAAACGTACTGGACATATCTAACACTATTAATTCGGAAGCTCAGTGTGATGTGTTTATTATATTAGCAAGCCAATTTACAAAAAACACGAATGTTGCAAACATTGCTGCAAAAGTTATTCTATCTGTCGCATGAAATCTCAGAATCTGTGATGGCATGACAGTAAAAAGTTTATCTTATGAACAGTGATGACTTTTCTAAACATCTGTGGTTTTTGTCATATTTTTCAAGTTGATATTTTGATAGTTTGTGTTGATAGTTGATACTTTTGATACAGCCAAAGATCGAAGAGGGATACATGATCAAATGAATATTATTTGATGATGTTTTCTAAATACCCATGCAATACAAAAATTTCTGTGATATGGTTTGTTTGAATCATATGATTATATGATTTTTGATAGTGAATACTTGGTCACAAAACCAAAACAATGTAAGTACCTGTTTTTTTTACATATGGAAAAGCTTTTCATTTTAAACTATTTTCCTTGAGACCATATTATCAAAGATCAATTCATCAATATCCACTGATGAACATAAAGATCCCCCCCTGCTTCCCTATAAAACCGTATAGGTACGCCGGGACGTTTGCTTTAATTCATATTTATTCATGTTTTCTTACTAATTATATCCAATCACTTGGTGTTGGTTAATTGTTTCACAGTTTTTACTTATTTAAAGAAAAGTAGGGATATATAATAAAATATCTCACGTTGTCTGACTGACTAATTGTCGACTACAGTTAACCAGCTGACGGCTTTTGATTATCCAAGAGGCAATGTAAACACAAAATTGCACAAGAGGGGATAGAGACAGACACTTACTGTTCTTCGTTGTCACCCCACTCCCTGCAATAGGAAGTAATGTGTTTGAAATTTATATTTGCAAATTGTACGCATTTTATGCATCGGTATTATGTAAACTTATGGTCTGTCTGACTTATAGACATAACAGTTAAATATCTATATAAGTAGATACTTTAAACATTCATCGCATATTTTTTCAATTACAGTCATTTAACAAAGCAATCTTGTAGTTTGTCCTAAGATGGGCACGAAAGGAACTGAAAGAAATTTAAATTTCGTTTAATTCAAACTTTTCTATTAAGTTAGTCAACCAGGAAATCAGATATTCTGATACTAATATTCTCAATGAACTTCACTACTAGGACCATGTCACAAGGGGCCTGTTTAGATTAAAATACTGGTTGTTACATCACTGAGGCAACGGGGTTTGCGCAAGTAAGTGGTGGCTGGGTAACCGCTTGCTGCAACGCGGCCGCCGGCAGCGCACGCGCATCCAGCCAGCGCCAGTGCCCGCCCACCGCTCACCCGCGCAGCGCGTGGCGTCGCGATCAGCTATACTTACAACCCTTTGTTATTATAACATACAACAAATACAAATCGACGTATAGATTAACATCTATACTCTGTCCACTTGCGCGAAGGCTCATTCAAACCTCGCCAGTTAAAGATACACTCCTTGTCTCGCAATATGGAATGATAAAAATTACAAGATAAACTTCTGCAACTATCGAATCGCCAAAGATACATCCCATTCCTTTAGCTGTAGTTGTAAAGCCTTCTACTACCGCGGCAGTGCAAATCGTACAAAATGGTGAAATGTTCTAGGAGGCTTGGCACGGCCACGGACTTGTGGGTGTCGTCCAATGATAAGTTCAGCAACTACTACGCCGGCGCGTGGCAGATGTCGGACTCCGCGATCCCGCTGCTGGTGGTGAGGCTGCTGGTAGCCGTGCTGGCGGTGGCCATCCTGATCTGGAGCATGTACATGGCGCGCTCGGCCTACTGGTGCCTCTACCTCACCAACTGGGGCCTGCTACTGGTCACGCTAATGGAGGTCTTCGGACTCACAGTCTCCGTCATGGCAACACTCAACAAACTTACCGGTTGGTCTACTAGTTTGTTTATTTGTACAGAAATGGAAAGGCTAATCTAGTTGTGTGTGTAATGTAATATTTAGCTAAAATTATTTTATTTATTTAACTCTTTATTGTACATTAACATTACAATAAATCTAAAGTTTCTGTAAGATTAGAACCAGTATAAAGGCGATCTTATCGCCAATAGCGATCACTTCCGTTTACACGGATAATTTATCTGTGAATATGTGCTAAATCGTGGAATCCCCACCGCAAAAGTCCCTCGCGCAACCTTGCTAGACTGGTCGGCGGACGAAGTCGCGGAAAAATAAAAAAAACCCAGTCAGCAAACGACAGCACTAGATCCGGTTTTGGCCCTTTACGAACGTAGATATTGGACTTTTATTACATTTTTTCCTATAATTATATTAGTAATGAAAATTACTGGTTGTTCATTCCTTTGTCATACTTGTATGTAGTATTTATATTATTCACTCTGAGGCAATAAACATAAAACATAATAATATAATAACTTGCCCTACAAGTAGTATAACTATCAACACATAATTTACGCATAGTTGAGATTGTAGAATAGCTTATTAGATTTTTATAGCGGTCATTTAATTGCCGGCCTAGGTCCTTGAACAACTCCAGTAATCGGAAATGACAATCAGATGCAGCACTTATATAAATACCTCAATTTATAATAGCCCTATCACATCTAAATGATTCTGCCAACGATAAGTATAATTTTATTTACTTACTATATTTTATTTATATACTATAAGATAATTTTATTACATAAATTGACGATCTCTTTTATAGATTTATATAAATTACTATGATATTGATAATTGAATATAGGCTGTAAAATGAGATATTAAATCAATCTACATCTAAATCTGAGGTAAAACATAACAACGTTTCCACATAAACCTAATTAACTTGCAGTTTCTACGATGGTGGCCGGATGAGAGCCTTACCTAATGCTTAATTGTAATTATAACAAAAAAGATTCATACCAACATTCGTATGAGTTGAGAAACGGAATTACAAACTCACAAACGCAGTACCATATCAAGCCTGTCGTTTGATGAGCAGAACGCGTAATTTGATATGCCACGGATTGTTTTTTAAGTTAGACGATTGCGACGGCCGGCCGCATGGTAGTGACCCACATGTGAGCCACATTGGTCTGTTATGTAACGCTTACACTTGCCACTTCACCTACATTTTCGTTGCTAACTTTTATGTCATTACGAAAATTATGACTCGGCAGACCACTGGGTGATTATGAATGGTATAGGTAGTAATACAACGTAAAAATGAATAAAGTATTAAAATCTGCAATCTCACTAAAGTCGCAAGTAAGCACTAAGCTAGGACTTAAACAGTTACAACAATCATATTTTAAACTATTGCATATTGCGGCAAATGTTTTAAAGTATTCTCCGGGTTTAAACCAAGGCTCAAACAAGGTCTTAAACCCAAGGTACGCGGCCGCGACCACGCGCAGTAAGAAACTCGGAGAAAACTTTTAAACAGTCATACTTATATATTTATATATCCATTGCTCAGTTTTTAGCAACTATGTCATTGTATAGGTAATTTATAGTAGTCACCGCAGCCTATAGACGATGCCTATAGGCAATACCAGGGGCATCACCCACGCGTTGCCGACCCCGTAAAAACCTAATAGGTAGGTAATTCCAAACTCTAAAATAAAAAAGTTTAGTTTAGACTTTTATATTTAAAACTGAATCAGATGAAATGAAAAGAGTGTCATCGCACTTTTGTTAGACTGGTCTACCAGGTTTATATTTATCATAACACAGGAAAACTGTCTAACAACATCAGACTACTTTTGCTCATGACTTCGTCCGCACACAATGTCAAATGTATCAAAGTTCATATAAATCGGTTCAGCTTTTTTTAACTGTACAGACTACTGTAACAGACGGATATACGAAGTTACTTTTGCATTAATATGATGTAAAACGTGCTAGTATGGATACCACAGGTTTAATTCAAAATTCTCGTACGAAAGACATCAACGGGATGTCTTTTATGTGTTTGTTTCGTATTAAACTTACATAAATAAAGTAAGGTTTACATTACATTATACAAACGATTAAAATGCGCACAGAAATAGCTATGTGATGAGCTTAACGATGATTGTTTTTTGTATCTGCTTTGCATAGACTAATTTGAACGAGCGTCGGTAGCTGAGGGTTAAGGTATCCGACTCGTAAGCGAGAGGTACTGTGTTCGAATCCCACTGCGGCAATGTACCAACGACTCTTTAAGATGATTTTTAGATAGACTAATTTGACATAATTTAACGTAGGTACCTAAATCTATACAAACAAGGACAATTTTGCTCCCTTGTATCTTCTATAAAATCTGAAAGATAACATGTTATAATATATGATTTGAGGCAACGTGTTCTTGATTTTCTATTCAATTCAATTCAAAATATTTATTTCGGCCGTAGGTATCCATAGTTTTTGTTAGCAAATTATATTATATTATTATTAAGGTATTATTAGGTAAGTAGGAAATACATATATCTCAAAAAATTGCGCAAGAAAAAACAAGAACTTGCTCCCAATTCACGTGTTCAGATGCAACTCGGTGGCGCCTCTCGAGTTCTGGATCTCGCCCTGATCTCTTTGGACGTAAATCGTTTTCCTCCGTCCTTCGCCTTATGGTCCGATCACTGATATTAGAAAACACGTTGCGTCTGAAGCTCCTGCCAACCATGGTCCAGGAGCGGTTTCTCAAAACTCCCAAGATATCAATATTTCAAACACCTAGTATTTTGTTTACCGTTCGCGAAAATGCTTTGGCCATTTTTACTGAAGGTTAGTGTTCTAGCATCTCAGCCCATATCAGTCTACTGCAGGACTTAGGGCCTCTCCCACGAAAGGGGAGTGCCATGATCTTCACGCTTGGCAGGCGGGTTGGGGGTCGCAGTGGAGGGAAGTACTTCTTTTAGTTAATTCTATAATATTTGTCTAACCACTGTACGTTAGTATAGCCGCAAATATAGTAGATACTAGTCCAGTACTGGACATAGGTCTTAAGTATTTATATTGTACCAACACTTTAAAATATATCAACTAGTTGTAGGTAGGTAACTGCCGGTTGAAGGCCCCCCTTATAATGCAGGTGTTCAGATAGTGCTACTCGTTTAATACCAGCAAGCTGTAACAAGATCCTCCGTATAAGTACCATTGAAATTGGCCGACAAAAGATAGCTGTACACACGGTGCCTTGACTTTGATAAAATGGCGCGTAAATAACGTTTTGCGAAAGTAACCAAATTGTTCTTGAAAGTGACAAAATTGTTTCCCATTCGTTTCCATAGTCCATGATATAATGTTACTCATAATATGATTAGGGATATTAAGTTTAAAATAAGTATAGATACATAAAGTACCTACCTACTTATTACGTAGATCGATTTTAACTCCTGTGCATAGGACCGTCAAAGTAGTACTAAGTCCTTACAGGATAACTTGATATGCTGATTTCTGTAACCCAAAGTTTGGTAAATTATAAAGTTATTTTTATAGTTGATTCGCATTTTGTCAGATTAGGGAATAGGCACAGACAGAAAGTTGCTTTAAAAGTAGTCTTATAAGCCGCGTTAGTAAACCCCAAGTACATCGGCCACGGAATTAATTTTTTATTTCAATGATACTTAGATCTTTAAACTGTAGACTGTTACCTATAATCACGTTTGTATCAATGTTCTGTGTATTTACTTACTAATATTATATTGAGGAAATGTTTGTAGGCATAGTGTTTTAAACTATCGCGGTTATTATCATACATTTTAAAAGTATGTTCCGGGATTTCCTACAAACATAGGTACGCGGTAGGAAACCCGGGACGGTAGGAAACCCGAGACATACCTTTAAAGTGTTTGTAGGTATGTTTTTGAGTTTATATGTTGGAGGTAATCTCCAAAATTACTGAACCGATTTTGAAAACTACTTTCCATTCGGGAAGAATAATAAGGTCCCTCAAGATAGTTAAATAGTTAGATCCGTACTGTGCGCGATTATAAACTGCTAGTTCTTCAATAATAGTATTTTAAATGAGGTAATAAAACTACTTGCGGACAATATGTAGTTATTATTGTTATTTATTATTTATTTATTTTATATGCCATCGATGGTATCATATTACAATTAAGACAATAGTAGTACATGTTCTAGACATTATTTAGTTAATTATTCTTAGGAGTTACTCTAAGGTAGTTCAATACAGCAGGTCTATGATGGGCTTTGTTTTAAATTAACATCATTATTTTGTTAATTTTAAAGGCTATTACCTATAAGTTTTAAAAGTATTAAAGACAAGTGTTAAAGACTATTACCTACAATACCTACAAGTGTTAAAATGGCAGGTATTTGTCTGTTTTAGTATTAGCTTATTTATAATAGATACTATCATCTAGAATATTGTACGTCTGAAATGGACAACACTGTACTTAGTAAGAAATTATTGTCAGTGTTCTACAATAAACGATTTCTATTCTATTCTATTCTATAAAGAAATGCTTATTATAATACCTAAGCATTTAGCAAGTTACATTAAAGTATTTTCAACAAAGGCTTTGTTAAACTATTACGATTGGGTAATTATTTTGCCATCCGTGTTTAGAGATCAAACTCAAATGTTGACATTCCACTGAGTATTATTAACAGACGGCTATTCAATCCATCTGACACTTTAAACACGTTAGGCGCCATACTATTGTTGCAGAAGGCGGCGGGGAGCTGCCTTGGTACGTGAGCACATATTGGTTCTTCTACAATGTGGCTATCACGGTCGCCTTCATGATCTCGGCACTGTATTGGATACTCCTTTATGATGCCGGTAAGTTTTGTAGGTACCTTACTATACCTTACCACTATAAGTCAATTTAGATAGGTACCTTATAGTCAAGATATTGCATGGAAAATCGGTTGCTATGAAGTATGTACCTAAGCACAGAAACAAAAATAATGAGGATTGATTATGCGATACCGGTTTTATCGACCTATCTTTGCCTGACATCCTGTTTTTGCAAAATGCGAAAAATTGTATGTTTGATCATTCAAGCAAATATTTCTGAAGACATGTTTTTGAAACTTAATAATCATCATCATCATCCGAGCGGTTAGTCCCGGATTCTGCCAAGGTCCGCTTTCCGACTCATTTTCCGCCATTTCGCCCGGTCTTGGGCAGTTTTGAGACTTTATAATTTAGATACTTATTAATAACACATAAATGTGCTATCCCAAAATTAAATGTAGCTCGCATGGCATCATGCTGTAATCTCATTTTACGCGAATATGCGAGCGCAAGCAGATATAGATATAAGGTAAACAAAAGATATTTGAAAGCATAACATTCTGGGTCACCCCACAGAGGCGATAAAGACGGAAGACGTGGGTCTGATGTTCGACGTGGCCACCCACGGGCTTAACTCCTGCATGGCGTTCGCCGAGGTGGTGATGTCTCGCACGCCCGTATACCTGCTACATCTGTACCAGCCGCTGGCAGTAGCGGTCTGGTACGCGGTGTTCACGGGCCTGTACTACGTGTGCGGAGGGAAGGATCCGTAAGTATTATCAGGGCACTTAGAGCATGCTCTAATTGGTCACGAGAGATGTTTTCAGTGTACCCACTCCAATTTTTCACATGGGAGGGTGATAAATGACAATCACAAAAACACAATTAGCAATAAATGAATATCGTCAACCGCGAGACAATAACGGCAACCATTAGTTTTAATAGTAGTTGGGCCACTATCTACGCACAACGGCTTTAAGTAGTTGGATGCGCAAAGCGGAAGTGAGGGGGCGTGTCTTGGGGAATGCCTATCGTTGACGTCCAGGGGGCACTAAATACCCAGTCAATATTTAAGTATAGGAGCTACTGGCTAAAGTCGTTATTCGGTGTCACGGATGTTAACTCTTTGTATTCTGAATTAATATTTTTACAGTTATGAATCACGGGCTTAAGAGTAGACTCCCAGGAACTTAAGTTTAAAAGTTAAGAGTAATCAAGTTAGACGTTTTCAAAGTGAACTGATTGATCTTTCGAAACTAATGCGAGTTATCTTTTGAAACCAAACCAAGTCACAGAATGTGCAACTCAAAAATTGTTCGCCATTATATTTTATATTTCCATTGGTACAAGCTTAAATTGACACCTTAAGGTGACTATTTACATACCGTGACTGTAATTACAGTCAACAGCATAAACCCCAGCTAGATAAACCTACATCACCCAACATGCACTTAACTTATATACTTTACTTATTAACTTATTAACCTTATCACAGTAACGGGCTGCACTTCATATACGAGATCCTGGACTGGCAGCACTGGCGGCGCTCGATGTCGGTGGTGGCGTTGGCGGCGGCCGGGCTCGTAGCGATCTACCTGGTGCTGTGGGGCGGAGCGATATGCCGCGACCGAGTCACGGCGCGCTGGCTGCGACCGCCCGCGACCGTTCCGGTTGTACGCCTCTCAGCCAACATCACGCCGAACACGCTGCAATACCTCGTCTGACATCTGGTGGCGTCAGACTGGCTGCGAAGTGCGATCGCAGACCGAGGGACTCGTTTCTACGATATGAGAGTGTTCGTCGCTTTACAAATCACTAGACAATACAATTGGCTAGGGATTTTCGTAACCATATGTGACAAAATTTTAAATTCTATAGTAATTTTAATTTTGAGGTTGGTCGGAGATAGGGTTGTAAAGCTGGCCAGACAACGCGGTATCCCTGGTCTACGGATGTCCATTACTAGGATGGTATACCTCGACGATATGATGTATTTGCCTCATTCAACGCCGTGGTGTGACGGGACCAGGTGGACACAGTTTTAGTCTACTGGTGATTACACTTAAATGTATGTACTTAAATGCAAATCATGGCTACGGATATATTTGTAAAGTCGATAGATACCTACGAATTATAATGTGGGAACCAAACCTAAGTCACGATATCGAAGAATTGAAACAACACAATTGAACTGAAAGAGACGATTTAACCAAAGATTGTTTGATTTTAATGCCTCTGTCCATTACAGTATTCGTTTCGAAACATGTGAAGACAATTATGTGGTGTATACTTATAAGGTGTATAAAGTCCTAATTTTTTAAAGCCGTCCATTACAATCAATTGTAGATTTTCAAATATAGTATCTGTATGGTTTTTAAAGAAGCATAACGATTACCTAATTGGCACAGTATGCATAGAGAAATATGACTTAGGTATACATTATATTATATATTAGAATGTTTCCCTAGCGTCTGGGTAAATACTACAGTACATTCGGCGAAATATTTCGGTACCAAAAAATTACCTACTCACTTTGGAGCTTTATGCTTTAGAGGATCCTGTACCTACCTATTTTCTCCAATGCTTATTCGTTACAAAATATTTTCTATTGCTGATATCTATTTATTTCTTCTTCTTAGGTCCGCTAACTGAGTGTGGCAATTACTATATAGGCCTTATTGGTGTAGATTTTTAGGCCAATATATTCTTCTTCTTCAGACACTTCTCTTATTGCTTTGGACCATTTACTTACTATTTTAGAACCTTTATCAATATTTGGGCAGAAGCTAGGGAGACGTCACTTAAAAAGTAAAGACTGAAAAAGCTTAAAAATTCTAATTGACGGATTTAAATGTTATAAGTACTTAAACAATTATTTTATTTTAGACATACGACATTACATGTAACATCTGCTTGTATAATTGAATGCAATAAACCTGTTTGAAACTATTAAACATCGACATTCAATTTTGCTTTTGGATCTGCCCCACGATTCTTTTTTCAATGATTCTTCAAACTAGGTCTTCTTGGCGTATGAAATCGTGGCGAGAGTAAGTTTGCAAGGACCAGTACTCCGCCAGACAGATACAGCGTTATCCGTGGCCTCGGACCAGATCATCGCGCGTGCAGTTGGTAAGACACGCAGGACAATCCAGTAGATGAGTCAATGTCTGAGAAGAGACACCACACAGGCAAGCTATCGCCGAGCTGTAGCCCCTGGGACCCTTTTGTTTGTCCTAATGCTTACAGTCCTAAAGTCAATGGTCCTGACATGATTTTCCTAAATTCGATTGTCCTAAATATTGATTATCCTAATTTAAATAATAATTCTGTCATTGACACCAGAGTCGATACTGAGAACTGATCATCATCATCAGCCCAGGTACCTATACTAGTCCACTACCTGACATATTCCCCGCAGAGTGCCAATGCATCCTGTCCTCGGCTTGCCGCATCCATCCTCCACCCGAGACTGGCAAATCGTTAATCTACTTGGCCGGATGGTGTCGTATATACGCTTACTGGGTGGCAGTCTCCACTCAAGAACTCGTTTAGCCCAGCGGATATCGGCTTTTAGCTGAGATATAATAAAAATGAGTAAAACAGTCGGTTAGGCACGTTTACAAGTTTGCAGAGTGCAACTATGTAAGTATAATAAGCTGAACTGGAGATTTATTTACCCACCATGCACCTCCTGAGATCACTAATAGATTCCGTACTGCCATAAAGGACCGGGATGGATGACTCTCTTTGGGGGAGACCCACTTTCCGCTGTGGACGGCAAAAGGCTGCTTTTATTGCTCGTAAGATTTTCAAGGTGTTAAGTTTTTGTTTGCGATTTGCGCCTTGACATAATTTTTACAGACAGACACGCAAATCACGATTAAACTACAACAATGCATTTTTCAATGTTATTAAAGGCATTTTCGTCTCAAATCTTTGTTTCGTCCGGACAATGTGAACTCTACATTTTGGCACCCAAAGTCCGATCTACATCTTGTGTGACTCATAAAAATGTTTTTCTTAAAATTAATGGTTATTAATAAAATCACAATAATATATTTATCTAAACATTTATTATTACAATTACAAAATACACTAACACAAAGCAACCAATTAATATACGATTAATAAGTATAAAAACAAACTATAATGATATGTGATTAATTAATTAAAGTTTGACTTAGTGTATGTGTACTGTGCGGACAAATTATATTCAACCTTCACTTATTCCGAAAGTATTTTAAACAAAAACAACAAAGCAATAACCAAAAAAATAAAACTCATTTATAAAAAAATAATTTTGAAATACAACTAATTCTAACCTTTAGGCATAATAATTTTAATAAAATGATATCATGATTACAATTTGGACAACAGTCTCAAAAAATAAACCACGTTACCATGTTTTTGTATATCCAAAAATATTATTTTCTTATGTACATTAACTAATTAATTGCTGCTAACGGTCGGGCCGACGCACCGCGCGGGGATCCATTGGTGGCGTGACACTAACACAATCTACATTTACAACATTGTGCAGCATGAAAGTAACTAGCTTACAGAGAATGTAAGAGTAATTTGCATCTGTACTACACTCACCGGCTCAATTATTCGCCCACTCAATAACTTTCCGAATACACTAATACATTTCTAGCTGTGCTATGCTATGTTACGCAGTGACAAAGCATAGCAGGCAATAAACCGAATCACGAAGGTGCGTTGTCTAGGGTTACAAGTTAGTCATAAATACTTAATCGATTTTAAAAAGGTTTTTGCGGTTTGATAGCTAATAAGGCTATGATTAGCTCTGTATTTAATCAATTTCTTCAACTCGATTGCTGTACGCAAGGTAATTTAGTTTTCAAATAGCGTATTATGAGGCGGTTATTAAAACAGCTGCAAATCAGAACCGCCTATTAAAAAAATATGTCTTCTGATTTGTAACACCAGAAATGTATTTAACGTATATGGAAAATTATTGGGTGGGCGGATAATTGTGCCGGTGAGTGTATAAGAAATACAAGTTCACGTCATAGATGAGGCATTATTGCACTGGAACAACGTAACTTCACCTTCAATACACATGGTTATGTTAACTCAGTCTTATGGAGATTAATAACACTGTTAAGCAAGTCGCAAGGGTCAATACAAATGGCAATTGCGAAATTGTAAAACTACACTAGAAAGTGACACCACCAATATAGATCTTAAAGTCAAAAGGGTAAATAAAGGCTAGTATATTGAGCCATCGATTGCAAAAGAGTAGACCCCTACAATCGGCAGAAATTAATCGATACATTTAAATATGCTTATACAGTTAACTAGTATATAAATTACTAACAATATGAAAATCTTTTATATTACAATACTCAGTATAACATAAAAACACACAATATCACAAGCATTCAAGATTACGCTACAATGGTCTTAGTATTAGTCTTAAAGGTAAAAGGCATTTCTAGAGATCATATCTGCTTAACAAAATCTCTTACACCTACTTATAAGAGTTTTAGAGCAAAGGCATATCATTATTGCAAATCGTTAAGTATGTGTGATTGTACGTAGTATTGTAGTATGGAGGGATAATTGTTTGGAATTAAGTAGTCCAATTGAAAAATCCTCATTACAAAATAAATTTTACTCAAATTGTACAGTCGCGGGTACGTACTAGTTGTACAAGTTCTAGAGGGATCTAGTAGTATTTTCACATCTCTTTCTTTCCGATATCCATCGTTCCTGCGGTATGTGGCACGGGAGGCGCGATGATTTCAATATTTGCCTCGAGTTAATGGTTAGCGCGCGAAACTAAACACAGTGAAATCTGACGCAACAGTACTTTCCCCGCCCATAGAGCACGAACCTATTGAATAAGAGTTTTAGCGATTTCAAGATCCAAATGGCGTTACCGAGACGTAAGGTCCGGTCAAAATACTGCCTTCTCATTGGCCTGAATTCACTACAGTAAAATGACAAATCCATTCCAGCCAAAGACAGTGCTTTATTTAGACAGCCGAAGACCTTACGTCGCAGTAGCGACATCTCGTGGATTTTGGAATCGCGGAAACTCTGATTACGCTGAGGCTTCAAACAAACAAACAGAAAAAGCGCGTCGTTTTGCATACAGTCCCTTTGTAGTATTATGTTTGTTCGACCGTACATAGAGATTTTGTAGAGAATTCATCACTAGACATATCATGAAATAAGTAGGTATTATCAAACAACAAATCGACCAGCACCGCTAACTTCAGATCACTTCAGCGCGACTTAGTCATAGACATAGGGTACAAATTTGCAGCTGAGTGATAACTAGAGAACTCAATTCTATCGTATATTGCGTTGATAATATACCTAATTATGTCCAAAACTTTATCGTAACCGTATTGCGATATTAGAAATAATATGCATCGAGATCCATAAAATGGTAATCTTACGATAACTACTTTATCCCGTATACGCGATGTTCTTCCGTGGTACACTGGTCTGTATTATCGAAAAATCATCTATTATCCACAAGTCCTGGAAATTTTAGGAAAATACTCATGTCACCATTTTTTTTTCAGTTTTATATGATTTTCCGAATATAGTCAAATTGATAATATTTGTCATAGTGTTAAATTGATATTTTTTAAATTTCCATAAAAGCGGGGCGCCTATTCTGTTTGCACCACGGACATCCAAACGGGCTACATTTTTACAGCAATATACCTACATTATATTGCTGATACAAAGTGAACATGTACATTTTTAATTTATGCAATAAATGAACAATGATATTGACTGAAAAACAGCAACATTAATTAATTCCCCTGCAATAGCGCCAGAAGAACCGCTACGAATCACCTATACGCTTCTCTTTGTAATCTTCGACTAAATTAAGCTCATCAGCCATTAAACTGCCATTCCTCCTTATTATAGTGAAAGTATTAGGGTTTACCCACATCTGTCAGCACAGAATTGCTCTCTTTTTTCATGCTATTTTCTATAACAGGATATAGCATGAAAAAAATGGGATTCCATGCTACTGCATTGGACTGCACACAACGCGACGGTAGCACGCTATAGCACGCGACAGCATATGGGCATAAACGCGATTCCATGCGGACATGTGTGGGTCAACCCTTAAAATATTTTTGACTGTTTAGATCCTTTGTCATCGAGTGAAGTTAAACCGTCACAACAACGTTTTGAGATTCCACACTAGTGGTTTTCAGTTCTTGGGTATATTTTACTCCTCTTTTACTTTCTAATCACGAGCCAAGCGTCATTACTACGCGTAATGACGTCCCCACTACTATATTTACTCTACCATTCCTATCCATAAGGCATAACAATAAATAATTATGATAAATTTCATAAGGAATAAAAGCGTACGAACAAAGTAAGTGATTAACACCACAGCTTCCGTCGAACTTATTAGAAACTATAGCAATTTATTGCCAATTACAATAATAATTATAAGTAGTTTCAGACCGAATTTTGCGCATTCAAATTTAATAGTTAGTACGTCATATCAGTCAGTATTACAATATAATTCTATATTATATACTTATAATTTGTAAAAGTTATTATATTGCACCCTAAACTATACACATGATAATATGCACAGGTATTTGTACCTTAGTTCTTACCGCAAAAATACGCAGACTTATTGCTAGCCACAGACTTAATACGAATATCTCTATACATTTAGCTATAACATCACTATTACTTATTGTCACCGTTGGTGACACAACGAATTCATGACTCGACATCGAATCGGCTGCTCTGTTCCACAGTGGCAGTTCCTCAATCAGGCTTGTTGGTTTAGAATGCTTTTATGAGTACAAGAACATTGTATTGAACCTTATAGCAATAGCCAATACGGTGCATATTGAATTGTATTTGAGCACATTGTGAAATTAACCGTATGCTTAAAATACCGCCTATTTTCGTGTGGTTACTTCAAATCGACCATCTGGTTTCAGTCTCAATCAGCTTACAACTTACTCAACTTAGATTACGTCCGCTTTGTGCTGGTATTTCGTTTTTATTCATCATCATCTCAACCGTAGGACGCCCACTGTTGGACCTGGACCTGTCCCCACGTCTTCCACGTCGTCTGCGGCTCCCTACGACCTTTAGAAGGTCGTCTGTCTATCTCATGGGGGCGTAATTATACGATTTGAATCTCCTCACCGCTCAACAGAAACACTCTGAAGGAAGACTCGTCGACGGCGGCGTCTGTGTACAACAGCTCCTCCTGGAATACAACAAAAATGTCACAAAAAAAAAAAATTAAACAGAGATTTCCGGAATAGCTTCCGTGAAGGGTAGATATGACGATATTACGAACAATTTTAGAAATAAATAAAAAATTCAACTTTATAGTATCTGGAGGAACTCATATTTGGTATGTTTTGAAAGTTATTTTTGTTTTATTTTAAAACAAATAGCTTGGCTTGTGGTATATTTTTGGAATAAGCTCAAAAAAACATAGCTCCAATACAAATATATTTTTTCCCATAAAAAAAAGATGGCGTCATAACTCCTCCTTTTCATTTTTAAAGGACAAAATTTAAATCAGCAAAATAAAATAATCCTTACATAGTATAAAACGAGATCGTTTTCGGCGTCTTCTAAGAAACTAAAATAGCAAAAACCGAGCGTTGTCGATTATTGTCGCTCAAAATGTGGCTATTTTCTTTTACTAGCGACTCGTCCCGGCTTCGTACAGCACAGTTCTCGGGGTTTCTCTCGACTTTTTTATACAATGTAATGTAAGGATAAGTAAAACCGCGTAGTAAATGACTCCTTTACCGGCATTAGATCGATGGTGGGGTGTGCGTCGAGCAGCCCGAGCCCGGCGTCCGCGCCCGCCTCCGCTTCCGGCCCCGCCGCCGCGCCCGCGCCCGGGATGTGCCTGGGACAATCAGGAAATATATCATTTTAGGAGGAGAGGGCTCAATGTCAAATAATGCATGTTATGCGTGATTTACCTTTTGATACATAAAACTACTTTACTTTTTATAAATACATAAAATAGACGGATGTGCCCAAAAAGAACTAGCATAAGAACTAGGATTCCCTAGCGTCATAGTGTGTGTGTTGGCCGTGTGGTGTCCGGCAGAGTAGAATAGCACCAACCCCTTACACTCGTGGGTGTCGTACAAGGCGACTAATGTTTTCGAGGCAAAAGATCTAATCCTCGTGGACTAGATCGTTTGCCTCAAAGAGGCTGGAAAATGGGCAGCAGCGTTTTCCATTGTTATATTTATAACACTGCAATCTCCAACCCGCCGGCCAAGCATGGAGATTATGGCAATAACCTCCCCTTTCGTGGGAGAGGCTCTTGGTCCTGCAGTTGACTGTTATGGGCTGTGATGATGATAGTGTATAATATGCCGAATCTGCTGTCAATCGGCACGCTTATGACCTGTCATCGCCATTGAAACCATAACCACAGCGCCTGTCCTCGTTACGGAGCGGGTTTCTTCCATCATTGGTGATACCGGGGTACCGGCCAAAACCCCCATACTAGAGTTAAGAGGCTTTTTACTGCAATAAGCGGCTACAAAATTGCTGCTACGTCACTCACGGCCAACTTCATGCCGAGTAGAAAAGAACGCACTATGCTTCAATAATAGAGTGCGGCAGAAACAACAATGGATAAAATTACTGGCAATTGTTGCCGGCAAATCCGACCACTTGGAAGCCTCTCTACATTTTTCAGGAATAATTCCTGAACAGACAAGCAATTGGAACAATTCCATTTTTTTCAGCATTGTAAATATTAGAGACGATGTTGTAAGGCTGCATGTCCACCGTATCCGAATCGACTTTGCCGGAGCGTCAGTATTTCCAAGACGCAAGTATATGATTGTAGTGGACGCGGTTCTACACAAAATTACAAATTCATACAGCGCTTGAAATCCGTACGAGCCGATTCTGATATATTGGACACGAAACTTAAAGGTCTGCTGCATATTTCTGCTCGATATAAAGTTGTATATCGCAAGTAGATGAATGACAGTCCAAAGATCTCCACAGATAAAAATAATGAATATCCAACCCGCCTGCCGAGAATGGCAAAAAAGATATTTAATTAAACAATAAAATTAATACTCACTCGCTGTCTTCATTATTCAGTATGTTGCCGTGAAGGAACAAATCACTTCTTATTGTGTAAATGTTGCTCTCAGATCCTTCGGACAGCTCCACCTGCAAAAGAAACTAAATATAATATACCGTCTCGGGGTTCCAATCGCCTCCCAAGATTCTTCACCCAGTCTCACCTTGGTAGGTAAAGGAAACTAACTCATTATAAATTCAACGGTTTCGAGAATGGATTAAAATAACTAATAAGGTAGAAAGAACAGCTGAAAATAGTAAAAAATATTTTTTCAGTACCTATCTAGTGTAGCTAAACTCGGAGATGAAATTCAAGATCAAAAATGTAAGCACACAACTGTCATTGTCAAAGTGACTATCCAGGGGTACAAAACCTTACTCTACTATTGAATTCGTCGCCAATGAACCCAAACTAAACCAAACATTTACTAGAATTCGTTTCACGTAAGAAGTGTCTTCATAGCGGCACAGTTGTCTTTAAAAATATTACTACGTCCTTTTGACCGTCATCAGGCGACTGGATGTGTAACCATGATCCAATCTTGTTCAGGTTCCCCTGTTAACAGGATCACGGAACTGACGGAGGTCAGATGGCAGTCCCTCTAGCGTAATTACCTGATCATTGCAAGGTGGACCCTAGCCCTCACAAAATATTGACGCCAAGATGATTATTTACCTGAACATCCTCTTCAAGTATATACTGATTAGCGGTCTCATAAGGCTCGGCGGCGGCGCGCGGCTCCAACGGCCAAGTGCAGTGCGTACGCGCCGCGTGCCACTGCGACTCCGCGCCCGTGTCCGCATCCTCATCCGCATCCGGGTCCGCATCCGCATCCGCGGCGTCCGCAACCGCCATCGCGGGGTCGCCGGCGGCGGGAGGCGCCTCGCCCTCCAACGGAGACATCTCCAAACTCACCTGCCCATCAATAATTCAATTAAAATAATGATAGTGCAATTGTGATGTCTGATCCTCTGTACTACTCGAAGTTGAAGAAAATCTTGGACGCACCGTGCGTGAAAGTCCAACTTTGAGGAAGAGGTCAATCTCAAAATTAAAACTTCAAAAGGGTAGTGTAAAAATCAAGACTATTGTTTGTAAGATATAGTTTGGAAGCATTGCCAAACGTAGATGACAATTAGTAGTAATAGCCGACGGTCAATGAACTATTCTCGAGTGGCTAAAGCAATCATTTGGAAGATGCAACGTGAAAGTCAGGGGCGTAGCTACCGCCGTATTTGCCGTATCAATTATACGGGGCCCCCGGGCCACGGGGGCCCCCAAAGTGTGTAAGGAAAAAGAATAAAAACTTTCTAATTTATTTTATTTTACAAATGACAAAATTCTATAAAGCAATTCTTTTTTTTCCCGCCTTAAGCGTGCGTTCAAAAGTTGGCAACACTACATCGTTATGGCGGGCTGCGGGACTTCCCCGTTTTACTTACTTCATCTTCAACTCAGCGGGGAATCCCCGGGAATCCTTCATCGATATCGCGATGTACGTGTACGTTGTTGTACTTTGCATTGGATGTTAAACCACGGAGTGCAGTGCACTGTTTATTTACGCGCTTTATATAAATGTGCATTACATTGTAATTCAGTACAAACAATATTGTTCTTCTGGTTTAGCAGTATTAGTAACGATTTGTAAAAGAAATGAGTGAAAGGAAAAGAGATTATCCCAGCGGCGCTGAGAAAAGAAAAATTAAACAGAAAAGGGACGAGGTTATAAAAAAAGTGCCCAAAATTTCTTCATTTTTTCAGAGACAAGATACTGTGAGTGATTTAGATTGGAAAGGTAAGTACTACACTACTACCCAACCCATTTATTAGGGGCCCGTAGTGATAAACAAGGAAATCTTTTAATTTCGGTCTGTCCATCTGTCCGTCACAAAAAGTTGTCTCCCCCCTCGATTTTCACAATTATACTGTTTTTAGGGTTCCGTGCCTTGATTAAAAAAAACAAAATTCTAACTTATCTATAGGATCGATTTGTTTTGTTGTTTGTTTATCAGTCCGTATCGTATCGTTAATTGCGTGTTGAGAACTTCAGATGTGCAGACTCGCTTTCGGGTTCTCGTTTTGTATGGCCACTACACTACGCGCTGCGTTTAAATAGCACGCAGGTGTATAGTAATGCACGGACGGGCTGCAGGTGATTTTGTATCTACTAATAGGTACGAGCACAATCCGCGTAGAATCTGTGTGCGTCTGAACTGAACACTCTCTAACTGTGACCCTTAGTAACGTTATTTATTTATATGTAACTCTTTTTAGTTTAGTATCAAAGCATTCGTATTTATTTTTTAACAATTACTCGTTTATTTTTAGATTCTTCTGAAGCATGTTCTTCGTCACATATCCATCCGGAAATAGAAGAAAGCCAAGCACATACTTTATCGGATGTCCATCCAGAAATCGAGGAACCCCAAGTCAACGATTCTGATATATCTGCAGATAATGCAGATTGTAATATAATTTCATCAGATAGAGGAAATTTTGGTGACAATTTAACTGAATGCGAACGAAAAATAATTTTTAAATTGGGTCCATTTAAACCACAAGGACCATTTCCAAAAGTTTCAGAAAATAACCGACCTTTTTCAGCTTATTATTATTCATATTTCAATCAGGCAGGCATAAAAATTATAAGACCATGGTTATGTTATTCTAACGTTTTAAACAAACCGTACTGTCACTTCTGTTGGTTATTAGCAGATCGTCAAAACAAATCGTACTCCTCTGCTTGGGTTAACGGTGTTTCGGTTAGAAGCAATTTCACACAAACTATTCTTGACCATGAAAAGTCACAGCAGCATATTAGTGCCTCACTCTCTTATAATAATTGGTTGCAAGGAAATACCATCGATACTCTATTGAAAAGTGAAATCGATAGTAAAATTACATTCTGGAGAGATGTACTGCATCGTATAATTAATGTTATAATTACTTTAGTATCTTGTAATCTACCTTTGAGGGGGCATGATTCTGACTCTGGCAATTTTATGGCAATTTCACGTCTGCTATCTAACTATGATGCAACTTTAAAAGAACTTTTTCTAAAACCGAAAGGTGAAATAAATTATTTAAGCCCTACGATTCAAAACGAAATTATTAGTTTGCTTGGTACTAACGTTAGGAACAGTATTATCTCAGAAATTAAAAAAGCTCCATTTCTGACAATAATTCTGGATACAACACAAGACTTGTCAAAAATTGACCAACTATCTGTAGTTTTTCGATATATCTCGGTTACAGAAAATGATGATAATGTGCCTAAAGAAATAAAAATCTGTGAGTCCTTTTTAGGATTCATAGCAGTAACCGATTGCAGTGCTGCAGGTCTGAAAACTGTCATTTTAAATTTGACTAAAGAATATGGAATTGATTTGAGTAAATGTAGAGGACAGGGATACGATGGAGCAAATGTTATGTCGGGTGTGTATGGAGGATTACAAACCCTAATAAAAGAGCATGCTCCAAATGCCGATTATGTTCATTGTGCTGCGCACGCTTTAAACTTGGTTTTGAACGATGCTGCGAGACATGTTCGTGAAGTATCGACTTTTTTCGATAATTTAGAAAAAATATATACTTTTTTTGGCAATAGTATAAAACGCTGGGCTATGCTAAATGACGATTCATCTGAAAAATATTTGATTACCCTTAAAAAGGTATGTCCTACCAGATGGTCTTCTAGGAACGACGCTTTATTAGCAGTAAAGAAAAATTTTTTACTAATCATGAAAACTTTGTACCAACTAAATTTAATTTCAAATAAAAAAGATGAACGTGAAGAATGTAAAAGTATAATTAATATTTTAGAGAGTTTTGATTTCTTAGTGCTCGTTACATTTTTTTCTTCACTATTTGAAATTATTAATCCTGTTTCTAAAGCTCTACAGCATGAAAATAATGACTTACAGAAATCTAGTATTTTATTAAGTAATCTTTTAAATAGACTGTGCCAATTAAGAAATCAGAATTCATTTAATAGTTTGCTAAATGAATCCAAAGATTTAGCAAAAAAGTGGGGGGTAACAACTGTTTTTAAAAACAGTAGGCGAAAGATAACGAAGCGTTTTTTTGATGAGTTATCACAAGATGAGAGAATTTCCGACCCGGAATCCTATTTCAAAGTCAATGTATACTATTGCTGTTTAGATATATTAATTTCTCAAACTAAAGCAAGATTTCAGAGCCTTTGCAACCTGAGTAGTATATTCGAAATATTACAACCGGAGAAACTCCTATCTTCTTCAAGCGAAGAGATATTAAACGCTTCCGGAAAACTGTCTGCTAAATACAGTAAAGACATCTCACTTAATCTTTGTGACCAATTAAAGGCTCTAAAAACATGCTTAAATTCTGAAATTAAAAAAATTTATTCCATTAAAGAACTCATTGAATTATTGCTAGTAAAATTCAATAGTCTTGCATCCAGTTTTCCCGAGGTAATCACAGCATGCTTTTTATTCTTGACCCTTCCAGTTACAACCGCAACGGCAGAAAGAAGTTTTTCAAAATTAAAACTAATAAAAAATTACTTAAGAACTTCGATGGGACAAGAACGGCTGTCAGACATCTCACTATTGTCCATAGAGGCAGAAACTTTAGAAAAACTAAAATCATCATCAGCCATAAATGATTTAATAAATCAGTTTGCCGATAAAAAGGCAAGGAGAGTGAATATTTAAAATTCGATTTTTATTTGTAAAATGGGTAAATTATGTGATAAATAAATATTACTTCTCACAATATTTTTTTTCTTTTGTGAAAAATCTTTACCTCCATATAAGGGCCTCCAAAAAAAATTTTATACGGGGCCCCGACAAGGCACGCTACGCCACTGGTGAAAGTGTTAACTGTTGTAGAACATCAATAATTTAAGTTCTTAGGAAGTCTTAATAGACACGTCGTTTTAGGATATCAAATAAGCAATAACACAGCAACACAGTTATAAAGTGTTTGTTTCTTACAAAATAAGTTTGCTCTGTAGATGTGGTATCGTCGAGCGTGGCCGGTGTCTCTGGCTCGATGCTGGTGTCGTCGCGATGCATCTTCTTCATGTGGGTTAGCAAGGCGCCGAGGTTCGTGAACGTTCTTTGGCAACCTTGGAAATTGAAAACAATGTCACAAACCGCTGGAGCAGGGAGTTACAGTCCTTGTGTATAGCTACGTTACCTATATACGCTTCTATTTGTAAAAAAGGCAAGTACACACAAATTACTAACAAACTGCCAAGCGTGGAGATTATGGCAATGCCCTCTACAAAGGAGTTTATTTCCACATAGGCAGCGATTGATTTGATTAGGTAAGCACACAGCGAGCCAGAGCCAAAGCTGTCTTGCTGCGATTGGTTTAAACTCAATTGCATCAAAATAGCGGCGTACTATCGGAGATAGGCTGTACCACTACGGCTCCGACATTCCCCCTCCAAAAGTGAAGATAGTTTAAATTTACATTAATTCATTGAATTTAATTCGTTTAATCATAATGTATACCTAAAATTTAGTATGTCAAGAGGCACATCATGGAGCCACTATTATACAAGACCACCTTTATGTTATCTATGATGACAAAATAAATGATTTGATATTTGAAAAGTATAGTATAGACGTACCGGGATGCCGGCAGGCGTGCGTGTGCGCCTTGTGCCGTGCGAGGTGGTCCTTGAGATGTTCGCGGCGCAGGAAGCCGCGGCCGCACGCCGCGCACACGTGCCGGCGCTCGCCCGTGTGCCGCCGCGCGTGCCGAACCAGCTTGCTCGCCGTGCGGAACGACCACGAACAGTTCTGCGGAGATGACCCAACGTCTAAGGGCTTTTCGTTTTCAAAGCTCTGTCAGCACGGCTAGCACAAGTGAGCTCTCGCGCACGATAAGCGAGAAAAGGCACGACGTAGATACTGCTATATTTTTCATCTTAGTATTCATGTATGTAAGTGTCGCGAGCACACATGTGCTAGCCGTGTAAATGTTGTAACTGCGTCGTGAGGTCTGCTGTCGAAATACCGCCAACACATCGTAGAACTGTAGGTTGAAGATTTCATTCTAGCCAATGAGAGAGCTCAGTAGCGGCATCTGATGGATTTTTGAAATCATAAAACAGTCATTCAGAACCGTAACATTTGCGCCGTATTCAAATGTTACGGTTGTAGCGTGAAGTCAAAAAATTACGTGGTTCGCCGGACGTAGCGCGCACGGCGCTACAAAGCCCGTCATGCTACGCAACTACATTTCGACGACCTGAGTGGTTCAGTTGGTTAACATGCCGGTCGCCACGCAGACATTCGATTCCCGGCCGAGCAGAAATTGAAATGATGAATTTTAATTTTTGTTACTGGTCTGGGTTAGTAAACAAGTACGTATTTTAAAAAAAGTATATAGGTAGGTTATCAGTTACCTAACACCCATAACACAAGCTTTGCTTACTTTTGGGCTAGATAGCGCTGCGTGGATTTGTCCAAGCATAAGATTATTATTATTTATTTAATTATTTCTTTCTTACTATAACAATTGAAAAAGTTAAGTTCAGTAGTCATAGTCTCGAAAAGCGTCAAGACTTTTCTTAACGTGGTAAATTGCCAACTGTCACTCACCGGAAACCGGCACGGATACGGCTTGTCGCCGGTGTGCTTCCTGGTGTGCTCTCGCAGGCGGCACGGCTGCCGGAACACGCGGCCGCAGCCGGGCCAGCCGCACGCCAGCCGGCGCGGGGCCGCGCAGCGCGCGCGCGCGTGCGACCGCAGACCTACCGCCCAGAAGAACGTGCGACCGCATGAACCGCACCTGGACGGGATAAAGCACGTGACCAGGGGTCAAACGCTTTTCAATTTTGATTTTCAGCTGTGATAATTTCGATATTTTTTAAATCACATTGGCAACACCCTTAGAAAACGGTTTAAAAATAGGGAAAATCCGCATAATGCATTAAAGTATTGAATATTTTACGCGATTCAAAAATAGGGCCCCAGACAGCCTACGATTCTAGCACTTGAGCTTCATGAACAATTTATCATTTTGTTTTCTTATGTTGGTGGCGCCACAGTAGTCATTGGAAAAGGGGTGCCCTAAACCGCACGTATCAGCAAAGAGGTTAAGCGGAAAGTCTATAAAGCTTAAAAATACTTAACAAGATACGTACACAATTAAAGGCGCAAACCAACATTTAACTTCTATACATAGTGTAAAATAAAATAGCTTGCCGCGTCTGTCTGTCTGTCTCTATTTCCGCTAGTTTACACCATCAGTTAGAGATTTCTTCCGGAAGGTTTATATGTATAGTACATACATATTATAACACAGAAACGCCGAGATACCCATCCATCCGAGGTGTCATAAGCCCTGTGTCAGACAGTGGAGACTTGCAAATAGGGAATAGGGTTGTCTTCACTTTATCCTCCCTAACAATAAACCTGTATTTTTGGTTGAACAGTCTAGAGAACTAACCGGCTCCCCGATATGGTATATTATTGTTATTATAATTACAAATAAGCAGCAGTTTCGTGTTTTACTAAAGCTAGTATTTTAGACTGTACTTACATGTAGGAAGCATCATTGGGAGAATGCGATTCATTGAGATGTTCAACCAGTTCTTCTCTAGTAAAGAATGTCATTCCACAAGGGACGTCGGTGCCCTCATCAGTAACTTTTTTTTTGACTGGACATTCGAAGTTTGTTGGCTTTGGCAATAATGTGCTGCTACTCTGAGCATGATGGGTAAATTTATGCCTAGCCAAATTTTCTTCACTCTTAAACCTTTTGTTACAATTTGGTACATCACACTGAAAAAAAAATGTTTTAGAACATTTCAAAATAACAACGAAAATGTGAATGTGAATGGCGGCGTGTCTCAAGACGCATCAGCATATCAAACTGACGTCACGTCATAGCTAAAGTCCGGGCCCTAGTGGTTAGTGGCAAGACGACACTGCAAAGATTCTTCAGCATGTGTAAGTGCTCATAGACGGCAATCATGCATGTCACGCCGAAGCAACTGCGTTAACCTGCTCCACTCCTATCCACTAACTAACAGATGACCCTGTGTAGCCTGATTTCAAGACAATTTCAAACTCAACAATCATGATGAACAATTTTTTTTTTATATTAGACCTGGTGGTAAGTGACAATGCGGCCGAAGATGCCAGGCGCAGACGAGCCGGTGATTTCTTTACTCCGTGGATGGCCAAGCATTCCGAATGCTGCCGAAAAGGCATCCTTGAGCTAACTCATGGCTTAGTCTTTTATTAATTTTAACTTTATTGTAATGAGAGTACATTGTTCCTTAAAAATCCCTTGTGACTCTTGCCTTCGCTCTCCCGAATTGCATTTATATTTACAGACCAAATTTTTTGTTGCGGTGTGTTTATTGAAAAAAGGTGAAAGTTAACACAAAAGTTCTTAGGAAAATGTGGTATGGATTGTACAAAACCGGTCGTGTCTCGGAAACCGACTCGGAAACAGTGGTTGCACCCAAAGGGATTTTTAATCAGGGCATTTAACTCTATAACATACCAAAGTTTCATCTAAATTAACTGAAACCACATTTTCCTAAGAACTTCTGCGGGGTCCTTTATTATTATAATATTTCTACTACAATTTTATATTTGTATGTACCTTGAAATTCATAGTATATTCAATTGTAAAATTATTTCCAGGCAGATTTTGAATATTTTCAGTAGTATTATTCTCCACATGTTTTGATGAGGATATTTCTGATAAAGGCACCATAGTAACAGATGTATTCGTTTCCAAATCTTCATTCAGTTCAGATCCATCAACTGCAATAAGTATCAAATCTTAAATAGTGAAAAAACAGGCCAAAAGAGAGTCAAATTGATTGCTTTTTAGTATTTGTTGCTAAACTTGATTGTACTATAATCATACAACATTTAGTGCTTGTATGTGTTTCTGTTAACACAATAGAACTAAAAAATTCAAGACCATAGTGTTTGAGGGAGCACAGCTTTATAATAATTTACCAAGTGAAATAAGAAACACTGAAACTTTAGGTGAATTTAAAAACAAGTTAAAGTGTCATAACTAACTATAACTTACAATATAATATTGTATAAGCAGCTTCTTGTATTACCACTAATATATATTGTTAAGCTATTTAATTTTCTAACCTAGTTTTAAGTGAACCTTGTTGTTTGTATGAAGAATAAAGTCCTCTAAACCGAAAATGCTGGGAAAAGACTAATAATTATTCTAAGGAAAACCCCTTTAACATTTTTAAATTTTTATTACTTCTTGTTATAGTGGCCAAAGAAACACATACTCTGTAAAAATATCAAGTACCTAGCTGTTAGTTCCGAAGATACAGGCCTGTAACAGCAATTTGGCCTTCAGGTACAGAATACTAAAAATCAAAGCTTTTCTCTTTTTATAACCTACATAGTCAGGTTGACTGCCATTACACCCATTGTTAAGTCTTGTAATCAATAACAGGCTTTGTTATTTGTAGAGCAAACACTAAAAATACTTACATCTTTCAATTATAACTTCTTGAGAACCATTTGTAAAATCAAGGGCCCAGTCATGTTTTATTTGGCTACCTATATCATTATAGATATCATATTGATAGTTATTCTGAAAAAGTAATTCACAGTTACAATAAAACAAAATCAAATTATATTATAATGCTGCAGTAGAAGCAAAAATTACCTGTGATAGTTGACTGTCATTTATGAATAATTCAATATTCACTGGATTTTGAGAAGCACATTCTTGATTGTCTGAAAAATAAACTTCCATACAACACAATTCAGATTGAATTAATGATAATATTAGGAATTCAAAACTCCAAACCACTTACTATTGGTACCATCCAATACAATACTTAATTCTTCATTTCTAGTAACATTCAGGGATTTATTTGAAAATAACTCATCATTTGTTTCCTGGGTCTGAACTGGGTCTTGAGTCACCTTGGAATGTTCTTTAGTTCCACTAGAGGTATTGACTAGATTATTAGTGGCGAAGGATGTAAGTCCTGCAGAGCTTACTTTAGCAGAGCATTTTGGTTTCTTTCTTAAAATATTTGGTTTTTGAAAACGCTTTTTAGCATCAATAGACCCAAACATTGTGCAACTTTCATCTGCATCTGCTTTCTGTAGTTAAAGAGAAATATTCATTGCACACGATAAACTGAGTAGCAACATAGGTATTGCAATATACAAGTATGTGTAAAAAACACAAATAAATAATCATCTTGGCATTGTATATCCCAGTTGTGCTGTCGCGCGCGAGGGCCAGGGGTCCTTGGGGGCCTTGACCACGATCTAGGATTTGGCAAATCAGTTAATTACAATGGAGCATCTGCCATCTACCTCCTTGATCTCGTTAATAGGGGGAACCCGACTAGATAGATCATGGTTACACAGTCAGCCGGCTGAATATGCAGGTTTCATTACAATGTTTCCCTCACCGTACAAGGCAGAACATCGGCTAGTGTTCGACTAATTTACGTACATAACTCAGAAAAGGTGATTAGTACATGTCGCCACTGGGGATCGAACTCTCTTTACGAGTCGGACCCCTTAACTGTTCGGCCACCGACACTCCTACGAAATATGTGCCACTAATTGACTAATCACAGCCTCCAAGTCTGACAACAATTTATGTTTAAAATAACTAACCTCAAATTTTATTATGCTCTCCTATTAGTCCAAAAACGACACACATCCCTGTGATATACGAATTGACTTATTATTCTAGATTTAATACATTTTCTATTACATGAATTAATCAATACAAAGAACCAAGTTTTTGAGAACTTGAGAAAAACATAACACAAAGAAAAGGCGCAATCAAAACGAAAAATTCTACCTGCTCTATGGATATTCCAAAGAACAACAAAATTTGGTGGCCCTGTGGCCCTAGAGCAGCGATATGTCGGCCGAGCGCTCTTGCCAATAGTTGGTCGAACGAGAGCATGCAAGATGTGACACGTCAGTAGAAGCTTTATTACCTAAAGCAGGTACATACCGGCGCGACGGCTCATCGATGGGTTCGGCATCTGTACAAAATACGTTTTGTCGTCTTACTTCTTTCCTTTTGATGTTACCGCCACGAACGATTATTGGCGTTTGCTAATTCGTCCAAATAGGAAAACGTGGGTCCTAGAAACCCATTCGTTGGCGTTCGTCCGGCCTGTTTGTATGTAGCAAAATCAAAACACACCAATCACCACCTTGCTAATTAATTTAATTAATTAGTCTTGCCACTGGCCATTTTTTTTCCATCAAAAATTGTTTTTCCCTCGATCGAGCTACCCGTCACCAGTTGACTCCGTCTTTTCCTTGGGCCGGTGTGTACCTAGCATTAAAAACCTTTTTATTTGTCCTTGGTGTGAATTAGAACAAGGACCATGAATTCACGTTTACAATAACATAACCTAGCTTTTAACCTCCCTCACTCACTTTTCGTTTCCACTTTTCTTGCTTGTACACTTTTAGTTATCTTTCACTTTTTAAATGTTTTCGCATTACATGCGATACGATAAGGGGTACCTAAATATGTTGTATCAAAAGTTCATGTTGTGCTTGTCATTTATTAAGTTTTTCTTGTAATTACGATAACTTAAAATATTTCTACATAATTTTATTAATATCTATAAATAGATAGGTATTTTATTTCAAAATGTTGTTAGAAAAAATAGTGGATGGTATAGATGATATTACGGAGCCGGAATGCATGGATAGAGTTTTGATGTACCTGGAAGAAATACAAGCAGAAGATGAAGCTTTTATGGCGGTAATATCACTTGCACAGTTCTGGGGGCTTACATTGAGCTTTTATAGCAGGATCTAAACAGAACTGCCCTGCTTAGATATACGCTGTAGCGCTATACATGTCACATAAGCTTGCGCTGTAACTGTAATGATATAATATATTACCACATACAAATAAACATCTCATAATCTCTGCTGTAGTACATCCACTGCTTAACATTATTCTCCCACAAATGACTCTGCCTCTTGCTTCCATCGGCTCCATACGACCTATACATGATCGTCCGTCCATCTCGAAAGGGCAGACCCATGCTGTGATTGCTACTCAGAATCTTTTCACTTCATCAATCATTGGTTCTGCAAGTCTCATAGCCGGTCACTTGCCACTACAGTTTTGCGAGTCTGAACTATCTGGAGGCTGGATGATTATGAAAAACATCTTAAAAAAATATTATAAACTTGATATCAGATGTTTTGTGGATGACCGACATTACATTTTATAAAATAAGATTCTAAAAGTTAACTGCTATGTTCTATGTGTTTATGAAATGGGGATTTGTGTTGTGCATGTAAATTAAAAGGAAATAAAAAAAAATTATTTCAAGAAAAATAAAACAAAATAGTTTTTACTAATATGAATTTTCTTGTATAGACGCTGACAACAAATTTATGTGATAAAATGGATATTACATGGCAGCAACCCTGGTACCAAAAATCTAGATGCCTTACTAGGCCCTTGGTTGCAAAAGAAAAATCTGAGGTACTAGGAGAAACATTTCTGACTCATGCTTTCTCTAAACAGGAATGTGACAAAGTTCATAAAAACTGGAAGAAGTTTGTGAAAGTAAGTTAATTAAAACTGGAATAAGTTTTTGTAATTGTGTGCCTGTAATATATTCTCTGTTGTAATGTAATCTGTGATTCCTTTACTTATTTCATAATTAATTCATAATATTATCTCTTTTACAGAAATATAATATACCTGACACTCCAATATGTTTCGCTCGATGGAAAAACAAAGATAAATCAAGAAACCCAAACAATCCTGAAGAACGAACTCGTCACTTCGTTACAGCATATCTTGCTCGGGGCTTGGAAAGAAATCTCTATCAAGTTTACAAACATATACTGACATATTACGGTGGCCCCCAAAAAGGATCTTATTCTGATCTAGAAAAGAAAATTATGGACATATGTTTTTATCATTGTCCAAAACATGCTGTTATTTATTTAAGCACAGTCTTATCCAGGGAGCCCAGGGGCATATATAAAAAACTACAACAAATGAATGATTATGACGGTAATGTATTAAATAATAAATTAATATTAATAGCAATAAATAGTCACTAGTTCACTGCATATTATAAAACAAAGTCCCATTCCATGTCTGTCTGTCTGATCTCCATAAACTTAAAAACTACTGTACGGATTTTAATGCGTTTTTCAACAAAACATAGTTGTTTATAGGGTAGGACAACTCTCAAATAGCAGTTGAAAAATCTTGGCTTCATTTACTTTTCTACTATTGAAATGGTTTTATATGAAATATCAGTCTTGCTCAACGTTGCGCCGTACGTACCGGTCGCGTTTTACCGATTGTAGTAATTTAGTGCGAACTGTCATTTGTGCGTCATCACTATGAACAACATAATTGTACTGATCGAACTTCTAGTGTTCCTACAACAGTAGCTGGACGTTATGGACAAGGTTAGGGTAATACAGATATGTAAATCTAGCTTCAGGGAGGACGACATATCTATGCGAAGCTTCTACTCCACACCACTTTTATCATCAGGGAGAAGAGGGTGTCTCGTAGACAGGGTAAAATATCGAGAAGTCTGCAGGATATATATGACGCTGCTTAAGAAGACCATTGTGCTCCTTAAAGTAGGACTGGCGAAGATGTAAACTAGTTTAAAAAAATTATATGTCTACATCTTATGTTAGTTTATTATTAATTGTATATGTATTTATATTATTGGTAAATAACTTTTATTGTAATATATCTATGGGTCTGATATCTAAAAATTTTTGGTAATTGACTAGTATGCAGCCTGAATCTAGAGACAAATATTGTTTACATTTAACATAATGTGATAAGATATTTTTCATTACAGATAAAGTATTGGTGAAAAAGCAAATAAAAAAATGGACATTACCATTGGCAACACATTTTTTTAAACTGTTGATGAAATATAGTGAGTCTTCTTTGGAGCAGCTAAAATATAAAAGAATTTCCAAAGATGTTTGGCTTAAGCTTCAAAATGATATGGATTACTACTATGGATACCTACAAAGATTTTGGTATTTGTACCTTCATACACAATTATTTGTTACATATGACGTAAGGATGAAAAAGCTTAGGAAGAAATTATTTACATTGTAAGTACAATTAAACTATTAATAATAAGGCTACTGAATCTGACATTATTATCAACTCAAAGAGTTATTTAGTCTTGTAGCTACATCATGTTTTTTGTTTCAGATTAAAATTATACCCATATCAAATTTGGAGTGATATACGTTGGACAGTGATTTTGAAACACTTTCCAAGTGGATTTACCCATCACTTTTTGTATAATGCAGCACAAAGAATAGCAAAACGGTATCCGAAATATCGACATGTGCCTCTGAGTACAGTAGCAGATTATTGCTTACAAAAAAATAAAAAGTCGTCAAGTCTTATAAGATTAAAAACGCTAGTGTTAAATAAAGAAGGGAACTTGGAAAAAATAATTTATGATAAGAAAATGCCCGTCAAACCATTTGATCAATCTTAAAGTTTTACGTAATGTTATAGTAATGTGACATAAAATTTCATGGAAATGCCCTTTTGGGGGAGAAGCGCGGTCAGACGGTCTATACGAATGCTTGTTGAAAAAAAAACGAGTTGTCGTCCCTAAAGTCTTCAAGTATAAATGTTAGCAGTTAAATGGAATGAATTTCTATTAGAGATAAGTACACCTTTGTACAACTTGTGATTTTTTGTATTATATGTATAATTTAATTAAAATTATTGTTTTTAATGTGTTCCCGATGAAATTGTTCTTGAAGGAGAGCCCCAAGAGGATGACTAATGGATCTGACACAGAGAATGTAATCGACTTTATGAAAAGCATATATTCAGAGACAGATGTCGAAAGCATAGTGAGATACGGACAGGGCCACAGGCCACAGCTACAGTTTACTGTAGCTGGTTCCGGTCGTTTCCAACTATAATGAGGTTCATAATTTTTACATATAAAGCTCCACAGATATTGTTTGAGCCATTTATTCTTGTCAAAATGTACAAAAAGCTGTCTAATCTGTTTCAAAGCTGACATATAATTGATAACTATATAAATAAGTCATGTTCATTGACTTGAGTTATTTATAGTCTCAGCCACTCCGCCAAAAATTCTCACTCTCATTCATTGAATAAAGTTACTTCTATACATAGTATAAAACAAAGTTGCTTGCCGCTTTCTGTCCCTGTCTCTATGTACGCTTAGATCTTGTAAACTACGCAGCGGATTTTAATGCGGTTTTTAACAATAGATAGAGTGATTTAAGAGGAAGGTTTATAAGTAAGAAAAAGGGCTAGGTAGGTGTACGCAAACGTAGCCTCAAGTATAAATTCTAAAATGCCTAAGAGAAAGCAGTCGTACGTTTTCGTGTCGATCACCCTCTGACCTTAGTTAGTCCATTACTGGACTTTGGCCTGAGGCTATATGCCGTCCTTTCTTTTGCTAATCCTTAGCAGATATGGTCAAATGATGCTGTGTTGTCATTGAAAGTGATAGACAGATCTCAACAGTGCTAGGCGAATTTGAATTATGTCCAGCAGTCGGGTAAATGTAGCTTGCGCTGAAAGAATTTTGGGGTTGGCGTCAAGACAAATATTCCCACTTAGACTGACTTAGTGGATTGCTCCAGCAGTAGCCGTATTCACAATGGTTCGATTCGGATTCGGATTCGAAAAATTTTTAGAATGACCTTGAAAATGACAGTTCAATTCGAAAGTTGTCTATTATTCGGAAATTTTCACGAATGCTATTTAGCTCGCGGGAAGTTTTTGTGAATTGTGGATTAGAACGCTTTTCTTGGAAAAATGCAGTTTGTACTGGCGCTATAACACCGTAATAGGATAAAGGCGAAGCAGAGAGCCGATACAATGCACCTAAATCGGCAAATAAGGGATTTGTCGAACCCATTTAACATGCACAACTTTAGTAGGGTTTATCGCTTCTCTGCGGAGACTGCGATCCGCATTATAGAAGATATAAAGCCCTATTATCCTAGGACCTCATATGCTTGTGCGATTCTGGTGGAATTGAAAGTAAGTATGACAAAAATTGTGCTAAACGCTGAAAAATAACCTAAAATTTTTTACAATAACAACAATACAAAACCATTGAAAATATCTGTATTAATTTCAGTGTCTATGTGCGCATAAACCCACCAGACGAAATGGAAACTGAGGATAGTGATTCATTTGCATCTGCCACCAAATTTGAAGAGAGGGATATATATAGGCAGAGGCACTGAGGGTGAGAAGGCAGTTAGTACAGAGGCTCTGCCATTGATTATGGTTAAGTGACTCTCTATAATAACTTGGTTGCAAAAGCACCAGCGTATCACCTTGGCCGTTGGGACTATATTAAAAAACACGCTGTGAAAATTGTAGTGTTTGTTCTGAAGAAATATTTGTCTTGATGCCTACAGCTACTTTCTATCAACGCACCGCTCGCCTTCGGCATAGTTCATCCTCACATCGTGGTCCCAAAGACACATGCAAGGTCTTCAAGAAAGTGGGTAAAAGGTTTTTACAGGGTCGGCAACATGGAAATTTTACCACTGGAATTGCGAACGTCCATAGATTGCGGTAACTGTTTACCATCGGGCAAACCACAAGCCTGTCTTCTTTGTTTTCTGAACATTTAAATGTGTTTTTATTATTTGTCCTATATGCACTATATGTAAATTTTTTATATCTTTCCTTTTATTTCTGTTAAGTTTAAATTAGGTAACTAATTAAATTATTATTCATAAAAACGTTTATTCTCTTTTTCTAATTATAATAACCCTTACAAACCCTCTAAGAAATTAAAACTGTTCGTTTTTACTTACAACAGTACCGATCAGCTGATCACATTTTTATAGAGAGTAGTTCAATGAGTAGGACATTCCTTTGGCGGACTTCTTACACCCTTCCTGATATAGGTATATTAATAAAAATATATACAGTTGTAAAAAATACTTTACTAATTATACTTTTAAAATCACAATTCATTTACTAATTTAAATCAGACTCAGTGAAATCACAGCAAAAATTTAAATGATCACTACCTTATTTACTAATAACCTAATTATAGGTACATTTAAAATCACAATTCAGTTGCTAATTTAAATCACAGAAAAAAAGGCTGTCTTAGTGCTTTTTGTATTTTCAAAGTGTAATTTGGTAAGTGATACATACAAAAGCATATCTCAATTATGAAATTTCTTTAAAAATCAACCTACATTGTTAATTATAACTTTAATTAACAGTACAGTTACTAATTTAAATCAGACTCAGTAAAAATGAAATGATCACATAAAACTAATAAAATAATAAAGTTGAAATTTAGTGAGTGGTGGGTAATCAAATTTAGGTAATCACTTAGTTAGATTTTCTATGGCAGTTGCGATTCGGGTGAAAACCTCTACAAGATTTTCTATCGCAACGGCCTGTCTAATTATGCCCTCTGACACTTTATTCACCGCTGCGGCTTTCACTTCGGCTGCTTCAGCTTGGCGTTGAAGGGCATTAAGCATTGGGTCACCCCCACCAGAGAAGGTCCACCACCAGTGCCAGATTTAAATACCCGAATTGTACGGGCTTTATTTTTTATATCTGACTTCCAGTCCTGCCAAGTCTGAAAATAAATACCAATTGAATAAATATATTATATTCAACCTACAACAACTTATGTTATATTCAAAATTAATTAATATTTACTTCTTCTTCGACCTTCATCTATTTGTCTGCAGTTTTAGTTGCACCATCACCGATAGCATTCAATTTTACGGCGAGGTCCGCTAACAATTTTTTCTTTTCCCTTGCTGCGTCTGGGCAATTCAGTCAACCCGTTGCGAGTGCGGGATGGGCCCGCATGTATTCTAACATCGCCACTCGTTGGCCGTATGATGTACGTGATGGCTGGAATCGCAAGAAAACAGGCAGTTTAAATAGCTATTTATCCAAAATTCAATCACCGAGTTTGTACTTGATTCAAGTGAATAGGTACTATGAATATTTAGTCAGGTACTTACTGTTAATATGGTTTCTTCGATTAGATTAGATACGAAAGGGTAAAAATTAATTTAATCACTAAACTAAATCGCTCGCAGAAAAACGGGGAAACTTTTTTGAAAACTTTAGTTTGACAATATTTATGTGTTCATAACGACAGAAAGAATTTAACCTTCAAATAATTACTTTATATTTTTGCAAATTAACTTCAAAGAAAAAAGTATTCTACTTATAAACAATCAAATATTATATAAAAATTAATATATAGAGCGAAATATAACTTATTAATAGCATTTTTTACAAATTTATGTTATTCATTGCCAATAATCCATTTTTCAATCAACAAAAGTGTCTTCGTAAACGCTCTTCTTTTCCGAGGGAGAACCATAGACATTTCCCATTCGATAGAGTTTCCGTGGCCGAATATTCGACAAAGTTTTCGAATCATTGTGAATACGGCTACAGGTCCCGTGTGTCTGATAATACGTTAGATAATAAAGTAACGGTTTTCACAATTTTGAGATGACATGTACGATGCGGGATTCGCAGCACCTTATTTTCGAGGTACCTACTAACTATGTTAAACTTGTCCAAGTGTTTGCCGTTTCGGGTACCCGTATAACGTTTTACGTGTTTGGAAACTCGAAATCTGGAGCTGTTACATACTAAACAGATCATTCAAAATACTTATTAATATATCACACCATTTTATTTATGAAAATGTAAATATGTAGGTACATAATGTATATAAAACACTTATCATAATTTTAAGTTCCTTCTCATTCTTCTAACATTTATTTTGGGATAATAAAGGTCGACCACGGTCTTATTTTGGAAAGACATATTTTCAATTGTATCTGATACCAAGCAACTTTTAAGAAAATCATACTTTGAATGCAAGTTTTTGTATTCCAAATAAATTACAAACCAAAGAACAAATCGAGTATTATGGGCTATTCCGATTGACGTTACACATTGAATATCACTGGTACATAGCTTGCCTTTCTTGAGTAGCACATTTTTATTTACTACAGTCCTTTTAATTTCCTCTGCTTGTTTTCCAGTGTTGTTGAATATTGGCTTAGAAGTAACAGAATTATTAAAGCTTTGCCAAGGATTCGTTTTTTCTTGAGGCCAAGATTTAAAACGATCATTATCTTTGAAAGCTGGAATGTCATATTCTTCGTCCGACAAATCTGAAACAAATTAAATCACAAAATATTTAAAAAAAATTGATACCGTTCTTAAGGAAATTAGGGATGACCATGTGACATAGTCACATCACATCAATAGCCCGTAGACTCTGTATAAAAAGTCAAGCGATTTATAAAATTGATCGAAATCAACAAGTAGGTAAGCATAACTGATTGAATAATGAGGACGTCGTCTGTATACTACAAAATAGTAGCTAAAAGATGGACGTCTTCATTAACATCATATGTAACAGTCAATAAATATTTTTGAGCAGAAACGAATGAATAGTAAATATTCAGAACTTATTAGTACAGTACAAGTACAGAGTAATTATTCTTTGATTATTCAAAATCAGGTTGCTTACTTGTTGATTACAATCAATTTTCTAATACCCAAGTCGCTTGACTTTTTAGACTGAGTCTAACAGCTCACTATTGGACTTGCCCAGCCTCCTCCACATGAGGAGTTCTTAGAGCTTTTTGCCATAATCTCCACGCTTGGTAGGTGGGTTGGAGAACAGCAGAATACGATACTGTCCATTTTCTAGTTTACGGAGGTGCCGATCTGTCGCCATGTCTGAAGCCCACTAATCGGCTCGCCTTGTTCGAAACGTGTAAGGGGGTACTAAATTCTAATCTGCCGGACACTACACGGCAAGGGATGTGTGTAAATGTAGTATCTAAATCCTCAATCCTCAATAATCCTTTAGGTTGCAGATGTCCTGGTCGACGGCGGAAGGCCATAAAAAAAAAAATTTATTAAGAGTCGCGGTATGAAAAAGATAGAGAAGAGAACCCCTATATTAAAGTACCTAATTTTGTGTTCTTCCGATAGTGCACTGCACTACTACTTACTTTTTGTTCTACAAAACAAACTGCTGTAACTCACCCAACGTCGTAGGTCCTAAATCCTATTATGGAATACTAATTTCACAAGCCTAAGGCTCATTTCAACTAACGCTCATTAGACGTTTCAAATTTAGGCTATCGGTTATAGGTATTAAATAGTAACAATTAGACGACATGGGCATTAGCCGCCTTTTGAAATCAAGTCTAACGATTGTAGATCAGTAATCAGCTTAAGGGGTATTGGGTACAGTCTGTTTATACTTTGCGTTGCATTATTTGTGAATGCGTTATCGTAACATTTGATAATACGGGTACTTATTGTGATATGTTTTCTAGGTAATGATACTTATCTGGTTAGTTTTACGCTTATACGGCCTTATGAATCATGATCGTGCATTTCCTTTTATCAAAGTCCAATTCATTGGTAGAATTTTCTATTGAAACACGTCTTCTATACATAGATACACGCATTTGGATAAAAACGCGGATTTTAATTAAATCCATAGTAAGCTTGTACTAAAACAAAGTAAAACGGGCCATTGGTATCTAATAACGTAGTCTAGCGTGTGATTTACTTTTGGCAACTAATTGGTAGGTACCTCGTATCAAGACGTCGAGACAAGGTACTCGATTCTGTGGCTTTAATCCTCATCACTCCACAAGCTGAGCCCAGCTTCCAGCCAGAATAAGACGCACCGCTAAACGGCTTGCGCCGTGCTTAGGTGCAAAGTCAGGGGAAGCCGTTCATGGAGTTGTCCGTCAAGAACTGCTCTCCCATACTTACTGCTGTGGCTAAAACATTCTCTAAGTTATTTTTTATTAATTTACGCTGTTCGAACGGCGGAAAAATAATTTCTGGTGACTTGAGTGGGATGGGAGGATTCTACTTTTTAAACGTCTGTGATAATAATATAGCTCTAAAGCCCCTGTTATACAATATGCTAGTTTCAAGCACGAAAAAAGTATGCAATTTTTTTTTGCAAGTGCTTTTTAGTATAATGGGTGTAGTGTAGGTACACCTCAAAGCAAGCTTATTTTAAATTCCATAGTGAAAACTAGCATGTGTAACAGAGTCTTAAAGTTAACTTAGTAGACGCTTATAATAGCTAACGTTCTTACCTGTAAATTCATCGTCACTTTCGAGTAAATCAAGCACTCGATTGCCAGATCCATAATAGCCGATCTCCATATTTTTACTAATAAATATCAATTAAAACTGATCTCCGTTAATAGGTTAGTTATTTATCGCCTATTTGATATAGTAATCCAAAAATTACCACATGATCACTATTACTACCTTTACTTAACTATTTGTCACAGGACACTGTCAATGTTCTCGTCTATTTTATTGTATTGTAGAGTTGGCACGCGAGGACACAATTATAACTTTTGTTTGGAATGCAATTAATGAAATGTTAAGTTTGTGTTAGTAGTTAATTAACTGCATAACAATAACACATTGTTGTCATTTGTAGACTTTGTATGTAGTGGTGTGAAGTTTGTGTTAAGTCCTTGTCGTCTTTGGTTTCCGTCATCTGTCACATTGACAGACGAAAATAAAGGTGTGCACAGACGACCGTACCGAACCAAACTAAGTACGGTCGTACAAGCAACACCGTACAATCCTTCTGTAGATACATAGAGAAAAAAATGTATATACAGAAGTACCAGACATAACAGACTAAACACAAATCACAAATATTCCCTGTTCGCTCGCTCTACAATGATTATGAATCTTGCTATCCCGTTTTTTCATCCCTTGGAATAAGTTCACGGAAAATGACGTGCGCAATGTTTTGAACGTTCGACATATTGCTCGAGGGCCTATCGACCTGACGTTTTTTTTGAAACATCGGTGTAAATTTTATAATTTCCTAATAAAATTTAAATTAAACCATTTAAAAGATTGTAATTTTGTGTGTAATTTAGTGCACATTTATGTGAAAGCGCAAGGTATGGAAATACACCTGGATTATCCTTTCACCGGTAAGTAAACATTCGTGGTCGAGGCGATCCGAAATAAATTTTAGAAATTGTGACAAAAATATGCATCGAAATAGTGTGAATTTGCATTAATTGAAATGCTTTACCTTAAAACAACATGCCATTAGAGATAGATTTAAAATTATTGGCAAATTGAGCAATATTTCAGTGTCTAAATAGGTACGAAAATATTTTGATGCTAACAGGGTCGGACTTAGTATTTATTGTATAGTATTTTATTACTCAAATCTTGTGAATAGCGGTCCACAACTTTATACATACTATGTATCAGGGTTCCATACCAAAATTGTACCTAGATGACATTTTAAATGTTCAGACATTATTTGAAACAACGGATTAATCGCGTATTTACGTTTATTTACTTAAATATTTGTTTTTCTAGGTTTCCTAAAGACCAGACATGGTTATGTCTGGGTTGCAAATTGGAAGTGCTGCGTTGTAAACATTTTGAAGAACAAGATAATAATTAGATGCAAGTCCCTTCTGTCCTGCTGCACCAGCATAATATGAATTTTTACTGAAAATAAAGAATATGCTGCTTGTTTAATATATTAATGTATCTATCCTTTTCATTATTATTCTTTTTTGCATGACTATGTCCTCTAGAGGGCATCATATTAAATTTGTGAAGTCACATAGGCCAACCTGTGAACAATGAAGACGCTTTTAACTTGTTAAGTACCTACTTAGTTTAGAAGTTATGAGGCAACAAATAAACATTAATACCGGTCAAAATCATAACCCTCCTTTTTGCTAAAGCAAGCACTGCCGATTCACGGTATGTAGGATCGAGAGATCGAAAAGACGGTGGTAGGTATCAGGACATGGCTTTGATTCACTAGACGCCTTACCTTTTATTATAATGTCAATATTAAAATATATAAGGACAAGCTTAAACTAATATCCTGGATCATAATCAAGGGTACCCCGAACCTGTTACTCGAAAAAGCGCTGGGAATATAAATATAAAATCGATCGAATCGAGACGACAACGAACTATCTCTACTTAGTCTATGAAATAGGCGAGACATGCCAAACATGCACGGGACTACACGAATGTAGGCGAATACTGCCTCCACATTCTCGTGTTCCCGCGGAACTGTCCACATGTGGAGCGCGCTTAAGTTCGCGCTGTGCAATCATAAGTAGGTGTCGTGTGGACCGGCCTTAACACAACCTCTCGTTAGAGAGTAGTTTATTCTGTGGCAAGACCATTAAATATTATATCTTCTTTGCAACAGAACACCATAATATATTCTGTGGACGTGGTTTGTTTACAATAAAAAATTAGAATTTATGTCGATGTTCGATACAATGTGAATTTATTAACATTCTTGCACGTATGAGGTTCAAAGTTCCATTTTTTACGAATAATCGCAGTACAGTAGGCTCTAAATACACATCGCATTACGAAGTTACGAATATAACTCTTAAAAAATACCTTTATTGTGAAATTATAAATACTAAAAGAATGGATACACATTATAAGACTTTAAATTCGATACAAACGCAGCTGCTCACATGGGGTGACCCTTTCGATACTGAAGAACAAGATGTTATTGTTTGCGTAACAGGAAATCCGGGAGTACCCGACTTTTATATTGAATTTGCTTCTCAGCTCCACTTAAGTACAGGATTACCAGTTTGTGTTGTCGGTAAGTACCTACCTACATAATGCTCATTACCACACCTACAGGCAGATATTCGTATTCGACTACTTTACCTCTTTCAATAAATCGACAAAACTTTATCTAAATAAGTAGATACCTTACCTATTAAGCCCCGTTTACACCATATTCTAAAACACGTTTAAGAATGACACAACGTTTTATGTATAAAGTTTTTTGTTTAAGTATTACCTTAAATGTGTTTAAGAATTTGTTGCAAGCCGGCCCAAGTCGTGAATGCGAATGCCACTTAAAAGAATGATTGGCATTTTATAGGTATACTTATTTTAGTCTTTCTTGGCATACCTAAACTTAGGGTCGCGAAAGCAGCAAGTGCTTTTTATATTGCATTCCAAAATGTCCGTTTTTTGTGTCAACAAGATGCTAAGTAAAAATTCTAAATACCGAAACCGAATTCGTATTTCTTTGATATAGGTAAAACCCATCACTAACAAATATACCTTATGAGTAACAGAGATACCTACTTCATTTGAATAAAAACCTACAATGTTTTAGAATGGGGCACGCCACGCCAATGGCACGCTAGCCATCTTAGGGCGTATATACGTAGAAAGCTGGTTACCGGCGCCGATCTACCAGCGCTTATCGGAACCGGCCCACGCAGGTAGTCGGCGCAAGCAGTCTCTATACTTTGTGCCATACCAGCACCGATAACCGCCGAACGTCGCTGATTTGCAGGTCGGAGCCCTTAGGGCATATACACGTAGAAAGCAGGCTTCCAGCGTCGACCTACCAGCCATCAGCGCCAGTAAGCTGCCATTTCCTGCTAAATTTGCTAGGGAACACAACACGGTATTGGCATCAAAAATGGATATTGACATTTTAATTTGTTTACGCATTTTCTAGCAGAGAAATATTTTCGTCCGATGAGCAGACAGGCAGCCAGCGTCTGCTTCTACCAGAGGGCTTAGTGTGAGTTTCGCTTCGATTTTACTTTACCATCGCGTTTGCGTTTTCGTCGAAATTAGTATAAAGAAAAAAACTTCATTTACGTACCACTAGACGGCGCTATACATTTCTTCATACTAATTTTTTCGTAAACGCAAACGCGATAGTAAAGTAAAATCGAAGCGAAACTCACACTAAGCCCTTAGATTACTTTATGTAGAGGTTATCTGAGTGGACCAGTATCGTTAAGCGCTATTAACCAGCTTTCTTCGTGTATACACCCTAAAAAGGCGCAGAAGGTGAAGAGGGTACAAGTCGGATGTGAAGGATTGTCTTTAGCCGCGCCTACCACGTAACCATGTCTCTTATTATTCAATGACTTGGGAGCGCTAACTGTTTGTTATCCATGTCACGAAAGATGAGACCTGTCAGATGGCAGTAGAGGGGATTTCGTGCAGGTACACTCGCGCTCACAATCTAAATTGAAATACATCGGCATAAGTTAAAAATATTTAGTAAAATTCACAATTCTCTTCCGAGGTAATTAGCGACGTTTTAGTTGCGGCCGCTGTAAGTTTTTTTACCGCTTTGAAATTGTCGACGCCGCGCTATGCTTGTCTCGCCATAAAAGTGTGTCGCCACACAAGTTTTCTACATTGTCGGTTTAAAGTTTTATTTCGAGGCATAATTTATCGTGGTAATAAACAATGACAACAAAGGAGAACAAAACAACTATCAACTTTTGCACTCGTTAGTACTAGCGGACCACAACGGGGTATGCGCGTGATGCGGGGAACGTCAGACGGTCCTGGCGCGTGCGAGAGCGCCGTACCTCGCCTCGCACGACGCTTGCCTCACCCCTAAGCGGCTCGTCGGCTCCCCCCCGCCCCGCATGTAACCCATAAATCGTATACTGCGCAAGTCGAATCACGTAATCCGCCAGGTCACATCTACGTGGCACTAGTTGTAACAGCCTTTACACTATCCAACTTCAACATGTTAGCTCAGCGAATTGGAAAATGTAAAAGGCGCTTCTTAGAGCTTTGTTGGTCACTTGGTTCTGCTATGGATATCGTCATTTCTGATATCGAGTAAAGAAAGTCCTTCCATGGTACCTCCAGATGACATAATCTCAATCTACCGTTTAGGTACACTGGACCGTCTCCGGTATGAACCATCTCCCATTCCATACTGATGTAGCTCATACAACCATTCTGGTAGTAGGTAGGTTTGATGCACTGCCATTAGTTATCTGATCGGAGTGTGCTATTTCTGATGAGGCCCATAGCTTACTAGTGCCTTAGCATCATGGGTTCTATCCGGTAATGGCAGGCCTCCGTTCGGTAATTTATTAGTCACAGTTTTTATGAGCAAAAATATCAACAAACTTTAATTTTTCTTTCAGGTCACGCTGGTCATATAGAAGTTCCAGATGAGAAGTCGAATGTACTTAAAAATCAAGAAAAACTGTTCAATCTTGAAGGTCAACTGCAACATAAATTAGACCTTATAAATAACTGTATTTATAAGAAACGTAAATTGCATTTAATTGGTCATTCCATTGGAGCTTGGATGCTGGCAGAGCTTACACAGAAAAACGAGGACCTAATAGGGAGAATTGCATCTGTTCAGTTCTTATTTCCCACTGTTCAAAGAATGGCGGAGTCAAAGAATGGTAAATTCTTGAACGTAACTGTTAGGAAATTCCACAAAATTGTCATGTTGTTCTATTTAGTTATTGATTTGTTACCTCAATTGGTCAAATCTAGTCTTATATCTCTATATTTGAAGATCAACTCATTACCACCCCATTATAGTAAAAGAATACTGAAATATATAAAACCAACTGTTAACGAGAAAGTGCTTTTCTTAGCATATGATGAAATGGATACTGTTAAAACTCTCAATACTAGTGCCATTGATAAAATTAAGCATCTAACCAATGTTATTTATGGCAGTAAAGATGGTTGGGCCCCAGTCAGTTACATGGAAGACTTTAAAATATTCCAACCCTCACTTAAAATGAAAGAAGTAAATATACGCCATGCTTTTGTCTTGAAATCAGCGGAGCCAGTGGCAGAATTAGTCTCAGACTTTGTCAAATCTAAATATATTAATAGATACTCTTGTGATAAATGTTTAGATTTGCATGATCATTGTCACGAATAATTTAGAAAATAATAATCTTAGCAACGTACAGTATGGTTTCTGTGGGGGAAAATCCATGAAATAACAAACGAGATTGTAGAAGAGATTGATGAAAGTAACAAATGTCTTAGCATTACGTATGATACAATAAAAATTATAATTCTTGAAAAATATCTTACAAGTGAAATATAATTTACTCAAATAAAGTAGAATATGGGTCACAATGTACATACGTAAGGTATCGTGTGCATGAATCGTAGATATTATAGGCGAGTTACCGCTTGGTGGACTGTCTGCTTGTTCGTCACTGCGTGGCATAAAAAAAAGATGAATATTACTCCTCTTCTGATAATAATAATAATACTTAGATCTTAGATCAACCTTTTACCATGACATGACATCACACAAGATTATCCAAGTAACAAGACGATCTCTAGGAACAAAATTAAAGTATTAAAAGTAAGTAGGTAGGTACTTAAATAATGTAATCGAACATTGAATAAACAGTCAGCATCACCGAGGTAGCTAAGCAACCAGACTGAACTGCGCCCATAGCGAAACGGACTTTCTCTCGTTGTAATACGGTTTTAAATTTATCGTAGTTGTTCAGATATTTGTGTTATTTCGCTTCTTAGCTACTTTTGATGTCGATTCGACTGTACCACAAAAATGACATCATCATCATCATCCTGGCGTCATGTCCCGGTTACGCCCCCGCGCAGCACGCGAGGGCCCAGGGCCTGCCTTCCTGCAATTCCTGGCCCACCTCGCTCGGTCTTCGGCATCTCTCGTGGTGAGCTTATTGGCACGCATATCGTCCTTGACTACGTCAAGCCATTGCTTCTTGGGCCGGCCTCTCCTTCCCGTGCCCGGCGGGGGCGGCATAGCCAGACACTTGTTCCCCACATAACTTGCCGGTCTGCGCAAGACGTGGCCATACCATCGAAGGCGGCACTCTTGCAGCTTATCTGCGATGTCACGGACGCCAAGGCTACCCCGAATGTGGGCGTTTCGAACTCGATCCTTCCGTGAAACTCCACACATCCACCGCAGCATCTTCATTTCTGTGACGCGCAGCCCCTGCTTGTGTCGCTCTAATAGGGGCCAAGTCTCGCTACCGTAAAGAAGATCAGGTCTAACGATGGTCAATCTCGATATGTTTTTAGTGAATTATTTTGTTCTCTGAAACTCATTGTCAAGGCGAACCCAGCCCTCGATCGTGCGCGAGTTCACAACCGGGACATTCAAGACAAGATGTGTTCTCTGAATACCTCTATAAGTTACCTACTTACACGTATTAGATTATAAACCAGAAAATAAATTATATATCTGTTTCTTACTTGAATTTAGATATAATTAAAAATTTGTCAAGAGGATAGTACCTACAGACTGACGAGGATCACAAGGCAGCATGCAAACAAAAAGCCATTACTGCTATCCCTTACGTTCATAATGTATATTTATAATCCTTCTCGCACAGTATTTTAATTCATTATAACCTTTATCTATAGAAAACAAACATTCCTTTGTACGTAAGAATAAGATAAAATGCCGATTTTTTAAACTGTGATACCGGCGAAATCCGGGAACATTTAAGTCGTCATAAATGCATTTCGAAAATGATCGCAATCCATCACAAGATTCTTTAATATTATATGCTTGTTGTTCGTCTGAAATGGTACAAACATACCTACCAAGTTGAGAACGTAACAAGTTGCGCTAGCGTGACGAATTTGTAGTTACTGAATATGCCACAGACCACAACCAGGATCTACGAAAGATTTCAGTCATGAGAGTCCGTTGTGAAACTAGGTAGGTGTGCAGGTCAGTCAAATATGAGATTACAATAAATCTTCACACTACATTGTGGGGAGAAATTAAGATACTAGTCTAGTAGTCCAGGGTATGGTATGTCGGGTATAAAAAATTAAGTATTTTTAAGGTGGAGGATTACGACTAAAAAGTTGGTGATATATGTGCATTTTAATTTATTAAAAATTAATTACCTGTTTATATTACAAGTATAGATATAATAGTACATATTATAAACCTAACAAATGAAATAAATTTAATGAAATCAAAGTTTGTGTTTTAATAAGGATCACATTGCATGAGTATCTGTTGTACATTGAGATGGCACTACAGTGGAAAATCTTTCAATACAACCATCCTTACTTCCATGCCATTAATACGGCCCGTTCTTACCTACCTATAGAATGGTAATTCCTAGTCATCAATAGTCACTCACATGACTATGACCCTCTTTTTTAATAACGTTCTTACGCGACACATTCGGCAGCTATTTATTTAGGAAATTTATCTAACAAATCGTAGATATAGCGACCACCTATGAAGCTATAAACCTGTCAAATTATAATATAGGTAATAGGAATAAGAGTACATACATGGGTATTTAGTCTGACGTGGAAACAAAACTATTTAATAACAAATCAACACTGCTGAAATTGTTAAAACTCATTAACTAAAGTAGTGCTCTGTATAGTAATTAGCAACGCAACTGACATCGGATAATGATGATGATATAAGTACCTAACAAAGTCTTTATTGCCTAATGAATGGATCTTAAAAACGTGGTTCTAACATGAGGGCGCCACTTGCCATATGTAGTATTGCACGAACAAAGATTTTGACATATAAAACCGATAATAATAATTATTATAAAATAATTTATCGGTTGGAAGATTGAGGCGAGGTCAGCGCACCGAGATCCAGGAATGATAGGGTCAACATCGACCACTAGTTAATTTTCAACGAGGCTACATGACATCTCTGGTCTATGCAGACAAACCACAAATGATTTCCGCCGTGATGAACAACATTAGGAATTTATGTAAGGAGTCGTCTAAAATTAATACTACCTACAGCCGCGGTATTTATTTAGCGTTTTAGACAAATAATTTTAACACGTGCAAGAATAAAACACTTGTGGCACCTACGCTTGCCTGTCCCTACTTATTATTCGCGTTCTGTAAAAAAAATGTTATGTATTTCTGTAAGGCTTGTGAAACAACAGCGCCTCTAGCGCTGGGTCGGTTATCCTCCAACACTGAGTCGGAAAATCGAGTCAACTCGTCTCTGCCGCTCGATATTTTTCCGGCATGTCGAGGCTACCGTGGTCCATTACATCTTTATTACGCCACCCGCCTGTTAATGACTCACAAACAACACTACAGCCGGCAAACCTTGACGCGTGATCATCCACGGAGTATCCTCAGGAAGACGTTGACCGATGTGTTGACGTTCACCTGAGGATGCTCCGTGGAAGAGTGAATCACGAGTCGATGTTTAACCGGATGTAGTGTCGTGTTAAGTGTAGTAAGGCATTGATAGGCGAAAAGGTCCCGCGAAATAACGTCTTATACTATGAAGGACCACGGCTCCACGCTGCCACATTTCAAAATAGTTCGAAGACAAGCTGTTCTCCTTTTTGTTTCGAGAAATTCATTGCGTTTTATTATCAGTTTCGTCAGTCAACGAAATTATTATACGCGTTTTAAATTTAAATTATTATAAAAATCTAATTCTCGACATTGACTCCAACTCGAACGCTTATTTTCTCAATGCGTTAGCAGACAGTATGCACCTGTTTCGTTTTCGATCGATTCTTATTACAGCCTATCTACAATCGGCCGTGATGGACGAATACAGAATGGTCATGATTATAAAATAAGATCATGGCCTTTGATGTTTGCCCGAAAAACCGACACAACGGCGGTACGGTCCATTGTCATTTGTCATAGAGATAGAATAATTCGCCCTCCAAAACGTGATCACATATAATCGCCCATCATAGCCGATTGTGATTGTGTAGAGGCGCTATAACATGGTGTCACAAATATCACTTTACACCAGCTTGTCCGTTTATTTTGAAAAATTAGTCGACTTAATGAACTAATAAAGTAATGTGTTTTTAATATTTACAAGTACTACAAATAATATAATAATAATATAGCTCATGTAATTTATAAACTAAAGTAATAGATATGAGTACAATACCATAAACAATTTTATAATTGTAAATCATTGGCAAAATTAAATGTGAAAAAATATTAGAATAAACATTATTATTAGATGGTTAAGTAATGTACTTGCCACTATGATGCTTTAATAGCAGCCCCTTTTTGGCCTAATGTACAAATAGTTACTGGATAAAACCTCATTAAATTCGTATTTTAAGGGCGCTTATACACGTCTGATTTCACTTCCGCCAGTCAGTTCCGACTATCGGATTGTATTCACTCGATACACGACCGATTTTTTGGTCCGACTCTTTCTGAACTCACTATTATAACGAAGGAGCGTATAAGGTTAATTATAAGCCGAAGCTCTATCGGCTATCTGGGATACCTCGCGGTCGAAATTTCAATCTCTACCTCAATGTAAAACAAATGGATGCAAGAAGCCAAACACGCACATGCCGATACCTCACAGCGATTATGTGGGCCTCACAGTCATTACCCTAACTAAAGAAAGCAAATATGGATGACAAACACCTTATCTAAGCTGCTCTAAATTGTCGAAAAAAAAACTCGCTGCTTTCAACTCGGTCGTCCGATAATCGTGTCTGACATATTTTGAGTGTCCAAACGATACGGTATGACCGCCCACCCGACTATCCGACGGTAAAATCTGACGTATATGAGCGCCCTAACAGTAACTAATACCCGTCATTTACAAGGTGTAGGTAGGTAAACCTATTCGCAAACAACAACAATAACTATCTACACTATGCTGCAAATGATGGTGGAAGACTAACAATCATGGTAAGTATGGAGCTACAAAGAAACTTATTGGAGTAGGTATAATAATTGTATAACATTTGGTTTACAATAAGCAGTTCTAATGAACTATAAAATCTTTTAGTATAAGATAAAACTGCACTTCGCTGTAGAACCACTAGCTTTCTAAATAATTCAATTTGTTTCATGTATCGTTTTGGATATTACTCCTTATAAGTAAGAAATGGAGCTTACCAATAAAACCATATAAGTACTTCATTAAATGCATCAATCAACGTCAAGAAAGTTAGCGTATCTGTTTCACCCACTGCACGCACACACAAAATCGTTCAATCACGTCTAGCAGCAGTGAAGTTTTATCATATATTAATTAGATAGGTATCTTACCTATTAAAATACATAACAGTTAAACAAATATTTTGTCCTCCCATCCGCCACTTATAAACCACTGATTCAAACAATTCATATGAATGTCCTTTAATGTTATTTTATCAATCTAATTCAGTCTTTTTCCAATGTTTAAGTAGGTAGATTCTGATAACAGATAATGTGCGCAGAAGCTCAGCGACTGGTAGTTAATGCGGAATCTTTAACATTATCTACAAAACCACTCCGAAAAGTTGTAAATAACCATGACGTCGAACAAAATATGGGAACACAACACTGGAAGTATTTTGAAGTTAGTATTTCTTAGACCCCAGTTACTATTTTGAGCACTTAGCTTACTCCCGGGAACGGCTCGATATGAAGGTGACAATTCCGAGCCTACAAACATGTTATACTAAGGTTCTCTGCGGCCGGATAACAAAAACTTAATTAATGAGGGAAGTCGATATAGCCCGATAGCACATATTTTCGTAAACGTTCATCTTCATAGTCACAATTATCTAAACCAACGATCACACTTACTAATTCGGATACTGGGCCAGCAATGGATGTGGAATTTTAAGGTATGTATTGTTTGTTATTCAGTAGAAAAGGGGGACTTTTTGTAGTTAACTGTAAAATAAATCCTATTTAAATTACAAAATATTCAGTAGACGTGTAATGTGACGTATTAGCGTTAATTGATTATAAAAGCCAAAAAAATCGATTTACTAATATTTTATTAAGTTTAATCTCATTTACGTAATAATTTAAAATTTTAATTCGTAATAATATTGCGTTTCTTAAATAAAATTTTTACCTTTGACAATGTTTAGGTATGACAACATAACACTAGATACATTCCAAATATAGTTATAATAAATCAGTGCGAAAACGCACCCAGTGCGCGGACGCGAATCATCAAAATCAGATCACTAATAAACATGGGTACGTTCAGAGATGGCAGGAAAATGTTCGACTTTTAACCTAACTGGTAAATTAAATATCAACCTTACTCCATTCTATCAGAGCTAAAATTTTGTGAGGGCCTGACAGCAGTGGGTCCGAAAACATCATTTTTGTCAGGTCTGCCTGCTGGAATAGAATATGTTAAATAATGACATAATTACCACTTAGGTAAATGCTGAAGTGAATTTTCGCCCTATCTGAATGGACCTTTACGAGATTTATACTATGCTATACACCCATTTCTAATCAAATTACCAACTACAATACGCCACATTACAAGTCAACTTGTACTAAGAATGATTTTTAAGGGTTAACGTTTTTCATACAAATTATATATAACCTTATTTATCCATATATTCAAGGGTTTGAAGTTTTTAATGTATGTTAGTGCAATTAATCATCAGCAAATGTATCCAAATGAGCGGTAAATGGAGTTCTACATGTTAATATAAAACAAAGCAATGAAAAAGAAAAAAATGAAATACAAAACAACGCTATCTAGCGGCGATTTGTGGTTTTCTTTAATTTACTGCTTTATTATAAATCATTTACCTATAGAAAGCTATTTGCCGCTTCTTTGAATACATGTACTAAGAGTATAAACCATAATTCAGTAGCTAAACACTCAAACGAATGAAAGAATGGAAAAATAAAATTACTATGAAATTGAACCCTCTAAAACCGCGGAAGTACTGACACATAACAAAATGTGAATATATGAATACTGAAATGCTTACAATTTAGAAAAATGAAGAATTTACCAGTTGGTCCGAAATGTAGGTACTTATTTATCTAAAAGTTGTGAGTTGATATATTAATGATAATAACTTTTAACTTGGTACTGGCGTAAAAAATATTTATGAATCATGAAATATAGGTAATACAATGGCTTATGGTAACAAATTTAAATGATGTTTAATCTTATCTAGAACTCTAAAAGTACCTGTATGTCTGTGCATAATAATGATGTTCCTATAATGGGGAAGAATTGTAACAGTTTGGAACAGAAGTTATTTATGATTATTGCATGTAGTAGACAAAATATCTGGTCAGTCAATCCATAAAAGTACATTCTTTTGAAAATATTATAGAAAAAGTAGTTCTAATTGAAAATAAATAAATACCACGTAAAAATGGTCGAATCATTAATAAACCTATATATGCCCATAAAACAAACCTAATGCAGATAAAACAAGCTCTCCGCGATTGGTATAACGCACAGATGAACAATTTTATTGTATGGAAATACTATTAACATGATCTAATATGCATTGTGCGTAAGTTGTAAATTAAAAATTGATCACGAAATTAACTAGCATAGGCATATAACATATACATATTAATACATCTATACATATAGTGATATACTGCTGTATAGACTAAGATAGCGCACATACATTGAATGAAACCATTTCATAAACAGTATCATCCTAAGTTGATAGATATCAGCGTTATCTTCTAGTCAATATATTGTAAAAGAGAACATTTCATAATATAATCATGTCTGTGTATGGTAAAATGTTTATTTGTATTCGTATTTACGCACAACCTCGCGAATTAAGAGATAAGTTTTAAAATTCTTACTGAAAACATTTATATTTATCATAACATACAAATTCTTCTTTATAATTACTGAATATGATACAATTACAATTTTGAAAATCTTACAACTAAAGGGATACAAAAATTCGCACTAATAATACTCATACATCAAAATGGGACAACACACGTACCGTACACGACACGAAGTTCGCCACCCGGCGGCGGCGCGCGACCGGGGTTCAACAGGTGGTTTCTAACAACGGATCGACAGCTTTTTTCACATTGTCATTCTCTGTAGACACACTGAGCATCTTTTGCGACGCAGATTTATATAAACGCCTAGGGCGAGTCTCGTCATCGGAGAGCGCGCGTACGGGTTTGTGCGGCACGAGCCGCGCCGGCGACGGGCGCGGGGCCGCGTGCGGCGTGTGCGGCGTGTGCGGCGTGTGCGGCGTGTGCGGCGTGTGCGGCGCGTGCGGCGTGGGGCGCGGCGACCGCGGCGGCTCGCACGTGCAGCGCGCGCGGCCCGCGCCGCCGCCGCGGCGCCCCGCCCCTCCCGCCGCGCCCGCCGCACCCGGCCGCCAGCACTCGCAGCTTTCGTTCCCGCACGACTCACACAGCACGGCCGCTCGCCGCTCGAGCTTCCCGCGCCGGGCGGTGCCGTCCCTCCTCCTCTCGCCGTCGTCGTCGGCGGGGCGCGCGGCGTCGTCCCGGGGCGCGCCGCGGTCGCGCGGTCGCTCCTCGCCGCCCGCGGCCGGCTCGCCGCCGCAGAGGGAGAGATTCTTCACCCACGGATTGGCCGGCGAGGCGCAGGCGCCGCGCAGGTCGAGGTCGCTCATCTTGCGCCAGGGGTCGGCGGCGGGGGTGGGGGCGGGGGCGGCGGGCGGGGCGGCGGCGAGGCGCTCTCGGGAGGCGGCGGGCGAGCAGCGCGCGGAGTGCGCCTGGCGCGGCTTGGGCGCGGCGAGGCGGCGCGCGGGCGAGGGCGCGGGCGAGGGCCGCGGCCGCTCGGACTGCGAGCGCGGGCGCTGCGCGGGCGCGGCGCTGGCGGGCGTCACGTCACTGAGCGAGCGCAGGTGCACGCGCCGGCGCACGCCCACCGGCGACTCGGCCGCCGTCACGTTTATGCTTATGTTGTGGGCGACGGCGGCGGGGCTCTTCTGGTCGCGCGGTGGCGGCTCGTTATTGTCCACGGTTTTACTTTTATCGTTCTCTCTATGCATGTGGGGGCTCGCGGAGCCGTTTATGTTCGCGGAGTTTTTGGTGGGGCCGGCCCGGCTGGGCCCGGCCCCCGCTAGCTAGAGTAGTCTCTCTGTCGCTGAACTTGAAGTACCGGAGCTCAAAGTGGATGCAGGATTTTGGTCATCACCTAGAACAGAATTGTTTTTACATTTAGAATAAAATTCTTGTTTTCCTTTAAGAATAAAACTAAAAACCATCAATTTTATGTGATCGCTGACCTTGAATTGTCTGGCCTGTGGCCGGCAGTCTTTGTCAGTTGAGCAATTCCACAGACACAAACCTCTTCAGTCTCTCGAGGTATTGATTGAACAGTTCAACGTCATTGTGACCTGCACCCTGTAAGTTAAATTTAAAATATAAATTGACACCAAAAGCCTTACTAAAAGATTAAATACACATATCTATGATAAACTTCATTATTTACCTCAACCCAGAGTGGTTCAACAGCTCGTGGACAGCGTTCATATATAGCCAATCCATGAGAGAAATCAATTACCTCATCTTCAGTCCCATGTATAACAAGTACTGGAGAGGTGACTTTGGGTATTTTGTCGATACTGAAATAATAAAACATAAAAGATTATAGTGTTTGTAAAGATTGTCTGCCTCTACCACTAAGATATTTTATAGCATAATTAATATTCAGATCCTAATCTTTGTATGTGCTTGATTTCATTCCTAAACTTGTATTTTGCTGTGTTAATAAACTTTATTCAGGGTTTTTATACCTCATAGCTATCCTAAGGTTAAAATAGGTATCGTCGTCATCCCATAACAGTCCATAAACCATAATAGTCTATGTTATACTGCAGAGAGTCACTTTAAGATTTAACTTGTAAAATCAATAAATATGTATGAATGTTAATACATTTAAATGTTGGGGAAGTTATCTCCAACCCACTGACCCAGTTTCAAAAATTATTTCACTAACAGGAAACTACACTGCTCCTGAGTATCATAGGGTATACAAGTACCAAAAATAATTAAAATATTTCTTAAAACCAAAGCCAAAAGTAAATACTGTTTGAGTTAAAAAATAAATTATACAAATTTTGGATAGGGCAAAGTGAAAGACAATTATTTTCAATGGTAAATCTACTCCTACAATGATAAGTAGGTTATGGTAAGTGCATACAATTGAAAAGAAATACAAGTTTGTATGTGTTGTCTAACATTCTCAGAATAATCTAAAACTGTTATCTGAAAAATACTTTGTAATCTAATTAATCATACTGTTATCAAAATTAATTTAAAAAGGTTAAATATGTTCTACATTGCAAGCACACACAACTACTACTTTTAAGGTCCAGTTTATAACAGTGGTGGTATTAACAAAATTTGAATTAAAATAAAACAAAGCTTTTTACGTTTTTAATATCAGCGAAACTAACTTTAATGGGAGGATAATTTTATACTACTTATGTTTGAATATGATTTTGGCCATGTGAACCTATAAAAAACTGTTATAAGACCCAGTAATTATGTAAGGCTTGTTTAGCAGTGAAAGCAAGTCCTTTCAAGTGGAACAAAGAGGTACAAATGCAAGAAATAACTTGTTTATGATTACATAACAATACAGACAGTTTTTACATAAATATGTATATGCTGAAACATAATGTAATGGAAATCCTACAATTTTCTTACATAGGTACCTAGTATTGTGAATTCTAAGTTAATTATCTTTCTACACTAGATATCATAACAAATGGCCGGAACAGTCTAGATACACTTTAAAAAAAAACTAGTACATATCTGACTACCAAGTAATTTCTTATTTTAGTAATCACGAGTAGCTACAAAACATTAAAATTAAGTTGGTAATCCATGATATGATCAATGTGTCTAACCAGACCATTGACAGACCCTTTAAGAATGACAGAGAACTTGAGTCACAACACTTGAGTCAGTTAACTTTGTTTGCCCATTTGTTTAGTTTGATTAGTAAATATTGTTTAGTCATTTGTTTTATCTTGCATGTTTAATTATGTTTAACCTCATTCAGGATATAACTGTATCTCCAATGCATGATTCAGTTGAGAATGACTCATGACATGAACATCCTGTTTCAGATGAATTTGCCTAAAAATAATGATAAGACCACACACAACTAAACAAAAAGGAGTTCGTTACTGGTAAGTTTCCTGAATTTGAGCAAAGGAAGCAGTAGATGGTTGTTTACCTGGGGAAGGCATCAAAGAACCAGGTCCGCTTGGTGTTGGGAAAGGCGACGCGCATGCCCGACATGAGCGGCGAGTGCAGCACCACGGCGCCTACCTCGTAGCGCGCCGCCAGGTCCACAGTGGGCACCGTGCCTATACTCTGCCCATAGAGGATGATATTTTCTGGACTGATGCCGTACCGCGTCCGCAGTGCCTGCCAAGCCGCGTCGATGTCTGCGTACAGATTCTTCTCGGATGGCTTGCCTCCACTTACACCATACCCAGAATAGTCATAGCTGAATATATTACAGTTTATTCTAGTACCTAAACCTAAATAAAAACTACTCATCTGTCCCAGATCAACGGCATTTCCGTGCGAGAACAATATTGTGAAGCGGGCGTTTGCACTGCAACGAACAAAGAGGCAAGCGATACGGTTGCCTCTGGATGTGCGGGAGTAAAAGCCTTCGATGTTCTCTTTCTCCCGCTCTGAATACTGCCATTCCGCCCGCTCAGTCAGCGTCAGAGCAAATTTCGATCCAGTTTCGTCGGGTGTGAATGCATACGTGGGTTCTGGAGGTAGGAAGGCGAGCTTAGCAGCGATTTTCCCCGGGCATGGCGGACAACAAAACAGGCAACAGAGTTCACTGAAACTTAACCCGTTCATGATGAAAATGTGATATTATTCATAAGAACTAATTACTGATCACTATCCATCAGAAAACCACAACTCACAAATTATTGGTCATGGCAAAAATAAAAGAATTTCACTAAAATTGACAGTTCGTCAACATTTCAGCCATGACGGACAACGACACGAATGAGTATGGCGAATGAAGTGAATGATTTCTTTCAGTTTTGGTTTCATTCCATTCAATCTCATATGTTGCCAAACCAAAAAATTTATTTCAACCAAATCGATTTTCATCAATGAAAATCGATATCACAATGGTAGGGTTTCGAACAGCCTATATTAGATGGCGTTAATACGACACGTGCCGACGTGCGCACCCCGTCCCTGTCGCACCCGATGAAACCTGGAAAACCAGTCCGGCCGGCCAGCTGGTACTCATGAGAGTTCACCCCTTCCCTCCCAACTGCTTCCGGAGGGTGCCCGTATCCTTTGCGTTGGGCGCAAAAAAAAAAGACACGTGCTGAGGATCGATGGGTTAGGCGATTGGCACATTGCAACGCAGCACCGTACGGTGGTGCGTGACGTGCGTGACATAAAGTTCTTTGACTCGTGCAGTCTTATTACAAAAGATTCTAAAACTTTTGGTTTAAGCCCGAACTAGTAAGTCTACGCCTAAATATTGAAGCTTGACCTTATTACAAAACTCGCTAAACCTCAAGTTAAACAAAATTGTGGTACTAAGAGCACTGGACTGTATAGAGGCGTATAATTGGATTTAAGCAACTCGTTCCAGCACTTTAGCGATTAAACAGAGTTTGTAAATAGGTCTATAGTTCTCAACCGCATCTTTCAACCCCTTTTTATGGCCAGCATAGCGCCTTCTTGAAGTGAACGCTTAAACAGCAACTCAACGGGTAATGCTAACTCGGCCGCACAACGTAAAAAACTGGTAAAAAAAAACATCTTGGCGTTAATGTCCCGGTTATGCTCTCGAGGACGAGGGCCCGGGGTCCGCCTTCACCATGACCCAGGATTTGGATTACAGTGGAGTGACTACCATCTGACCTCCTTGACCCTGCTACCAGGGGAACCTGACCAGATAGGATCATGGTTACAAATTCATTTACCTGAATTTGCAGGTTTCATCAAGATTTTTTCCCTCACCATAAGAGCATCGGTTAGTATTCAACTAAAACTACATAACTCAATCAATGGTACATGGCCGCAGCGGGATTCAAACCCGGTACCTCTCGCTTACGAGTTGAATACTGAACCGATACTCAACTCAGACGCTACGGCGGCGCTCGGAGCCTGGTGATTTGCACAAAACAAGGCTGTTTAATCATACTTAACGATTATAGAAGCTTTTTCGCAGACTGGATCAGGCTGTCTTTAGTACTAGCAACAGCTGTAGCCTCAGGGTCCAGGAACGTCGACCGAAAATAATTGATAAATCGCGCGATCGATTCTATTGTGAACGTAAGTTTGCCTGTTATTGGATATATATTTAAGTGTTTTGGATGTTTCATGTAATAATTTAGATGTAACAAAAAGTGTAAATCTGTTGGCAAATTCAATAAATAAATAAAATAAAATAAATAAATAGTTCGCATACAGGGTGTTACGTAATACATGTATAAAGCCGAAAGGGTGTTAAAGTATAGCTTGCAAAGAGTACACTAGCGACTTCAAATTATCCGGACATTGAATTTGAATTTTCATTAAAAAATCTTCGTTTTTAAAGAAAAAGAATCATATCGACTACGTTGAAGCGCAGCTCTATTTCAAGTGAACAACTAAATCGAATGAACGAACACGACACGAAAGTAGGTAAATTTCGTCAATGGAAGCCGCGCCGTAGATCAAAGGCACCGCCACAGGCCGGCTCGCCTCGGCCCGTGGCGGGGCGGGGCGTTTGTCGGCGGTTGATTAACCTATTACAACTGATTTCTAGAGATGCGGTCTTTCGTTTTTAAAATGTCATTATCGACATTGAAAAAGAAAAAGTTCGATAGTCATTTTCTTGCTAACTATTCCACGCAAGAAAAAAATGATTGTACCTATCGTTTTAATACGTGTAGCACTCCACCCAGTTCACGGCTTTATACATATATTATGAAACACCCTGTATACCAGCTCCAGTATTAGAGGTAGAGTTTTGTTAGGACATACTTGACGGATAATTGTTACTAATGCATTTGCTCTTGATATACGCCCAAAATGCTTTAGAATTGTCCGTGATGGAGTTCTCTATCCTCGTCATGTACATATCGTAACATTTCTTTTCTAAGGCTTTGGTCCTGTCGCGAAGTAAACATAACGAATTATGGTCAGAAAGGTTACAATAATTATGAAATTTAGTTTAAAATTTAGATTTTTCCTTTATAACCTTTATAAGGGCCGAACTAAACCAAGGACCTTAAGTGTGAGTGCGTGTTACTTTTTTAGGTAAATAGATGTCATGTATTTTATATACAATAGAGTAGAATTCCCGAACCGCGTCCTCCACATCGCCACGTAGTAGAATTTGCTCCCACTGAATATTGGTCAGTGCTACACGAATTTTGTCGTCATCACCTCTGCCGCATTGAATGCGATTCGCTTCGGTACATCTAACAGATGCAGCTGTACTGAATCGACGTGGATTGAAAGTGATTTCTAGTAGGGATCCTCGGTTACTAGAGGGTTAGAACAGTAATAGAGATTTGCACACAGTGTAACTGTTAATGAATAAATTTATTAATATTATTGTACGCCTCTATCCAGTCTAGTTTATCCTCTCAACAACATGGATTTTTGGGAAATCGGTCTAGTGTATCCAATCTATTATTATTTATCAATTATGTCAGTGCCAATATGGACAATGGCCATCAAACAGATGCTGTCTACACAGATTACAGCAAAGCCTTTGACCGTGTTGCCCACGATATCCTCCTGGGGAAGCTTCTTCGTTTGGGTGTTCGTGGCGATATTTTCCGGTGGTTTTTATCTTATGTAAGGAATAGGACACAGGCAGTTATTCTTAACGGGTATACATCTTCTTGGAAAACGGTACCATCAGGTGTACCTCAAGGATCCTTGCTGGGTCCACTGCTTTTTGTAGTATTCATTAACGACGTAGGTGACTGCTTCCCGAATTCCGAATATATTTTATTTGCAGACGACATGAAAATATTCAGAACTGTTTACAGCGGTTGAGACGCATCCTTACTGCAAGAGGATCTATTGAGACTTGATCGATACTGTCACTCCAACAAGCTGTACCTCAATATAACAAAATGCCTTGTGCTTAGTTTTTCAAGAAATAAACATCTGCATGTTCATGACTATCGCATATCAAATGTATCTTTATCGCGGTCTGACTACACGCGTGACCTAGATGTTGTACTTGACAGCCAGTTGACATATGAGCGGCACATTGATCAGGTGGTTGCCAGTGCCTCTCGCGCTCTTGGCTTCGTTATTCGTTATGGTAAAGCTCTAAAGCGGATGAAGACCCTAAGTCTTATATTGTGCCTACGTTAGGAGCCATCTGGAATATGCTAGTCAAATCTGGAATCCAAATTATAATATCTACTCTGAGCGAACCGAGAAACTTCAAAGAAAGTTCACTAGATTCCTTACTTTCAAATTTAAAATCCCTAAAGTCGATTATGATAAACGTTGTTATCGGTTGCATCTTTTGCCACTCTCCGTCCGTAGACATATCACCGATGTCTCGTTCCTGATGAAGATTGCTCAATCCAGGGTTGACTGTCCACAGCTTCTGACTGGCATATTCATTAATATGCCATACCATCATATGCGGTGCAAAAAATTGCTCTTGCATCTGATGATGATGTTTGTCGGACAAACGTATAGATGGTGACTCTCGCTGGGCTCGGTTTTTGTCTTAGCAGCACGCAGTTCCTTTTGGGTAGTCCACACTTCGTGTAAACATGGGCTGTCTTATCTATGTTTGCTATGTCATAATATGAGGAGGAAGATTCGGACATGTGGTAAAAACAAATATCGACATCGATTAGGTACCTTGAAGGTGCAGCACTAAGCGGGGAGTTGTGCGGCTGTGCGGGGCGTCCCCCTTCAGGGCGTACCTCATACCGCGATTGCCACGTCGACTTGTCTTCAGCAATACAAGACAGAGCGCTTGAAATTTTTCTCTTTTCAACCATAGATAAGTCCCGAGGTTGTCAGCGGAACTACTTTACATAGATACTAAATGTTGAAACAGCTTAGAGAATAGCAACTTTTTAATTATTGCTTTATTTGACATTACAACCGCGCAATATTCGTTCTGATCTTCTGCATATAACATTTTTTCTCTATGGTTTTGATGTAGTCAAATTCTTCGTTATGGTCATAGAGAAAAAATTTTATGTTATGGTATGATTCTTCGTACAAAATTTCGAAGAACGATTTAAGAAATGATTTTTTTTTGTGACAAGCCGGGAAGCCTCTAAATTTTGTTCATGGTACGAGTATTTAGGTTCTGCTATAAGAGCTCATGGTTAGCCCACTGATGATTCTATTCCTTGCCGTTTGCCGGTTTCGACTACTATGACGAACCTAAAATATACAATGAAAAAAAATGTTCTTCATCTTCACGACAAATTAATTATAAATCTATGCTGTTGTTTCGTCTTTAGTCCCATGGATATTAACGAAACTACAAACATTAGCTAAGTATATAGCTAGGCTAGAATCAATAGCGCCACTCTTCATAGATACTAAATATTGAAACAGATTATCTACAATCTGTTGTTGATGTCGTCGTTCGGTGTGCTCGCAAATGGCTTGCAAGCTTAGTATTTACTAAATCTATGTTCGGAATCGCAAGCCACAAATCAGAAAAAAAAATCCCTGAAAAAGCCCTGAAGGTAGCTTTGGAAGGAAGAATTTTATGTATGTATTTAGTTATAGTATAATTATAGTCATTGTGCACGTCTTATCTGCGTTTAATTATCACATCACTTTTGTAGGCCTACTGGAAGAGATTTCTTTTAGAGATAAGTAGTGCCTGTTGTGTCGTAACTAATCTGTACTTTCTGTATTTGTTATCTTGTGTACAATAAACTGTTAAATAAATAAATAAATAAGGTTTGGGCAAAGGACATAAATGTATGTACAAACTATGAAATGAACCTATCTCCTCCAATCAACGCTAAGGCAACTACACTTTTCTTTAGCTATCAGAAAACTCCCATTTTGATACCTAGTAAAGATCGCAGGTACAGTCAGCTGCAGAGAGAAGGGACCCCCCTAGCATACATTAAATGTATGTGACTGTGCCAGCTGGAGCGGAAGGCTTAAAACCAACCTTTGTGGAAATCTCTGGGGAGGCCTATGTCTAGCGGGGAGTGTCTTCGGGCTGATATGATGACGATACATACTTTAAAACCATGTTAAAGATAGAGAATACTATTACGCGAACAAATACTTTATGTTACCTAACCTACTGTTTATTTATATAGGGTTTCGGAGCGTAAGATAGTAGTCTCGTCTAGTTAGTCTGTGGTAGATAGACATGGGGCTTACGGGGCGGGTCACTGACTATTTATACTCGTACCTATATATGTATACTTACCTAAACGTGAAAGACGAGAGTTTAAAATTATATTTGTTTCGTTTCATTGCTCCCTTGGATTTGATAAACCATTTTTAACCGCCGACGCAAAAAGAGGGGGTTAGAAGTTTGGCGTGTATATCTAGTATGTCTGTCCGTGGCATAGTAGATTCCAAACAGATGGACCGATTTCGACGCGGTTTTCTTGGTTTGAAAACCAGTTTAATCGAGATAGTTGCTACTGAACGACTGAGTTATGGAAATATTTTAGGATACTTTTGTGGAGGCCCGACATAAATCGGTTAGGTGATAGAGAAAATAAAACATAAAATATTGTTAAAACAGCAATATATTAGGTTTTGCAGTAATACAGGAAAATATAAAAGAGATCTTTGTTATAATTTTATATTTACATTATTGTTCATACAACAATATTTATAGGTACAGTTATTATTTTAGGAATATGTAGGATTTAGTCATACATTCATAATACACAATAAGGGCAAAGAAGTTTAAAATTTAATTAAATTAGGTACCATACAATTACAGAGTAAGTATTTTATGTGCAGGCTGAACAGTCCCGGTATACTAATAATATTACCAGATTGACACACGAATGTGCGAATGCGAATCAAGCTAGTGCGATAGTCGTTTTTTATTACTAGATACGATTGTTTTTCATTTTCTTTTCTGATATTTACTTAGGTAAGTACACCCAAACAATGAAAGGAATGAACCTACTCTTTTAGTTAATACAGTGATCAATCATTAAAATGATTAATTTAGTCTTTATTTCTTAAACCGCGTGGGTATTCAACACAGCCGGCTGAGGCCCAGGCAATGTATGTAGTAAACATAAATTTAATACTTTACCAGGAACAGTTTAGGTAGAATACCTGAATAGGTACCTATTCTAGAATACAGGATTATACACAATGCTGGTAGCATTTAGATGACATACCTATATGTTACATAGAAAGAAGCGTAGGATCGCAGTAGGTACTGTCGCACAAGCGTAATGTCCAATTTAAGTGAGCAATATAAGCCTTCATTCCAAGTACGGTGAGCCGCAAAGTTATTTACACATGCGTGTGTCGATCTCGTGCCACACACAGTTTATTAAACTATATTTTGTCTTTCTTATAGGGTGGTACCGTCTACCAAAGATCATAATAACTACCCGTAATCAAAATTCTTAGCATATCTTTATTATTGAGGATTCCTTTTCAGTACTATCTTTGTTCTTGTTCACAACATAGATACATTTTTCAATTTAACTCTTAGATGAAATCAAATTTCATCTAAGGTTTAACTAACCTTCGTTCATCCATTCCCCGCGTGTCGTACCAAGTCTGCATAAAATTTGGTACATATTCAATGTAGGTACTATTCCCAGGGAAACTATAATTGAATTTCGTAGTATAACATATTATACCTCTATGTGTTATTCTGGGATGTAAAATTTAATCAAAATTCGTTCAGTAGTTTTTGCGTGATTGAGTTAGACATCTAAACTGTCGCATCAGTATACAGTATAAAATAAAGCACAGACATACCTATAACAAGAACTTAATGTTATGTCTGTGAAAATAAAGTCGTTTTTCGAGTCTCCTAACTCCTAATCCATGCAACGGCTTTTTTGGTGCAGTTTTCATCATAAGTTTTGGAATATCCCCCGGTGGTCTACCTATGTTTAATACATGCAAGCCGGGGCGAGTCGCTAGTTTATTTAAGTAATAGGATTTGTAAATAATTACGCATAAGATTTTTTTAGAAAACTAGAGACAACGAGCTACTGTCCATATGCCTACATGGAGAGTGGTAATTTATACACTTAAAAAATGCTGTCACTCATTATGAGCCCTGACAAAATGGTGAGCGTCAGAATGTCGGGTCAGTCTAAACTAAAATTATAAAACGGCTAAAATTGCTCCACATTTTTCATTACGATATAGGCGATATAGGGACTAGGCAGGCATTTGACCGTCATCTCACCTGATGGAAAGTGACGATGCGGCCGAAGATGGAGCATGTTTGTCTAGAAACAGCATGTTCACTCCGGATTTGAAGGAGCCTACCTACCGATCGGGAAACACACTAGCTAGAAGCCCATTAAATGTACTGAAAATTAAGTAATGTAACTCATAATAAAAATAAACCAACTTATACACACCACACACACACACACACACTATGTTAATGTTGAATAACACTGCTCTTCATTTTATAAATCATATAAACACAATCAATTTATAAATGAAATTCATAATATCAGACATCTGTAATAGGAAAACTATTAATGTAATAGAGAGAAAATTACCAATTTTGTGATAATTAAAAATAAACTACTATTTTTTTTTATGTAACATGGCAGACAAACAGGCATGCGGGCCACCTGATGAAAAGTGTTCACCGCCGCGTATGGACATCAGCAACACCAGGGGCGCTACCAATGCGTTGCCCGCCCCTAAGGAAACGTCTAATATACCTCTAATTTACGCCTATTGTTGTGTTTGCCTATCTGGAACCACTTTCATAGAGCAATCACCAGATTACCCTCGGCATGCCTGGTAGGGTTTATCAGACCATAGCGAAATGTGACTTATGGTTTAATAGGTTCTCGAAAGTAGCAACCTGTAATTTTTCGACACCTTGTTGATTATAAAAAGTTATATTTGCCAAGAAGACTAGCATGTGTGTTCCTTGGGCTTATATTACTCACATTTATATGAGATATGCCGTGTGCATCAAAGCCTATTCTTTAATTTTATTAATACAGACATCTATTATACGTTGGTAGTTCTTTTTAATAAATTTCTAATAAATATAGTAATAGAAGGACAACATAATACAGAACCTAAAAATAATAACTTAAAAATAAATTAATATTTAGTTACAGCCCTTAGACCCACCAGGCATACAAAGGGTTAAAATCAATCTACTGAGCCTTTTGCATTTATAATACTTAGGTACTATTAGTAGGATTAATTTAGTAGATAAGATTGTTAAGGTTCTCAGTTTCCCAAAGCAATATGTCTGCTAGTAGAGAATATGGGATATACTTTTATATATATTATGAACTACATAGCTGTCAGCTTTGAATATTAGAAGGTAATGATAACGTAAGGTTTCTTATGTACATTTTGAAACTTTACTTTTCCATGTATCTCTCATTTGGGACCCAAAACTCCAGTGCCGAATCACAGGTGCCAATCACCATTACTCCACTGAGGTAACGCAACTGAAAAAGAAATTGTAATTAGAAACCAAAAATGTTTTATTTATATGTATATTACATAATATATTTATTTCTAAATTAAAGCATACCTGAGTAACATCAAATGTACTAGTGTTCAAACATGAGTATTCTCTTGGTGGAGAGCTATTATACAAAAACTTGATCTCTCCTCTATCTGAACATACTACAATGTTTCCTGGGCTTTGATAACAACCAGTTATTTTGCTGGAAGGTTTGGTTATAGGTGGTTCAGGCCACAACTCGTGAGATTTTAAGTATACATGGTCCTCTGGGTGGAACAGGTGCAAAAGACCTTTTGAGTCTCCTATGTATAAAGCTGACTCACTCCAGCTGATACAGACAGGATAGGCTTTTTCTGTTATTTTAACTTCATTCACCATAAGTTTCCCTGCCACTTTATCCCAAATAGCCAATGTTTTGTCTTCGCTGACTGATGCCACCATGTTTTTGAAAGTATTAAGAGCAAGAACTGGTCCTCTATGGGCTTTGTATGAGGCTACAGGACTTGAGCCTGCACGCTGATCAAAAGTTAAAATTTTCTTTGAGTATAATCCAGCTAAAACTGAATTCTCATGTGTTACTACAGATAAAGCTGACATTCCACATCTGAAAAATTGTTTGTTATATGTGAAATAATTTAATAGGCATGAAATTCTGCACAGTTTAAATATGCAGCATGTAGATATATTTAGCAGAGATTATATGTGAAACAGTTGTATAGAGTAGGATAATAAAAATGTACAATGCATAAATAACTCATAACATTTACATACTTGAAAGTCTGAGTGCACTTCAATTCTGAAGCAATATCCCAGGCTTTAACAGTATTATCCCATGACGCTGAATAGACCACTCGAGCAGAGTCTATATTATCTGGAGCAAGGTCCCATACCCAACCAGAATGTGCATCTCGTATGTATTTGGGTCTTGCATCATTCAGTGTTGTCATATTGTCACTCTTGTCATGGGGCCCAATTTCTAACACATTCCACAAAGCCATTCCCCTGTCTCTGCCTCCAGATATACAAATTTCTCCATTCTGAAAAAAGAACATAATTGCAATTTTCCCTAACCCAGACTATTAATAAACAAACAGACATTTTTACTTTGAAAAAGGAGAGGTATTTCAGAGCTACTTACATTAACTAAAAGAACCGTATCAACTGAGGCAAAATGAACGTCCTTAACCACTATGTGCCTCATTGTTTCTTTCACATTACACCATTTCTTTTTTTCTACATCCATTTCAACACAAACCCCTTCCCAGTCAATTGGTGTCTCTTCCCAAATTTTTAAATCAATTATAGCTGGAAAACAACCATCAATTTTGCTGTGCACCCAATACCTCCATAGTCTATCATCAGCCAATATATCAGAAAACCTTTTACATACACGGCTCAATGTATACTTTAAAAAATGTGCATCCAGATAAGAGCATATTTTTAAAATAATCTGTAACAATTAGTTCACTTTAAAAAAGATATATTAAAAAAAAATTATGTCACTCTCAAGTTAATAACTTCTTTTTACCTCTACAGGTAAATTGATTAAACATGGTTCTGCTGCGCTATAAAGCCTTCGTCTTGTAGTTGTATTGTCTACTGTATCAATTTGTAGCAGCTGTTCCCTTACAGCTTCCATGTCACACATAATTACGATCTTTTCCTGTACACGATATATTAAACAAATTAAAATTATGTTTTTTGCATTTCATATAGTTTACTTTCTAATTAGTTGCACAGGCGAATGTCCATTTAAGGAAAACGCAGAATCATCACTCAAGTCCCAAAGTACAAAATTTTAGGAAAATTATTAAGAAATTTATGAAAGTCTCTAATTAATGGGTAATATATAGTTGAAATCGAGAACAAAGGACATAAATAAGATTAACAGATTTTCCTAGTAAATTGTGCTGAGACATTAATACATAATGGGAAGGTTTTTAAAATGACTTTATTCTGCATAGGCTACATTACGCACAAATTATAAAAGTATCGTTGGACTAAAATATTAATCTTCTTTCAATTGGCTAATATTTTCATGAAATCTAGCCATGAATGAAATCAAAATACAATTGAAACACAAACAAAACAATGAAATACCAACGAAGTAAGTGATCCATAAATTATAAAGAACAAAAAGGAAGGTGACTGACAGTCGCTGACACCGGACCAAACCCCGACTGACACTTTGTGACAAACGCATCAGACTTTATCCTGTGACATCTAAAGCTTCTACAGACGCTGCGATTTACATAAGGATACACATGGGAAATAGGCATTGGCATAACCCTAGATGCCGATGCCTATTAAAAAAAATTTGAAGATTTTTGACATATTCTTTCTCACTAATTTATGATAAATATAACCTACAATACAAAATTACAAACAATGATTTGTGTAGGTTTTTTCGTTTACCCCATCATAAATAAACTGTATTGAAACGAAGATACTTGTTTGAAAGTAAGTAATTTCGCTTATATGTATAAATATGGATGAATTACCTGGACCATCAAAAACCGTGGCAATGGATTTGGAGAAGGAATTAACAGCTAAATTTCTTAGTGGTCAAATGTCCTTCGCTGATTACTCCAATGAGTGGTATAGCTATGAAGACGAAGATGTTGAAGAAGATAGTAAAAGTGATGAGGAATCACATCGATCGATGCAATTAGTAGTGAAGGATTTGCCACGGCGCCGTAAGTTTACTCGACTTTCTGCTGCTTTGTTGGGATTGATGGGTGAGGCTAATTTACGATTTGTTAGAGGTGACAAAGAAGTGGCCGAGAAAATGTGTCATGAGATCATCAAACAAGTGCCTACAGCTCCGGAACCTTATCTTACCCTGGCCCAGATCTATGAGGATGACATTGAAAAGTCTTTACAATTCTCCTTGCTAGCTGCCCACTTAAGTCCCCCAGATGCCAATGAGTGGTTGAGGCTCGCTGCTATATCTAAGGAAAGGAATGACATTAGACAAGAGATGATATGTTATACACAAGCTATTAAAGCAGAACCACAAAATATTGAGATACATCTGAAAAGATTAGAATTTCTTACTCTTCTAGAAGAAATGAAATTTCCAATAAACACACTTAGTATAAGTAGAGTGAAATGCCTCCACAAAATTGTAACCTCATTAAATCCCAGTCAAGCTGATATGATCATGAAGTATGCAAGGATGGCGGTGACATTGTATCATAATAACCAAGAACTTGAGCGGGCATTAGAAGTAATGGGGGTAGCTTACAAGAAGTGTTCAGATAAGTTTCTGTTAGAAGATATTAATATATTTCTAGAACTTTTAATAGCTCGGAAACAATATCAAACCTGTATAGAGATATTTATTGCTAATGTTGGAGTTGAAATTGAAGCTGAAATACAAACTGTACAAAATTCTGAAGGGGAAATAGAAGAACACACTAATTACTTGCAATGCACCATACCCAGTAACTTACCAATTGATCTAAGATGCAAACTACTAATTTGCTTCATTCATTTGGGATCTATTAATTTAGTTGAAACATTAATCAAAGATTTTTTAATTCATGATGTAGAAAAGGCAGGTGATTTATATATAGATATTGAGGAAGCTTTGTCTGCAGTTGGTCAGCACAAGTTGGCTATAATGCTTTTGGAACCTTTGGTTAATAACACCAGCTTTGATCTAGGGGCAGTGTGGTTGAAACATGCAGATTGCTTGCATAATTTGGGAAGGGAAGATGATGCAATTAAGTCCTATTACAAAGTACTTAAACATGCTCCACAACATCCTGAGGCACGGCGAAAACTATTTACTATACTGGAAAATAAAGGTAACATTGACGAAGCATTAGATATATTACAACAAGACTATAAATATGTTGTAAGTGCAAGTTTGCTACATGAGCAATGTGATGCTTTAAAAAAATACAACAAAATGCTGAAATATTTAGATGTAGGCGAGGCTCTATTGTCAAAAACATTTATGAAATTTAAGCATTCTGAAGAACTTAAACTGGCATGCCATCTTAAAGGAGGAACAGATCTTATACAGAACTTCAGGAATATGCGTGGTGAGAATCCTTTTCATGAGGATGATCTGCATTTTGATGAAGATGAAACTTTTAAATTGAGCCCAGAAGAGGAATGGAGTTTTTTCACGGAGATGCTACAGATAGCATGTCAACATAAACAGTATTTCAGGATGCAGCGGCTGTCATATGGTGCATTTTTATCAAAGGCTTTGGGTTCCCATAGACAAGAAATAGAATTTTACTGTTTGCAGTCATGTATACTTGCTAAAGATTACACCAATGCATTTAGATTTATCAGAGAATTTGTTCTGAAATACCCTACTTTACGTTCGTGGAGCCTCTTCAATCTTATTGTAGGTTTTGTACAGGAAAAAGTAAACAGTAAATTTTTGTTACGATTGTTTAAAAAAGAGGACAGAGTAAATGTGAAGTCAATGTTTCTGGGAAATAATTACCTTTCATCTGGAAGATATCTTGTAGCACTTAAGTATTACTTGGAATATCACAATCAATACAGGGAGCCTCTGTCTGCTTTGCTGATTGGTATCACTATATTGGTGATGGCTTCTCAGAGGACAGTAGATAAGCATCATAACTTGGTACTACAAGGGATTTGCTATTTATTAACTTATCAAAATCTTAGGCAATGTGATCAAGAAACTTACTACAACTTAGGAAGAGCTTATCAGATGTTAAATATTAACAACTTAGCGATTGAGTATTATGAGAGAGCACTGAAGAGTCCTCCTATTGCTGAATGTCCACAACATGGAGTCATTAGTTTGACAAGGGAGACAGCCTACAATTTATACATACTGTACAAAGATCATGCACCAAATATCGCCAGAAAGTACATGTTAACTTATTTAGTTGTATAGCGCAATAAATTGTTCAAACTATTAATTTTTTGTTTTAATAAACCTATTTAAGAAATAGAAAATAAATTATCTCAAGGAAGAATGGTAAAATGCTCCAATGTTAATCTCATTGTTTTAGGCAATAAAAATGTCGTCCTCGGAGGGAACCCCGGCAGAATCCGCTCTGTTCTCGGAGTTCTGCATGCTCCTTGAGAAACTACAGAAAAGTAAACAGAGGCAAGAACAGTATAATATTATAGTAAAATATCTAAACGAGTACAGAATTAGATGTGCTGGAAACAAGGTTTGTTTACGTTATAATTATCTCTAACATTCCACTGAGATAAATAGCTATTGATTTTATTTTTGTGCGTTTCAGAACTCTAGCTTTTTTCCTATTCTCCGGTTACTGTTGCCAAAGGAAGAGCGAGAACGCGGGGCTTATAATCTAAAGGAAACTACATTGAAAGAGCTCCTTATAAAAGTGCTAGCCCCGGGCAAGGACGACACTGAGAAACTGCGCAGGTATCAGTCGAATACGCAAAACAGCGACTTTGCGGGGGCCGCGTACTTCGTCCTTAAAAATAGAGTCAAAAGCTCTGGTACGCTCACCATTGGAAACATTAACAGAATTCTCGATAAGATTGCAAATGCTGAAGTGGGAAACAAAGCGCGTTAGTACCTACATACCTACATTGCTGCTAATTCTTTGGGATAAATAGGTATTTCGTTTAGTACTGTTGGAATGATTTGATTTGTGGAATGAGAGTTTTTGTTTACAGCTATTTTAGATGAGGCTATGTCAGAAGCAATACGAAGTCTCAGTGCAGATCAAATTATGTGGTTCCTCAGGATAATTCTAAAGGATTTGAAATTAGGAATAGGCCACCAGAGGATCCTGGCAGCATTCCACCCAGACGCACCCGATTTGTATGACAACTGCCGTAATTTGGTCAAGGTCTGTAGACATATTCTATTAACATCGCGTCTGTCTATACTGTATAGGCTACTCGATGACAAGCAAGCGGACTGTCGCCCTACGATTTATAAACTGAGACTATACCATATTTACTTTCCCGTGAGACAAAATGTAAACAAACCACAAAAAGGTAATTTATGATACCATCTTTTCATCAATTACAGAAAAATCATCAAATAATTGCTATTTTAACTAGGGCCCTGCGCTTATAAACTATACATAAAACAGATTAATATAGGTGTTATTTTTTCATCCATAACTAACCATTTATGAAAAAATAAACATAAAATATTTATTATATTTACCGGTTATTCTTAACATAATTGTTGGTCTTATAAAATACCTGAAAGCACGGTGAATATCAAACTATGAACGCATTTTAATACCACCAAATGAAGACAGTTATTTCAAATAATGATCGTAGAATTATCAGCTTCCGTATTTAGCCGGATAATGTCCGCGAGTACGAATCTTTTCCGGTTGTTTTCATATTTTGCTGTTATTCTCTGTTAAAGTTATTGTTTTTGGTAAGTTTTATTATTTACGTTACGTTTTTAGATTGTGTTATTGTTGAGTTGTTGTTATCTGCACGTTAATTTTGTTCAAAATGAGTGAACTTGGTTCGAGCAATGCATGCACTTTTATTCGCCGAAGAAAAAGCGTTCCAAGCATTTCACAGATAAGGAGACTGTTATTAACATATTCAAACATGTAGAAGAAAGTTGGGCCAGGATTCGTATCCTTACAAACGTGATATTGTTATAAGTTTGACAACCATTGTTTTCTTTGTTTACACTTTGTCTCACGGGAAAGCAAATAAGGTATAGTGACTTTTAGGTTTCTGCTGAACCGCAGGCGCGTTGTCACTGTAATACCTATGCCTCCGCCTGTAATTGCGTAGGTTATTTCTTTAAGCGAACCCTGGAAAGCGGGGATTGACCGCTCGGATGATGATGATGATTTTATCCTTCAAACCGGAACACCACAATGCAAGAATGATGGATCCTCAATCTTGCCGGGAGTCCTAACACCGGTAAAAAGGGCCAATTAGGCACTTAGATAAAAATTAAAAATGATGACCAGCATGTGCGTTGTGATTACACTGCACCTACATAGGAATCTTACCCCAGCCAGGGTTGCTGTAACACGTATTTTTACCTGATTTCGGATAATTTACGCTTTTAGTGAATACGTTGCAGGTAACGATGACTGCATTATAATTATGGATATTTCACTACGCTCGTTCGTTCTAAGCTTTCGCCTAGCTTTTAAGAGCTAACATAATAAAGTGAAAAAGCGCATTGGAAGCATGCTGGGCCCTTAACCTGTAATAATAAATCATACATAAGGTGGGTCTAATTGGCCTTAAACTTACGATATGTTATCTGTGTGTCTATGCTTTCGATATAAGTGTAATGATTAAAATAAAATGAATCGGCAGGTTAGGACTCGGTGACTATCCATTAGTAAAAACTGCATCGGAATCGCCGAAAATTAGCGATAAGGCACCTATATTTTGCTTGAAGTTTCCTTTAGTTTGTCCATAGGTATACAATGTATATAGGCATTTCCATTTTCCCTTTACTATTTTTTTTCCCGTGGAAATTTCCGGTAAATATCAAAAATGTCCTACTGTAGGTCTGTATGTCACCCAGTAGCGGCAAGAATGTCCTAATTTATTTGCCACTAGTCTATTGTAGTTTATTGGTAGGTAGCAGTAGCTTGGTCTACAGATAATCCCTTGGCATTTGGGCCAATTGGTTATGCCGCCACCCCGTCGCGTCAGTCTTCAATGGGTGAATGGCACTTACTTACTAATCAAGTTTCATTTGCTCAAGCTCAAAATATGTTCAAGGTATAAGCATTGAATGTTGAATCTGATTAGCAACAATATGAAGGAATATAAATTGAAAACCCTAGGAATAGCTCGGTAGGTAGAAGTATAGTAAATAGGTGTCTGACATAATATATTATCGGAAAACTCCCGAGAAAGCTGACTTACCTGAACTCAAATATTTTCCATACTGTTGAAACGATTTTACCAAGACGACGCTTAGAATCACATCTCGATTATACTGGCTTTCAAATAAAAAACCTGCATCGAGGTCCCTCTAACCGTTCGGGGGCTACGACGCCACAGACAAACACAAACACACTCCAAACTATTCCACGGGATATTTTGCCTATATCAAAAATACACTATGACACACGGGAATGGTGTAGTTTCCTGTTAGTGAAAGAATTTTCGTTTAAAAACCACCCGCGCAGGTTTGGGGAACATCATACGGTAGACAAGCGGACCACCAGAATGTATAGACAATGGAAGCGGTATCGCCAATGCGTTGCCCAACTCTATAACGCGTTGCTCTGATAAGACAATGATGATGCAGGTGTGCGAGGAGTTGGAAGATGGCGAGACGCGTCTGCCCGAGGCCGGTATCCAGGTTTTCTTCGCAGTAGCGCCGATGCTGTCCGAGCGGCTCGACGTGGCCAACGTGGACTCGTTGCCCCAGCACCAGACCTATTACATCGAGGCCAAGTTCGACGGCGAGAGGTTTCAGGTGCGCTGCCATTTTGCATGTCGCAGGGGTAGGGGTTCAGAGAATGGTGTGTTGGCGGTCTATTCCCGCGCTGCGACGCTGGGATATCTCGAAGACGATATTTTCTTTTGCCACATATATATGTTAATGTTAAAAACGTCATTCAAAACGACATTAATTGTTTATTTATTGCATACATTAAAAACTCGACAAAAGATTGGCAAGAAATGTTTGTTGGTTGCAACAGAGATTTTAGTGAAATGTTAATATATGTGGCCAAAAAAAAATGACAGGTCCAAAATATCACAGCGCGAGAACAGTCCTTGACCCCCCTGTAGCTGTAACGTTTTATCTTTTTGAAAATGTCCATTTGAATCCATTCTTTTGCGAATCTGTTCTTTTGAGTATAAACGGGACGCCTTTTGACGAATTTTATCCGCGTAAAGTTTGAAAATTCATTCAATTATTAATCCAAAAATAGACCTATTTATCTTTTCGGAACTATAACTAATTAACCATCCTATGCATACAATTTACGTCCTATTCTTTTCACAGATGCATATGGAGAATGGGAAATTCGAATATTTTTCCAGGAAAGGTTACACTTGGTCTGGCACATACGGAAGTAATTACGACTCGGGTTTACTTACTCCAGATTTGAAAAATTGTTTCAGTCCCAGTGTGACTAGTGTCATTCTGGACGGAGAAATGATGGGGTGGCATAAATATCACCAGTGCCTGGGTTCGAAAGGTTCGTATCATCTTTAGTTATAGCTCCAGATTAGAAAAAAGTTAAAGAAATGGGCCCATAACCTTAAACTGCTGTTGTCTGTAGCAAGGCCACTAAATATCTAGTCAACTTAAATAATTGCTACTTTGGTTTATATTTAATTGCCTATTTCCAGGAATGAATTTCGACATAAAGAAAATAACTGACAGATCCAGTTTCCGACCCTGTTTCTGTGTTTTCGACATACTCTATTACAACGGGAAGAGCCTGGTAGGTCCCTCGGAAAAAGGAGGGTTGCCTCTCAACGAAAGGTTGAACTTATTGGAAAATATCTTCACCGAAATAAAAGGCGTGATACATCATAGCAAGAGAACAATCGTCAAGAAGAGGTAAGAGTTTTTAAGAGCAATTTTATCCAATTGACTGATTATGTAAGGCTTTATATTCCTTTCTAGTGTTGACATACTGGATGCGCTCAACGAAGCCATAGAGAACCAAGAAGAAGGGATAGTTGTAAAGGATTCTGCGTCCTACTACCTAGCCAACAAACGGTCCGCTGGGTGGTACAAAATTAAACCTGAGGTGCGAAAACCTACCCCTGAAATGCAGTAGAATCCAGTAGAATCAATGGCATTTTCATGAAGACATATAAAATGTTGTAGTATACGGACAGTGCGATGGAAGACATGGATCTGGTGATAATCGGCGCTGATGAAGCGGAGAACAAAAGTCAGGGTCGAGCCAGCAGCTTCGTCGTGGCGTGCGCCGACATAGTAGAGCCGGGTTAGTGTATTTATTTTATTTTTATTTATTGAATTTGCGAACAGATTTACACCTTTTGTTACATCTAAATATTACATAAAACATCTTAAACACTTAAATGTAAATCCAATAACAGGCAAACTTACGTTCACAATAGAAACGCGCTTAATTAAAAAATAAATCGAAATCTACCACCACTCAAACTTAACAACTAAACTATGATATTTTTAGTGTGAACGGCAAGAGGACGTGCTTAGTACATTATACAAATATTTTTTATATTGTAATAAAGAACAGTGTAATATGTCAACACAATTTTCGGAGTTACACAGTTTGTTATGTTCCCTGCATAGTCTATAAACTATTTCATTGCTACCGACATTCTTTCTGACTTTTTTAAGTACGAAAGGTCTAAAATTAAATACTCTAGCATTGCGTCTAGACACCAAGAAAGATACCATGCTTAATAAGGATGGACAGTCGATTAACCCTATTACAATTTTAAAAAGAAATATTTGGTCTGACATCCATCGACGATCCCGGAGTGTGAACATATTATAGTGGGACAATCGCTCCTTGTACGAGGTAAGCTTTGACAATTTCCCCTAGTGGACCGTTAAGAAGAACATAAAACGTTTCTGTACTCTCTCAATTCTGGACATATGGTTTTCGTATTGTTGATTCCAGACACAAGAACAATATTCCAAGATGCTACACACCAACGCGTTATAGACATATCTAAGCGCAGAAATACTTTTAAAACCCTTGCAGTACCTCTAAACAAATCTCAACATTCGAAACGATCTGGTTATAATTACATCGATATGAGGATTGAACGATAATTTAGAATCAATTATAATACCAAGATCCCTTATTTGACTAACCTCTTCCAGGACATGACCATTGATTGAATATAAACTTCTAAGCGGTGACTTCTTTTTAGTGAATTTAATATGATTACATTTATCAATGTTGGGAGGTAGCCTGTTCTCAAGTGACCAATCGGAAATAGCATCTAGGTCCCTCTTCATAAGAAAAGAGTCCACTGGTGAACGAATAATCCTAAATATTGTTATCCGCAAAAAAATAGAACTTAGAATGACAGATTTTAGTGGCTAAATCATTAACAAAAATCGCGCCTGAACATGCCCCAAATGTTCCAGACTCATGACCACAAACTACTACTTTCTGTAATCTTCCTGATAAGCAAGATGCCAGCCATTTAATTAACGTTTCACTGCATCCAAAATTATAAAGCTTATTATGAAGCAACCGTGAATGACTAACCCGAAAACTTTGCTGATGTCGGTATAGATGGCATCGACTTGATCACCAGCGTCGACAGCTTCAGCCAGGTCAGCGCTATAACAAGCCAGGTTGGATTGTGTGGACATATTCGGCCGTAAACCATGTTGCTCTGGTATAATTAAAAATTTTTAGGTGATACACGAGAACAGGACAAAACAGTGACTCAAAGAGCTTAGCAACAATTGACAAAAGTTCAACGTTGCACTCTCTAGCCTGCTGTTCAAAATGGCATACTTTGAAATTGAGTTCGGAAATATTCTCCTGTAACTTCCTGCTGTGTGCTCGAAGTTCAGCTGCCTCTGCTGCCACTTCTTTGTTTAAAGTGTCGAACTCAGCGCTCATAAACTCCACCGACTTTTGCAATTCAGGCAAGATGTCAAGTTCCTTACGAATCGACTGAAGCTCGGATTTTAAGTGCTTAACAAGCGACGTCTCGATAACTGATTCTATCTTCTCCGCGATGCAAGCAAGCTCAGTCGTTTTTCCAGTGATAAACCAGGATCCACCAAGTCACCCTCTTTTACTGGAGTATTATCACTCTTTTTTGCTGGTGCCTTACAAACCGGACACTTCCAGACAGCTTTGGCCTTCTGCGCCATTTTGGAGAAGTTCTCCTTTGTATAAGCAACACAGTTATAAGGGTAGCTTCCAATGCACGAAGAGCAGTTCAATTGATCCGTGGCGCTCACGGCTTGGCCACATTTTTTTGCATAAACTCATTGTCAAAAAATAGCCAAGGATATTAGCTAGTCAGCAAAAAAACAGATGAAATAAATTCTGTCAATGAGCACCCTCTCAGAGACAACATGCAGCTAGGCACTAATAGCAGTTAGCGAACGTTAACTAATCTATGACACGCCGGCGCACTCACCTACGTGATTGACTAATTCATTCGTTCGCTGCCCGTGCGCCGCGTAGTGAGCCGTCCGCTCACGCATTAAGAGCGAGATTTGCCTGGATATAGTCGCCGGCCTGCGCGCGTACGCCGTGTGATCGCAACTATAGAATTTTGTTGATATGTATTTTCACTAATTAATCGCTGACTAACTGCAAAATTTGTCGAGATATCGAGCAAGTATACCACACTATATTGTACTATAAATTTTAAGCGGTGAGATAATGTTTTAACAATTTTAATAACTGTATTTAACTGGTAGCTACAACAAAGCACTATTACACGTTCGAAGCGCCGTCAAAGAAGAAGAATACTTAATCATGATCTCGACCACAGCTGGATATAAAATCTGTCCAGTCTGACTTGCCTTATTTAACTGAAAAAATCATAGACAAAATAGATTTCCGAAAGTAAATATGTAATTTTTTTTTAATCTGTGGCAGGAAGTGATGTTGTATAATGGATAATTTGCAGCAGTATTAATTGAAATTCACATTCTCTGTGTTTCTTAAATATACCAAGACATATATACACAAATAGGTACCTACATAGCGTGATTGATAAGTTAAGTCATAATTTTATTACGAGTATTGTTTGTTTACCAAATAAGAAAAGTCAGTCTGTGCAGATTATAGATTTTTCCGTCAGGCAGTACGCGATAGCCAAAGATTAGGAATTAGTAACATGAATAGATTCCGCGGGAGGCCCAGAAAGCGATGTGTGTGTGTATGTGCGCGTGTGCGTGCGTTACCAGTGACCGCGATGTCTGTGCGTGTGGCGCCACGGTAGGCATGTAGGTAGGCATTCGATACTTGTGACCACCGAAAACTAGTTGACCGGTGGTTGGGGTGGGATGTGTGACTAGTATTGCGGTATTTTACCTAGAATGTGTGCAGGGGCGCCGATGCCGAGCGTCGGTATGACCTAATCTTATGGCTAACGGGTCCAACTCGTAAACGAGAGGTACAGAATTCTAGAGTAGGTACATGTGACTTTTTCTGAGTAATGTATGTATATTAGTTAAACACTAACCGATGCGCTATGGCGAAGGAAAACGTCGCCAGGTAACCATTCAGGCGACTGAACCACCTTCCAACCATGACCACCATGTAACCATCATCCAATCTGGCCAGGTTCTGTCAACACCGAGGTCGGACAGCAGTCGCTCAACTATAACTACCTTAACTGCCAAATCCTGGATCATGGTCAGGATGGACCTCGGGCCCTCGCGCGCCAGAGTACATCCGAGATATTGACATTATTTTGATGTGTATAGGGGCCCCGCCACACCGCTGGGTGAGCGTTGGCCGCGTGTCGTCGGGACTGTCGTACGACGAGCGCTCGCGGCTGTGCGCGCAACTCGAGAGGAACTGGCAGCGCGCACGGGACCGTTCGCCGCCGGCTAACCTCGCCTTCAACAAGGACAAACCCGACTTCTGGATACTGCCCGAACACTCTGTTGTGTTGCAGGTAGGTCTTGGTTTCAACTAGGCGATACCTACGATACATCATCACAGCCCATAACAGTCCATTGCAGGACTTAGGGCCTCTCCTACGAAAGGGGAGGTCATTGCTATAATCTTCACGCTTGCCATGCGGGTTGGAGATCGCAGTGTTATAAATATAGCAATGGAAAACGCTCCTGCCCATTTTCGAGCCTACTGTGACTCTAGAAGTTTTGCCTCGAAAACATTAGTCGCCTTGTAGGATACCCACGAGTGTAAGGGGTTGGTGCTATTCTACTCTGCCGGACACCACACGGCCTACTTCACCCCTACCTACCCTTTTTTCTTGCCTAGAAACCTTCCGCTTAAATCACTCTATCTATTGTTGAAAACCGCATATTCTCCGGGATATCGGGTTACTTAACCAAAATACGCGGCAAGAAACCCGAGGAATACTTATAAAATGTCTAAGCCTAAGCCTGTCTGTTGTTCAGATCCGCGCAACGGAGCTGATCCGCAACTCGCACTTCGCCGCCGCATACACGCTGCGGTTCCCGCGGATCACGCAGCTGCGTGCGGACAAGCCGGTCGGTGACGTCATGACTTATGACGAGTTCAACAAGCTGGTGGAGGTCAGTCTCGGTCGCTACAGGTGATCCTATTTGTTTGCGCCTTGGGTTTGCCCTAGACGGTAGGCTGATTACGTAAACCTGTTGTTAACAATTCTCCGATTTCAATTATAGAAATTGTTACTTTTGCGATTATGTATAATCGATTTTATACTTTCAACTTATTGCAATCGAACTTAGCAAATGTACCTATGAAATTGATGAACGTAATCGCATAAGTAACAATTTCAAGCATTGAAATCAGATAATTGTTAGCAACAGAGTTACGTAATTAGCCTACTTTCCTATGGCTCTACCTTAAGGAGTTTCTTATGGTTGTTCGACACAATTTTTTCGCGTTTCTTCATTTGTTTGAGAATTTTGTAATTGCATAAGGTGTATAGGTATCTACTTATAGGTATAAGTAATAATATAGGTATCTACTTGATAAATGTATTGAATGGAGCGTAAAATGGATTTCAGTAGGTTAAAGATTTAAAATAAAGACGTGAAATAAAAGAAAATTATAATTCACCGCTAGATAGAGTTGTTTTGTGATATTATTATTTTTGTTTTTCATTGCTATGTCTTATATATAGGCCGTGTGGTGTCCGGCAGAGTAGAATAGCACCAACCCTTTACATTCATGGGTGTCGTACAAGGCGACTAATGTTTTCGAGGCAAAAAATCAAGTCTCCGTAATCTGGAAAATGGGCAGCAGCATTTTTCATTATTATATTTAAATACTGCGATCTCCAACCCGCCTGCCAAGCGTGGAGATTATGGCAAGAACCTCCCCTTTCGTGGGAGAGGCCCTATGTCCTGCAGTGGACTGTTACGGGCTGTGATGATGATGACTACATTAAAAACGTCCAACCCTCGAAAAAAGCCCGATTTTGTCTGGAAATCGAACCACATTAAGTATTTATTCTTAACGCCTGACTACAAACCACATATCAGTCAGACTAAAATCTCAAAATCCGCGCCACAGGAGAAACGGAACGTGATGAAACTGGCGACCAAGCGGATAGGCGAGGACCAGATCCTCGACCCTCACATCTCACCACGGAAACGTCTGGCCAAGACACCCCAAGTGGCGGAACAGTTCGCCGTGCCGAAGGGCGAAGGGGCGGTTGTGACGTCACACGCACTGCGGGGGAGGAAGCTTTGCGTCCTGTCTGATGACGAGGATTGCAAGAAGGCGGAATTGAAGAAGATAATCGAGTCCCACGATGGAGTGTTCGTCGCTAATCCTAGTAAGTTGTTTGTCGATATTAGGCACCGTCCTAATTGGCAACGGTCGTGTAACCAGTCGATGTCGCTTGATCAATAGGATACCTTAAAACCGCCCTTCGCACACCATGGTCGCATGACCGTTGCCAATTAGGACAGCGCCTTTGGGTTGAGTCTGACTCTAGTTTTAGAATTGCGGTATAAATGCAAAAGTTCCAAATCCATATACATATATAGCAAGCAGTTCGGTACAGACATTTGATGAATTTGCACTGATCTGGTGTTTACGTAAAACAAAAAAATAAGTGTTTGTTACTGGTACTAACCACATCTATAGATTTTTATTTTTATTATCCGCAATATTAAATTATTGGATATGAATAAATAAAAATGGCCCTTTCAATTTCATACTGTACCTTTAAATTTTTTCTGGAATAGAACCTTATATTAAAGTAAAAACATATTACACAATAAAAAGGTATGGTATATCTTCACGGCACTATCCCTAAACGGGATGGCCTAGAGATGTACACAGAAGCATACATTCAAATTTAGTATATTTATTAAACGTTATAGGGGCAATCCTCTCGCCGTTATTAAAATTAATTATGAACTCATTTTGATAGGAAATTCTAAAAATAACCGAGAAACTGAAAACGCAAAATTAACTTCTGCCACGATGAACCTATATAACGTAGTACTTATGAGTACAAACCTAAGTTTTAATATATTCTCTTAGGCCCGGCCGTATGGTGTTGCGTGGCCGGCAAGTTGGACAACCGAGTGAAGAGTTACGTGGCAAAGCAGGAGCTGGACATCATCACGACGAGTTGGCTGCGAAGCCTGCCAGCCTCTGCTACCCCATGCGACTTATCGCCTCTGGACATGCTTAGCATAAAGAAATCAACTAAGCTAGCCATGAGCAGACAATTTGATAACTTTAGCGACAGCTACACAGAGACCGTAGATGAGGACACGCTTAGGAAGTTGTTCCGGAAGATGGATGATCAGGTCTGTGATTTTTATGGGTAATTTAATTTTAAATAGCCTTTAGCTTAACATGACAAACTTGTATGGAAATATTGATGAATGTGGAAAAAAGAAAGAGGTGTGTCAGGAGCGTAGCAAGTGATAATATGTGGTCGGGAAATGGCATTATTTAATAATTTATTATAATTAATTTAATGAATAAATTTTTTTCATCACAGCCCATAGCAGTCCACTGCAAAGCTTAGGTCCTCTCCCACGAAAGGGGAGGTAATCGCCATAATCTCCATGCTTGGCAGGCGGGTCGGAGATTGCAGTGTTGTAATTGTAACAATGGAAAACGCTGCTGCCCATTTTCCAGCCTACTCGATCTTTTGCCTCGAAAACATTAGTCGCCTTGTACGATACCCACGAGTGGAAGGGGTTGGTGCTATTCTACTGTGCCGGACACCACACGGCCAACTAGTTAGCTTAAAAACATTGGACAAAAATGCACAAAAGCAATTATTATTACCCGACTTCTAAGGACAAATTAATTTAAATATGTTTTTTCAGGAACCGGTAATTTACTTAACCAAAGAAGAAATGCTGGAACTGGATAAAGAGCTCTACGGCGATAATCCTCCTTCATTCTTGAGGCCGTACTACATACACTTCGTGGCAGAAAAATGCGTAGCCTCATTACAAGCCAGGTTACTCGGTGCAACTGTGTGCAATATCGACTTTCCTCACTTAACTCACGTCGTTGTATCCAAGAAAGCTAACCCAGACGACGTGGAAAGAATTAGGGCCACTACCAAAGCAGCGATTGTGAGCGAAGAGTGGCTCGAGCAGTGTATCGAAAATGAACAACTTGTTTCAGAAGATAGTTTTTTATTGTAAACTAAATAATAAAAAGCTTGTCAAACAAAGCAATAAGGAAATTTAAGTACAAATATTTAGCTTGTTATAATATATATTTTGTATTACATTTTACTAGTAAGGTAGACAACTACAAAATGTCCAAAATTTATATTCTGAACTAAAGCAATAAACTACTTATGATGCATTGATTAAAAAGGGCTTTTTATTTTGTAGATTTAGGTGTATAAGTAAAATGCGGAGCGTCGGTGGCCGAGCGGTTAAGGTATCGTACTCGTAAGCGAGAGGTACCGGGTTCGAATCCCGCTGCGGCCATGTACCACTGACTGTTTTCTGAGTTATCATTAGTTGAACACTAACCGATATGCTCTTACGGTGAGCGAAAAAATCGTGATGAAACCTGCACATTCAGGCGACTGAATGTGTAACCATGATCCAATCTGGTGAGGTACCCCTGGTAGCAGCGTCACGGAGGTCAGATGGTAGGCGCCCCACTTTAATTACCTGATCTGCCAAATCATGGATCATGGTCAAGGCGGACCCCGGGCCCTAGTACGCGAGAGCACAACCGTTACATTAAGTCAAAGATAATTTTTTAGGGTGTATAAGCAAAACATTGTGCGTGTTCTTCCTACCATTCAATTCCAATAGACGAGTATAATTGCTATGAATTGTAATACATCCTAAAACAGAGCACTATTGTTGGTGCATAACACGAGGTTTGATCTCGCAACACAACACAAGACACCCGTTCGGACGATACCGGGCAAGAGTTTGGTTACACTCATTATTCGCTCGCTTATGTTCAATTACAGGGATGAGCTGTTTTCATTGTCCAGAACTTTAGAACCACATGCGCGAACAGTTTGCTTCTCACAGCGATGACGAGTATAATGTGCTGTTTACTGTTTTAGCTACAGTACAATCTTTATTGTATGATCCAATTGGTAGTCATTAAATCCCATGTAGCTGGTGTAGTGTGGTTTAACCACTCGATTCTCAGGAACATTCCTACACAACAAATAGCGTAATTCTACCTACCTGTTTAAGTCTTTAATTTACTATAGGTACTATTCATGCAAATTTAGGGCAGCTTGCACCAATATTTAACAAAAAATTTAATACAAAAAACAAACGTCATTCTTAAACGTGTTTAAGAATTTGGTACAAACCGGGCTTAAAGTACGTTTAGGTATGTAAGTAAACATTACGTAGATAGAATAACTATCTGAGATATTGTCCCCATGTTAATATTGGTTATTGTAAGAAAATAGCTGCGAATGTCCATTCGAAGCTGAAACTTGAGAGGTAATTGGCAATCGCCACTGCCCGCCCAGATTGGATATCGGTTACATTGATTGATATTGTCAATAGTGTGATTTGTTATTTGCGAGTTATTACGGACTAAAATAGGACCCGTCCGTGGATTACATATTATGTTACGACCGTGAGACCTAAACGTGCACTTCACAAACGTAATAAAAATACTAAAATGATGTTTAGGTACTTAAAACAGTACCTACATACTAATGCAAATAAATTAAATTATGTAGCCTGCCTAAAAATTAAATTTCCTTCATAAAAATGATAGAAGTAACAAGAAAGAAAATCCAGAAGATAAATTGTGACATTTACGTGCGTAGTTACTGAACAACCGACTGAACAAATTCTAAATAGCTCGTGACGAATAAAGCTGACAATCTGTCCATCTGCCTAATCATAAAACGCGATATCTCCCTTTGAAGACAAGACAACAAGCAGCTATTACATAAAAAAATGTCCGAACACTCCAATGTATCAATTTACCGAGGAAAACGAAGAAAGAAAATAAAAACATTTGAGTAACAAGCGGCGCTAGTTCCGCCCGCCCACCGGCGCTCGGCCAATGGTGACGCGGCGGGGCGGGGTCTCAACGGCCGCATGGGTTTTTAAACTTGAGTCCCGGATTACAGGCGTCAATCTCTGAAGTGTTATTTCGGCGGCAACATGAGTCTCCGTTTGATGTGTGATTTGTAATAGCGAGTCGTGAATGGTGACTTTATCATAGCGAGTGGAGAGGACATTTTCACGATGCAAAGTGGTTCGTGTGGTGAGGAAGGGCGGAAGGCTCTTCGGACGCCGAAGTGTGCGCGGTGCCGCAACCACGGAGTGATCTCGTGCCTGAAGGGGCACAAGCGGCTGTGCCGGTGGCGCGACTGCCGCTGCCCGGGCTGCCTGCTGGTGCTGGAGCGGCAACGGGTGATGGCTGCGCAGGCAAGTTTTGTTATTTCAAGCCCCGAAACCTTAATCCCCGTGGTGTGGGACGAGAACTTACGGCAGACGGTAGTGTTTGAGGTGTCTCGTTCATGTTGCACACTATTTCCCATTATCCTAGTACCTGTGTTTTGGGTGGTATTATCTACCTCTTATCTGCGGTCGGCTGTCTGCTCTGTCTTCTTCATGGTGCTTTCCGCTATAGATTATAGCGATTTGGAAAAGACTCGAGGAATGTTAGAAGATACCTATAATATTGATGACGACCTGAATGATTCAGTTGGTTAACATGCCGGTCTGCCACGCAGAGCTCCCGGGTACGATTCCCGGCCGATTGAAATGATGAATTTTATTTTCTGTTATGCGTCTGGGTGTTATATGTATAATAAGTAGGTATGTATTTAAAAAGTATATAAGTAGTTTATTAGTTATCTGGCACCCATAACACAAGATTTGCTTATTATGGGGCTAGATTACGCTGTGTGAATTGTCCAAGCATATTTATATTTATTATATTTATATTAAGTACATAGCGAGCGCTAAAGGTTAGAGTAGCCGGCCGGCTACACCACCATTTGACTAGAAAACAATGATCGCTATCCGGTTTCACCCCCTTCTTGTGTGAATTTTCGGTACTTATCATGACAATTATAGTTCTTCAACTGTATCTTCGATTTGCCAATATCATCATCATCTTCTGCCTGTGTTCTTCCACACTAGTGAAAGATTTTGCCATAATTTCCACGGTTGGAGATCGGTTTTCAAACACAGCAAAACAGCGGCTTCCCTACACTGATCTACACAGGTCCTAGACAGGTAGGTACATAAATAGTCAGTCTCATAGATCATAGCTCTGCCCGCGTCTTCGTCTGCGTGGAAATCGATTTTAGGGCAGCTTATAGGTAATTTTCCCGAGCGATCATTTTAAATAACCTACCTAATGTATGAAAGCTAATACTACGGAGAGGTCAAGCTGTATCTCTAGTTATACGCAACCGAATTAGATGAAACATGGCGTAGATTTTAAGTTGGAACCCATATCCATCAAAACCTATTCGACGCCATTTCCATATTTCTTATGGTTCGCTGGTCTATCAAGGTTCTGCATCAGGTGTTCCAGTTTCCAAAATCAATTCCTACCTATACCCTATATGTTACACCGGTTTAATAGCTATACAACAAAAAAGTTACGTTTAAATCCAGTCCAATCCAGTAGTTCCGGAGATTAGTGTGTACAAACAGACTAACAGACATACAAACATTAAAAAAATTATTTTTCTATTCCTATTTTTGTAAATATATTAAATGTAAAGACACACTTTCTTTACTGTTTTATTATATGTATAGGAGATTTGTCGTCTCGCACGACATCTGCTCTGTCTGTATTGCAACGTGAAGGCTTAACGGTTAGTTAGGTACGGGCTGGGAGCGTGACTGGTTGGTTGGATGGAAACAAACATGATTTTAAGCAATCTAAGACCCTATCAAGGCACGCCAGCTGGAACTCTACGTAAAGTACGACGAGACAACATAATCAGATGGGTGTTAGGTACAAGAAAGTAGCTGTGGCTGAACGAATGAACCGATTTTGATTAATTGAAAGTTACTTTATCAAAACATTTCTTTCAAAATCTGTTAAATTCCCTTTTTAGACAATTTCTTTTTATGTAATACGGCAGACAAACAGGCTTGCGGGCCACCTGATGGACAGTGGTGGGTGAAATTTGAATTTAAGTCTTGTCTAATTAACTTGGGAACGCCACAGGTGGCCCTACGACGGCAGCAGGGCGCGGGCGGAGCGGCGCGCGGCGGCGAGGCGGCTGCGCTGGCTGCTCGGAAGCGTGCTTACCGTGCACGGCTGCGATGCGTGCAGATGACCAGGGCTTACCCTACGCCGCCATCGGCACAGTATGGTAAGTTACCGTCTTGGGAATATTTCATCGGGGAGACAGTATTTTAAGATACCAAGTTATGGACATCGCAGGTGGTCCTAGGGTGGAACAAGACGCCATCGATGCACGCAGGTGACAAGGGCCTACCCTCCGCCACCGCACAATTGTATGTGTAAAAGATTGCAATGCTTATTACAATATAGGTAAGTTTTGGTGACAACGAAGGTATTTTAAAGTCCTAAGTAATTTGATGGTAGGTACCTAAGTGATTCCCGCTGCCCATGAAATGCCCGAGGAGTCGTGAATGTGTGTCCAGGAGTGGAATTACTCCCTGGTATTTTTATTCAGTAGTACAACGTTTGAATGGTTGAAAGAAATATCAAAGAAATGATTGATGGATTGTGTGATGAGGAATATTAGTGAGCGAAAGGTGAGCGTGGATATGACAGCGGATAGGCATGTATGGAGAAAGAAAACATACTGTGCCGACCCCAAATGAATGGAATAAGGGCATCTACCTATATCATTTCCTTCTGATTAAGTAGCATTTCGTTTGTCTCAAACACACGTGGAATGGTGACGTGAAGATGGAGCATGCTTACATAGAGTTTCATACTTTAGAGCTGTCTACCCCTTTTACATTTTATTAAAAACCATTTCAACCACAAAGTACTTATTAGTATACCTAAACTTATCGTTCTTAAAACATTCTATAACAGAATCACAGAATATTGATACTAGCGAGTAACGACATTATTAATTTCATTAACGACATTAACGTTTCATTAATTCGTAACAACGTTACCAAGCAAGTAGGTACCTAGTTAGTTGTTCTTTAAGTAAAGTCGTTGTCGTAACAATGTGAGCCTAAGCTCTCCTGACTTTTTAACAGCTCGATCTAAAATTAAATATTTAGTTTTGCCCCCGAATTCTAACACGCTGTCAGTAACAGCTACCTACTGTACACACGAGCCCAAATGTTTAGGACTCCTCTAGGACTACGTTAATGAAAAAGCTGCTCTAGAATAAATAAACAATCGTCAACTCATTCAGTTTCGCCAGACATAATAGTAACCCAACCGGTAGCGGCCATACGGTTTTGTTTGCACAGCCTCGCCAATTTACAAGAAATGGTGTCAATAGATAGAAAAAAAGTTTACATTTAAGTTTCTAAACACTGTTAAGCATTGTGAAGGGACGGTTTAACTACTTTATTGTTAAACAAACTAATCGACCATCTGACCCTCTTAAAAGGAACGGTTATATGGGTAATTTGCTTTAGGTACCCCAGTTATACTTAAATAAATATGGGAATAATAGTCGCACAGTGATTGCAATTCATAACTAAGTACTAGTATTTTACCATTACCATCAATGTACTAAATCAGGTTGACTGAATGAACCGAATCAGGTTATATAGGTAGGTAGGTATTTGGGTCCTTCTGTCGTTATTTCTAGGTAAGTACCATATTGGCCGTGTAAGAAGCTAGTTTAGCCTTTTTTTTAACTTTTTCTTTGAACTTGACCTCAACGGCTCAACGCCAATCTCACAAATCGGACCAATTGTTTCATATTCGTCTTATTTTTATGACGGTGGTGTTATGAATTCGACGCTTAGGTAAGACACCTATATTCAGACCATGGCGGTTCGAAATCCAAGTCATACCTACTCACGATACTTATGTTTGTATCTACGTTTAACGGCATATATTTTTTTATGCTATTCAGTGTCAAAAGAGAGTCCATCTGATCGTGACGTTTTCAGTATACCGCTATGCCGATAGAGAAAAAAATGTATATACAGAAGTCGAAATTTTATATGTCTGTGGTCGAATAACACCAATAATAATAATCAAGGCGTCAATATGCGTTGCTGTCAATATCGTGCTCTTGCGCGCGATGGCCCGGGGTCCGCCTTGACCATGATCTAGAATTTGGAGGATCAGGTAATTACAATGGAGCGACTGCCATCTCGCCGGGTGGTGTCCGGCAGAGTAGAATAGCACCAACCCCGGACACTAGTGGGTGTCGTTTAAGGCGACTAATATTTTCGAAGCAAAACTTCTAGTTTCCGTAAACTGGGAAACGGGTAGCAGCTTTTCTCATTGTTATATTAACAACTTTGCGACCTCCAACCCGCCGGCCAAACATGAAGATTATGGCAATAACCTCCCCTCGTGGGAGAGGCCCTAAGTCCTGCAGTGAACTGTTATGGGCTGTTATGACTGCCATCTGAGTTAACAGGAGTACCTTGACCAGATTCGATTATTCCGTTGCCTGAATGTGTAGGTTTCCTCACGATGTTTTCCCTCACCGTATGAGCATGGGTTAGCGTTTAATTCATGTCCATAATTTGGAAAAAGGCATTGGTATTTAATGGCGGCGCTGGGAACCGAGCTCGGTACCTACTTCTCAGTCCGACCCGATAGCACAGAGGACTACAAAATCGTACCTATAGGTGGTAGCCATACCGGCGATCCTTTACCATCGTTATTTTAAAATTAGAACATTATTGAAATGAAATAAGACTAAGATTTTGAAAATGTTAAGTGGCAGTGTGTCTGGTTTGTTGTTGTTGTAAGCGAGTCCCCGCGCCGCGCCGTCGAGTGTTTCGTTTCTCGCTTCCACGCCACCGTCCAACGCTAAATGCGAATTAGTTGAACAAATATTTATCTTACAACATTGAGAGCGAGTTAAATTTGTATATTTTGAATAAGGGCTCATTCTCTAGATGACATTTTCTACGAACTCGAGCTTTTACGTTTTATTTTACGGTTTCAGTTCTAAAGTTTCCGTGGGTAGATCTAAAAAAATGTGGTTATGAAACTACATAGGTACCTATCTACGTTATTACACTAAAGTAGGCATGTACCGACGACAGAGTAATAAACCCTTAGTAAAGAGAAACGTAAAGAGATACGCTTTAAAATAATTAAAAATAGCACTCCGCAGCCGCAATAAAAACGCTTGAACGACTTCAAAATGTCTCCGCCTCATTACCGAGCGAACAAAAGCTGTCATCCAACACTCGGCAACATTTCACTGTCTATTAGAATATAAAACTTTTAAGAAATTCTTTTCAACTATTTTTATGGGTGCTAAAAAAGTGTAAGATTGTTTTACAAGCGCAGCGGGGGCGGCACTTTGTCGCGGTGTCGGGTTGCGTGTTGACTGTAAACACGTCTTCCGCTGGTGCCAGCGGGCGCCCGGGCCCCGGGCGGCGGTGCGAGCGCTGGTATCATGTCGCGATACATCTGCGTAAAGAATGTATTACAAGACGTTTTGTCTTATTATAAACATGTATGAACAGTGGTGGTAGCTACCGCTGGTTTTTTTCTTCCTCGATCTTTAACCTGCCAAAAGCTAACGGTTTCGTAATAATACTTACGCCATTTTACCACAGATGTCTACTTATGTAAATTTATACGAATAGCCCATTTTTAATTTAGACTACTGTCGTAGGTACAAGGGAACGTTTTTAAGTTCGCGGAACGGGGGATAAGCAGTGGAAATAAAAATACGCATTTATTTTTCCTTTTCTTTAATATAGGTATTCACCTTCTACCCTAATACAGTTTTCAGATCTTTCAGTTAGCTTATGTATAACTTCGAACTAAAATTTTTATGTATTTGTCCAAAAATAAGCTAAAACTGCGTCCTTTTCACTTCTTCATCGCTCGTAAACTTATTCCCAAAGTAAAGTTATTTTTTATGTTGGAAACAGATAATAGCTAATCACTGGGAGCCAGGTCAGGACTGGGTGGGTGGGTGAGCCAAAATATCGAAGCCAAAATACAGAAGAAGAATTATTCAGGGCAGCCAGCGCAACACGGCTCTTGTGAACAGGCGTGTTGTGGAGCAGGAGCGCTTCCTTTAACTAGGATTTGATAACACCATACGCGTCTGCGGACGCCCGGCCAGCTGAGGCTGCGCTGGCGCGACGCAAGTGCGCGGTTCTACGCCGATTGAGTTCGATTATGTTTGTATGGACCAGCCACACGAGTCTGTACTCGCGTTGCGCCAATTTTGTATGGACCGGCGAATCGAGTCGTGGGAACTCGGCGGCAGCGAATGAGTAAAGATATGCTGAGAATCTTGTGAATATTTTTATTAGACTAGCCAGGCATTTGATTGCCATCCCACCTGTGGCAATCAAATGACGATGTGGCCTAAGATGGAACATGCCTGTCTAGGAACAGCCATTTACTCTAGTCTTAAAGGCGACCAAATTATAATGATCAGGGAACACACGCGCAAGCTACGTGTTTCATTCCTTAGCCGTACGCAACATGAAAGTTGGATCAAAGTGACTCGTGCGGATAGCTGGTACATCCACGACATAAGGATGAAGCGTTCGTTCGGATCGCAAACTGCTTCGGACACTCTCCGAAATGATACATTACGCGCACCCTACGCCGAGGCTCTTTAGCTTAGGTTCAATCAATTGCGGGTTTCAAATTATCTTCTTTGCAAGTTTTTCCACAGAATCCAAAGCGGCCAGTTGCTATTTGGCTATTCTATCCTAGAGGTGACAGCAGTGCCCCATGCAGGATCGAACTTGTGATTGATATAACTGAAGAAACTGCTTTGAATCGGAGTACCGCCTGACCTTCGAGAGGATACCAAGTTTCTTGGCTGCAGTGCTTTGGCTTCGATGAGGGTCAAAAGTTGAGAATCGCGCATGCCTGCAAACTTAAGCATGATAGTACTGTAAGGTTCTTCCATTTGTCTACAGGATCTGATTCGCCATTGTATTCTAGCAACCTCCAAGAAACGACTTTACGTCTTTGTTAAAGATTCGCGGTGGCAAAGGTAGCGGGCGACCGTCCCTAGCTGCGATAATATCACTTACCATCAGAAGCATGAACGTCTGTGTCCCTCTAGTTCATGAATAAAATCGCCCATTATTCTAGTAACAGCACATAAGCACACCACTGCATTTACCTTTTTGTTTATACAGGTCACATAGGCCCGGAAGAGGTGTGGAGTGAGCGCGTGCGACGGCGACGGGCCTTCGCCGACTCGTCGCTAGAGCCGGCCCCCGCGCCCCCCGCTGCCCCGCCCGCCGCGTTGCTCTGCCGCCATCTCCTGGCCGCCCTACTCACCAACTACACGCCTGCCCCTGCGACTGCTACTACACCCGCCAAAACACCGAAGATATCCTTCTCCATAGAGTCCATTATAGGCGTACAGTAAGGCCACAGGCGGGCGCAAGCGGTGCGCTGAAATCTGCAGCAGATTTTCACGCCAACTAGCGCTATTTAAACTTTCTTCAAAACAGAGGGTCTAGCTAACCAAGTTGTCAATCGCTTCGCTTTGTAGCGATTTTATTTACTTCTGATGGGAACTTGTCGGCTACGTTTGGCCAGCGCTCGTAGATCGGCGCAGTTCGGAGATGTTTTCTCTGGAGAGTACACATGGAGTTTCTTAAAGAAAGGTGTAAAAAGATATTTACGGGGTCGGCAGCGCGTGGGTAATACCTCTGGTATTGAAAACGTCCATAGGCTGCGGTGACTGCTTACCATAAGGCATGCTGTAAGTTTGTCCGCTACTTTAGCGGAATAATAAACTGCGAACGCTTGCGCTGCGAAGCTGCCCGAACGTAGCCGACAAATTCCGAATGTCGACCGAGTTTTAGCGAGCGATTCACCGGCGACACACTATTATAGTGCTACTGTAACGCTTATCCATACTTAGGTACATTTTGTTGGCTACACCGCTGATTATGAGCGGCACTTCAGCACTCTGCAGCATTGTGCTCAGCGGGCGTTACATAAAAGTAATTATATTTGTTCTAGTCCAAACTTCGGAGGCATACGCCACATCTTTGTCAATTTCGCTTTAAAATAAGCTTATTTTGGCACGGCCATCTAAACCATCTTACGTCTTGTGGCGTCCGCAATTATTTTCTCTTTTCCGACAAACGATAATTAATAGATTTTTGATGAATCGGTTTTCATGGGTGGTTGAGCCAAGATAAGGATCACTCTTAATATGGCAAATTACTGTATTTATGGATCATTATACAGGATAAAACTGTACTGTAGTAATTACTTAGGTCATTTGAGGTGTGGATTTGGTATAGGATGTGTGTCATTTTGTAAATTCGCCATTTTAGCCTAATGCCACCATTTGAATAAAGAAATAATTAAAACAAAGATGTAATTATTCGAACAATGAGTGCTTTATTAACGAAATGTATGGTAAAAGAATTTATTTGTGAGGTTATTCTATTACAACCGGAACATATAGGTACTTAGACGATCATCGTTATTTGCACATTGTTAATCAGACAAATCATCAGAATCTTAAATAACTACTAAAATGAATACAGATAAAGAGATTTTGTTTTATTTTATGATGCCTTAGGGAATTAGGCCTTAAATTAGAAATAGGTCTACTGGTTTAATTTTGTAATAACTTTAGGCCCTAGTTCACCATACAGCGATCCACCTGCTACGGAGAATATTCAAATGGATACGTAAGTTTAAAGTAGATAAGAAAAATATGATTCAGAAAAATATGTTAGTGAACTCGGACCATAATGTACTTTCTATGTAAATAGTTGTAAAATTAAATTTTACTATCTGTACTCATTTTATGTATATTAACAAATAAATGGAAATTACATAAAGTTATAATAATTTTAACAATTCAATCATGATCAATCAAACTCTGCAATAAGACGGTAATTTTTTCCCTACAAAAGTTATAACGAATCTGTGTAAATATTGAATAAGAGAGAACTACATATTATACGAATTAGGGAAAATAAAGTTACTCATAAAAATATATTAAATGAAATAATACAACAGAATATAATAAATAGGTATGAAGTGATAAAAACTGTTCATACATAAAATAAATCATACATAACACAACATACTTACATATTCATTTGAAATACAAGGTTATACTTCATTTGTGATTGCTGTCATATAGATAACAAAGAAAAAAATAGTTCTTTATTTTAAATTATGGAAAATCACAATTCAGTAAATGAATAACAAAAATTTACATATCGTCAATATTGTGGTAAATAAAATAAGTAAATAAAACGATGCTTGTGTATTTTGGTGATAAATGATTGTGGAACACAAATAATATGTCAACCATACGCATCGCGTAATCCTAACCGAATACATAATAATAATAATAATATATCGACAATGCATCACAAAGTTCGTCCGTACGATACAACTACAATTTCACATATGGCTACGCGCCGAGGAAGGGAGTGCCTCACGATGTGCCTCGCTCATTCACGCACGCACGCAATCACTTATCCAACTATTATCACGGTTTCTTTTTAGGAAAACAAACTACTACAATAAAAATCATGACAATAAAATCTCCTAACCTTAAAAATAAATTACGAGGTCACCCGTAAAGTTCATGTAAATGGATTTCACTTAAAAAATAAACTGATCTCAAACTATTCAAGATGTTGCGGTGCTTTACTGTAATTTACTAGCTACTCCTACGGGCACCGAGGGCGCGACCGGACGTCTTGGCACATGGCGGGACAGGACTAGACGGGACTCGGGACTCGGGACGGGATGAACGGATCGCGCGGATCGCGGGCACTGGTGGCCTACTCCACCAAAACATACATTCAACGATACACAATTTACCGACATACAATACATAATACCCCGACGTGTCTCAGATTATGGTTATGATCAAGCCAAAAATAATTTTTAGATATCCGACGGAATGTATTAATCAATTAATATTTTAACGTTCATTATCCCCGAAAAAGCCCTAATATATTTCCACTGCATACCTAAAGCTACGATTGCAAAATATACGATCGTAAAATATACTAATGTTCACTTGAACTACAAATTTTCAGATCCCCAATATCTGAATAAAAAACTAAATGACGTTATAACAAGTGGGTAAAGTCAGACTTTTTAGCTTTGTAAAACAAAAAATAACAATTTACTTGAATAATATTATAATTATAATATACATCGCAATATGTATTTACATATACATAGTATTACTTTTATGTAATATATTCATAAATAGTAATTTATATCAATCATAAAACGGCCGGGGCGGCGGGGCGCGCCCCGCGCCGGCGGAACCCTAACATACAAATCCGTTAAAATAATATACAACGTAAAAATACTATTTGGTATAATATTATATATAGCGGAAATCTAGCCGTCGTAAAATCTATCAAAGCAGTATATTATTATATCTACACTGACACAGACAATATCATACACATATATTAGTCAAAATAAACCAGTCACAAATCACAGTTGACATAAATTCACGATTTCCCTAAGTCTTGTAATTTATATTAAAATAATAGTTAACTCATCATTTTCAATACTAAATACAATATAATTTGAAAAAGTCCTAGTGGGAAAAAGAAATAAATGCCTTTAGACACATTTTATAATATACCTTACAACCATTTAGATTTATCCTCGCATAATAATATTTAACTTTTTTATAATAAACTAAATACCAACGCCGAGTTGCGACTATGATCGAAACTGAATTGGTGTCAGTAGAAACAAAGTGCCACGAAAGATTGAGCAGTGATTAGTATGACAGAGCGCGCGCTGCCTACGCGGAAACTATTCCAAATACAGTTCCAATTATACTACAATATTATGTAACCATGCACTACGTACGCTAATCATAGCTCGTGAACGAGACTTCGACACTGATTCGATGTATAATTTAAATTAACGAACCAAATGACTGCAACTGTTGCCTCAATAAGTAATTATAATAATCTGCTAAGAATTAAAACGAAATTAAGTAGAATCTAGTGTAATGGACTATCGCTAAGTTCATGCAATTACACCCGATATACCAAGGATATCTGGATTTTAATAAGTCACCATGTTAAAACGAACGGTGAGTAAGTATACTACAACTACGACCAATAATAGTGAACACTTGTTCAGTTAACAGATGAGACGGCACGTAAGCATGCAACGTGCGACATAAACATTACACGACACGAATTACACAGTATAAGCCTAGCACCCCGTGATACAATGTACTCATAGCCCGCTGACTGTGCGTCTATCCTATAATACCCCAAGCCCGAAGCGGGCCGCCTATACTCGAGATTTACGCTACGCTAACGCCCTGCAGTCGCGAAGGCGCTGCTTCCGAACCGATCAATTTTCCAGATAAAGGACATCGAAAGTATGTTAGTTGACGTTAGGTTACAAGTCGGTGGTGTGGATGGATCGGCCGCGAGCGTCGGTGGAGGTTGAGGTGTGGCCGGCGGCCGCCGCTGCAATGTCTTCCCGACCCTTGCTGACATTGGTTCCCCTGCACAAATTTATCATTTAATCATTACTTACCGTACTAACATGAAACCAACAAAGAAGAATAGCCTGTAACGTCGCACAGGTATGACCATAATACTTCCGGGATACTTGCACTGCTAAGAGCATAATTATCATCTTTGTCTACTTTGAAGGTTCCTGGGCATAGTTTATCATACTCGCAATAGCCAGAAATTTTTTAATGGTATACTCGTATTTGCCTTGAAAAAATCTAAAGTGCTAGCAAAATTAGTTACATAATTCGTAACAATAAAATTATCAATGGGATGAATAAATTTCCTCGATGTTACGTCATTATGTTACACACACGTATACATACATATTTTTACAAATTTCTAAATTGTACATATACAATACACAACTATCCCGTCCCTATACATAAGTATTCGCGACCTAAAACGACAAGACTACAAATAGCAGTGTGCCGTGTTCCCACCGTGCGACGGCATGCGGCATGAAGCCTTATCATATGAGGTTGTATGGCAATACTCACCGAGTGTCCCCGGCGCCGCCTATATGCCGCACATGGCCGAGAGCCGCGCGCTGAGCTGCACCGGGAACTGGTCCGTGAAGCGGCGCCAGTTTTCCTCGCCCACCTGGTTCTTGAACCCGTGCAGGATCTTGGTGAACATCTCCTTCAGATCATCCTGGACACAAACAAGTGGTTGGTTAGGATCGTGCATGAAATACGCAGTCGTTGTAAAAGTGTGTTTCGGTAGAAAAAGACAAAACAATCGAGGGTTTTGGGTTATCGCGATTCTAAAATTAACATGTGGCGCTACTGAGGAGAGGGGGGTCTTTTTTTATGCTACTCAGTGACAAACGACCAGAGAGCCCACCTGATGGTAAGTGGTAAATGTCGCCCATAACATCTACAATTAATACATTTAAGTTGCAAGTAACAACAATGCAGAACCGCCGGTGCGTTGTCGCTGTTGTTGTCTGATGTTAAAATAAAGCCCTGTCATGGGCTGGAATCGATCCATCATTTTACAGCTGAATCAGAGTCAGAGAAAGGACGTCCGAATGCATGCGACAGTAAGTGTGCCTATTGGCGGCATGTTAGTTCCTTTTGACACGTTATTCGGTATTATCGTTATCGCGTTTACTTGTTTTGTATTTGTCTATTGAAACTAAATTTTTAAATAAGTAGCAACGACTTCGTGCGGTATTAGTGCAATACGTGATTGAGTACCTTCATGAAGATAACTAGCTACGAACAAGGTTTTTTAAATCGGGAGAGGGCGACCTAAGAAAACATGTACCTACCCCCAAAAAGGAAGAACTGAACCGGTGCCGGTGTAAAGTTTTGAAAATATATATGAATGTAGAAGAGGCGACAGGTGTGTGTAGTTTGCCCATCTCGGTCACAACATACATCTTTTAACGTTTCTAGTCATGACCAAGATGCACCGCACTAAGGTGCACGAGGCTACGTAACCAAGCCAAAAACCGGACGAAGTAGGTATCCCTTACCTTCGGATGGGACCATGAAGCAACAGCGTCGCAGAAGAACATGAAGTCCGGAACCACCCCGCCGGGGTTCACCTGGATCATTTGGCAAATGCCACGGAACGCGGAGTCCTTCTCGTCGTTGTCACGGATGTTCCGGAGCGATATGCACCTGCGTCGCGCAACCAACGATGTCAATATTGGCATAGCTGCCCGACAATGCTCGTAGACAGTTCCCTTCACGTAAAATAGCTCTGGCGATTTACGCTATGAGCGATTTGCAGGCAAAATTCGGGTTGTTTGGTGAGGGTCATAAAGCTACTACTATAGTCTGTATGGAACAATATCCCTCTAATTATCGTCCAGGGCTCTTTGTACGTGGCGGGAACTGTATGAAGTACCTACAGCTTGGGTACCCGAAAGATTTAAGTAAGTGACCGTAATGGTTTTGGTTTTTTTTTTCTAATATTATCTTGATCAGTTCATCTCATTAAGATTTCTACATTACACTACACAGTAAACACCTTATATTTTTCCGGTACCCATTTACATACACCCTGAAGAATTTTAATAATAATGTAGGTATATGTAAGTAATGATCCGTTTATTCAACCTGTAACATAATAACGTATAGTGGATCTTAAGACGTTACATAATATTGTTGTCGTTTGGATTTGAGAAAGTTTATATTTTAAGGCCTTATTCAGTGCTGACCGGCGGTCGGCGGCCTTAAATGGGGTGTGAGGTCTATTGTCGAGATACCTCAACGCGGAGATTGGAGATAACCATGGAAATCAAACGTACGTTTTTATTAGTGTTGTATTATGAACCAAGACAGCCTTCATCGCTGTGATTAGTGTTCCAGTGGCTAGTGCACACGGGCGCAATTTTTACATAATCTGTATTTTATCTATTAGTTACCGACATGTGGCAACATTGGCAAGAAAAATGCAGCTGAATGCAGTCGAGACGTATTTATTAAAGCATTTATTGCATTTTGCTAATGCATGTAATTGCTGCGTGAAAAGCATTTAGTTGGTTATAAAGTTAGCACAAATTATATCATACACAATATAAATAATATTATGCAACAGATATTTGAATAAACGGATTCACTTTCATAGTAATGTTATGTCTTATTTGTAATTATAAAATGACATTTCAAGAAAACATATTTCAATTTTCAAATGATCAGACATGTTGTATTATCATTACTATGAAGTGGATTCTTGAAATGTCAGTATGAGAACTAATATTTTGAGGATAGGAAAATAAATGAAGCAAAAAATGGGCTTACTGATGATAAATAAATAAATGGTAAATTCAAAGTTACAGCAAACAGTGATTGGCACACATAACACAAAACAAAAATTAATAAGGATTTCGATGTGTATTCCAAATTGAGTACAAAACAAGCTTTGCAAAACACGAAATATATATTGGTTGTTATTATAAGAAATTGTTACGAAAAGTTGACAAACTTTCTTTGTAAAACAATTTGGAATTAGGGTAGTATTGGGAGTTAAATTTAGCAGTTATAGGTATGCATATTTTAGAAAGCGGATGGTGTTCAACACATATAAAGTACGGCACTGAAAATAATATGATCAAAGGAACCCCATGGCCGCGACGCGCGCTGTCAGATAGACCCCATGCCTCGCCCAACATAAACTAGAACAACTCATCATATAAAACAACATTAACAAGCCATTAACAAACACCATCCACAATCGAAATAATATTCATTAAATAACTTATTTTAATATTTAACGTAATCGTAATAATATATAAAGTAATAATAAAAAAAATTACTACAGACCACTGGCGTACAAATTGATGTAATACGGGTGCGACGTCGTGGGGGCACACATAACCTAGCCGACCGATAGTTATCGCTACACGCCACGACATACCGAGAACAAAACCAAGAAAACAAATCAACAAACCATTCAAAACATAGGTAGTTAAAGTACATAATTCAACAGCAACAAATTAGTGTCACAAATAGAAAAAATGTGGAACAAGTCTTCACTAATCAATGTACTATTCAAATTAAATATCGCATTGAATAAGATGGCCGAGATTCCAGTACTTTATAGCTTTAGCGCATCTGTTTGATGCAATTTCACTTCACTATTACTGAACCTCCAACCTGCACATCAAGGCCATCTTTTTCCAAATAAGGCACTTCAGTGCTTGGCACTACATTGTGGTTAATCAATATTTACAATAAGGATATCCCATAAATGAATATGTTCAAGAAATATAATAAGCCAATATACTTTAGTCAAAATGCAACACACTTTCTCTTGCTTTAGTATTGGCAATATATCTTACGTGTTCTATAGCATAATTAATACTCTAGAAGGTTAATAAAAAGTTCAGTTTACACAAAATTTACATACATACATATAAATATTTATCACATAATTTATGTAATTTCTTACATAATGTAATTTAAACAGTCTAATTTAGTAGTCTTATTGGTTATACATCATGGTACAATGCATATACTGTCCAGAGAAGCCCCTAAGAACATAAAACAGGAAAGAATATAAAGATGGTTTGTCATGAATAGTATGGGGAAATCAATACAAGCGGTGAATTGGGATATACACAAAAATAATAAGTAGGTCCAATTATATTCACAGCATAACATAACTGCCACCAAGAAATATTCTGTTATTACTGAAAGTATTTCAGAAACAAATTTTAACTTATTCAATGCGTAAGTATAAATATTATGTTTGTAGTGAGTTATTAGATATTTAAATGTAAAATAGTGTAGGTACTGAAAGACACTAACCTGTGTTCTCGAGGAGCGTTTTAGGCGTGTTTGGCCTGTTGATGATCACTACCAAATGGTTCAATACTAGAGGGATATATTTTGACGTTTCCGGTCCTGAAATACATGTCTAAGTTAGAATTGGTATGATAACAGACGTAATAAGTACTGCGCCGTGTGGTATTAACACTTGATAGTAGTAAGCCTGTCGAGTTATTGGTAATGTCTAAAAGGTAGCTCAACTAGCTAGGACCTTCTAGGATAGGAAATAAAATAGGCAGGTTTTTTCTTGCGAAATTTCTACTCTTTCTGTTATAGCAAAACCTTCTGTCCAGCTATGGACAAATATATGACTCTGAATGAAGCGGAACTCTCACCTAGTTTGATGCTAATTTCGCCGATAGCCCAGGTCGCGTTGTTGCACACTGATATTAATTCAGGGTTCAGGTTCATGCCCAGTATTGGGAGGAACTCCGGTATGTAGGGCAGCACGTGTTGGAAGCACGCCTTCGTCAGGTCGCCGAGTAACGCGAACGAAGACTGGCGGACCTGTAGGAAACAACTCCGAGCGTAAGAGTGAATCTTGGGTGCTTACCACCTTACCTTTCCTTGTGACACCAAATATACAAATTATCCTGACCCAGAAAAGATAATAAACTTCCAAAAAATGTAGGTTTGTAGGATAGCAGATTGGCATATCAGCCAATGCTCTAGGTTGTTAAATAGTAATATAATAGTGATAATACAGATAAAAATATTTACGTTAAAATCGACCTCTTAATGTGATAAGAGAGTACTCGATGAGTTAGGGTGATAATCCACTTTCTTGGCCTGACCGTATTACAAGTGCATATAAGCGAATTACCACTTCAAGAAAATTTGTTTAGCAGTTACAGCAATATAGATAGATAGATAGATAGATAGATAAATTCTTTATTGCTCACACAAGAAACACTACATTAAAGAGTTCCGACAAAAACCATAACTAGTTGTGGGCAAAGGCGGCCTTATCGCTGCAAGCGATCTCTACCAGGCAACCTTTGTCTTAAGAACCGCTTGATACACAGGCAAGTCAACAACATTAACTTATACTAGGGAACTTACACTTAATACAAAGTAGAAATATACACATATAACAAAACTAATAATACATATAACCAATACACCTACATAAACTAAATAATATATTACCAATTAAGGACATAGATATTCACATGCCAGGCAAGAGAAGATGCGTGCGCAGCTTTGCCTTAAAGGAGCTCAGTGACTTGGAGTGTCGAATCTCTTTAGGTAACTGATTCCACAAGACGGTAGCTTTCACAGTAAAGGACTCTTTAAAATAGCCAGATCGTGTAAACGGAGGCCTCAGAGTATTATCGAGCAATATATAGTGTATTTTTTACATCCTTGGCCAAGTGAGGGCTTCTTTTGCTATAAGAACCCACATTAGTTGTCTCTTAGACTCAATGAACTCGTCTTTGACCACCAAGGCATTTTTTATTTATCAAATAAATGATTTTTTTTACACCTGAATTCTTTATGTGGTCTTTATGATTCTTTAGGTGGTCAGGTCACTTAGGCTATAGTATTCTATTCTTTATTGTACAAAAACATGACATGATGATTCAGTATGGTAACAGAGATGTACAGAGGCGAGCTTAACTCATTGATTGAGATTTCTACCATCAAACTTTGGAGTCATAGGAACAGGTTTAACTTAAATGCAGGTACTAAATGTGTACACTTAAACTTAGTACTAATGATAAACACAGTTAGTGTACATTATAAGAGCCCATATGCTCACCTCCGGCATGGGGTCCTGCATGCATTGGTACAGCAGCTGCATGAGGTTGGAGTTGGCGACGAGGTGGTCGATGTGCCCGTCCAGCCCCTCCGCCAGCCCGCTCAGCAGGTCCAGCGCCACGATCATGAAGTCCTTGTCCGGCGCCTCGAACTGCTCCGGGCTTTGGCTGTTCGCCTGGGAGGAAACCGATAGAAAGTTAGATACAAGCGTGAAGTGTTCAAAGGACGGTCGTAAGCAATTTGGATGGGAAGCCGGGAAATGTCCAAGGAGAACCGATGGCAAAGATAACCCCTAAGGATTGTCTTTGTCTTTGGTTTATGTATTAAAATTTGATTGGACGCGTGGGTTTTCGCGATTTCAGATGGGCGCTACTGAGGCTTAATGTCTGTTTTCAAAATACTGTGCTATTGTACAGAAACATCAGTTGTAAAATGACGAATCTATAACAGACAATCGTAGGGCTTCATCTTGACATCAGACCTCACGTCGCAGTAACGCCATCTCGTGGATTTTGAAAACGCGAAAGAAAATCCATAATGAGGGTTTGGCAACCCCATATGTGGTTACTATTACTGTGGAGTGTGGAAGTAATAGCCCAGAGCTCAATGAGAGGACGGCACGGCAGAGGCTACGAGGTTAGTCTGGACATACTCAATGACCAATTAATGAAGGCTCTTTAACCGAACAGCGTAAACAGAGTTATATTATTTAATAAGAAAATAGTCCTGCAATGAAATGAATTCAGGCGAGAAGAGGGTAATCTCTCCTCGCCTAATGAGGTGAAAGGTGTCGCATGGCGTGCCTTGACATGAAAATATTCATTGAAGATTTGAAGACTTTAAGGTTATATTTTTCATGGTAAAACCTATGTTGTTTATAACTTAAAATGTTAAGAATGAAAAGCAAAATGATGAAAACATTATTGGTTTTTACGAGTTATTAATAAGCATGCCCCTTTGCCTGTGCTTAGCTATTATTTTTGTGAAGCGGTGGATGATAAAAAATAAAAAAACTGTCTTTTCAAACACATGTATGTACTTACATTGATACTTACAATGTTCTGGTTTAATGTCTGTTCTATAAGAGACACACATCTTCTGAATACTGGCTCACAGTATGGTAGGAAACCAGACTGCAAGGCTGTGGCTACTGATGACAAGCACTGCAAAGACAAAACAATTATACATAATATAACACATAACTAACATCATTGTTTAACTCGAAGTCTTAGCTAGTTAAATATGGGCTATTGATGCTCCTGTCTGATGTAACAACAGTACAATATTTTTCTAAAGAAAATAGCTCGATATAAATCTGTTTTACAAAAATATAATTAAAACTACGGATACAAACCTCAAGCAGAGGGAACAAGTCCTTGTCTTCGTCTTTCAACACATTCCACTTATTGATCAAGGGTGGCATGAGCAGATTGATGTATTCAGGCTTGTTGAGGTGATAGCCAACAGAGTCGGCGAGTGTCCCTATGGCGTCGTAGAGAATCAGCAGGTTCTTGTGCTGGTATTTACTGAAGGCATACACCAAGGTCTGTAGGATGTATCCGAGGTATGGTACGAGCTCCGTGCAAGCCTCCTCCTCGAGAGTGGCGAACGCGGAGCACGCCGCCTCTTGGACGCGTTTGTTGTTGTCCAACACGCGTTTCAGCAGCTGTAATTGAGATTACGTTGTAAAATCGAACAGTGTTGGTTAAAAAAATTGTCTTTAGCAGTTACTTTGGCTATCATAAGTCAAAAATAGATAAAAAAAGGCTTTGTTTCTTTAAATAACATAAATAACAAGTTTGAGCTTATTACGAATGTTAGTATAGTATATTGTGCAAGAACCCCTCCACGGGTGAAGGTCTCCTCCAAAGAAGTTAAGTCAATAGTAATATGATAAATGTGTAAATTTGTTTGTCATTCTCACTAGGTACTGGATAATTCCAGTAGTTATAATGATATAATCAATATAGTAAGGTACATGTTGAATGGCAGTTGTAATTAGTTGAGTTGGACATGTTGGTTGAGAGATTCGAGTTGGATGGGACATGAACTGTATACTGTATGCAACACTCACCTCAGTCATGACCGGCCTGAGGTAGAGGTCGTGCGACTGCGAGACGATCCAGTGCGAGTATCGCGACAGGGTCCAGCACGTGATGGCTCGCACGAGGGCTTTGCGCTCCGCCAAGCAGACCACCAAGTACGGCACAAGGTCTGGCAGATGCGGGACCATCCCACACATGCAGCCGTCCGCCACTGCGCCCAGCGCTAGGATGCCGCTCTCCTAAGCCGCAGAGGATAACACAGGGTTCATTTCATTTGTTTGTGGTGCAATGTGAACATGATTCAGGCCAGGCGTTGAACCCTAATGCATTTTTTTTTTTTTTGTTTTGTTTTTGTTTTAGGCTACAGAGGCCCATAAATATAATACATATAACATACAAAATTATGATAACAATAAATAATACGCTGTATCCAAACAAAATAATATAAACCTATACTTGTATAACAATACCAATTATAAAATTAATAACTACTACTACTAGATAAAAATAATAATATTCAAAACTTAAATGAACACTTTTAAAACTACACAATTACAGAACTATACACTTAGGACATCCGCACGTTGGGTGTCCAGCAGTGGGTGTTGAGCATATTTTTATGTCATACAGTTTGTGATACAAACAAACAGGCAAGCAGGCCACATGATGGAAAGTGGTTCGTCTTCCTACTTCTTCTTGTCCACTTCGCCTGGTCTTCGGCAATGGATGCCGAAATGATGATGACGTCTCTATGACCAGTTATACTAGTTTTATAATTATTATTTCTAAACAGACTAGACTGGCTATTAACAAACATCTATGGCAAAAAAGAATCAACAAAACCGACCTTGATAACCCAATTCTCGTGGAAGAGTGTCTCCTTCAATATGGGGAACAGTACGGGTAGGAGATCGGCACCGAACACGTTGGCTAGCACGTCTAGTGCGGCCGCACTGCACTTGCGCAGGTTCCAATCGGACAGTGAGCCATCGTCGCCGTCAGCGCCGCCGTCGTCGTCGTCGTCTGACTCGTTGCCACCGGAGACGTTGCTGTCGCCGGCACCAGCTGGAATTGGTGCGAGGTTAATGGGTATGGTTCCGTTGTGGATGCCATAGTGTAAGGTATTTTTAATCGATAGCTATGTCAAGCCGTCGATCTGATGTAAAATCTATGTGCTAAAATCTAAAATAACATAGTTTCATCAAAATCCATTATATTTTACTCAAATATTAGATTTTGTTGAAAGCATTGCTCCAAAACACTGCTAATAAAACAATGAGAAGAACCTTGGAGAACACAACACCAAATAAGCGTGGAGAGCTAAACTTGTGGAAGATATGCAAAAATACTGGTAAACCACAACCACTGCATCCCCCTTTGCGAACAGGGACATCATGGGCACGGCAGGAACCGATTCACAGAAGGTCGAAGCATACTCATCTCACCTCAAATGAAGCCAACGATTGTGAGATTCAGGAAATCCTAGATCAATACTTCCAGTTGTGTCCTATCCTTGTGAACTTGCGAATGAGATAGCTAACATGGATAGTAACAAAGCCCCAGGCTATGACTTGATCACATCTAAAATCCTCAAGAGACTTCCTAGAAAGTGTCTTATCTTTCTCATTTCCCTAATTAATTCCACCTTTAGAATAGGCCATTTTCCATAAATATGGAAATACTCACAAATTGAAATGATTCCAAAACCTGGTAAACCTGTCTATGAGGTTACTTCCTAAAGACCTTAGCCTAAATCCGGTGCTGTCCAGACTCTGGGAACGTCTGTTTCTTAAGAGACTGAAGAAGATATTGAATGTTGCTAAAATCATACCCAATCACCAATTTAGCTTTCGCGAATCTCATTCTACGGTGGAACAAACTCATAGTGTGTATCACACAATACGACAGTGACTGGAAAGAAAGGAGTACTGTTCCGCAGTGTTTCTGGATATCCAACAGGCAATCAAATGGCTGACTTCGCTTGATTTAAATTTGTAGTTGAATGTGTTTCTCGTATATTGTATTTTTGCCATACGAATAAATAAATAAATAACAGGCTTTCGACACGGTCTGGCATCGGGGACTTCTATATAAAATTAAAAAGTTATTGCCCCACTCGGTATTCCCCATTATGGCATCTTATTTGCCTGATAGGTTCTTTTAAGTAAAACGGGGGGTGCAAGATCATATTTTCACCAATGCCTCGCTGGTGTGACCTACCAATAAAAGCCCCTGTAGTTGAAATAGCTACTTTTGATACGGGCTTCTTGTCATGTAGCTCCGATCCAATTCTAGCCAGTAATAGGCTGCAAAGACAACTCAACGCCACCCACGAATAATGAGTGCAGAATTAAAGCAAGTGCCTCAAAATCACAGCACATAACCTTTACTTTAAGAAGAGGAGTTTGCCCCCCTTTTAAACTTGGCGAAGATATTCTCCCACAAACATCTAATGTCAGATACTTGGGGTTTCATCTGGACCAACGACTCACATGGAAGGACCATATAACAAAGAAAAGAGATGAAATTAATAGAAAATTCCGGGTTCATCTCTGGCTTTTAGGAAAAAATCAGCACTCTCCTTGACCAACAATTGCTAATATATAACTCTTTACTGAAGCCAATATGGACCTACGGAATTCAGATGTGGGCCACTGCAAGTAAGAGTAACATCGAGCGACTGCAAAGGGTACAAAATAATATTCTACGAGTTATTGCTGGCGCACCGTTGTACACTCGCAACAAAGAAATCCACGAATACTTAAAAGTGCCAACCATCCGTGAAGAAATAGAACGATACCGCAAAAGCTGCAGGGAGCGTCTATCCCATCTAAATCCTTTGGCAAATATGCTTTTGACAGTCAAGACTGCTAAACGTCTCAAACGGACTAACGATTTGGCTTAGTACCCTATAGAATAGTGGGCAATGGCCCATTGATTCGAAAAGTCATTGGAAGATTCAACAGTTTGATTATAGTCTAGCGACTGATGGCAAATAAAAAAACTTGGAAGAAAAACAATACTTGTGACTTACCAATAAAAGTCCCTGTAGTCGAAATAGCTACTTTTGCCGATGATTAGGGCTCCCTGTCATGTAGCTCCGATCCAGCTCTAGCCAGTAATAGCTGTAAAGATAACTCAACGCCACCTACAAGTGGAGAATTTAAGCAAGTGCCTTAAAATCACAGCACATAACGTTTACTTTAGGAAGGGTTTACCGCCCTATTAAATTTGACGAAAATACTCTCCCATAAACATATAAGTGTTAGATACTTGGGCTTTCATCTGGATCAACGGCTCACATGGAAGGACCATATAACAAAGAAAAGAGATAAAATTAATAGCAAATTTCGGGGTCTTCTTTGGCTTATAGGCAAGAAATCAACACTTTTCTTGACCAACAAATTGCTAATATACATACAACTCAAATCTCGAAATCGCGAACTACTACGCTCAGAAAATAAACCGATATTTTTGGAAAAACAGTGATTCAGTACTGGAAGATACTTGCCTTTTGAAGTATAACACCTAAATTTCGTGTGTTAGTGTTGTTAAAGTGCAAAACTCCGAAATAAAACTGAAAACAAAAAATACTGAGTTCTTTACTTAGCAAACAAAACAGGAAAGGAGCTTCAGAGTAGTGTTAAAAAATATGCACCCGACAACTGAAACTGAAGAACTAAAACATGCTCTGGAGGAACTTGAGCACAAGCCTACAAATATCTGTAATAACAAAGACAGAAAAACTAAACAGCCTCTACCAATGTTCTTTATAGACCTGCAACATTAAAACCCTACTTTACTGTCGCATAACTATTGAACAACCAAGACCTAAGCGCCAAATCCCCCAATGTTCAAATTGCCAACAGTATGGACATACACAAAAATTCTGTCACAGACAACCCAGAACCCAAAAGACTGCCCTAGAAAAGAGCGTTCGGATAAAGTAAAGTGTATACTCTGCGAGGGAAACCACCCCGCTAATTATAAGGGTTGCACTGTATTATAAAGAGTTGCAAAAGATTAAATATCCAGTTACCATGAAAAAACATACAGCTAAACCAAAACACACAACTAGAGAAAATCAAATTAGTGAAGAACAAACAAATCCTATGCATCGGTCACCAAAAATAACCCAAAACCGCTAAAAGATCAAACTAAAAAAGACCCCGCAATCACAGGGCAAAGCATGCCTGATGTTTTTATTTTACTTAATGGAACAATGCAAGAGCCTGTCAAACCACTCAAATAAGTTGAAAATATTTCTGAACATACACACGATTGATATTATGTTGATATCTGAAACACATTTCACATGTAAGAGCTATTTGAAAATATCTGGCTATATTCTATATAACACCATGCACCCAGATGGCAAGGCACCTCCATGGTTCCGGAATCCTGATTTAATCGAATATTAAACACCATCTACCCCAATCATACTGTAAGGACCATATTCTAGCGACTAGTATAGTAGTATTCGATTGGATTAGTACTATCACTATATCAGCCCTTTACTGCACACCAAAGCATACCATTAAAGAAGAACAATTCAATGAATAATTCAACACACTAGGTAGTCGCTTCATAGCAACTGGCGATTATAACGCCAAACACAAATTCTGGGGCTCTACCCAGGGGTCGTGAACTTTTGAGGTGTTCAGGAAAAATGTATGAATGTGGTATCATCGGGTCAACCTACATACTGGCCCACAGACAAAGGAAAGATACCAGATATGATTGACCAAGGGTGTGTCAAGAGACAAAATATCCTGCTGCAGCTGCTGGGACTTATCATCAGATCATGCCCCTATTTTGGTGGAAGTTAACACGGAGATCAAGGCAAATGCTGTGAAATGTATGCTGCACAACAGAAGAACAAACTGGCCTTTCTTCCGAGAACTTCTTGATGAAGCATTCCTTGAACCCATTCGACTCCAGACTGAAGACGACATAGTAAATGCTGTCGAATTTTTTAACAGCAAAGTCCAAAACTCTGCATGGAATTCCACATCGATAACCCAGCTCAAGCAGACTGATCGATTTGTATCTTTTAATATTCTGGATAATATCGAAGAGAAAAGAAAACTTCGTAAGCTTTGGCAGCAGAACAGAAGTCCCGATGTTAAAAATGCCTAATCCACAAAATAAGGGAACGTAAACATCTTCTTGAAAACGAGAGAAATACAGCTTTCCAGGAACATCTGAGAAGTCTAGATGCAACTGCCTCTACTGAGTATTCCTTGTGGAAGGCCACCAGAAAAATAAAACAGCCTGTAGTTACCTCTACTCCATTAAAAAAAGTAGATCAAACCTGGGCATGTACAGACATTGAAGAGGCTAATACATTTTCTGAGCATCTAGAGAATGTCTTTTAACCTCACCCTTATAAAGGTCCACCAGAACACGGGAGGGAAGTCCTGAATTTTCTGAATGCACCGAGCTTAGAAGATACAAGCCTAGAAAAGTTCACGATAAAGAGGTCAGAAAAGTAATCATACAAGCTAACCCTAAAAAGTCACCAGGTTACGACCTTCTTACTAACAAAATCCTGCAGGAATTACCTTACTCTGGTGTGAGACTCCTCACGTCCATCTACAATGCGATAACAAGACTAAAGTTTATACCACCACAATGGAAGGTCGCACAATTAAAAATCTTAGTGAAACCAGGCAAACAACCTGAGGATCCAAAGTCATATACACCTATCAGTCTTCTGTCCACCCCATCGAAAATCTATGAATCCCTGCTGCTATCTATGAATCTATGAATTTTACCTTTCATTAAACAGAACAAGCTCATTCCTGACCATCAGATCGGTTTTCGATGCAAACATGCCACCGTGGACCAACGATATAAACAAACCCTTTGAGGACAAAAAATACTGCGCGAGTGCATTTCTCGACATATCTCAAGCATTCGATCGTGTGTGGCATGAAGGATTGTTATTCAAGATAAAATCCTTATTACCTGATTATGCCTATAAAATTTTAAAATCCTTTATAGAAAACAGGCACTTCTTTGTCCAGAGCGGAAAGGCAACATCGAGCCTTCGCCCGATTAATGCAGGAGTCCCACAAGGGAGCGTACTGGCACCGATACTGTACCTTCTTTACACGTCGGATCTGCCCACTTCACACCACATTATTACTGGTACCTTTGCTGATGACACAGCGATCCTAGCTTTCCATCAGGACCCACTAGAAGCCGCAAAAAGCCTTCAGAGAGGATTAGACGAAATATCTCTTTGGATGAAAAAATGGAGGATTAAGGCCAACGAATCTAAATCCGTAAATGTCACTTTCACCTTGAGGAAAGGCATCTGCCCACCAGTAAAACTCAACAACCAAGAAATCCCACAAGAAGACCATGTGAAATACCTAGGACTACACCTGGATAAGCGGCTTACCTGGCAAAAGCACATTTTTACGAAACGTAAACAACTGGGACTACAAATGCGAAAACTTTACTGGCTGATTGGACGGCGGTCTCAATTATCACTCAGCAACAAACTCCTGTTATACATACTGATTCCAATCTGGAGCTATGGTATTCAGCTTTGGGGTACAGCGTCCCACTCTAATATTGAAATCATACAGAGATTCCAGAATAAAATATTGAGGACAATAACTGACGCCCTACGGTTTTTCACAAACGAACAGTGAACACCATGATCTAAAAAAAATCGGTTGTCTGTAAAGTCGGTTTACTGACGATAGTTGAACGTGACAACGTCAAGTAGGAGAGAGACAGATGTCGAACGCTGCCGAACGCGGAGGCCGATTGTGCCTGTTTGTCGCTTGTTCCGCGCTCTCGCTTGCACTTCAAGCCTTAAATGGAACGCCTCAGAACGAGGTAACGCCGCATGAGTCATGTTTTTTCGTGCGTGCAGCCGGCTCCATCGAATTATAAGACGTTGTCACGTCAATAAATATCGTTCGAAAAGAAATTGTCTGCCACACCACATCATACAAAAAAAGAATTGCTGACCATCCCAACAATTTAGCAAGAGATCTAATGGAGGAACACCACGTAGCCAAAAGACTAAAACGGAAAATACCCCAAGACATACTGAAATAGTAAAAGTAAAATTAAGTAGGATGTGACACAGGTTGCATACCGAGCATGCTTTTCGAAAATTCCACCAAACTTACTGTTTAATGTCCCACGAGAGAGACAGACTGCATGTTATAAATTGATGCAATAAAGAGATTACATACATACATACATACATACTGCAGTATAAATATATAATAAAAAAATATATATATATAACTCTTTACTGAAGCCAATATGGTCCTACGGAATTCAGATGTGGGCTACTGCAAGTAAGAGTAACATCGAGCAACTGCAAAGGGTACAAAATAATAGTCTATGAGTTAATGCTGGCGCACAGTGGTATGGGTATACCACTGAAGAATGGGTATAGCAATGAAGATATCCACGAATACTTAGAAGTGCCATCTGTGAAGAAATAAAATGTTACCATAAAAGCTACAAGGAGCGTCTATCATTACATCCAAATCCTTTCGCTAACATGCTTTTGGCGGCCAACACTACAAAAGGTCTCAACGGACTGACGTCTTGGCTTAGTACTCTATAGAATTGTGGGCAATGGCCCATTGATTCGAAAAAGTCATTAGAAGATTCATCAGATTTGATTATAGTCTAGCACCTGATGGCAAATTTTCATAATATATTAGTTAGATTGAAGTCAGTACAAGCATACTGTTCTACAACTTTAGAACAGATCTGAAAATATACAACAGGCCTAACATATCGCAAATGGAATTAATAAACTAACCATTATGCTTGATGGTATGTGAGCGCGGCTTGTGGAACCGCGGTCGGATGTCGGACTCCCTGTCGGGCTCCGCGTCGTCGGCGTCGTCGTCGCGGTCGCCTCGCAGCAATATCACGTCCATCTCCGAGTATCGCATCCCGCGGACCAGCACCGGTAAGAGCGCGGCCAGCTTTGGGCCAAGGACCTGCACCATACACAGGAATTAGGACTTTCATTGGTTCAGTAAGGCGACTGCTTTCGGACCCAGGAGTAGTGATTATTTATTTGAATTATAATTCAATTGGACATGTATTAGGAATCATTCAATTGTAAACATTTTTTATAGATGATTGACTATTCCTGAGTAGTATAAGTTTGGCACTCAGGACTTTCTGGGTATGTTGCATAAAGAAGTACAAAAACTACTGGTACACTAAAGTAGTTGGATCGGAAATTGTAAAACAAGCTAAAATTAGAAATAAACAAACAATATCATTAACAAGTGCTTTTCATTTGTAAAAAAAATATTCACCTTAGCATTTGTGAATGAACAATGAACTCTAAAATTTATTAAATTTACAAAAAAAAAATCCATTGCTGAATCTAAATTACTGGATTTATTGGATTATTATGCGTTTAAAAATATATTTTTATATGGTTTAATAAATAATCATATAAATTTCTTAAACATGTGTTGTAAATGTTCTTAAACCTTAAATAGGTGTCCTACATTGCCTCTGACATACCAAATAGGGAGGCATTGACTCAAAGATTAACAATAAATTTTACCCAAACAAACCTTAACATACAGGTAAGTACCTGTATGTTAAACAATAAAATATTTAACTCATACACTTATTTATACCTGTGTAGGGTACAAATAAAAAATCCTCCTAAATTGGGAAGGAAAACATAAAAGGAAAATTTTTGAAACTTTAATAAATCATTGTCAAGATAAGTATGTACTATTTTAAGGAATTAGATATCCACACCACAAAATTGACTAAAATGAGTTGTCACTGTACCTCACGACAAACATTTTGTTCTGCAAGAGACAGCCAGAATTCACATGCCTCTAGGGCCACTCCTTCCTCAGGGTCTTGTGTGCGTACCAACATGTACTGTAATAAAAAACATTATTGTAGTAAACTAAGTATATGTAATTACAAATATAAATTGTGTTTTAGACTAACCTCAATGATTTCAGACAAGTGTGGTACAAGTCTGTCCAAACGAACTTCCAACAGTAAAACCAAAGCATGACAAACATTTTTCCGGACATCTGGATCTTCATCTGCTGCTAGGTGGAACAAATTCTAAAGAACAAGAATAGTCATAATTAAATTTTTTGTTAGTTTATACTTATACAAACAAAGAAACTATCAATAATCAAAATAAAAGTATAACGTACACTGATAAAACTGTCAATATGTAACATGAGGGCCTGTGTCCTTCCCACAATAAAGTAGTTGACACAAGCAATAGCATGACATCGGATTTTAGGTGAAGAATGCCTGAAAAACTGTAAAAATTTTGGGATAAGAACATTGAGGGGTCTATTCAAGGCATCACTGTCGAGTATCTCCGCTGTGTCTTCACAAATTTTTTGCAAAGCTCCAAATGCTCCCTGGAACAAATGTTTCAATAAATAAGTATTTTAAAAGTAATAAATCGAGTGGCAAAGTATTCAACTTTTGCTTACCTCACAAACATTATAGTCTTGAGAATCAAGCATTTGACACAGAGCTGGCAGTAATTCAGGCCAAGAAGTTAGTTCACCCTTGCTTGCTATTGTAGTGATGATGATGCCCACTGTGGCGCGGATCAAGGGGGACGGGTCCCCCACTGCCGACAGGCATTCCCGCTTTATGAACTCGGCGACCTCCGGCAGAAAGCTGTTATAGTGCGCCTTCACATTGTTTTTCAAAATAAGACCACTTAGGGACCTCGTGGGCTCTTCCTCACTAACCAATTTCGTCAAAACGAAAATCAGGTAGTTGTTGAAATCGGGGTATTTGTTTAGTTCTTCCAATTTCTGAAATTGTTGTGCTAAGAAAATTTATGAGATCGAAAGGTTGTCAATGACTGTCATGTCGGAAAAATCGATTTTATCTCTAGCGTTAAGATGAGATGCTTGGCACAAAAAACCCTAGAACACATCAGAATATGCAATAACATCAAGGTAGAAATACATAATGAGTAAAAATCTTAAAGCAATTAGTGCTAAAACAGTTAAGAGATACAAAAAATATCCACGCCGATAATATGCAACGACACTGAATTATGAAAAGGATACTTGTTGAACGGCTCTTTGAGTAGCAGTATCTGGTGATTGTGATTCCTTGAGAAGTGTTAGTATCTGTTTTAGTCCTTCTTGTTCAGGTTGCCACTCCATTTTCATAATAAATTCTTCAAAACGGTTGTAATTCACTCGGTCCCGTAAAGATCAACCATGCCAAAATTTGACGAGCAAGTTGCCAGATAATAAAAAGAACATCCATAGATTCAATAGAGATGCTAGGCTAGAGGTGGGACTTAGTGAATAACCGGTTTTTTCCTCAATCAAACTCAGAAACAGAACTTAAATAGATAGATTGACAGTGACAGTACAATTGCATCGCCCCTTCTTGGTCTGTGTTACAACACATGTGCGAGACAGCGTGCATGTGATTATCTATTTATTATTAATTTTCGATATTTGTTTCGTTTCGCCGTTGTTAGCCTTTCCTCCGAGAAGTAGATTTCTAGCAAGATAAATACAATATGCCAAAAATTAAAGCAGAAAAGAGAACTAGAGTTCACAATGAGGTAGCCAAACAAGGTAATATTAATCATTATTAAAATGTTATAGCTCATAGGCATATTTTCTTATTTTGGTGAGAGGGCTGATCCTCTACAAAGGTTATATTTTATATATTTTTGTTTTGTACTTAATTGCCTTTATTTTTAGGAATACAATTCAATAAGGATTTTGGCCAACATATCTTGAAAAATCCTCTGATAATAACTTCTATGCTGGATAAGGCTGGACTTAGGCCTACAGATGTAGCCCTTGAGATTGGTCCTGGTACTGGTAATATGACTATCAAACTTTTGGACAGAGTGAAGAAAGTTGTAGCTTGTGAAATTGATACTAGGTAAAATTGGGTTTACTTATTTAAAATTAATGTATGCTATTTCAGTATGTCTTTTCACAAAATAATTGTTTTTAGATTGGTAGCTGAACTTCAAAAACGTGTACAAGGAACACCTTACCAAGCAAAATTACAAATACTTGTTGGAGATGTCTTAAAAACTGAATTGCCATTCTTTGATATTTGTGTGGCGAATATCCCATACCAAATTAGTTCACCTTTGGTTTTTAAATTGTTATTACACAGACCCTTCTTTAGATGTGCTGTATTGATGTTCCAACAGGAATTTGCACAGCGGCTAGTCGCTAGCCCTGGTGACAAACTATACTGTAGACTTTCAATAAATACACAATTATTGGCTCGTGTTGATATGCTAATGAAAGTAAGTGACAACTGTTATTATATAATTATTTTTGGGTTATTCTTGTTGACTGATTAGTGTCTCTGAATATAGGTTGGGCGTAATAACTTCAAGCCTCCACCTAAAGTTGAGTCTAGTGTTGTGAGGATAGAACCAAGGAATCCACCACCACCTATAAACTTTGTGGAATGGGATGGTCTTACAAGGATAGCTTTTGTCCGGAAAAACAAAACTTTGGGAGCAGCTTTCAAACATGCAACAACTATGGCAGTGTTAGAAAAGAACTACAGAGTACATTGTTCATTACACAATAAGGTAAGTAATAGACAACTTAAAAGTACTTTACCTAAAAGTACTAAAATATATTAACTTGATTCTTTTTTAGGAAATACCTGAAGACTTTGACATCAAACAGAAGGTTCAAGAAATATTGACTAATGCAGAAGCTGACCAGATGAGAGCGAGGACTATGGATGTTGATGATTTCATGAAATTGTTGCACGCTTTTAATATAGAAGGAATTCATTTTGCTTAGCAAGCATTTTTATTTAATTATAAACTTTGTTATTTAACTGAAACACCAATTATATGTACATAATGTATTCACTATTATCAAGTTTTTATTCACTATTTTCAAGGTTGAATAGACCTTTTCCATAAAACAGCCTTGAAAGACTGCATAGCTAGTAACCAAGTCAAACAAAATTAGTTTATATGGGTGATTTATCAAATCCTCTGTTGGCATAATCAGCAGGCTTCTTCTGTGTCTGGAAGGGGAATCCAGGTTGTCCAGGGAGAACCATGGGCTTTCCTTTCAATACTCTCCAACCTCCCTTCTTTGTCCAATCCTGTGCAAAATTTTATAGTTTTATTATTTACTGCAATTTAACAAGGCAGTCATGATACATCTTCCAGGTGACTGACAAAATATACTTACATTCCCATTGTATTTGAAGTAGTAATGAATACATAATGCACCAAAAGACATCAAGACTAGTTTTCCAGAAATATATCTATAATGTTCAGCGCGTTGTTCCCCCTGAAAAACAAAAGCAGTAGCATAGGTAATTGCTCGAGTACCATTCTAGGTTACTTCAGTTATGTAACCAGAATTTACCAGCATAGGCCTGAGAGCACCGAAAACTGCATCCAAGGGAGCACGGTAGGCCCGGCGAATGATATTGATACGTTCCTTCCAATATTCTGCAACGTGTACTGGCTCATTAGGACTTAGCACTTGATCTTTTAGCCACTGTTTACGCCAGGCTCTTTCAGCGTCGGTCATGCCCAAACACCTCTCTCTTTCAATTGCCACACGACCAGCTATGGCCATGGGCTTCACCCCTGCTGTTTGAGACATTTTTATAGCTTTCGTTGCAGTACAACAAAGGTTGAATATGGTATTTTCCCAGAAAAGTAGAAAAATAATCAAAATCACAAACGTAGTGACATTTTGTATGTAATGTCAAAGTTATTACAACGACCAAAAACAAGTTCAATTTCAATCATCATATAAAGGCCACACTGCACTGCACTGTGCACACTGCAAGTTATTTATCAAGTAGTTGTGCGTCTGTGAAAGTTGGCATTGGTTGGGTGATGGGTCGTTTGTAGACCGAGTAAGATCGTGAACAGCTGTCACTAGAACTGACTCAGTTTCGGGTAGTAAGTCCATCGACTGAGTTTTCTAATGACGGCTGTAGATTGACAGTAATTGGGATTAGAATAGTTTCTGGTCGTCAACAAAAAAAGTAAAAAATCGCAAATTGTTGGAAAAGTAGATTTGATGTTCTGCAAATAACTAAAACATCGATTTCGTTTTACATAACCGGGTGGAAACACTAATAAAACAGCGCTAAACAATGCCACGCTTTCATAAAGTAGAAATAAACAAAACAGAATGGATAGTGCCAGAGCGATATCAAATGCTAACACCTGTAGGTTCTGGCGCTTACGGCCAAGTCTGGTGCGTATGTTGTGATCGAAAGTGAATTGTAGGCATCATGCCAGTGCTTATTAACAAAATACCTATTATTTTGTAGCTTCGTGGATTTCAATTAAAAACGATCTGATACTTCACCAATCACTTGTAGATGCGTAGGCGGAACTGGTTTGTTTGTATACCTATTTATATTTATGAATTCCTCAGCTCGGCAATCGACACGCTGCATAATATGAAAGTGGCGATTAAGAAGTTAGCCAGGCCATTCCAATCTGCTGTACATGCCAAGCGAACATACAGGGAGCTACGTATGTTGAAGCATATGAACCATGAGAATGTTATTGGTAGGTTATGATTAAATGCTATCGCTTTGCATTAATTTTCCTTTACCCATTTTAGAGACACAGAGCACAGTTGATCACCACAATTTTGCCACAGTTGATCGACTACCATACACTTGTATAACAAAATAATTATTTTAGTTGTATATTTTATAGGCCTGCTGGATGTATTCAGCCCGGAGAAAAGTTTAGAAGAATTCCAGCAAGTTTACTTAGTGACCCATCTGATGGGTGCTGATCTAAATAACATTATACGTACTCAGAAACTGTCAGATGACCATGTGCAGTTTTTGGTGTACCAGATTCTTCGTGGCATGAAATATATTCACTCTGCGGGTATAATTCATAGGGTATGTAGTGACAGTTTCTTTAGTTAAATTATGACCATTTTGTTATTTATTCATGATGATATTTCACTATTTTCATAGGATTTGAAACCGTCCAATATTGCTGTCAATGAGGACTGTGAATTAAAAATTCTAGATTTTGGATTAGCCAGGCCTACTGAAACAGAGATGACTGGCTATGTAGCTACAAGGTCAGTGCAACTCAATTTAAAAGTTTCTATTTACACAGTAATCTGTGACTTGTTTATTAACAAGTCGCTTAACATAATTATGTAACTTCTGCCTCTAATTAGACCTCAGTAAAATGGTTCCGTTTAACCTAGTGTGTGATAAAATATTGTTATAGATGGTACAGAGCACCAGAGATTATGCTCAATTGGATGCATTATAATCAGACCGTTGACATCTGGTCAGTGGGTTGCATCATGGCGGAGCTACTTACAGGCCGCACTCTATTCCCAGGGTCTGACCGTATCCTTTATATTTTTAACATTACAGTACTTGTTGTTTCAGTACTTCTTATTTCTTTTTTAAACATATGCAATGATCTAGTCACATAATGTTACTCCATTGATTGTCTGTCAAAATCTGTTCCTGCATGGTAATTATTACAGCATGTATAATTTACATAAAGCACATTGTTGTATTATGCAAATATTCTATTATCAGTGTTTAGATATTAAGATGTGTTTAGTTTACAGCCTAGCTTGTAGTTAAATGTCTTCTATGGTTCCAACCTTAATGGGTGAGACAGATATTCATCAGTTGAACTTGATCATGGAGGTACTTGGAACACCAGCAGGAGAGTTTATGCTGAAAATATCTTCAGAATCTGTAAGTAGTTTATTGAACTAATACTATTTGACCTTGTGATGTCAGTGGCGTCAAGGAATGTACAGAATGTATGCTTTGCATTCAATATGCTTATTTACGCGATAATTTCTTAAAAACAGGGCTTGCAAGTTTGGTGCTTGTGTAACCTTAACATTTGCGCGTTCAGATATTGACCACCTTACAAGGATACTGTTTCTATGCGGAAATCCCGATCAAGAAACAATTGACAAAATTATAAGTGAAGAGGTAAGCTAATAGAATTCGTCAATCTGGAAGATTGCAAAAATTAATGTACACAATACAATTTTAACTCAAGTTTACAAATACAAGCCTCCAGACATATTATGGTCATTTCCTCCTAAGCATCTGAGTAAATAAAAAGTTAGTCACTTCATTCATGACCTGTATTTGTTGCATTATTGAAATTGATAAGCCTGATTCATTCAATTGTAATGAATAAGCTTACCGAAGAACAGTGAATTTAGTATTTGATTGAGCCAAATGTAGGTGCTGATTTGTGCCAATTGTGTATGTCAACTACAATGTTATAATAAGTTTGTGTGTGGTTTTGCTTCCGTGATGTTACCTTTACATTGTGCAATGTAAATTTTAAAAATAGACTATTAGCAAAGTTTACAAATTCTTTAAAGTTGCGTTAGATACTCTGGACAAAAATTGGAGAGTATCCAAATGAATCTTTTGCACCACAACAGATCATGCTATTTAAAAAAATAATTAAGCTCTTGTCAGAGAAGTAATAGAACGTGTTTAAACATTTTAAATGCCTACAGTAGTTTGCAACAACATATTTTGAGTCATCCATGACTTAATAATTTCTTTGAAAGCATTGTAAATAGCGCCGCGGTGTGCGATTTTCCGCTTTATTAAAAATCATCACTTGGCGTAGAATGTCCCGGTTGTGCTCTCGCGCACGAGAACCCAGAGTCCTTCGTGACCCCGCTACCAGGGAAATCTGATTGGATTGGATTGGATCATGGTTACACAGTTTCATCACGATGTTTCCCTTCACCGTAAGAGCATCGGCTAGTGTTCAATTAATGGGCATAACTCAGGAGAGAGTAAAATAAAATAAATAAATATATTGGTACTTAGCCGCAGTGGGATTCAAACCCGGTACCCCTCGCTCACGAGTCGGATACCTTAACCACTAGGCCACCGACATTTTCCGCTTTATTAATAGGTCCAAAACTGCACGATGGGTCTTACTTATGGGCTAATATAATAAAGCATACTTTAACACCTGCACTGAAAGACTAATATTACAAACCATTTAGGTATTTACACCATACACATATCACATCACAACCCATAACAGTCTGGCTGTTATGGTCATCACAGACATAGCTGGACGTCAGTGGAAGGCCTCCACATTAGTAGAGGGGGAGAGCATTGTCATAATCTCCACGGCCGACTACGTGAGGATGCGAACTCCGAGCGAAATGGAGAATAAAAGTAGGAAATCGAAACCTAGCATAAGCGGGATTAACCGCTCCACGTTGGTACGCACGTTACTCGAAAATACTCAACAGAATATGCTGCTGCTGCCCATTTCCTTACTGGTAATAGATGCTCTACGATGTGCTCATCCATGCTCCTAAAGAGTCAGTAAACAGGCACCAGTGGATTAACAAGAGTTAATCACATATATCGTCATGACAGCCCATAACAGTCCACAGCAGGACTTAATGCCTGTCCCACGAACGGGAAGGTTATTGCCCTAATCTTGATGCTTGGCAGGCGGGTTGGAGATCGCAGTGTTATAAATATAACAATGGAAAACGCTGCTGTCCATTTTCCAGCCTACGGAGACTCTAGATCTTTTGCCTCGAAAACATTATGTAGTCGTCTTGTACAACCACGAGTGTAAGGGGTTGGTGATATTCTACTCTGCCGGATATCACACAGTGAAATTACTAATATAGACTATATTAATTAATATTCACCAGCCAGAGTTAACTTCTGAGTTTTTCTGTTTATTTACGTGGTAATCTCAAAAACTACAGAAGCTTGTTTATAAAAATAAACTAAAGCCCATGCTTTGGAATCTTAATTGCAGTCTGGTTTGTAAAATATTTATTTTTAGTCCAAGTCTTTTCAGCTGGGCACACAAATATAATTTCTGGCGGCATTGTGAATGTAACAGGCAGTGTAGCTTAAGTACACATTTATAACCAAATCAAGACTTGTATAAATTAAACGACAACGCCGGTCGTTATCAAGCGAGTTTTATTTTGTTTCAATAGAAAAAAAAACAATGAAAATAATTAATCATCATCATCATCTTCCGAACGGTTAGTCCTGTCTTCTGACAGGGTCCGTTTTGCGACTCACCCGGCGCAATGGAGGAGGAAAATTAGGAAAGCAGACCGTCCCAGGCTGAAGCCGGGATGTGTGCTGATTGTTTATAAAAGAACTTACAAACATACTGTATCCATTTCTCTGTCTGTACCTACCTAAGTCCGAGTGGTTGTGGTGAGTGGTTGGTGAGTTAGGAATAATTCATTTTAGTCGAGTCGAGTAGAATGAGCGACTCAATTATATATAGAGACATATAAACATGGCGGTCCCTCGCAGGCCCGCAACTACATCCAGTCGCTGCCGACGCTGGTCCGGCGTGACTTCCGCGAAGTGTTCCGCGGCGCCAACCCGCTCGCCATCAACCTGCTCGAGCTGATGCTGGAGTTGGACTCTGACAAGTGAGTACAGCATCAACTTAAGGGTTGGGGTCAGGCCCGAGGCAGTACTGCGGATCTCGCCAAGATGCCAATCGCTTCGTAGTTAATCTATTGCGATTTTAGATCGTCGGCTACCTTCGGCCAAGCTCGTAGATCGGCGCAATACTGCGAAGCCAAAATTCTCTGCGAAACAAATTCCGATCGCAATAGTATCGCTACCAAATGGCATCTTGGCTAGATCCGCTGCTTCGGTGACTGCGGCACGACGGAGATTTCGTACCCATAAAACCGACCTGCAGCGCGGCCACCGTTTATTACCACCACATAAGCTCGTTTTCGAAAAATCGCCGTTGCCTTGGGACACGGCCTCGACAAAAAATCTACTTCATTAACTTGAAGCAATACGTTTGTAGCGCTCTCTTCCTAACGAGGGTGTTTCTCGATCTATATGTATGAACGAAAAGTCAGACCACAGAGAATGAGATAGAGATTTACCGAGCTATTCATAAAAATTATTTGTTGTTGTTATTTGATGTTTCATAAAATAAAAATATGTTTTATCTTATCTGTCACTGTACTGATTGAATTTGAAAGAAAGTGACGAACCATATTGGCTTTTGAAACGTCAAATAACTGTTATTACAAAGGCCGATTTTTCAATCCTCAGATAAATTTTATCTGCCCGATAAAGTAATATACCTTCTACCATATTATCAAATTAAAATTCATGTCACATAATAACAGGCTGATATGTTTTACCTGAGAATTGAAAAATCGGTAAGACTATTTGTTTAGGTATTTGACTTGAGCTTTTGTTCGAAGGTTTCCCTCCATCTTTATACCTTCATGGTCAACCTGTACTACGACGTTTTTTAATTTGTGTCCTTAACTGCGATACCACTAGTGCTTTCTAAAATCAATCGCTTAATGTAACAATTCAATCGTATAGTATATTTTACGTACATAATAATACATTGTTAAGACACTTACCTACCTATACTATACGTAAAACTCGTAAAAAAAACTATGCAATTGACAAAAAAAATGTGTTAGAACTGACTAAATACTGGCCTTGTGTCGGCCAGAGCGGACTCTTCGGCGGCAATATTTTGAAATTAGTATACCTAGGCAATGTAATTAGTATAGGTATTAGTACCTAGTCACTGACTGAATGCGATTTCAGGCGTGTAACCGCTGAGCAGGCGCTGGCGCACAAGTACCTAGAGCAGTACGCCGACCCCACGGACGAGCCCGTCTCCGCGCCCTACGACCAGAGCTTCGAGGACATGGAGCTGCCCGTCGACAAGTGGAAGGGTACGTAACGTCAGGCCTTTTTTTTTTATATTATCCGGCAGACAAACAGGCATGCGGGCCACCTGATGGAAAGTGGTCACCGCCGCCTATGGACATCAGCATCACCAGGGGTGCTACCAATGCGTTGCCCGCCTCTAAGGAGACCTCTAAAATACCTCTTGAACGATCCCATGTCATAGACCAAAGGAAACACCGTGGCTGGGAGCTCATTCCACATCCGAATCGTACGAGCGAGAAACGTTCTTTCGAATCTTCGCGTGGACACCACTAGAGGGTCCATGTAATGGGGATGAGTACCCAGCCCACGGCGGGTGGTGCGATGGCGGAATTGTGCTGTGGGCACCAGATCAAATAATTCCTCAGAACACTCCCCATTGTACAGCCGGTAGAACACACACAAGGAGCCAAAGTCCCTTCGATCAGCCAGTGGTTCTAACTTGCCTGTCAGTATGGTATCGTCGACAATTCGTACGGCGCGCCTCTGTATGGAATCCAAGTGATTAAGCAGGTCGGCGGTTTCCCTGGCCCAAAGATGGGAACAATACTCCATATGTGGCCGCACCTGTGCCTTATACAGCAACAGGCGCTGTTCTGGGGTGAAGTATCGCTTAGACCGGTTAAGCACACCAAGTTTTTTCGAGGCTAGTTTAGCCTTACACTCCAGGTGACTTCGGAACCGTACGTCGTCTGATATGGCGACACCAAGGATCCCGATACTTTCTGAGATGGAGAGGAATGTTCCTTGGAACTGCGGCACCATGACAAAAGGATCCTTTTTGGCGGAAAATGCGCAACCTGCGTCTTAGAGGAGTTGAATTCCACCTGGTTCAATCTGCCCCAGTGAGCAACTTGCTCCAAGGAGTGTTCAATCTCTGACACAAGTCTTATTCGGCTTTCCGACACCGCGGAACGAGGGATATTCGCACGGCCAGTATAACGAGCGTCTGCAGTACTGTCATCTGCATAGCAATGAATACTGGGAATATTCAGCATATCATTGATATGCAGAAGAAACAGCGTGGGAGACAGCACTGAACCTTGGGGTACTCCAGCATTAATACTCTTGGTATCGGAGCAGCATCCGTCGACAACGACTTGGATGCTCCGCCCAGACAGAAAGCTGGATACCCAATTGCAGAGTCCCTCGGGGATACCGTACTTCGGGAGTTTTGTTAGCAGTGCCCTGTGCCAGACCCGATCAAATGCCTTGGCTATATCAAGACTGACAGCCAGAGCCTCCCCCTTGCTCTCGACAGCCTCAGCCCACCGGTGTGTTAAGTACACAAGAATGTCACCAGCTGAGCGACCATGACGGAAGCCATATTGACGTTCACTGATCAGCTGGTGATCCTCGAGGTATCCAAGGAGCTGGATATTTATGACCCGCTCCATCACCTTAGAGAGCAAGAAGGTTACCGCTATAGGCCTGTAATTTGATGGGTCTGAATTGTCACCCTTCTTGGGTATCGGGTGCACATGGGCTAACTTCCACGAAGACGGCACCGTTCCTGAGGTGTAGGAAAGCTTAAATAGGCGCATTAACACGGGAGACAACTCGGGAGCACACTTTTTAAGAACGATAGCCGGAATGCCATCAGGTCCACTGGACTTCCGGATGTCTAGGGAGAGAAGCACACGTCTTATGATTTTTTGGGTGAAACGAACCTCGGGCATGATGCCCTCACACCGTGAGATGGTAGGCGGTGCAGCTCCCCCATCATCCAGAGTTGAGTTATGAGCAAAGAGATTACCCAAGAGATCGGCTTTCTCCTTTGCTGTGTGGGCCAATTGGTCATCCGGCTTGCGCAAAGGTGGAAAGGTGGTCCGATAAAAGTTCCCCTCGACAGCTTTGGAGAGAGACCAAAAAGCACGGCTCCCAGAGGGGTAGCTGATTAGTTTCTCTCTGGTAGATGAATTTGTATTTTGCTCTGGCCAATTTGCTGTACCTTAAGTTGAGCTGTGGTCTTTTTTGGCATCGTATTGGTCCATGATTTCTTGTATTTGTGTGTTAGTACCTACATTGTTTTAGTTTAGCATTGAACTGTTCTATACTTACTTTCATAGATGTGAACGCTTATGGATTTTTGTGATGTCAAAACAAATCATGTCTATGTCTAAGAAAGTAACGAAATCGTCCGGATTGTTCCCTTTATCCTTGCCTATTTGGTGAAAACACGTGATTGATTCACACAATCAAAATGTGTCCAAATATGACTGATCCTATGTTTGGGAGACAAGGTAAACGGAATGTAAAGCATCACTTACGTGTATTGGTAAAATCTACCGAAAATACTTGTATTCTAAGCGAATCGCTGTTCGGGAGCCCCCCTAGAAATACGCTCTACCTACGCCAGTGCAGATAACCGTTATCACCAGCTTTGTTTGTATACACGATCATTGACTTATCAGCTGCAATGTGGATAAGAATATCGAAAATAGTTGATGTTGATTGTATCTAAAGTGGAATTATTTGAAAGTCAATCTGTACTTGTTTAGTTTACAATAATGCGTTCAGGGTGCTGTTGCGGCTGGGTCGCTACTGCTGTGCCTCGGGCATGTTTGCAGAAGCGCGCGTGGACTGTTTTTACGCCACAATGCGCAAAAGAGCAGCGTCCCTGGTCAGCAGAGTGCGGGCCAGCCCCAACAGCACCTTGGCAATGATCGCAGATAGGCTGACTGCCCATACATGTCTCACTGCTGCCAACGACATGTTGTGAGAAATGTTTAGTCAACTGTATTGTGTTCATTTTGTGAGCAATTCAGTTGACTGATGCACTAACAAATAGATTAAGAAAGTACTAACACAATGAGTTTGGTCACTTGAATAAATGAATTATTATATTATATATATATATATATATATTAGCCTTAACTTGCCTGATCGTAAATGACGTCGCGTATATACCGTGTACATTTCGCAGAAGTGCCACGCGACTTAATTAAATTCGGAGTGGATGGTTCTTAGAGCAAAATGTCCTTATCGGCATTTAGTCCTCAAACCATAAAGTCCGTTGAATATAAATGTCCACACGGAAGAAAGACCAAGGAGCATATCGTCCGCAAATAAAAATGCCCTTAAAGCAAGGCGTCATTATCGCAAATTGTCATGAAGGCATAACGTCCTTAACACGTTATACCTATTTTAAATAAAAAATATGTCGTGTCTAGAACTCATTCTGAATATCTTAGTGGTGGTTCCATCAAGGTACATTTTCAAGGTTTGCCGATCAAAAACAAAAATCTGGCAGTCAAAACAAAGATGAGGGGCCTAACGTCACATTTGACTTAAATAAATATCATCATTTTGCAATTATTTTGGTACTCTTTGTTTGGTGGTCGTAATACTGACTTCACACATGCATATCATACATACTTACATACATACTTACATACATACATACTTACATACATACATACATACAAGGCAGTGTGAAGTTAGACCCCATATTTTGTTTAGACTGCCAGATTTTCTTTTACCGCCAAACTTTGAAAATGGGCCACCATTCACCATAAAACGACCGCCAAACGATTCTAATTGTGAAAATCCTATTTTTCAACATTTTGGGGGAGTCAACTTCGCACAGCCTTTTTTGCCGCCTATTTACATCCCATACTAATGTGTTTAAGAGCGTCGGTGGCCTAGTGATAAAGGTATCCGATTCGCAAGCGAGAGGTGCCGGGTTCGAATCCCACTGCCGCCAAGTACCAATGACTTTTTTCTGAATTATATAGGTACATTAGGTGAGGGAAAACATCATGGTGAAACCTGCACATTCACGCGACCGAATGTGTAACAGAAATTACAGATTACTTACGACACAAAGAGCACTATTGATCTCAAAAAAAATCTCTTCCAGTAGGCGTACAAAAAAGATATTGCATAATTAAACGCAGACAAGACACGCACAATAACTATAAATATGATCCCATCTGGTCAGGTTCCTCTGGTAGCAGAGGCATGGAGGTCAGATGCAAGTTGCTCCACTGTAATTACCTGATCTGCCAAATCCTGGATCATGGTCATGGCAGCCCCGGGCCCTCGTGCACGAGAGCACAACCGGGACATTAACGCCAAGATGATTATCACCATCATCACTAATGTGTAGAGTACTTTTAAAATTGCGGACGTTTTGCTTCCACGACTACTTCGATTGCGGTCATTTTGTAACAAGGACATTTTGCTTTTTTAATGCAGTACCTATTCAATTGAGGACGTTTTGCTCCCCATTTTACGCTATGGACGTTTTAGCAACGTGGACATTTTGCTCTGAGAACCACCCACTCCGAATTGACTTAATTATGTACCTATGTTGTTTACTTTACTTCTCTTTGTTCTTTTATATCTAATTTTACTGTTTATTTTGTTTACATTAATTAGGCATAAGCTTGAAATAAATAAAATACAAATGACTTTTCTACAAATTCATAAATCAATTTCTCTTACAGAATTGGTGTGGCAAGAGGTGGTGGAATTCAAGCCTCATCCACAACACATGAATACCGTGGTAGAAAACACCACATAACTGCAGCTCGCAAACTACTGCCTTACAACGATCCAGTTGTAATTATAATTGTTTTAGGTCAGAATGCAATGAAATTGTATATTAAATAGGTGTAGGTTTTATGACAGGACAGTCTAGAAATTGTAAAATCGTTTTCAATTTTAGGTTTGTATTATACCAAGTTTACTGTAACGTGATAAGTATATATTTATATTATGCTGTATTTTAATATTAATGTTGTAACAAGGTTACAAGTATCCATAGCCAGCTGTGCAGATTATATCTATTAATTTTATTTTGTATTGTACATTGTTGTTTCAAGAACAAAATTTATAAATTTTTTATTTATTTGGAATTATGAAATTTTATATTAATATATGCTACCACAAAATAATTATACACGCAAATAGTCTTAAAAATAGTGTTACTGTTAGGTTAGGTCCGTTTTGGAGTGGTGTTTAGTGAAGCTATGTGATTGGTATTTTCTACACGTATTGCACAAGTAAATCGAAATGGTACAGGCCTTAATATTTTGAACTATGGCAATAAGTATTTACAGATTAATAATAAAAAAATAATAGGATAATGTCGCCACAACAGGAATTTTATAGTGTCGTTATATTAAGTATTTTTATAGATAATAAATACAACAAAACACAATGCTTTATGTGTGGTGCAACTAGATTCGCTTAGATTAATATTAGGCCATATTAAATTTAGTAGCTGCTACAACACTGTTGAAAACAGGGTTTCACATTATGCTTCCTAAATACAAGCAATATAATTAATTGTAATTATTCTTAGCGTAGTAAATAAGGTGCGCTACTATTGTGTAGGATCTCGTCCTAGGAATGAAATGTTGGTATTAAACAATAATACTTTTGCAATAGAGCGTATTGTTTGCGCAAACTACTGGGGTCAAAAAAGTTTTGGGTTGGGGACTTCGAAATATCTATCGTTTGCTATACTAGAGCGAAAGAGACTAGGCGGAACCATATTTTAAAACGCTACCTCGGATCAGTGAAGTATTGAGTGAATTCAAATATTGTTAATTTTACCGTGTATTCCCAGAAGCCCCATTTGAAGTTGTCCCTTGAGCGAAGTACTGGTATTTTTCCCCCATAGATTCCATTAACTGGACTACTGGGAATTTTTATTCCAGAGATTCCACTGACAGCACTATAAAATATTAAAAAAAAAGCAAATCCAAGTCGAGAATGTAGTCCCAAACTATTCCTGAACAACTTAAATGGGACTCCTGGGCATACATGAATTTTACCGGTAGGGCTGTCAAACATAAGGACACCATTTGTTGTGCAAATATGCAATTCGGATCGGGCTGAAATCGAAATGTTTTCGTTTCGTTAACGTACCTATCACGTCGACGGTTCCTATAAGCCTTATTTGCCGTCTTTGCCTTATACTTATACTGTAAGGCAAAGACGCAGGTATATGAAATAAAATTGCTTGGATAAATCACATAGCGCCATCCAGCCCCAAAGTAAGCAAAGCTTGTGTTATCGGTGCTAGAGAATCATTTCAATTTCTGCTCGGGCGGGAATCGAGGGACCTCTTGTGTGGTAGACCACAGATGTTAACCACTCAGGTCGACAATAAATCAATTTCTTTATTCGTAAACATGGTGGCGGTACGATAACGAGATGAAAACTTTCCGATGCCGAAGGATTTACATAATTGCAGTATTGGCTTTTCCCCTTTTAACCGTAGTCCCTTTGCTATGACCCACAATGGGTCCACAGATATTTTTCCCCTTTTTTCCTTAATCCTTTTTGACAGGAACAATGTTTGCCTAGATTTCGGCTTGAAGTTATCACGTAATTACTAGAGGGCTTAGTGTGAGTTTCTTTTCGAATTTACTTTACTATCGCGTTTGCGTTTTCGTTGAAATTTGTATGAAGAAAGAAACTTCGTTTACGTACTAGAGGGCGCTATACATTTTTCCATACTAATTTTCACGTAAACGCAAACGCGATAGTAAAGTAAATTTGAAGCGAAACTCGCACTAAGGCCTCAGTTGGTCCTCACTCCAACGCAACTGCGGTTATAACGTACAATAAATATGCATCGATGAAGTTCACCGGTACGAATGTCGGACTGTAGGATAGGAATAACTTAATTTTCTCCATAAAGTACATCGTGTTACCGTTGCATAATTTAGGGAAACTGTCTTAGATTTATTTTGTTTATTATCAACCATTATAATATCGTGTGAGTGTATTATTGTTGATTTGTGAAAGTTTAATTTCCCTGAAATACAATACATATTATTATTATGTAATTTTTTGGTTTTTATTTCGGTAATTTTTCTCTATTCTAACATATAAATGCAAAAGTGACTCGTGTCTGTCCGTTACTTTTTCACGGCTAAACGACTGAACCGATTTTGATCAAACTTGGGACATTCTCGGGAAATCTGATATGGACAGGCTATGTAATGTCCACGCGGATGAACATCCTAGTTTTATAGTTATAAATAATAAAGGGGGAGTGAGGCCCATGAGCAAGCAGTTCCTGATGGTATGATCATGCAATGAATGAATCGCAATTCGCAATGCGATGCAGTCGAAGTTGGTATACGGTTCTCATTGTTGCAAACGGAATTCTTCTGAGAGCGTCCGAAGCCGAGCGTGCAACACACTTGCCACGTTAAATTGCTTTGACTAACTTTTGCACCAGTAGCCGTTTTCAAAATGATTCGAAAACTTTCCGATAGATTCGGCCTCGGAAACTCTACCGTTTCGGAAATGTCTATGGTTCTCCCTCAGAAAAGAAGAGCGTTTACGAAGACACTTTTGTTGATTGATAAATAGATTATTGGCAATTGATAACATGAATTTGTAAAAAATGCTATCATATATAATAATATGACGGATCCGATCAATAACATGGAATTATGTGGTCAATAGTACGGACAGTCTTGGCCCGACCACATTTCGTTTATAGAAAGTGTTGTTTACGTTTGAAAATTAAGTAATTTTAAAGTCACCTTTGAAATAATAATGTAAATTACCTCAACTGCCTACATTGTAATATCGCTCTGATTTCCTAGACCTCCACGAACATTTCAAAACCAAGATAAGATAAATCCGTTCAGCCGTTCTCGAGTTTTAGCGAGACTAACGAACAGCAATTCATTTATATATATATATATATATATATATATATATATATATATATATATATATATATATATATATAGATTTGATTGTTTAAAAGTGGAATATTTCTTGTCTTTGAAGTTAATTTGCAAAAATAGAAAGTAATTATTTCAAAGTTACATTCTTTGTCGTTATGAACACTCGTAAATATTGTCAAACTAAAGATTTTCAGAAAGATTCCCCGTTTTTCTTCGAGCGATTTAGTTTAGTGATTAAATTAATTTTTACCCTTTCGTATCTAATCTAATCGAAGGAACCATGTCAACAGTAAGTACCTGACTAAATATTTATAGTACCTATTCACTTGAATCAAGTACAAACTCGGTGTTTGAATTTTGGATAATTGCGATTCCAGCCATCACGTACATCATACGGCCAACGAGTGGCGATGTTAGAATGCGGGTCGACTTTATTGCCCAGATGCAGCAAGGGAAAAGAAAAAATTGTTAGCGGACCTCGCCGTAAAATTGAATGCTATCGGTGATGGTGCAACTAAAACTGCAGACAAATGGATGAAGGTCGAAGAATAAGTAAATATTGAATAATTTTGAATATAACATAGGTTGTTGTAGATTGAATATAACATATTTATTAAATTGGTATTTATTTTCAGACTTGGCAGGACTGGAAGTTAGATATAAAAAATAAAGCCCGTAAAATTCGGGTATTTAAATGGTGGTGGCACTGGTGGTGGATGCTTAATGCCCTTCAGCGTCAAACTGAAGCAGCCGAAGTGCAAGCTGCAGCGGTGAATAAAGTGTCAGAGGGCATAATTAGACATACCTTTGCGATAGAAAATCTTGTAGAGGTTTTCACACGAATCGCAACTGCTATAGAAAATCTAACTAAGTGGTTACCTAAATTTGATTACCTACCACTCACTAAATTTCAACTTTATTTATTTATTTATTATAGTTTTATGTGATAATTTCATTTTTACTGAGTCTGATTTAAATTAGTAACTGAACTGTGAATTTAAAGTTATAATTAGCAATGTATAATTAGTAAAGTATTTTTTACAACTGTATATCTTTTTATTAATATACCTATATTAGAAAGGCTCATCTCGGCCTATTGGGCTCTTACCTGTATTCGGAAAACTGCTGGAAAAACTATTCATCAAGCGAATTACACACAAGGCCTACGCTGACGGGCTGATGAATGCCCGCCAGTATAGCTTCAGAGAACAAGTCAGCACTACCAATGCCATCTACTGCGCATTAGATATCATAAAAAAGGCGAAAGAGGCAAAACAATTAGTGGTCGCGGTCTCACTCGACATACAGGCCGCCTTTGACAACGCATGGTGGCCGGCAATGCTCGAGCGGCTTAGAGCTGTCCGATGCCCTCGTAATATATTTAAACTAGTTCAAGACTATATCATTGACAGAAAAGTAATTTTAGATCATGCCGACGCACGGGTACAAAAGTATATGACCAAAGGATGCATCCAGGGTTCCACATGTGAACCTGTGCTATGTAACTTTATACTAGACGAGTTGCTTTATCTAAAGCTGCCCCGCGGTTGCCACATCCAGGCATTTGCAGATGACGTGCTCCTCATAGTTTCCGCCGCGAATGTGGCAGATCTCCAGGAGACAGCAAATAGAGCGTTGAGCGCGATACACGACTGGGGTAGCGGGGTCAAGTTGAGCTTTGGACCTAGTAAAACCCAGGTTGAAGCCTTCACGCCTAAGGCCAAGGCGGCAATATTAAACTTAAATGGACACGATCTTTCATATGCACAGGAATTTAAGTTGCTCGGAGTCATCATTGATGAAAAGCTGAATTTCAGTAAGCACGTCAAGCACGTAATTGCGAAGTCGAACAAATTATTTGGCAAACTTGTTATGTACTGCAGGGCCACTTGGGGCGCTCACCCGGAGAATATTAAAACTATTTACATCATGGTTATTCAACCCACAATTACCTATGCAGCAGGAGTCTGGGGACATGTGGCACTAAAGAAAGGTGTTGCTTAAAAACTTATTAGCTTACAAAGAGCTTTTGCCATTAGGGTAAACCGCAGTTTCCGCACTGTCTCTGCCAATGCCGCTTTGGCGCTCGCGCAATTTCTCCCCCATGACCTCAAATCATGGAGGTCTATGAGATTGAGAGGACTCGCCTGCTCGGCGCCTCTGAATTCCTCCCGGCAGACATCTTGCTAGAACGGCCTACGCCGATGAGCGCTCTACTCCACCACGCCTTTAGAGTGACACTTCCTATTCGCACAACGTATAGTCAACAGGAGGTAGATGACCTGTGCGGACCAATCGCCGTGCGAATTTTCACCGACGGTAGCAAGCAAGAGAACGGATCAGTGGGCGCAGCGTTTGTCTGCTATGGTGGTAGACATCGTGAGGACACAACCAAAAAATTCAAACTGCACAGCAGCTGCACTGTCTTTCAGGCTGAACTGCTCGCAATCCTCAAGGCTTGCGAGTGGGTGCAGGAAAGACAATTGAATGAGGTTGTGATCCTCACCGCCTCCATGTCGTCTGTCATTTTATTTATTCGTATGGCAAAAATACAATATACGAGAAACACATTCAACTACAAATTTAAATCAAGCGAAGTCAGCCATTTAATTGCTTCGTCACTAAGGGTGATCAGGTCCTCCGGTGGGCCAGGGTAACTTGTGTTTGGGCAATCCGATAGTATGTGCCACATTGACTGAATAGGGTAACCGCACGGACACTGGGGGGATACATTCCATCCACAGCGGTGTTTGTAGGAGGCACATAGGCCATGGCCCGTGCGTAGCCTATTTAAGTTGCACCAATCTCGCCTAGATAGCTCAGATCCCTTTAGGTTGCTGCCAGGTACTATACCACATCCGAATTTTCCTGCCATACACAATAACCAAGTTTGGCTCCATGCGCGACTACTACTGAATTCGTCGTTCATGAGTGACGCAGCAATCTTATATGCCGGATTTCTGGATTTTAGGCGAAACTTCGCAGCCTGCAGAAACTCGCAGTGCATGGGAAGCCTTGGATTCCGACTGATCTTTGAGGCTTCTCTGAGCAGAGAATATTTTCTTCTCAGGTCCGGCGGAAGTATTCGACAGAGCACGGGTAGCCAATGGCATGGTGTGAAACATATGGTTCCTGAGATACATCGCATTGCCTTGTTCAATTCCACGTCCACTCTGCTGACGTGTGCACTACCCAGCCAGACAGGAGCTCAGTACTCCGCCACGGAGAACACCAGTGACAAGGCAGTTGTGCGAAGCACTTCACTGTTCGCTCCCCAGCTTGTTCCTGCCAATTTTTGGAGGACATTGTTACGGGTCTGAAGTTTACGTGCCGTCGCAGTAAGGTGGTCCTTAAATGTCAAAGCACGGTCGAGAGTGACTCCCAAATATTTGGGACTGAAATTGTGCTTGAGCGTAATGCCATTGAAAGGTATCCTCAGTTCCCTTTTGGCCAGTTGATTGTGAAGGTGGAAGCAGCAGACCTCTGTTTTGCTCGCACTAGGTATCAGCCGCCACGTATCAAAGTACCTTGCCATGTCATGTCATGGCCATTGGAGACAGGAACAACGGGCACCCGTTCGTGTCCTCTATTCACAGACATATCCACAGTCGCACGGGAACAGGGAGGCTGGAGATAGCCTGGGTAAAAGGACACACCGGTATAGCGGGCAACGAAGCTGCTGACCGAGCTGCTAATAGCGCCGCTGTTCTCCACAAGACACCGGATTAACTCTGCTTCCCTATGTCCTATGTGAAACACAAGGCGAAGCTTCGTAGCCGTGAAACCTGGCAGCGCCGGTACATGAGCGCGGAACAAGGCTCGCACACCAGACGCATTCTCCCAAGTCTGGACGCCATAGAGGCGGTTTTCACAAGGCCTATCTCAAAAGATTTAAAATCACAGAGAATAACGTCTGTCCTTGTGACGACTCCACCTGTCAGACACTAGCACATCTCATCGAATACTGCCCGATTTTTGGCAGAGAGCGATACGATTACACCGAGGGTTGCCACAGTCTGGGAATAAAGTCTCCATTCGCGATTACTGAAACTTTAAAGAAAAAGCGCAACATTGACTTGTATAAACAGTACACTAGTCACATAATTAAAACTATTAGATTAATAAATGGAACATAGATTTTTTTTTTTTTTTAATTTTTAGTAATTGTTTAGTTACTTTGCTGGTCCTTACTGTAAGGAAAAAAAAAAGAATGTGTATAAATACATTAAAAAAAAAAAATGGGCAACAGCCCAATACTTAGCTCAAGTACCATAGGTGCATGACATGTTGTTTAATATTATTATAATATATCTTTCATCTTTGTAGCTTTAAGAAACCTGTGCACACCGGGTGCATGTATCCAATGGCACGCCTGATGTGCACAGGTTCCCTCACCTTAACCTACATTCTTTTTCGCGAACTCATTTCACTACCGACGACTCTGGCTTCACCAGAGGCTTTCGAGGGCAGGTAGGGGTTTTAGCTAGTAAGAGTCCGGCACTACCTGGGTCCCCTTCCCAGGTGTCCATGACGGATTTCCCCTGGCTACCTATTAAACAAAAAAAAAAAAAAAAAAAATATTAGAAAGGGTGTAAGAAGTCCGCAAAAGGAATGTCCTATTCATTGAACGAAACTCTCTATAAAAATGTGATCAGCTGATCGGTACTTTTGTAAGTAAAAACGAACAGTTTTAATTTGTTAGAGGGTTTCTAAGAGTTATTATAATTAGAAAAGGAGAATAAACGTTTTTATAGATAATAATTTAATTAGTTACCTAATTTAAACTTAACAAAAATAAAAGGAAATATAGGTATAAAAAAATTACATATAGTGCAGATAGGACAAATAAAAAAAACACATTTCAATGTTCACAAAACAAAGAAGACAGGCTTGTGGTTTGCCCGATGGTAAACAGTTACCGCAACCTATGGACGTTTGCAATTCCAGTGGTAAATTGCCATGTTGCCGACCCTGTAAAAGCCTTTTAACCACTTTTTTGATTAACTCGCATGTGTCTTTGGGGCCAAGATGTGAGGATAAACTATGTCGATGGTGAGCGGTGCGTTGATAGAAAGTAGCTGTAGGCATCAAATCAAATATTTCTTCAGAACAAAGACCACAATTTTCACAGCGTGTTTTTTAATATAGTCACAACGGCCAAGGTGATATGCTGGTGCTTTTGCAACCAGGTAATTATAAAGAGTCACTAAACCATAATCAATGGCAGAGCCTCTGTACTAACTGCCTTCTCACCCTCAGTGCCTCTGCCTATATATACCTATCCCTCTCTTGAAATTCAGTGGCAGATGCAAATGAATCACTATTCTCAGTTTCCATTTCGTCTGGTAGGTTTATGCGCACATAGATACTGAAATTAATACAGATATTTTCAATGGGTTTGTATTGTTGTTATTGTAACAATTTTCAGGTTATTTTTCAGTATTTAACACAATTTTTGTCATACTTACTTTCAATTCCACCAGAATCGCACAAGCATATGAGGTCCTAGGATAATAGGGCTTTATGTCTTCTGTAATGCGGATCGCAGTCTTAGCAGAGAAGCGATAAACCCTACTAAAGTTGTACATGTTAAATGGGTTCGACAAATCCCTTATTTGCCCATTTAGGTGCATTGTATCGGCTCTCTGCTTCGCCCTTATCCTATAACGGTGTTGTAGCGTCAGTCATCATCTTCATCATATCAGCCAGAAGACGCCCACTGCTGGGCATAGGCCTCCCCCAGAGATCTCTACCAAGGCCGGTCCTGTGCTTTCCGCATCCAGCTGGTACCTGCGATCCTTACCAGGTCGTCAGTCCACCTTGTGGAAGGCCTACCTACGCTGCATCTTCCGGCACGTGGTCGCCACTCGAGAACTTTACTGAACCATCGGCCATCTGTTCTTCGAGCTATGTGCCCTGCCCACTGCCACTTCAGTCTGGCAATCCTTAGAGCTATGTCTGTGACCTTGGTTCGCTTGCGGATCTCCTCATTTCAGATTCGATCGCGCAAAGAGACTCCGAGCATAGCTCTTTCCATTGCCCTTTGGGTAATAGTGAGCTTTCTTATAAGGTATACAGTGAGCGGCCACGTTTCAGTTCTGTAAGTCATCACTGGCAACACACATTGGTCAAAGACCTTCGTCTTGAGACATTGCGGTAATTGGGACGAAAATATATGGCGTAGATTCTCGAATGCTGCCCAACCGAGTTGGATTCGTCAATTGACCTCTTTCTCGAAATTGGACCTACCTAACTGGACTATTTGTCCTAGGTATGTATAGTCGTCAACAACTTCAAGTGGAATGCCTCCAACTGTCACTGGAGTAGGCACAACATGGACATTCGACATAATTTTCGTCTTGTCCATGTTCATTTTAAGATCTACTTGTTTAGAGGCACTACAGAGGTCATCGAGCATTTTGCCCAAGTCTTCCATGACTACGATATCGTCAGCAAATCTGAGGTGAGTGAGGTAGTCGCCGTTAATATTGATGCCAAGTCCGTCCCAGTCCAGAAGCCTAAAGATATCCTCCAGTGCAGCGGTGAACAACTTCGGTGATATGACATCACCTTGTCTAACACCTCGCTGCAGCTGAATAGGTTCTGTGGTCTTATCCTGGAGACGAACTGACATAGTGGCGTTTTCGTACAAACACTTTAGTGCTTCGATATATCGATAGTCTATTTGGCACCGCTGTAGAGACTGGAGCACCGCCTAAGTTTCGATCGAATCGAAGGCTTTCTCATAGTCCACAAACGCCAAGCATAATGGCCGGTTATACTCTTCGGTCTTCTGTATAACCTGCCGCAGTAACCTAACCTGCCGTATGTATGTGGTCTATGGTACTAAAACCTTTTCGGAATCCGGCTTGTTCGGGAGGCGATATTGGTCTGAAGTTCTTCAAGAGAGCCTTATCACCTTTCCTGAAGAACAATATCACTTTACTTCTGTGCCATGTTTCCGGCGTTTTTCCCTCAAGGATGACGGAATTGAACAGCTACTGAAGGGTCTTAAGCACAGGTTTGCCACCAGCTTTCAGAAGCTCAGCCGTAATTCCATCATCACCCGGCGCCTTGTTGTTCTTGAGCTGTTTGAGAGCCATACTAATCTTGTACAGGCTGATGTCCAGGATATCTTCGGTGTAGTGTCGGGTCAACTTGGCTCTGGGGTCTTTTGCCATACTGATAACAGGTGCCCGTGTTGTCGTGTGTAACTGTCCATAGAACCTCTCGACTTCCCTCAAAACCTCGGACTAGGTCGAAACATCTCTGCCGTCATCCGTTTTCAGTCTCGTCAACTGGCTCTGTCTAATCGACAGATCTCGCAAAGACTTTAGAGCCTTTGTTCCGCTCGATCGCCGCCTCAATATTGATAGTATTGAAGCGGCGTATATCAGAGTCAGGCGAGTCAGAGACTTGGAGATCTGTCGATTAAGTCGCCTAAATTGAGAGAACTCATCAGGGGATTGCGCGTCATCATCATCATTGCGCGTCTTTCTTCCATGAGTAGCGCCAGTAAAAACTGCATTTTCCAAGAAAAGCATAATAATCCACAATTCACAAAATTTCCGAATAATAGACAATCTTTCGAATTTAACTGTCAAATTTCCGACAAATTTGTCGATTCCGAATCCGATTTCCGAACCATTGTGAATACACGGGTACAGATACGAGCGGGAGTTACTAGATTTCTCCCTCAACCTACCTTGCTCATCAACGCCTTTGCCCGAGAGCCCCAACTGCCCATGGTCTCAGCGATAAGCACAAAATAATATTGTGGATCCAACGCCGCACATTTCTGACGCTTTTTAACAGCACCATTTTCACCAACAGCATCTTGGAGCGTCGGTGGCCGAGCGGTTACAGTATCCGACTCGTAAGCCAGAGGTCCTGGGTTCGAATCCCGCTCCAGCGATGTACCAATGACTTTTTCTGAGTTATGTACATAAGTAGAATACTAACCGATGCTCTTACGGTGAGGGAAAACATCGTAATAAAACCTGCACATACATGGATGTTCACGGATGTGTAACCATGATCCAATCTGGTCAGGTTAGGTCAGATGGCAGTCGCTCCACTGTAATTACCTGACCTGCCAAATCCTGGATCATGGTCAAGGCGGACCCTGGGCTCTCGAGCGCGAGAGCACAACCGGGACATTAACGCCAAGACGATGATGATCTTCAGCAACAGCTGCTGGGGAGAGTAGGTAGGGTATGACTCAGGGAGGCAACGGTAGTGACGCGAGTAGCGTCCTAAACGAGGCACTTGCCCTTTTCCACGGCATCAAAGTCACCCCGTCTGGTCTCCAGCCATCAAAATGATTACGGCCCGGCGGCTACAGCAAATAGGGAACATCAGTCGACACTACAATGTCATTAAGAGCATGTTGCCACGGAAAACTCCCCGTGCAACGACATCAACGCGTGACCACCACACCTCCACCATGGAGCTGCATGTGCATATATTAGGTTTACACACCACACGTAGTGAGCTGCGGTCTTGCAAAGAGCCCAGATGAGACAACAGTAGGGCGTGCAACCATGCCAGGCGCGGATCCAGTATTGCACCCATTGCCCCTGAGGCCCGACTAATGTTAAGTTTCGTGTGCGTTCCGGTTTTATTAAAGTGAGTTACTTTTATTGTCTTTTATTACTTACGATCAGCATCACACATCATCTCAGCACCTAAGCCAAAATGCCAAAATTTCGGTTGCTTTTCTTACCATTCACCAATCTTCGTTTCAGTTAATTTTCTTACCTTCACCAAGCTCGTTGCGCTCACTCATTAATTGATTTCCCTAAGTTACTTTTGTAAAGATCATTTTGCTGATAAGACCCGAAATGTCCTAGATTTCGAGCTCACTCCGCTCGCATATTCGTTAATTTACTAATCACCCATCGCTCATTCATTCATTTATCACTCCAGCTTAAAACGCAAAATTTCAGAGCTTGCGCCGCTTGCACATTATTTATAGATCACCCCATTAAAAAAGCCAATTTTTTTAGTACAGAGCGCTCTTTCATGGATTGATACTAATTTTTACTTTTGCGCGCTATCATACTGAGCACTGGTGTAGCGCGTCTCTGGTATTTGAGTTAGCAAGGGAAGTGTTAAGATCCGACTCCATTGTCGATTTTAAAGCCTCGTCAAATACGGAAAAGAGCTATCGTGTTGAAGAAATTAATAATACAGTGGTAAGCATTGTCATCAATCATCATCATGTATCAAACCACGAAAACCTCATTAAAATCGATCAAGTATTTATAAAGTTAAATGATTTGAAACGCGTATGAGCGTAGGTATATGCAAAAATATGGGTTGGGCGAATAATTGTGTCGGTGAGTGTATAATTCTACTTTTCATATTTTAAATAAAAGGCTTGATCAATTTGATATTTACATTTTAATAATAATATCAGTATGTGGTATAATATTCGGAACGAGATCACCAATAAAAAGCCGATTACGGTTCATACATATGTAAATACATAATCAACTAATGCTGCCACTGCCAGGCAGCCAGCAAACACTGTCGCAACTTCACTATAGCACAATACATTAATACTATATGTATTGTGACTAGTCTCCATTATGATAATTAAAAGGCCGCCTTAAGATTAACCACCTTATGCGCTTGTTACATTCTAAATACTCAGAAGCAAAAAGCGTGAGAGCAAATTAAATGGAATTTTATGAGGTATACACCTCATAAAATAAGGTCCATTACCCACCTAATGCAGGGACCCAGGGACCTAATGTATTATCGCTCATCTCACAAGAATTTTTTGTAATTTCTTATCGAATTGTAACGTGTTACCAATAAATCATAACATTTCATTTCATTTCCATTTTTGTATCACTGAAATAATTGTTACGCGTCGCTCCACTTTCCAAAAGACGTAATACAAAAAAGAACCTTATTTTATGCAATACGTTCCACTTTCAGTTGCTCTCACGTTTTCGCTTCTGAATGTAATCGACTGAATTTAGCCAGGTGTAATAAGTGCATTACCTTACAATATTATTAAACAAAAACTTCTCTGGATATTTATTTAAATACCAAAACACGGCATTTTGCATAACAGATCTGGTAAGTTATCATAAAAAAGATAATTTCATCGGCATTTCATCTCTTTCTTAAATGTTCGTAATAAAAAATCTTGAATTATAAAATATACGAGCACCGTGAAATTTTGCGAATTTTGCCTTAAAAGAGCGGGAGTGAATATGTAAAGTAGCTTAAACCAATGACTGAGCGAGCGCAGCGAGCTCGGCTGGTTGTTGTTGGTATTTTGGCTTTTAAAATCCAGATTGATTACGCGGTGCGGGCGGTTTTAATGTTTAAAAAATGACTGAGCGTAACGAGCCAAAATCAAGCAAGCATAATCAAAACAGCTGGAGTGAAGATAATAAAAGTAGATAAATTAAACTAATGAATGAGCGAGCTCCGATTTTTTTATGTTTTAGTTCTCAAAATCCGGATTTCTCGACTTTTTTTTAAATTTGGCTGTTAAGGGCTCGGCCATACGTTGTTTTTTTTAGATTTAACTGCTTTATTATAAATTATTAACCTATAGAAACCCATTTTGCACATCATTAAATACATTTACTAAACCATAAATCATAATTTAGTATAGAAATCGAACCGCCTTATAAAAATAACAGAAACCAATGATTGAGCGAGCGCAGCGAGCTCTGTACTTATGGTATTTCGCTCTTACAATCAAGAAACGAGTTATAATGCAACTTTTTTCTTTTATTATTTTGCCTTTCGGTTCGTACTCCTTGCTGGGACGGCAGCTGCCACTGCTATAAATGCGAAAGTTTGTTACTCCTTCACGCAAAAACTACTGAACGGACTTTGATGAAATTTGGCAGTAATGTAGCTTATAACCCAGAATAGCACATAGCCTTCAATTTATCCATAAATTTAAAGTGGTTCCCACGGGAATGGGTCTGGATTGTAAAACCATATTTTACGTGGGCGAAGTCGCGGGCAAGAGCTATTATTTTTTACGTACATGGTAGATGGCGAGCTAACTCAAGTGTGAAATCACATTAGATGGCGCCACTGGGAGTAAGGTCTCTTGTGAAAATAGGTTGCGCTATTAGCCTGAAACAAACGCTCAAAGTGGACAGTTGAATTTCAGCCAATAAATTGCTTAACATCCATCAGGCAGGCCGTAGACATGCTTGCCATTTTAGTGGTATAAAATTTTTTTTCACCAGTAGCGCTTACTAATGAGGAAAAACTAAGCCTTTAACGCCATGCAAACGTGTGCATTTTGACCACTTTTACTTCAAGACCATTAAAATAATGCGCCTACAGAATATTTTGTCAGGTTGTCGAGTCAGTCCCGGAATGGTACTATACATATATATACCTACCCATGTGCGGCTCACGTCAATAAATAATTCCCTCACAGCCAACCACGGTACCAGTGCGGTTAGCTTATCCTACAGATTACACTAGTTTTTATTATCTAGATGCAAGGATTTTGAATTGAACTTTGCTGACCGACTGTCATTATCTTAGCATAATTACGGGGACACCATAGAAACAGGTTAGGCACGTTGTCATACATGAATAAAATGTACTTTTAAAGCAGTCACGTTATATATTTTTTCAATCTCGTGAAATACTGCATAAATCATGGCTGACAAAATCGAAATTATCTTTTTCATGAATTCTTGAAATCTAATAGTACATCAGTGGCAAAATAATACTATTATCTAGTGATGTATACGTAATAATTTTACATTCGCTTAAGTAATTATTATTGTACATAAAGACTTACAAGACACACCCGTACATATTTAGTGATAGATACGTAAAATTATGATTCCATGATAATAATTTCTGTTTGTATATTTTGTTCTAAAAGGAGAGTGATTTCCTCAAAACTCTACTGTAGCTCTTCACAGAAAAAATTTCAAGCAAAATAAACAATCCGAATTACTTAAAAGTATAATTATAAGTAAACTAGTTTTACTGTACATAAAGTACCTACAAAATCCACATTACAGTCTTTGAATCCATACAACATAACACTTTCCCTTCATAAAGGAATCACAAGTGAAACATGTAGGCATATACCCTAGCATAAACTTAAGATTCTATTCTCAAAGAACGTCCCTATTATCATCATAAATAAAAACAATAAATGCATAGTATTCATCAATTAACAAAATCAATGAAACTTGTACATCAGTAACACATTTTTTCCTTACAATGCAGCACATGCACATGCACACCTATGCATTTCTCACACCGTAGAAGAAGAGGATGATTTTTGCACTGAGAGATTCAGGGGCAAGTCGTCGGAATCGGAGTCGCCTCCGCCGATCGTCCGGTCCACTACGGATTTATTGGTATTAGAACTACTCGCCACACTGTCATTGCACATATTCACTACACTCGCTTCGTCCGTATTGTTTTTCTTATACATAACATTGACGACACTTTTCAGCCTTCTGGATTCGCGACTGTTTCGCCGGCGGTCGCGGTCAGAGCTAGCGCTGGCGCTGGCGCCCGCCGCCGCCGCCGCCGCCTCCCCTGCCGCCCCCGCCGCCGCCACCACTACCGCCCCCGCCCCCGCCGCGGAGGAACTCGACGCCTCAGCCGCACTCTTCTTCGAGGATTTCACTCCCTTACCCGAGCGCGACTTACGTTTACTTCTCTTGTCTCTCTCGCCATCGTCGGCGGGGGAAGCTCTCCTGGTCCTCGGCCGGGACCGGGACCTACTCAATTTCTTGCTTTTCTTTTTCCCTCTAGTTTCCTTCGTCGTTTTCCGTTTGGACTTCTTCTTGGGCGTGCGCCTCCACAGGACGGGCGAGTTGGGAGAGGAGGAGGAGCAGGTGTAGGAGGTGGCGGTGGCGGAGTCGTCGCACCGGTCGGGCGTCTCCGGCGGCGTGGGCGTGGGCGAGGTGCCGTCGGTGTCGGTGTCGGTGGTGTCGGTGGCGGCGGTGGCGCGGCGCCGGCGCGTGGGCCTCGGCGGCGGCGAGTACGTGCTGTCCTCGCTGTCGGACTCCGGCGGGCTCTTGTGCCGCTTGAGGCTGAGCCGCACGACGCCGATCCGCGGCGGCGCGCCGGCGGCGGGCGCGGCGGGCGCGGCGGACGGGCCGGCGGCGGCGTGGGCGGGGCCGGCGGCGGGGGCGGGGGCGGGGGGCGCGCGCGACGGGCCCTGCGCGGGCTCGGGCGGCGTCGAGTCCTGCACGATCACGTCGCTGTCGGAGCCCAGCAGGTCCACCACCTCGGGCGTGCGGTCCTGCGGCGGCTTTATGTACCCCACCACCATCACCTCGGACGAGTCGTCGTCGGTGTCCGAGTGCGAGATGGTCTCGATCGGAATGACGTTGGCGGGCGACTGTGGAATGTAGTTCTGCGGGTAGACGGGCGCCGGCAGCCACGAGGGCCCCGGCGGCGGCTCGGCAGGCTGCGAGTGCGACACCATCACGATGTCCGAGTCCACGCTGGTGTCCGACTCTGCGCTGGATATCACCTCGTTGACCATATTCGATATTCTGGTGTCCGTCGTGTACTGCACGTTGCGATCGTAGCCGGTCATGTCGTACGGGGTCGAAGCGAAACAGAACAATTCGTGGAGAAAATGTTCGGTCCGGTCGAAGAAGTAGCGTTGCATCGCTTCTCGGAACTCTATGGAATTTATATGGCACACCGGGAGGAGTTCTACTATTTTCGACAAGACATAGGATATATGACCGACGTTGTCGTTGAGGAGGTAGTGGAGTTCTCTGTTTATCCAGGGCACTAGCCGATGTATTTGTGTACTGTTATACCTATAAAGGGGAAAAATGTGATATCAATAATCGGTAACAACATAAAGACTAAGCCACATCTGGGAGCATCATACTGCTTTATCGCAAGCTAACAATTGACAGTGCGCCAGCAACCGACCTATAAAACTCCGGCGTGCAGTCCCTGAACCGTCCGGTGAAGTCTGGCAGCGGGCGCGCCCAGAGGTTGTGCCGGTAGACGGTGCGGCGGAAGGCGGCGGGCTCGCGGCGGCGGCGGGCACCCGCGCCGCCCGCCCCCACCCCCGCGCCCGGGCCCGCCCCCGCGCCGGGGAACACGTCCGCCACCATCGGGTACTGCACCAGCAGCTGCTGCAGCGCCAGCGTCTCCTGCCGCGGCAGCGTCAGCGTCGTCCTGGAAATTGGACACCGTGACCTGTCAAACCTATATCCATTGCGCTTGCAGGTGTAAAAATGATGTTTATAGATGGCATTTTATGTAATTTTACTGTAGGAAATTGCAAAGTGAAATTACGTTTTTCATATAAGGTGCAATAATATGTACAATTAATGTTGATTTTCAATGGCCCTGTATATTCTCGAGGGTTAGGCGGTACTTTACATCAAAGCAGTTGCTTCAGTTATATCAAGCACAAGTCCGATCCTGCATGGAGTACTGCTGCCACCTCTGGGATGGATCAGCCAAATATCAACTAGCGGCTTTGGATTCGGTTGAAAAACGTGCTAAGAAGATAATTTGTGACCCGCAGTTGGTTGAGGCTAGGCTGCAGAGCCTCGAACATCGGCGTAGGGTTGCGCGTCTGTCGGTCTTCTACAGGTTACATTTCGGAGAGTGTGCGAAGCAGCTGCACGACCTCATTCCGCCGGCCCCTTTCCGCCATCGGGAGACGCGATCCGGGCGAGCGCTTCATCCTTATGTCGTGGATGTTCCAGCTATCCGCACGAGCCGCTTTGGCTTGACCATTATAATGCGTACGGCTAAGGAGTGGAACGCGTTGCCTGCGAGTGTGTTTCCTGATCAATATAATCTGGATGCCTTCAAGGCTGGAGTGAATAGGCTGTTCCAAGACGGGCATGCTCCATCTTCGACCGCATCGTCACTTACCAACAGGTGAGATGGCGGTCAAATGCTTGCCTTGTAAAATATTAAAAAAAAAAAAAAAAAAAAAAAATTTTACTGCCATGGTTTTTAATAAGATAAGCTATGTATTTTTAATGAGATAATGAGAATGCTAACTTTAGTATCAAAGTTAAGCTGTACCATAGTGAATATCTGCGGCTTGAGCCAAATGGAGAGAGGTGACAGGTGCCATGTGTGACCCCAAAATGTCGATAAAGCCGAAGGGACAAGTCTACAAGACCTTTATTAGACCTGCTCTCCTATACGGCAGACTCTACTAAAGCGACACAAGCAGCAGCTGGAGGTCACGGAAATGAAAATGCTGCGGTGGATGTGTGGAGTTGCACGGAAGGAACGCATTCGAAATGCTTTCATTCGAGGTAGCCTTGGTGCCCGTGACATCGCAGATAAACTGCAAGAGTGCCGCTTTTATGGTATAATAGCCATATTTTGTGCAGGCCGGCAAATTACGTAGGGAACAAATGTCTGGCCATGCCACTTCCGCCAGGCACGGAAAGGAGAGGCCGGCCCAAGAAGCGTTGGTTAGACGTTGTTGGACGCATGTCATTGCGTGCCAAAAAACTCACCACCACGGATGCTGAAGACCGAGCGAAATGGACCAAGAGGAATAGAAAGGCGGACCCGGGGGTCACGTGCCGCGCGGGAGCACAACCGGGACTTAGATGATAATGATGATAACTTACTTAAAAAACTGCAAAAGAAATTATATTCGGCAATAACTGTTCTGCTGTTTGGTATAAGCATCTCGTATTATAAAAAGTGTACGTTTAAACTGGATCTTGAAATTAGCTGGTTGGAGACGGTGGGATGGAGCCTCTTTAGTTAGGCAGTTTATCTAATAATTTAGTGCTTTGAAACATTGTATGTGGGCTACAGATCAACAAGGTAAGGTATGATATAGTTACTCTGTGAGTATCAAAGTTTGCTTGATGTCATACTAACAAAGTAAACTTTATTAAAACATACAGGGTATTAACCATAACCTATAGTCATGAAATTTGGCAACAAGCAAGGTCATATAGCCCAAGAAAAGGGGAAAAAACTAAATTTATTAATTTGTACATACAGGGTGTCCCGTAAGTCGACGTCAAGCCGGAATCGGGTGATAGTCCAAATCATAATAGTTACTAGAAAAATAAAAAATAAAATCTAAGTCTTGAATTTTTTAAATTATAGGCATTTCTTTTTTTTTCGAGAAAATGTACACCTGTGATGGTTTTTTAGCTCCTGTTGCTACAAATCTTAACATTTTTTCAATTTTATTTTTCTTATGTAATCCCGAATAGTGCTAATCTAACCTATTACTTAGAATTCTAAGTCAACTGCTCCAGCTTGGAAGAAAGTGTCACATTATGCCGTACAATGAATAGACAATTAATGTTTTGTCCAACTTTAACGGACTGTACTGAAAAAAAAAAGTACTACGCCAGGTTAGCAAGTAGCACGAACAGTTGACGCATTTAATAAGGATTCTAAAATGGTATAATACTTGCTACATTATTTCTTTGATTACGGGGGAAAAAAAATCCTTAAAGAAACCCAGTTTCGAAAAATTTTTCATTACCTACTAAAAATTATTCTAGTGCGTTCAAAGCTTGCCTAAGACCGAGTGAGACGGAGAGTCATTCATGAAGTGTGAGTGAGACAGGTAGTGACGCTTTCGAGTCAAATATTCTAATGGGTGAGTGAGACAGATAGTGACGCTAATGAGTCAGATACAGAGAAAGTCATTTTATGAAGTGTGAGCGAGATAGATAGTGACGCCACTTTTTAAATATTGGCACACGCAATACAGATCAGTACGTTACGCTCCTTCGTTTACTACGCATCTTTCCACATTCGTTCGTGTTATTTCGTACTTTCGACTTTTTGCTTCGTTTATTGGACTTGTTTGTTTGCTTGTGATTTGGACAGTTTCGATCTCTTTACAACGACCTTTGCTTTCTCCTGGACTATCGTGTGATTGTGTAGTGCCACCATGCCTGTGTACACCACTCAGGAATATGCCAACATGCACTTTATTTATGGCGAATGCAGAGGGAATGCTAGTGCTGCGGCTAGATTGTATCGCGAGAGGTACCTAAATGCTGATCGTTATCCAGATCACCGAGTTTTTACAAATGTGCACCGTCTACTCTCCACAGAAGGCATACTTCCAAACCGACCACATGGTGAAGGAAGAAGTTCCTTGCCTTACGAGGACGTAGTACTTCAAGCAGTTGAAGAAGATCCAAGTATTTCGGTACGTGCAATCCAGCAAAGCACAGGAGTGCCCAAAACTATAGCTCACCGAATTTTACAAAAACATGAGCTCCACCCATACCATGTACAGCGAGTACAAACCCTGCATCCTCAGGATTATCAACTTCGGGTTGCGTTTTGTCAAACGATGCTACAAAGATACCGGGAAGATCCGCGATTCTTAGAGAAAATTTTGTGGTCGGATGAATCGACATTTAAAAAAGACGGTTACATGAACCTACACAACTTACACGAGTGGCACGTAGAGAATCCGAATTTAATGAGACAAGATAGATCTAAGTATCGTTTTAAAATAAACATGTGGACCGGAATTTTAAATGGAAGAGTCATAGGACATTTTAAGTTGCCAGAGATCTTGACTGCTGAAGTTTATTTAGATTTTTTACAAAACAGTTTACCTAGTTTACTGGAAGACGTGCCACTCAGTATTTACAGAGAGATGTGGTATCAACAAGATGGCTGCCCAGCGCACTATGCCCGCTCAGTTAGAGCATTTCTCAATGAAGAATATCCGGGCAGATGGATAGGTCGGTCTGGTACGATCTCGTGGCCAGCCCGTTCACCGGACTTAAATCCATTAGATTTTTTTTACTGGGGAGCAGTGAAAGAGAAAGTTTATTTTAAGCCAATCGAAAATGTAGCTGAGCTTCGGCAAAGAATTACGGAAGCAGCTGAATTTGTCAACAACGGAAGATTTGCCCGTGTGATAATCCGATCTTTTTTAAGAAGATGTCGAGCTTGTATTGCAGTTGAAGGAAGGCAGTTTGAACATCTTTTGTAAATAATAAATCTTTGCATCTAATTGGTGTTTAATTTTAAACTTGAGAAAAATTTGTCCTAAATTTAACAAAAAGTTAGCATCTCTGACTTGAAAGCATCACTACCTGTCTCACTCACATTTCATGAATGACTCTCCGTCTCACTCGGTCTTAGGCAAGCTTTGAACGCACTAGTATAATTTTTAGTAGGTAAAGAAAAAATTTTCGAAACTGGGTTTCTTGAAGGAATTTTTTTTTCCCCGTAATCAAAGAAATAATGTAGCAAGTATTATACCATTTTAGAATCCTTATTAAATGCGTCAACTTTTAGTGCTACTTGCCAACCTGGCGTAGTTCTTTTTTTTTCAGTACGGTCCGTTAAAGTTGGACGAAATATTAATTGTCTATTCATTGTACGGCATAATGTGACACTTTCTTCCAAGCTGGAGCAGTTGACTTGGAATTCTAAGTAATAGGTTAGATTAGCACTATTCGGGATTACTTAAGAAAAATAAAATTGAAAAAAAGTTAAGATTTTTAGCAACAGGAGTTAAAAAACCATCACAGGTGTACATTTTCTCGAAAAAAAAAAAAAAAAGCCTATAATTAGAAAATTCAAAACTTAGATTTTATTTTTTATTTTTCTAGTAACTATTATGATTTGGACTATCACCCGATCCCGGCTTGACGTCGACTTACGGGACACCCGTATAAATCTTAAAAATACCTACACGTTCATTTTGTGCTACATTTTTAATACAATTCCCTAAGAAACGGGAGTTTCATCTACCGCCACAATCGAGTGTTTTGCTTGTAAATGGTCCAGAATTCGAAAAAGCATGTGAAGCAAAATTTGTAGAGAATTTTAAAAGTTGTAATTTAGTTACGGACCATATTCATTAAGAACGCAGTTTTCGAGACATTAACAAAAAAAAAAATTGAACTTTCGGGCCCCCTCACACCAAAAGTACAGGTATATATTTTTAATAAGTTAATTAGAAGCGTATTATCTTCAATTTGCCGCAATAATAATTTCTGTTGCAATTAGTTACACCTCTAAAACTATTTCTACTCCACTACACCTATCCGACGAGCTTATTTGAATGTTACATGGAACAAATTAACTCCCAAGATCATGAATATTGTTCAGTTTTCAGCGCTGAATTTTTTCCCTGTAAATAAGTGTCATATTGGACATAATATTTTTTGCTGTTATTATTTTTATTTTAACCAGGAGACTGGTTGCACCGTTCAGTATTTGTTATTTTTTAATTCTCAATCTAAAATATTTAACGTCCGTATTGTTTGCACATACATATCGAAGATGTTGCGAATGTATAATTTTAGACATCTGCGGATGCGGATGCGGATACGGATGTCTGAAGGCTCAAATCCGCGGATGCGGATGTCAAACATCTTTAAGAGAACTTACGTTAATAAACAAATGAAAATGTAGGTAATTAATTTATCTATGTATTATTTGGTACCTAAATTTAAAAATTGGAGCGTTATTTTAATCAAAAGTAATGTTGTTGCCTTTCAGGTTCAAGCCAATTTTTTAAAGGTTCATAAATTCAACCTGCGCCGCTAAATAATTGTTCGCTCGAAACACTTGCTGATGGAGCGACGAAAATTCGCTTCGATTGACGCCCCTCAGGACAGTTATTTCACATCTGCATCCGCAACAGAGCCTCAATAGTTGATGTGGAGGCGGACGCGGATGATCCGCATTTTCGAATGCGGATGCGAATATTCGCAACGCCTAAGTAGAACATTAACATGTGGTTTTGTTTTTCAGAGAAAAAAGTGATATTCAAAATTATTACTTGGGGTGCGCCACAAAACTGGGAATATTATTAATGTTTCTCATAGTATCGCTATGAAACTTACTACATTGTATTCTTTAGGAATTGTTATATGAAATTGTTTTCTGAGGTATACCAAAAAGAAAGAGGCATTGGCAAATTTCAAAACTGCTTTAAAACTATAATATTGACTTGAAAAATTTACTAAACCTTTTTGTAGAACTATCAAATGATCTATCACACGTAGCGTACGACTCAATGATAATCGAGAAAAAGTAAGAAAGCAAAAGCATTCGATCGCCATCTCTCTTGACGTCACGTCAAGGCACTGGCGTTCACCACCGCGGAGCTGTACGACAAGCAGTGCCGGTTTCTAGAGGCCAAGACCTATCCATTGATACAATTTTGTCTATTTGCATAGGTGTCCAACGAAATCCACGAAGGAGACGACTTTTGCCCCAGCGGCCTATAGTCTATGGGAAAATGGCATGGCATGGCATGGGGCACAGTTAGCTGAAAAATTACTAGTGAATTACTATTGAATAGTGAGATCAAAACTATAGTTAGTGCACTATCATTGACAAAAAAGGATATTGTTTCATGCAATACTGCAGCCAACTATTTATGAGTATCTGAAAATCCCCACATTTAAGAATGAAGTCCCCTAGATAACTTAACATTAGCCATTGTCTGCTTGTTTCAGACTGCGTTCAATCAGGCAGGCCGTAAGTTTGTTTGCAACCTGGTATTAATCATAATCACCGTCGTATTCGGTGCACACGTATGTTACCGATGCTTGACCGCATCATTCACATTAGTACCTTGCAGATTTGTTAATTAATGTCATTTAATTAACCAACGCATAGTAGACCTGGGAGAAATTGTGAAATGTTTGCCCCACAGACTAATGTATAGTAACTCAGATCACCGAAAATTCCTACAGCATGTTTTGGCAAAAATACAAAATAAAAGATAATTTAAATATTAAACTAAAAAATATACAGGACAAATTCATACAGCGGCATGTGGCATCATCTGCATGATGATGCCGTATCTCATGGACAGACAAACGAAAAACTTTTCGCATTTTGAACATTTAAAAATCGCAAGATGATGCACAAGGGAATTTGCGAGGACAGTTCCGACCTGATAATGATTATAAGGAGTAACAAAAACAATTTGTTAAAACTTAAAGAGCAGTCTTAAAAGATTTCATTTGTCCATATTATTTGTATTTGATGATAATACTATTAAAGGGTATAACATAGGTACCTGTATCTAAACCTTCTGGAGGCAGTGACAATGTGGTCATCTATTCTCTCAACAGTCTCCTCCGTTTCTTGCTGTTCAACCATATACTCTTCATATTGGTGGTTTGAACGCACATTGTGAATTATAGACTTGAAATTTTGCTTGCACAGAGGACATTCTGCTTTTACCTGAAATTATTTAAGAAAAAAACAAATATTAACTGTTATACATAGTTATGGTAAATGTTATTATCTGATTTATCATCTTCAACAGGCTGTAATGACCCTCTGTTGAAGTTGAGCTTTCCCCCCCAAAATTGTCTAGCAGCATCGCCATAATCTCCAGTCTTGGCAGGACGGTTGAATATCACAGTGCTGAAACTCAACAAAAAATGCTGCTGTCTATTTTCTGATTTTCAGATGTAATCGATGGTTTATCTCTACGACATCTTATGTATTCCACTATCTTGCTTATATTATAAATGTGAAAGTTTGTATGTTTGTTTGTAGCTCAATCACGCAAAAATGGCTCAATGGCTTTGGTTGGATAGATAGTTTATGTAGGCTCCAATTTAAGATTTTATTACATAATTTATAACTCACACACTTTTTCTCCCTGAATCCAATTTCTAAGTCAGTATTAAAGCTAGTATTCAAATATAACTGCATTTAGTACTAGTGAAACAGCAGTCCAGTAACTGATAATTGGTATAGTAGAAAAAGTACTAATGAAAAATTCTTGGTATAAATGATTGTGATCAATCATACATGATGTAGGTGGACCACGGACCCTCGCGCGCCGCATGAGAGCACAACCAGGATTTACTTCAACATAGTGATAATTATATAAATCACATTTAGGTATTATATTTTTATTGAATAATTTGGTGTTTCATGTGGGGAAACCTGCACATTCAGGCAACTGAATCTCAATCATGGAGATCAGATAGCAGTCGCTCTACTATAATTATCTGGTCTGCTAAACCCCGGGCAAAGCACAGAACACCACAATCAGGATTTAACCCCAAGTTGATTATTTTATTTTAGGATATCCAACCAGTGTTACAATAGTACATAATACATTGTGATACAAATAATGATGTACTTATAGAGGATATTACATTTTTAAATTATGAGACTTAATATAATATAGTTCATTTAGTAAACTTAACATAATATATTGTAAACTATATTATGTTCAGTCTCATAATTTTATAATGTAATATCCTCTATAAGTGTGTCTGAATTTTTTGGTACCCCCATAAATTGAAAGAAGGATAGGGTAATTCCATGTAAAAGTCTAAAATATATATTATTTTTTGTTGTAAAAAAGTATAGCTTGATGGTAACACTTTAGTATTTTAAGTTACGCAAAACTGTTATTTTATGATGGCATGTTGTGTTTTAATAACATTTTCACAGTAAATATTTAGAATTATCGTAATGATTTGTAAACTAAGTTAAGCAAAAACTATACCAATAAATAGCTTAAAATTTATGTAAACATAAGGTTAATAAAAGATAATATGTTGATAACACTTCAATGATGAGCTATAGTGTCCATCATAGAATAAACAGAATTTTCTCTGTACCTTTTCTTAAACATACTATATTATGAAAAAAATAATTTTCCTATTTGATGGAATTACTGATACAATGCTGGCATTAGGAATTTATTATCTCTATTCATTTATCTTTGACGGCTTGAAACATTGTGGTAGTGTCTGTCACACTGTAGAGTCAGTCACAAAAGATGTAGAGTCGGTTAAACCCTGTATCATAATTTGGTTTGTTTGTTTTTTTTGTAGATGGCCAAAGCTGCAGCAGAAACAAAAAAGCGAGCAGAGAGAGAAGCTTTTTGGCTACTGGATTAATTGAAACTACAAGTTTCCTAAACAAATGGATATATTTGAAAAATCTTAAGACTTTATTGTAAAAAATTAAGTTTATTAAATAATTTTATTATTCTTGTTTCTAGCAATATTAGGTTAGGTTTTAGTTGATTAAGTTTAAAATGTTAGTCTAACATTTTAATAGAGATTTCCTGCATATTGTAATTTAACTCAAAAATAGCATTTTAGAATTTTTATCAGTTCATTTTTATATCTTTAAAACTGTTTCTAACTTCCTATCTTATGTGCTGTAATATAAGTTTCTATTGTTTCATTTAAAACATACATTATTTTGCTATCCAAATTGATGGTAGAGTTGGTTACGTTTTGGTCTGTAGACACTACAGATTTCACAAAGGTACACAAAAGACAGTCACAGTAGGTCACAGTTTTTCTAATAGAACAGCTTATATGAGTATAATATTCATGTACTTCAACTACAAATAGAAATTACAATTATAAAGCTTGCACCAAGGAAGATTCCTGAAGTTTAAACACTCTCAATTGTCCATCACATTTACATTTTGTTAAATTAACCACATATAACTGTTTTTTTATGCACATATTTATTATCATAGAGTAAGTAGGAAAGCGGACCCTGGCAGAGGCCGGGATAAGCACTAAGATGATGATGATGAATTATACAAACATACTAAAATTGATACTATAAAAATGGTTTTTGTTTGACAATACAAAACAAAACTAAAGTTGTGTCCAATCTAGCGTCAGTCACATATGGAATTACCAGATAGATCATTGTTAACTTCAGGAGCCATGAGCTACGGACAGATTATTTGCGACCCCAAAATATACACAATGTAACCATAAATTACTCTGCTTTTCAAAGTTTTCCTCTCACTCACCTTACTCCAAGTTAAGAGGCATTTGAAACAAAACTGATGGAGGCAGGAATCTGTGAAAGATTTGTTCCGGCATGTTCCAAGGCATATAGCACAGTTTGGTGGCGGGGAACCTCGCCCACCCTCATTTTGTGGACTACTGTCTTCACTTTTGACACTACTGGGATTAGCCCCAGAACTATCATCTTGTGCTGTAGCTAATATTGTTTCCATCTTGAAAATTTCAGGGGCAGCTGCGAGCCAAAATATGTTTATATTAATATACTACTTAAATTCTGGGATGTCATGAATTATGAAAGATCCCTAAAACAAATTTTAGCGTGCACGGCGAATCGCTATTTTTTGTGTCAGTATATTCCAGAAAAAATATTTTTATTGCACTATATTATGAAATCAATGGTACTTGCAGTCGATAACGATGATAACTGCTTACTTCACATGTTCAACATGCATGATAGATTCAGATTTTTCTTCAATGGCATGACGTGACGGGATGAGATCGTTCTACCCAAGTTCTATCCATATTCAATCACTTAAGTTCTCTACAATGAGCTACAGAACTAAATAATAATCCAATAAACTACAGTGATAATAAAAGCAAAGCGAAGGAATTTAAATCAGATGTAATTTCAGAAAAACGTCGAACAACAGCAAAATACACGCACTAAAATGGCAGAATGAAAATGATGTGATGAATGAAGTGAAGTGATCAAGTGAGGGAAGAAAGGACGTAAAAAAAAAACAAACCAAACACCCATGCATAACCACAGACCAATAACTTAGATTTGGACAAAGCACCGGATAAAAGCTTGTTGAGGCGTGAGTAGAAGCTGTATAGAGGGGATCTCGCCGTATTCGTGATTTTATACTAGCAAGGCCATTGGGTGGGTCCAGTTTATTGGTTCTTAGTCTTATATGTCAATCAAGGTTTCGTTCTTTCGTATTCGTACTTGACTGACATTGACAGTGACAACAAAATTATTTTATGGTGGTTTGATGAATTTGATTTGGTTGTTTCGCAGTGTTATCTAATATTATTTTGGAATCATTAGAGTGTCCCAAACGAAATAATGTCTTATGTAAAAAAGGTATAAATATAATTAATACGTTCGTTTCATATTTTGCAAATAAATCATTGTAGCCTCAGGCCCATGTAACGCCTTCTGTTTTATTTAGACTACAGGGCTCGTTGGCTTAGCTGTAGCAGCTAATCCTCATCACACGTTGGGTGCTCTCTACGGGAAGATACTCAGGGTCCTACAAAGGATGCCAGAGACTGCAGCTTATCGCAAACATACTGAGCTAGTAGTCCGCGAGCGAGCAGCGGTTTTACAACAGGTAATGCCTGTACTTACGCGCAATGTTAACCAGTTCCTATTGTTTTTGTGGTTGGAGTGTAGAAAAGGGGGCGCTGAGGAAAGAAGACTTGTAAAATTTTCGGAGTCGGAACCCACTGGTTGATGTGTAGGAAAGGAGACACTGTAGAAAGACAATAATTTGGCGAAAAAACACTTCGACACTTTAAAAAAAAATATCGACGACTTGCGATCCTATTCTAAGACTTGTGATCCTATTCTAACATATACTTTTTATGATAGGATGTGATAGAGGGCACCCGCAGTTTGTATGGGACGTTTTGGTGTAAGATCAGAAGTGTCATATACTAGTCCCGTGCTAGGCTGGACATACTCCATAGCAATGAGCGCCAATGCATCCTGGCTCCAACTTGCCACATCTAGCATCCACATACAGCTTTTCACAAATAGTCGCTCCACCAGTGGTGGGAATAAAATTAAAATAATACATTATCATTTAATGCCATTCAGAGATTTTACATGTACCAATTAGTACATGTCATGGTGTTTTAATGTCATGTTTGGGTTTTTGTTTAGGTAGGTACTTGTAATATTACTTATCCAACTCTATACATATAATAAAGCTTAAACTTTCCTTTAAGGAGCTTGAGAGTGGGAATACTGTAAATAAACAAATATTTCTATTACACATGATTGCATATTTATGCCATTTGCTGTAGACACTCTGGGGCATGGGGTCAGGAAGCTAAAAGTTTTTTGTCATTTTAAAGAATAAATTAATTTGTTCCACTAGTGACCTAGTGGCTTGCTCTTATCCCTATATAAGAGCAAGTCCTATACGTTGGTATAGGTTCCCTATAAGTTCCATATAACTTATGGGCACTCTTCCCAGTGGCAGCGATATTGAAGACATGATGTAGATTTTAGTTAAGGCTTTTGTTTAATATAGTTTTTAGTGTAAGTTATCTATTGTTTCTTTGTAATATTTAAATCTTAAAATTGTTTTTTTAGACTCCTTGTCGGTACATAAAAAAAAATTGCATAGGTATAAAAAGTACTTGAAAAGAAATAAGTAACTAATAGAACATTTCTTGAAACTTTTTCTTATTGGTTTGTTTTTTCGTTTGTGAGTGCATCACATATAAGCCACTCAGTTGTATTTAAATCAGCTAGCTCTAGTTTTAGTTCAAGAATATTGTGTGAATTTATAATTTTTTTACAGACTAAAGATGTGTATGAGGTAGAAAAGAAAATTGGATGTGGTCAAGCTGAAGAACTTATAATCCAAGCTGAAAATGAACTTAACCTGGCTAGAAAAATGTTAGCATGGAAGCCTTGGGAGCCATTAGATGTGAAACCTCCAAAGGGACAGTGGGATTGGCCACCAACTAAATCTTAAATATTTATTTTAAAGTAGTTTTAAGGCAACAATAGAAGATCAATGATGTTTATAGCTCTTAGCAAATCATTATATAAATAATTGTTATGAGAGTAGATATTTTATTAATACCACACTAGTGCGCAACTTTATTCGCGTACACCTACTTTACCCCTGCGTACCCTTTTTTTCTTGCTTATAAACCTTCCTCTTGAATCACTTTATCTATTATAGAAAACTGCATTAAAATCCGTAGCGTAGTTAAAAGATTTTAGCGTACCTACATAGATACAGACGGCAGGAAGCGACTTTGTTTTATACTATGTAAAGAACGAAATGTCGGTGAAGCGGCCTTTTTAGTACTCACAAATGAAATGCAACCTTATTTCGGCATGACTGAAAGTATAGTAAAATCAGTCCTGGATCAATGCATGCTCCGCTAGGGCTGGATGGCGTGGCGCCCCTTACGAAGCCAGTATTTAGATGGTATTCAAAATGATAAAAAGATCAAGCTCATTAACAACTAGATACTTTTATTAGAATTAAGGATGACTTATGCTACATCGTGTCGTGTCCGAACCGAGTCTAGGCCGTAGCACGGTCAACTACGAGGGGCAACCGAGTTGTCATTGCTCGGTCGCCACTCGTTTGCCCCTTGGTATAGTATCGGCCGAGACTCGGCTCGGACACGGCACGGTGTAGCGTGAGATATCCTTTACATAAAAAATAAGTACAGGTTTATTTAAAAATAAGATCAGCGAGTAAGTGATCCTATGAAGTTTGGTACCCGTGAGAAGTCAGACGTCGTTACCTATTCTATCCTAATTCTTTCAGATACTACAAATATCAGAAGTGGACGGAGAGCCGACCTGATCGACTGGACATGACCGAAGTCTAGGTTTGGTAAAATTTGCATCAAAATTGTCCGAGAACGCATTACAAATGGTTTCACCACTAATTACGGTAGTACCATGATAAGTCATGGTATTAGGCATTATATTTATCTTTAATTTTGACTTGACATACTAACTATAAAAGGTATATAACAATGCTAAACGTGTTTTGCATCGTACGGCGTACCTACCTACCTAATGAGTTGGGGTCGTACTACAACCTCATCTCATGCGTGGGCCCAAGCCGTGAACATCAGGATGGCGGGTAAAGTTTAATATTTATTACCTAAACGCGTTTTAATGTTATAGCGAAAATTAATGTAGGTACCCGCCATTCTGACGTCAGAATGTCCGATTACCGAGGTTTCACTCCTCCGTGGGAGCTAGAATCCAGGGTAACAGCGGTAGGCTACGAATGGACGGCGACGCAGAGGGCTCAAGGCATGACGACGTACGGCGAGAAGCTGGCGAGACCATGTTCCGTCTTTGGAAGGAGGACATGGCTTGCGAGCAGTTTGGGCGCCGAACGCTCGACGCTGTCGGTCCCGTCATTGGGTGGGTCGAGCGTCCGCATGGTTCCCTTTTCTACCGTTATATGCGGATAATATCCCGACACGGCTGTTTCGGATCATTCTTGCACTGAATCGGGAGACAGGAAACCCCATTGTGCGACAAATGTGACGCAGTGGAAGACACAGCAAATACTGCCTAACCTGCCCGCTGGCCACCACCGGAACCTGGCCACCACGGAGATGGGAGCGGCCGTATAGCCGCCATCTCACTCGTCTTCTCGTTCCGCTGCCTCCTGCCAGATGATGTCCTCACAGAAGGCTCCCAGGCCCTTTCAATTCCAAGCATGGCATTAATTATAACTGGAAGCGCAAGGTCTGGAATCACAACCGCATTCAGAACACGGCGCTACTCCTCCCTGCCTGTGCAGGCCTCGGGGGTATTTGCTGTGTCTTCCACTGCGTCACATTTGTCGCACAATGGGGTTTCCTGTCTCCCGATTCAGTGCAAGAATGATCCGAAACAGCCGTGTCGGGATATTATCCGCATATAACGGTAGAAAAGGGAACCATGCGGACGCTCGACCCACCCAATGACGGGACCGACAGAGTCGAGCGTTCGGCGCCCAAACTGCTCGCAAGCCATGTCCTCCTTCCAAAGACGGAACATGGTCTCGCCAGCTTCTCGCCGTACGTCGTCATGCCTTGAGCCCTCTGCGTCGCCGTCCATTCGTAGCCTACCGCTGTTACCCTGGATTCTAGCTCCCACGGAGGAGTGAAACCTCGGTAATCGGACATTCTGACGTCAGAATGGCGGGTACCTACATTAATTTTCGCTATAACATTAAAACGCGTTTAGGTAATAAATATTAAACTTTACCCGCCATCCTGATGTTCACGGCTTGGGCCCACGCATGAGATGAGGTTGTAGTACGACCCCAACTCATTAGGTAGGTAGGTACGCCGTACGATGCAAAACACGTTTAGCATTGTTATATACCTTTTATAGTTAGTATGTCAAGTCAAAATTAAAGATAAATATAATGCCTAATACCATGACTTATCATGGTACTACCGTAATTAGTGGTGAAACCATTTGTAATGCGTTCTCGGACAATTTTGATGCAAATTTTACCAAACCTAGACTTCGGTCATGTCCAGTCGATCAGGTCGGCTCTCCGTCCACTTCTGATATTTGTAGTATCTGAAAGAATTAGGATAGAATAGGTAACGACGTCTGACTTCTCACGGGTACCAAACTTCATAGGATCACTTACTCGCTGATCTTATTTTTAAATAAACCTGTACTTATTTTTTATGTAAAGGATATCTCACGCTACACCGTGCCGTGTCCGAGCCAGTCTCGGCCGATATTCCGATACCGTACTTCGGGAGTTTTGTTAGCAGTGCCCTATGCCAGACCCGATCAAATGCATCGGCTATATCAAGACTGACGCCAGAGCCTCCCCCTTGATCTCGACAGCCTCAGTCCACCGGTGTGTTAGATACACAAGAAGGTCACCAGCTGAGCGACCATGACGGAAGCCATATTGACGGTCACTGATCAGCTGGTGATCCTCGAGGTATCCAAGGAGCTGGATATTGATGACCCGCTCCATCACCTTAAAGAGCAAGGAGGTTACCGCTATAGGCCTGTAATTTGATGGGTCTGAATTGTCACGCTTCATGGGTATCGGAAGCACTTTGGCTAGCTTCCATAAAGACGACATCGTTCCAGAGGTGTAGGAAAGCTTTAATAGGCGCATTAACACGGGAAACAATTCGAGAGCACACTTTTTAAGAACGATAGCCGGAAAGCCATCAGGTCCACTGGACTTCCGGATGTCTAGGGAGAGAAGCACACGTCTTATGATTTTTTGGGTGAAACGAACCTCGGGCATGATGCCCTCACACCTCATCCAGAGTTGAGTTATGAGCAAAGAGATTACCCAAGAGATCGGCTTTCGGCCAATTGGTCATCCGGCTTGCGCAAAGGTGGATAGGTGGTCCGACAAAAGTTCCCCTCGACAGCTTTGGAGAGACCAAAAAGCAGCTCCCAGAGGGGTAGCTGATTAGTTTCTCTCCAATTCCGCCGATAAATTTAAATTTTGCTCTGGCCATTACCCTCTATGTAGACCTCGATACAGCATTGTACTTTTTCCTCAAAATGTGGGTGTTAGGGCCCGAGCCACTGAAGCACGAAAAGCATCCTGCTTGAGGCGAATTGCCTCAGCACTAGGCCTGTCGTACCAGGGCTGACTCTTGCCGCCGAGACGGACTACAGAGGACGGGATAAAACACTTCATTCCCTGCAGTATGACATCAGCTACAGCAGCAGCACAGATGTTGGTGTCATTTGAGGAAAAGCAAAGCCGTATCCACGGGTACGACGCGAAGAATTCTCGCAATCCATCCCAATCTGCTGAACCATACCTTCCGTGATCCACTGGGGCGAGCCCGTTCGGGTATAGCAAGAGGCGCCTCGGAACGGACTAGGCAGTGGTCTGATGTCCCAAGAGGGGCACCTGATGACCGTCTGGGAGGGTGGTAAGCAGAAAGTCTAATAAAGACGGATCACGGCCCACAACATCCGGTAAGTAGGTGGGTTCTGACACCAGTTGCGTGAGACCATGGGCCAGAGAAAATTCATGGGCGGACCTACCGGCTGGGTTGGTAGGACGGCTTGACCACTTAGTGTGGTGACCGTAAAAGTCTCCTAGGACTACCAACTCGGCGGAAGAATACCGCTCAAAGACTTTGTCGGTAGTGCATTGTATGTGCTCGAAAAACCGATGTCTCATCTACGCCGTGACGGTTGTTGTATAGGCATGCGTAGACACGGGATAGACCCCCCTGTTCTACGCACACCCACACCACCGATTCGTTACTTAGTTCTATGGCATTAAGACGTCGACAGCAGATATCACCTCTGATGAATAGGCACACACCAGAGCGAGGTAAAAACCTGTGTTTCAGCTTGTATCCAGGATAGTGGAGATACGAAGTGTCAGCCGGAGATGATGTCTGCGTTTCCGTCAGGAAAAGTAAGGCGGGCTTCGCCGTCTCTAGGTGGTGATGTACGGCGCTCAGATTGGAGTGTAGACCCCTGATATTACAAAAGTCCACTCGAAGTGTGGAAACGGGTGCCGCTGAGAGAACCTTACTTTTATTTTTCCTTGCCATTTGTGGTAATATAAAGTTGGGGATGTAAAGGAGTGCTGAAACATCGGTATCCAGTAGGGCAAGGACGTTTTGCTACTGAACGCTGCAGAGGGATGGGTTGTGTGAAAAGCTGGCACAGGGGACGGAAGGGCTCCCGATCCCCCCCGAATATGCCTGCCGGGTTGACTCCGGTCTCCTACCCCAGGAAGACAGACATCTTTGGGATTTTTCGCACAGTTGGCGGGATAGCCTCCCGGGCCGGAGATTAAAAGTGATGCCCGGGTTTGGGTCCCCTACTAACTGGCGGGCGGCCAGCGACGAGCCGTTTCATCGGGTCTCCCTGGCCCCCGCGCCAACCTGTCACGCACAACCCTCGAACATGTCCAACACAAAACTGGGACCTACAGGATACCAATATTATAGCACTCGGACGAGAGGGAATGGCTCACGGAGTACTATGACGGAACACAGCCCAGAGGCTGCTTACCGCCATGCAGACTCAGCTCCGTGGGTAGTCGCTAGCCATGCGGGCCGAGACCCTACAACCAAATCGCAAGTCATAGAGCATCACAGGCCTAACAAAGATCTTGTATCAATATACCCAAGCTCCTTGAGCTTGACAAGATTTTAGGGTCACAAATGACTGCCGTGAGACAAACTCTTCGGACTCATACATCACGGATCTAAGGCCGTTTTATTGACTGGTTCGTTCCCTATATATATGGTTTTTCCATGCCATGGTTTCAAGATACGTGCTGCAGGCAGGCCAGGTTTTCACGACCGCGGCTGCCACCTTGTTCTTAGTGGGCGAGTCCACTATTTATCACAGACATAGTTTTTTTCGGGCTCTTCACCTTGGCCATATCGGAGACCGATTCTTGGAGTTTTGCCGCAAAAGAGTCATACTGCTCCCGTTCTCCTCCAGCGAACTCAAAGATTCGAGCTCCAGTTTCGGTTTGCCGACACTTCACATCGGTTACATCGAGGGCACCGGGCTTCATCGACTCCCGAGCCTTTGTTAGTACCGCCTCACGATGTGGGCCTCCGGCGTAATAGTCACAATGACCTCACACACTTTACTCTGTATTACAGATTTACCACCTATCCTATAGTATACTCTGTTTCTAGTTGTTTAAGGTTGCCTGGAAGAAATCGCTTTAAGCGATAAAGCCGCCGGTTGCTTTTCTTTTTTCCTCTGTTTTTGTTTTATTTTATGTATATGCAATAAAGAAATTTTCATTCATCATCATCATCATCATCATATCAGCCAGAAGACGCCCACTGCTGGGCATAGGCCTCCCCCAGAGATCTCCACAAAGGCCGGTCCTGTGCTTTTCGCATCCAGCTGGTACCTGCGATCCTTACCAGGTCGTCAGTCCACCTTGTGGAAGGCCTACCCACGCTGCGTCTTCCGGCACGTGGCCGCCACTCGAGAACTTTACTGCCCCATCGGCCATCTGTTCTTCGAGCTATGTGCCCTGCCCACTGCCACTTCAGTCTGGCAATCTTTAGAGCTATGTCGGTGACCTTGGTTCGCTTGCGGATCTCCTCATTTCTGACTCGATCGCGCAAAGAGACTCCGAGCATAGCTCTTTCCATTGCCCTTTGGGTAACAGTGAGCTTTCTTATAAGGCCCACAGTGAGCGGCCACGTTTCGGTTCCGTATGTCATCACTGGCAACACACATTGGTCAAAGACCTTCGTTTTGAGACACTGCGGTAATTGGGACAAAAATATATGGCGTAGCTTCCCGAATGCTGCCCAACCGAGCCGGATTCGTCGATTGACCTCTTTCTCGAAGTTGGACCTACCTAACTGAACTATTTGTCCTAGGTATGAATAGTCGTCAACAACTTCAAGTGGAATGCCTCCAACGGTCACTGGAGTAGGCACAACATGGACATTCGACATAATTTTCGTCTTGTCCATGTTCATTTTAAGACCTACTTGTTGAGAGGCACTACAGAGGTCATCGAGCATTTTGCCCAAGTCTTCCAGGGTTTCAGCCATGACTACGATATCGTCAGCAAATCTGAGGTGAGTAAGGTACTCGCCGTTAATATTGATGCCAAATCCGTCCCAGTCCATAAGCCTAAACATATCCTCCAGTGCAGCAGTGAACAACTTCGGTGATATGACATCACCTTGTCTAACACCCCGCTGCAGCTGGATAGGTTCTGTGGTCTTATCCTGGAGACGAACTGACATAGTGGCGTTTTCGTACAAACCCTTCAGTGCTTCGATATATCGATAGTCAATTTGGCACCGCTGTAGAGACTGGAGCACCGCCCAAGTTTCGATCGAATCGAAGGCTTTCTCATAGTCCACAAACGCCAAGCATAATGGCCGGTTATACTCTTCGGTCTTCTGTATAACCTGCCGCAGCGTATGAATGTGGTCTATGGTACTAAAACCTTTTCGGAATCCGGCTTGTTCGGGAGGCTGGAAGTCATCAAACCTGCGTGCGAGACGATTCGTAATGACTCTCGAAAACAGCTTATACACATGGGTCAGCAGCGATATTGGTCTGAAGTTCTTCAAGAGAGCCTTATCACCTTTCTTGAAGAACAATATCACTATACTTCTGTGCCATGTTTCCGGCGTTTTTCCCTCGAGGATGACGGAATTGAACAGCTTCTGAAGGGTCTTAAGCACAGGTTTGCCACCAGCTTTCAGAAGCTCAGCCGTAATTCCATCATCACCCGGCGCCTTGTTGTTCTTGAGCTGTTTGAGAGCCATACTAATCTCGTACAGGCTGATGTCCGGGATATCTTCGGTGTAGTGTCGGGTCAACTTGGCTCTGGGGTCTTTTGCCATACTGGTAACAGGTGCCCGTGTTGTCGTGTATAACTGTCCATAGAACCTCTCGACTTCCCTCAAAACCTCGGACTTGGTCGAAACAACTCTGCCGTCATCCGTTTTCAGTCTTGTCAACTGGCTCTGTCCAATCGACAGATCTCTCGCAAAGACTTTAGAGCCTTTATTCCGCTCGATCGCCGCCTCAATGTTGATAGTATTGAAGCGGCGTATATCGCGAGTCAGAGACTTGGAGATCTGTCGATTAAGTCGCCTAAATTGAGAGACATCATCAGGGGATTGCAGAGTCATTGCGCGTCTTTCTTCCATGAGTTTGAGGGTATTGTCAGAGATTTTGCTTGTTCTTTTTGTACGGCAGGTTTTGTAAAACTTTGACCCAACCGTATAGACAGTTTCCACGAACCTGTTATTGTAGTCGTCCACGTCGACGCAATCTCCAAGGCACTCGAAGCGATTCTGTAATTCGAGTTGAAAGCTCTCGGGGTTTTGGATGTGGGTGGGTACAGGCCGGAGCGTGGACCTCATCAATCTCGATCTTTCCAGCTGTGGATTAATATTCAATGTGCCTCTTACCAAGCGGTGATCACTGCCAATTTTTACGCTATTGATCACCGAGACATCATTGAATATATGCCGTTTCGTAGATAGGATGAAGTCGATCTCATTTTTTGTGACACCATCGGGACTAACCCACGTCCATCTGCGATGATCCGGCTTCCCGAAAAATGAGTTCATCATAAAGAGTCCCTCTTTCTCCAGAAAGCCGGCCAGCATCTGGCCACGGGCGTTCCGACTTCCAACTCCAAATTGCCCCACTCTCAACTCGTCTCCGCTTCGTTTGCCCAGTTTCGCGTTAAAATCCCCCATGACAACGGTGTAATGTGTCTTGGAGGTATGTATGGCTGTAGTTATATCCTCATACATAGCCTCCACTTCATCGTCGGAGTGAGTCGAAGTCGGTGCGTAGACCTGTATGACCTTCAACGAATACCGCTTGGTAATTCTGAGTATAAGGTACGCAACCCTAGACGACACACTCTCGATCTTGACGATGTTGTTCACAAGGGATTTGTGGACGAGAAACCCGACACCACCTAGGGACAGATGGTCGCCCTCCCGGAAGTAAAGCAGATTTCCGGACTTCAGAGTTATCGAGTCCTCCCCCTTTCTTCGGACTTCAGATATCCCTATTATGTCCCAATGTAATCTGCTTACCACTTCCTCCAGCTCCACGAGCTTTTCGTCGGTCCGCAGTGTCTGGACATTGTATGTTGCCAGGGCCAGTGGTCGTTCTTTGCGGTAGCCTGATCGCGTCCGGTGATTTTTCGCACCCCCTGCCCCGCCGTTACCGTGACCGCTACCATGGTCCGGAATAGCGGGGCCGCCGGGTACTGGGGGCCGTGGCTTGTGTGTACTTGTCATCGGGGGGGGAATTGCCATAATCGCCACGCTTGGCAGGCGGGTTGGCGATCGCAGTACAGTATATGTTAATGTACCCAGAAAGATGCTGCTGCCCATCTTTCGGGTTTGTCCCTTAGTCGCCTTTTACGACACCCACGGGAAGAGATGGGGTGGTGTTATTCTTTGAGGTGGCGGCACCACACACCACATTTTCATTCATTTCATTCATTCAATGACCGTCGCAGACGGGTGGTGCCATCTTCTTGACCTTTTCGGTCGGGGACGTGGCTGCTTTACCGTTATCCATCGACTTTTAAAAGTCGACGGCTTTAGAGCCGAAGAGGAGGTAGTAGTCGCCTTCTTTCCTTTCCTGTTGGATGCTGAAAGTGAGCCGGTCGAAACGGGGAGTTGCGCGTTTATTTCGACCAGATCTTTCTTTAGTTTCTCCACCTCGGCCTGCGGGCGATCATTGGTCGCTTGCGTCTTCTCAGAGACCGACCTTTTACTAAGCTCTAAGCATATCTCTTTAAGTGATACGGCCTTATATTTTAAGGCCTTCTGCAAGGTGCCCTTCAAACGGTTCGACTTCACGGTGATTTCAATTATCGTCTCCGAGTGAGTCCCAGGGATGGTTTCACCTTCATAGTTCTCGAAGAGGAAGACAGTGTATCCGTGCTGGGCTCGGGCAGCACGTTTTTTCGCCGCTATTCGCTCGTCAAGCTCCAGCGCGTACTCCTCTCTCTGGAGCTGGTTAAGATCTTGCTGGGCCTTCGCCAAATCCACGAAGTGCCCCGTAGCTGATTTACGACCATGATTGGACGCTGCCTTAACATGTTTGATTGAAGGGGTCTCCTAACTAGAGTCCCCCTTGGTTTGCGCAGATACTTAGGGCGTTCGTTTGCGCCTGCAATGAACGAAGCATCCATAATGTTGACGCATCCGTATCGGACCCGCCATGATCTTCCCATCGGAAAAAGCGGGTACCTGAAGCAACCGGAGCCGAAGCGCTTTCAAAAGATACCCGAGTGTTAGCACTGAGGTGTAGTTGACGGCTTCTCCGATAGCTAGGAAATTAACGCTGGTGTCCAGCAAAGCTCGGTGCTGTCTCCAACTCTGTTCCTCCTTCATATCAATGATATGCTGCACATTGACGGTATTCATTGATTTACGGATGACATTACTGGAAACGCCTTGTATACGGGTCGTGCCAATATCCCTCGTGTCATAGTGGTGGAAAGTCGCGAAGTGCTTGTGTCTAAAATCGAGAGTACTTTATCTAGAATCTCCGATTGGGGCATTAAAACACAAGTATGCGCGTTCACCTCCAAGAAAGATCCATTCGTTGAAGCTCCTCCGTTCCAGGATACACCGCTTGCCATCTCTAAGAGCATACATATCTTAGGTGTCGACATCTCCAGTAACGTCCAGTTTTGCAGTCATTTGGAAGAAAAGGTCAAACTCGCATCTAAAAAGCTGGGTGTGCTTAATATTAGTGTCTGGCCGGGGTGCATGCGTCGCCCTCTACCTGGATGAGTTCGCTTAACTTTCCCTTTGCTTTCCGTTAGATGTTTGACGTTTGAAAAGAGATTAATTAACGTAATCTTAATTTAATAAATACATTTTCATTTTCATTGTAGCGAGTCTTCACGCCGGGGCAACGACTTCTCCTAATTATAAGGCTCAAGTCAGACCCCATCTAGAGTATTGCCCCCATCTATTGGCGGGAGCACCGGATATCAGCTTGGTCCTTGTAACTCGATCCAAAAGCGCGCTGTGAGAATTGTCGATGATACCATGCTCACAAGTGGTATTGAGCTGCTGAGTCAGCGGAGGGATTTCGCCTCCCTTTGTGTGTTCTACCGCTTGTACAACGGTGCTACATTCTATCATCGCACCGCATTCTATCATTCATCGCCACCATCTACAGGGAGCTCATCCGCACACCTTGGAGCCTTGATTACCCCACGTATATGCATACGCGTTCGGTCCCCAATCTGCTACTGCGTTACCGCGCACAAGAAAGGGTTCAGAGGAGATAACGTGGACGTAGCGTATGCATTGTGTAATCGTGAGTACCTGAAACTTATCAAAAACACTTAAACACCCTAGGAGAGACTAAGCTAACCTAACAACCATGTAGTTTCGCTCTCTTTACATAATGTTTACGTCCGCTTCTTAATGTTCTATGTTGCTGTTGAAAAGCAAAAATGTAAAGGCTCGCACGCTCGTGACGGTACATACTACCCTCGCCATCTTTTTTTTTTACTACCTTTAAGGTGTTATTATTTGGGTTAGCTGCAAGAAAAAACACTCATTTCATGTTATAACATTTATAATTTCTAAACACAATTCAATTAGACATCCTATCACACAAAACTAGTTGTACGAGTTACAAATGCCATCTTTCTAAAAAACCTTAATAGCCTAAATTATAAAGTGTGACAGGGTTCTAAGAGAACATAAATAAAAAATATAATGTTGGATGGTAACAATTTTATAATAAAATGTTACATACTTATTATAATTATGAGACATTTAAATGTTTATAAATGTTGTTTGATTGCTGTTTCTTTGGCATGTAAATGTGACGAATTATCGAGTAAATGCATCCATGTCATGACAAATTATGATTGATTTTATGATTAATTGTGGTCAATTCATTTGAAAACTATTTCAAAATACATAAATAGCTTATACATTCCATGAATGTTCAAATACAATTACATGAGTATGTTAGATTCTATTAAATACTTATAAATAACACAATCCTTGTAAAATATTAAGATACTTATCTATAATGTACAGAATATTTCATCAAGGTTACTATTTGGCACAGCTTTAAATACTTCTCACATTTAAGGAATGTTTTTATTTTAGTGCCAATTGAAATATATTTTTAATTAAATAGTTAAATACGAATTGTATGTACATATCCAAACAATTAATAAATTTTTAAAGATTTCATATCAATAAAAAATTCATTTAACATTGTGTAAATGTGTAATAAAACACAATACACCATACTTAATACTCACTAATAATCAAATGTAAATAATAATATTACATTAGGAGTGATAAAATAATAGAATTTTAATAGTCGATTATGCAAAAAATAGGCTAACAAAAAATTTAACTACATAATTTAATTTTTTTTTCACAAACGCCAATCTTACTTTTAATTGACAACAAAGAAGTTAACTATTCATTTCAAATTTTCGATGAAAATAGCATAGTTATATGACCATGTTAATTGATGTTGATAGTGATGATGCACAATTACAATAGTACATTTAACTTCTAAAGAGTTCAAAATCTTTTCTCTTTATAATATTAGTTTAGACATAGATAAAACTTATAAGTACCAGTTACTGTTTGTGATTGTATGTATTTGAACCAGTGTGGTGATGTTAAAAAAGATTCTAGATAAGATAATGAAATGATTTTTCTGTTGCTGATGTTTTTTGTAAAATAAAACAGTAAATTTTTGGGTGTTTCTCACACTGAACAATTTAAAAAAATCCTTTTTTTAGCAGTAATTTTTTATATTAATCAATTACTAAAAATCTATATTTTAAGGTCACATCCCTATATTATATTATTTAATGGCAGTTGTAAAATAGGCATAATGGTAACTCCATATAAACTTCGCCATAAACCTGCGCTGTGTTTTAGCTACTATACCATAGCTAGCTAATAAACAGTAAGTGATTGAATCTCTTAAAATCTAGGTAAAAATCTTATGAAATTATAATAGATAGTCCACCACCATTTCTACACAAATATTTGAAATACTTATGACATTTTGTGTTGAAAGTAGTTATTAGTAATATTTGTGGTTAATAAATAAGGTGTTTTGAATGAAGTAATGGATAAATTTTACAAGTAGTAAAAAGTGACTGCAAACTAACAATAACATAATAATTTAAAATTATAATAATACTCGTCATTTGTCACAATTATAAACAAAGTTATGTGGAGGTAACACCTTTTCTTGCAACTAATAAGTTGAGGACCGGATGTTTCTTTATGTAACTAACTGCCTTTTTGTGTGTAACCATTGTAAAATCATACCCATTGCATTGAAGAATCTTGTCATGCATTCTTAATCCCGCCTTTGCAGCTGGACTACCTTCGTGCACCTCGGTAACATAAATGCCCTGAAAAAATACATAATCATATGACAATAGGAATATAGGACACTGTCTAAAGAAACAAGCCTATTGCTCTATAGGCAATCCAAATTGTACCAGCCAATTATTTATCCACAATGAACAAAGGCTGGCTATCCCACCCAGTGGGATAAGGGCATTTGGATGTTGAATGAGAACAGGCTGGCTATTTGCTGGGCACTGTTAACAGTGCTTGAAACATCATAATTTATAAAAGGATCTTCGAATTTTTTGCAAAAAATTTACTTACATTATCTGTATAGCCCTGAGGACTTTTGCGATAATCTTGGTCTATTCCACCTCCAATTTTAAATCCACATTTCATCACTTCTCGTCCTTCAGTATCTACCCCAGCTTCTTTTTGAAGAGTTATTGGTATCTGTAAAGAATTTTTATTTATTTCACTAATTGCTACGAAATAGTGGATTCTATTGAAATAAATTGTTGGGAGTGGTCATTCATCACTTACACTGAGGCACTCCATAGCAGTGCCTGCCTGGTGCTGAAAAGCCATTTTCGCCATGATGTTGGATTGTAATTACGACCCTTGCTTGAGAAAATGCAATGATTTAATCTGAAATCTTGATAATTATTGTTAAAACCGCAAAACTTTTCGATATAGTGGAGTAAACAAACAAAACAAAGAGCCTTGTATCTGCGCTGTGCTTTTTCAATCTGTCAGTTTGTTTGTTTGTCCGTGGTTCGGCATCTATCGTCGTCATTAAGAAAGCTCCACATGTTTGTCAAATTGAAACTTCACGAGACTTACAAAAAGAAAAACTGTACTAGTCCAGTCATTATATACATTAAGAAATGAAAATGAACCGAGAAAGCCAAATTTTGGATATTACGTGGGGGGCGGCTAGAAAAGCTTAAGTTCATATTGTCGACCAAAATAACCTTGTGCGTTTTCCGCCATCTTGAAAAAAGGGTTAAATTCAGTTTTTTCATCATAACTCGGTTCGCCGTTGAGATACGAAATTTTTTATAGAATACTTTTTTGTTGCTCTTTGCACGATCTACAATTAAGGTCCTATACATTTTTCACGTATCGATCATCGTTATCGAGATATTGTTGTTGATCAGGAAATTATTGCTATACAAAATAAATTAATAAACCAGCCAAATTATAAATCAAACACATGGAATTTATTAATAATTTTTATGCACCAAAAACAATAATTACACGTGGTTATTTAGGTCGACAATTTGAACTTAAGCTTTTCTAGCCGCCCCCCACGTAATATCCAAAATTTGGCTTTCTCGGTTCATTTTCATTTCTATCCCGATTTTTCCGACATAATGACTGGACTATACCGTCATATGGGTTTATTTGCGACAATTTTCAACTTTTATGTGATAATAAAAAATATATTTATAAAAATTTTAAAGTTAAAAAGCGACATCGTGCTGATGAACGAAACGAACGAAACGACTTTCGTATTGATCATTATAAATTTTTAGAAAGTTTCCCCTGTCCCAAGTTATCATTAAAAAGTGGATTCTTTGGACACTGCTAATATCACCATAACTCAAGATACAGCCGGAAAAGATTTACTGGAGACATTAAAAACGTTTAATAAAAAGTATATTCTAAAACATGAATCTCATACCAGTTTCATTGAATCAAAATAACGCTGATTAATTAACATCATTACTAGATAGATAGCTCATATAACAATAACAACATGAAGAATATGATGCAAAAAAGTTATTTTAATTTACACAAAACTTCCCCACCTCATGACCACAACAGATCACAGTTGATTTGATCGTCTGTCATCATAGAGAGAGTATAACATAGAAAGGACAAGCAAATAATAATACCATGCATGAACAGGATCACAACATACAAAAACTGCTAAGAATGAAAAGGACGAAGACATTATTTGTTGTCCTTGTCGGAATAAGCTATTTGACCAAATTGGGAATAAGTTAAGTCAAGCTTCAGTCTGATATTTTATGTATTTTATGATACTTTTTATTTGTCCTTGTTACAAGTGTTTAAGGGATACCACCTGTGGTACTGATAAATTACCTTAGTAGTGGCGAATTCATTTTTTATATGGACCCTAAGTTTATCTAGTGTTGTATGTCCAGTGATACATAATGGTTTGGTTTACGTACCTACAGGTTTGACGCCATAGCATAAAATGTTAGGAATTGAATACTCTATCTGAAAATTACAATAGTTCTTGCTGGCCGGCACGTTCGAGCACTTTTCGACACCAAAAGGTCCATAATGAATGATACCTTTTGTTCTCTGTTTTGAACACTGTCATCTCACGTGACTAAATGCTTTGTACTCATGTCTTTGTTTTCATTAACAATCGAAGTATAAAGTGGAAAATTGAATTAAATTTGATAGTCTAGTAAAATGCAAAGACCTTTCGGAATGAAGAGTTTCTTTGGTCATTGATTTATTCGTTATGACCACAGACATAACAGACTAAACACAAATCACAAATATTCCCTGTTCGCTCGCTCTACAATTATTATGAATCTTGCTATCCCGTTTTTTCATCCATTGGAATAAGTTCACGTAAAATGACGCGCGCAATGTTTTTAACGTTCGACATATTGCCCGAGGGCCTAACGACCTGTCGTTTCTTTTGAAACATCGGTGTAAATTTTATAATTTCCTAATAAAATTTAAATCAAACCATTTAAAAGACAGTGTAATTTAGTGCACATTTATGAAAAAGCGCAAAGTATGGAAATACAAATGGATTATCTTTTCATCGGTAAGTAATTTCATTCGTGGTCGCGGCGATCGGGAATCAATTTTAGAAATTGTGATAAAAGTAAGCATCGTCATAGTGTGAATTTGCAATAATTGAAATGCTTTACCTTAAAACAATAGGCCATTAAAGATAGATTTAAAATTATTGCCAAATTGAGCAATATTTCGGTGTCTAAATAGGTACGAAAATATTTTGATGCTAACAGGGTCGGACATAGTATTTATTGTATAGAATTTTAATACTCAAATCTTGTAAATAGCGGTCCACAATTTTATATGTATTAGGGGTTCGTACACAAAATATACCTAAACGACATTTTAAATGTTCAGACATTTTATGAAACAACGGATTAATCGCGTATTTACGTTTATTTACATTCATTTGTTTTTCCAGGTTTCCTAAAGACCAGACATGGTGATGTCTGGGTTGCAAATTGGAAGTGCTGCGTTATAAACATTTTGAAGAACAAGATATTAATTAGATGCAAGTCCCTTCTGTCCTGGTGCACCATCATTATATGAATTTTTACTGAAAATAAAGTATATGCTGCCTTTTTAAGATATTAATGTACCCATCATTTTCATTATTATTATTTTTTTCATGACATCATATTCAATATATTGTGAAGTCACATAGGCATACCTGTGGACAATGAAGACACTTCTTCAGAAGTATGTAGAATCGAGAGATCGAAAAGACGGTGGTAGGTATCAGGGCGTGGGTTTGATTCACTAGGCACCTTATCTTTTATTATAATGACAAAATTAAATTATAAGTACAAGTTTAAAAAAATGACGAAGACGTCGGGAGCGAAATACGCCAACAAGTCAGATTTGTTTATGTTCGTTACGAGTAGAAAGTCGTAGCAAAATATAAATTATCTGCAGATGGGCTGCCTTGTTCTGTCCCTGCATTTGCATTAGTGTGTGTGTTTTAGAGATGTGTGACATTTTGTCTCGTATTTAAAGTCGAAATGTACTCTGCTTCTGTATATACATTTTTTTCTCTATGGTTATGACGCGCACTCTAGTAAATTTATTCTCAAGATGTACATCTGATCCGTAGGTAATATATAGTAATCTGTGCATCTGATACGCACTGTCTCATATCTAGACTATTACATGATACGCGGATTTTTCAAACATTTTGGTGCTAAATTATGTCCCTTTCGGGTATACGCGCTTGGCTTATCCATTTGTTTCTTGTTCCTAGTCTGTCACGGACGCTTTTATGTAGCAATACTGAAACTGTCAGAGGGCTCACGTGGGAAATGTCAAATTAAAACTACCTATGACAAATAACCAGTTGTAATAAAGTTCAAGGAGAGCAGAGAGAGAGAAATAACCTAGAGAATAATAGACCTCTCTCTATGTCAAAAATCTTTGTTTTGTAACAGACAGAATAGGAATTTGTTGGCAAATATAATATAAGGAAAAGAAACAATATATATTATTTTTATTGTTAGACTTACACTGAATACAAGGTAAATGTAAGCTAGTTCACTGCATCACAAATTTGTAAGAATATGTTCAGATTGAGATTATAAAAACAAGTGCATTTCACTATTATTTTCCATTTCAGATGGGGGAATATCGAAATGTATGGCGTATAGCTTTTACAAACTTCCTCAAATCTTTTAGGCCTAAACAAATTCGTGGCAATAATATGGGTTAGTAGCCAGCGACATTGTTCGTTTGTTGCATCCAATAAAGAAAATAATTTCCATTTCGTATTTAGATACCTAAGATAATTTGATGATAACTCTTCATTTTCCAGGCACAGATTATATAGGCAATGTATATTATGAAATTCCTGCTGTACCCAGTGAAGGCAAAAGGAAACCTTCACGTTGGTATGACCCACCCAAGGGGTCAGACTTTCAAGAACCTGTTCCTGCAGAATGGGAATCATGGCTGCGACTTAGAAGGTAAATAAGAAAACATAACATCTTGTAAAAAAAGAGATACACTATTTTCACAAGGTTTAGGTTAGGGCCTCCCATTTTTCATATAAGGACTCAAATCGGTTCTTTATATGTGATCAAGAGATCTAGATCTAGAAGTTTATTAGTCTCTTAGGATGTTTACAGACTTCTCCAAGGGAACCCTGTTCCTAGTGTGGCTGTAGCTCTGTGGTCCTTTAGTGTGAGGGACACATTCCAAGTACACAAGCTGTAATTTCCTCAGCTACTAAAAATCAACTGCACAAGGGGCTGCCTGTAGCTCCGATTATGTGCAATAGTTTGATCAGGTGGAGGTGCTCTGTAATTGTACCAACTACTGTCTTGAGTTCACTCCAAAGATTCATCTCAAAAGATTGAGCAGTCTGTTAGTTATTTCTTTCCATGTTGTATGTTTATTAATATTTATTACCATGTACTTTTATGTAGTCTTTTGATTGATTAAAAGTTTTCTCTGAATTTATCTATTTCCTTGAGGGATGGACCTGGAGACCCAGGATACAGATGAATGCTGAAAAACTAAAAGGGCATAATAATGTCTTATGCAAAACTGAGGATATGTGCCCTTTTAGTATTTACGCATTGAGATGACGTCTAGTTGTACTTGTAAACTGATATATAAACAGCAATAAAACTTATATCTGGTATCCACTCAATAATAATAGCTTCTTTCAGAGATATACCACCTACACAAGAGGAAATAGCTAAAAATTTAGCAATAGCTGATATGAAGAAAGTTAATGCTGCCAAACTGGAGCAAAAGAGACTGGCAGATGGAGGCGCCCTTCCAACTGTTCCCGTAAAAGGCTACGAGTCTTTCCCTAAATATGAAGAGTACAGCACTGGAGAAACAATGAGCAACAAAAAATAAAACAAATTTCTTATAAAAGTAAAGTAATAAAGAAATTGTGAAACATCCTAGTCAGTGTTAATTTATTAGTTACATAGACAATACAATAATTTGCTACTTATGTACATAGTAATTCTAAATAAATGAGAGTATATTTTATGCAAAGTCATTGTATTACTTGTCTTATTTGTTAGCCGGCTGTTAATGGGACATTTTATTTCCCATTTCGTAGCTGGCTACGAATTCTAGCTACGAAATGGGACGAATGGCCAACCTACAGCCAAAGCTGAAAATGCACTTATTGCTAGCGGTGTCGGAGTATCGAGGCGCGCGGTACGACAAAATACTTATTCTATAATAAATGAAATTATATGAGATATCGTACGTCAATCGTGGCAGTGTGCTTGCGTGACCATTAACCAAGGTAAAGCAATTGTTGGGTGACCGTTCGTCTTCTGAGGCTAGTCGAACTTTGGCAGTGCAATGAGCTCGCCACTCCGTTAGGTGTTATATCTACTACCGCTGAGTCATCCGCTGGGGACCCTGAGACTCATCGAACACTCATGTTTTCTATGGGTTGAACAGTTTCCGATATGTAGACCGGCACCCCGGGACGGCCTATATATTTTTTAACCCATTTTTACCCTACACCTACTCTACCCTACCTAACACCTACCCCACACCAACTTACCCTTTTTTTTTTCTAGCGTACAAACCACCCCTGTATTAGTATTATCTGTATATGTCCCCGCTTGCATTCAACGTACATTTATTCATGTACCACGCATTGCTTAATCTTGCTTACTATCTGGTTTTTTTCAAAAAACTAATTTAATTACAATAAACTGATTTCAAATAGTAAAAACACTTGCAAAGCATCCTGGAAAGTAATAAACGAAGAAACAGGCACTAAAACTTTGACCAAAATATCGAAGAAATAAACCTCGACGGACAAATTATTTCTGATTCTACTGATATGGCTAAAGCATTTAATAATTACTTCATAAATCTTACAAATAAAGATAACACAAACCAAAACAAAATAAATACAAATATTGATACTTAAATAACTCCATATTTTTGAACCCTTTTAATGAGCATGAGATTATTAAAGTAATTTTATCACTGAATAACACAAATGCTTGTGGATACGATGGAATATCCACAAAAATACTAAAAGAATGTAGAGTTGAATTAGCACCTATTCTGACATATCTAGTTAATCTGTCTTTTGAACAAGGCGTTTTTCCAAACGACCTAAAATATTATATTGTAAAACCACTATTCAAGAAAGGAGATCAATCAGAATTACTAAATTACAGACCTATTGCACTGATTCCAATAATGTCAAAGATATTTGAAAAATTTATGCATTTAAGATTAACGGAATTTTGTAATAAGTTTAACATTATAAAACAAGAATAGCATGGATTTCATAAAGGCAAGTCTACTGTTTTAGCTGGATTTAACCTAGTTAAAAGTATATCAAAACATTTAGATAAAAGGGAACTCATCACCGTGTTATTCTTTGATATGACTAAAGCATTTGACTTTGTGTCTCATAACATCCTGCTTTCTAAATTAGAAAAATACGGAATTTGAGGTCCGGCGTTATCCTGGATAAAATCGTACCTAGTAGACAGACAACAATGCCCACAAATAAATAAAATAAGTGATGATAATGTTCTCACATCCTATACCTCATATAAATTTAACCGATTTGGCGTTCCACAAGGCAGCGTCTTAGGGCCGTTGTTATTCCTTTTATACATCAATGATCTACCTAACCTTACTCCTAACAACGATTATATACTTTTTGCCGATGATATTTACTGATAAAGAAAATTTGCGAAACCACGAATCATCTATAAACTTCATTGTTAATTCTGTGATAGACTGGCTATCAGCTAATAATTTAAAAGTTAATCTTTTTAAAACACGGCTTATACAAATGAGTACTAAAGGGCGGAAACATGTAAAACTTAATATTAACTATAAAGGCGCGCCCATTAATAAAGTTGATAGCGCTCCGTTCCTTGTATTAGAAATTGACAAATACCTTAATTTTCTGAATCATGTAGATCATGTATGTGCTAGAATTAATAAGTTTGTTTATGTTCCCCGACCAGACTCAGATAAGTACCTAGTGTCTCAAAATGTAGCCCTATCCGCTTATAACGGCTACATAGCATCCATTTTAATATATGGGCTAATAATCTGGGGTAATAGCTCTTTCATCCAGAAAGCATTTATTGCACAAAAAAAGTGCGTTCGAGCATTATGTGGCTTAGGTCCTTTTCTTGTCGACCTTTCTTCCGAAAACACAATTTGCTAACCCTTACCAGTATGTTCATCATGGAAATATGTAAATTCGCTAAACACAACCCCAATATATTCGCTCACTATCGACTCGCGCAGTGAGAGATCCTGAACGCAAAATATATATGCATTGTCCCAATACCAGCCTATTTGTAAATAATTGTAGCCATATATGTCTCAAAATTTATAATAAACTGCCGCGTGACCTAAAATGCTTAAAAGGCGTTATATTTAATAATGGGCTGCATACATGTCTTATTAGTAAAACATTTTATTCAATTCAAGAATTTTATAATTATAATTTAAATAAGTAATTGTACATTCAAGTACAAGTCATTGTTATTGTTATTTTAGTTATATATATTAGTGTTATATACCTATTGTACATCTGTAAGACACACTGATATTTACTGCTGAACGAATGTCAAATACATATTTTTCCACCTATGTAAACACAGTAAAAACAATAAAGATTTTATGATTCAAACTTTAAAAGTGTCAAGTTACCAAGGAAAATTCAGATCTTAGTGCCTGTTGGACATATGAAGGCAAAATTGCGTATTCATAATTTGTGGTACGATTTGACAAATAAGAAATTGATTGTTGAAAAATAATTAAAACCTTTGATTTCTTTTGACTGTTCTTAAATGAATTGACTGTGTCTGGCAGAATACAATTATAGAACAGAATAACTCTATCTACAGAGGTAAAATATCTAGGAGAAATAGCGGTGGATATAATAAGACCACGCTAAATCCGAATCGCTTTTGTTCGAGACAACAAGCGATCGTAGGTTTATAAAAGAAGGTAGAAACGTTAAAAAAATACAAGATGCACGAGGCTTCGCGGGACCACAATAATAGGGGAGTAAAGGCGTTTACAGATACAGGATTTGGAGTCTTCTCTGAGGACAACCCGGCGTCTGTATGGTAGAAAATCAGTACAAGGACTGTATGGTGGGTCTATGTAACCCGGATTTTGATAATAGTTTAATTATTAATGTTTCAATTAACTTTTGGGAATGATATATTAAATTAGGTAGTTTAAGTGATGTTCAAATTACTATATTTTGATGAAAAACAATAAAAAACATACAATATTAGGAACTTGTTATGTATTTACGAAAGCTCTATGAAATCTTTAACGAAATATTTTATTTCTGTAATCTTACTAACAAATAAACAAAATTATACTTATCTTTTTAATATTTTTTTTACATTTTGGAATACCTAATGTGAGGTCTTTAAGAAATTTGATGCTGAATTTAACGAAAATTTTAAAACTAATCAAAGTCAGCATCTACATTTGCATATACACAGTGAGCAATTATGTAGTCTAGATAGACAATCTTCTTACAATTTAGACAGGCAGGACATATTTGGGACCGTTTTTGAACTGCGTGAATTTCAGTAGGTTACCCCTCTGAGGGTTCCCCAGTAAATTATCTTATTGTCTTGCGTATCTCTCTAGGCAAACGAAACACATCTTTGCAGGCGTTAAAGTTATTGTTTACAATTCTCATTTAAGTCGAGTAAACAAGTAAAAAGAGTAAACCAGTAAAACCCCGTTTGACCTTTGACCTCTTGTGACTCCCTGTGCAGGGACGCACCGACTGAGCTGATACTAGAACCGAAAGAGGAGGGGTATTAACTGCAGCTACTGAAAATCACAGCAACTTCAAACTATTACTTTAAAAAATATGCGCGTTTAAAAGTGTGGCGGGTCATTATGACCTAACCTGACAGACGCCGGGTTAATCATCAAAATAGCTATCCCACTGGATATATTTGTATAACATGGTCTTACAAGTAATGTGCATGGGAATTATTTTAGCTAAGGACGCTGTACGAGACAGAAAGTTAAAAAATCAACCTATTAAGATTTTAACAGGTTGATTAAAAACAACACCATGACCTCGGAGCTTATACTCCATTATCACAAATGCTTTAATGAGGTATGTACAACAAATTCCACAACTCTACAATGGACAAAATTACACATAGGATCGAGGGGAAACGAGGCACCCCACGAGGTGGCCAGGCGAGGCTCTAGTACAAAGCCTATTGGGCGCTGAACCAATTCTACCCATGCTATTCGTATTGACACGTAAACACCGGTTAATTAAATTATGAAAAAGAAGTAGGAAAACTTGAATCTCTAGGTTAGGTAGGAGCGGACAGGGGGAAGTGGTGGAGAACTTTCAGGACATACTCCTGGGACTCTAAGGAACACTTGTGCCAAAAATCAAAACTAGGTTATTTATTTTGAGGTTTCACTAAAAATTTGCTTTTCTAGCTCGTACTATACCTCGGCCAGCGTGTAAGTCTCACAATTCAGAGAGATAACGCCACCAGTCTTATTGGGACACTTCCGCATGGCAGCGAATTAGACTCTGCTTTTTATTTATAATTTAATTTTTTACTTGATTACCATTTTTAATTAGGTATTAAGTGTGTATCAAAGAGATTGGTAAGTAACCATATGGTCTGTACCTATGTATATACTGTATATAACAATGTATAAGTAGGTAAAGCTAGCTAACATTGCACCAACCCCTTCGTTAATAATACCTACATACCTACGAATGTATTGTATCAAAATAGGCAAACAATCTAGTTGAAAAAGGTTTCTCTACTATGAGATTATCTATTAGAGATTTCATTTTAGGTACTATCTACCATTGCACAGGTATCTGCCGTGAGCCCCAGGCATTTGGCACAAGCTGCCTAAATACGGAACTTGATATCGTCGCCAATATATCTCCGGTTTCGTGTATCATAGATTCAAGGTAAGTAGGTACTTGAATTGGTCTGTTCTGCTGGTAGCGAAATCGTCTCTTTTTCAACAGACAGTCACATTGAACTACTGTTAAAGGCAACCTTTTTCAATAGATGACAAGGATGTCGGCGTCTTAGGTTTAGGTATGGAGCTCCAATTTCCCGTACTTGGACTCAAATTCGGTCCTTTGTACGTGACTGAGAGCCGGCTATTGTAGCCAGCCTACTGTCTTAAGTTATATATGTTATAATGTCTCCTATGTCGGCATCTTCATGGGGAGTTTGATTTCGCGTGCTCCAGGTCCTGTACGTGGGGCCAGTCATCTCTACGCTGCGGCAGTCTGGGATCGTCACTCGTCGTTTTATGTGGTGCATATGATCACAATGGCAGTCACTAGACAGCATTGCCGGAGCTGGCGGGGATGTTACTTATGGATCTAGAAGAGGTGGTGGCTGTGGTTTTGAGGGTAGGGAGAGCAAGATAAATAAGAGCATGAAGGGGGAGGTCTGGAGCCAATTTTTAATAAACGAATTAATATTTATAATATCATTATATAGAACTATATAAGAATCAAATTCAATGTTATTAAATCTGAGCATTCATAACTTGAATAGAAGGACGTCTGCGGCGAACTCACCAGCTGTCTCAGTTGTTAAGAGGCTCGTTTGCACAAGCCTGCACTCAGTAATATATACGCCCAGTTGTTATTGATGTTATGAATAACCGATGCAAAGATCTGAAAATATCCATGTTCGAGAAACTTTTAAGCGTTATCAGGAGTCGGGCCAATGGGGCATCAAGACTGGGCGGTAGCAAACTTTTAGCTTTTTAGTAAGTTCGCACGCGAGTGGTTGCATAAAAGAAGGCGTCATATAGAACCAATATTCAAATATCAGTCAACAAGTATCAATAAATCAGTAAAATAATTTATTTTAGAATTTACTAAATATTACAAATCTATCAAGAAATTACAAAATGAAAAAGTTAAAGCGTAAAAAAGGAAGTTTTACTCACAACCTTCCAAACATAAAAACATTTCCTCTATGCTTACATACAACGCACGCCGGCCCGCGCGGAACACTTCACTACGTCATCAACTCATCACGTGCCATATCCGCCCGTCACCCGTCCGCCACCTCATCCTAGGTGTAAGCTCAAAATAACTGCAAATCGATGTACAAGCTAAATATTGCTTGGGTATCTGCAAACGGCATTTTGACCCGCAGTTCTTTTAAAAATACTTCCTTAAGGAGAATGAAAATGTATTGTTTTTTCTAAAACCTCGATAGGTTTCAAATGGAAGGGATTTCCGAGCTCATTCCGAAAATATACTACATCCTGTGACCACATCATTACATTTAACCCATTTGAATTAAATAAAAACAAAAAACCTTTTTGAAAACATACCAAGTGCTCCTAAGATAGGATACAGCTGAATTTTTTTGTACAGTATAGTATAGTAGAGATGTTTGAATGAGAGAATGTTAGAATTACGAGCATTCTATTCCGAGAGCGTGTAGCTTGTAAACGGTAGGAAATTTGAAAAAGTGAGCAAAGTAAAAATTTATAATTTTTTATAATAATAAATCTTTATTAATCAGACAATTTAAACTCCATTCCAAATTCTGTCCGTAATACATACATAAACACCTATTTTGGTGAAATGTGTTTTAACAAGGTAGGCGTTATTTATATAATAACTATTTTTAAAAAACCACACCATTTAAATATCAGGCTCAAAGCAAAGCATCTGTATTGTTTGTCCAGTTACCAGCCTGATGAAGTGTTCAATAATGGGCGAATCGTATGTTTCGCTAATAGATTCTTAAATACTGTTCGAGCTGTCCCGGATTCTACCCAGCAACGACGCCGTCTTCTTGAGCAGGATAGCATGAAAGCCATTCACTCTTGCATCGGAGGATATTGTCGATGCACTATAGACACGAAGAAGCCCCATCAGCATCCTGAAACCATTAATAAATTGTAGTCGCAGGGTGCACAGCGCCCTCTGCAAACAGTTGGCTGTAATTTCCGTACAATAGGAGCGTCGGTGGCCTTGTGGTAACGGTAACTCGCAAGCGAGATTCGACTCCCACTGCCGCCATGTACCAATGAATCTTTTCTGAGTTATGTAGGTACAATAGTTAAACACTAACCGATGCTCTTACGGTGAGGAAACATCGTGATGAAACTACCTATCATCATGATGTAATTACCTAATCTGCCAAATCATGGATCACGGTCAAGACGAACCCCGGGCCCTCGTGCGCGAGTGCACAACCGGGACATTAACACCATTATTATTCTTTTTAACTATTTCTTCTGCTTAGTCTTTAGTACATTTTGAACAATCTTCGGCCGTGTGGTGTCCGGCAGAGTAGAATAGCACCAACGCCTTACACTCGTGGGTGTCGTACAAGGCGACTAATTTTTGGGAGGCAAAATATCTAAGTCTCCGTAGGCTAGGAAATGGGCAGCAGCGTTTTCCATTATTATATTTATAATACTGCGATCTCCAACCCGCCTGCCAAGCGTGGAGATTATGGCAATAACCTCCCCTTTCTTGGGAGAGGCCCTTAGTCCTGCAGTGGACTGTAATGGGCTGTGATGATGATCAATCTTTGCCGAATTACGCTTGTTTCCTTGATTTGTCCAAGGCAAACGAATTCTCCGACGAGTATCAATGGAACTGTGGTGTCAGACGGTGTATTTACATCGCCACGGCTTTTCAATCTTTATGTAAACCAACCCATTGATGGACTAAGCAGAATGCATGTCGGCTGTTGTATAGACGGTGTTAGTGTCAATAACATCAGCTATGCTGATGACATGATCCTGCTGAGCCCATCGTTGGGTGGCCTTATGATGTTGCTTATTGAATGTCAAATGTACGCAGCGAAGAAGGGCGTAAAACATAAGTGAAAAAAAAGAGCGAATTTATGGCGTTTAAATGTAAAAATAAGTAACCTAATAATATCCCACCTTTGCTTCTGCACACAATTTAAATGTGGTGTACCTTTAAATTGTGTAAGCCAGGTCTATCTTGGCCATGTTGTAACCGTGCTATGTTATGTTGATTAATGTAGTGCAGAAGTTAAGGTCACACTATTTAGGGTCTATTGTCAAAACTTTTATATGGCGGATTGTGGGTTAATTACACGCAAAAGATAGCGCTTAATGCGCTAAGAGTGCGATGCTCAAGTCGAGGATTTTTATGCAATAATGCGCAAAAAGTCTCCATCAATTGTGATGACGTTGAATGGCAGCGGAAACGGAATCCTGAAGATGGTAGGAGACACGATGGACTAAAAACAGATGCTTCCATTAGGCATATCTGCGACATTTATGACTTTTAGTTAGAAGAGAAAAGATCAACCCATTAACCATTTAACTTTAGGAATATTTTATTCTTCGTAAAGTCTAAAGGATCCCATGGGTGGGTCAGAGTTACATCATCATCATCATGGCGTTAAATCCCGGTTGTAGCCTCGCGCCGCATGCGAGGGTTTATAGTCCACCTTCCTACTAATCTTGGTCCATTTCGGTCGATCTTCGGCATCCTTGGTGGTGAGTTTATTGGCGCATGTCATTCTTAACGACGACGTCTAGCCATCGCTTTGTGGGCCCGTCTCTCCTTCCTTTGTTTGGCGGGGGTGGCGTGGCCAGACATTTGTTCCCGAAGTAATTTGTCGGCTGCGCAAGAGTTGCGAAAGGGGGCAATTATTAGAACGACGTGGAAAACAAGTAGAAACTAAGCTACAAAGATTTCGGCTTTGTAGTATTACGGCAGTTCTTCGCCTTCTTCGCCCGTCCCCGCCTTCTTGTCGTATCGTGACATAATCCAGGTAGAGGCGTATAGATAAACCGCTTTGGACCTGTCTAAGACACAATGATATGCGCTGGCAATGAGCGTATTCCCTTCGAACATAAACGCATTGAAGAGCAGAGTGAATAGATGTTTCTAATGAATACCTGACGACCTGAGTAGTTCAGGTGGTTAATATGCCGTTTGCCACGCAGAGGTCCCGGTTTCGATTTCCGGCCGAGCAGAATTTGGGGCTAGGTGTGCTAGGCTAGGCGCTGTGTGAATATGTACAAGCATATTTATTGATTTTATTTAATAACAGAGATGCCTATCTTCTTAGTAAAAAATACCTTCTTTATGATACAATCTACGACCTATGTAATATAACTCATGGGTAGGCCTTGTGATCTTTCGATTGACAAGACGTACAGACAGTATGTAAGTACCATGAGCAAGGCTATCTTGATTAGGTACTTTAGTTGTTTGTGACAAACTTATTTGCCTAAGTACACAGCCAAGACAAGTTTATTGTGCTATTAAGGTTAATAAAAATAGGAGCATTATCTAGTATTAAATACGTACAGACCGAGAATTGCATTAAAATGATAAGAGGTACTAAATTAAATATTTGTCGTTATTTAGCTTGTGTCATGAGATAACTTGAGCTATTTAACCTATTTGTTTGATCCAGATTGTTGCCTACAATATTGTTAGGTATTAGCTGAAGCCAGCGACTTCGTTCGCCTAAACCATTAATATAAAAAAAATACCTTTTTTCAAAAACAAGGACGGTACAATTTTATACAAAGACTTGTAAAAAAAATTCACGTTTATTTCAGACATCAATAAATGCCAATGCCTCATTTTGGCGCCTTTTTAACATTTCGCAGTTACATTGACCAAAAACACTTATTTTGACAACTAAGTATACCTTGTAACGTAACTCTGTCCTACGGACAGTGCCAGGCTCAGTTAATAAGAAAACAACGAATATTCAGGGTAATGGGTTTATATACAATCAGTCCAAAAACTACAAACTACAAAACAAGAAATTTATAAAAGGAATTTAAAAGGTTAAAAACACGAAAGTTTCTACGAAAGTCCACTCCACACAACCTATGTCCAGGCTGGATCACTGGGTTCACTGTTGGCCGAAAAAGTACAGATTGCAGATTGACCCGACAGACTAATTAGTTAGAGAATTTCGAAGATAATGATTTATACAGCCACGTGCATACTTTGACGGGTCACTTGTATTTCGTTTTAGTTTCTGAAGATAGCTTCTTCTAGCTATGATACTGTTTCACCTTCTAGTTCGAAGGCTGGGAGAACTCTGCCCACTCCAGAGCTGCATTCTCTATCGCAGGCTCGGGTCTTTTCTTAAACACGTTCGAGAACGATTTGGCACAAAAGAAGATATAGTCTTGATGGCCAGTACTCATAGTCAACCAGCCAGTTCCCGAAGTGGTCGATATTTATTTTCGGACGACCTCGTGTTTGGCAGCCAAGGATATAATCAATGACGGCATGATGAAGAATTGGATCCAGCAATTATCTAAAATAAGGAGAGCACAAAAAAGATTAAAATCTCCGCCAACTATGAACTGTGTCCGCATGACAACACATGACGTATAAAGAATAAAATAACAAAAGGTTAACATTTATTTGGAAAATGTGATATTTTATGTACAAAATCAAATATTTTCCACGAAAGAAACAGTCTAATGTGATGGAAAAATGACCCCCGTGGCATGGGGGTCTACCTGAATTCCAAACAAAAGGAAAACAAGAAGTTACAACGGTAAGAATCCAGACACACACCCCAATACCCTTGTATTTGTCCAAAAACCATTATTACTTTTACCAATTAGATATTAAAAAAACGAGAGATCTATCCCCAAAAGAAAATACTCTAATCGAAGTTCGATTCGATTCAAAATATTTTTAGAACGTAGTTACAACGTAGTCAGAATTTACAGTATTAACTAATTTTCCAGACAAGGATGATAAGCAATCAGAGCCTGAAGGGCCAAACCCAAGAATATACCAATTATATGTATAAAATTTTCAAATAAAAGTGTCAACGTGCTGAACAGTTGTTTGAACGGGAGTCCTAATAACAGTAAGTACATCCGACACCGTATTACACCACCAAGCGTCAGGGCAAGACCCTACAACCTCTAAATGTGTTACAGTTGTTAGAAGTTTAGAACATTGTGAACTGAGTCTATCAAAATTTTTACTTTTTTAGACTAGAGGTATAATTGTCATAATATGTAAGTATTGTTTGGTAAATGATTTTGAACTTAAAAATATACTACGGTCAATGTAAAAGCGAAATTAATAGGGTGTCCAAATAAATGCGGCATTGCCATTTAGAGTTGGACTCTTGTCGATAGAGCAATCGCCATCATCACATAGTAAAAAAAATGCGTCAAAGGGCCCTACTGTTCAATCAGTCTCAGGGTTACCAGCAGAAGACCTAGGTCAATCTTGCTTTGCCAACGGTATCAGGAAGCATATCTAACGAGTGCAGTGCCAAAATTCGACTAGCCTCAAAAGTATGAAACGGTCACCCATCCAGTTCACGGACATTGCGAGCATTGCTTACCCATGGATATCGGGCTCGCAAGCACGCTGCCACTAGAACAATGGCGCTTCTCCTACAAAGTATAGAATAATAAGAAGGAATAGACCAAAACTCATCATCAACTGCAGCAACGTGAGATGGAATTCATTGGAGCTCAACTTCTTTTGAGTTTGACATAAGCGAAAAAAATCTGTTTAATAATAAAGTATGCATCGGCATACTTTATTATTAAACAGACTCTAGCTCAGAGTTACATTTAGCCAGGTGCTGAAGACAACTTCTAGAGTCAGTAAATATAATAAAATCTCTATCCAAGGATTCTATGTACGAAAGGGCTTCTAATATTGTAATAAATAATAAATATGCTTGGACAAATTTACACATCTAGCTCCAAAGTAAGCAAAGCTTGTGTTATGGGTGTTAGATAACTGATAACTACGTATATACTTTTTTGTTTTTTATATACGTACTTATTATACATACTACACTCAGACCCGTATCAAAAATTAAAATTCATAATTTCAATGTCTGCTCGGCCGGGAATCGAACCCGGGATCTCTGCATTTCGACCTTCATGTTACCCACTGAACCACTCTACTACGAAGTTCTAGACTCATAATAGACATTACTGTCAATTCTTAATTTAAAACTACTACAACACTGGGGGTCGTAAAACCGTTACCGAGTTAATGTTCAAGCCCTACATTAACAATTAAGTACTTACGGAGTAGTAAGGACTCTACGCTACACTCAGCAGTTAATTTTCTTAATTCACCACCCAATATTGAACTATTAAGTATCTTCATTTACGTGGTAGGTATTCTTTTATCGAGCAAATGAAGTTTACTCGTAACAGTACTCGTTTAGATTCTTAATTAATCTTCCTTAATGAAGATTCGCTACTCGCAAGTCTGATTGAAGATTCTTGAATCAGGTACTCGTATCTACAATTCTAATTAAAAGAGAAAACGGAACTGAATGAACATCATCATCATCATCACAGCCCGTAACAGTCCACTGCAGGACTTAGGGCCTCTCCCACGAAAGGGGAGGTTATTGCCATAATCTCCACGCTTGGCAGGCGGGTTGGAGATCGCAGTGTTTAAATATAATGATGGAAAATGCTGCTGCCCATTTTCCAGACTACGGGGACTCTTGATCTTTTGCCTCGAAAACATTAGTCGCCTTGTACGACACCCATAAATGTAAGGGGTTGGTGCTATTCTACTCTGCCGGACACCACACGGCCATGAATGAACATACGAAATAAAAATTAAATTAAAATATTATTATTGTAAAATCTTGTTAGAATCCATTGGATTTAACTCTCCTCCTTTTAATCGACTACAAAAAAGGACTCAATTCGACTGCATGTTTTCTATTTGTATGTTTGTTAGCTACGCCAATTGTGGTGCGTTTGAAATAATATACTCCGGAGGGAGATCATGATCTGATGACGAAAACTCTGTGAAATCGAGGTCAACTCTTGAAAAGTTAATTGTAGGACGTATGTGTTTGTTACGTTATCATATCACCCACCGTCTATATATCGCCGTCTGTCCTACTGTATGTATGTCTGTACGTCTAGGTTTTTTAAAGTACGCAACGGATTTTAATGCGGTTTTACACAATATTCAAGAGGAAGATTTGTTGGGTAGGACAACACGCGAAGTCGCGGCGGGTCAACTAGTAATATATAAAATTAAATGTATAGGGCACATCCTGAAGTGCTATAAAGCTGAAGTACCTATGCAGGCTATACAGAATTAGGACATCTATACTACAAAATGATATGAAATCTCATCAAAAACCTTTCTTTAAAAATTGGTCCACCAAGTATCGCAAGGTCATAACGATTTCGATGTAAAAAGTTTTGAGATCTCTTCTTTTCCCGCATTAGGAGCTTATTGCAAAGTGCAAGATTCTGCTTTGTCCATTTATGCTGCCGTTACAGCAATATATTTTGGTCAGTGAGTGTGGCTTGCTTGGCCATCCGTAGATAGAGTCAGAGTATGTAGAGATACGGGCTTGGCTCTTCATGAGACCTGATAACTTATTTACAGTGAAACTGTTAGGTATGAGCTTACGAGACTTGGCGAACCAATTTTACATGAAATGTTCGGTGGGATTCTTTAAACCAGAACCTAATAATACAAACTTTATTGCTTGGCGGTAGAATGAGATAAAGCACTCTACTTATTACACTGCGACAGAGACGATCTAGCGACAGTTGATACTAATCCTGACGTAGTTTCAAAATAAAGTCGATTTTCGGATGCGGGGGTGTGGTCGGATGACCAACCAAGGTCAGCTCGCACGAGCATCCGAAAAGCTACTTTATGTTATACTACGTAAGGATTAGTATCAATTACATAGCTGCCGTATGTAGCAGGTTTTAGGGTACCGCCAGGCGACTCCTCAGTGTCCTGCCACATCGGTACATAGTTGACGCCGTGTATACAGACAGATAAACTTTCTCTCAATGATCTCTAATTATATTAACAACTCTATTAATAGATTAACTGGTGTATATTAACGGTCAGAGCCAGTGCACTAGATTATTGACAATTCCAGAATTAGTTAGTTAAGGTTTACACGAGTTCAAATTGTATCTTATCAATTATAAACACACGGTCATAAATTTCCATTCATTAGACTCATTTATCAGAGAATTCCACATGCTTAAATCACTTTGTTTTGTAGGTATGTCTCCCATTTGTTATTCTGGCTTGGGAGAGTGATGTAATAGATAACGATCTAAGAGAGGAGTATTTATCCGACGTGTGATGGTTTCGTACTCAGTTGCCGGTTTATATCGGTTGCGAAGACACCCCTGGAGACCTCCAGCAGAACAATCTTGAGGAAAAGGTCACGCGGATTCCAAGACTCTAGGTGAGATTATTTATTTTTAGCTTTCATTTATTTATAAATATTGGCCGCAAATACTCGCTGCTGAATTTGGCAGCACGCAGTTCATATTTGCGTATGTGTGACCCTGAGATAAAGAGATGGCATGACTATTAATAGGAAAATATCTGGGGTGTTATTTTATTCGATTGGCGGCCTGCTTTCAAGTTTAACTTGTTTTTCATGCGATAACTTTTCTTATCATTTTTTTCTTATATTTTATTATTTTCCCTATCTGTAACTTCATTTAATAACACGCCCGGTTAAGTTATGATGAAAGGTTCATTGTTTTAAATTGTACTTAACTTATAATTCATTTTACTATTGATTACTTTATCGTACAATTAATGTTAGTATAAAAGTAAAGGCTCTGCTAACGACTTCTCATTTTATTTTCTTGTATCATTGTTCGCGTGGGTCGGCCTTCCCAAGAAATAAACAGGTATGCAATTATTAATTAAGTGATTACAGTTTAAATAAAATATAATCTCTATTTTTAAAATTGGATTTTTAGGTTGAAATTTGTTCGTGGAATCATTAATCCACTACATGGAAGACAATTTTAATTACTGTTTTTTTATTATCAATTAGCGTCCCGCCCCGGCTTCGCACGGGGTTTCTCGGGGTTACTCTATCATAATATGCATTTATTATACCATAAACATTTCTCATGAATTACTCTCTCTCTATTAGTGAAAACCGCATGAAAATCCGTGTCCGTAAATCTTTTTGAGTTTATTGAAGAGACGGACAAACAGACGCGGCGTGGGGATTTGTTTTATAATATGTAGTGATTTCTGTTTTCGCTAATTGTGTGAGATTTGTGACATTCAGTTTCCGTACATGATAAACACTGTTTATTGCCGAAATGTCGTCACGAACATAAACCTCGTGGAGCGAACTTAAACGTACTAAAATACGAGACACGACAGCTGAATTGAAATGTAGAGAACAATAAATTAAATTAGACCGCCCAAGGACCCAATGCTTACATTCGTACATAAAATTTTCCATTGAATTAGTTTTCAATAAATTCACTTTTTTATTTGATTGATTGATTGATTTATTTATTTGATTTATTTATTTACCAGTTTATTGCACACAGTAAAATACATAGAGAAACATCATACATATAGACGACACAACAGGCACTACTTATTTCTAAAATAAATTTCTTCCAGAAGGCCTAATTTATTATTTTATTATATTGTAACTCTTTTGCTTATAGGTATTTATTATACCTTACATGAATCTTGATTTTCTGGCGAAAATAATCACATCAAAAGTTTTTACGTACCCACTTGCAGTCGATTTCATCATTCACTTGGTAGCCGTATTTGATAGTACCTTCCTACATATTCATCATTCGTACTTACCATTTTATTAATTTTGTTTCTCTAAAATAGATAAGTTATCTTTTATTTTCTCTGTTATTATTATAATAAGAATATTTTGTTAAAATTATTGAACAAAAAACATTACTGTTGTTATTCTAAGACATTTACATCTTCATTATCATCATATCAGCCGGAAGACGCCCCCTGCTGGGCACACGCCTCCCCCACGTATCTTCACGATGGCCTGCAATGTGTAACCATGGCCGGTACATATAATAGTACTTACTTACGACAATTTATCTCAATAAAATGTTGTCGAGGAAGGGTGCTTGACTTGAAGTTCAGCTGGATAAAGCTAATAAATAGTTGTACAGGAGATACATTACGATACTGCCTAAGTATTTTATTTTATTTTAATTCTTATATGTTTTCACATAAATATGTGGTCAAACTCACTAACGCTGTGGTAGAGGCCAAATTCAACAGTGAATTGCTGTTGTTGATTTGTTATTGGCTTTTTGTTAAATCAGGGTATTTTCTAAGTTTCTAAGGTAAACGCTAGACGCTCGATATTTATACGTGGATTGCGATGTTGGATCACGATATTAATCGCCAGCACTCACGGATCGTGGGTACGTATCACAGGATTTGTAGAAAATCAGAAATCAAGCGAGCGTGTAGCATCTGCCTAATAGTGAAGAAATACTACACTTACATTCCCTCAACTTGCCTACTTTATTTGCATAATTGCGCTGGCTAATATGACAATATTTATTATTAAACAGCAGAATGGCAGCAAAGAACCTTTCATCGAAAGAGCTCATCGCTTTGGAGGACAAATATGGGTGCCACAACTACAGCCCTGTGCCGGTGGTGCTTGCTCGAGGAGAGGGTAAGAAGATCTCTTCACTTATTTCATATTCTTTTATGTTTAGGGTTCCAAAGATCTAGAGGTAAGAACGCAGCATTTATATCACTTTGTTTTCTGTCTGTCTGTCGGACACTTAAGACGCTTTTGGTCTGGAACGGGTAGAGGTTTAACTTGAAATTAATATCAAATACCAAGTTCGGTGTCCTTATTAAACTAAAATCTGGATTGTATGTCGAAGGAATTAGATAATATGGTATATATCTAATTTTGGTCTTCGTAAATAGGACTCTTCCTATATAGGAAGAATTTAATACCTATGAAAGTTCGCAATAAGCAATATCAGCGCAAGTAAAATTCAGATAACCATGAATTTCGCAATATATCATAAGAAAACAAGTATCATCTTTATTTGCGGTGTTAGTTCGAAACCCTCATGATGTACTTGTACTTGTTCGATTTTTAATAGTGGGTAGATACTAGCTATTGTTTCTAGTTTGAATATTGAGTAGGTATAATATTGTGTAAATAGGAATTTATGTTTAATGATGACGGCTACGAATGAGCTTTTAAACGACATCACAATTCCATAAGTGCGCACCATGTCCATAACATAGATAGCGTTTTAACTTTTATCGTCTGTTATCTATCGCATCGCGTTCCGATTCCTATGAATGGAATTACTCACTTAACTCGAATTATCTAAATAACAAGTTGTTATGCTTCGCAAACTGACAGGTAAATTTTTGCTAAAACTCATTGAACGCAACATAAGCGATAATGACCCACCACCGCCAACGCAAAAAGCATGGCGGTTTAAAGACCAGAAGCTATTAATGAATTTATTCAATTATTCTGTAATATCGAAAATAAATATTAAAGACCTACAATAATAAGAAATAAGAATTAAAGACGCAACCCTACTAATTATCTCGTAATGACCACAACAATGATAAATGTCCATATCTTAATCTATATTGTTTGATTTGCCGTTGTTTGCGGTTTAAACCAACTATATATCCAGCTAATGCAACGACCAAACAGGGTTCCATCTACTTACTTCTGAGTCGAAGGATTTTTTTTGTAAATGATCACTTTCCTCGCGCCATACGCCAGTCCAAAACCGCGATCCAACTACAAAAATCGTTTACACGCACACTTCGGACTGCAGGCAGGCTGGAATCACAGAAGTAACCGCTATGCAAACTGTGACCACCTTTGATCGTAATTAGCACATGAGGCGCTGTCCTAATTGGCACGTTCATGCGACCATGGTCCTAAGACGGACGTCGCCCGACGTAGGAGACGTCACGACTGTTGTCAACTAGGACAGCGCCTAGTTTGATCCGCGGTAAGAACCGACGGACGGACCGAAAACGGTCTATCCTCGGTTCGGAACGCAGTCCCAAATGCGCAGCATGAACTTTATTGTATAAAGGTAATTTCTGGATTCATGAAATAGTATCTAAACGTTTTTACAGGCGTTTTCGTTTGGGACGTCGAGGGGAAGAAATACTACGACTTCCTCAGTGCCTACTCGTCGCAGAACCAGGGCCATTGTCACCCGAGGATCGTAGCCGCACTGAAAAAGCAAGCAGACAAACTCACTTTAGTGTCTAGGTATGTTTCTCTAGTTATCTATCATTTACCTCTTCTTTTTAGTCGCGACCTTTTTTTATTTACTTGGGATCGGTCCTTTTTATTTTTCTCTTCCACTGTGCGCGGTGTTGAGCTGTGGTGCTGGCATCTAATGTAATATGATCAATGCTAATAGTTATTATTATTCGACTGAAACTAACGGTTGGAAAGTTAGCTTCCTCCTTATGGTATACGCGCATGAGGGTATTATAGTAGTAGTATACTCCTTGTCGGTATATTAACTCATGTAGATAGTATAATTGTTAGATCTATTTTGTACGAACGAAAAATGGACACTATAATAGGGTTACTATACAAAAGCTGGTAAGTATTACGTACGTGGCCTACGTTCGGAGACAATAAGTTTATAATTTGTATTTAAATATTTAAATGATTTTTATTTTTAAAAGCTATGATAACAATAGTATTTGTATAGTAACCGCTTATACTCGTGGGTGTCGTACAAGGAGACTAATGTTTCAAGGCGAAAGATCTAGCGTCTCCTTATACTGAAAAATGGGTGCCATGTTTGCATCGATCGATGCGATATCGGACGTCTCTGGTGTAACTATGTGAGACAAAACGATATCAAGATGAAGCGGAAATATACGTGATTAAATTTTTATATTACATTTGAACTAGGTATCCCTGCACAAAGATGAATACTAGATATTTGCATACTTTCAGATATCTCACACGATTTTTATCTTTAAAAAGAGTTCTCGAGTTTGCGCTTAGCAACACATTTAATGATTAATTTTTATTTATGTAGATAGATTTTATAGATAGGTTTTTTTACTGCCATAAGATGTTGTCTAGAGTGGTAGGTAGCTACACATCTCCCGATGAAATGCTTATTTACTGTTGAAGTTTTCCAAGTCATACTAAATACTCTCGGACAAAAATATCTGCAGGCAATAAGATCCCATTCCCCACCCTACGGCAAATGTTTACACGAGTGTGGTTTAGATAATTATTATTATCAACTATGTTGATTTTCACATTGACAATCTCATATATCCATTTAAGGGCATTCTACTCGGACCAGCTGGGGCCTTACATCAAGATGATGACAGAACTGCTGGGCTACGATACTCTGCTACCAATGAACACGGGGGTGGAGGGGGGCGAGAGCGCGTGCAAGCTCGCGCGCAAGTGGGCTTACAAGGTCAAGAAGGTGCCCAACAACAAGGCTAAGGTTAGTAGATAATAAAGTACCTATGGTGGAGACAACGGCCGTCAAAAAATTATGTTGTGTTCCCGTTGTAACTGCTCCCATGATTGGGACAACGGGGTACGAAAGGAATGGGTGGAATATGGCTATGGGGACAACGGGACGTCAAAAAATTGTTGCTGTTCTCCCACATTTACTCGCTGTAAAAATTCAATCACTCGTGTATTAAAATAATAGTAGTCTACATCAGTGTAAACAGACAACGGGGACAACGAGAAGGTTTTAAATAATTATATTCTATTGCCGTTGTTTCCATTTCGTAGCAACACGGCCAATGGAGACTAGGGGACCTTTGTTTTTAAATAATTTTACGCATGGAGATACGGCCAATGATGCAACGGGAATACACTTCAATACATGCTCATTAGCACTATACGTCGCTACGTCATGCTACGCCATGTGCTACGTTGTGCTACGCCGCGGGCTACCTCTTGCTACGGCGTTGCATGCCGGGGCGCTGCGCGTGGTTATTCGACGTATCTACTAGGAAGCAAGCTGCAAGCACGATTTTTGGGCTATTATTGAATATAAAATTATAAACAAAGTCTATCGTATCATCTAATTGAATTCGTTACGGTTTTTAAGACAGCAAATTGGTCCTCGGTCTGCCTGAGTGACTATTATTCCTGTGAAAACATATTGCACAAAACCACTTGACTGAAAATCTTCTTAAAAAAGTTAAGAAAAGTTTTCGTTTTTCACATTGCACAAAACTCATTGCGATCCAATTCTGATATTGGCTGAACAGGAATTGGAAGCGGTGGCAATCTGTGTCAGCATTGAGCTTCGCCCTAACTGACCGAAAGATGACTGCGGATTTACTTTTGCTAAAGTAGGCTACCTACACTATATCTCTAAGTACAATCATCATCATTAAGAGAACGAAACGTATCACAATTCAAAAGTGTTTGACATTCAAAGAATTGGCAAACTAAAGTAGCAGAGGGCTGATTATATTTGTCGCAGAACAGAACGGATTACATACCGTTGGATAGACGTGTTTTAAGGTAATAAAATTGTGAAACGTTTGTTGTTCCTCAGATAATCTTCGCCGAGGGAAACTTTTGGGGCCGAACACTATCCGCGTGTTCCTCATCCTCGGACCCTACTTGCTACGAAGGCTACGGGCCCTACATGCCTGGCTTCACACTTATCCCTTACAACGACATCCCCGCGTTGGAGGTAAGAAAACGCTTGTTTTTAGGTACTTAAGTACCTCTTTACCCAAATACTCAAATTTAATATTTTATTACGAAGTGGAGGCCCAACGAGGCCACAGAATATTGATATGAAGTTCAAAATACGCTTGATTAGTTTGTTTCTAGGAGCAAATGCAAGCTCTTTACATTAAAGCATAGATTTACCATCTATCTCATCTGTTAGTACCGACCTGACCCATGAAGAGATGCGTTTTTAGCCTAGCTCTGTAAGTACTTAAGGTACTTATAATGTTTATTTTTCTGTTGATTACGACGGACCTTTTTTCTGATAAAGGACTCTAGCATGAAGGACAGAATAGGTATTCATCTCTCGCTTACTTCAACCCAAAACCAAAGAGCTAGCTAGAATTACCTCGGTCTCTCGCAAAGCCCGTCATGCCAGGTGAGATAGCCACTAAAAGGCCAAAAAGGTCTCGAAGATGTTTTTCTCCCATCCTAATCCTACACTTTGTTACTCAGAAAGAGCTGCAAGACCCGAACACGGCCGCGTTCTTCGTGGAGCCGATCCAGGGCGAGGCGGGCGTCAGGGTGCCAGACGAAGGCTACCTGCGCCGCGTGCGGGAACTCTGCACCAAATACAACGTGCTTTGGATCGCTGATGAGGTGCAGACCGGCCTAGGTATAGATAATTTTTTTTTATACCACTAATGTGGCAAACAAGATTACGGCCTGCCTTATGGTAAGCAGTCACTGGAGCCTATGGACGTTTGCAATACAAGGGGCATAATTGCGAACTGATCTGACAGAAGTGTTATAGGTAGGTGTCTAGAGGTACACTCCACATCGTTGTTGAAAAATAAGAGAATGTAGGGACCGAATGATTGTATTTGCTGAATTGTGTATTGCTGTATGATATTATCAGTACGTCCGTAGGGCCTTATGTACATAAATAGTGCCTTTTAAATTACAATACAAAGTACCTAATCCGTCACACTCGTTTTCTATGGCGTTATCCAATGAGAATCATCACATACAATGCGCTTGACATGACAAACACATCTAGAATGCCACGTGATTGAAATGTCTATTATCTTAATACCTATATAGCAACAAGTAATGGAACAAAGTTACCTACAACTTGCACCGTAATTATAGTAAAGTTTATGGCTCGTGACGAATCTCATTAGGCACTAATAATGGCTCAGCATTCGCCGTCGCGTGACCTTAGGTACATTTACATAGCTTTTACTTACAGAGCCATAAACGTTTGGAGCATAAACGGGATCCCTGGGGTACTTACCAGATATGTTTAGGGGGAATTAATGAACATTAAACAAATATAAAACCTACCGCCGGATTTAATCCTACTTACTTTTTGCAATTTTTTCTATATAATGACACGCTGTAGGTTCTATGTTCCTATTACACACTCTCATCAGGTAGATAGGTAATTATACTCAATCCCGTTGACTAAAATGCGACTGTTTTAAATTGAACTGTAAGAGGCCAACCAGCTAGGACTTCCATAGACCAGAAATGGGCAGCAGCATTAGCTGTTGTGTATTTTAAACCTGCGATCTCCAACCGCCTTTTAGGAGTGGAGACGCACTATTGTGTTCTAGTGGAGTCTTTAGGCAGTGATGTGAGGCAGAGGACAAGTATGGGCTGTTGTTGAACCTTCTAACTCTCGTTACACAGGACGCACAGGCAAGCTCCTGGCCGTAGAGCATGAGGGCGTGAAGCCCGACATGGTGATCCTGGGCAAGGCGCTCAGCGGCGGCATCGTTCCCGTCTCCGCGGTGCTCACCAGCCGGAGTATCATGGATGTGAGTAGCCACAGAACCACGGACGGTTTAGTTTGATCTGTATAATTATATTGAGAAATTTGACGTAATTTGGAATATTAGGATAAGGCATTATTGGTGTCCTTATTTATTTCGTATCTAATTCAGCGGAGCTACTATCTAACTAAGCCCTTTGGCTTTTGGTAACTGACTATACCACAACATAAATACCCCCTCACTATATCTACTATGCACCATGAATGTTAACATTTACAATATGAATCACAGTATATTATTGCTTAACTAGTTAATCTATTTAGGTTATCACTCCTGGAACTCACGGTTCTACGTATGGAGGGAACCCCTTGGCATGCGCAGTCGCTTCTGAGGCTATCCAGGTAGGTGTTACTAAATATATTTACATATTTTACTAACTGTAATCAAATATTAGGTACCAAAGGTAATACGATTTGTTTACAAATTTCCAGGTTCTACTGGACGAGAAATTGATTGAAAACGCAGCAAATATGGGCAAAATCTTTGGCGAAGAACTGAGAAAAATTCCAAAGTCGCTCATCACTACTGTCCGTGGCAGAGGCCTGCTATATGCTATAGATATTAATGACAGTAAGTTGAGATATTAGTAAAAGAATAAGGGTTCATGTAAGTATTTATGTGATAAGTTTTATTTATGGTAATACCTAGTTTGAAATGGTAAGAATTTACAAAGGGCGAACGTTCTATCCTTGTGGCACGTATCGTTTTGTTTTGATTTTATTAATACTCTTCCTGCCAATGTATTCCCCGAACGAATACATTGGCAGGAAGTACAACATTATGGACTCCATGAAGACCAGAAGGCTGTTTGTAAGGCGCTTCAAGTTTCGGCCACATCGTCACTTACGATCACGTGAGATAGTGGTTAAACGACAAAAGTATTATTAAGTTAGGTAGTTTCAGATTTTCGGCGCGACAGTAAAACCAGGATTGACGCCAAGATGATGATGACTTTATTTAATACTATTTCACAATAGGTACGTTTCCACTGCAGCAGAGTCTCGTACAATCAGTGTTTTCCATTGTACTACTTATATTTATAACACTGCGATCTCGAATTCGCCGGTCAAGCGTGTAGATTATGACAATAATTTCCCCTCTCGAGGGAGAGGCCCTAAGCCCTGGCCTATTATGGGCCGTGATGATGATGACGACGTTTCGTTGATAACGAGACATTTTCAAACTACACTAAGAACCAACAAATAGTCAGATCCAGTCCCTGACGACACAACTCACATTAATCTGTTGTTCAACTGTGTTCTGCTTCACAGACATAAAGGCTTACGACGTGGTGCTGAGGCTACGCGACGCGGGCCTGCTTACCAAGACCACCCACGGGCAGACCATCCGGCTGGCGCCCCCGCTCGTCATCAACGAGCAACAGGTCCTGGACGGCGCAAGGATCATCCGCGAAGTGCTTGAGAGTTTTAAGAATTAAAGACTATATTGCAACGCAGTTTTATCGTGTCTATTGTACCGTTTTAGATTAAGGTGCTGGAGTTCCCTAACGGGTGTTGTTCTGCTCTTTAAACTGAACAGTTTTGGTTTGAAGAAATAGCTATCAAAGATCGATATTCCAATATCTATGGCTCGGTTGTTTTCCTTATGATACAGGTATCTACTATCTATACCTATGTTATTCGACCTTTTTTCAAGTGAAAATTGTTCCGTGTGAGTGGAACGACATCTACTGGGCACACCTTTAAAGTTATATTACTATTATAAATGTGAACATATATACTTTTTTGTTTCATTTTGTCTGTTCGAGAGACCTCGTGGGAAACAGCAGTAGAGTTAATAGTTAGTTATCACACAAAATGCGGTGTTTTGCAGTCGCAATGTTTAATAGAAACACTTATTATATCCGCATCTAAACCACAGCAAAATATCAAAACATGAATTCTATGTTGATAGTATCGAATTTCAAAACAAGAATTCTATGTTGATCGTATCGTCACTAAGATGAATTTGAATGATATCACTATCTAACTTGTAGTTTTGATAAAAATCAATGTTCCAAAATTATCGGACACTGATAACTGTACAGTAGTTCATTACACAATTTATAATATCATAATTAGTATAATACCTACCTATCATCTCTATAGAACTGTACAAATAATGTTATTGATATCTGACATCAGAATGTTAACGCGTATGTAATTAACAATTATACGCAGATAAATCTAATTGCATGATAATACACAGGCAATGTGAATGAATGGGTCATTGAGGAAAAGTCAGAAACTGACTATAATAATACAAAATGTTAGTCGTGGAATCAGTTAACTGACGATACCACTTATGCATAGTCAAAATGTACCTAGATCTCAAGTCTTTTATTGGCGAAGACACAAACCTTGGACGTGTTTTGTAGTGAACTTGATACCTTCTTCACGTTTACTTCGTAGAACTCGTGAACGTAGATTTCCTGCGAGATATACCTATAGATCATTTTTGTAATGTGAGTCCTACGTCTGTAGAAGAAAAGAAAAACCGATGTCAAAATCCTTCACTAAAAAGGAAGCTATTGGTACCTCGTAAAACACGAAAGTCTCCATAAACCACGAAAAATGCAAAATAAAAATATATTTTAGGAATTTGTGCAATATATTTATTAGCAATATATTAAACAACCGTCTCACAACACGCGGGGAATCACAGTTAGTTGAGGTAAATACTGTATTTCAATTTCACTGGTCTAACCAATAGGACGATAAGTCACAACAATTTTAAATAACATTTTAATATTATCACAATTAAATTTTGTTCAATTCACTGGCTCTTAAGTTTATTTTGTTTAACATTAAAGCTTCTTATGCTTTTACAATCTATACGGAAGAAGTTTATACTTGACAAGTTACTTAATATAAATTCCGTGCTAACAGTAAATGCTTTATTCTAATAGCAGTAGAAGGTTGAATTACGTATAAGTAAGTTTCATTTTAGCTCCCAGGTAAAGTCGACAAGCACGGAGGAACTGATAGGGTTTTACCTTAAGTACCAACGTAATAATAAATAGGTAACCTGCTCAATGGTTATCATTGTGGTTACTGGCAAATGCGTGATTCTCTTTGATCTTATTTTCATAGGCCGTTCTCCAACACGCCGAGTTGAGCTCGCATGGTGTCAGTCAGTTTTGAAAGGAGGACACTTTCATCCAGCGACATCTTCGGACTCTCCAACAAACCTGTGAATAACAGAAACAATATATTTGTTAGTAACATACATACATTACACTCACGGCCGCATTCAAGGGAGAGACGAGTGCCACAAGGCCACTAACAATGATTTTGACTGACATACCCCTTTTGTATAAAGTTAAACAGTGAAATCTATACATAGTATAAAACAAAGCCGCTTCCCGCCGTCTGTCCCTATGTATCTATATATGAACTATATATATGTACAATTAGATATTTAAACTACGCAACGGATTTTAATGCGGTTTTTAACAATAGATAGAGTGATTAAATATTAAGGTTTATAATCAAGAAAAAAGGTAGGTAGGGTAGGTAGGTAGGTACGCGAACGAAGTCGCGAAGTCCACTAGTTAAGTAATGTTACTAACGTCATCTGGAGTTTGTCATATTTTTTTCCGCAAGATCCTGATTTTGGACAGTTTACTCATCATGTACGAAGTAGAAACGTGGACCTTAAAAGCAAGAGAAACGCAGAGAATTGAAGCGTACGGTATATGGTATTGGAGATCGAGAAAACAAAGACTTCGGGATACGGTATGCGAAGTTTACAACAATACTGTTGATGCTAATTTAATTTTAGTAAAACCAGTCGCTGTTGTGCCAGCAAAATAGTTGTAGCAACACTAGAAATAAAGACAAATAGGTGAGTAAGTCAAGTATTTTCTTACGTAAATGTCAAACCAAGGCAGACAATATTGTATTGTAGCATTGTTATAAATCATCAATAGAATCCATTCGAAGGCAATTAACCTGATATTTTTCTGTACACAAATAAACAAACAAACCTACTTGTAAAACAAAAACACTACAACAAATAATACAATTACTTTTATTGTATTACTGGTGCACGTAATTATATTATGACTATTTGCCATCGTAAATTTCTCGACTCATAAACAAAAGTAATTGTAATGTACTCAGCATAGGAAATTTTGTAAAACAATTGTAATATCTCTATTTAACTAAGAAACAATAAACTTCGCGTCGTTTGCCAAGGAACGAATTGTTTGTCGAGGTGTAATAAAAAGCAGTATTATCAAGTTGGCGCAATAAAAACCTGCAATGAAGTACGCATTATTTGTTTAATTCAGTGAAAGTAGGTAGGTTTTATTGCTTTGATCTCAACACCGGTGAAAACACAACACATGTTGATTCAGTATATCGAACTAGGGACTAGTATCGCAACGCATGGCGGGGGCGGGCAACGCATTGGTAACAACTCCCCTGGTGTTGCCGATGTCCACAGGCGGCGGTGACCACTTTCCATTAGGTGGCCCGCTTGCCTGTTTAACTGCCGTATATAATAAAAAAAATATGGAGAGAAGTTGAGAAAATCACGTTGATTTTAATCTGAGTCTACACTCTGTGGAGTTTTAGGAGTACACAGTACATTGTTCGCAAGATAACTTTGCTCGCGGTTTTTGCAACAAGAACAACAACGACAAGTCCCAAAATAAACAAGGACAGGGACGCTATATTTTAGGCGTAAAAGTTACCTTGCGAGCGAGTACTCTGTTTCAAAAACTTCCTCGCATTTTGGGAATTGTATAGTACGCCATTGTGACAGCGTGTCTAACTTACAAGGGGAGTCCACACAACTGAACTCATAAAACTGAATGTAACTTTGTGGAGATGTAGAGTAGGCTATTCTGAACATAACCATAGTATCTACTTCGTTCGTGCTTTATCAATGATATTTGAAAAATCTATTTCGATTATTTCTGTTTGGAGCACGAGTCCCAGTTTTTATCAATTTTATGTCACTGTTTGTCAACGGGATGGTGAATGGAATAATGGGAATACGGGGGCGTGGTACCGACAAACATCGCCCTAAATTTTTTTTTTGCGTTAATTCCATTTTTGCTACGGACGACAAACTTTAACTTGTGATAAAAATAATTGACACGCGATTACCTGCCAATCTTTTTTAAAATCAATTAAAGAGTTTCTACGGTTTTAAAAAAATGACATTCGAATTTCAAACATTTAAGAGCGGCCAGGAGCGCAGAACTTTCATTGTGCTCTATGTAGCCTAGCGATAAGACTATACTCCGCTAAGTCGCTACGTGTAATGTCTCTCTACTGTGTAAAGTTATTCATCACAACATTATGCTTATTTTTAGTTCTAAGATATTTTTGGCGCCAAAAAAACAACCAGCATTAACAAGCCGTAACAGTCGACTGCTGGACCTCATCGAGCCTTGACCCAAGTTGTTTGTATCTGTTGAATTCTTTTTTGTAACCAATCATAGCTTTTTGCATAATAAATTATAAGCAGTTTTAAAACACTAATGAACTCTAAGTTTTAAATACTTATCAATGTTTGTACTGTAAGACTAACATTAAAGCCGCCAGTCGTCTACAGCTGAACATAAGTTTCCACTATTTAGTACTTTGTAGGTACTTGCAAAAGTAGAAATAAGGTAATATCAATCCTGCATTCAATAAGACGATGAGGAACCGTCATGTGCATTAAATTATACTTAATGATGATGACATTACGTTTGTCTGTCGCGCTGTATCCATTACGTATTGTACTACAATTGACGTTCAGGGTCAATACATTACGAACGTTTTAGATTATACGTATTCTAATCGTAACGTTTAAGTTATTGTTCCGTCAAGGACGTTTGGATACAAAGGAAGCTTTTACAATAGCCGCGTGGAAATAAGGCTACGAAAATAGACAAGTTATTCGTGGACTTTAATTAGGTCACTGAGCTACGTGACATAAATACCTACATCTTGTAATTTTAGCCGAAGTCGTTATATTTCCAGAATCCAAGTTAACTACACATTACCTACATTTGTTGTGCGTTTGTAGACCATGAGAAAGTTTTAACGAAAGACGTGGGTTTTGCGAAAAACATTTTGATTCGACATTTTCTTTAGTCACATATCTCTGTTAAAAACGTCATTTAAAAACGATCTTCGATAATAAAGGATGGGCGAAGATCGTTAAGACCAAGTTTGTTGTTTGCAATAGAGATTTCAGTAAGGTTTTAATATAGATTTGTGGGTAGTAGAAATGTCGAATTCGAGATGTTGCACCGACGTGGGTTGAGGTATCACTAGCTGGCGCCATTGACGAGTATTCTATTTGTAAGGTCTTTTCGTTTTATTGGTAATATCCTAACTTGAGCATTCGATTTTTTTGTAACAGGGTGAGGCAATCGAGGTCAGGCAAGTCCCACGACACCCGGGCAGTCTCGGATGCGTTACCGGCCTTTGAGACCTAGAGTAGGCTCGTTTCTTGAATGTTTCGATATCGTAATGGTCTGGAAACACCATTTCCTTGTTCCATAGCGTGGTTGTAGCAGGAAGTTTGGCGAAAATAGTACGGTGATCGACGATATGTTGGTCATGAGAGACCTGTGAGTCAACATGCTCGTCTGCCACGCAAGAGGTCCCGGGTTCGATTCCCGGCCGGGCAGAAATTGAAATGATGAATTTTAATTTCTGCTACGGGTCTGGGTGTTCCATGTATAATAAGTATGTATTTAAACAAGTATTTATGTAGTTTATCAGTTATCTAGCACTCATCGCACAAGCTTTGCTTAGTTTGGGGCTAGATGGCGCTGTGTGAATTTGTCCACGAATATTTATTTATTAAATACACACATACCATACACACTCACCGTTTCACATAGGGGCAGCCTATAGAAACACGGGAAGTATTAATCATTCAAATGCTCACCATCGCTGATGCACTGCCAACACTCCTGTATCTGGTAGCTGAGGCCCGCGCTGTTGTGGAAGTGGAATTTGAATTTCCCTTTGGGCAACGTCCATTCAGTGTTGTTTGCGGCCGATATGTGCAGCACCGTGGGACACCAGAAGTACTCCAGCTGTGGGCGAGGTGTTCATTGTAATTAACTATTACTTAGTTAATTAAAAGGTAAAATACTAATGCAGGTAAAAGATGACCAATGCCCATCAACTATTATCTCCGTCGAATACGGAATATCTTTCCTACTCTTCTCTGTTACTTCTTAATTAAATTTGTTGCGGTTTCAAAGACAGTATTAGCTAGTCCTCGGGCGTGCCTGACTGTCAAAACTCAGTAGTTCTCTATAGTCGCCTGTAGATCCTGGCTAGCAGAAATTGCAGCAGTGGAAATGAGTGGTGGAGGAAAGCCTGTTGTTACCTCCGTAAACCAGATATGTCGATACTGCGATCTCCAGACCGCCTGGCAAGCCAAACGAGGAGATCATGGTAATGCGTACACCACTTTGTGGAGGAGGCTCAAGTCTGGTAGTGGATTGTTACGGGCTGTGGATGTGACGTCATTGCTTAGGTATTATGCAGCGGCTCAGACAGATAGAGCAAGATAATATTTCACCATTTTGCGGCCCAGTTGTTACCTAGTGAGTTAAGAAGATGCAGGTAACTCAAGCTGCATAATCACCTCACTTTACGTATATACACTGCTTGGTGTATTCGCACTTTTATTCATAGCGCATAATCATAATTTTATAGGACAATAGGAACCAAGGGGACAAAAGCGAGAGGCATGTTGTGCCAACCCTACCAGTACAGCTAGCACGAGTTGCGCTCGGGCGCGATAAACGAGAAAAGGCGCGACATAGATACTGCTATCTGTTTCGTCATAGTATTGACAGAAGGAATCAAATTCTCTCTCGTGGCGCGAGCTGTGTCGCGGACACACTTGTGATCGCCGTGCTGGTAAGATAAAGCGCATGGGAATGAGAATGATGGTTTGATATATGTTTCACCAAAATGCGATCAAAATATCGTTTAACTTTGGGAAAAGCCTGTACGGTGGCTCGTTGATTACAGGCTATTCCCAAATTAAAGGAATATTCATGTGGGAACCATTTTTCTGACAATCAAGGGGTGATATCCAAGAGTGCAAAAGTGTTTTTCAGAGGCTGGACCGAGGGTGGCTAGAGCGCCGACGGAAAAGTGTATTAGTGCTACAAGGAACTATATTGAAAAATAGGAAAAAAAAATGTAGCTTTATTGGAAGTGGGTCAGGGATGGAGTATATGGATCCACTCTTCTGTAGCTCATAATCACAAGGTATATTGACAGTTTTATTCTAATTGTTTACTAATTCGATGTGTAAATCAGAGTGTAACTATCTTTTGAATATGCCTAATTCAATTAATAAGTTGATTAAAATAATCCTATTAAACGATAACCACAAGGAAATTAGTCTACGACATCACAACAACGAAAACAACCCTACTGTAATACACTAAGTATTGTTTGTTTCAAAGTAAACTCGCGTTCTTTACACATTATTATATTAGACGGGACTTACACGCGAGTTACCTTTTCGGTTTGTTTTTCCGATGTTTCGGTAGGGTTACACCCACCATGATCACGAGAAGACTATAACCCTACCGAAACGTCGGGAAAACAAATCGTAAAGGTACGTCGTGTGTAAGTCCCATCTAATATAATAAACTAAGTATTGTTTTTATTAAAATATTAATAATTCAAAGTATACACATTATATTTTAGTAGCATTACGGAACCCTATAAATACAAAAATATATATTTGGGAACGGAACGACGTAACATGTTACAGTAATATTGAATATATTGTTATTAATAACACTTTTATCCGCACAAGGTTTTGATTGATTTTAATGCGTTTTTTAAGGTTTAATCTGATGCGGATCGTAGGCAATTATGTTACTATTGTAATTTAATATTGTTATTGTAACCTTGTGGTAACATTTGTAACGGTTTCTCAGGAACTCAGGAATAAAATTATCTTGAAACGACTAAGTATAAATCGGTTACGCGGCTACAATCTGTCAGTCAGCTGTCTGTCAGTTGTCTACTTGTTAAAACAAAATGACGTGTTGATGTCAGTTCATTAGTATTTGGCAAAATCGCTATATAGCGGAAGCCACAACCTAAAACGAAGAAGAAGAAGAATGCGAGGTTTGTAGGTAAGTATTATTCTTTACAGAGGCATTCAAGAGGTAGTCAAGTTCTGAACTTAGGCCCGTATAAAAAACTTCTATATAAATATATAAGTATATAAATCATGCCCGTAGGTATATTATAAGATTTTGAGATCGCCCTCTCAGCAAATTTGTGTATAGATCGAAAATCTATACTTCATTTTAATTAAACATGAATTTTCCTTGCGATAGTTGAAAAAGGGATAGGACTACGTTGAGAAGGTGACCTTGAACCTTGAATACCTGATCGGTATTATAAAGATACCGACCTCAATTATTTACGGGCGATTGAATGGGGCATAACACAAAGCAACTGTAACCCTCTCCCAACACATCAAGTGTATAATTATTTTGTATAAGCGCTAACATAACTATCATTTTGGACACTTGAAAGTAAAAGTTCTATCCAGTTTAGTATTTATATCTTGGCTTAAATATTCACCAATATCAGCAAAATGAAACGATTACCGCGATAGTGGCTGATTGACAAGGAATCGTACAGTTCGATAAAGAATTTCTCAAACCGGTAGTGTCCGGCCCGTAACAGCATCGGTTAGCATTCAAAAGTACATATGGCCGCAGCGGGATTGGAACCCGATACCTCTCGCTCACGAGTCGGATACCTAAACCACTCGGCCCCCTAAACCACTCGGCCACCGACGCCAAAATGATTATTACTGTGTAAAGAGATATTTTATAATATTTCACGAATCGTCAATTTCTGCGACGCCAAAGCTGATGCCGATTATTCGGCTATAGCCACAACCTTCGGCCGAAGCCGAAACCGAACCCGAAGCCGAATCCGAAGGATAAAAACTCCAAGAAATATTGTTCAAGATTGGCTACAAGCTATTATTAATAATATAATTGATTTTAAAACATTAATATTGAAGGTTTATATTGACTGTATAATATAGAAACAAATATTTTTTCCTTCTACAAATATAGATCATGTTAACAATGAAAAATAATTTGTTTAAAAAAGTTACCTTCCAATTTATTCGTTCGTTCAGTTTCGACTTTGCTAGGAACCTTCGGCTTCGGCGGCGGAAACGCGGTCGAAGGTTTCGCCGAAGGTCCTTTTTTGGCCGAAGGTGGCCGAAACCAAAGCCGAAGCCGAAGTTTCGGTAGGACACTACAAATCGTAAATATTATACCTTCATGTGTTGTTGTTGTAAGTACTATACCGCTAAAATTATTGCTTCACAAGTTAGCATAACTTTATCACATATACACAAATAGTCTAAGATACACCTGTAATCGAAGAACTGAACGCGATGTTTAATGTTTATGAGAAACGATAAGTGCTATTACGTTTGGTACCTAGGCTTTAGCCTTCGTGTTCATGCAAGTGTTTACAGAGATGATGTCTTTTGTTTATAAACAATGACTGTAAGGACGGACGGACACGCTAATGTATGCTAACTCTGTTATCCGTATGGAGATTAGGAACAGACATCAAGGGTAGATCCCATTTGAAGCGGCCATCTTGGCGTTCATGTCCCGGTTGTGTTCTCGCGCGCGTGGGCCCGGGGTCTGCCTTGACCATGATTTGGCAGATCAGATAATTACAGTGGAGCGACTGCCATCTGACCTTCGTGACCCTGTTAACAGGGGAAACTGACCAGATTGAATCATGGTTACACATACCTGAGTCCGCAGGTTTCATTATGATCCCTCACCGTAAGAGCATCGGTTAGTGTTCAAGGAGGAGGTGAGGAGGTGTGGAGGTCGAACACTTTCGGCACGGGACGGGGTACAAGTCGGACCGCTTAACTATTAAGCCACCGACGCTCCTCATTCCATAAAAAAATATTATTTTCGAGATTTTTTAAGCAAAATGTGGTTTTGTCTTTCTATTCATGTGGTTCCCGCGGGGAAACAGCAAGATATGTATGTATAGCAACCCATGTATAATATTATCGATTAATCGACTACGAATCTGCTATGACTATGGTGCCCTTGGTGCACACGAACTCATATCGCTGATGTCACTAGATATTGTACTATAACGAGAGAAAATTCTACTAACAATATAAATGTTTAGTATGTGTGTTTGTTTGTCCTTCAATAACAATAATACGGGCGACTGAGATGATATTATGAGATTACGTTGATCATTATCGATAAATTCTATGCAAACAATACAATTTTTGTTTATTCTCTCACCACAATCAATGACACGTGGGACTGGGAAACTGGTGCGTGTAGGTAGGTATAGATTCGGGACCGTTCTTACGTCAGAACTAGTATACTAGTGTTGTGTGTTTGTTGTGGTCGAATATACCAACAACGCCTTCGATATAAGGTGTGCTACAAGGAGACCAATGTCTTACTAACAACACTGCGCTCTACATCCATCAAGCGTGGAGATTGTGGCAAAGTCCTCTGCAGTCTAATCCACGTGGAGGAAGCTAATGACCAATAGAATTAAACTCGTTAATAAAAACGGAAAACAGTTTAATTAAAACTGTTTCCCGAGCTCGCTCTATACAAACGTAGTTTTATCATATTTTCAATATTAGAATACAAACAACTTATGCTAGTTAAGAACAAATTACAAAAATACATGAACTAAGTACAAATTAAATTGTCACGCTTGTAAATGTGCTGTAATTGTTACGCTATCAAAGCCAATCACTGGATTTCTGGATCACAACTTTGTAGATGTGATCCAGAAACCTATATCTATGCCTCTGGTTTGTCAGATTTTCGTTAAAATATATCGTTTCAAAGTTGCACGGGATTTAAAAATTGGCTTTGATAGCGTAATATTAAAACAATGATCAAACTACGTTCGTAGATATGGAGCGCGCTTGGGGAACACTCCTCTTAAGTTGTCGCCTGTTCCTAGGCGTCACAACATAGGTGACACAAAGTTAAGAGTGAACTAGAGAGTTTAGTTTACACTCAATGTGGGTGACAGGTGTAATGCTTTACTTGTATTGGAATATCTGAAATCAACTAGGCGTCGCCTAAAGTTCAGTGCAATCGGGCATTAGTCCAGTAGTGACCTATTATGGGCTGGTAACGTCAACAGAATCTAGTAATGTAGTAAGTAATGCACTTACCGCTATGGTGCCTTTCGTGCCCACAATCTCTGCTCGATTGGTGAGGGTTGCCCTCGTATGCGCGGAGAGCGTCGCCGTCCTCCCGTCCTTGTATTTCAGTGCGCAAGATATGGACTCGTCCACACCGGCTTTGCTAAGGTGGCCGGTGCAAACGATATCTGTTGGTGGCTCCTTGTATATGAACTGAACCAGCTGCAACATGTATATGCCAAGGTCCAACACTGCGCCGCCGCCCAGGTCTTTCATTCTGCAATGACGTGCGTCGAAGATCATAGGTTTCGAAACGTGGTGTGTTGTTGATAAAGTGAAATGAAAAGTGTTATTTCCTTCGTGATAGAATACCAGGCAAGATTTCACTATGATGCATAAAAAATAAAAATAAGTGAATTTTATTTATGATGTTGAATGGGGAGATATCTTACAGGTTCCTCTCAATGTCGTTAATTTCCACACCGAACTGTGCGCTGATGTGATAGATGTCGCCAAGCCCGCCGGCCGCTATGTGCTTGTCCAAAGCGTCGTAAGCAGGAAAGAATCTAGACCACATCCCCTCGAGAAGAAACAGCTTCCGATCCCGGGCCAGGTCCACCAGGGACTTTGTCTGTTTGTACGTCATGCCCATCGGCTTCTCACACAGCACGTGTTTACCGTTCTCTAACATTAACTTAGTAATTTCAAAGTGTTGCAAGTTCAAGACACTGACGAATACAATGTCTGTAAATAAGAGAAAAGACTAAATGAATCCAAAAACCGGTTAAGCAATAGATATAAGAGGATAAAAGGCGATGTTATCAAGCAAAGAACGTGTGATGCATTTACGTAGATGTGATGAGCGAGAGTTTAACGAAGCGGTTACCGGTGCGGTGGTCTCGAACAATGGTGTTATTAGCATAGACTTTATTACCTATAGAGTCGTCACGTGCCAGAGCGTCGTAACCTTCGTAGGCGGTTGATATTTTGTGGAGCGTGGCCAATCTGTGCACACGTTCTAGGTCTTTGCCGGCGATGGCGGCGACCTTGTGTTGGTCGGTCGGGAGGGTGGCCAGCGCCGTGAGGAAGTCGTGCGCGATCATGCCCACGCCCGCGACGCCCCATCGCAGCTGCGTCGGCGCCATCTGCGGAACAACACTCGCTGATAGGGCATGGATTCCGGAATCGCGAGATTACGGTTTGAAGAGGATTGTTTTTCTGATAAGTATTCCAATAAGGGGATTGAGCAGGCATAATCGACCTCGCTTCGCCACCGATATTTGGAGGAATACCTAACTATAGTGCGAGGCGAACTCGTTGCAATGCTAAAGTTCAGTGGCGAAACTAGGTTGACAAAGGGCTTCCGCTGAGGATCCTGGGACTGGTTGAACAATCTCAGGAGCCGATTGGCACCCTGTGACGGCACATTATTATTAGAAAGGATAATCTCTCTCCCAATTAAAGGGAGAATACCCTTCGGTAGAGGAGGCTATACAGACAAGGTTCAGGCCGAGAGAGAAAGGAATCGGCGGAATTATTATTACAGCCACAATGTGTTAATAAACAAAATAAATATAGACACCACGATATAGCACCCTGCCACTTTTGACAGTGAATGATTACATTATTATTAGAATAGATTACGTGTTCCTCAATCACATACCTAGGTATGGAAAAGATAAGGCGCTGTGTGACGTAAAGGATAGGTATAAAATTACTGACGTTTTCAAAACAATATGATTAAAAAGAGTGTGAGATTCAAAATGCACGGAATAGAATAATAAAAAAAAGAGAATAAAAGTGAAGATAGTAAAACATCTGACCTGGATTCGTTGTCGACAAGTATTCACTCAATATATGTTCATAGGGGGCACTGGCACACCACACAGGCAGGAATATACCCTTCGTTTAATCCGCAAGCGCGCGAAACTCGATACAAACACGACCAGCGACCGTGTTTAACACCTAAACGAAATTTTACACCTTTACAATGACACGGGAATTCAGTGCGACTGACTTTACGTAGTTTCAATACTTTCCACTACAAAAGAATAACGAGTTGTTATGTTATCTATTGAGATAAGTAAACGGGCAGTCTTGCCACAAGTTTTATCTTGAATGTCAACTCGACGGCATGAGCAGATTTGTTGTTGTATTGACTTGTCGAGTGGAATCGTGGTGAAGTGCTAATTGAGCCGCGGACGGGTCGCGACTAAGCAAGTAAAACTGTACTAACGGTTACACAGGGCGACAATTTAGGTACGTCATCATGGACTTCCTAATTTCAGTAATTAAATATACCTATATTTAACTTCGTCGCCGTTTACAGTACGCGAAACTTTGATTAAAATGACCTTGGTGTTGCCCTTGGTCTCGTAGTATACATATTCTGTGGACTCATGCAATTTCTAGGATCCCAACGTCGTTATTGCTTTGCATTAATAGAATAACTGATCGAACAGTGTGCAATGTTATTAGCAGCTTATCATGAATTTTATTAATTCGTAAAGTACGCAAGTTACCGCTAATAGAAACGACCTACATTCTTTATTACGCTGTAATATCTACTGATTACGTCGTATCTTAGGTAATGTAACATGTCAGGAAAAAATGGAAAAATCCAACAAGCAAGTGCGAATTTGTCTGTCGGCTGGTACCTAACGTACTCTACCATCCATCATCTTGTGAAGTATAGGCTTGTGGTAGCACAAGCAATAAAAAGTTTGTTTTTACGCTTCGCGTTTTGCGGGCAAAAACTAGTTTTTAGGATTTCGTATGGCTATTACCAAGACTCCGCTGTCTGTCTGTCACAGGCCTGTTTATTTGAAACCGTGACAGCAAGGTGCTTAAAATTTTCACAGAATGTAATACATGTGGGGGAAACAGAAACATGGTATTTTCGCCGATTTACATAGGTTTTTATTATTTCTGCAAGCACCAAACGTGATTATGATCATTGTGCTAATACTAAAATATAACAACAAATACTAAATTCCGCTCACGCGCGTCTGACTCGAGCATCAACATTTTCAAATCTAATCGAATTTGACGAATTACGTATCAAAATATTCTTGTTAATCTTAGAATTATTAGTGTTAATGGTACGAAACCCTAAAAAAGGCGATATTGACTCGCACTTATCCAGTTTTTATTTATAATAAATAACGATTAAATTGTCTACACTTTACACGGCATATAACTGAGCACTGTACGGCCTTAATAGATCATATAGTTACTGTGGGTACCGCTTATTTGATGAATAGTTATGTCATACTGTAACAACGCTTCCGTTTTGCGTATGCAAAATCTACAGCCTGTGCCTACAGCGTTAGATCGGTACCACCGTGAATCAATTCAAACATTTTTATCTATAATAAACCGTTTTGCCGTTTCGTCGCAATCCTTTTTGTTCAGACCTCTAATACAATATTCAGCACTGGCTAAGTGGGTACATACTACTACATACATGTTAATTGCGTGTCATTAACGCTGTGCAGTGAAGTAGCGCAGCTAATAGCTGGTACACATGAACATATTTCTGCCACAAGCACAGAACTTATTTATAGCACATTTATGAGAGCAGTCACGGCCTAATGAACCTTGATTATTGTCCATAGTCGGCATAAGACTAGGTATATATACTTCTACTGTATGTTGACCTTAATTTTACATGCTTTTCTATACTAATATTACTTATAAAGACCGTATATCTTATTATCTAGACACTAATATTATAAAAGAGGCAAAGTTTGTACTTTGTACCTATGTTTGTGAATTTGTGAGTTAATAGTATGTTGAGATGTACTAAACCGATTTTGAAAATTCTTTCACTAATAGTAAGTACCTTATTCCCGAGTGACATATGCCACTTTTCACCCTGTAAATATAATAAGGCCATGTGGCAGAGTTACATGTTCACAGAGATCCGACCTGTGCACGGGTCACATGATTGTGTGTGACAAAGTGTCCACTTTAGGTTTTATGATTTACGACATACTGATTTCGTTAGTCACGCATTCTCCATTGGTTCTATAACAGCGGCTCGTTCCCTCGATCGTCCATCCTAACTAACCTAAGCTCGAACCTAACTCGATGAGTTTTGAAGCAAAAGTTTTTCGAACCTCATAATTGTTGTTTATTTAATTTATTTATTTATTTTATATGTATGTATATACATAGGTATATGGATAGTATATAATAGGTATAGTAATAAGGTTCATTTAATTGCTATCGTTGCTATTATTTTAAGTTGTGCGCGTTACTGCATATACCATCTCTCTACTGTAGGCCTGTTGTATCTTCTATACCTATTTCTGTCATTTATATTTTTTGTATCCTGTGTACAATAAATATTTAAATAAATGGCGCCTAAATCCGCTATTTTTGAATATTTACATTAAGTATCCAGTGACACCCGCGCCACCAAAACAATTGGCTCATCCGTTACGCAGCTACGAGGGAACACAGACATGCATAATTTGTTTTATACTACAGGGAGGTAACGAGCAAGCGGGCCACCTGACAAACAAACATACATACATACATTTATACAGGTCAAACACGCAACCCCTTCGCTTCGCCGCAGTCGGGGCAAAATTGTAGCGAACACATTTTGGATGCTCTCCTTGGGCGTCATCCTAAAAGAAAGCAATTACGCAATAATCGCGGCATCTGTTCGCAGAATGTCTAAGTAAGGGTTTTGGTATAATCTCCAAGATTATCAGGCGGGTTGGATTGGAGATCGCTCGCAGAGTTGAAATGCTGAACAGAAAACGATGATGCCATGTTCTACGGACGGAGTATGTGCTATCTCTAGTCAACAGATAATATTAAGTAGTCGCCTTTTACAAAAGCCATAATGGAAAGGGTAGGTGTAACCTAATACACCTATTGGCATATCTCTGCTGCCGGACACTGCAGGGCTACGGTTCGAGTTTACTATGTCTGATTGAATCTTGGAACGCGTAGGTATTATTTATTTATTTGTCATATACAAAATTTACATTTGTTTTAAACGGGGATGAAATTGTGGCTAGTCATTTATGTTACTAGTTATAGTCACCATCTCCCATTTTCGTTTCGTTATCAGATCAGTTCGACCGCTATGAGATAACGTACACCGTAAGGAAATTAAACCCTACCATCACTTTGATGAATGGTACCTAGCAAGTCGTAACTATAAAACGAAAGCAAAGCATAACTAAACGAAAACGGTCCATTTTATCAAGCACTAGGTAAAGATAATTCTGAGCTGGCTATTCGCCTAGATAGCTATTACTGACGAGTATATTTTCCCTGTGAACCCCAAAACGGCGGGACCACATTTGTTGAAAGTTTCAGGCAATCTTCAAATTAGCCCAGCAAGTGAAGTTTGGTATCGCGTTTGTACGCGTTCAGAGACGGAATCGGTTCTGGTAGGAATTAGAAGGAAATGTATTGAGATTTAAGCTAAACCTCTGTTGAACTTCATGTCCTTGACTGTACCGTTTGAGAAAAAACGTTCCGCGATCGCTGCGATCTCTCGGTGGTCACGCGTGATCTGGCAATTATCAGCGCCTATTTTTTTATGTCATACGATAGACAAACAGGCAAGCAGATGGCAAAGTGGTCAATGCTGCCTTTAGACATTAGCAATACTAGGGGCATTGCTAAAGCAATGCCCACCTATAAAACTCCGGGACACACTGCTCTGGCAGCACAATGGTATTATCTCATAGGACATATAGCTTACAAAAATGCAGAACTAAAGGCATGGTAGTAGCAGAATTAGATAGATTCTTTAGGCTTGTTCTGCCAGTAGATCCTTATATCTTATCTGCATGGCAGTCTAGTTTTTGGTTGACTGAAGAGGTACATCACTATTTAATTATTGTGTTGAGCAAGTTACATTGCAATGAAAATACATATACTTACATACAAATTACAATGAAAAAACATTTATGTATGCCATATAAGACCTGGTTCTATTGGCATATAGAGCTGGTTTTACATTCTACTCTGCCGGACTCTACACAGCCAATATTATATGACTTTTCATTAGTATTTATTATGACTTCTGTTGTGTTGAACTTGCTCAACAGTGATTTGCAACTTGCAATATCCAACCTACATGCTAAATGTGAGGATTATGACAAACCCCTGTAATTACGCAGAGCGCTGTTGATCTTGAATAGCAAACAGGTGCTCTATATGACAGGAAAAAACAATTTATTACAATAAATTTGAATAATTTATTATTATCCTTTTAATAAACATTTACCAATTTAAGAACAGATTTAGACTAAGTTTGTAGACTTGTTGCTGTGTTCACTCTTAACCATATCCTAAGGCTTAATTACCTATTGATGTTAGGTATTTTAAATTTTATTTCTTTTCTTCAAAATGTAATGATTTACTACATTATCCCCTTTCATACTCTCTTGGTCTGAATTATAATAGTTTAGTTGGTAGAAGTTATATTACTTTTACGAATTCAATAGCAATTCGGTAACAGTTGTACTGTTTATTTATAGCAACAAGTTAACAGTGACTGCCTTACCTTTAAGAAGGTGAACTACCTGTACCTATATGGGCAAGTTAAATGATCATGGTAAACTTTCTCACTGATACCTATAGTTTATAGCACATAAAGTAAGTAAACACTAACAAAACGTACCTTATTTGTTAGCACAGCTCTGGTAGAGTAAGTAAACAATCACGAGTGCCGTATTTTGACAAACTACCAAATCACCTGGGGGTCAGCTGATACACTTTATCAATGAAAACGACCAAGTGTCAGTACAAGTACAGTTCGTAGGTACTAAACAAACTACAACTTGGGCTTTAATCTAGATGTAAAAGTATGTACTTTTAATACATTATACAGGATATTTTAAGGTAACTCATTTCACACACTGGACAAGAACGATTTAATTCATTATCTTTGTCCGAAGAAAGAAAAACTGAAAAACCAATACCTATACTACCTATACCTAACCTGACCACCAACTAACCAATCATCAACCCTGAAAATCGACAACTGAAAGTTGACACATCCACTGTTGACAGTCATGGTTTGGTCATGGTTTTCAGAATCTAAAGGGGCTTGCACACGATACAATCTGATTGTCCTATCAAAGGCCTTACCGCCTAACTCAAAATGAACGTCGCCATCTTTAGCCTACAGGGATAGGGTCCGACCGTAGCAAGGAAGCGCTTGATGTGTCCAAACAAGATTTGAAAAAAAAAATTTAGCAAGAATTATGAAAATGTTGATTAATAATAATAAAGATTAAACTTTTATTATTGACTCAAAATATAATTAAAAAACTGAAATTTTGACAGCATTGTACTCAGTAAATGTTATTTCTTTCTTTGTTTCAGTAAGAGGTTCTTTTCGTAGGTAATCGCTTCTTCTTCGCTTAAAACAGACACTTTCACTGGGCACCGATGTTGCTACCATAGGCAAAAATAGAAAATTAGAGTGAGAGTGAGAGTGAGATGCGAAATGTAAAAAATCCTACAAACCTAATTATCAGCACAGATTATCGATCATTAATAATTATCGTAAAGATCAATATTAATCAGCAAAGAATAGGAATATATGCTAAAGGTAATCAGATAAATCCTTATGTTTTAACCTGCTGACGAATGAAACTACGTCATGGTGTAGTTAAGATCTTCCATAAAGATTCCAGAGATCTGTGTTCATTACTATGCTTTGTCTAAAATAGGATGATAATTTTGACAGCTCACTAATTGTTGGTCCTTGGCGCGCCTATGAAGTTTCGTATTTTTTTTCGGTAAAATGTACTACTACAGACAGTGTCGTACTTCATAGACAGGTATCGCCCCTTTAGTGAAGTGCCACGAATAAAATAATCGAACATTTAAAATTAACATTTAGGTTATTATACTATTTTTGTAACTAAACTCTTAGTCCTTGTTTGGATTTCACCCTAAAAAACCTTTCAAGACATCGATTTCGACTCGCGCATATTCTACGGAATAGGCTGACTGACCTAATAAAAATACGCACGTGTCGAAATCGTCGTTGTGGAAGGGTCTTTTAATGTCGTATTAATAAATCATTAATTAAAAAGAAAATAAATTGTTTATTTTGTATAACACGTACAGAATAACCATGCAACTATCGATGACAAGTTCTATGGGAATGATAATCGAATATCGAATAGATTCATTAACGATTTTACACTGCCCCATCCCTACTGTGAACTATCAAAATTATCATCCTATTTTTGATAAAGTATGACATCTTGTGGGAAGCCTACCCACGCTGCGTCTTCCTGTACATGATCGCTACTCCAAATTTGACAATAGCAGTGGTTATGGAGGGTATTTGACAAAATATAGCCGTCCCATTTTGACATGTTACATGCACAAAATACATGTTAAAAAGGAAACAAAATATACATTGTGACTTCAGTGGTGAGTAGGCTGCTTCTATGCCTGTATGTCCAATTTCTTTGGGTTTCCTATTTCAAGTCTTAGTAGTATGGCTGATTGCCTAAGTTTTCAATGCCTACAAAAAAAATGGATTGGATTTGGAGCTGTCATTGTCAGCTGTTGAAAAATGTTTGTCGGTACAATATATTTTGTACTTGTTTTGTACTGCGCAATTTCGATATAATACTTGTTTTCCTCTGAAAATATTATTAAAATGTCAACAGTATTGCGAAGATCCTATCTAAGAGCTAAGAACAATGTTATTTCATCAGGGAACAACAATGGCGCGTCGTTATCATCAGTTCTGTTTGCTTTTATGTCTCGCAACTTCAGTTCTGGGGATAAAACCGATAACCCTGACTTCATTAATAGTACCATACTGATCGAAAACGGGCTGAATGTTCAAGAACTTCCTGTTGTAGTAAGAAAACTTAAAGATTTGTCAGAAATAAACAACAAGGCAGACGTGGATGTGGAGGATACTAAAAGTAAGCACGATTCCGTAAATTACAATTTGATACAGTCCGAATTTAAACAATGTATAGATTTACGTGATGTGTTTTCTTTACTTTCAAAATGCACTAGGATTACTCCAAATATCGCATTAGGTGCTATGGAGAGAATATACAATTTAGAAAAAAATCCAAGCTTGTTAAATGTTGACATTAATATGCATATTAATATGGCTAAGGGTGCTATTTTAGATAAACTTTTGAAAGTTGTTACAAGAACTGAGGATACACAGACAATTCTGAATATATTAAATACTGAATCAATGTTAATGGAACCATACAAGTACAAATTTTGTGATGAGCTTCTGCTGCGTGTCGTTGATAACAAACTGACCTTAGATCAACTTTGTGAATTTGCGAATTTCTTGATCAGAAACAAAACAAATCCAAGATATTATGAGACAATTGACAAATTATGGGTTGGTTTTATTGAAAAAGAAAGTGAAATACATGAAAATAATATTGTAAATGTCTTTAAACTTCTGCCAGGACTGAAAGTTAGTAAGAGAACTGTACTCAGTTTGCTGGAACAGAAACTGTTTGACCTGTGGAGCAAAATGAAAGCACCAGTTATGCAGGATATTCTCAACATATTTGTTGAGGAAAAATATTCATCCTTGCAGTCTTTTTGTGTGATTGGACGGTGGCTACATACAAGTATACACACTCTGGACGAAGATGCTTTGCTTGACGTAGTCACTAAGCTGACAAGGCTTAACTATACTGATGATCAAGTGGAGAAAGCTGTGGAAAAATATACAAAGCTTAAACAATCAAGAATTGAGTCCCATATACTAATTGTAGGTATTTTAAATTATTGTATGCAATTCCATATCAGGAATGAGGTTATCCTAAATGTGTGCAGAAATTATTTTATAGAAAAGGGGAGTGATGTGCCACCTAGCTTTGTTAAATATCTTGTTTATCCATTTGGCTATTTGCATTTTAAACCAGAAAAATGTTCTGAATTCTTTTCTCAAGCTGAAAAGTTCTTGTATGAGAAATTTGATAAAATGTCTGCAAATGATCTGTCTTCCACAACTTTGTCACTAATTTATATTGGATATTATCCTTTGAAGCTAGTGAGTAGGCTGTTGAGTCCTGAGTATGTTGTTAAAGTAAATGATCCAAAAGTAATAAAAAAGTTGCATTTAATTGATACTGCATTATCTCTTGAATGTGTTGATTATGTAGGCCCATTGCTACCTAGAGACCAGTGGTCCAAGCCTATAACACAGGACAGAAGAATAACAAATATAGTTGACAAAATAAGGGATACCTTAGTTGTTGTGGCCGGGGGACCAGACAAATTGTCCACAGATGTACAAATTCCATATCTCTATTCCGATGAAACTTACCTGATAGATGTGATGCTCCACCCTGCAGGCTTAGGTAGTAATACATTTAATTGGAAGTCAAAGTCGGCAAAGAATGAGAATACTGCTATTCTAATACACTTGCCTGATCACTACTGTTCTGATAACAAGCAACTTATTGGGCCCCAGGTGATGAGACGAAAACACTTAGCATTGCTGGGTATGAAAGTAGTTAGTCTTAAATATACTGCTATTAGTCAATTTTATACAACATACAATAACAGTGATTTAAGAAAGTATATAATAGATAGCATTGATAATGCAGAATCAAGTGTTTAGAGTAGTACATAGATGTATTAATAGTGACTATATACCAAGTGCCTGATGACGACAGTTATGGAATAATGTTAAACAGTGAAATGAAACCCTATAATATTGTTATTCTTAAGATATATATTTTTGTAAGATAAAAAATATTATGATGACAATAAGTAAAATTACTTTACATTTTGAAACATAGCATGTAAGTGATGAACTGGCGAAATAAACACGAAAGTCTGATAATAATTATTTAATTACTTGTAGTAAAACCCTTTCAAAATCCGAATACAGTTATGTATATACTGTTTTGCGGGGATTTTTTATAGCGACGTCGTCGCACTAATTTACCACGCTTACCCGCTCATTATAATTGGTACCTTTGATTGGTACATTCACCACAGAGTCCAATTTACATACGGATACAAGCCAATTTTTTGGCTAATAGGACAGCTTGTCAGGATCTTCACTCCGAATAAGTGCAAGAGAAGGGTGGTAAATCACGTCACAGTAGTATCACTGTGACTTCACGAAGGAACTATGTTACAAAATCACGTTAAAAAAAAGACCACGAGGGGGCCTCGGTGTAGTTTCATCGGTAGTTTTCCAATCGGTTAGGACAATAATAAATATGTGGCGTACAAATATTCTAATTATCCGCCGAAACTAGTGACGTTATTTATCACCCATCCCTAGCACTTTATTCTAGTGAAGTTATTGAGAAGCAGCCCTATTAGCAAAAAAATCATACATACAGATTATAAGTTAGTGACCATTAGTGACATTCACGCGTTTATATATCGCGTGCAAAGAAATTCGTTTAATTGCGCTCAATCAAAATTTAATTAGCCCCTAAAGACTACTTCGTTAGTTGTTGAATACGGGTTGTTACTACAGAAATAGGTATTACCAACAAAAGGTTTATCTAAACATGTCGTAAATCGTGATATTATCATGCACTGTAAATTACTGTAGGTATCTAAGCAAAGATGCTCCCCATTGAAAACTTTTGTATCACAAATTTTTTGCTAATTGGACGGCATCTTAGGTACTTCACTCGAATGAAGTGCTAGAGATGCGTGATAAATAATGTTACTAGTATCGGCGGAAGTACCTACTTTTTACCCCACATTCATTATTGTCCTAACATGCCGCCGATTGGGAAATTACTGATGAAAAGACGATGACGCAACCTCGCAGTGCTTATTATCGTGTGTCCTAATGTTATGAAGTGATTTTGACATATTTTAAGTTGTCGCACAAAGCACTAATTAAAAAACAAAGAGCAGCACTAAGTGGCCTCTTTAGAAAACCGCACCTATGAAAGAATCCTGTGGAAATTTTCTGGCAGAAAAGAACCCGTAGAAATTAAAATTAGAATAGGATAAAAAATATATTGAAATCACAGACATAAAATTTTTTCTCTATGATTGAAATAGAAAAAAGACATCGACCCATAAAAACTACGTGGAAGAACCTTCAAGAAGATCAAGGAGTGCGCATTTATTTGTTTTATTTCTTTATTAGCGTTGTAGCGATTTTGCTACAGTAAGTAGGTACAAATAAAACAGCTAAACGTAAAACTTCAACCAAAGTTAAAATTTCCAATTTCGGCGATTTAGCGCGAGTGCTAACGGCTGACTGAGTAAATTTTCCTCTGGTATCAAACTAGAGTCCGTGTAGTCGGATTGCACGCCGAATTCGGTATTTTTCCTTCTGTTCTGGATGCTTGTAGTCTGAGCATAAGTAAGGCCTTATGCGTGTAGTCGGATTTCATGCCGAAATCGGTATTTTTCCGTTCCGCTCCGTTCCGGATGCTTGTAGTCTGAGTCAAAGCAAGGCCCTATCTATTATACTCGTGAACATCAGGATGGCGCGTGAATTCGCCCGATTAAGATGAAACATAGATATAGATATATGTCTGGTCAGGCTCCCCTGGTTCCAGGGTCAGATGGCAGTCGCTCCACTGCAATTACCTGATCTGCTAAATCCTAAATCATGGTCAAGGCGAACCCCGGGCCCTTGTGCGCGAGAGCACAACCGGGACATTAAAGGATGATGGTAGGATATATGTACTAAATATTGCCCTAGGGTTCTGAACGATAGTCCAAGCCGTAACGATGATGATACAACAATGTAGTGTTCTGACGTCAGAATGGCGGGTATATTAATTTAAGCTATAACGTGGAAACGCTCTAGGTACTAATTATTCCTGTAGAGATACTAAGTAGTAATTAGGTACTTAATATTAGACTATATTTCATCTAAATCGGGCGTTTTTACCCGCCATCTTAATATTCACGTAAACTCTTAACATTATCTCCATCTCTGAGAGTGCCGCCTAATATAAATAGGCATCTAAATAACAGCATCCCCAAAACTTTTTACAACGTAGCTCAAGACCGATAGACATGTGTGTGCCGACCCAACTGGTGGGATGAAGGCCGGGATGAGGATTTGATTTGTTGTTTTGGCAATAAAACTCAACTTAATATATCCCTACCTGTACCTATATCTCGTTGTTCAATCCGGACGGCTTCGTCCTTTTCTTAAACTTGACACTTTCATGTACTATGATATTTGCAAATACCTGGAACACATTAGATAAGGATATTGAAAAGAAACAACTTCTTATGTTATAGGTAATTAATTTATTTCATTATACTCATAACATCTTCCCTTAAAATTTACTCTCTGACTAATTTTCTAGAATTATTATTTGAATATTTTAATATTTTCTTAAACAACTTTTACATTTCGAAATATTTTTTTTCTCTAATAAAAACTCGTTCCAGATCAAAATGCTTAATTTAGACAGCTTTCCGCTTAGCGGATGTTTCTTTAAGGTGAATTCGGCAAGAGCTTGTGAACTTGTGATTTACGTGTTTATGGAATCACTGTTTAAAGAACACTTGTGACGTCTATACACGTATTTAATACAACAAATGGGAATTTCAAAAATTTTTACGTACATATTGAAAAAGTATGGATAAGAGGACAGCCTCGCTATCGGGCTCTATGGAGATGAGGCGTGAAATAATGTCAATGTGGCTGATGGGTCTTCAAAGGGATAGGTGGGTGCACGCGTAACTTGCAACTACGCACAGTGAAATCACAGATAAAGTTTCAGCGACGCGAGCCCGCCGAGGCGCCGGGGCGGCGCTCGCGCAGCTCTGCTCGCAGCTAACTCGAATTGCCTCCAATGATAACCCATAGCCAGAAATGACTATTCTATACATTTTAGCCATAATGGTGTATCACAGCAACTCTAGCCTGAATATCAAATTTGTAAAGAATGTGTTACGCTGACTCACAGCCTAAATCTAAAGTAATTAATTTTACATCGATTAATACCTACTTGACACTCGACAGAGTTAGGTACAATACATAAGTAATTAACTTTTTATTGGCTTTGAATAAGGCTAATGTATGATTGAAATTACGAACACGATTTGAAAACTATCTGAAGTAGGTAACTATGTGCATATTCCTTTTGAATTACATACAACTATGTTAGTTTACGTGACATATCTAACACACAATGTAACTCCGAAAGCTATTTTATGATTAGGTACACAGTACACACTTTACCTATTACTCATTACAGTTTATTGATGATTATAATTATCGTACGTTAAGTCTACGTAGGTAGAAGTAAATAACGCTTAGTATTGCCACCGAGTCTTTCATGACCGCGAGAACATTAGGTTTTGGCACATTGCATTTTTGATGTAATCAAGTAATGACATAATTTAATTACTTAAATATTAAGTTATGAACTGTAATCAAATCAACTTCATTTTCAGTTAATAATACATTGTAATTCAATAGCAAGATTGCTCTAGTGGTACAGTAAAAAGATAATAAATGTAATATATAACCATATATTGTGGTTATATTCCATTTCTCTTAAAAGTAAAAAGATTTTTTAATGTTTAAAATAATACCATGTAACAGTTACATTTCTCCATAGACAAATATCGATAAGTATATAGATTTCAATATTTTAAATAATCTCTCAATTAGTATATATATAATTCAATAAATTTTTAATTTAATACCTATTAGTAGGCATAAGAAGTGTTGTCGTCGAATAAATTTTGTTCTACATTAAAGGAAGATATGTGCTCACTATTCAAAAAATCCATTTTGTATCACTATGTGATAAACAAAACAATCTGTTAATTTTACTATGTAACGTCTATCACTGGTGTTTCACGTTTCTCAAACGTATATAATTTTATGGCAAAGATAGATATTGTATCTACCGAAATATTTTATGTATGTGGGTAAGTAAGTATGCAGTTATTGCCCACTTTGTACCTATATCAAAATTAAATGCTCATTTCGAATGAAACTGTAAAATTTTAATACAATTTAATTAGTAGGAATAAGAACCTACGTGTAGCAGGAAATAGTTTTTACCGATATAAGTAGAGTCGACTCAATTTGTACATCGATGTCAGTGTTATCGACACAGTATGCCATCTATGGTTTCCTATGTTCTCTACCTTTCAAAAGTGATATTATCATGCACTATAAGATTTATCTTACAAGCTACCGTTTTGTCATTTTTTCTAAGTAATTATTACAACAAATTCTGTTTCATGATGTGTAATTAATTAATTAGAAATTACCTAATCACTTACGGACTAGGATATTTTACAACACCGAATCCTATTTGGCAGTTATCTAACGCTCTTTTTAAATGTATGACGAATAATAAGAAAAAATTATTAGGTATTCTTAGTTTCTAGGCCGTAGTAGGTATTACAGATGGATTTCTTAGTATTAGGTTTACCAAACACTGCGCAGAAGGGTACTTGGTTTTAAAAAAGCCGTGTAATAAATTGGTGTAGGGAATTACACCTAAATAATTGAATAAAAATCACAAACCGTTGAATAATTACAACAGGTGGCCAAATCGGTGAATTGATTTTCGAGATAGCATCTGTAATACGTACGATAGCGTCATCGAAATAAAAATTGACGATTCATTTTTATTTATGACATACGTAGACGTGCCGTGATCGGTATTATCCGTCGCTACGCCACGGCACTATGCGGTAAATATCGAAATTATTTCCATAAATCATCAACTACTTAGGTAGATAATATACTACCCACCTAATCGTTTTTACGGAACACGAAATACCTGCTCTGCGAGATCGTTACATGTTTCCATGAACCAATTCCAAATTCAAATGTAAGTCTATTGTGTAGTTGGTAAATAATCCACAGATTAAAACAATGGGGAGCTCTGCGTGCGAGGTATTTGGTGTTCTCATTGCAGTGTGCACCGCGAGCGGTCATGGCACACAATTGGAGTCTAAAAACACACGAGCAAACATCGAGATGACAATTTTTTTATACAAACGATCACAGTAAGAAATCATCTACCTACGCGAGTGTGCGCAATAAGTTACCGAGTTTAGACACTAGAGTTAATTGCGACGGGGAAACATCACTTTAAATTCGTACCTGCGTGTCACTCACAGCCCGTGGGCGTGAACAGCCCAAGTTCTGGCCTGTACCTCTAAGTAGTCCTAGGGTCAAGGCGGGCTACGTGACTACACACACGATCTTTAGTTTCTCAGACTGCTATTCACGAAATGTTCACTCTTCGGAAGGCTGTGTGGTGACTACACACATTCACAGCTCGGGCTCACTGGATCCCGTTGATCCTACGCAGCGGCGAAATCCGCTCGCCACCATCCGCAACCACAATCTCTCATTCACTTGCTTATCCGCATACGATCCCATACAACCATTTTCGATCTCTCTTCTTCTTAGTAATTCGCTATCTACCGATGTTCAACATTTCCCCTATTGGCATATCACTATACTAACTCGCCTTACATTACAAAGTAAATCTACTCAGCATAAAACCTTCACAGGCAATTACGAAATGATCAGAATAATTTTTGTTATAGTTATCTAGATTAGGTACCTATATTTGGTATATCAACCTTTGATTTAGTTTTAAATAAATAATCACTGTAATTAACATCGAACATGACTAGATATCATAGTAAAACCAAAAGTACGGCCTCTACACCGGGAAGGATGAGTTTCAATAATTTCACTTTCACGCTTCAGTCCCACGTTAAGTTTTAAGTTGAGCAGATATAGAAAGTCTTAGAACATAATATTTATTTACAAAATACGTTTTTGTATAGATAAAAATCTTTATGGTTTCTCAATAAATGTATATCACTTATAAAGTATCTAAGTTTTCAACACTGGTAGAAAAAAGGAATGACTATAATGTCACAAAGTAACTGCTACGCTACAAACAGTCGGTACGACGACCAAAACTAAACGATATGGCATATCGGCAACCAAGAAACCACCACAGTTACTCTTAAAATTAACGCTTCATTGCTTATCTAATCTACTTAAGTAATAACAGAACAAACTTAGCTATCGACCGTCAGTTTAAGGCTCCTCATTAGATCCATTCACACTCTTCATCCATAACTATACAATACAACAGTGAATAAATTTCATAAAACATCACTCTAAGCAGCAAATGTAACAAAACATTTAGAACTAAGCTAACATTTACAAGTCAAACGAACGTCGAATGCAACTCGTAATAATTGTAAGAAAATACATGCCATAGATATAATATGTAAGTATTAAAATTTATAATAAGAAACAAATCTGAACGTGAAGTTCGTCTCAGCAGTCTTTTGAGAGCGATTATACGGTTGATCGATTGCGGAGAGGATGCGCCGAAGTTGGTCGGCGCGTTGAGAATGTCAGAATTCAAACCAAGAGCACTAATAGTTAAGGTAGAATCACATAGAGGGGCGTCGGCGGTGCGGGCGCCGCGCGTTCACGAGTAGATGGTGATCACCTCGCGGCCGCCGCCGCGCACCATCAGCACCTTCTCCAGGCCCTCCGTGAGAACCTCCAAGAACTCCATGTCTGGAAAAGATGTCGGTCAGTTTTAAGGTTGTTGGTGAAATAGTCTCAAAAGAAATCAAGTGTTTACGCATGCGATATTAGTGCTACATTTTTCGTAGCAGTTCTACGTGATAAGTTTAAAAAGTCAGATAAGTAAGGCAGTTGGGTGTTATATAGTCACACTCAAAGGAAATGAAGTACCTATTCTAGATCTTTTCGTAGCATTGCTACTAGTTTAGTTTAATGTTTCATAGTTATTTATTTCGGGATTGTAAATGAGCGTTGAGTGACAAGAACAGTTCAAATGTCTTCTCTTGTAACATAGATTGATAAAATATCTAGTTTAAGTATAAATATCGTCGTACACAATTAGGATTAAGTTCTTCACATCCATTGCCGTATCCTCCAAATCAACCCTATTCAACCTCGGCTGTCATTTGGGGAAATTACTATTATAAAAAAATCTCTAGGCAGGCTACTCACAGTTGGACTCCCTCTCGAGCTTGGTGTCGCGCGGCGGGCCCGGCAGGTTCAGGATCACGAGTTGCGCGTCATGTGACCGCGAGACGATCACCTCGTTCAGTTTCACCGCCGTGTGCATCCGCCGCACTGTGCCCTCGTCACTGGGAGCGTCAAAATACAGTTTGAAAAATTCTGGTTAAGTTAAAAAAGGTTACGTTGGGGAATGATGGGTTCACGGTGAGGATTTCTCAAATGGCAATTTTAAGAAGGGTGTGACAAGGTTTTTACAGGGTCAGGGTATTTTTAAACTGCTAGCATCGAGTCGATCGGTTTCCAATTTTGATTTTCGGCATGAAAAACTCAATACATTGATGCATGAAGCTGATTTTCCCTCATTTTTAATCGCTCGCGTTCGGTACTCTGGTATTGCAAATGCCTATTGGTTTTTGGTATCTGCGTATCATCAGGTGGGCTGTACTCTTGTTTGCCACCTTAGTGGGTGCAAAAAAGTATTTAGCTGCTTAGAATTTTCCCGAAGTACAAACGACTTTACCAACTATTGTTTGAAATTCAATTTGGATGCAGTTTGAAATATATAAAAGGCCATAGGCAATCTTTTGAATTCTACGCGGACAAAGACCCTAGAAAAGTCAACTGAAATCGTATATATTATTGGCGACCATTACCGCTTACCATCAGGTGGGCAAGCAGACTGTCTGCTAGTCTGTTACTGAGTAGCAAAAAAAGAAACAGATCTATCGCCAACTTTCGGTGCCTGTGGTATTGGCGCGAGGCGGGATAGTAACACTACAGAGCTGTTAGCTCGATTCATTTCCAAACACCACAGGCGACTGAAGATCGCGCTAGACCTGTACGTTACAAGTAAATATAAATAATAGCAGATGGTACTCACGGCGTGATCTTAGGCAGGTTCTTGGGGTCGGCGGGGCGTCCGTTGGGGTGGGTCTCCTTGGGCTTGTCGGCGTCGAGCGGCGGCGAGGGAGCACCCTCACACTGCGAGCGTTCATCGGGCGAGTCCCACAATGAATCGATTATGTGCAACAAACTACTCCGAAAGTCGTCCTACGCCACCCAGCCAAATTCCGTTCCAAAGTGTCATTTATCGTCCGATTCGATTCCGCGCACCGAGAGTTGCACATGACGGATTCAGAGGCGAATAAAACACGGGATGTCATATATTATTTCAATTGTTTAACAGTAACTCACTACGGACATTCAAACATCCAATCTCATAGCCAACGTGTAAACGAAACCAACTAAAGTGAACAAACCAATCGACGTGGATGAACTAAGTAATTAAGTAGCAAACATATGACCACCGTGTGTAAATTCGCTAGGACTCGTTGGTGAAGTGGCGGGTGGGCGAGATGATAGATGAGTGAAATACAAATAAATCAGAAATAAAAGTAGGGGCTAACGATGAGTTGGAGTGCGACAGATAACATTTATTAGCGTCTGGGTGCAAGGACAACCTTATTTTGACGAGTTATGGACGCGGTAGGCCCGATGCCTATTGGCCTGTATGGCTTGGCACGTATGGCTAGGGATTTTTTGGGGATATATTCTTATTTGTACCAAAAAATCCCTGCCGGGTTCGGTCCTTACGCGGATAACACGTCTATATAAGGCCCAGTCATCTTGCAATAGATTTTATTCTTTGTTGAATCATTTCGTCACACATAAGTAATTTCTTTGCTAAAAATAAGAAGGGATATATGTATGCATTTCGAAATATTCATGCAGTGACCGAAATAACTCGCAAAGAAAACAACAAATAGCCAGGATTAAAGTAATAGAATATTCCGTTTGAAACTGGATCGCCATAAAAAACGAGCCATTGAAGTGTCTAGTTTCAAGCGGAAAGCTGAGACGTGGATGTTTTAATCTCGGCATCTCATTATTCAGAATCATCAAACCCAACTCTAGCATTACGAAAATAAATCAGTTTTAAGAGTTTATAACCTATGGGGGCAGTTACTTTTTTACAGTAATCAAATTATCAACGTCAAATTACTTTAAAAATAATTATATCAAAGAATTTATTATAGTGACGATACAATTTGCTTGTTAACGGTTCTATAATATTCGACGGTATTGAGCAATTAAAAAATGAAACGGAATTACTAATAGAAATGGGTATGGCAAAACCCAGTTTACTAACATCGATGACACTAAAGTCCAACAGTGGACTGTTGTGTACAATATTTTGAACAGTTTATTAAAACTTAAAGTAACTTATAAGTGCATCGCGACAACGGACGACGGATTTGAGAGACGCGTCTCTTCAGCGACAGTCACGCAAAAAGTGCCTTTTCCAAATGCAAGTCAATATCCAACAGCATCGAATATTACATCACCGTATACGTAACCTTATCTTAGCACACATAGCATCGTTGAAAGATATTCACCTTGTCATCCTTGTCCTTTTCCTCGTTGTCGGAGAGCGGGGGCGAAGGCGCGTCGGGTTCCGTTTCGGTTCCGGGCTCCGCGAAGCGCACCTTGCTTGCGGTCTTCACGTCAGCATGGTGATGGTCCACGATCGCTTGCACCTGTACGCCAAGTGTCATTGTAACATCGGCCTCGAATGTTTCTGGGGCCCATTTTTTAAACCGCTGGCGTCCACGCGAGGACTCGCGTGCTCTATCTATATTTTTCATACTTGTAGTAAATTTCTAGAGATAGAAAAGACAAGCATTAGAAGGCGAGCGCTCGTGTAGACGCGAGTGGATTCAAAAATAGGATCACTTATCGTTTTAAAACGATGTATCTAATAAAAATGCTATCTTTATGCCTGACGGCTGAAAATATGGGTGTAGGTAACTTTCATTTATGACCGTCGGTAATTTAAATTTTATTTGAATTTGCTCCGTAATCGAAATATGGGAGCCTATTTTGGTCATTTTCGCCACGATAACTCTCTTTGAGTTTTGTCAGTGTCACTCGCAAAGCACAGACCAAGGCGTTATCATAGTAGTCTGTACTCTGTAGCGTCATCACAGGGTCAAACTGTGGCTTTACGTAGATACTCTAAGGATGGGTTGCACGATCTTACTTTAACAATAGCAGGTCAGTTAACGTTCCGGTTAGACAAAAATAGGACGTCATATCTTAACGCTATCTTTAACCGCCCACTGCCAACTGTCAAACATATAAACATAACCTCGTAAACATGTCGCTCCTTCGAGAAATAATTGAGGATGGTGCAACCTATGTCACTACATCGGTTTAAGTATGCTCTATTGTTACTGTTAAATTTGACTTTAACATTTACTTTAACGGGTACTATGGTACAACCCACCCTTAATGTAATTTAGTGTGACAGGATATAAGTTTCACTTCCCAGTGGACTCTGCATCGTAAAGCTACCTACCAAAAATATTGAATGACGGTTCCATTTGATATAAAATACCCTTCCGGTCACCATGGCAACACGACGACTATCTAAATGAGATACTTAAGTTTTTTACCTATACCCTGCACCGTACTATGCTTAGTACTGTATACAAAATGGTACCTATATGAATCAGTGCTTGTGGGATGAAATCCTTTATAATCACAAGACCAGTGTTTAACGAACGGTACGATGTCGATTTTAAGATGTTTGCTAATTGATAACATATCAATTATGGTCTTATAAAAACAGTGACATGCATTTAGTCATCAATTAGTTGCATAAATTAGTTGCATTCAAGCTAAGAATACAATTAAAATGAAACGTGCATTGTAACACCCATCATACATACTTTATCTAGTATACTTAATTTGGACGTATATGATTAGGTAACCCTTTGGTTATGGAAAGGAGAGAGCGGTATTTATAAGTTAGATTAGTACTAGCCTTACTACAAAATATAAGATAATATACGTACCAGGGACTGAAAGCAGTAGAGGTTACGCAAGCGGTATTTTAGTCCGGTACCGCTATAATATAGAGGTATGGGTCACACGTAAGAAAGCGGCTAAGGTATAAGATTATGGTACCGGTATTTTATACAGTTAGCGTTTTTAAAAGAGATACGGTCATTGCCTTAGTAACCTCTATAAAATTCCGGCATCGAAAAACATTTGCTTACCGTGCATTTACGTAATTGTTGGTTGTAAACTTCTGTCGTGCTCGAGCGACTGCGTGCCGCGTGCGGCTAACGAAAGTCCCGCCGAGATATCGCAGTAGAATAAAGTATTGTAAATCCGTGACACGGAGGTACGAGCACAGAATATCTATAGTACAAGTAGTAGTAGTGTGGATTTACAATACTTTTGCGATATCTCGGTGGGACTCTCGTTAGCCGCAAGCGCTTTAACCGCTACGACAAAGGGTTTCTTATTATCGTATTTTGCCGCCGCCCGCCACGCAACTCACTCGTACGTATAGAATTTATACGTACGTATAAGTTGCGGGGTAAAAGTAACCCAAAAAATAACGGTATCGTAATATTGCCGTAGTGATATATTTGTAAGTATTTCAATATCGCTTTACCATTTTATGGTGTCATACCGTTTTATAAAATTTTAGTTATTTCCCCGTTTTTTCAGATTTCAATCCCTGATACGTACAAGGTAGAAGTAATGTGGTTTAGCATAGTTTGTAGTAAGTAAAATTTATAAATGTTATAAATAATAGCTATTTAGTTAAAGACAAAGAAGATGTGTAACAAGATATGAGAAATAATTAACGCAGTGAAGTGAGTGTGCACATTTATACATAGCGAAGACAGAAGTGTAAAATCGAGCAGCGTACGCAGAGAAGATAACAAATTAGAAAATATGATTTACACAAAATACTAACATGAAAATATATTTTACTGACAAAGAGATATGTCAATGAACATGAAAAGCGAGTGTCGTAGTTGACATGATCGCTTTCGAGTGCAAATGATTATTGAAACAGGTGGGGTGATAGTGTCATGGTCGTGAAGTATTTGATGAACGAACCCATAGCTACACGTTTAATAAAAACTAATAATACAATCTAAAATCTTTTTCGGATTATGTCAAGCTTAGAAGATAACATCGAATTGAGTTTCAAGTAGTTGAAACTCAATGTAAAAAAACTAGCTAACATAAAGGAGGAGTAAAGTAAATCACAGCTATAAAATAAAATCAGACTCGTTCGGGGGTAAGGTATGTTTACCAAAGGCAACTTCTCCTCAGCGTTAGGCTCATGATAGTCCACCAAATTTTGCATCTGTATAGGCAGCGGCCGATAAACATCAGGTTATTAGTGAGTATGTTATATACAAGGTACAACAAAATGTCCATAAGCTTTGAAAGACATATCACAGAGATATTTGTTGACACATTTAGGTTTGGAATAGTTATGCTCAAGATAATGATTATCAAGGTAATTTACCATTCCAAGTGTTTCCTTCTTGTTGAGCCTGAGTTCACGGAGCATCTGGTTTCGTTGTTCCATCATCAAGGTGCGTTCGTAAGTGTAGGCTGAAATATCACTGTCGGTCTGAAAGCAAAAAAAAAAGATCAATCTGACGTGAATTATGTAATGTGTCATCAAAAGTAGTTTTTTTATGAAGTTCTGAATACACACACTGTATGCGTTGATATACGTAGTTTTACCAAGTTTCTGAAAAACCTCTCTTTAGACGTCAGCATAAGCATAATGTCTGTTTAAACTGACCATCTCAACAACTTCCACTTCGGCCTCGATACGGAGCTGGTACAGGAACATCTTGAGGTCTTTCTTCATCTGGATCGAGTTGTCCTCCATCTGGGCCACGGTGAAGATGCGCGTCTTGCAGTTTTTCCAGGAACGGTGCTGCTTCAGCAGGAACGGCAGCAGCATCAGCATACCTCCGTCGTGCACGATCCACCAGATGTCAATGTTGCCGGATATCTGGTCAAGAAAGGTCGAGATTAACGGGGTCACGGGGCTCTAAACTGTTTGAACACCCTCAGGGTCCACAGCGGAAGACCTTGATCAACCTAGTTTCGCGAACGGCATTAGGACGGAGACCTGAAACCTTACGGTTCACTTCAGACAACCGTATGGCTTAGTCCAGACAAAATCTTCTCAGCGGAGTCAAGGAAGAAGTTCCTTCATAGGCAAGAGTCATCCGCGATATCCACGCGCCGGTGACAACGCGCAGCTTGTGCAGGAACACGTGCAAGGCTCGGTCGCCGTCCGACTGCCGCCAGCAGTACGGCAGCAATATGCCCACAATCAGTCAACCATATGGTCTAGTTCCGATAACCCTGTATAGTTTAGTTCAGGCAACTCTACGACTTAATTCAGGCAACCTACAGCTTAGTTCAGGCAACCCACCTTTTCAGTGGAGTCGGGGAAGAAGTTGATCCCCTTAGGCACGAGCATAGCCATCCTTGCGGCGGTGACCGCGCGCACCGTGTGCAGGAACACATGCCAGGTCCGGTCGTCCTCCGACTGCCGCCAGCCGTACGGCCAGCCCACGATCACGGTGTTGGGCTTCAGACCGCCTAGGCCGCTGGTTTGGACACTGCGGAGAGGGAGGGGGGAAGTGGTTACAATACTTATTTTAGGTATAACTACTTAAACTAGACATAAATGTAGGCACATTTACAAGTTTCGTTTTAGTCGGTCGGACTGCTGGAAGAAAGATTTATTTTTTCTAAATTAAGAAATCCGCATCAATATATGTTCACACCATTGATACTAAGTGTGTATGTACCTATGTCTAGTTTTCATTCATTCAGGATTTTGGACATAATATTACCAAACAAAACATTTACGAAAAGCAACCTTATGTTGATGCTGTATATCTCTGGTTGACTGGTAGAAAAAGCTATGTAGCTTTAAGTCCGCCTTTGTACTGTAATGTGCATGAAGTTTTAAATAAATAAATATATTATTTAATAATAATAATTGAAAAAAAAAAGATTTTATAGTTTTAAAATTTGGTATTGATTGGAATGGCTCGAACTCTCCCCATAATAAAATACCTAACAAAATTATATTCACTACTTACTTAGTGAACATTGGTAGGACCACATTCTAACGCCACAATACTTACAAGTGCGACAGTCCGTCGGCGATGTTGTGGCTGACGAGTACGTCGACGAAGCCCTTGACCTTCTCCTCCTCCATGCACTTCCGCAGGTTGGACTTGGCCGTCGTGGACTCGCCTGAACGCCGTGTAAAGTCGCCACCCAGCACCGACACGCACACGGTCAGACCCTTGCCTGGAATAACGAACAAAAAATCAACTATGTTGTCTACTCGCGCGCGAGTGCCCGGGGTCTGCCTATACCATGATCTAGGATTTGGTAGATCAGGTTATTACAGTACGCCATCTGGGGTCCTATTTTTAAATCGCTGGTATCCATGCGAGCGCTCGTGTGCGCTACCTATCTAAATTCACATTCGTGCTAAGTTGCTAGAGATAGAAAGGACACGTCAAACTTATAATACCCGTCTTTTGTGTCGGGGCTAAATAGTTGAAATATTTATTTGCATTTGAAGTCAATATAAGATAAGACATTATTTATTTTGACAACACTATAACACACAATTCATAAATAGTACCCGTTTTTTATTTTGTGACAATGCTCATAATACATTGATTAATCAATGCTTTATCTTGACTCATCGGCATAGTTTCAAGGAAATCACAACAAAAATACAAATCCTCGTTTCTACATGAGATGCTTATAATCGGACGCGCCGTGCGCTGTACCACCCTCGTGGTAAGAAGAAAAGATACAAAGAAGCAAAAACAAAATCCTTACCGGCTTTCAGCTGGTTTGCGAAGGCTAGCATCTTCTTATACTTCGGTTGCAGGTCGTCGTTCAGTTTCGCCAGCACCAGCACCTGCGGCCGCCAGTTCTTGGTGTGGGGAGGACCTTCCTCCAGCCGTAGCAGGGAGTACCGAGCGGCCGAGAGAGCCAGACCGCGAAGACCGTCACCCCATTCCTTCTCCGCTCTGCAGGGTTTTTGTGGATTGGGATGTTATAAGTAACCGGCTAATTTAACTATCCGGTTGCGATATATACAGAGTGGCCGGAACAATGAAATTGACGTCAAAAAAAATAAGGGCCGCGTGTCGTGGGGTATCCGAATCACCCGCATGTATGTTCCGCGAATTTTAATAGCTTTCGAGTTACGATTTTTTTTTTAATTTTTGAAAATTTTCGACTAGTTGAAGACTCAGTCCGTCAGTAGTCCGTATTGTTTGTTTCACAATTTCGTTTTCAATAGTCCGTATTGTGAAACAATGTTTCCTACTCGTACTTTTGATGATTTTTTGTGCAAGTCCCAGACTAGTGTAGACTGCACCTAGTTTAAATTCGGCCGACCTGAGGGACGAGAAGATCTCTTGGGTCGCCACTGTATATCTTGTCGAAACATGAGTTGCAGCTTTGGGAATAAATGAATCTTTATACCATTACCCTTGTTTATGTATATCAGTGTTTTGTTTTGCTTACTGATTTAGATACTGGCTGGCTGATATAGTCCGATTGGAACGTTCGCGTTGGCGATTGACATAGACAAATCTTTATTTGGCCCAAATACACATCCAAAAGAATTAAAAATAGAATTTACGAACAAAGCAAAGTAGGGCAATGTGACGTTAAACTGGACCAGCTTCAGCGTAATGCTATCAAGGGCAACAGAAAATCACAGCGCTGATTTTCAGGCTAACTCAGAGTTCGATGAGCGTATTATGCAAACGAAGTACTTAAAACATTGGGTTCGCCATGATTCATGAGCGTAAGTAGGTAGTATTATGTGACTTTAGAGGCCTCTGACTGAATGCAGTATTACCAACAGATTATAGAAACTTACCCACGATACTCGATGTACTTGTAGATAAGGCCGGCCATCCCCATAGCGAGTAGGGCGTAGAACCAGGAGGTCATGAACATGATGGAGATACACAGGGTCAAACCAGCCAGGGACAGTGACCTGAAACAATAGACACGTATCAGTTCCAAGAACCCATAACTATTCACCCATTAAAGACTCTTAAGATAGAAGTAGTCCTAGTGCGGAAGGAGGCGCCAAAACAATTCCATTTGACCAAGGTACCTCTATGTGTGGTTATTTGTGTTGACTTGTGATCGTACTGGTTTCATACAAGGCCGAAAAAGTATTCGATTTCAACTAGTTACAAAGCTCCGGTTACGGCGGCCGAAGGGAATACGCATTGCCTTTAGTTACAGAATATTGTTAAAAACGTTTTCGGTGTCGGAGTTTCAAACTTCCAAACTCTTTCCACGTGGCTTAAGACGGTTATCACGCCAAGGTAATTGAGATCATTTGGCATGCTTATCGTTTAAGCAAAAAAAATACTATCGTATAGGAAATTGCAATGTCTTACCAATGATAATATTTGAATCTTGGCCGCCAGTTGGGGGTCTTCAATAGCGTCTGCAGCGCGCATGCCAGGTTGACGAAGCCGTAGCACATGAGGAAGAACATTGAGAGGAGGGGCGCGAGGATGTCGACGTTGCCGAGGAGAATTCCGCACTGGCAGATCAGCATGGTGAGCAGCAAAGCCCTGTCGAGGAAGAATATTGATAAGAACAAGTGATTTTAACCTCAAATGTGCTGACGTTAGACTTGAGTTCTCTAAGATGTTTTGATTATTGCTTTTTACTAACTCTAAGAACCAATAACAGCTCTTGGTTTGCGTCTTCATTACCAGCATTTCTATTAACAGTTTTGTCTATCTATTGTATGAGGAATAAATCGCATGCAATGTCCGTTTCACGTGAATTCCACATTTGTCTGTCAGTAGTTGTTATACTTTCCTTAGTGGATTGTGTTTGTTTAGTTTATGTATAAGCTATCTCCTGATAACCATATTTAACCGAACCTAAAAGATGAGGTACCTGGTAGGTTCGCCTCTCTTGGACGAGACGGCGAACGGTGCAAGGAATGGAATGATCTCGTCCTTGGCAATGGCTTGGAGCAACCGTGGAGCGCCAGTCAGCGACTGCAGTCCAGCGCCGAGGGTTGAAAGGAACGATCCGATCAAGATGACCCATTGGTTAGGCCAGGCCATGTTAGCCACGACGAGTTTGCCTCCTATGGACTGGCCGAATCTGAAATTAACATAACATGTTTAGTTTTTTAAGACGCAAATGGTTATCCCCCCCACAAGGAGGACTGACTATCTGGTAAAGATCGCTGTTACCAGCTGGATGCGGAAAGCACAAGACCGGACTTTGTGGAGATGTATGTAAGAGGCCTATGCCCAGCAGTGGGCGTCGTCCGGCCATAATGATGATGATGGTGATTTAGTATACGTGCAAAATAGCTTGACATGTTATTCTGTTCTAGTAATCTACGCGCGGACAGTACATGGCGGGTTGCATATGGTCGAAAATGCCAGGAATGGATTAGAAACGCGTGACCGAGCGGTGAGCCACAGAGGAAGCAATCCGGAATTTTTTGTACGAAAGTAAATATTTTCTTCCAGAAACCAAAGAAGGTTGCAGGGACCAAGGAAATTGCTCTATGTTTAAGACCAAACTCTATGTCCCATATCTTTGGTCTAGACTCTAGAAATAACGTGATACGTCATCATCTTCTGTCATGCATAATTACCAAAAATAAATAAAAATTCTCAGTAAACATTACAAGAAATATCTTTGTTAGGCTGTAATAGAGAAGAAGAAACCCCAACATAATACCGGCAACAATACCTGACTGTGTCGTTTACTATTCTTTTATGTTTATGATGACATTCATCTGTAGATGGCTATAGCGATTTCACCAAAGATCGCCTGATACATTGGCAACAACATTGCCATTATGAACTCTGTAGTAAAACAAGTAGTGGAAAAAGGATTACCGGCTGACTTTGATCCATTAAAGAAATTATTCAAAGAATATGCGAAGGTTAGTAACCCGGGAAGCATTGGCAACACCTTATCAATGCCGGGTGCTTTAAAGTGGTTTGCAAAAGCAGGTCTAATAGACGGCAAGACGCTATCTAACATGGATGTTACTAATATATTTCAGTCATTCAAATTGACTTCCATCGAATTTTCCACTTTTCAAGAATTAATTACTGAAGTGTGTAGATCGAAGAACCTTGACCTCCACCAAGTAATTACCAAACTTGCCGGCGCTGCTTCACCAGGTGGCAAGCTACCGAACTGTTGCTGCCTCTCCTAAACAGTCAAACTAAGGATTTAAATGAAGTCTAAAGTTATCACAAAAGCCTGCCCCGCATGTGTTCCTCTTAGATTTCCCATGTCTGCCCGTTGCCTCTATAGGCAATAAAAAAGAAGATGAAACAGAAGTAAGCCTTACTTGTCCCGGAGAAGCAGATTATCGACGGTTCCAGCGAAGAGCAAAACACAGGACAAGTAGACGGTTGACGTAGTGAGAATGGCGCAAATAGTTCCAATGGGTATGCTCTTTTGAGCATCGGCCAAGTCACCAGATCTATTCGAACCGGCCATGATGCCTGAAATAATATTAAATTAGATTAAAAACGTGCATATCAAAACAAATTAACTGGCGTATTGGCATGTTAGGCTGTTACCCGTCACTGAAGGGAAGAATATTCCGATTAGTATAGTGAATGTCGTTGTCAGATCCGCAGTAACTTGGTTGTAAGTTGGCCGCTCCATCTGTTCTATGTCCTCTGGCTCCTTGCCGTATGCTATGTACTCTCCAAGTTGAAGGAAGGAATCTTCCAAATTGTCGAAGAATACACCGTTCGCGAGACCCTGTTGGTGCAATCGATGTTTTGTGAGTACTAAGCAACAAATACCTTGTGTACACTTTTAACGTTTGACATAAACATTTCACAAATAAATCATGTATTTTGTAATATTTTTTTAATTTGTGCCTATGCAGAAAAGGTGTATCCTTACCTTTATGCCTTGAACAATGGAAACGTTATGTTTGTCGTAATAGGGATCGCACGTCTTGTTGTTAGTGGTTGCGTTGACGCAAAATATTTGCTCCAGTGGACCTCCCTTGGTCTTTGTACAATTTTCGATATGTATATCTTTGAGGAGTCGGTTGCCCAGTATGCACATTCTGAAAATAAAATGAATCTTTAACTTATTGCAGGTTGGGTTTACACAGCTTATTTCTCAAAGGTTATTTCAAGAAGTGGACATTTTAGGAAGTGGTCATTTGTGATTGTGGGCCTAAGCCGCCGAATGGGTTGAATTGAGTTAAATTAATATGTCCGTATAGTTAGCTGCCTTACCATTAAATTTCATGATTTCGATAATGCCAAAAAATTGTGCTGTAAATAGTAACAAATAGTACATATTTCATATTGTAGTATAGGTATGTGAAATTTCCTATTTGTCACTATTTAGAGCACTATTTTTTTATATAATCACTTAGGTTGCTGCGCGGACATAAATAAATAGGGATTTAAAAAAATATAAATGTGTACAACAGCAGGTGCAGGTGTTCAAAATATGCAAAGGCAGTTCAATACCAAACACAATTGATTCACTTACTGCAGTTTGTCGTTTCCGTTCCAATTGACGAATATGCCGACATAGACGGCCGTGATGGAGAGGATGACGCAGGCGAGGGCCACGGTTGCGAACTTGTTCACGAACTTGACACCCACGAAGACGACCATCCCCATAATCAGCAGCAATCCGGTGCCATACACTCTGAAGTTGTTATACATCGCCTCTGGGTCCTTGGTGAAATCCCCGAATATTGACATCCACGGAGCCATGTACGTCTAAAAGCAGAAAATAAACGCAAAAATGTTGAAGGGAACTTGTTTATTGACCTTAATAAGGGCGAGAACGTTTGTGTTTGATAAAATATCTGTATTGTGGTCACGAGCGGAGTTAACAATTACTTTTGTAGTTGGGCGGGAAGTTAGTGGAGGACTCGTATTCCATACGCAATTTGGGACTATTCCTGAGGCGATGGCGTTCGACGTTCCGGTAATTGTATTAAGCTACTTGCTTTTATGTCCGCGACTTCGTCCGCGTAAAAATCGGTTTCTACGTTCTCGTGGGATAGTTCACAATGTAGTCATTAACTTTCGGGAAAAACCATAGCCTACATTACTTGCTGATAATGTAGCTTCTCTAGGTGAAAGCATTTTTTAAAATCACTATTATAATCGCTGAATGGTCGCAGAAACGCAGAGAAATGGTCTGAATCAAGAAAAAAGGTACTAAATAGTACTAATTAAGTACTAAATATTAGACTATATTCCATCTAAAGCCTTTACCCGCCATCCTGATGTTCAAGAAAAATGTACTCGTCAATTCCTCCTAAAAACAGTATACCTATGTGAATTAACACAATGATATGTCACTATTGTAAGCTAATAACAACCAAATCACCAATAATTATTGATGTGTAACATCTATCCTCTCGCTTTCCTGCGATCTGTGGGAGATTTCGTGAAAAAGGATGGAAGTCGTTGGCTGGAAATTTTTTCGTCAAAGTATCCGTGGACGATAACGAGTTATCGTAAACGCCAACGCTCATGGCAGTTCTATAACAGTAGGGTAACAACATCGATGATATAACCACAAAATAAAACGGCCCTCCCACAACGCTGTCGCTCGCATTTCACACGTTGCCCGAGCTGCCATGCAAGTGCCACGAGCGTTGGCGTTCCCCAGAATGTTTAATGAACTAGTCAGCCCGGATATGAAACTATCTACTAAACCTAGCCATCTGTTCGTAAAACGAAACGTCTTTGGAGGGCGACTGTGGGGATTAGCGGGGTCTACTGGTAAAAGTCAACTTAAGTAAGTAAAAGTTACTGGCCGATGGGGCAGTAAAGTTCTCGAGTAGCGACCACGTACCGGAAGACGCAGCGTGGGTATGCCTCCCACAAGATGGATCGACGACCTGGTAAAGATCGCAGGTACCAGCTGGATGGACCGGCCTTTGTGGGGATCACTGGGGAAGGCCTATGCCCAGCAGTGGGCGTCTTTCAGCTGATATGATGAATAATAAAAGTACAAACCAAAACACACGTACCAGAACGATCTCGACTGCGCCCACGATGTACATGGCGGCGGCCAGGGTGGTACCCGTGTAGAAGAGCATGCCCACCGCGCCCCCGCACTCGGGGCCCAGGGACCGTCCGATCATGAAGTAGGAGCCCCCCGCCGGCACCACCCCGTTGGTTGCGATCGCCGACATCGATATCGCCGTGAGCATCGTCTGTGGACAAGGTGGTGGTCATTAGGACGGTCATAGGGACGAGAATCGAAAATGAGTGAATGACAGCATAATGGTTAATTAATATGTACTCGACTGATTTACACCATATACATGTTAATCTCTATTTGTAAGTAATAGGTAGTTAAGTATACGACCTGTGTTTGTGACTAATTTACACCTTTTACATGTAAATTTAGTATGCATTTTTGACTGTAATGATAATTGTATTAATTTATGGGTTTTTCAATGCCTGCAATAAAACTTTTAATATTATTATTATTATTAGCCCGTCTGGTTAGGATTAAGAACAATTGAGCGAAGCTGGAACACGGTAAATAAATGGCGGTAAGTAATGGCGGTACCGACCGAAAAACGTCGTATAACCCCCGACCCGATTAAAATAACTCAAATATGTTGTAAACTACTAAACAGATTTTAATGAAACACCATCTCGATTAAACGGGCTTTAAAATACAGAAAACTGCATCGAAATCGGTACACCGTTACGGTGCTACTGACACACAGACACACGCGACAAAATAACACCCCACTTTTTCCGACGCGAGTTAAAAATGATTATGACGAAGTCCGCTTTCTGCGCTTATTAAAGGATTTATGGCAGGCTGATATTATTCATTGAAATACACAACAGAAAGCCCTTCTAACAATTTTCTGGTATACGGAGGTTTAGATAGACCTGCCTGACGATACTAAGTCGAAAGGGATGGTTCTATATTCTATTCTGCCAGACGCCGCACCGCTCTAGAATAACTCAAATTCTGGACAAGCTAGTGGGCGATAAATCATGAACGTTTCCACGCTCCCAAAGGACGCGAGGCCATGGAAAAATATGTTTAGCAGTAAATAACTCCGGCTGACAAGGCACTTTACGGTGTAGGTGTTTTTTCTAATTGCTGTGTGTGATCTCTAACAGTTATTTGACCGTTGTGAGTAATGCTCCTGTTTTGTGTAGGTACGTAATCCTACTCAAAACAGAAACTTCAGTATTCAGTAGGTATTTTAAGTAGAACGCCACTTTCCCATTCGGGCCTTCAATATCAAATGGGAACACATACAGTGTATTCTAAAATATGGATTCATTTTTATCCAATCACGCCAGTGTCAACGATGCTCGGGCAACCTATCAGTCTGCTATCAGCATTAATAGACGATCGGAGTAGCGCCTATTAATTTGGGTTAAATTGGATGTCATATGGGGCCTTGTTGCTGCGGATTGACGAATCAGATTAACTGAACGTCACGAAAAGAGGATGAAATTATTTTCGAATAATAAACATTTTGTTGCTCTACAATATATTATTTACCACTAAACTAAAGCAAGAAAAGAAGAAGGGAAATAGTACAGTAACATTAAAAAAGATAATACCTACTAAACCCCTATTCAAAAAGGCCACTCCGGCTCATCCTCGGCCCAAAAGTGCCCATTACACTGGCAGCATTACCACGCTGTATAGCAAATGAAATACAGCCGACCCTTTGGACCACGAATGATCCTGAGGGGTAGTGGTGCCCCCCGTCTGGCAGATGGCGTGTTGATCTGATATTACGAGTACTTACGGTACAGCAGCAAATGAGGACAATCAGGAAGCCTTGTATGGCGCCGGCGGTGCCGACCACCCAGGTGAGACGGATGAATAGGATCACGCCGAAGATGTTCTGGATGCATGGCAGGTAGACTCCGATGAGCGTGCCCATGCGCGCTGGGGGCGCGGGCTTGGGCGCGTCGGGGTCCGCTGCCGAGGCTGTAGGGATCGTGTTGGAGTAGTCCGCCAGGGAGCTGAGGAACGTCGCCGCGCGAGGACGGTCTTCCAGCTCCTCCTGCAGACAATATAGAGCACATTAGTGAACGGAATATTACGGAGTTAAGCACTTCTAATGTGAAACTAGGTCAGACGGGTTATCCGTGACGGACATCACGTCAGCACGGCAGAGCTGTGTTCTGTGAGCATTTCGAGCCTTTTTATTAATACTTATTTCGCTGGTTGAACAGTAACTTAAATTTATTGTTCTTTAGAGTTACATGTACTGTGTCCCTGTTTTTACCTGAAATATAATTATTTAAAATATTATTAAAGGGACTTAAATTTCGATGTCTCACATGTGTGACAGTGAGACGAGTGACGACCATATTATTATTAAGAAGTCGTATGCTTGAGTTTATCTAATTAACCAAAGAAATCTAAGTATATTGTAATGAACAATCATAATTTTATTTTTTCTTCTCTTTATGCCACTAGGTGAGGTCTGCCGGTACCACATATCTCTTTGTTCCATTTAATTTTATCACTCATCTCAGTACTCATAACTTCGGATTCGAACTCCAGTCCATCTATCTTTTCAATTCAATCATAATTTCAATAACAACAGAAAATGATAAATTCCTCAATCGATTTATGAAAGTAGATTCGTTATCGGAAATCGTATTATGAAAACAATTGGATTTCTTTCGTTCGGCCCTCAATCTTATCGGCGGAGTTCCTAGCGGACTGTGCCGGGAATCGGGAGGCCAATCACGTAATGGCCATAAAATACATTCCCCAATTCCTGGTACTGGTTGGGCGCGACTCGGCTCATCTCACCGTTGCGTAATTTTCTAGTTCACTCACTGTTTCTAGTTCACTCACTTCAAGTCAATAGATTCAGACGACGGAGTTTGCTCAAGGTGACTTAGTGATAGCTATCATTCGCTTTATCCGTGCCGGTGTTTTGTTGAACGATTTAGTATGAAATACGCTACGCTAAACCACCGCTGCGACAACTTTACATATCTTTATTCAATTTCCTTACGTCTCATGTGCAAACATTGGGGTATGTCGAGTTTCATCCGCACGGAATTCTCTATGCGCGGAGCTGGCGCAGAGAGAACGTTATGAAATGTGGGACAAACAAATTGTGATTTATAGGCAGCGGCGAGTTGACTTTTTAATTTTTGATATGGAGACCGGTTCGAGTGAAGCGAGTTTCAGTTTTTCATGGGTGGAGGACGACGCTTTGATTTTTCTAGATCGCCTGTAACTGCTATAGCATAGGAGTAGGTATTACACACTTTATTACCTACGCTTAACGTTTGTTTTTACATAGATATTAGTGGAACTGGCGCGAGTTTGTTCGCGTGCCATCCTACCCCTACACACCTACTTTACTCCTACCTACCCTTTTTATTCTTACTTATGAACCGAAGTCGAATGTTGAAAATCGCATTAAAATCCGTTGTGAAGTTTAAAACATCTAAGCGTACATAGATACATAGGGACAGACATTGGGAAGCGACTCTATTTAATACTATGTATAGATGCTAAAATAGGTGCCGCGCGACTATATTATAGACTAGATAAATAGGTAAGTTGCGTGATTGCGATGTGTATTTAACAGAATAACATATACTACCTACGTCAAAAGCTGATACAAATTCAACATTGGTAAAGGCCCACATATCCCTTTGCCTACGGAGGATTACTACTAACGTAATCCCTTACACACGTAAAGCTCACGGGTCTTATCCTAATTGGCATCTCTCCGAACAAAAGTACACTATATCCTATGAACAACACATTTTGTCGCGCAATAAATATCTTACACTAGTTCCTCTGGATACATTTTCAGGGTACTTTCTGGAAGAATAGAAGATTGTTGATGGGTGTACCAAGAATAAATCGCTCAGTAAGTGAATGCTGTAAGGCTAGCGAGAGACTTCGAGAGCTGTGGTATTTTATTCAGGCGCCATTTCCCTGGCTGTACGGAGCGCCACTCGGAAATGCACTGGGATATTTACTGCGCATATGGGATTACTCGCGAGTCGCTGTACACGCGAAAACGAGTTTGGGTATTAGGTATATATGTGTAGGTATGTGCATCTAGATATGGCGGAGGCGTATATGTTGCGTTAACTTTTATTGGTATTAGTAGAATTAGACAACGTAAAAACGAACAAAAGAGAAAGAGGTATCTGTGTGATGTATCGAATTGATGCCAAAGAAATTTTATTCGCGTGTCAACAGAATTAGTCAAGTGTAAGCTAAGCCCATTTCCCAGAAAAATATAAAATAGATTTAACCTTCTACACTCACGCTATAACAACCAACAATTATCTGCAATATTAAACAAGGCTCAATCAATCTCGTACAAAAGTATCTAGAAAGAATATTATTCATTACACAACAGCGTGTATAATATTTTCATAACATGAAAACAGATTAACTTTTTCGGAGCTAGAATACTTGGATGATTGCTTCAAGTTGACATGTCATTAGCGGGATTTGGGAGCCAAGGGCGGAGGGGCGCGGGGGCGCGGGGGCGCGGGGGCGGAGCAGCGCGCGGGCGCCGGCCTAGTCGCGAAACTTGTCACCTAATCAACTCATTTGTCACATGAACCTACTGATTTTTTTCAAACATCTCACACACAAAAAAGAAATTGGATCGACCAGCGAAAAATAACGAGCAATTTCCCACCGCCGCCGCTCCGATTCTCTCATTCTTCTCTGCAATCAAAACTTTTGTGCGAACCAATATTGCGTGAGTAGCATATTAAAAGCCAGCAATTGTCTAAGCATAAATTGCGCTGCGCAATAAAATAAAAGGATAGTCCGCAGTGTAATGCCAATTTATCACGGGAGCTTTTTCCTATTTGTTTTCATTTGTCCCGCAGCCATTATTCGGCACTTTATTTGAAATCCGGACTCCGCCGTGTCGGAGCGTTCGCGTAATGAAGTCTTTTGTTCGTTTCGTGTCGAATATGTTTCGCTTTGATTCCCGTGATCGGGAGAGACTGCCGTGTCTGGCGGATAAGCCTGATTGGTTTCGACAATGACCAGGTGTTGTGCCATGACACGCTTCTAGCCCACAAACCGTTCGGGTGACATGGATTCAGTTGGAATTGTTCCAAATATAAGTGGAATGAGATAAGTGTTGGCGCGCGGGTGGCCGTGATGTTCGATACGAGGTTTTACTATAAGCGTGATCGGTTCAGTTCGACACCGCGTAGAGTCCTAGTAGAGTGTGGAAGTCAAATAAAATTGGTGAGTATTGGATATCTGCGATCAGCAAGCGTCTTGACCCGGTTAGCCGCGTTCGCCGCCAGACGACCTTCTCGACAGCCGGCCTCGCTGGAGGGTGCTCCAGCCGCTTGTTCAAGGTTCTTCCGACGCTTCGATTTTACAACGTCTCTATTGAATTCGAAACAGCATTATTATCAAAGTAATTCTCCGGGGAACACTCCTAGCGATATTTATGAGCGACGAGTGCCCTGGCGCTCAAGAGAAGTCGAGAAACTGTGCCGGCACAAGAACAAAAGTAATTGAAGTTTTTAGCTTTCTATTGCGGAGCGTATTTTATCTCCGGTAAGCATTCCTGTTTTAAAGCGGTATGGAATTATTATATGAAATCTGTGAGCAGATGGTGGAATGGCCTTTTCTGTAACAACTTGCTGATCTCGCCTGTTACTTAACTTACTTATCAGTCGGAAAGTCATATCAAAGACAAACTCTGCTACTGGTTTGACAACTATGGTAAAAATCTCGTCTATTTTATCTAAGTGGACGGCCACTCACGAGATGGACAGACGACCTTGGAACGATCACCTGGAGCCGATGGATGCAAGAAGCACAAAGTCGATTGCTGTGGAAATCGTGCGGAGAGGCTGTTCAGCACTGTAGTTCAGTTGTTTCCAAATATTATCACGCTTACGTCATTTAGTAAAATAACTAATTTTAAAAGATTTTTTTATTTTCTCACCGCAATGGTAAAATAAGCGCATTGTAAATTTAATTTACACATATCCTCCAAATATTTCAAAAGTAAAGATAATTTTGGATAAATATTAAAATTTAACTATATATTATTTTGAACTAGATTGTCAAAGAATATATGATGTACCTACCTTTAAACCTTAAAACGGTTAGCAGTAAGAAATCCCATTGTAGGATAAGCCGGCCTTTGCAATATATTTTATATTCCTTTGTTATATAGTTCTAAGGCATTTAATGCAATAAAGAGTTTACATAGATACCTAACCCTATAAAATGAACACATCTATAATGGGGGTAACAAGGCCTGTATCCGGCCGCGTCATGCGGGGCTTTCCAGGAGGCCTCCGCCGCTTCCGGCACAGAGCTGCTGCTATCAAACTAATATCCGCCGTCAGCTCCAGCTTGCCCCGACTTGATAGGGTTGGCTAATTTTATGGGTGCTTTAGTAATAAACCTATAGGTAGTTTAAAAAAATAACTAATTTATGGTCATAAATGGCTAATTTTTAATTCTAGTTTTAGAATAAGGTATTGTCGAAGAATAAACTTCGGGCCACCCGAAGACTTCAAGTTTCTATCGAACGGTGCGCTCATTACCTAAGAGCATGTAATTTTTTTTGTATTTTTATACTGCTGTATTATCATCGTCCTAGCGTTTATCCCGGCCTCTGCCAGGATCCATTTTTATGCTGTTGTATGCCATCCGATAAATAACAAAATAAACTAAAGGTAATAAAAACAAAAACCGTTGGCTGTACGTCGGGACCGTAAAAACGGATTTCCTTACATTTATTTAATGTACGTGTTCCGATGTAAGTCGATACCTACATATCGTCAGGTCTCGTCGCTCTCGTAGGGCGAAGGGGTTGGTAGAGACTACATTGTTCCACTTGCTACGATACATTTTAATCTCTTCTCTTTTATTTTGTTAACATTCATAATCATCATTCTTCGTGATAATTATAATTCCAATTAATTTATTTTGTGGTACATAGATTATTTACATTCAAGTATAAATATAGCTCTTTTGTGATCTGCTATCGGCATATAAATTAATAGTTGGTGAAAACATATTTTTATTGAGAAATAATAAAATGTAAAAATGTAATGTACCTAAATAAAAATACTTAATATAAATATAAGTCATTCAATAATTAATTCTGATGTCAATGTTAAAATATACCAATGTCAAATCTGTTATTAAATAATCAATAAAACAATACACAATAATGACTGTCAATAATAAAATAATTCATTCTATCAATGTCAAAGTAGTTAAAAACCGGAAATGGATATATAGCTTGACCGCGACAGAGGTGACCTGTCAATGGTGGCGCTAGTTCTGCGTTTTATGTAGCAACACCGGAAGCATGTAGTATTCTATGACAGAATTTGAATGCCACCAACAATGCGACATGGGGAACGTGACGGAAAAAGAAACTTACATGGCCGTATTGTGAAATCAGAAAAACAGAAGACGTTTCAGACAAAGATCTAGCGCCCTCCTTCATGAAATCATGATTCTTGTCAAATGTGTCAATAATTGACGTAGTAGACGTTGACACCAAAGTTAGACAGTATAAATTCGACTAATTTTAAATGGTGTTCAATAACGAAGACGGCTTATTATGGTTATAAAATACTCAATAGCGTCGAGTAATATTTCCTCTATACCAATAGTTTATTATTCAAAGTCACCTAAGGTCGTAGTACCCCTATATATAATAAATAATCAGTAATAATCATCTTGGCGTCAATATTAGGGATGTTATGGATACGCAATTTCAGACCTAATATTATACCAGTCTCGGATATGGTTACGAATTTTAGATTTATAAGGAATTGCAAAATACAAATTCAAATAGATAAATGGGATGACTTTATTTGTAGGTAATCATTTGGTACTATGATCAGTTACCTAAGAAATTATTATAGCTACCTTTTTAAAGTATTATTTACTTAAACGGTAAACAAAATCTTGTTATAACGTATACTCCCGCCCCTATTCGAAATTATTCGATACTTTAATTCAGATTCGGTTACGCTTACGGAGCTCCATATCATGCCTCGTCAATATCCCGGTTGTGCTCTCGCGCTCGAGGGCCCGGGTTCCGCCTTGACCATTATCGAGGATTTGGCAGGATTTTCGTGATTCATTATATTGACCTTGATTATATCCTAAGTATAAACAGCCAAAGTAGGATGCTAACAAATAATATATGGATAAAAATAAAACAAACAACAAAGATAAAGAACTACGAACACTTAGTTACTGACAGAGTAGATTACGCAAGACTCAAGACTTTCTTTTGCACCATCCAATACTGGAGCGCAAGTTAATTTAGTTGTTTGTCTGTTCATGGCACTACAAAACACAGATTCAGCTGTTGTAACTTGGCTTGCGAAAGTGCTCATTTACTGAAATAAATACGCGTAAAATTTTTAAGCTTTCAAGAATTCTGTTGTTAAAAGAGGTTTTATTGTGAGTGTGTCTCAAAAGAGGACCTTTTCAATAATTATAATTTACTGACTCACCTTAGGTTAAGGATGTAATGGGGATCCGAATAAATTACTGTCTATGTCTTTGTCTACGTGTGATGAATCGGCTTTAAAACACAGCCCAGTTCTTCTCAGAATTCTGTCTTCATATGAGGTCTTAATATAAAATAATAGACTTCATGGAATTCTCGAAGGGTGAGGCTTTAGCTCTATGTCACTAATTTAAAATATCTTCTGGAAGTCTTTTAGACAAAACAGAAAATGAGCAATTCATTGCTTCGAGAAAAGGGTGTACGGCCGTGCTTGTCTGGTCGACTTGGCGGGGGGCACTTCCGTGCCGCCTGATCTCTCTAGCAGAACTCAACACCTTTACACTCCTGTAATGTCGCGCCCACTTTTTTTAACCATTTGTTATATCGGAGTTATTTCGCCTCGCATATTTGTTTTTATAATAGAGGGAGGTTGACAAGCAAGCAAACATTACTATAACAAGTTGAAATGAAAAATATTTTTATATTCATAGCAAGCTTTTATCGCGCGTTCAAGAATAATCAAACGAGCTAAAACTCGATGGATTTACCATGCGTAGTTTAGGAGTTCCTATAGCCACCTTTGGTCTTCATCATCAGATCAACTCGATGGTATCATAACATTGCATTGTCCCCGAACTTACATGAGTGTGCAAAATTTCAGCTCAATCGGAGACAGGAAAATGAATTAATTTTAACTTGCAAGATTTTATTACGAACAGACATGGGGACATGTGAAACTAAATAAAACCTTGTAAAAAGACGCATATTATGTTGGGAAAGTAAGTAACATAAAACAAATAGTTTTCACGAGATTGACAATTTTATATACTTCTTTCCTCGACGCCTTACTGGTAATTTTAAGGCTTCATGTTACCAACGCATGTCGTATCAGTAAATTACTGACGACCTGACGCGACTTCGCATGGGTGCGATATTGCTTAAACGATCAAAACTTTCCAAGTGGAATGCCTTATTCATTCCTGGAAACCGCCAGTAGTTCATGTGTAAATCACGAACAAGCAGTTGGATATCCGTCGGGAAGGATAAAAGCGATAGTCCTTCTGCCTGTTTATATTTTCTCGACCAAGATGCGATATCATCGTCGGTCTGATTTACGCTGAATTGAATACAGAAGAATTCAATATGAAACGGCTTTTATCCAAATAATACAGACTGCGATGATAAGTAGCTACCGGTGTCGAGGGCATGAGTATGTATGATCTGTCCAGACTGACTTGTCTTATTTTGTGAACAAACAATATCCAAAATTACGACTTGCAGTATCAATCACGCTACATACACTTTGTTTAAACGTCTTGAATTATATAAGAAATACATAGAATCTGAATTTCAACAAATACTACTATCGCACGCAAATTATCCATTAAGACAAGTCAGTCTGGACAGATTTTAGGTATATGTAGTGCCAGCGTAAGTTATCGACTGACACTGAAGGCATTAATCAGTGGTGCCACAACGCTAACAAAGCGCCATACGCTCCAGAGTAGGTACCTGTCTGTACTACACCAGTCAACAAATTGCCAAGCACACTCAAGACTGTAAACAAGTAGAGTTAATTAAAGCGCAAGAACTGGCGTTGCTTAATTAACAGCCTAATTCAATATAGTTTTAACTTGGGTAAGTTGGTAGCTATTGTATTGGCGGGCCGTTCGGTTGGCCATTGTTGTCAGCTGTCTTAGATCGGTACATAATGTGCCTACTTTAGTACATTTTGAGGACGAAAGGTACTGGAGTGATGTCGACGGTTCACAGAAAAACAGGGTAAGTAGGTTCGTTCACAAGTTAGTTATGGCAAAGCATTCAATGCATGCAGTTATTGAGTCATGGCTAACAATAATGAAGTTCTATGCAGAATTTCTTAGTTCACTGCTAGTAGGTATGTGATGGCTTTTTTAAAGTGTGTTTATGATATACTAAAATCTAATCTAGTCGGCACGACATGTCGATCCTTTAATCCCATCATATAATTTAATAGACTTGTTAAAATAATTACAATAAAAGTTATTTTACAGCTATTTATAGTTGTATAGAACACAAGCTACACAACAAATTGAGTACATAGTATCAGTAAATTTAGATGCGAGAGCTGCTACAACACTTTTGGGAAATAAAATTCAGCGCTAGGTAAGAGCCGAGCTACCCTGTTACGCAAGAACAGACCGCAACGCAGATGCTCTCTGAATAATATACAAGATTGTGCTAAGTTAAAAGTACCGCTAAAAGCGGAGTTACTTAGGCCAATCCACAAAAGATAATACACGTGTATTTTTTATATTGTGTATTGTATTATATGTTGCCGAGTAACAGACAAAACCAATTCTTCATCTTTTGCGATAATGTAGGGGGGTAAGCTGATATTTTGCACGCCTACCTCGACTCACTTGATTTTTTTTATATTTACATGGTATATTCAGGACTGTTTGTTTCTTTGGTAAACTTTATAGAAAACAAATTAAAGGTTTTGATAAATTTTTGTATTAATAAACTTGACTTTGTTCATAGTGCGTTTCCATGAGAACGCATTGCATTTTTTTTCATATCTCCAAATGCTCGACTTAATTACTAAAATGTTTTGACATCAAATGACACTGACATAATTTGATTAGTAAAAAAAGTCATTATTTGTTGTAACTTAGATAATCCGTAGGGCATTAAATGTTTTGGTAAAGTCTGCAGGACAAACAATATCGCTTATCTTTGTGTGTCATGATTTATTTATTTATTTATTATAACAGAAAGTACACAGCATTACAGCGAGCCAAAGCACTGTGCACAACATTCAAATTTATCATAATGATTTACAAATACTTTCATGTATCGCAATTTTCACAAAATCTTAAAATAAATTTACAAACAACACACAAACGGTCCGCCAACATTGATGATGTGTCCTGTTTAATAAATATTTTTTCTTTTATATAATTTTAAACCACAGATCGACTGAATCTTGTATTTCGCGACTTATTTAGTAACTTGAGTTACTAATTAAGTGAAGTTTCCGTGGGGTTACGGGGCCCCACCACCGTCCCAGGGGCCCAATCCAACCTCCTCTGCTCGCGGTTCCCTGTTGGCAGACAGACGCTCTTCTGGCGAATCGGCTTTTGCCTAACGGGTTGTAAGGGCCAGATAGCGGCCGCTGCACGTGAAAAGCTAAAACACGGATTCTGGTAGGAAACAGCATTCACTAAAACTCAAAACGCTTTCTTAGTAGAAGTGTGGAACAAAGCTAGAAGACATACCGATAGTAGGCGCTGAACTGGGCTTTACAGTTGGATAAGGAGGAGCTTGTATTACTAATGTCTGTAATAACATGTATATTTAAAATAATAATTGTGAAATCTATTTCCATACATAAACTATAATTCTTTCGACTTGCAAAGGAAAAATAATACGATCCCGCAAGATAATAATTAATTTGGTTTCCAAATATATGCTAGCGAAAATTGCGTAGATTGCCAGCGTGAAATATAATAAGCACAGCCCAAAAAATTCAGTAGCTCCACAGAAAAAACGCAAGGAAGCAATACAAAGTCACACGCCTACCCTAACCTTCCCACCGGAAACTGAAATCGACACACCGCAACCCATCCTAATCTGGAATATATTCTTCGCAGCATTGCATCTGAGTACTTAGAGCTGTCTCGCTCGCGCAGCCGTGGAAGCCGTATCTGTCGTCGCAATCGCACGCAGGTAACAGGGTGAGCCGTGCGAATGGTCCGTGAATAATGTACGAGATTGCGTCTTCGGATTATGTGCCTGCACAGCCTTCCCGCTATGAGAGTCTGGCCAAACACGCCAATAACAGTTGGTGGATTTTCGGCTATTGATATAAAAGGGTCAACACACGTGGAGAACTGAGTACTTAAAAAAAGATAAGGAAGAATTGACGACGTGAGTGGTTCAGTTGGTTAATAATGCGGTGTGCCACGCAGATGTCCCGGTTTCGATTCTTGGCCGAGCAGAAATTGAAATTATTAATTGATATTCTGTTACGGGGCCTGGGTGTTATAGGCATGTATAATAAGTATGATTTCAATTGCTTCTTTGGCGGAGCCCTCCCCCCTCCCCGAATAATTTTCCCGGGTTGTGGAACACTTTCTGAATTTTTGTTTATACGCGTTTGGGGCCCTATGGCCTGAGGGCCCAGTATCTTTGACACGGCTGATACGGCGGCAGCTACGCTCCTGAACATTCGCTATTTATTAGACATTACGGTTTTATTAAAAACGACTCTGATATTATTTACTATTTCCTTGGATTTAGGTCCGATACAGCACCCTAATATGTGGGAATAACTGTTCCACATTGCCATGAAATAGACATGAAATAAAAAGGTGTTTTACCTGGGGGTTTTTACGGGTGTACTCAATCCCTATCTGTCGGCAGCACTCGCGAACTCATTGTCGGCCGTATTTCACAGCATTCATCTTTTACTGTCACGACCATTTACTACTTGTGTTACAGATGTAGGAATCATATTTCTTATTTGACCTTTTTAGATGTAAGTAACATTTAAATACCTATCAGTGGGTCATTACTATGGCTCCATGATAATTTCACAATAAATTTAAAGGTGATAATTTCACTAAAGTTATTTTTCATATCTACAATCCCCACCTAGGCATATCTGCACGGCTCAACCGTGCAGATATGCCAAGCGCAATCGTGATTAAAATTCTTACCCGAGCGAATTACGCCCGGGCTCGACTTGGTAACTGGTATGTGTTCATTGCAGTGGTTTTGGTTTACGATATTTTCGTAAAATTTTATGAAATATGAGTATCGAATAATATAAAACTTCATTAAAACATACATATTATATGCGCAGAACCGGCCAGAAAATAAATCATATTCTTCACGAGACCGCGAAGTGCATGCGAAACAGCTGTGTAGGTAATAATATTGTTCATATTCGGCGTAAATAATGCTAATTTTATGTTAAATTCCGAATACGTAACGAACCTAAAGTAGATCCAATCGCGCTGAAGTGCTACGGCTGCGGGCTACGAGCTAACGAGCTACGAAAGCTACGATCGTGCTACGGGATGTCTACGAAATTTGCGCTTTCTAGAGAAGTGCCGACAAAATGGGCTTTATTTTGAATATGGTAGCTCAAAGACAACCGTCACGTACAAAATGAATGTAGATTTTTAGTGTATAAAGCCAAAATGTGTTGTATTAAATATTCAGATTCTACATAAATTAAAAACTGACTTCCTGAGTTCGACTAAAATAATTTTGTGTTGGCGAAATGTACAACGGTATCGTGTGTAATATCAATACTACACGTTAACCAATATTTAAAGTTAAATCGACAGAAAAATTACCTGCAAAGCGTCGTGGAATAGATCAGAAAACCCGGCCACCGGATAAAACGTTGATGTCAAACACGAAACGCTCTACGGCGAATGTAGAGCGCTAGAGCTCATCTCTACCCGCTCTACTTGGGGTTGGCTCTACCACTCTACCTAACCCGCTCTCGAATGCGGCGCTCGATTTATTCCGTTTCCTCCCGGACTAGCCTCTAATCCGGCTCTTAAATTGGCTCCGGGAAATATTCCAAATGTCGCCTTGATATTGCCCGGGAAATTAGGAACAGAATTTTATTCTAACAACGTTAATCACTTTGAAGGCCTTCGGCTAATTCGAAATTGAGGTATTGGGGACGATATTATGAAAATTATGTTTGTTTGGAAATAGAACGATGTGTGTAACCGATTAGATGTGTAGCTTGAAATTCTTGAGAGTAAATAAAAATTTTAAGTCAAAATTCGAATATGCCACAAAATGCACTCGGCTTTATAATATTTTCTAAACCGCTGAATTTGAAAGAGGAAACAGAAGGATTTATAAAATCGATGCATAATATGGACATGAATAAAATTCGAAGCTACAGGGTTGGGAGCTTTCTAGAATATATTTAAGCAAAACGTGATTTCGTTGTATGTATGTCCCAGAACTACCTAAGTTATAGTCTTCTTATCTAACGTAGGATCCAAACTAAAGTACTAATTATAATATATATAGTAACTAAAGTAGTTATCTAAATAAAGTAGTAGGAATAATTAATGGTACTTGCAAAAGTTCCAACTCTAGTCATAACTTTAAAGAGCCTTCATTAGGCGCGACTGCTGTGGTTGACTGTTTAATGAGTAAACATGAAAATACCAGAGTATTTCCGTTGTTCAAACGAACATTGAGCAAATTCCTAGAACTGATGCTATTTTGGGTTATAACATATAGAAACGTATCCATGTTTAGGAAGTTTAATTTATTCGTGCATAGGTGATGTCTAGTGGCATCATTATTTACCACTATCCAGTTTATTCTCTAGATATATCCGTGAGGATCTATAGAAAAAAAGCGGTACGATAAAAGTTGATAAAACGTGATATGTCGTGGCGAAGTTGCCATGGCAAATTTCTTAATAATGAAATATTGTTGTCACAGGTGAGATGGAGAAATTAATGATTATGTTATGTTATCGTAAGATTATAAACTGTCGAAAAATTGTGAACTGGTACACATAAACGTAATCAACCCGCATTTAAACCTAATTTATGTGTTTATTGTCTATTAATTTAGTTTTTTCTAATTTTTTGGCATAGTCCCCTATAGCACTAATACATAGCAACCCTTTCAATTTCAATAGCCTCCAGGATGGAACCCTCTGAAAAATAAGTACTCTTGAACTCCTGGATATCTAAGATAGTATATGTAATTGACATAATGTAATTAATAATAACCTAAATTTTAAATTTATTTTGACATTTATAATTGAATTGGCCGTGCGGTGCCCGGCAGAGTAGAATAGCAGCAACCCCTTACATTCATGGGTGTCGTACAAGGCGACTAATGTTTTCGAGGCAAAAGATCAATAGTCTCCGCAGTCTGGAAAATGGGCAGCAGATCTCCAACCCGCCTGCCAAGCGTGGAGATTATGGCAACCTCCCCTTTCGTGGGAGAGGCTCTAAGTCCTGCAGTGGACTGTAACGGGCTGTGATGATGAATTGAATGGGAACAGTTTAATATTTATATTTGTATTTTTTTTTAATTTTAATTATGTCAATAATTATTTATATAAATTGTTAGTGCATTGCAATAGTTAATGACAAATCAATGATTCTATTTACTTAAATGATAATAACGAATACCAGTAGGGTATTCCTGAAATAATGACTATCTCGATACATACTTTAATATTTTATGTAATAATATTATGTAAGAATTGTATCTATGAGAAATAAATAAAAACTAAACTAGATACATGGTAGATATAAAATATTTACGAAATAAATGAATATGAATATCACCCCTTGTCAGAAAATTGTTTCCCACGTGAATATTCCTTTAATTTTGGGAACAGCGTGTAATGAAGGAGCCACTTGACACCTGGATATCCACTGATTACAGGCTTTTCCCAAAATTAAAAGAACTTTTTCGGTGAAAGGTTTTTCGGACTATCTCTTGATCACCTCTTGGTGCTATTGCAATGCTGGAGCTCTGCGACAAGGGACTACCTATTTTAAAAAAGAAGACAAAAAAAATGTGGCTCCGTTGTAAGTGGGTGAGGGATGGAGCATCCACCGTCGTATATACAGAACACCCTTTTTACGCAGTTCGATTTCGTATCGGAAACAGTGCGTTATATCGTAAACAAAATGCACCGGAATTTTGTTATACCGTGCATTAGGCATGATCCACACCGATGCTGTTAATAAATAATGCGCGCCTGATATCCCAGTAGTTATCGCAGCGTACAGACAGCCTTAATTAATCCCAGCTTATTTAACTGTCGACGCGGGGCTCGTTGCAATTGTCGAAGAAATATTTAGCGGCGTCCGGGCGTTTCAGCATTTACACCGTATTTATTCGGTAATTGAGAGTATGCCGCAATTTATTGTCTTTTGTATGCCTGTGAAATGTAAGTAAGCTACTTAGGTACTTGTTTCTGTTCATCACCGTTTTTCGTAAGATATTAAGGTGAACACTTTTGTTAATTCTACTCGCGTATCGTTTTAATACATTTTTGTACAATCATTTACACACATTCATAAAATCTAACTAACCAAGAGGAATTCACTTTTTTTACGTAAATAGTGATTTGAAATTGTGATATAGTGAAAGGTAAAGTAGCGATACATCGCTACCCGTGCCATGACTGACATCCCTGTCTAACATTTCTCGAGATACTAAACCAGTCTGAGTACGCCCCATTGACCCTGATACAGGCTTTAGATTTCTTATATAGGGATTTCAAAGCCCTCACTAGGCGGCCCTCAATCTCATATGTTAGTGATAGTGTTGACTACAACTCATTAATCACCACTTTTCATTCTCCTTTTATTACTTCTTAATTTTACTTTTGTTTAAATTATCCTTTCCAGTAAAAAGTTTATTTCCACAATTATTAGATGAATGTCTGGTGGGTAGATTACTTACATGGTACAAGTAGAGGTTGGTGTCGCACCCCTTGTCCTTGTCCTTTGGCAGTCCATGCTCGTCGGTGTCACCTGCAAAGATACAGAAGTCAATTAACAACGTTGTATTTAAAATTGACGAAAGGTAGATATTTGTTGATCAATCTGCCATGACTTATGATAGCAAAAAGTGAACTAATTTGGCCTAACTTTTAGATATTCGTGTGCCTTTTAACATTCGATTAATAAAAATCTGTTTACAAATCACTGACGTAGAGGTTAGCTTACTATTTCTAACATAACCCATATTACATAGATCATATTGGTACATGTTGAGGTCTATGACAAGAGAGCCCTCCAAGACTACGCCCTCAAACTTTGGCCATCACGGCTACTACCTAATAAAAATAACAAACATAAATTGAGCCGATAAATTATTTATAACATTGAACTTCCGTTAGTTTATGTTCTTGTTATATAATTTCCTTTTCGTGATTTGCACTCATTACTTACTAAGTCTCTTTCATGTTTCCACTCGATATTAACTTGATCAATGTTAATATTGTGTAGAAACAAACAAAATTCTTATCAATTCTTAACTGCATTTAATTATTACAATCACTCTGCTGTAGGCCTGCTGGAAGAAATTTCTGTAAAAATCTTGTTTTAAAAAAAATGGTTAATAAAAAACAAAAAAAAACGAACAGAAATCCAAATATTGATTTATTATTTAGCTCTCTATGCCTCCATTCACCCGTATCATCCATCCAGTCTGACTGTGTAGGTGTTACTAGATTTGACTAATAAAACTGCCTGAAATGAGTTCGTTAACTTCACACACATCTCGTATAACCTGAATACCATGTACATACCTACATATAAATAACAAGTACATGCTCTCTGTTAATTTCCTACCCTCGCTCGCAGTACGATATCTGCCGCCCATTATATTACATTGTTAGGGCTCTCGGAGCGCCCGCCGCCATACAAATACGCTGTTACAAGGCCACTGGGAGCAAATAGACCATAGACAATGAAATTTAGCGTCGCTCTTTATTAAGATAATGAACTTCGGCCAGAATGACGGCGGGCAGAATATAAACGTTATCGGAGAATGGGTGTCTTCTCCATTCATTATATAGAGCCTTGTCATTAGTGTCCGACAGAAGTTACGGCTTCGGCTTCGGTTTTGGCTATCTCCGGCCAAAAAGCCACCTTCGGCGAAAACTTCGGGTTTCGGGTCAAAGCCGAACGTTTCTAGCGATAGGCATAACTTAATAAATCAAATAAATAAATGTTATAATTCACATTATTTCGTGATGTTCTTATTATACAGAAAAAAATTGCAAGGTAATTTTTTTATCAAATCAACTTCTAGAGATGATTTAAATAACTTTTAAAAAACCAATATAAACTTTCAATATTGAAGTTTTAAAATCATAATATATTATTAGTTGTGGCTCGAAGCTAATAAATTAGATAGATGCGATAATAAGAGCTTTTTTACCTTCGGTCGAACACTACTTGTCATTACTAATGTAATCTCATAAGACGAATCGCTGCATGTAGGGGCTGGTATCACGCCCAATTAACTACCCCTCCGGGAAGTCAAAGGGGGTTGTTAAGACACGGGTGTAAATTGCGAGCTGTCCTTGCGGTTTTCATCCATGCGGGTACGACCGTGTTTGAATCATTCAATTTTAGGCGGGAGGTATGAATATTTATAAGGTTAAAAGTAGCGTCTTCTTATTCGTCGAGTGGTGTCATTCAGAATATATCAGACTCTTCAGACGCCCAAGGGAGCAACAATGCATGACAGCTTGTAATCAGTAGAGAACGGTAAAGTCTGGATAATTTAACTTTTAAACCATAGTAAGTGTTCTAATAAATGAATTCGAAAACAAATCGTCGTAAAGGAATATTGAAAACCGGGTGAACATATTTAACAACTAAAGTAACTATTCATGTAGTCGAAAATAATGTCAAATAGAAGAACAATATATATATTTTTAGAATAGAACATTATTGCATAAACTGTGTAGTACATTGTTGCAGTAGCTTTTTCAATATTAGAACGAGAAATATTCTGCCTTTTCACTCTGTTTGCCTCGCGTTTACATTTTACACCACCAGTAGGTACAAAGCAAATGTTTCAGCTTAGTGGCGCTGGTTAATTAACACAACATGTCAAATACACTTTGCCCAAGTAGCGCTGCCGAGGGTTCGGCGAACCCCCGAGTGTTTGCCCCTTCCCTTCGTACCATCAATTAATTTCCACCTATCGTGGACAGAAATCTGTACAAGCTGTTTATAATAGTATCGACAGGCTTAGAATTGTCTGAAACTGTCTAGGTTCGCGGCTGTGGCTTGTGGCGTCATCGTGAGACCCAAGACAAAAAAGGGGACTATTGTATTGAAGCGACGGTATGTACCTACATAAGTAAATGCAATAGTAATATTTACCCACGACTTCGTTCGCGTAGAACGTTTTATCGTGTTCCGTCTTGGTCTCATAAACGATCTCCGGATGGAACTGGATTGGCATGTTTTTAATCCCATTTGCTAACTTGACCCCTTGGTAATGGGAACAGGCCATGGAGAAGTAGAAGTTACGTTCTTAAGGTCTATACATACGTAAGTGATCTTTGTCTTTCATGGAATGGTTCAAAGTGAACCACTAGACCACCACGAGTTTTGGATTTTATGAATCAATGAAATATAAAGTTACTCTCTTCTAAAACTATGTCGTCAACTGGAACCTTTTAGTCCTTCCTTTTAATTCCTTTATGTGTTTGTTACATTTGGCTAAATTCAGAAGCAAGAAGCGTGAGAGCAAGTCAAACTGGAATGTAATGCTCAAAGAACAAGGTCTGTTTTTGTACCACTTATATAATTGTCACGCGTCGCTCCGCTTTCCAAAGGCCGTGACACAAAATGGACCTTAATTAATGAGCGATACATTCCACTTGGCATGCTCTCACGCGTTTTGTTTCTGAATTTAGTCGACTGAATTTAGTCAAGTGTAATAAGCGCATTAGGAATTAACGTTTTGAAGAGGCTTACCACGACCGTAGCAAGTACACAAATATCTACCCGTAAAGGAAAAAGGCCTGACGTTATAATGTACTTACTTAATGTATGTATTTATAAGCATAACTAGACTTTAATACTTGAGCGTTATTCTTATGTACATAACTAGGTAAGCCGTAAGCCCTCTCTCGTCCTTACCCCCCGTAACCCAGTGGAACGGAGTCCGCTACGACTAACTGCTTCCATACTAATAAACGTTCTACCCTCAGTATCTGCCTAACTCGACGGAGACAAACATTTCACGCTATTACTTATCAGATGAAAGCCCTTTAGCATACGTTCATTTTTGAAACTCTTGTGTGGAGCTGACTTTGGGGCGTCGAACTAAACTACAGGCTTAACGAGTATACAAATTCTCTAGTTTCGGACATTACCGTTCGGTCCCTTTGGTGCTTTGATGTCAATTACTCGTGAATTTCATAAACGTACCGTATTTCGAATTCAATTGAAATTAAGTAAACCTACATTTTCAATAGTAATAGGTTTTATGGTAAATTAAGAAAAAAATATAATTATAAAACCAAAAACATTACAGTAACTAAAAAAAAAAATAGTCCCAGGTCCCCAGAATGCGGAAAGGCGCCCAGTATACTGGCCGCCTAGCTGGGTAGCGAAATTTTTCCGCTAGCCCTACTACAATAGAGGCTACCCTTCGTGTCATTACTAATGTCAACTGTACCAATGACGTAATGAAGGTGACATGTGATTCATATCCTAGTCCAATTTCTTTGATCCCAATTGACCTTTTGCTTGAATTTGAAGAGCCATTATTGTGGTCATTATCTCTGTGTGTGCCGCTTTATTGAAGAAGAAGAAATTGCTGGTCTTGTACTTTTATATCAACAGAGTCCGCTTTGATAATTTTATTAAACATATCTAAATTTTCAATCACAACTATATCTGTCTCTGTTGAACTCGTAAAATGGCAAAGGTTGGCGTTTTGCACGAGCGAGATGACATGGTTCTTCATCCCCACAGCGTAAAAGTGCTTCGGCGGCCGTTTGTGGATGATCCGCACTAAAGGTGTTAATTAGCATTCATAGAAAACAAAAGCTTCCGAAACGTACGGAAGGACGTCCGGACGGTACGTTATGGGTGTACCTAAATACCTACATTCATAATTACCCATAACCTAACCGACAGACAATGTCGGATAACGTCCGACCAAGTTTACATATACTCAAATATTATATTACGACGAGTGTCTAAACTTATAGCACTCCAATTTTTGTCGGGTATTACAAATTTTGATTGTGTGACCACTAGTTGATGGTCCAAAAGTTATGTCATACAGTATGCCTGTACTTATCTGACTATATGCCTTCTATTTTGGAATTACGTAATAAGTTCCAAGAAGGCACAACAATCCCATAATCAAATAAAAAGCTTTAAAGAATACGAATTCACATCGTAAGGAAAGCAATCGAGTTAATTACTTTAACGTATTCACATACCGATGGGAATTAACAGCAGCTATACACGCAGAGCACGTTTTAACTGTAAATATAAGAGGAAGTTAAAGTTGGGACATTACTGTTTTGTAACGGTTCCGCCGTCCCGTAATATCCACCAAATGTGAGCGTAATTACTGCAACCAACCGTGGCTTATTGCCATTGAAACTAAGTTTTTATCTGTTAAATGTTTAATTAGACGCTCAAACTCGATAACTGTAGTTACGTAGCTGAATCTCCATCGTTAACAGCTTCTTGGTGTGATGTAGTTGCAAAATTGGATATGTGGAATAATAATTTATGCGTGATTTACCTAGATGTTATGGTATATACAGTGTATGCGTTAAATAACCGGAAACATTTTTTTTTTGTCATACGGTAGGCAAGCAGGCAAGCGGGCCACCTGATGGAAAGTGGTCACCACTGTTTATAGACATTAGCAACACAAAGAGTATCGCCAGTGCGTTGCCCACCTCTATAACACTCTGCTCTGGCAGCAAAAAGGCAAATGCCCCTCTGCTGCCAAAGCCACGGTTCCCCAAATCCCCACCCCATGGAGCACTGGAGACCTTACTCACCGGCAGAAACAAAATACGATTTAATAGAGTATTGTTTAGCTGCTTTATTCTGTAAGGTGGAGGTACTTCCCCAGTCAGCGGGTCCAATTCGAACGGGATACCCCGTTATGCCATTCCTCTCTTGAAATGATCAGCACCGCAACGTCTCGAGCCTTTCAGCATAACTTATACTACTGGGACCAGATGACGGAAAAATTCAAAATTTAAGTTACTAACAATTAGATTTTGGGCATACTAATAAACTTTGGGCTTATTTGTATACTACAAATACTTTGCTAATGCTTGAAATAAGCGTTACCTATGTAAACATTAGGCAATTGATGAAACTTGCACATTCAGGCCACTGAATGTGTAACCATGATCCAATATGATCAGGTTTCCCTGGTAGCAGGGTCACGGAGGTCAGACGGCAGTCGCTCCACTGTAAACAATGGATCCACTAGATCATGGTCAAGGCGGACCCCGGGCCCACTTGCGCGAGAGCACAATCGGGACATTAACGCCTAGATGATATGCATTATATTATGACTCTTTGTACTGTATTTCGGCAGGTGTGGCGTAAACCGTACGTCAGACAGTACAGGCTCATGTTACCAACATTTACGAGGTAAATTCCAAAAATAAAATCCGTTCCAATCTCGTTATTGCTTCACAAAGGCTTTGTTATTGAACGAATGGGATTGTTCACGAGAGTGCAATTCTGCGGTATACGTTTGCACAGGCTCGAGCTCTGCGGCTGCGTCCCAATTACTGTAACTGTTTTTATCACCCAACTATTTTTTATTGCAAATTCAAGCTAGTCTATTTAAAAATAAAGTTCGACATTAAAATTTCTTCCAGGTCAGCTTAGTGTCTGAGTAAGCGTTTATTTAATTTCTCATTATAATTAAGTTGTTTAAGAAAACTGCTTACCTTACATAATACAGGTTACCTCATCATCATCATATATTTAAGAGTATGACTTTTGTCGGTGGAGCAATCGCCACTCTTCTCTCCTATCTGCTAACCTCTTTATCTCCATATAATTACTTTACAGGTTACTTATTACTTTACGGAAGGTGACAGGTGTCATTTGTGACCCTAAAATGCCGATAAAGCTGAAGGGACAGGTCTATAAGACCATCATTAGACCTGCTCTACTATACGGCAGCGAGACTTGGCCCCTACTAGAGCGACACAGAAGCTGCGCGTCACGGAAATGAAGATGCTGCGGTGGACGTGTGGAGTTTCACGAAAGGATCGCATTCGAAGCTCCCACATTCGAGGTAGCCTTGGCGTCCGTGACATCGCAGATAAGCGGCAAGAGTGCCGCCTTCAATGGTATGGACACGTCTTGCGCAGACCGGCAAAATATGTGGGGAACAAATGTCTAGCCATGCCACCCCTGCCAGGCAAGGGTAGGAGAGGTCGGCCCAAGAAGCGATGGCTTGACGTCCTCAAGAATGACATGCGTGCCAACAAGCTCACCACTAAGGATGCTGAAGACCGTGCGAAGTGGGCCAGGAAAAGTAGGAAGGCGGACCCGGGCCCTCGCGTGCCGCGCGAGAGCGCAACCGGGACATAGCGCCGAGATGATGATCATGATGAATTTTACAGGTTACTTATTTTTAACTTAAAATCACAATTTCTCCTACTTGTAGATTTTATTTTATAACATCTTGCTTGCGCTTAAAATTACTGCGACGGAAAACATCGTAAGGAAACTTGTTCGCTTAGGCGACTAAATGTGTAACCGTCGCCCAATCTAGTCAGGTTTTCTTGTTAACAGGGTTACAGAGGTCAGACAGTCGGTAGTCGCAATACTCTAATTACCTGATCAAGAGCTGCCAGGAATATTCGGCCACTATTCGGCAACTTTTCGAAATTATGGTATTCGGCCGAATAGTTGGCGATAAGCATTAATTATCAGGACATTATATGACCTAGCATACACCTAGTAAGTACTCTCTGCAGCTAATTGTACAACATAAACTAAATAAAATTAAACTCAATAAATATAAGCGGCCAGACCGTGGTATACTTTTTTAATCCGCGAGATAAACTCGTAATGGTTTCGTTTATTTGATTTTCAGTGAAGGTAAATGTGTTAATACAATTTTGTGTTTTATATACGACTGCCCGCGGTCCCACCCTTTCAAATGTTGAGCTGATATTTTTTATTTATTACAGCAAACTGACGACGAACACGCCCAACGTTTTATGATAAAATAAACTTCGTAAATTTTAAATCCAGGCTCACAGAAACACCATCCCGGGGTAGGATAACGATACGTTTATGAAGGTCCGACATCAATCATATACTGCGACTTAGGGTAGGTGTAAAGGTCACGAGGTTTCATCCCTCAAAATGTGATAAAAGTTGTAGGTAATTGAGTTATGGCTGTAAGGGGTTTGATCGGTATAGTTTTCTTTTTTAAGAATATTTTACGGCACTGGATTTAAGTGCATATGGCCCATGACTGATCATGCATAGTCTTTGCGTAGTGCTCTTTGTTGGCCCAAATCTCTTTGGGCCAAACAAAGCCGTTGCCGTTGATTATTTCTGTGACTTTCAATAAGTGTATTCTGAATGTACCTACATCGAATAAAAATGTTGAACTTTGAACTTTGAAGGTAACCCTGAACTCGTCCTTTTAAATTCCAAATAAAGGTCACAGAGAGACCAGGATCACATGCGCAGTTCACGCTGTTATCACTCAAAGTGGGGAGGGCGATTTGTTGAACGCCCACCACTTAATTTAATTAAAGTCTTCTTTCAATCGAAGCCACGTAATCCTTGAGGATGTGGCCAAAGTGGCAATACTTTGCTATTAGAGCCGGTTGATTTATCGAGGAGTCCAGTGACGATACGGTGTAGGTAATACCTATTCGCGGAATGACCTGCTCGGATAACTTTTCCTGGGATAGTATACCATCGAGTTTATTGCGGATCTTGTGATCTTTCGGATCTTCTAGTCGGAGTCGACAATGCGCGACGATACCCTAATCATAATATCATTGGTATTTGGGGTACTTTTCTGTTTAGTAGATGTTTCGATTCCGTGGTAGATCTATGTTACCTCATATTTTTCAACCAGTAATTCGTACAATATCAATGTCTACCTTTGTTACAACCTTTTTTACCAAAGGAGGCATACGGACGGACGGTTCACCAGATTCGATAAAATTAGATGGAAAGCGGCCACCGTAGTCCAGGACAGCTGCAATCTAAGGGGAAGATAAGGTGTCGGCCTTTGAGGTACCTGTAGACATGCCCTTTGACGAACCCCATTGGTGTTCTAGTGCAAAGGAAAGACTTCGAAAGGGAGCTCATTCCACACCTTGGACGTCTACTGTAAAAATGCTTATAGTATTTATTACATATGTCAGCAGTAAATAATGAACATGTGTTATGCACATGTACTGTACGTGCTCGTACATTATATATTTACCAGGGTAGTATATCTCGTGATACTTAAATATAATCAGTGAGCAGAAAATTTTAATATTTAAGGGCATCTAATTAAGTCCTTCTGAAATCAACTGAGTTTAACTTTATTTAAGATGTTTTTAATGGATATAACAGCCGCTGTTTAATTTAATTACGAAGCGTTTTCGAATTAATGGGTACTTGCAAGAATCTTGACAACCTACGCAGTGCGCTGCAATATAAGATGGTATATTTGTAGATAAGTAATTAGTATACCGTTGGCATATTTGTTGTATGAAAATTGTAGAAGCTTTACGCTCCTAATAGACTTTGTACCTATGTACTTGGATTTTATAATTTCGATATTGTGTTCTGCTTAAAGTAATTTCTCAATACAACTTCAACCAGGCATGTTATTATTTAGCCTAATACCACTAGTAGATTCTAGAATCCACCGACGAGGCTCCATCGGTGGACTTATTGATATTGCTTTCCTTTAATATTCATCGCTTTACGGGAAAAAAGTGGATCTAACTAAAAAACCCTAAAATCACTTCGATTTTAGGGTTTTAGGGTTTTAAGGTGATGTAAATATAACCACACATTTTTAATCCACTACGATCTAGAATTTAATGGAAAAAAGACGATTTAGTATTATAATATTTATATCATGGACTTGCATAAAAAAAACAATAGGTACAGAATGGTGATATAGAAGAGTTAAAATAAACAATAGTCAATACCCCGTTAGTACAGGTACACGGTTGGATTTCAGTAATAAGAATGTTGCTCTAATCTCAACGCTTACTAGGCACATCAAAATCCTTATTGTTAAAAGTCCTAGTTAAGAAATATCACCTATAATCACCCATAACCGTATCCCTAACCCCAATTTGCCGTATGAACGTAGCATTACATTGTTACTCGCAGACTCGCGGTCCTTATCGCACTATCCCGACCGATGGAGCGTGAGCGAGCAGGCGCTAACCGCGAACAGCCTCGGGCCACGCCGATTACCCGCTAGAAAGGAAACCTTTTGTGGGGACCGTGTGAATGAAACGGGGCCATTTGTCTTCACGGTGCCTGCGCCCAGAGATGAGGTGCACCACGCTTGGTTCCAGACGAGACGGCTGATATATTAAATGGTTCCGTTGATACCGGGAAGAGGTTCTGGAGAGTGTTTTAGTAACGGGTCCTGTTTTGTTGGAGTTTATTTTTCTTGGTTTGGAACCTAAGTAGCACCTGATCATATGAGGACATCATTCATGATCAACATTTTCTGGTTTACGGTACCGACGTTGATAGATGGTCTGTGTGTGATATTAGCCGCTTTTTACGACATCCGTCAATGGATTGAGAATGTATATATATCAACTCCATCCATTGCCATTGTACTGCACCCCTACCCTACCAGGTCCTGAATCCCGAACCACGGATATTGAAACTCAAAATAACTCAATGGGCGTGGCGTCAGAAATAGATTATGCGGAGGTGTCCATACAGATAAAAGGTATTAAAATTCGAAATATACCTACTGTTTAAAAATAGCAAAAAAGCCTTCTGAACTTACTTATTTATCATTAACTCCCGCAGTTTTTAATCGGGCGCAGTTCGGATCTCTGTAAATATTCAGCTATCCCACGGAAAACTATTATTTTTCGGGCTGAAAAGTAGCCTATGCCTCTTGGGAATAATGTTAGCTTCCTAGTAGTGAAAGGAATCGGTAAAGTAGTTTTGCAGATTACCCCCAACGTACAAAATAAACTTACAATCATACCAAGAAAAATGGAAGAAGTTAGTATAGAAAGTATAGACAGCACAACGTAAAGAAATACGACGCATGTAGAACTTTGTCCAATTCACCTAATATGGAAATAAGTAACACCCAGAATACATTGCTGATAGCTGACGCCCGTTGCGTGTAAAAAACCCCTTTAATTTCCCTTAACAAAATCGAATACTCAAGCATTAGTCCCACCCGTGAAAGAGCCGACAAAACCGCCTGGTTGGACCGCTGGATCTTTTCCGGATCACGGGATAGGTGAGCACGCGTCGCTGAGTTGACCAATCGCGTCTCCTCGCCCTTGGTGCCTACAATTCGGCGGTAGAGGAAATATTTCGCACAAAATACGCTCACTGAATACGTGATTTCGGCAATATCACCACTATTGCGCTCACATCCAGTGAGATGATGCCACTTGCGGGTGGCAGGATTCAATTGATGTCGACGCGAAAGAGTGTGGGGGTTGCGGGCTAATGTTACCTACCTACCTACCGCTAAAAACATACTTAATACTCGTAATAAAAAATACAAGATTAAATGCTGGAAAACCCTTTTGTGTGTACTGTAGCATGTTTGCTCGGGCAGGCTCTAGGTTAGGATGGTTCTAAGGAAAGGTTCTAAGACACGTAGGCGTTCGGAGGCCTAGAGTACATAGAGTATTGACAAAGCATCTTAAACACCCGACCCGCTTGGCCCTCTAACCTTCTGTGCTCGCGTCCGCGGCGGAAGATCGCGATCGCTTGCGCCTTCTAATGCCTGTCTTTCTTATCTCTAGAAACTTACCACGAATGTAAAAGAGACAGATAGCGCTCGCGAGCGCTCGCAAGGTTGCGAGCGGTTCAAATATAGGCCCCAGAGCGTGTTAAAAATGCGTTATAACTTGTAAACTTCCAAAGCTACCATGAAAATAAAAACACTTTTGGATAAACTGTTTTGGGACAGCTTTGTCAACGCTGCACGCGTTTTATGAAAGTTACAAACAAAAATGTGGGTGGATCCCTACAATATTTTTAGCCAAATCTGCCGAAACCGGCCGGAGGGTATTGACAAAGCATCTCACATAAAACTGTTTTGCGACCGATTTGTCAACGCTGTACGCACGCGTGTGAGAGTTGCGAACAAAGATGTGAATACAATATATTTTAGCGAATTCAGCCAAAACAGGCTGGCCGATAAGTTTTATTGATGACAATTTGCTTAGGTTCCTTTTCTGGTTACACTGGCACCACGCCAGATGGGTTTGTCTTTGTCTTACTAACGATTTGGTTGTCAAGCAATTCATATTTCAAATGTTACACTAAGCATGATATAAAACAAGAGATAGCGATTTACGAGGGATCGCGTTACAAAGCAAAAGGCGGCGGGATGACACCGGCATTTTCCTTATTATGAGTTGTATTGAGAATAAGATTGTTTGGAAGTTTTATAGAAAACATTGTTGAAGGAAAATACCTTGTTTTGACATGTCTCAAGATAAATAGTCTAAATGCACCATAATTTTAGTTCCTTTTACAAGAAAACTGGCTGTGGTTTGCTATGTCCTATTAAGCTTGTGACTACACACTCAGTATATGTACAAAAACTCTCGTCTCGTCTAGTACCTACATACTGAGCGACTGAAATACCACTAAACCACTCACGGGCATCTAACAAGGCGATTAATGTCCTAGAAACGGACCCTTTAGGACCTTCGCAGAAAACGAATGGGATGCTTTTCTTACTGTGTGTCTTTCCAACACTTACGAGTATCTTCAACATGTTTGTCAGGAATTTTATTTAGGCTTCGTGCGCGTTACAACACAATGGCGTATTTAAAGCTGTATCTTACAGTTAACCAGAAACATTTCCTTTTACAAGGCAGTGAACACCGCTGCCTACAGATAAATTCCAGTCTATTTATAGGCAGCGGTGTCTACTTACCATCAGGTGGCCTGCTTCTGCCGTCTACACTGCCGGAGAAACAAAAATTAAGTAATAATATTACTAAACACAGGTAAGGGTAACAAGTTAGACAGAAGAAGAGATAACAAAAACATAGCAACAACAAGAGACGGAACACACTTGTCTATATCAAGAACACTTATACTCGAAAACCAAAACTCATCAAGCAGCTTCCAGGAAGGCACGCCTTGTCTTGCAACTGTGGATGCTAAAGGTCTGTTAATAAATAGTGAACAGATTCTTATGTGCGATCCTGTACCATAACTACGCTGTTCGAGCGCGCCGCCAGCAGGCAGTTTCGCTATTACGACATACAATATCGGCGAGACTGAACAACGGGATTACGGAAATCCTCGGAATTTTCAATTCGGAACCGACTGAGCCGGGCTCCTCGGATGAGTTCATTTAAATATGTCACGAGGGAGAGCCGCCCCAGTCGGCACTCGCCACTCTTAAATCCCGGGGAATTTGAAATTTTCATGTTTGGAGAAGCTTCGTGGGAAAGTTTCGCCCCAACTCAGGGACAAAAAGGCGGCAGTTCGGTTTAAAGCCGGAATGTGTGGAGTCTGCGGACTGCCCACCGAAATGTTTGCTACTGAGAGCTTAGCTACGTTTCCGGCTGACTCTGACAAATAAGTACCCGCTGAAATTTCACCTGAAACTGTGAGCTCACTCACGAAATTTTACAGCTCCCAATGTGAAACTTTGGGAAATATGGTTGATCCACACAGACTAGTCTGCTAGCAGTGAATTTTGAAGCATTACAAATTAAAGCGCTGTGGCACAGTAATTTATCACAAGTTCTTGGTAGAGAATATTGAACTTTATAAATCTAAATAGAACAAAAAGGTTTACTGATAAATGAATATGGAATATTGTAGGTAGATCACAGATAGTCTATGCGCTTTTCTAGAAACACAGAAGGAAATCAACGAGAGTATTAGTTTGTGGATAAGATTTTCATCTGCTTTGACATCCGCGAAATCCTCTTAATCATCGGTAAAGGTAGGGCTTTGCGATAAATTCCGTAGAAACGAGTTGGCGGGTCGCTAGTTCGCGGGCCCTGGTAATTTGACACGAAAAAAGTTGGGACCCACAAAATTCCCCGCGTTCTTTAACAAAGGAAAGTTTTAATTGGAGACATCCCGGTTAGTTAGTAGTTAGGTGGGCTCAACATGGTGCTGGGGACTTCGCGTAGCCTTTTACGAACTAAATTGTAAGATAACCTGTACTTAGATTGGACGTAGTGTAGCGTGCGAGTTGCCAGCCATTCAACACATGTTTTTATTGCTGTTCTTTACTTTGTAATTACGTCATCCTTCGTGCCACAATTACGTCGAAATGAGTAGGTTTACCTGAGTCTGGAACGGAAAATGCACTTGCGGTTAGACCTCTTCAATTTATTATACGTAGGTAGGATTATCTGTTAATGAGTCCTATACGCTTAAGTAAAACAAATTCCAGCCTAATAAATCCGACAAATTCATTACACGTGTAGCAACTTAGGTGGAAAGTTGTCGCCGTTATAAAGGCAACTGCCGTACGAACTCCCGACATAACTTACAAGGAGAGGCATCAAAGAGAAGGTACCTTATTCGTGAGACTGTTCTGAACTGTCAAGATCAAAGGAAAGGTAATTTCACCGAAACCCTGCGTTGGTAAAAGGAATTGAACGGCAAAATAAGAATAAGGAAACGTGTTTGGAGAATTGAAAATGGAGAATTTTGCGGAGAATGAACGCAGCCAGCATACATTATTATGATCACCATTGGCCTTTAGCGTCTATTGTAGATGATTTAAACAGCGTCGCTGTTAGGTTAGGGGCTGTGTACGACACTATCTCTGATCGCTGCAGTTATTTCTTTCGCAACACGGGAAATAAATAACCGCAGTTTTGAAAAAGAGAAGGCTGCGTTAGATGGGGCACAGGATGGAACCTTCTCTTTCACATCGACAACTTTTCTAAGAGAGATTGCAAATACTAAACGGCAGGTAAATACCCCAAACTTCAAAATAAGTACAGAATTAAGTGTGACATGGTCTGATTTAACATTGATGATTCAAGTGGGGTTAAAAGTAATACATTGTAAACCATATACTGCTACTGGCTCTGGACCTCAATTCGATTGCTAGCAGAACTGAATAAGGTTATTTTATAACCATAACAAGCTCAAAAACAACTCAATGGAAAGCCGCAACCATCGCCATTGCCTCGATGCGTATCTCGTAAAAAATGGCAGAATAGTTATCTGCGTTGATACGGACTCTATTTATGAACACAGCATGAGAAACTATGAGAATATCTAAATTACAAATCGTTCGACCTTCAAAAACTAGCTCCCAGGTTCAACCCGGAACACGACAAAGCATCAAGCGAAATTAATATTAGGTAGAATCGTGAAGAAACCCGATTGTGTAAAATTGAAGACTGTTTGGAATAGACAACATGATCATATAGCAGTTGTGCCGCATCCATGTTGTTTAGGAGCGCGAATAGAACATAAAAAAATTCATTGTTATGTGATGTCGCACTCATCACCGGAAGCAAAGTACCAACTCGTTACCAGAAGGTGTACCCATACATAACCACGGTTGTGACACAGTCTATATGGAGATGATTAGGGTAAAAATTGCAAACGATCGTTCAATTAGTCAACGTCAGTTTCAGATTAAATATAAAATGGTTTATCGGCGGTTAGTCATCGGATTATTTGAATTGTGTTATTTATTCGGATCTCGAATCGGAATATTATCTAATAATCTATCGGAGATACTTCATTTCTAATGACAACACGCCTACCGAAGCAATTTGGGAGGTTCGTTGGCGGAAATAATCTGAAGATGGCCCCCTCGGGCGTCACGTTCCTCTTAATTTAGGTTATAAATTGAAAACGGAGATTGAAGTGTACTTTGAAATGTACGGTTTCGTCACCGAACCACCTAATTAGGCCATTATGCAAACCACCACTGCCAGCCACTGTACCGGATGGAACTCTGTTAAGCTTGAGGAGTACCAGAAGATGAGCTTCATCGCTGGTCTATTTCTACCGCCAAGCACTATTACTACTACATACTAGCTACGTTGTTTTCTGTTTTGAAGGACAAGGTAGCCAGCGGAATCTTTTAATTCTTTAGATCTATTAATTTAACGGGTTGTGGAAGTTAGTGCTCTTTGTAGCTCACTTTTAGATTAAGGTAGCACTATCGCTATTAATAAATAGCGTTTTAATGCAGTTTAATTTGTTCTGAGGCAATTAATAATGACAGTCACATGGTTGAATAACAATAACATTTAAAATATATGCAGGAGTCGTTAGAATGCGCCATCTATGGGAAGTGTTAGGAAGTTAGTCTTGGAAACGGCTCGTTATTAAATAAATAATCGTGGACAAATTCACGCGACGCCATCTAGCCCCAAACTAAGCAAAGCTTGTACTATGGGTGCTACCTAACTGGTATACTACTTATATACTTTTTAAAATACATACTTATTATACATAGAACACCCAGACCCGTAACAGAAATTTAAATTCATCATTCAAATTTCTGCCTGGCCGGGAATCGAACCCGAGAGTGGGTGTCTGTCTGGCATGTTGACCACTGAACCACTCAGGTCGTCAAAATCGTATTGGACACCTAAACCACGGAGTAGCTACCACCGTTCTTTATACTATATACCTACTATACGGTAGTACATAGTCATCAGAATTACGGATAAGGCACGAGTGAATGCGGCGTTCGCTATAATCTGATTGTGATCCAATCTCTCAAAGCTGAAAATAAAGGGATGACTATACATTTTCATTACCGGCCGGAATCAGAGATCGTTTTTATTTTTCGAAAACGTCAATCCTCCGAACTGTAAATAAACGCACGGAACGTTTCCATTTGCGAATAAATAAAAATGCGGCGATAAAAAATACTTTTGTTGTTTTGTTGGCCTGTTTCTAAATAACCGTGTATTATGTACGAAGCTTGGTGTCCCCGAGATATTTTCCTTTTGTTGCCCCAGCCAATACATAAATATGGGAGATAAATGTAATTTATGAGGGAAGCTAAGCTGCTGGCACGAGGTATAAATATCTCTATTTATATAATTCTTTAGGTTAGTCTATAAATTGACGTATGTTAAGTTACTGGACACGTAAGCGAAGCTATGTTCATTGTTCATAGCTAGTTATTAAAATAAGTATACATTGAGGACCTGACCTGACTACAGAGCTATAAAAAGCGATTTCTTTACCCGACTACAATCTAGTTAAGGGAGGGTAATTGTTTCTTTGTTCACGCTACTGGGCTAATGTTGGCATAATATGAATTTTATGTGATGTTACAGTAATATCAATGTGGCAACATGTAGAGGATATATGTACCCCTAATAAATAAATCTCTATTATTTGACTAGCGACCGGCGCGGCTTCGCACGGGTTTCACGGGGTTTATATGTATAAACGGCATGTATTATACATATAAACCTTCCGGAAGAAATGCAAGCAATGTTGGAAGCAAATATTTTAATATAATAATAATAATAATAAATTTTATTTCATTAACAAATAGTACTTAAATGAATCGTTTCTGGAGTCTCCTTTTAGGCAAAGCCTGTGACAGAAGACACCGTTTCCACATTAGATTACAAAGAAAGAGAAAAAAAAAGAATTAAAAAATGTTGCTAGGTAATAATGCATAAAATACATACTTAATTATTTGCCTGCTAACTAAAGCTAAAATAATATAGGAAAATTTATACTAGTAAACTAAAATGTTGAAATGCGTGTGTGTGTGTGTGTGTGTGTGTGTACACTGGCGCTAAGGTAAATTAATTAATATATTTCAAAAGATTCTCAATGTCGTCATAGGTTTTTTCTTCTAACCACGTTTTTATTATTTTATTATATACCAGTGGATCTAAGCATACACATACAGAGGACAGGCGGCGGGTAGTGACTTTGTTTTATACTTTGTATAGATGTTGTGTCCACCTACCACTACAGGACAAAGGGCTGACGGTATAAATAATGGACCAATAGTTTTTTTGACATAAAAAGTAGCCTATTTTCTGCTCCAGTTTGCCATCTATCTCCTTGTCAAATTTTACTCAGTAAAAACGGTACAGAAATGGTCAAAAATACTTTCGCATTTATAATATTACACGTCATAGCCGATATTCGTGAAAAAAATAAATCCTTGTAGATATTCTAGCTAGTTAGTTATCTTCAAGGAATAGTTTTTTTTGTAGTTAACTGTTATAAAAAGTTATCTGTGAGGAATATAAAATCCACAGAGATCTCAAGGAATATATTTTCTTTATAAATAACTGTAAAATAAAACACTTATCTGTGAGGAAAATAAAATCCTTGGTGACAATTAGTTATACTCGAGGAACAAAAATCTACACAGTTAACCAGTTATCTGGCCATGATTATCTCTAAGAAACCAGGGTCATTTAGTTATTTATTTGGAAGATCATTAGTTTATCAAATAAATCAGTACTTAATGCTATAAAACTCTTAGCAAATAACAGATCTTCACTAATGGATCTTGAATTGTTAATAAACTTAGCGTAGGTAGATAGCCGTGGCTAATTCCGTAGGCACACGAAATATCACACCACATGAAAAAAAAAAATTTTAGAAAGCCAAAGAGAGAACAAAACACCCACCCAATACTTACTCCTAAAAGAATACGCTACTTAGCAGTTTACGCGTCGCGTGAACACTTTTATTAGTTTGAATAAGCAGTACCGACAAGGATTTTTGCTTAGTAAAAATCTACATAATTTATTTTTATTTTATATCCTGGGCTTGAGTACCCTTGAAAGATATGTTTTTTGGCAAGAGGAACGCCTTATTGAATTTGAATAAATCAACTGAATTTACGAAAATGACTCCTCCATTCGTACTACTTCCTTGCACAGTTCATTGCCGTACCGCTGCTTATATCCGTCCCCATAAAAGTAGGTTGTACCAGGATCACATAATAGTGGTGGCTAACGAGTGGCGGCTACACGCGGAATCCGTCACTGACGCGTAATTAATTGGGTATAATTTATGTCCGTGTAATCAGCCGCTGCCAGCGCTAACTAATTTACTCTCCTCTCTACTCCGGCTTGTGCTGGAATGCTTGATTTACAACGACGGGTTTTGTATACCTGCAATATCTACTTTTGGTAGCGTAATGTCCCTTCTGTGTAAGGTTCTTACCTTCTTATTGAGTTGGTCTTGAGACTTGGAATTAAGTATTTTTGTATGTTATACGGCAGACAAACAGGCAAAGGAGCCTGATGGAAAGTGGTCACCACCGCCTATGGACACCAGCAACACTAGCGGCGCTACCAATTTGTTGCCCGCCTCTAAAGAGAGGTAAATTACCTCAAGTAACTTTGGACGGGCCTGGTCTATTTTCGTACGGTTGTTTGCCACAAACAACTAGTTAGTCCTATATTACAGTAGAAAGTTACCGAGGGTGACTCATCAGTAACGCTACGGGCTGATAAGGATCAAGCAAATAAAGCGCAAAGTTGCTTACTAAATTGTACGCTACAATCTCCGAATCTCGTTTGTATAAACATCCAGTACCTAAAACGCCGCACTGTTCACAGAAAACTGGACAGGGTAGAAAGAATATTTACACCCAATCACGTACAACGCTTCCGAATGGTGTTGTTTAACAGGCCTTTATCGCCCGCTCCAAAGGCAACGACTGTCCCCATTTATTACTTTGTGTAACGGTTAAAAGTTGAGCCGGGAGCAAACTCGGGCCATTTAGAAAATTAAAAGATGCATCGCGACATCCATTAAGCGAGTGGCGGGAGATCGTGGGACGAGTCCGCGGGGAACTGGCGCAACTATGTTACTCAGTTTTTGTTTGGTTTTTAATTCATTGTTTTTTAAATTTTTGTCGCTTTGATCAACGACTTGTATGAGGGTTATGATGGTGAGACTGCGCCTTTTTCAGATTGGAAATGTTTTAAATATTCAACGAGTCGTTGTCCGGATCGCTGTCCAATGTTTATGAACTAACTCGATGGCGTAGGGATATTAAAAAAATCGTAAACAATAAAGGTTAAAAATTGAAATAAAAACCACATCGGATCTAACGAGAATCAAAATTCCACAATGTAGCGCTGATGTAGCGTAAGGTATCAAAACACGTCATGCCATTGGTTAGAACCAAACGCTTAAAGTTGACAGCGTGATTTTAGCCAATGAAACGGCGTAAGCGTGCTTTTGGGTAGTAAGTCCATGGCGTGCTTATACACAGACGGCATGTTGTCAACGGCATGAGTTTATCGACCGCGATTAACTGCAAGCGTTACTATAGCAACCGCAATAGAAGAAACCGAAGTCAACATATCCCCATTAGGGGAGAAGTGATATCGACGGGACATGGATCTAGATAATTTGTACGCAGTCAAAAAAGTGTGCGATGTGGTAAGAGCCACTGGCAAGTACTGCGCGCACCTTCCGTAATTTGCTTCGTATACCGAGAGGTGGGCAGGAGTGTGGGTTGGTGGAGGGCTCCGCCGATGGCGCCAACCAGTGAGTCAATATGGAGGTCAGTCCCAACTACCCCGTGGGGTCTTCCTGCCGCGACCACTACAAGGCTATTCTGTTCTATAATGTGTTGTTTTTTTATTTACTACAAAAAAACACTATGTTTTGCGAGAAAAATATAGTGTTACAGTATTATGTTAATGTTCTGCGCAAATTACACTTTATTCCATAACCGTGGATGAATCGGCGTTTAAATAAAAGAGGTAAAATAAAAACCTATCCTTTTTTTCTCGTAACTCATAACTGATCATCTAGGTATAGTCGAGTTATGGAACACCCGTACTCGTTAACCCCGTTAACCCGCAGGGGTTAACTCAAAGGCTCGAACGCGTTTTAATTTTTACTTTTTTTGTAATTTCTACTCTGCCGCGGACACCACCCAGCCCTGGGGTAGTTGTTTTGTGACCCAGCTCACGTCATACGGGTCACGACACGGTCACTGTATTGAAGATATAAAACTCCCGACCGCCACCCCAATTAAGCTGTGTGGACAATTACTTAAGGATTGGAGTGGAATGGCTTTCCGCTGCCGGATGCAACAAATACAGTTGAAAGTAGGGGTGCGAGGAACACGATTTATATTATTCGTCTTGGCCAAATATTGCATATTTTACGAATATTTATCACCTTCCACCCGGTGTCGCGTTGGTCATGAGCGACGGTGATCAATTACCATCAGGCGACCTGCTTGTTTTTTTGCCGGGATCTAATATAAAAAAAACTTTTTGACAAGTCGACAATAGGATGGTACACGAATAAGCGGCTTACCTGATTGAAAGTGGTCACCGCTGCCCGCATCTGTTGGAGAGGCGGTAATGCGTTTAACGGCCTTTTGGAGAGGTGAATCGTTTCTTGAAGGTTTAACTTTTTCATAAAATAAAATATTAGGCAAAATTTAAATATCTAACGATTTCGTTTAAATCATCGCCAGGCAAAATTTAAATGATGAATTTTAATTTCTGTGTTATATGTATTTAGAAGTATTTATGTACTTTTTCAGTTGTCTGTCACCCATAACACAAGCTTTGCTTACTTTGGGGCTAGGTAGCGCTGTATGCATTGTTCCACCATATTTATTCAAACAAAACGTTATTGTCAATTTCAAATATACTAATTTCGAATATTTATTCGTCTTTATATTCAATAAAATATTATTCGTCGCATCCCTGGTTTCCAGGTCACGGCGAATGTTACTGTTGAAATTAACGAGCGGCCGCGGCCGATAACTGTTCGCAATTTGCACTCGCAGTGCAGCGATAGTTTGTGATGCATTGAAATGGATTGTACCGCTGAATTCCCTTTAGGCGTCACACGGCAAACTTCGTATCGATTAGAAAAGGACTCACTATGCCGTGGGGTTGAAATAGCAATTTTGAAAATGGCTGGCAATAGTTTAGAAGCCTCTTTAAGAAGCTGGTTTGTGTAGCGTAGTTTTCGACAAAGTACCGGTCCCCCACGGCTTTCACCCGCGTTCAGGACGGAACTCTCCTAACATTGTCCTACTTTCAGGGATTTGAATACCCCATGACACTCTAGAAGCATGTGGCTTTATATTTATAAAAGAATTTTCGAAATCAAACAAACCAATACTTAGACCAGGATTTACTATATTTATGTACTTGAATAAAATTATTAAAGCTGAATCGGGGGATTATGAAAATAATTTTAGTGTTCAAAAAAGTTTAGTGTTGGATAATTTAACACCATCATAAAATAATACCATATAACCTGAAGAGATTATGTACATCTATTGATTGTGTACATATATATACATATCTAGATAAAGCTCACGTCTCTGTCCCACAAGTGGGGTAGGCAGAGACTATGGACTGCCACTTTGCTCTACATATTTATATTCTAAACACAGAAATCAGTATACGGAATGGGAATAAGGGTCAACCCAAATAGTGACATTACCATGTTGCAAATACTTTGCAGAAATGCTTTCTGTAAGGCCCCGACAGACAAAAGAAGCGAGTAAATGACGAGGTGAATTTACTATTGTTGGCAGCACAATTTATATTAAATGGGGCACTGTAAAAAGTACGTTCAATAGTTTAATGGCGGCCTCCACCACCACCACGACTACCAAGTCATTAACGGACTGAGAAGTATTTCCACAATGTAAATGCATTGTTCTAGAAACTGTGATTGTGTCAACCAGACCAGACTGTAGCGTTTGGCAAAGACAGTCGCAGAATACCAACTTGTAGACACAGTAGAGTAATAGAGTTCCTTATTTTGTACAACGCTAATATTGTCGTTGACGCAGACTGTCTAGGATCTCCGCAGACAAGTTGGCGGTTTTGTAATAAAGATAATTAGCACTCTATTCTTGAACAGGTTCTATCCAACGGTGGACGTTCAAAACTTGTTGGACGGGTGTCAAACAGTTGACGGGTTCTTGATGTGATATTGCGTTGTGGGGCGATCAAAGGACTTCTAGACACGATGACCTTCGAAGCTGTGTGATTAGTTTGTGGGAGTTTCCACTGTAATGGGACATTAATAGATTCGGCTATCTTTAGAATTTGAAGGTACAACACTTAGTTTGGTAACTCCTAATGATGTAAGGTAACGCTACCCTTATTTGCAGCCAAACCTTATTCGTAGCTACGTTAGTGTCAGTATTCTGAGCTCGTAGGCGCCTTCTATATAAAAACCGCAGTAGTAACTTGATCTTAAGTACAATTAAAGGTAGTTAGTTTTAGGGCTTGCTGGGGCTTGTCAGGCTTCCTATGTAGGTTTACCTTTATCGTACACAGGAAATATGTTGTGCTAATAAATTTAAAAAAAAAGTAAACGTTATTTTACTGCTTCGTTACTAATATTTAAAATAAGAGTGTGTCTGTTGGTTTATTACAATTTCTACATACTACCGATTCGTAAAATCGCTAGTAAAAGTTAGTACTAAATAGCCGTAGAGGTACGAAATCCTATCCAAAAGTTGCAACAACAAAGACACTAATCTAGTTACCAGACTAGGTCCGTTAGCACAGCAGACCGGAGTGAGATTTCGATTTGAAATTATAATCCAGCCGCATCGCAGCCTGAAAGACAGCCGACAGACTGACTGACACACATTAAAAGGCAGCGGATCCCCCGGCGATACGAAATAGTGTTTGTTCCGTCCGTAATGTTAGAGCCAATAACTGCAAATATCTGCCGAATAACAGCGAATAAGATCCGTCTGCTGACAAAATGTAATAGCTAATAAATTTTATCATAGTTTGTATAAAAGTATTTGGTCATCCGACGAGGACGGAATATTGTTAAAAACACTAGATAGTTAAAAATATAGGAATAGGACAAGTTTACGTAAAAAATAAAAGAACGATTATATTGCAGTAACAATAGAATTTAGAGAATCGGATCAGCAATTCCTGTAACGTAAGGCTCCCATGGTTTATCTGTCTGTTTGGATTTGGGTTTCCAGTAGATTTGTCCCAGGCAGCGCAGGGCGCTTGGCCGCCGTCCAAACGGCGCCACCATCCGCCCTGCCCTAATTTTCTCTCCAACTAAAAATTATATGGCCAAATACAAGATCCCCATCTCTGATCCAAAGCAATTGTCCAACTTTCGAGAAGGGGGTGGCGGGAATGAGGTCAGTGTGCGGGAGAAGTAAATATATTACTTGTTTTGGTAACTATTTGCGTATTGTTTGTTATAAAAGTATAATTGTATCAAGTAAATATCGAGTAAGTAACACATACAGGATATCAGCAATACTTATCTTCACATTAGAAGATTAGAGGCGGGTTGGAGATTGTTGCGTTTAAAATGCATGATGGAAATCGTTGGCGCCCATTTTCTAGCCCACGGAGTTAGCCTCTAAGACATTAGTTGCCTTTTGGGATACACTTAAGTCGAAGGTATTGATAAATAGCAATTATAATTCGGTTATCTTTCTTTAGTAGTACGATAGCTCAGTTATGCTCATAGTGCTTCGTTGGAATTACAATGCTTCTTGATTCGCTAAAATATCATAATTGGGAATCAAAACTCCAAGCAAAAAGAAATATAACAACAAAATCCAACAAATTCTTATCTGTACTTTTCATCTACAGTAATAAGAACGTACGACTTATTTCGATGTCAGTAATAACGACATGCCTTGAACCACGTCAAACTCGAATTTTTCTCATCGAGAGACGCTTCGTTCTAGGATAGAACTTTAACTGAAGAAAAAGAAAAATCTCGCAAAGAAAGACGACGAACTGGGTGGCGACAACCGGTCGGAGCCGTTCTTATTTCTTTTTTCTCTAACCTAGTTTCAAGATGATTCGGATTTTGTAAGAAATATACCCACCAAGAGATAAGAGTTTACACTGACGGTCGTTTTAATTAAGATTTCTTATAGAACATCAGTCTTTTATGTTGCTCAATGAAAAGGGCATTTTGATTACGGGTCTACTCCTTGTCTAATTTTTTCGCGAAATATTGAAAGCAATTGTAATTTCTACTTTTTGTGCGGTAAAAAAAGTTGAACAGATACCACACTGGAGCTTTTTGAAACGTTGCTTTTTGTACTTTACCTGCTGAAAAACCATATTTGCTTCGTACCTACTTAACTACCCAAGCAAATTACCTGAAACAAAGAATAATATATTATAAGTATCATGTTATAAGTCAGTTTAATGTAAAATTTTGTGTATTTCATGACAAAAAAAAATATTTCTCATTTACGTCATTGGTATTTGTGTATTTGTAAGAAGGTATACCGACACTGCATGTATTCTTCCTAAACTGGGTGGGCAGAGATGTACCCAGAAGCATACAACCACATTTAACCTATTTATCAGCCATAACCAAACGTGATACGGGCAAGCATATCGTCGTAGTTTATGGCTCATTTATTCTACGGACCCGCTCAAGTGGTCTCAGATGTGGCTTATGTATGACTAAAGTTAATGCTTTAAATCGATAGCAACCGGGATCGACGGCTTACGTGCCCTCCGAAGATATGGAAAAAATGATGACGTTAAACCTGACACATGTTTTAATCCGCAGATTCTTGATTTAAATAACTAAGTTGTTTTCAAACGTTAAACCTGACACATGTTTTAATCCGCAGATTCTTGATTTAAATAACTAAGTTGTTTTCAAAATTACTAAGCGACCGAAACTCCTTTCAGAGTTGTCAGCTACCGGCTCGAAATAGTTTTTAAGTCACCCACATATAAAGACGTTCAATTCTCACGCCAATTCAATCTTTTGCCGTAATTCCCCATAGAAAACCCCATTATTGCAGGGTTTCGAACCGTGAGTGCCTCTTACCTTTCGGTCACGGCTTCTTATTACAGCTCAATGATTAACTGAGATGTTAATTTACTTGTTGTACTCAGAGTAAGCAGCCGTGGGCGACACAGATTAATCAGAAAAATGTCTTTCATGAAAAACTTACCTCACTCAGAGTATTTCATTTAGGGGCTTCCCCGTACACGTTGATAAACGAGTGACGGATGGCGGCGGGATATCGTTCCTCCGCAAAGGATGAGGCACATTAACAATGGACGAACAAAAACAAAGAACGGCTCTGCCGCTAAAAAATTTCTCGTCGTTTTCCGGAAAAATGTATCCTAAAATAGCGAAACTGAGTGCCAGGAAATTCTAAAAGTCTGATTTTGAGGAGGGGCTCTCGAAAGAGAAGAAATAAAATGTGCAGTTCGAGATTCGTAAAACATCGTGATTTGTGTGGCCTACACGAGCAGACTAACATATCGAGAAAGGAATTTCATTGCTTGGAATGGTTTCTAAGCTACGGCACTTATATTTTTATTGGAGCTTAGATTATTCTTTCACAGATGTAGCACTTGTTATGTCTAAATTCAAAGAGCTATAAATTGTTCATTTCTCTGGTAGCAGTAGGGCATAAATTCCAGAATGGATACTACACTATTCTTCAGATTTTGCTTAGGTTGTTGGCTGGCGATTGCATAATAGAGACAAAACAGTAAGAAGTTCATCGAGTTTTCAAGGGTAAGCGTATATGTTTAACTAAAATGGACAGTGCATTCTCAAATACAGAAATAATTTACGTCTAAATACTTTACATTATTTAAATATTGTAAAGTTGGTACTCTATCTGTATAAAAGAGCCCAAGGTTTAAATATAATCTCAAGCTCAGAATTCGTTTCTAGTGTTACTAAAAGCGAAGGAAACTCAATCTGTACCATTCAGAGCTGATTCACTTCGAGACGGGAACTAATAACTCGTGGCCGCGACTAGGAGATTAAAACTCCACGGAAATCGCAGTATTTCAATGGACTGAAGAAATCACTGACTTAGCTTTAACATAAAAATAAACAGGAAACCTGATATTATGTGCAAAAGGTAAATTAAAAACCAAGAAAACCACCGATTGGGAGAAAACGCTTTCATGGAAAAGGAGGAAAAATAATATTATGTATAAGTTAGAAAAATCTTTGCCAAAGAAATGGACGTGAAATATCGTTGGAATTCTTCATCATGAAAATGGATGAACTAACCAGTCTCGGATGTTGAAAATCTTGTGAAGTCGGATTTCGAGAGAGATTAATCTCTTTTGGCACCTGGCTTTGGAAATGTTCTACTGAGTACACTACTAACTTGCACTGTCAGCTGTTGAAATCATGTTTCATCTCCTATGTGAAGTTTTGAATTTTTAAGTTTCGAACGTTTTTGTGTTAAGTTGACAAAATATTATCATTCTAAAAAAATACAATTTATATTATTTTTGCCTGTTTCGGAGGAAAAATAAATATTGCTGTGATAGAAAGATCGAGGTAAACCACTCATTAGATTAAAATTTTAATTGCAACTTATATCTCAAGTGTCTGTCAGTAATCTTTATTCAACTTAACACATGTCGTACGACATGTAATTTATGTCATCATAATAATCAACAGACCATAACAAACATACCGGAGTCATTATTTATGTCGGTACTCCGAAGAGGTACTCCCTAGCAAATCTACCTACCATTATAATAAAAGACCACATTAAAAAGTACTACAGACAGATTAGACTAATCATTTGACATTAAAGGAACTGAACACAGCACACAGCCGTAGCAGATTAGAGAGCCGATAGTTGAAAAACGACTTTCTGTACCGCGTCTAGTTATTTTGAAAAGTAGGAACATCTCACTTTATCAGTCGAGATTAAACGCTCAGTGGAGAGCGCTGTAGCGCCGTAAATGAAGTCTTAGAGCGGCGCGGGGGCGGGGGCACTTCATGCCGTAACGAGGAGCCAAGGAGCGGGAACAAAGCCTCCACTCCGCCCTGTCCTGCGCATTCCGCGCGCCGCGACACTCACGGCCGAGTGTAGCCTGCGCACCGCGTAAATATCTCTCACAACACCATTTCATGGACGCATGTAAAGGTCACGTCTCGGTCTATACAGACAGTGCCCCAAAATATCTCCTCAGGCGTCGCTCGTGTAACAAGAGTAAACATATATATTTTAATAGTTCGGTAGGCTGCGCACGGCGGCGTACTTCAACGGGTTGTGTTCGCAACCCAACGGCATACAAGTTCCAAACGCCATTAGCCATAACCGAGGGCCGAACTTGTTTATTATGTGCGCAACTAACTAGGTCGGGAATTCGAGTGGATTCAGATTCAATTTAAAAAGTTTACAAAGAGAACGACTTGAAACTTTGGCGACCCGACTAAATGTAAGTTCAAATTGCGCCGTTTCTTACTCCGCGGACATTATGGAAGCAAGAGTTCCAGCGGAATCTTTTACGATTGCCTAAACAGGCCAATTTTATCACACTTAATGCGATGTTAACGGGGGCAGTAGCGCAAAAAGTTATTTAGGTACTAACTTTTTGGGCTGGTGTAAAGGGCGACCTTTCAGCGAGTATACATGATGGCTATTCAGTGGGAAAAAGGTCCGCATATTGCCGCGCCAGAGCTCGATTAATTACGTTAATCCGAAATTTAAACTCTTAATTCAAACGCGTAATTGTTACGACTCGGTGCGCAGCACGCTGGCTGGATATTGTATGTTTTATGCGCCTGTGTAAGCTAATATTGAAGGTACACATTAAAATGGCAGTTTACATTCCTGGAGTCAAGCCGATTTACAGCTAAACTCGTAAAGCAGCCGCTGGCCCGGGCGGCGGATAACAAAGCGCTGGGCCTAACTTATCGTGGCTACGCACCAAAAAGCCATTCGAACTGCTATTCAACCTCAGAGACCTTTGTGAGGGCACAAAGGGTTTTAGTTTAGGTAATTCCAAGCAGCCGACCGACTCGCAAGCCTCAGCAAACGGTTCTTATCAACAAATTGCTTGGTACAAAAATGAGCTATCTGATCGACGACGCCCGTTCGCTTGACTCATGTTACGTAAATATGGAAAACTGCTCCCTTGTTGGATTTACGAGTATGAGTGTCTCCAAGGTGACGGGTGCGCACGATTTTATGTGGTTTGCTTTGTCGGCAAAAATACATAATATCTTAGCTTATTATCGTTATCTATTTTAGTACGTTACAATTCTAAGTAAGAAATTCATTAGGCAGTTGTTTGAATGTTAAAGTAAGTCTTTGAGGTTTTGCACTAATAGGATGTACGTAAGTGATATTATTTAGAAGCGTGTATGAACAATTGTACGAACTATGTTTATTATGTCGTTAGACAATCAAACAAAAATGAGCATCGGTGGCTTAGTGGTTAAAGAGTCCGATTTGTAAGCGAGAGGTCCCGGGTACGAATCCCAGAGCGGTCATGTACTAATAAGTCTTTTCTGAGTTATGTGCATTAGTTGTATAATAATCTATGCGCTTACGGTGAGGGAAAACATGAAGAAACCTGCACATTCTGGCGGCTGAATGTAAACCATGATCCAATTTGATCAGGTTCCCCCGGTAACAGGGTTAGGTACGGAGGTCCGATGGCAGTGGCTTCAAGTTCAACCGAGACATTAACACAAATATTATTATTTATTATGTTGTTGGTCAATCTTTGAGTTCACGTCAATAATACAGGCACCGGCAGAAAAAGTTGTCTCATTGTTGTCGCGAATTTGAAATGATGTTTGAAATGTGTTTTGTAGCGGGTGTATGTTTAAAGTAACCTATTAGTTTTTTTAATTGGGATATTTCCGAGGTAAAGGATTTGGGGCTCTATATCGACAACACTAAGTTGGGCGGCTCATATGACTGAGACTAGCAGGAAGGGGACCTCGACTCTTTGTGCCCTTTACGGATTTAAGCTGCTACCAAAATGTTATTATGCAGTTCCTGATTTTGCCTGTCATAGACTACGCAAATGTGTGCTGCTCTGACATGAATCACGACCTTCTTCGTAAGCTGGATCGCCTTATAAATAACTGCATAAGGTTCATTTTCGGCCTACGTAAATACGACCACATCTCGGACTTTCGCGCCAAATTGAAGTGGCTCCCAATTCGACAACGTCGAAATTTGAGAATTCTTACCCTCCTTCATTCGATCCTGCATGACCCGGCTATCCCTAACTATTTAAATCCAAGTTATAGTTTCTATTTGATGTCCATGATCGCAATCTCCGATCCACAAATAACCGGTTATTACATTTTCCCCTTCACCGGACTTGTTTTATATCCAACTCTTTCGCGATGGTCGCCATGCGACTCTGAAATGATCTCCCCTCTAAAATTAGACTTTTAAAAAGCAAATTCTCTTTTAAGCACGCTGTACGCAAGCATTATCTGCATTCCCTATAAATACATTATTCCCCCTATTATTTACTCCTATGTCTAGGATGTATTTTTTGTTCACCTCTAACTTGTATCTCTCTCCTAAATTGTAATACCTCTAAATTGTATAAATTTAGCATTTATTTATGTAAAGTATCCCTACCCTCACCTTATCTTATAGTTTCTCATGCACCACCTATCTTTTTAGTTCACATTCCAACGGTTGACTGGTAGATAAGGCTACTTTAGCTTTAAGTCTGCCAATGTACCTTTAGTCCATAAAGTTTTAATAAATAAATCAAATATTTGAGATATGCTTATGTAATTCTTTTTGTTAATGTTTATCCGAGAGGCAAGTGAAAATCTCTTCATTTATATCATTCTTTTACAAAAATGTTTTTTTTTAAGTTTACTTACTGCTGACACTTTAAAAGTATCCGCAAAATAGCCCGTTTATAACACCTAATTTATTTACTTAAGCACTTTAAGCACTTGAACAACTTTTTCTGCCGGTAAGTGTATTTTGTAGGTTCCAATTCGATTAGGTTAGTATTGCGTCAAAGCTTGGGGCTGTGTCGACATGTCAAAATGATATGCCCTAGCTAATTTAACATGCATTACCAATCTAAAGAATCATAAAGAGCAGTACAACCACATACACCCTCCAAGATAAAATATATCTAGATATGACAGGTTAAATTCAGGAACTGAAAGTTTTCCGGTTCAGAAGTAGATCAATACTGTTCACCTTCGGCGGCAGGTCAATCGAGGTAATCTCAGAGTTTGTCACTTTACCGTAACAGCATTACGACACTGCTTCAATCTAGCTATAGTTAGCTTCAATCACGTCACTCGCTAAGCCGATTGCATGGCTTTACACAGTGCCAAGGCGCGAAGCCCTATCAAAAACAACTTACTATTTCCGTAGTCTTTTTCCTTCGCCTTGGTAGGCACTGAATAGCAGAGATAGAGTTACGAACTTATCGATTGCTCTTCGATGTTAATGTGGTAATGACATTGAACACTATAATTTTTGTGAATTTTCTATAAACATACGTGTATTTTACTAGGAAAGTCGGTGGGCGAATGGTTAAATTGTCCGACTCGTAAGCGAGAGGTACCTGGTTCCAACCCCACTGCGGCCATATCAATGACTTTTTTTAAGTTATGTACATTAGTTGAATGATAATGCCGATATTCTTACGATGAGGGAAAACATCGTGATGAAACCTGCAGGCGGCTGAATGTGTAATTATGATCCACTCTGGTCAGGTTCCCCTGGTAGCAGGGTCACGGAGGTCAGATGGCGGTCACTCCACTGTAATTAACTGATTTGCCAAATCCTGGGTCATTGTCCAGGCGGATCCGGACTCTCGTGTGCGAGAGCACAACAGGACATTAACGCTAAGATCATGATGATTATTTATTATTATATTATTATATCTTCTATTCATCCCGTCCCCCAGCCTCGTCTGTTTTTCTGTCTGTCAATCTGAACGCGATCATAACAAAATCTAACAGAGGGCCCAGGGTCCGCCTTGACCATGATATAGAGTTTGGCAGATCAGGCAATTACAGTGCTGCGACTGCCGTTTGATCTCCGTGACCCCGTTTACAGAGAAACCTGACCGGATTGGATCATGGTTACACATTCAGTCGCCTGAATGGGTAAGTTTCATCACGATGTTTTCACTCACCGTAAGATCATCAGTTAGTACATAACTCAGGAAACAGTCCTTGGTACATGGTGGCAGTGGGATTCGAACCTGCGACCTCTCGTTTATGAGGATCGTTTATGAGACCCTTTAACCACAAGGCCACCGATTCCGATGTTGCCTATGTAGTGATTATTATTTATTATATACTAAAGAGAGAGGCAAACGTGCAAGTGAATTATCTGGTGTCTATGTAAAGAGCTGGGGAGTTGCGAATGCGTTTCCGGCCTTGCCTTTTAGCCCTAGTTTCATCCAAATCTCTCATATCAGATATTTTGAAGCGAGATGCCTATTATCTCCATTAGTAAATTTATACAAATATTTTCAAATTTCACTTTAAACAAAGTAAAGCTCAAACGTACGTAGAAACTCAAAACATTAATTACAATAATGTCAGAATATCAGAATATAGGATCTTGGCGTTAATATCCCGGTGGTGCGCACGCGCGCGAGGGCCCGAGCCCCAAGATCCGCCTTGACCGATTCAGAATTGGGCACACCAGAGGTAATTTTAGTTGAGCGACTACCATCTGACCCCCATGTCCCTATAAACCTGACCAGATTGGAACATGGTTACACATTCAGTCGCCTAAATGTGCAGGTGTTCAGACGATGTTTTGTTTCACCATAAGATCATCGGTTAGTTAGTGTCACTAGCCATTCCATTAGGCTACCTACGCTCGTAATGGTACGACGACAACTATTTCAGGATAATACCTCTCCCTGAATTGAATTTCGAGATTCAGTATTACATTCAATAACTTACACTACCGGATATATCGAAGCAGAGGATGTTTAGCAGTTGAGGGAGTTACTGCAGTCCTGGAATATGAGGGTCGCAAGAACTCCAGGGCGTATGTGTCAGTTGGACCAAGGTCCCTTCGTGTGGCCTGTGAACGTCCTAAGAGACTTTACTATTCTGGAGGGAACTGGGTTAGCTATTTTAGAATTCCTTACGCATTAAGAACCAAGTTAAATCAAAAGAAAGTCCATAAACCTAAATGCAAGAGCCGTTTTATTCTAAGCCTGTCGACATCGACTTACCTTTCTTCCCTGGCGACGTGCAGTTGCTCTTGTTGGACGGCGACTTGGCTTCAGCCGCTGCCATCTTCTCCTTCTCCGAAGCCATGGTCAGACGCAGGTCCGGCCGCGGGTAGTCGGTTCACTCGGAGGCCTCGCCCCCTCGCATCACTGTCTTCCGAAACAGACCAGACTTGATACTAAAGCGCGACCAAGCCGTGCCCCGCGCACACCCGTATACCGTCTAATGACCGACGCGACACTACTCGTACACCTATGGCTAAATATTTGGCAAACACCCAACCGGCACTCTATTGACTCTTACTCATTAATACTATTAAGTTAACCGCTAAATAGTTAAACACGGATCTCGATTATTTGCTTATAGTTTATTTTTTGTAATTAACACGGCCGTGTGGCGTGTTGTGATTTTCCTCAACGCTTGCAGCGGCGGCGGGGTAATCGTTCTTTATATGTGTTCTCATACGTGATCTTTTAATTGATGTCCGCTCACGATGCATATAAGCCGTGACTGGAGCGGTTGCGTAGACCCACTGTCCACATAGGCGGGCAAACAGTCGGCGCGCACTCCATGTATTGATTCTCCAAGTGCTGCCCTAGCGCTAATCAGTCAGCAAATTATGTTAATCGACGCTAAATGGCGATTAAACAAATTTTTAGCTATTTAAACCGACAGGCGCTGGAAAGAGGTCACCGTGACGTTTGGGTATTCTAATTGCGGAATTTTCGACACTTACTGTTTGGGATTGATGTTAACATGCAGTGACAATAGATAGACAGGTCAACGACAGAAATGATCTATGTCCGGTTCCGGTTTATTCAACAAACCGTTGTCAGTCAAAAGGCGAGACAATCTGTGATTGTTAGTAAAATAATAGTTATACTAGAGAACTAGTTATTTTTTACTGATGATGGTTAACCGGACGTTGGCTGATTGTTCATAACAAGGTACTTGTCATGTATTGCAAGAGTCATCCAGACAAGACACTCTATGAGCCAAAGTTTAAGATTGTTTTTTAGTTTATTCTATCCGTCCGATGTTTGCCAAGCATTTTAAACATGCATTTACTGAGAATCTCAGGTACATCCAACGTAAGATCGAGGAATCGCACAAGGTTATTAGAGCTAACTCTCTGACCCATGAACGGGTTAAATGATTAAAAATTGTCGTTTTAATTAACCTGTACGTTAGGGGCTACGACGTTGCCAATTAAAAATTAATGTTCGCCGACAGAGGGACCGAAATACCCGCCCAATGCCGAACTGGGATGGAAGCTGTTCGTTAGGCCGAAAGTGAAATAGCAGCCTTCTCGATTTAGCTAGGCGGGCAGGCGCGTAGCATTGAAAACTTTTTCAATGGCAGTTTATTTTAATATTCCGATTAATGAGCAGAGTTTGGGCTTTTATAGCACTTGTTCCAAATGCTAACGAACTGTTAAGTTGTTTAGGATGTAAATTTGTATTTTGGGGACAAACTGTTCTAGTTTAATTTTTAAAGTATTTCTAGTTACATAGTTTCCGTAATATTTCACGTTCTATTTTAATAACACTGCGAGTATGTTTAATGAAATGAGTGTATGGTGGTTTAACATCCATCACTTATTAACAAAGGAAAGTGTAATTACCGTTAAACTAACGTGTAGCGGTCATAGTTACATAACTATGTTGATATTATGTATAGGTTTATCACCTTGAGCCATATGCAAGATATTGCAATACAGTGATATATTTCATTATATAAAAAAGGCGTGTATTTTATAATCTATTAGCACATTATACAGAATTTTAATTATTCACTATTATGAAGGCTTTGTGGGGTTGCTCTTTGCTTAGGGCAGTTTCTGTTTGATTAACCAATTAGCTAATGCATTTGTAGAACACTGGGTACATGAACATTATACAACAGCTTCGTTGCATTTCATATCAATTAGTAATATTTGCTTTAATTAAAATTTACGAAACTAATATTAGTATGCAGCTTTCTTTGTCTTTCTGCATTTTATTCACTTAGCTAAAATAAAAATACCCGTAGGAGCTAATCATTAACTACGTTTGTAGGACGTAGATTCTTAATCAAATTAGGGTAAATTACCTATCTACACTCTAGGTACTTAGATAATTGTCACTAAATAATACATTAGACCGCTCCTCTTTGTAACAGCTTAGATACAACATTTACAACGTAACTTAGTATTTACAAACGACTTGTGTTCGGAATGCAACGTGAAAGTTCCTTCAGAGTTACGCAAAACTGCATCTTGAGGATGAAATCGAGAGAACACTCTAATTCGGTCCTTACGCGTACGGGAATAGGGTCGAACGCAACGATACGCCGCAGAGGCGACAACAGACCGCGCTCGCGCGCTACGCAGGCTATGTGTGTCTGGCCGCGTAGCCGTAGCCTGGGCTCGCGGTTCCGGAAGCGGTTCTAGTAACAAACGGGTCGCTACATCGACCTTGGCTACCAAGCTACTGCACGAGGATACAAGCTACTGACTGCCACTCAACCTTATAACCTAAAAGAACCTGCCAATCCGGGAGCGTCGCAGCGGCCACTGACACACATAACCTGTCGATACGATACGCACGACACCCTTAAGTTACGTAAGCAGGATCGTGCACCTGCGGTGTAGGGCGTAGGGTGTCCGCGTCGGCGGCGGCGGTGCGGCGCCGGGAGCTTGGGCGCGAGCGGAGCGGCGGAGCGGCGCGGCGCGAGCAGCGCGGTCGGGGCGCGCGATGCCGGTGCGCCCGGCGGGATCGATGCGGGCAGCGGGCGGCGGCGGAGTGCAGCCGGAGCCTGGAGGCTGCGCCCCCGCGCCCCGCGGCCCGCGCACGCGCGCCCCAGCTCGGTCCAGCCCAGCCGCCGGCACAGACACCCACCGACGATTCAATTCCCCGCGTCTCCCCGCACTGATTTACGATATTCGGCGACTTGGATCGGTTGGACGAGTGCTTTTTTTTCACGCACACTTTTAGGTAACGTTCAGGATGAGTTCGGTAATCTGTCTAGCTGGATCCAATATGGTATATACAATTATGTACACTTACACGCGCATAACATAGGGGTAGGCAAAGAGTACTCGAGTGCCACAAGCTACGATTTTGATACAGCTATTTGCCTCTACAACATTCTAAACTTACCACAGTTGGTGGCTACATCTCATACTCTACGCACAGTCTCAGATCCGTAGTTAGCCTATATAAGTACCTATAGGATTAGCTTCCTAAGTATAGGATTACGGTTTGTCCAATATCCGAAGGTCGTAAAGATAGGCAGGTCATGGAGTGGTGCCAATGGGGGGTAAGGGCTGATCTCGGGCGGCTCGAGCCGGGTCTCCCCCCGCGCCCCGTTGGGCTAGGTTATGACGACCATGGGGAGAGCTGTGCAACTACGCGCACAATTAGGGTAGGTTACGGTAGCAGCCAGCGGTTTAATTGTCTGTGAACATATTTGGTTTATTGCTGCAGAGAAAGATGCCTTTCGGGTTTTTGAAGGATGTATTTTTTTTGTATTAACACAGTAAGAAAGAGCATGATCGTTACCTGTGCGTGTACCGTCATCATATTTATATATCGTTCTCTACACAGTCGATATTCAGTGGCTGTTGTGATAAAAATAGACTTAGTTGTCAAACTATTTTGTACATTACATTAAAAAAATCGAAAAGAAAAAAATATGTCGATAGCCCGGAAAGTGTACATCATCATCATCATCTTGTGCATCCAAGTTGTGCTCTTGCGCACAAGAGCTCGGGGTCAGCCTTGACCATGATCCAGAATTTGTCAGATCAGGTAATTAGAGTATTACAGTAGGGCGACCCCTATCTGATCTCTGTAAAAGGGTCATGTTACTAGGGAACCCGGTCAGATTGGACCATGGTTACACATTCAGTCGTCTGAATGTGCAGGTTTCACGACGTTTCCCTCGCCCTTAGAGCATTTAGTGAACAAGTTATGTATGCTAAGACCTTCATAAAAAGTCATGGGTATATGACGGCACTGGGGATAGAACTTGGTATCTTTGGCTATGCCACCGACGCTCTCACGTGAAAAGTGCATAGGTAAAATTGTCTGAAAAATGTAAAGGTGCATCGACACTTCGAGCTTATATTCGGGTCTTCATCGGGTCGTCTTCATAGATTGTTTACAGCGATAATTATGTTAGGTACAACAGTAAACCGACGTGTGAAAAGCTTCACGAGCAACAACAATAATTAAATGTTAGGATATTTGTACCCAATTAGAAACAGGATCTGAGTACAATTTTTTTCATTTAAGTAATCGTGCTATGGACTTCGCGCGGAAGGCAAATGTGTTGAAAGTAGGCAAGCCATTAAGCGCTCCACACGGCGGCCCGCCCGTCGCCGCCCGACGCACACAGCATAAAGTTGTCACAAAAAATACGAATGGCGCTGCGCAGCGGGCCCGCGCGCCGACAACAAAAGAAATAGCGCGAAAAGCTGAAATCACGGATTCCCTCGAACGTGTCGCACGTTTACGTATCGAGGTTTGAATAAAAGCACTTCTATTTTTCGCTGGCAGTGCCTGGGGAAATTATGTCGGTGGGGAGGGTCGCCGCGGCCTGTCGAATTCGCCTCATCGCGATTTTCGCCCGACACTCGAGTATCACCAGTATCACTCGGCAAATTCGCCTCCTCGCTTATTTATTCCGATTGTTCCCGCCGACTCTGGTCCTTAACCGAATGTGTTTGCGTAGAAACAGACGAATAAATTAATAATGTTGAACTTTCTCCTGTACTGTACACATAATTCATTAGGAGGGTCTAAACAAGATTAATTCGTTACCTTTTCGGGCGTGAGCTGACTTATAAAACGTGGTCAGGGGCGACCGGCTTGCGGTCACCACGTACCGTTTTTAGGTCTTAATAAGAAGAGAAGTAGAGACGTTGTGGCATTTGCATATATGACACATTCCCAACTTTCGGGCTCGCAAAGTAGTGAACTATGCAAATGGAAGGTTAATTTTTCACTCGTAAATAAATTCATATTTTACTTCTTAAGCGGTAAAATTATACACCGATGGTGTCAAAAAGGGTTGACCGTATGGTGGGTGTCCAGCAGGGTCGAATAGTACCAACCTCTTTACACTCGCGGGTGTCGTACGAGGCGACTAATGTTTTCGAGGCAAAATATTTAGAATCTCCATAGACTAGTAAATGGGCAGCAGCGTTTTTCATCGTTATATTTGTAACACTACTATCACGAACCTGCCTGCCAAGGGTGGAGATTATGGCAATAACCTCCCATTTGGAGGGAGAGGTCCTAAGTCCTGCAGTGGACTGCTATGGGTTGTGAGGTGGTGGTGTCAAAATCATGTAGATCCAAAAGCGTCCTGTGAGACGATGATACCATGCTCACAATATAGAACCGCTGAGTCAGCTGAGGAATTTCGCCTCCCTTTGTGTGTTCTACCGCTTGTACAACGGTGATTGTTCTGAAGAACTGTTTGACATGATGCCTACAGCTACATTATATCATCGTACCGCTCGCCACCGACAGGGAGGTCATACTCACACCATGAAGACAAATTGTTCACGAACTGTGCGGTTCCAAGGCACTTTCTATCACGCACATTAAGGTTGTGGAATGAACTACCTGGATAGGTTTCCCCTGGAGTTCTTCAAGAAAGGGATGAAAGGATTTTTACGGGTTCTTCAACGCGTGGATGCTGCCCCTGGTATTGCAAACGTCCTTGGGCTGCGGTGACTTCTTGCCATCAGGCAGGCCGTAAGCTTGTATTCCATCTTTGTGGTATAAAAAAATCATCAATCCTGGAATTCGATCCTTTACAGGTATTGTGCAAAGTTAAGCAAATTACATAGAAATGTAAACCATGAACTCATCGCCGCTACGATACAACTATTCCTATTCCTTAAAAATCAACAACCCAATCACAACCAACTCGCTTCTCATCTCCAAATACTTTACTCACTACTAAAAGTCATCAACAACAAACACGAAGCAGCTGTTTAAACGTACATTGCCGAACAATGGTATTGACTCATTTATCAGAATGGAATTGTACAGGAAGTCAATAAAAATACCCTTCCGACGGACGCGGGGCGGCGGGGCGGCGGGGTGGGGGGTTCCTACCGTCTCCTGAAATCGTAGTGGTGACATTCAGACCATAATAGAAGGTTACCTCAGGTATAGCTATATTAGCTTAGGATCGACAATATTTATAGAGTTATGAAATTTTATAGAATAAAATGATTAATACGCCGAAGTAGCCAGACTTACGTGTCATTTTCTAGATTACTTAATAATCGTCTTGGCGTTAATGTCCTGGTTGTGCTCTCGCATGTGAGGGCTGGGAGTCCGCTTTGACTACGATCCAAGATTTGGCAGTTCAGGTAATTCAAAGGAAAGGGCTCAAGAAGTGCCGGTAAACGAGCAGACAGCCCACTTGATAGAAACCGGTAACCGGTTAACATTAACAATTGATGTAACTAATTAGCACACTAACTTGAAAACTCATAAAAATTCAGGACCATAGGTCTGTTGTTAGTGAGGTGAGAACTACGGTTAAATGCCTCGCCTGTGATGAATTACGCTGCCTACCTTATCCTTCAAACTGGAACAATTGCTGCTTGGCGGAAGAAATAGGAAAGACGATGGTAAAATCAGCTGCAGAGTGAATAGAACCCCCCTCCCCCCACATAAATGTATCGGGTCTGTTCTCTCTGCACCTAACTGTACCCACCCTTGATAAAGCCCTACCACCGGAATATTCATATAAGTTAAAATACAAAATTGTTTGTTGTGGGATTCCACGTGTTGCTGCACATATGCGGCAACTCACTTGCCGGGGTCTGTGCAATCGGCGGGGTCGGCTGCGGAGACGGCGGCCTGAGCTAAACATGTGAAGTATGCTGGTTTAAAGTCGGCGTACCTGTTTGTGCCGGTAGCAGTGGATACGGCAGGGGTGTGAAGTTCGGAGGCGAGGGTGTTCATTGGCGAAGTGGGTCGTCGTCTGGATTGAAATGGATTGGGTCCATGTTCTGGCTCCTACCTTGTGCAGCGGATTTCGTTGGCGATTCAGCGTGGCAACGCGGCTTCGATAATGGCCACTTTTGAGCGTGGTGCTACTTGGGGAGGGCCATTCAAGTAGTCATTGTCGTTATGTGACGATGTCTAATGACTTAAATAAACTTTAGTCTTGACAGAGTCCTACCCCCAGTACGATCACCGGTTAAAATACAAATCCATCTATACGTGGGCACCCTTCCGGGGGTCAGTAATCTGTCTGTTCAGCATAACACTACACCTTGACGCCTATCGAAACGATAAAAACGGATTACGAGGATGTCGGCGGTAAATACTGCACTTCGGCTGGTTCTGGCTTCGTTGACTATGTCGCTCGTGAGTCACATCTTTTTAACGAGTTCCGTAAAAGCAAATATTAGTTGAGCTTCCAAGAATTTCATAATACAATATTTATCTAGTTACAAACGACTACCTGAGTGGTTCAGTTGGTTAACAGCCGGTCTGCCACGCTCGTAGTTCGTGTTCGATTCTCGGCTGGGCAGAAATTGAAATGATGAATTTTAATTTCTGTTATGATAAACTACTGTGTGAATTGACCAAGCAATGTAATATTGTTATTATTTATTATTATTAATAAGAGTGAACATTTTTTTACATTTCCATTACCTGAAACAGTAAGTATCTTCGCAAATTGTGTAAGTTCAGAAAGACGAGACGAGAGTAAATTGAACTATTGTCTTCTGTTCTTCTTTCATTATACGAAAACTCGACAGACGTAGTGTTTCATTATTCACATGCAAGTTTCATTTTATAGTAAAGTAGATGATTCTCCACCGTCTTAAATAGCGAGGAATAACTAAAGACTATAATTATCCCGGCAGCATTTAAAATTCGAAGTTTAAAAGCAGGCTAAATGAGTACTCTCAGGAAAAGCTTCTTTTCATAAAATATTTAAAATCGGTTAATACGTTTACAAGTAGACCCAGCGCGACTTCGTTCGCGTACTCCTACTTTTCACCTACCAATCCTTACTTTCTTGCTTATAAACCTTCCTCTTGAATTACTCTACCTATTGATGAAAACCGCATGAAAAGTAGCGTGGCTTAAAAGATCTAAGCGTACATAGATACATACACAGATACATACGTAGATACATAGGGACAGAAGGCGGGAAGCGACTTTGTTTTATACTATGTATAAATAAAGATAAGATTACCACTATGTATATAAGTACTTTTTTATGTTAATCGGAAGACAAGGCAAGCGGCCCACCTGATGGAAAGTTGTCACGGCTAGCTATTGGCATGAGCAACACCAGAGACAACAAACACACGTTGGACACGTTGCTCTGGCTGCAAATAGCCAAATGCTATTTACTGACAGTGTATGCGAGTCGTATGCTGAAGACCTAGCGAAGTGCAGGATACAAAGTAGGAAAGCGACGGATGATTACCACTAATGCCTTACCTCGTAGATTAATAATAATCTTCTGATCTATGTCCCTGTTGTGCTCTCGCCGGCGAGTGCCCGGGGTCCGCCTTGATCATGATCCAGGATTTGGAAGACTAAGTGATTACAGTAGACAGACTTAAATCTGACCTCCGTGGTCCTGTTTACTGAGGGACCTGATCAGATTGGATCATGGTAACACATACAGTCCCCTGAATGAGCAGGTATACTCACGATGTTTTCCCTCATCTTAAGAGCACCGGGTAGTCTTCACCTAATGTAAACCGCGTTGATTTCTTTTTAACAAACTAGCTAGGCATTTGACCGCCATCTTACCCAGCGATAAGTGACGATGCGGTCGAAGATCGAGCATGCCTGTCTAGAAACAGCCTATTTACTGTTGAAGGCATAATGATCAGGAATCACACTCGTAGGTAACGTGCTCCATTCCTTAGCCTACTATTATAAACAAGTTGAACCAAAGCGGTTCGAGGGAATAGCTGGACGATCCACGACGTAATAACGACGTTATATGTATTTAGATGTATGTGGGGTTATCGCTAATACTAAAAACGTCTCCACTTACCTCTTTGTCATTTTAGTACTAATAGGTATTTAGATATATGGCTAATACAAAATACATCTCGTACAGTAACTCCAAACTGTCTACACCTCTTTGTTATTTAAGTACTAGTAGGTAGAGATAAAAATAGAGACCCGGATAACTTTTACTCGACGACAGCATTCTCGTAAGCAGGTGACTTACCCTACCTACTTAATGGAGGTTAACTTAATACATTGTAGGTAGTGCTTAGCTATTACACCGGATCTCTGAGAGTATCACTTGAAGGCACCTGAGTATCTTGGGAAATAATCTCATGCTGAAGATCTAGATAACGTTGCGATGTCTCCAAGCTTATAAGATTACGTACATTTTGCCAGTCAAGAGCGGCACTTACAGGAATTCCTTGCGTAACCTAATATTTGGTACGTTGGTTAAGTAGCATGATTCAATTTTCAGATAGTGTTTGTTTTATTAATTAAATTAACTCGACACAAACAACATGTGCGTTCTATATAACAATATAGGTAGTTACGGGTGTAATAATCGTAATTAGTCTATCTTTAAATAGCAATAACCAACCAACAAACAATTTTATGTTTGAGTTTACCCTCAACTGAACTAACCCTCGCGGACTGGTACTCGTCACTACGTAGACCCTCTGTTGGTGTCCACGCGAAGGTTCGAAAGAACGTTTCTCGCTCGCGCGATACTGATGTGGAATGAGCACCCGCAGTGTTTTCTTTGGACTATATCTTGGGATCAAAACAAAACACAATTACGTAGCGAATATTCCAAATATCTATAAGAACGCTCTTTATAAAAATGGAAATGAAAACGCGTTGTAAAATGAAAATATTGCGCGGAAGGGAACCGAGAGCAAGACGTGATGTTAAAGCGGGTGTGAATAAAATTTGCAGCGAAGCGAAAAGGATCGCCTTGCATAACTTATAGTGCATCATTGCTTACACCGTGCACGTAAACATAACATTGCTGTGGAGCAAGCAAATTGTTGTTATTGGGAACTAATACTTTCAATGTAACAGCGCAATGAAACAAGTATTTTATATTTTTTTCTGGAAAATTGATATCTGAACCGTACGGAGGGTAATCCACGGCACAGGAGGCTTAACGGCCGAGGGTTAAGAGAGACAGAAAGGAACTGGCGGCGGTTTATCTTGGCGTCTATGTCGTAGGGCATTCGCGAATTGGGCGGATTGAGCTCTGCCTGGACATGTCGTTTTGCCTCGAGTTGACGGAGACCCGCTTTTCGGAGCTCCTCGGCGCTTTGGCACATTACAAACATAACCTAACCGAATTTAATCTTCCATACTCAATTATTCTTCTTCATTTATTCTTCGGCCCAATTCGACGATTTGCTCACGACATAGATCTATATCAAATCATAAGGGAGCGTCGGTGGCTGAGTGAGAGGTACCAGGTTTGAATCCCACTGTGGCCATGTACAAATGACTCTTTTATGAGTTATTGTACATTCTGCTCTTACGATGCAGAAAACCTGCACATTCAGACGACTGAATGTGTAATCATGATCTGGTCATTTTCCAATGGTAGCAGGGTCACGGAGGTCAGATGGCAGTCGCACCACTGTAATTACTTGATCTGCCTAATCCTGCATCATTGGTTAAGGTATATCCCGGGTCCTTGTGCGCGAGAGCACAACCGGGACATTAACGCTAAGATGATGATGATGATTGATCTATAAGTATATCGATCGTTATATTTTTTATCTGATTCGACTTTATTACTATGGATGGATGTTTATTACTTCGTCACGCAACAACTACTAATGGAATTACCGCCTTGTATTGTAGCTGATTTTTTTAGAATAACATTGGCTGTGATTTATCTCGAAAACCAATGTTGTTCCCACAGGACCACCATAATAGAGTAAGTAGGTTTTCCAACGCACTCACGACACCCCTGAAGTTGTGTGGAATGACTGGGAATATTTATTCCCGGTCGTACCCACTGGGAACGTTACTTGGAACGACTGGGAATGTTTATTTCCGGTCGTACCCATTGGGAACGTTACTAGGAACGACTGGGAATATTTATTTCCGGTCGTACCCATTGGGAACGTTACTAGGAACGACTGGGAATATTTATTCCCGGTCGTACCCACTGGGAACGTTACTAGTAACGACTAGGAATAATTATTCCCAGTCGTACCCAGTAGGAATACTATACTGGGAATAAATGTGAATGCCCATTGGCGACGGGTAATAATTTACCCCTCTCTACAATAATAAAGTACAAACGGAAAAACTATTGAATTTTTTAATGTTTGAAGCACAGAATAACACGCATAACGAAATAAAACGCAAATGGCGCACAAACAAAGAGTTATGTCGTTTATTTTGCAAAATGAGGAACTACAGTGTTTTATACTTATAGCTGTTTGAAGTGGAATTCGGGGCTGTTATGAAAACAAACGAGTGAAATGAATCGGTATAGGATCTACTACAGGATTTAACGTCATTTGGGAACAGTATGTTCTGTTTCTGTCTCTGTTGGCCGTGTGGTGTCCGGCAAAGTAGAATAGCACCAACCCCTTACACTCATGGGTGTCGTACTGGGCGACTAATGTTTTCGAGGCAAATATCAAGAGTCTCCGTAGTCTGGAAAATGGGCAGCAGCATTTTCTATTGTTAGTTTCAAACACTGCGATCTCCAACCCGCCTGCCAAGCGTGGAGATTATGGCAATAATATCCCCTTTCGTGGGAGAGGCCCTAAGTCCTGCAGTGGACTGTTACGGGCTGTGATGATGATGATGATGATGTTCTATGTCTGTGACAGAGACTGCGGAATCGGACTAGTGTAACCTCTAACAAACTTACAAACAAACAATATGAACTCTATATGATTTTAAAATAAATTATTCTCTATGCAAAACGAAGTCGCTTTGCGCGCCTGTAAGTATTTCTAACTACGCAACATTAATATGGTAATTCCATACCTAGCTTTTATGGCTTCTCCTAAAAAACTAGTCCGTGTCAACAACAGTGAAATATAAATATAGCTACTTATTGCTAGGTGCGAAGAGCAAGTCGGTAAGTAACCGCATAGGTGATTCCCCAAGCTACAGGACTTAAGAGTAACACTGTGAGTATAATCTTCGGCACTCGACTCAATGGCTCCCTAAAAAAACTCTCTCAGTGCTCCCGTGCGTCATAGACAGATTTTCCGGAAAACTGCGAAGTAGGTACTCGAAGGACCGTTCAAAATTCGGTTTCGGGCGTAAACAACGGGGAAACCGATTGTAAATTATAAATTAATCTTTAGAATGCTTAATGACGTTACGTCGGGTAGGAATTCCCACCAATAATAATCGGTACTTACTTTGTGTCGATAAAAATAATATAGTAAGTGTAATGATTAGCAATATCACGTATTATATGTGGATTAAAACATTGAGATAATCTTTAAGCCTCATCAAGGTATTAGCATCGTTTAAAGAGAATTTCCCGTAAGTTAGTTATCTTTTGACGGCAATAAAATACTTATATGATGATTAATTAATACCCTTCACTTGTGGAGAAAACCCCGCCCTCGTATAGGTAGGTAAATGGGTTACAGAAAAATGCTATATTTAAATAAAATAACATAATCATAAACAGCCCATAACAGTCCAACGTTTGGCTCTTACCTCCTTCTGGAGGATTTGTCATGATATTCACGCACGATAGTCGAATGCTAGACCCAACGGCTTAAGATGTGAGAATGAAGATAGGCACTAACAAAACGATTGTAATAAGATAGAACCAATAAAATAAAATAATCAACCCAGGAACAATAGAGATATTTATTTCATAATTATAAATTGTTATATACACTTAAGACCTAATTAAAAATGGTACCCAAAAAAAGGTCACATGCAAAAGTAAGGTAGGTAGGAGGATACATTCCGGCACTCGGTACCTCCCGCTTAATGTCCATGCACACAGATTAAAATAGCGCTACCAAACAGTCAAGCATATCTCTGGTAGGATCACGACTTTGTGTTGACCCACTAGTGGGACAGAGTAGTGGGAACACGACTCCTGAGGGGATTGCAACATTGTAAACCTAAGATTCTACCCATCTTTTTGTGTCGGTGTCGGGTATAAAATAGGTACCTATATCTGTCAATAAGATAATATTTACGTATAATCCGACAATTCCCACTAGATTACGAGTGGATTAAGGAAGCCTAATTATTATTCTCTCACAGCCGAATTTATGAGAAGGGGCTTATACCCTGCAAAGGGCATACCCTACCTTTGATCTTAGCTCATCATCATCAATGGATGATGATGAACTGAGATCAAAGGTAGTCAGGAAAACGTCGACAGCACCCGGCCAAGTAGAAAAAAAAATCACCGTGGCGTTAATGTCCCGGTTGTGCTCTCGTGAACTAGGTCTGGGGCCGCCTTGACCATGACCTAGGATTTGGCAGATCAGATAATTACAGTGGAGCGACTGCCATCTGATCTCCGTGACCCTGCTACCAGGGGAACCTGACTTTTTGGATCGTGGTTACACATTCATTCGCCTGAATGTGCAAGTTTCATCACGATGTTTTCTTTTACCGTAAGAGCATCGGCTAGTATTTAACTAATGTACATAACTTAAGCTCGGCCAAGTATATACATACTTAAATATTTCCCAAACTACTGAATCAATTTCAATTTAACAATTTACAAAACAAACCACCTTGATTAAACAGACTTTCAAATTCAGTTCGAGAGTAACGATGCCACAGACAGACATACACAGATACACACATCCAATTTATAACACCCCTCGTTTTCGTCGGGAGAATAATAGATAGTACGGCGGTTAATGTCAAGCAACTCCTTCTTTTTGGTAAATCAGTCGAAGTGGTTATTTATGAGCGACGTCACCAGCGACATGCTTATGAATATAATGTTGTTTATTTGTATTTTGCTGAACCAGCACAAATAGCTTGCGATATGCAAATCAATATTTTTCTAGTTAATAAGTTAGCTACGCAGACACCAAAGCAACACTGAAGTAAAGTTTGTTCAAGGATTTGCTAATATTCGTAAAAGTTAGACAAAATTCGTAAAAGCCAAACACAAACCTTGCCAAAGCGTATATTTTCGATTGAACAGAGTGGATGTGATTGTAAGGGTCACAGTAAAGGGCCAGTAGACATAATAGGGCTGCTGGGGCCTCATGAAATATCGCCTTGGAGTCGCGAGCCGGCTTACGCGAACTCTACCGCATTCCCGCCTAGAGTTTAAAAAAATATTCCTTGGAAGGTCGGAAGTTTTACTTTTTACAAGATCTTTTCCATGTGTCAGTTCCCTCTATAGCGGATACCAATATTGGTTAAGAAATAGATTTCTGGCTACGGTTGGGTTGGATAAACAGATTACGTGGTGTAGGTGGTGCTTTGATTGTTTATTATTCATGTAGAGTTTAACCGAATTTATGCTTCAATCACTCTGAGTTTACTTACCACTTAATCATAACAAAAAACAAGGTTTGTGTTTTATAAAACGCGCTCACGGCCCACCCAGAAATGCGATGACTGGATGTGGAATGAGCTCCCCGCCACTGTATTTCCTTTGGACTATGACATGGGATCGTTCAAGAGGTATATCATAGAGGTCGCTTCAGAGGCGGATCTACGATCCATGAGTACAAATATGCAGAACCGCTGATTCGTTGTCTCTGTGAGGTGATGACGAAGATGATATGCCTCATGATTGTAATTATTTGCAGGCTAGAGGTCTGATTTTTGTTCTTATTCGTTATTTTGTAACTTTATACAATCTAGATCAACCATGATCCAATCAGGTCAGGTTCTCCTGTTACCAGGGTCGCGGAGGTCAAACGGCAGTTGCTTCACCACTAGCGTGCGAGAGCACAACTAGGACATTAGCGGCAAGATGTTAGGAATCCAGCGTGAAAAAATTCATTGTATCTGTATTGGAACTTCCACTAAATACCTATTTAACTAATTATTTTGTTTCAAGCAATGGTTAATCCAACCCACGTTTAACATACCTAATATACATGCGATTATTTATTCTTATACACGAAACAACAAAATAATCATCAGATAAGAAATCAGCGGCTATTATTAAGCTAGCCGCGCCCAGTATCGCGTGGAAGTAATACAGACGCACTTATCTTTTACGCAAAGATATTTCTTGCGAGATTATATTCTTAGGGAAACTCGTCGGCATAGCGGCCGACAGAAATGGTGGGGAAATATTACACACATTAGTGTTGTGATTTGTAGGTTGGCTGCGGCGTGTGTGCCGCTCGATGTGCCTCTTGTTTTTCACGTCCCAGTTTCCATTACGGGGAGGAACAAAGAGGGCTAAAACGCTGTTTGTCCTGGCCAACTGTTTCAAATTCTCTCGCAAACAATACTTGTAGCGTTATTATGCGTTTTTACAGTGCCCGTTCTCGGTTCCAAGTGAACGCACTTATAGGACTGTATGATTGGTCAGTTTCGTTCATGCGCATAGTGCCGATCGTCACTCAAGTATTGTCAGCTGGAACGAAACTCTGTGCGTAAGACTTCATAAGCCACGTTTCTAAAAACGTATGAGATACGCGTATCTAGGCTTGGGTTTTTTCAAACTTATTATACGTAGGTGTAATAAACACGGAAATACTTATATCTTGGCGTTAATATCCTGATCGAAGTCTCGTGCGTGATCGAAGTCTCGAGAGCCCGGGGTCCGCCTTGATTATGATCCAGGATTTGGCAGATCAGGTAATTATAATAGAGCCACCGCCATCAGACCTCTCGTGACCCTATTAACAGGAGAATCTGACCAGAGTGAATCATGGTTAGACATTCAATCACCTGAATATACAGGTTTCCTCAAGATGTTTTGTAAGAGCATCGGTTATATAAAATACATTAATAAATGGCGGCACTGGGGATTGGACTCGGAACCTCTCGCTTACAAGTCGATGCAAATATTTTGATTAACTGTGAATATTTTAATACAAAATACCGGAATGCACAAAGACTAGGAGCATTATTATTTAAAAGAAGGCATCGTGATGGTAAATTCGCGCCGAACGTTATCCGTATCCATCGCTGCTACACATCGCAACTGGAACATTCCCAAACCCCTAGCGACCCTGAGGCTCTTCTCATAATTTGACTTCGTATTATACGATAAGTCGGTTCAGTAAACAATGTAAATATTAATACAAATGTTCCTCAGAGCGTCACTCGGGCGTAGAGTAAATTTTCTTCGCGAGTGGCTAAAGTCGGAAATAAGCAAAGTTTCCCGTCAATGTGACGCGACTTTACGCGTGAAGTGTGCGTGAAATTGCTTCATTTTGCTAATAATACCACGATTATGGAGGATAATGCATATAAAAAGACTTGAGAGCGAAACATTGATTAAGTGTGTATAAATTCCGCCCATAAGACTTAAATGTTCCTGTAGGTGGTCTTAACCTTGTTCCTTTCATTCTTATAAAATGATGTTGAATGAGTCACATTTATAAATCGAATTAAGTTTAACAATGGCAGCAGTCCCCCAAAAAGGTAAGGTAACCAAAATTGGGACAACAATCTGGCGTAACAAAAGTGAAGGAAAAGAAAGTCGTCCCAAATAAACTTGACGGTAATATTCCAAATTCGCCAAAGCCCATTTAATGTAGCAAAACATCTTTAGTGCCAAACCAATGTCACCAGCAAAATTTATGTTGGCTTAAGGGAAAAATATCGCTATCATGGCCGCGAGGATCCAACACAAGCGTTTGGCAATATCGACCATTTGTGTGCGTAAACACGATGACATTAAATCATGTTTGTGACGCGTGAGCGTATCCTCTAATAACATCATTTGCGTTCACATCCGAGCAAATGATTCGCCCAACGACGCCCTTTGGAGTTATGCAGCCCTGAATCACGACTCGGAGATTGGGCGTCGGGAAATCTCATTTCTATCTACACCTAAGTACCTTTATTTTAAAAAACCTAGCGAGTTGTCGCGGAGTTTTAATCACCTTAATATTTGTTCGTATAACATTTTTCGTCCCAAATTGTTAGCAAAAGTTTCCCTACTTAGGCGAGTGTTTACCGTGTCTAAATATAATATTCAGCATATTGTCTACGATATTGATTGGTATTGTTGCCAATCAGTTTGGCTTCTGAGTGGCTGGCTTTAATTAAAAAGGCACGAACGGGAGGTCGTGGACGGTCCTCCGCCGGCAGTTTTTGTAGCGCTCTTCAAAGAGTTGCCGTTTAATTAAGGTCCCCTTTAAACAAAGGACGGTGGGAGCCGATCGGTCGGGAGACGAACTTATTTGCCACGGTGAGTAGACGACACCGCGGAGGCGCTCGCTACGCGCGTAACAATCAAAGTGAGCCATGCAATCAATTGGTGAATATCTCGCACCGACCCAGCGCTCTCGCGTTCCATTCGCCGCTGTAACATTTTATGAATATGAGATGGCCGTGCATTGTCGGCTGGGGAAGGGTTTAATGAATTTCTTGCGTCTGAAATTTGTATAAAACGGGTGCGCCATCTAATATTCTGTGTAACGGGCCGTTCATAAAATATGCAGAGGCGGCCGGGCGGCGCGTAGTTTATGCACGGGCCGCGGCGACTGAATGCCGATAATGTGTTCGGGCAGCCGTGAAGCGCTACTGTCCACAATTTGGACGTGCGACTACAGATTAGATAATAGTTGCGTGGGATACACACGCTAGCGTATTAAGTTGTACATACGCAGCGTAATAAAAAAAAAAGAGAAGTAGGAACCAGGACCTCGGACCCAGCGCATTGCGCGAGAGCTTAACCGGTATTGACGCCAAGATGATGATGATGATGATGCGAGTAAAGAAGGTTGGTTTCGAGCATCGCGATAGTGACGTTCAGCTTCGACAGCCGAGCGTTATGTCAAATTGACACGCCGAGCCGCGGCCATAAGTCAAGCTTATGATAAAGTCGCGTGGTACTATCGCTAGACACGGCCGCTTGGCTTCAGCGCTCAACTGTCGTCCTCTGGCGAAAGAAAGAAAAAAAGAAGTGTTACGGCAAGTGTCCTCCAAGCGTGTTTCATACAAACCAAGTTTTGATCTTATTTTCAATATTAACCAATCAAATCCAATACAAATTAGTTTGTAAAATTTTCGTAAAGATATATCGTTAAAAAGCACGGGTTTTATAATTTGTATGGAAATCTTAAAGCCCGTGCAACTTTGAAATTATATATTTTTACGAAAACCTGACAAAGCACAGACAAAGATATTGCTATCGAAATCGCGTCTACAAAATTTCATTGAGTTTGATTGGTTAATATTAAACATTCATATCAAACTTCGTCTGTATTGAGCGCTCGGGGGACACTCCTCTTAATGTTCTGGTTGTGCTCTCGCGCACGAGGGCCCGGGGTCCGCCTTGACCATGATCCAGGATTTGGCAGGTCAGGTAATTGCAGTGGAGCGACTGCCATCTGACCTCCATGACCCTGCTACCAGGGGAACCTGACCAGATTGGATCATGGTTACACATTCAGTCGCCTGAATGTGCAGGTTTCATCACGATGTTTTCCCTCATCGTAAGAGCATCGGTTAGTATTCAACTAATGTACATAACTCAAAAAACAGTCATTGATACATGGCCGGAGCGGGATTCGAACCCGGGACCTCTGACTTATGAGTCGAATACTGTAACCGCTCGGAAACCGACGCTCTTGTACTTGTACCATAGCATAAAATTTATGGGGGATACTACTGACACAAATAGATCAGTGACTGACCAAAAAATGCACAACAACGGTGTCCATCTAGCGCAGCAGACTGATACACTCATTTCTTTGGCATAAAATGGTCTACCTCTAAGCAAACAGAGTAAATTGATGCGCTGCCTTGTGTTTGACACAAATGCTGATTTGGTGGATTTTGGTATCTTATCTGGGTCGTAAAGATGCATAATGATGCGATGATAAATTTCTTGCATATACCAATACAATCTAAATCCAACGAAGTAAAAATAGTACAAACAATCCTATAAACATACGAAATGATGACTATACTAGCCTTTTATTATTTCTCTATATCTGTAATTAAAATAAATACAAAAGTAGGCCGCATTTTAATGAGTTTATCAACCCTGCCTGCGTTCTATTATGAAACTTTATACTAGCCTGTTAAAATTTGTAACGTAGCCCGCCCCCACCTTTACACAGGTTTAATAAATAATGTGGGAGACAGTATGATTAAGTATGATACAAGGAAAACATATTTTAATAAGTTTATTTAGTTAGTAGGTACAATTTTAGAGTTTTGTACAACAACTCATAAAAAGAAAACGAAACCCAAATGGGTTGTTACTAAGTAACTTGTGTCTCTATGTGCGTTTGTCTTATCCCTTTATAATTAAGAATTCATCACATTAGTATCCACTAGGTACTGGACTGGAGCTTCTGCCACATTAATAGAGTGTTTTGCGATAATCTCCACACTTAACAGGCGAGTCGGAGATCGTGGTGCGGAATTGAAAATCATCATCATTATCATATCATCCGCAACACGCCCACTGCTGAGCATAGACCTCCACCAGAGATCTTCACAAAGGCCCATCTTGTGCTTTCCGAATTGAAAATACTCAACAGAAAATGCTGCCTTACGCTGAAAATGCCCATTTACTTCTAGCCTACGGAGATTCTAGCTGGTTAGCCTCATATGCCCGATTTACATTGGTCAAGTGTTTAGCAAAGTGGACAAGTACACTGAGTAAGTACAGTGTACTACTGAGTGTAATAAGTCGTTGGTTCATGGTACGGAATACAGACTACTTAGTCGTGTGGTGACCGGCAGAGTAAAATAGCACCAACCCCTTACACTCGTGGGTGTGAGGTGACTAATGTTTTCTTGGATCAAGAGTCTCCGTAGGCTGGAAAATGGGCAACAGTGTTTTCCATTGTTATATTTATAACACTGCGATATCCAACCCGCCTGCCAAGCGTGGCGATTATGGCAATAACCTCCCTACAGGACTTAGGGAGAGGCCCTAAGTCCTGTAGTGGACTGTTATGTGCTGTGATAATGAATACGAACTACGCGGAACTGATTCGCACCTGACCACTTTTTAAAGAATATAATCCAGATTTGATGGAATTTATCAGAACTTATCATCACGTCATGTCTATATCATAGACACTACCAAAGTACATGCAGGTAATCTAATTCATAAAAATATAAATTTTGGTATCTACCTACGTAACAATAATAGATATAGGTAGTCATAGTATCTATAGTACTGAAAAGATGCGCAAAGCGTCATGAGTACCTAAACTTTGATAAGATACAATATTACCTTTATTGTCAACTTAAGTAGATATGATTTCAATTGTCTATATGATAGGACAAGAGATGTCGATAATAATTTTCTTTGTTGCACGCTGTGAGACATCCAAATAAAATAAAATGTAATAAAAATAAAATAAGAAGTATCTTTTAAAGATAAATAACCTAACCTACAGAAAAAGTCGGACAACCCCCGAACAAGTTAATATATAAGTACTCAAATATTTTCTGACTACTGAACCGATTTGAATGAAACATAGCTAAATTGAAAAACCTCATCCAAATCGGTCCATCGGTTCGGGAGCTACGATGCCACAGACAGACACACAGATACACCAAGCCACAGACAAACACTTATAATACACCTTTTTTTCGTCGGGGTTTAAAAAGGGTATTGGTTATTGAATTTCATTGTATGAAATATTCAAAGAACAATATCGTTTTCAATACACATAAATTATGTAGAACAGTACAGTATTGCGGATCCCAAGAGGGATACCCTTTTAGCGTCGCGTAGCTACCGGCGTTACTTACTCGGGTAAGTAGCTCAATCTTTTACAGTATATTTGGTGCTACAACGTCGGGAGGGAAACATTTAGATCGAAAGAGATTTCAAATAAATGTGCCCACTGGTACTATCTTGAAATTGAATATTGTCTTGTTATTCTAGACTGAAAACAAAAATGGGCCAAAATGTAGCTTTTCTTATGAATTGAGTACTTAATTTTTACCTAGATTAGGTAGGGAAAGTACGTAATTGTATGATTTCATAATTATACAGGTGGGTGATCATAATTGATTAGGATTTTAGGACTTCAAACCTGATTAGTTGTAGTTACCAAGCGCTGAACTCAAATGGTGAATATTTTTAAACCAACCTAAATTTAGCTTATCACTGATAATGAGCACGCACCTGAGTTCGATTTTGATTAAATACCAAATAATAAAGCATGTATTACAAAAACAACTACGAGTTGCTCCCAATTTATGTCATTGGCAGTCGCCACAGATCTACTTAGTCAATATCAAGACGCGGGCTCAAGTTTTCACCGGGACGATGCAAGGGACGGTATCGCGTTCCTTATAGACTGTGATGGCCTCGTAGGTTATCCTACTTCGGCGAGTACAAGAAAAAACACAGTTTGTATCGTTAGTAGACGGCTAGGGGACCCATAAAACGTTGGTCGGCTCGTGCACGACGCAGCACAATCAATATTTTTTTGTTACACAAACTTCGCCTTGTCGTAGCGACAGTATCTACTTACATATTTTTTGTTACCCAAACTTCGACTTTTCGTAGTGATATCCTCTTGTGTGGGTTCTATAAGTAAAAAAAAAACTGGTCTGCGTCTGTGGTCACATCCTCTTGGAAGTTCGCTTTTCATCCACATTATTGTCATCAAAAAGAAAAGTGACTTTAAAAGCGATCTACAAAGTGTAATTTTTCGTATACTCGATGACGTAGGCCCCTACCTGACAACGTACGGCACCCCCACAGTCTATAAAGAGCAAGTTATCCGCCGGGACTAGGCGGTGTAGACCCGGGACTGAGAACACAACACAAATAAAGTGCTTACTCGAAACCGAACAACTCCTTGACGTGTTTAACTTCAAATTTTGGAATAACATTTCCGCCGCCACGCGGCGGGGAATGTGTTGCGAAAGATTTGGAGCGAGACATCTACATTATCATTACACGTGTCGGAAGTTGATATGTTGCGGGGAACGTGCTCTGTGCTGGGCCACGTGCCAGGTAACTATTCAGTTTATGTTGTATTACTATTTAATTTTATTTGTATGTCTGTTAAAAGTTTGTATAGTTTTTAATGCAAAATAAATATCTTTCTATATTTTTAGTCATTATACTTGTATAACCTCGGTCGCCTCGGTGGCCGAGCGGTTAGGGTATTTTACTCGTAACCGAGAGGTACCGAGTTCGAATCACGCTGCGGCCATGTACCAATGACTCTTATGTACATTAGTTGAATACTAATCGATGCTCTTACGGTGGGAGAAAACATCGTGATGAATCCTGCAAATTCAGGCGACTGAATATGTAACCATGATCCAATCTAGCCAGGTTGCCCTGGTAGCAGAGTCATGGAGGTCAGATGGCAGTTGCTCCGCTGTAATTACCTGATCTGCCAAATGCTGGATCATGGGCAAGGTGGACCCCGGGCCCTCGTGCACGAGAGCATAACCGTATATAATAGTTGTACAACCTCGTAAATTAGGAACATAATTGAATACATAATCAAATCCAGTGAACCAAACAAAGCGGAGGTCAAAGTCGAATTTATTGCAAATTTGTGTGTAGCCTTCAAAAGGAATGCTAATTTTTCTTCCTTCGTGGGACTGACGGGTGATCGATCAAGAGTGGGTCGCGGCTACCTAATCGAGAACAAATTCCCTTTTAAATTTTGCCCGAACACAGGAACTGCTGTAGACAAATCTATACAGCTAATAGGGTTAGCAGTGTGGTGTCCGGCAGAGTAGAATAGCACCATCCCCTTACACTCGTGGGTGTCGTACAGACGACTAATGTTTTCGAGACAAAAGATCTAGTCTCCGTGGACTGGAAAATGGGCGTTTTCCACAGTTGTATTTATGACACTGCGATATCCAAACCGTATGCCAAGCGTGGAGATTATGGCAAAGACCTCCCCTCTCGTAGGAGAGACGCTAAGTCCTGCATTGGACTGTTATGGGCTGTGATGATGAGTAGGGTGGGACAAATAGAGACCATGGCGAGAGAGAAACTCCGATTCTGATATAGGTTTTGTATTTTTCATTCCTCATAGAAATGTCATCAACAACATCATCATCCGAGCGGTCGCCGGCTTCTGCAAGGGTCCGCTTTCCTACTTTTTCTTCTTCACTTTGCCCGATCTTCGGCATCGTCACGTCGCAAGCCGTTGGCTTTCCCGTTCGACTCGGCGATGTCAATTCATCGCTAATGTATGCGAAGGTAAATACAACGATTTAGGGTACTCTAGACTTGATCATTTTACATAAAATTGAACTACACCAGCCTGTAACAGTCTTCTGCTGCATTTACCTTCCACGCTAGTGAAGGGTTTTGCTATAACTTCGATGCGTAGGTATGCGGGTTGGAGATCTCTTCTAAGCTAAATTCTCTTACCTATTGCTACGAGGTATGCCCTGAGCATCAATCAAGCGGAAACAGGTTGATGCTATATCCCACTCTGCCAGATACCACACGGCTACTATTATTTCCAAAATATATTATACCATCACGGGATGCTAATCGACATCCGAGACTATTCAACCAGTCTGAGTTCCCGGCGAAAGACCTTCGTCAACGGTATTTAGAGGCACACTTAACGAGTGGCGAGCCAGTTGAGATGCTGAAGTTCGATTAGCTACATAGGTCACCCATCCAGACACCAGCACCGGCATGCATTACTTAACTTTTGTTATACGCCCCTGGACTGGGTCCGCAATTATACCTATGACAACCGGTTATTCAATCCGGCGGGAACTCGAACCGCACTCGTTCCGGATAAAACGTATCATGTAAAATGGCGAGCCATAATTTAATTAAATAAGCCGTAATAGTCGCGGCTGTTTACTCGGGGTAATATTAAAATCGGGCGAATCTGATTAAAACCGCTGACCCGTTTGTAAATGAATGAATTTCAACGCGATGGGTGCCGCCAGATAATTATTCCCGCCAGTGTGACGCGAAACACGCTAATTACGTACTCGTAGGTACGCATCGGGCATTCTTATTGGTTGCTCGTATTATTCGGGTTTCATTCGGACGCTCGTTAAGAATGTGATGATTGGGTTGTCGAAATTGCATCAATAGGGATATGACGGTGTTATAAATAAAAACTTCATTTTTGCGATTCGATTTTAAGGTAATTACTTTTTAAGAAATATATAAAAATGCCGAAGACCAGGCAAAGTGGAGAAGAATGAGTAGTAGCTCGTGGATAGGTGGTAGGACTCTGTCAAGCCTGACAAGTCTGCCTGGGTGAGTGAGTAGCATCTCCTTATTTATTTCTGCAACCAAGCAACAATGCTTGCATTGTTGTGTTCCGATTTGAAGGATAAGGCAGCCAGCGCAATGACAAGCATGAGGCATTTCATTTTAGTCTTCACAGTGACAATGCACCCGCGGTTCTGCATGTTTGTTGCCGGCAACCTGTTTTTATATATACCATGATGTTATAGGCGACAGTTACCGCTCACATCAGGTGGCCTGTCTGCTCGTTTATCATTGCGTAGCATGAAAAAAAGGAAACGGACCCTGGCGGAACCCGGGAATGACCGCCAGGATGATGATGTTGATTATTAGTTAATTGTAATAGGTAATACATAAGTCTCTGCCTTCCCCACCTGTGGGACACAGGCGTGAGCTTTATGTATGTATGTATGTAATATATAACTAATTAATTGTAATAGGTAATACATAAGTCTCTGCCTACCCCACCTGTGGGACACAGGCGTGAGCTTTATGTATGTATGTATGTAATATATAACTAGTTATTGCGTAAATTGACAATTGGCTTGTAGTTAACTGAAGCTCTAGTTTGACGCAAATGTCCCGTCACTAATACAGAGTTAATTAAAATCAATAAGCGCTTCTATTACCTAAATTGTGACCTACAAGCTATATGGTACTGTTTAAAATCGTCATAAATCACATTTTGTCTAAAATTACGAATGAGGTGTGGATTGGCCTTTATTATCTGATTACTTATGACTACAGTGACTTTGGCACTGGTCACCTTGGCGTTAATGTCCCAGATGTGCTGTCGCGCGATGGCTCGGGGTTCGCCTTGACCATGATCCAGGATTTGACAGATCAGGTAATTACAGTGGAGCGACTTCCATCTGACCTCCGTGATCCTGTTAATAGGGAAACCTGACCAGATTAAATCATGGTTACACATTCAGCCGCCTGAATGTGTGCAGGTTTGATCACGATGTTTTCCCTCACCGTTAGAGTTGAAGATTTGTGTTCAACGTACATAACTCAGAAAAGAGTCATTGGTACATGGCCCTGCGGATCCAAGTGAACCCTGGCAGTAGCCGGGATTGACCACTCTGATGATGATGATGATGTTCAACTAGTGTACATAACTAACTCTGAAAAGACTCATTCATACATGGCGGCACTGGGGTTAAAACCTGCTACCACTGGGCACGAGTCAAACCCCTTAACCATTAGGCAACCGACGCTCTCGCACACTCTATTATAATCACCTAATGTACAGGTTATTCAATAGTTTAGGTCTGTAATCGGACTACTTGCTAATAATATAACAAGCACCTACTTACCACCTGTCAAAGCGTAGAACAGACAAGAGACCTATATATATATATTAAATCGCGAAAACTGGAGCAGACAACGTATTGTTTCGGAGAAATTATAGACATATCGTACAAGTATCAAGGTTTATTGAGCGAAATTCAAGTCATACTGTGAATATATTGTACGACTTATTTGTATTTATTCGTATATCGATAATTGAAATGAGCGTCAAGTCAGAAGGAATATCTTTCAAGACGAATTCTAGCGTACGCGTCGACAACGTTTCTTTATTCATATAGTTTTCGTTAAGTTATTAGTCGCAAGTGGTTGAAACCTACTAATGATTTAGCCCTACCAAATACTAAGCAAGCTAGTAAGCAGGCGCGCCAGCAGTAACAGCCTTCTGAAATGCATAGCTGACAAATTAGAGAGTCCTGTCATGTGGGTACTCACGCAGCAGACGCTATCTAGGCTTAAAATGCTATATTAGAAAATAATTAAATTAATAATTTTAATTTATGACATAGGTATTATAAACTTTCCTAAAATAGACTAAGGTTTACTAACAACAAATGGACCGCTGTTGTCTCGTCAATAAAGATCTCATCTTGGCGTTAATGTCCCGGTTGTGCTCTCGAGAACGAGGGCCCGGGGTCCGCCTTGACCATGATCCAGGATTTGGCAGGTCAGGTAATTACAGTGGAGCGACTGCCATCTGACCTCCATGACCCTGCTACCAGGGGAACCTGACCAGATTGGATCATGGTTACACATCCAGTCGCCTGAATGTGCAGGTTTCATCACGATGTTTTCCCTCACCGTAAGAGCATCGGTTAGTATTCAACTAATGTACATAACTCAGAAAACAGTCATTGGTACATGGCCGGAGCGGGATTCGAACCCGGGACCTCTGGCTTACGAGTCGGATACTGTCACCGCTCGGCCACCGACGCTCTCAATAAAGATAATTAAATTAAATTAAATTAAACTAAATTAAATTAAATTAAATTAATACACTCGCGATCATGCAAATCGATTCATCCCATATTTTTCGATTTACGCTCATACATTTCGAGTGTCACTAATCAATGTCTATTAGTAATAGTATCAGTACGTTCATAAATACCTTATTGATTTTAATTAGGTTTTCGCAGTTTGATAACCAATAAGACAAGGGTTACTTCTTTACTGAATTTATTTTTTCAACTCGATCAATTTACGGTAGACAATACTTTTTTTAAATTGGGTATAGTTAAGAAGCTGTTTTCATAGGTACTGAAATAGCTGCAAACCAAAACCGCAAAATGTTTTGTCTATGTCAAAGACTTTTGTCTATGTCCTGTATACAGTGTGCGAGCGTATAATAAATTTTATACTTAAGGGTTAAATCTTCGTCAATGAGTTAAATACACAGCTTCTACCGTGCAGCTGAGGCGGCTACCGCGTCATGCATCCTTTGTTCCCAGACAATATTCAGAGCAAGGCTATCAAGTATTCACCGACTGTCTAATGACCCGACATTGTCTGCGAGGACCTTTGTCCGTTTCCCTTAATTGTCATAATCCAGCGTATTCAAAAATTTGTCACGATTCATTAGTAATATTTTGTTTGTATTTTATGGTATGTATTTTAGGGGAAAGCTCTGCTTGCGTTTAGGTGTGTTTTCATCATCATATCAGACGCCCTGCTGGACATAGGCCTTCTCCAGAGATCTCCACAAAGGCCGCTCCTGTGCCTTCCGCATCCAGCTGGTACATGTGATGTTTACCAGGTCATCGGTCCACCTTGCGGGAGGCCTACCCACGCTGCGTATGTATAGTCTGATATTGACTAAATTCATTTACTGAGGCAGGTAGTCGTATTCAACTTACGGTGACTATTTTCTCAGCATGACAGGAAATGGTGTGGTTATCATACTGCAGTAAAACGTACCTGAAATAAGAGAGAATGTATTACAAAGAGTTTAATTTAGAGAAATTATGAACGTTATAAATACATATAATTTAGTAATAAGTACCTACAAGAACTATGATATTCTGCGAAAAAGCTTGTTTGTACTTGAAATACATACCTAAGCCGCACGTGTCATTAGACGTAAAATAGTGTCTAAAAGTGTGATTATACATGATACTGGTAGTTAGATCCCAAATGGATAATTAAAACAAAATTTCGTTTAACTCCCACAAAAGTCAAGACTTTAACTACCCTCAGTTAGAAAACAGCTAAAAGACGTAAATCAAATGAAAACTTTCAGCTTTTACTTCGAGTTCCTAACTCCATTATGTTGCTCTTTTAAATATTCTGGCAAAATGGTCCAATTTTTTTCTTAGAAAGGGCTTTTTCATGATAAATTTTAATTATCTGGTTTTTACTTTCTGTTTAAGCTAGGTCCTGCCGCCACAGAGAAAATATGTCCGTAATTTGTGTTGTATTGTAGGTACTTTGTTGGACCCAAATGGCTGTTAATCTACTAAGGCCTAAATGTTGGTTTGTTAGATTTCCATTGTTGAAAGTATAAACTTAAGAAAGCCTAAGATCATTAAGTTTCGAATTAAATGCGAAGTGAAAATCGCGTGACGAGAGCTTTTATATCCTGAAAGAAATAAGTACCTAAGTTCGCGACTGAGAATTATTTTAATAGCGCTAGAATCCATCATCATCATCTTGGCGTTAATGTCCCGGTTTTGCTCTCGCACACGAGGGCCCGAGGTCCGCCTTAACCATGATCCAGGATTTCGAAAATCAGGCAATTACAGTGGTGCGACTGCCATCTGAACTCCGTGACACTGCTACTAGGGGAACCTTTAACGCTGTAGCGCTTTAACAGCGCTAGAATATCTGCATCTAATACCTAAACAGGCGCTATATTAAGTCACCATTACGCTGTCCACTATGAATCTCGTAAAACCTCGGGATTGGCAGTAAAGTCGAATACTGCGCTGAAATTTATTGATGTGGATCAAGTAGGCCACTAAACTCGAGATCGTTGTAAACCGCGTTTGTTGACAGCATCTGACGACATCGTAAAACTCGGGGCCCACACTCGGCCACAATCGCGGATTAGCGCGTCACAAAGTATTTTACACTCAATTCGATACACTGTTAGGTGTTACCTAAAAGGTACAAAGTTTACAAAGTTGTACCTTGTAAATGGTATGGTTAAAATTTGATTTGTCTGATTTAATTACAGTATGGCTAGGATTTACCTGTCCACAAAAAATAGCTTCGTCTCATCAACACAGATAAATAAAAAATAAAATAAAATAATTTAAATTATCTTTATTTCTCAAATCTTCACAATTTATGAGGTGAGTCATCCCCAGTTAGTTATAAATATACTTGGGGTGGCTCGCTCTTTCCTTTAGTTTTATCTAAATGTTTTTGAGATTCTGCAAGTAGATTTTACATAATTTATAAAATAAATTGTCATCAAACTATGAATAATATTATATATCATATTTAACCATGTTCGATTGAACAAGTCGAACAAGCCAAGGGGTCACGGAGCTGCTTCCCGCGATTTGAGTTCTTGTTTTAGTAAAACAATATTCTTTTTTCATTTTGGTAAGGCAAAATATTTTTTTGGTAAGCGCCATAATAGCATCAAAATATTAAATTATTTTGGTTAATGTCTAAATTGTATCGTGATATGTGAACGCAGGCATTAAGCGCTCTGACGTAATTTTTTCATATGTAAATAAATGTTTGAATCACAATTTATAAAATAGGGACATCCGGCCTCATTGGCTCCGATGATTTTCTCACTTAGTGGTACTTCACATCAGCCAGTACCACTTTGGGCAATGTCAAAAACATAATTAGCGTTTTAGATAGTAGCATTCTAACAACCGAAATGTGCTTTATTGAATCCTTATAGCGAATTCGGAACATATATCAAGCAATAATGCGGCACATACAGTAGTTTGTTGTTTGCGTAGCGGGGCGCCCATCAGCACGGCTGACTTATAGCCCATTTATTACCTACTACAACCGAGCTACTAACTCCACTACATTTACGCAGATCCACTTGCGTAATGCGTAGTGCGAATGCAGAGAGCCTGCTTATATCGCTTATGAAATAGGAAATATGAAGGGATAATGAGCCATTTTAGGTTAAAGTTGAAATCTAAACTTATTACTGATTATTTTTTAAATAATTGGAAAAGCAACAGCATGTACACGTACACGATTATATTCAAATTACACAAAGGCAGTGATACTTTCACAAAAATAAATAAAAGTATTGTTGCCGTTGCAAGGTGATTTCATCCTGAAATGTAATTTTTCATTCCGCAAGCCCTCTGTCTCTTCAGCTCACCGATATTCACGAAAATTTAAAATACTCACAAAACTCGGGCACCAGAAAGATTATTACTCTTTGTTAGATCAATTCACTTATCGAATTAACGAAAAATTCTCAAAATACCGAATAGTTATTGTAATTTCTCTCAAAGTATAAATAACCCCGTGTCTACCAACCTTTGATCAATCCAATTGAAGTAATGGTTTGAGTTTGATTATTATCAGGATGTCATAATCCAAAGTATATTATCTTGGCTATAACGAAAGTTATGAAGGTGGTTTTAACTTGAGATAGTTTCAAACTTTACCTTGTTAAGATGCGCTCTCGCTGCCTTATTATTATTGTTTCAAAGGGATTTAATAGTTCAATATTGTGATTTGTTTCCTTGCCTACTTGTTAGATACTTGCCTATTGTTTAGCTACTTGTACATTTACTACTTGTAATTATGTAGGTATAACTATAACTGATGTAGAGAATGACTGTAGGGACCTAAATCAAATTATATACAGACCAAATTTATTTATCAATAATTACGTAGATTTATTATATATCTGAAAAATGGGCAGCAGCATTTTTCATTGTTATAGTTCAACACTGCGATCTCCAATCCGCCTGCCAAGCGTGGAGATTATGGCAATAACCTCCCTTTCGTGGGAGAGGCCCTAAGTCCTGCAGTGGACTGTTACGGGCTGTGATGATGATGATTATATATCTACAGATAGCTTGTCTTATTCTTATTAAGAAGTAAATTATTCTGAACCCTAGTCACCTTGTATTTATGAACACTTTTCTTATTTAACGTACGAAACTTATTATTAACCGTACTCGTATGTTTACATCCCACCAATCTTATTAACATCAGAACCAACTCAGTTATTAGTCACATAGATGTCGAATGCGTTGATCGCTGTCGCCTCTGTGAAAACATCCCCGTAGGTGCCACGCTACTGTATCATCCGAAGGTAGGTCGGCCGGCGTTTGCCCTATATTCCCTCCCTCTCGCAGTCTACTGCGAATCGTACGGGCATCTCTTTCCCCAGTGACGTCATCACGCAACCTCTCCCAATGCCCGCGTGTGCGTGCCCCAATACACACAGTGCGCCTATGTGCGTGAGTTCCGGTGATTATTATGAGGCGACAGTTCAATCTGATTATTTTTTGCTGGTGAGAAAATGGGGGAGATAATATTATGGGCATTTATCAGCTATAGTTACGTATCGTGGTCTCGACGAGAGAGGACCTTCATGTAAATGGAGAAATTGCTTCAGAATTTCGCTACCATTAGCCCGTTGCCTGATAGCACGTACGTGTATTAGGTTATTACTCTAGTATTGGATGCGGTTTCGTGCGGCTGCATTAATTTCAGCCCTATCAGAACTTAATTGCTCCAGCACGGTAATATCAATGGTTGTAACCGAAATTGGGCTCGTATCGAATCGTATCGCTCGAATTCAATACTGACCCAACCTCGTATTTACTGAATACCCCAATGCGTATAGAGTGTTTCCTAAATATTTGCAAGGGATTGGTAGGAAATGTTGGCATTCAGTTTATTTAGAAAAAAGTTGTCATAACATTTTTATCGGGAATTCCCGCACTTAAAGTTTCCATAAATTTAATAACCTGCGTACACTTGATATAGCGCAACCATAAAAAAGTAATTTATCAACTCTCCTCAGAACATAAAGGAAAGCTGTAAAACAGAAGCTCCATGTTTTATAATCATAGACGAGCTAGGTATGTAGCATGAAAGTTTTTATAGTCGTTCAAAAATTTTGGCGGATTGCATCATACGGCCCATTCATAACGTGTGCGATATCGACGTTTTGCATTTTTTATTATAGAGATACTAGCGACCCGAACTCGATTTCGCACTGGTGTGATTTAGAAAAAAAGGGGAAAAACATATATTTAGCTTCCGTGAAAAATTATCTAATTTATGGTTATATAGATACGCATTAAAATCCGCTGTGTTTTTAGAAGCACTTAGCGGATATACCTACGAACAGAGAGACGCGAAAAGCGACTTTATTTTATAATTATGTTAGGTTCTAAATATTTTAGGTTTGATTATTTTTACTTTATACCTCGATATTTTTATCCTTTGCAGTTTAGTGTGGTAATTTGACAATTAAACTGATTTGATGGTTTACAAAATAAAGCAAGCCTAGTCGTAAAAAAGACTAAGCTCAAGTCCAACAGTGGACTGTCATGGGCTGTTGTTGTGATATGAAGTTCGCATTCAGTGTAGAAAATAGGAATACTCGTTATTTTTTCGCACGCAATAACTACGGAATTAGTATTACGGGAAAGTCTGTAATTCCAATACAAATAAATAACAGATTGGAAATTTTGTGGGTCACAACATAGTCTTATCAGATACATTTTTAACTTCAGGAAATTTCTATTTTACGCTTAATATGAGTTGCCTCTCGGAGCGTCAGCAACGAAATGCTTCAGAAATATGGAGCCTTCGCCCCAAAGAGAAATGTACCGAGAAATATTTCCACCCGATTGGATACAAAGGTCGACTGAGATGATGGAAGTGACAGTGTTATTGTTCATGGTAATGTAATAACCTAAAGTACATAATGAGGTCGCGAATCACGTAGGTATGTAAAGGAATATGTATTTACTTATTTTCTTTATTAACGTAAGCTATGATTCTGATTCATGTATTGATCAAAGTGAATATACATAAACATTTACAACAGTAAATATGCAGACAAAAATGTGCATTCATTGTGGGATCGTCAAAATTTAATAATGATGTAAATTATTTTATGGGATACAAATAAAAATATTATGTTGCATACAAAACTATTCAAACTCTCACGGTGCGTTTATGTCAAGCGAGTATTCATTCGTTTGGTGTATACAGAAGTGATTCACTCCTTACTTTGTCGTGGTCTTCGTAGACCATGCGTATCCAATATAAAGAGAGCACGCAACAAATAAACAAGCTTAGACACTCCGCCATAAGCTAATTCTATTGTTTTGTAAATTAAAACAATGGCCCGTTATCGCTAACACCCTGCTTCAGCACAATGATTTAAATGTAAATTAATTTTGGACGTTTGCTCAAATTCAACTTCCCGGCTGTTTCCAAATTTCGAACAAATTAATTCGAAACGGATTCCGATTGCGAATGTTTGTGAAATGGATACACCTTTGTAAGCTGATTCCTTTTCCACTGCTGAATGATAAGATGGTTCATTGGTTTGTTTGAATGAATACAATAGAGGACTATGTAAAGCGTCGGCATCTATTTTGTGGTAGGCAGCTGGATCCTCAAAACTAAGGACCGGTCTCTAAAGAATGTGGAAGAAGCGATAGAGGTTTGTCAGCACCGTAACAAGATTGGTTTCACCTTCCCCCTACGGGAAAAGGCGGGACATAATGTTTGTATGTAAAAAATTCGCCATTGTAAAATAACTTGATCGCTGTGACAACTGTCAACTAGAGAACGCGCTTTATGGTGTAGGAGGCATGTATTTGTGTTGTGTTGTGTTAGTATTATTGTACAAAAAGAGCATGCCAGCCATGTCATACTTTATCGTAAAAAATATTTTAAAAATTTAGTCATTTTTTTTGTTAATGTACTAAATTGCGTATTACTGTTGTTCTTTAGCTATTTAGTGATGGCATAAATAAAGTTTGACGTTTACCAACATGACACTGACAAACCCGATAATTTCTGGCCAGTAGCAGTTGTCACCGAACTCAAGCAAAACTGTTTACATACTATAGTCACTTGGTTCGTTATCTGAATTCCACTGCGGGTTTCCCTCTAAGATCTATCTGGGCTTCTCTAGGTCATCTTTCAATTATGTAGGGGGCGTACCTTCGCCGCGTTTTGGTCTGATTTCGCTCCGACCGTTAACTATGAGAATTGCGCCCCGCCTATTGCAATCAAGTTCAGTAATCTTGCGAACAACTTGCATCCTGAAATGGAAGGCTTTAAATTGCATACATACATACGTAAAGCTTAAGCCTCTGTCCCACAGGTGGAGTAGGCAGAGAGTATGGACCGCCACTTTGTTTTATCCTGACACAACTCCTTAGCCTCGCATATATACACAACTCTTTTCATACATGTCCTTTTATTCTTGCCACTTCGGACTCCAGCTTTTCAGCTTTAAATTAGCACTCACTAAAACCAAAATAGCAGTGACACTATTTTTATCATCAGCAAGGCTTCTAATCCGAACCATTCATTGACCCAACACTCTCCCATACCTTTGGCTTGTACATATACTTATCTAGTGGTCTCATTGGCTTGTTCGCGTGTAATCCCTGGATTACCCATTCGCAGCCCGTGAATCATTCGCGTAATATTTCCCCGTTCCCGCAATTTCCCTGATCGATTCCCTAAAGACCTTCTAACGGATGTGGGGCTTGGCTAGTCTCGGTCCGACGTGCTCCGGATTATTTGTATCGCGGTGTACACAGTTGCGGTAAGTGACCTGACTATTGTACGGACAAATTGCTTGTTGACATGACAGATTGACAGATTGCTCGGCGCACATGTACCTACTTACGGGGAGATGTTGGTTACTAAGTGCTGCGTAATAGATGTAAGTATTTGCGTTTATGAAAATGTTGAATGCGTAAGAAGCGAAAGAAAGAGGTTTCTTTGTGCTTAGTATTCTTTCTACTCGTACTTTTAATAAAAACCGGCTAAGACGTGTTGTTCCACTTTTAGTGAAGGGTACATAAGGTTATGTATGGGCCTGCTGATAGTACAAACACAAAATAAAGTTAAAGGTTTTCCATACAATTTGTATGAAACGTTTGCTATTCCTACTCCATTTCATAAGTTGGTCGATTATTACTAGTTAATTTAAAAAATTTACTATGCTGTGATAGTTTTCCTTTTAATTAATTATATGCTATTATGTTAAATACTTTACACATATCCAACTGTTACGGTTTAGCTGTTAAAGGGGAGACACATGTTCTAAACAATAAATACCATTTTAAAGCTAAATATTTCGAAAACAGAAAACATAATCCAAAAACGGTTTTTTAAAGTCCTATCTAAGGACCCCGGACACAATGGAATATACGCAAAAAAAAGTTTGACCCCGCTTTAAGTGTAGGGGGGTCTAAACAACGATACACTTAAAAGATTATATTTTATCACTTTGTCGGCGTCATTAATAAGTATAACCATACCCAGCATTTTACCCAGTATTTTTTAGTAATAATAGTTTTCTTGGTTTGCTACGGAACCCTAAAAATGGTTTAAAAATACAAACCGGAAACGGTCCAAAGTCGTAAACAGGGTGGGTTGAGGAGCTGTCTTCTGTAGGTAAGTCTAGGGGGTTGTTGCAATATGATTTTTGCGAACTCTATATTTATATATACTAATATTATAAAGAGATAAGATTTGTTTTTGTTTTGTTGTTTGTATTGAATAAACTCAAACTACTGAACGAATTTTATAAATTCACCAAGAGAATGCTACATTATCACTGAGTCACATGGGCTACTTTTTTATGAAATAACGTTTAAGGTTAGGTTTCGCGGAAAAGTTGATTGTTTCCAGAGATTCGAACTGCACGCGGGTGAAAGTCACTGAGAACTGCTAGTGTAAAATAATATTATTGTTACTTTGTCAACTATTGCTAGAATTATATTTATGCTCGCCTGTGTATCTCTTTTTAAGCTAGAAAGATACGTTCAGTCCCTAAGTCGTTTTACGAGTTGGGCTGGACATTCTGCGACTTTGGCGTTTCAAGAAAAGGATCTTTTACTGGACGTAATTTCGACACTCGTCATTTTACGACTTTGACATTTAACCCCTTCGGGGTGAACACAGACAAGTGGACAAACAATTTCAAGCACTTTCATAGGTATTATTAGCTGTGCCCGCGACTTCGTTCGCGTGGACTAAAGGGTGTTTACAGTGTTACAGTGATGTGAACTCAAATCATACAGTTTCATTTCAATTCATTCAGTAGTTCCAGAGTGATTAGCTGCCAAGGTGCAAACAGACAGACAGACAGAAAAAATGGAAATAAGGTAAAATAAATAAATCGATTAATATTTCTAATAAAATGTTAATTATAATGCGTCAGTCGTTTCGGCCCGCGGGCCACAACCAGGGCGGGCGCAACGATTAAACACTCTTCTTCCATACGAGTCTCTCAGAAGAGATCCTCAAAGCTAAATTTAATCAAAATCCAATTAACTAATCCGACTTACACTTGAGCGTACCAGAGCAAGTTATAAACTTTACACTCTCAACTCTGTACCTTGACGTTAATGGATGTTGTTTTTGAAATTTTCGAAGCTTCATTCTGCTTCCAACAGCTTGATCTACGAGCCATTCCTATACAGTTTCACACAACAAGTTCTTATCTTTGGCAGCTTACGTAGCTACCTATACATCATTTGACAAGTGTGATTATTTCGTTACAAAACGATTTACTCCAAAATTTTTGTATTGAACATGAAAAATCATTCATGCCAGTGTTGAACATGTGAATTGAAAGCGGGCAAGTAATCGCCACGCGATCATTACATCGACACCCCGAAATCTGTGCATATATTTTTAATAGGCATTATAAAATTTCAACAGCTAAATATACTGGCTGGTGGCAAATGATTTTTCAATATTATAATTTACTTTAGGTTAAGGATGTAATATGGAACCGAATAAAATGTTATGTATAGACATAACATTTTATGTATAGCACATGCTGTCTAAAAAACTAAAATTTGTAAGGCTAGATTTTGCTAGATTGAACTACAAATAAAATTTTGCAGTGTTGTAGCAATATATCACAGAATAAAGCGTCATACATAATTTATCCCGAAATTCAATGTAGTTCCCACGGGAACATGGCATACCCGAATTTTATGCGGTCAGACGCTAAACTACAATTATAACAGACGGTTGGCACGTAAGTCTTTTACATAAATAACATGAAAAGGTCTCATACAAATTGCTTAATTACTACGGCTGCAAGGGGTTTAGCTATCTGCTTCATCAAGTTAATCTAGAGATTATGACTAAATTCCCTTACTTTCTAATAAAGGTCGGGCGGAGGAGTTAATTTCTAGTTATTTATTTGTGGCTTGGACAGAGACTATTTATAGTTCTTCTTCTTACACTGAGCTTAATTGGTCCAAATGAGAAAATTATTGTTCGTGCTAAAGTCGCTCAGAATTCGGATATTTTGTGCATAAGCAATCTTAGAAATAGTACTAATTGGGGTCAGATCACAGATACAGTTTATATTACACTGCATAATGTTGGATATAGTGTAGTAGTGGGTGCTACACCATCGTCCGCATCGCCCCATATCGCCAGGTGACGATATCGGACAAATGCTTGCTTTAACATATAAACTAAAATATAGTTGTTTGGGTTTTCATTGCAGGCTAGTCTTACTTATATAATTTCTTTTTAAAACATTTCTTGACAAGCCCCGTATTGGCTTTATCTACTTATCTTTTCCATCCTTAACAAGCAGAAAACTTAGTAAATCTAAAATACTACGAGCTAAGAACTGAGTAGTAAATTAAGATAATCCGATTGCGACTTCATGAAACCAGACCACAAACCGCCAACAGCTAGTTTAGTTTGTTAGTTAGTGACGTCATCGCATTGTCTTAGCGAATAATCACAACTTCATGATAACAACTCTAAGTACATGAAGTTAAAGTCCACTTTAGATCACAGCAAAGAAACACACCGCTAGTAGGTATTCGAGAGGAGGAGAGAGCACTTCTTGCTATTTGTTTTGTGATTTAATTTAACTTGAAGGAATTAATATTTGTTTAATTTCAAACGAAAGCGTTTGTTCGCCGAAGTTTGTTTGTGTACAGGGATTAATTCGGCTACGTTATTAATAAACAAAATATGCAGATGACACACTATTTGGAATTGTGATTTGATCCCAGTAAGAATTTATTTGTTTGGAAAGACGGGCACATCTACATAAAAGTCTATCAAGTAAATAAAATATTTAGAAAGGATGTTCACAGATACCCCATGTCATTTTAGTGACCTCACGTCACTATTAAGTAATTCAATACGAAGATTAAGGGTGAAGGTGTATCTAAGTCCACTGACCTCTCATTAGAGCCGACTCGGCTGCCCCGCCATCCTTATCTTGCCCTGACAACAGTCTCATTTTCGATATAATTCACTAAACACGAGATAATCACTGTACAAACTCCAAATTAAGTTGAGATATTCTCTCTACTGACGATTACGGAATCAATACACACAAACAACCAGACTGGTCTCCGAATGTTGTCGAATTACTATTTATATTTAAGTAAAAGTAGGTTATCCCATATCATAGGGCATGTGACTGATAAATCTGACGGTAAACAATGGATGCAACTACCAAATCTCGAGATTTGTCACGAATAAATGCTTGACGGTTGTAAACACGAATCGGTGTTTGGATAGATAAGGGTTGACAGATAATCTGCGGTTCATATTTGGGCTCTATTGAGAATATAACCACTTAATTTGACGACAACAACAAAATCTAAACGGGGTACTGTCCATGTCCAATATTATCACTAGTTTTAAAGATGAACTGGTGTCTCTATATAAAAAAATTAAGATTATGGTTCCAATAAACAATCATACCTTCATCGGAATCCGTTGCTACCACTGAATAATCTGCTCGTGTCTCTACATTTTCACCCATAGCAGTAATAAAATAAAGTGGCCAACTTCACATAAACTGCACTCGGTAAAATACTTCCACAGTTGAGAAGTTAAAGATTACTGGGAACTATTAAACATGTTTTCTAAGGCAATAAATGTATTATCAGCAAAGAATAGCTTGCACTCAAGATTATGTGGCATTATAAAAAGACGGCGTTGGATTCTTTGTGTACGTATACACCTATTATCCCACTTATCTGTGTAATGCTGGAATTTTCTATCTAGACACTGATTATGATTTGAGAGGGTAACGATTGAGAAATGCGATGCCTATTGCTACATAATGATAAAAGGAGAAGGGGAAAAGCTGTCTGACTAAGGCAAAGCAAACTGCCCTCGGTTAATGTCTTCCATGCAACTCTGCGATTCTCCCCGTGCTCGAGCTGCTATGCAATTGGTTAGGTGGACATTCAAGACAAATGTTGGCTATTACACAGTCAACAATAGAGTAATGAATACATGGAATAAGCTGCCCCAAGAGATAGTTGAAGCGCCATCAACCAATAGTTTCAAAAATAGACTCGATAAGTGGCTAAAAGTTAACACAAAAACTCTGTGCAGTGATGTGTAGTGTTTCGGCTGATCGAGGACAATAATCAAATACACCAGCCCAGATATGCCTACATCTGATGCCTATATCTAAAGGCTGATGTGCCTACATCAGCCTTTGGCTGCTCGCCTATCAACTAATAATAATAAAATAAAACCTACTATAATAATAGAATCTTGGCGTTAATGTCCCGGTTGTGCTCTCGCGCACGAGGGCCAGATCAGGAAAGTACAGTGGAGCGACTGCCATCTTACCTTCGTAACCCTGTTAAGAGCCATTCCACCTACCAAGCAGGGGTATAACCTTGCAGACAAACAGCGAAGCGGGTTATAAAAATAACCATCTTGGCGTTAATGTCCCGGTTGTGCTCTCCAGAACGAGGGCTCGGGGTCCGCCTTGACCATGATCCAGGATTTGGCAGGTCAGGTAATTACAGTGGAGCGAGTGCCATCTGATCTCCATGGCCCTGCTACCAAGGGAACCTGACCAGGTTGGATCATGGTTACACATACAGTCGCCTGAATGTGCAGGTTTCATCACGATGTTTTCCCTCACCGTAAGAGCATCGGTTAGTATTGAACTAATGTACATAACTCAGAAAACAGTCATTGGTATATGGCCGGAGCGGGATTCGAACCCGGGATCTCTGGCTTATGAGTCGGATCTGTAACCGCTCGGCCACCGACACTCCACAGCGAAGCGGGTTACCTGATGGAAAGTGGTCACCGCAGCCTACGAACACCAACAGCATCAGGGGCGCTACGAATTCCTTGCCTAACTGTAAAGAGACCTCTAATATACCTCTTGAACAATCCCATGTCATAGTCCGAAGGAAACACTATGACTGAGAGCTAATTCCACTTCCGAACAATACGAGCGAGAAACGTTATTCGACATTTTGCGTGGACGCCCACAGAGAATCCACGTAGTGGGGATGCCCGGTACTGTAGGCACCAGATCAAAAAGTTCCTTTTGACATTCCGCATTGTATAGTCACAGGAAGAAAGATCACACAGGGAGCCAAATTCTTTTCGATCAGCCAGTACTTCTAACTTGCTTATTAGTTGTCGACAATTCGTACGATAATGAATGACGATGATCATTAGTGACTACGATGATGATGAAAATTGATGGTCATGATGACGATTATCAAGAGAAATATCAGTAGCAAGCCCGTGGAACACTCTATACATATTTCATGAACGCTTTAGATGTATATATTGAACAGTATCTCGGTAAGCTGACGCGAACTATTCACGTCCCGCCCACAAAGCTGGGGTAAGTGAACTATTAGGTATGCTGAGTGAAAGCATTGCCTCAAAATTAGATTAAGTGGTGCTCTCGGCTCCTAAGCCAACATATTAGGCGTGTCGGCTTAGGCGTGTGCGGGCGAGCGCTATCACGCTCTCATCGTGGCCCATCTACGCCATTCTCCACTAACTACAGACTAAGCGCTGGTGTAGTTTCATTTGTATGTACTTGTTATGTATAGGCTATATATATATATAGCATTAAAAGTTATAGTTACGTTATGTAAATCGTTACAAACGATAAGGTATATTGCTTTTTATTTTCTGCTGTTTTGGTTCAAAGTATTTGGTTTCCGATTCATTCGGATGATGATGATTTTGTGTATCTTAATTCGTTCATTCAATTATGTGGATAATTTTTCTTAGTAGGGGGTTTTCAGACTTACATTACTTTTCCAGAAATGGTAAGGAAGGCAAGATATATTAATATAGAAATTCTTTGTGACAGACGGACACACGTCTGATCCTATAAAGCTTCCGGAATCCTAATAAAAAAATTGTATACTGATAAAGTCGTAGTCATAAATTAAATATATTATTACAAGCTCTTTTGTCTGAATCATGAAAAAAATAGTATGCAAGCCTTGGATCGGAAATCCTTGTAAAAGATAGGAACTATAGGTACATAACGTAATATGTATATATTAATCAAAGTAGATGTTATGGGCGGTAATTACCGCTCGTATTTAAAGTATGTATATGATAATATACCTACATGAAGCAGCAAATTACACGTACGCAAGAGGCTTTATTTACATTTTTATAGTGAAAAGTATTTGTCTAAAGATTCTGGCCTGATATAACTGTTTAACAAGTTTTACGCGAACTAAGATGAGATGCTAAAAGATAATCAGCCAAATTTCATGTATTATGGCATGTGGCTCAAGTGGAATCGTCTGCTTTCGCTGATAAACAAAATTGCATTACCGCCGCCCCGTCTCGATCTCTGAACGATAAGCCCAATCCAACAGATCACATGACAGCAGTCATTGACCTCCATTCCTTGTACACAGGGAGATAAGTTATCCACATGATGCTCATGCTTTTACCTACCTACATGTCTTTACGGTAGGTAGGTATAGGAAATCAATGATATAACTTATTATTTATTAAAATCGGTCCTCGCCTGCTTTCAAGTTTAAATTAAACTAACGTTTGCACTTTATATACCTATTTACTTAGACTGAGAGCGTTGGTTGCCGGTGGTTACAGTATCCGACTCGTTAGCCAGAGCTCCCGGGTTCGAATCCCGCTCCGGCCATGTACCAATGACTGTTTTCTGAGTTATGTACATTAGTTGAATACTAACCGATGCTCTTTCGGTGAGGGACAACATCGTGATGAAACCTGCATATTCAGGCGACTGGATGTGTAACCATGATCCAATCTAGTCAGGTTCCCCTGGTAGCAGGGTCATGGAGGTCAGATGGCAGTCGCTCCACTGTAATTACCTGACCTGCCAAATCCTGGATCATGGTCAAGGCGAACCCTGAGCCCTCGTGCGCGAAAGCACAACCGGGACATTAACACCGAGATGATGATGACTTACACTATTCGGCTTGTTTCTTAGTCGGGGTTTTTAGTTTTTGTACTACATTATCAGTAATGCGCTTAAATTTAAATATGTGTGTAAATAATTGAGTTAATTTTACATAATAAATAAAATATTTGAAATCGGAAATTACGATTTCATAATTTATTTCTTTGATATGACGGTTACAGGGACGAATTAAAATAAATCATTTGACGATTAATCTATAACGATTACGGTTTGTAGATATATTTTAATATGAAATTCTGTTAAACATTACGTAAAATTCGTATCTGTATTTGATTATGAGATAGGTTGTCTAAATATCACAATTGGTATTTCCAATATTTGATTAAAAAACAGTTTAAAAATCAGTGTTTTTATTCGGATTTGTTTACATTGGCCAAGACATACCTACGTAGAAGATGCGTGCAGCAATTATACTTTTATTGTTGGCCTTCGGGGCTGCAACTCGTAAGTATTGGACAATTCTGATTATTTTTGTGTATTATTTCCTGTTTAACGTCCGATTTTCCGTTTTTGGGATTCCGTAGTTCTTTAACCCCAAAATAATGTAATCTTGTGTTTAAGTGGCCGGACCACTCAGCAATCCTGGCAGGATCGTAGGCGGAACGGAGACCACCATTAACCAGTACCCCTACGCCAGCGCCGTGCTGGTCGCCCACAACCTCGTCAACTTCGTGCAGAACTGCGGCGGGACCATAATCAACAATAGATCCATACTCACCGCGGCTCACTGCCTTACGTAAGATTTTTTATACTAATATGACAAACGAGCGACTTTACTGTTGACTTGTAGGCTAATTACGTAACTCTGTTGCTAACAATTATCTGATTTCAGTGATTGAAATTGTTACTTTTGCGTATGATCGATTTAATAGTTTCAGTTTATTGTAATGGAACTTTGTTAGAAACTGAACCGAAGAAATCGATGATATGTAGATAATAGCATCAGATAATTGTTAGTAACAGAGTTACGTAATTAGCCTACTGATCTTTCTTCATTTATTTATTAGTTTGACAAATATATTTGTTTATAACGCCTACGACATCTGCATATAACGGTTACAGGTTCATGAATTTGCTTGTTTCTGTGACTGTAGTAAACTGCAACAATATTTATTATTCAACCTTTTTTTCAGCCGCCGTACAATTCAGGTGGTACAATTCCGAGTGGGCTCAACCTTTGGGAACAGCGGTGGTGTCGTTCATACCATCACCCAGATGATCCTGTACCCTGATTATGACGAGTTGATCAGTATGATAGAGCATGACATTGGCCTACTACGCAGTGCTACTACCATTGTGTATAATGACGTTGTTCAATCCACCGGCATCGCCGGACCTAACTCTGTCATTCCAGACAATACAGCCGTATGGGCTATTGGATGGGGAAGAACTTCTGTAAGTACACCTACTAGGCGTGTGATATTCGACAGAGTGGAATACAGGTATAGCACCACCTCTTTCCATTTGCGGGTGTGGTATAAGGCGACTAATCTGAAGGCAGATCAGCTTTGATCTTCGCAGTTCAGACAATGGGGAGCATTTTCAACACTACTTATATGATCTTCAACCTGAATGTGGAGATGAAGGTCTGAATGGTTCCCGAGTGGTGACCACGTTCGGCAAGATATGTTGGCAGATGCACTTTTGCGTATCATTGGAGGTTTTAGAGTGCGGGATATCTTGAACGGGCAGTGAGCAGGGCCTCAAGTCCGCTATTCAGACAGTCATTTATTTATCTGTGTATATTCACGCGGACACGTTCATGCCGTACGCACATACTCTACAAGTTCAGCATAAAAAATTATTAAATATATTGTTTTGTTGCAGACGAATGGACCGACATCAGAAGTCCTGCGCCATGTCGAAGTTTGGACCATTAACCAACAGGAGTGCGTGAATCGCTGGGGTTCCTTTATCTCGCCGAACGTGCTTTGCACTGGTTGGCTCGACGTGGGCGGCCGTGGCCAGTGCCAGATGGACTCCGGTGGTCCAGTTCTCTTCAACAACGTCGTCATCGGCATAACGTCGTTCAGCAGTGCGAATTGCGGTGACGCCTTCTTCCCATCAGGAAACACACGTGTCTCACAGTATGCTTCTTGGATTCAAGCTAATGCGTAACGGAAAATCGAGTCGACTAGCGGTCAACATTGTAAATATTGTAATGTTAATTAAATAACTAATTTATCGTTTCAAATTTTTTGGTTTAATTTCCAGGGATTGGATACTTTTTTATAAATGGCCTAACTGCGAAAATAAAAAGATTAAGTTTGAGTAGAAAATAATATTTAAGGCTGAGTGCCACTTTGGTTACATGGGAAGTTTTGTGAAAACTGATAAACCATACACCATTACAAGATGAAGAGGCTGAAGTTTCAAGCTACAATACTGTAAACGCTGTCACACAATATTAGTGGTTTCTTATCAAATTGTGGATGCAAAGTCATCGTAATAACAAATGCGGTATCTTCGTTCACCAATCTCTGATTGTTGTATCAAAAATCTAATCAATGTGGACTCCCCCATGTGAATATCGATTATTGTTTGTTATTAATCCTTACATCCTGTCCTTCGACAATCACTCCTTCCTACTCCTTCTTTTATTTCACTATGTTCAAGACAGTATTAGGTAGGTATTCTCCGTTCACCCCTGCTATTTTATCCTTGCCCCATAGAAATTTAATGCGTAATAATAACGTAATTATAATGAAACTATTACGTCCATGTGTTTTTAATAAAATATATTTGTTCAAAGATTTAATATATCTGGGGACAATCTCGAATGAAAGGAGTATAGCGTGTGTTGCTGAGTATCAGAAAATATGGCCAGGGAGGATATGCAGTGCGTACGTTTTTATAAGGTCGCATTCTTGTCAGTTTGTCTGTTTATTTGTTTCTCTGTTCAGTACAAATTTTGCCAATCGATTTTATACTAGCCTAACTTCTTTATAAGCGAGACTTTGAAAGTTTGCATTTTTGTGGTGCCATTGAGCTAATCTGATGGTGGACCCAGAAGGTGATCATAGGAACTCTGTTTTAATATAATGCAACCCTATCGAGTTTGGGCTCGTTGGATTCGTTTTGACAAATACCCTGGTGGGAGATGGTGTCCAAGGTCTGGGACTAAAAAGCAGGAACTAATTATTGTAACAATTTTTTATCTTTAAAATAGACTAAAAAGGATAATAATTAATAAAAATAATTTAGTTTTAGTTAGTTAAGTTTTGTTAGTGTTCGTGTGTTATAGTTTTTTATGTTTTATGTGATAACGATATTACAAGTTTCTAGATACAGTTTTGAACTATAGATATCATCTCTACACTGATGACACCCAAATTTATACATCGTTTCATCCACGAGACACAGAAAATGCAGTCGCATTAATTGAGGAGGATCTAAAACGAATTGCTGTCAAGTCTGAGGCTAATGCTTTGGTACTTAACCCTACTAAAACTAAATATATGGTCCAAGTCTCAGATCAGCAAAATTGCCAGTCGTAACCCTTGTGTGAAGTTATGTGGAGTACAGGTGGAGCGCGTTTCTGAAGCACGTAACTTAGGCCTATTATTTGATGAAAATTTGCATTTCGAAAGTCATCTACTAGAAATTGCTCGTAAGTGTTTCTACCGTCTTAAAATTTTGTACCGTATCCGCGATTATCTTTCGGTTGGACTCAGGGTACGGTTGTGTGACGCATTAGTCCTGTCCTAATTAAATTATGCTGACACTGTCTATGGTCCGTGTCTGCTGGCACGCACTGAACGTGTGGTGCAGAGAGTACAGAACGCCTGTGCACGTTTTTGTTTCAGTATTCCTCCTCGAACACATGTGACCCCGTTGCTTAATAGCGCTAACATTTTAAAAATGACTCTTAAAAGAGAACTCCATCTAGCCACTTTAATCTTTGGTATAGTGAAGCATGGGGTACCGAATCACTTGTTGAGCAAATTGAAATTTAAAAGTGATTGTAGTTCTCGATCGGTGCGCACTACGGCAGTGTATTAGTTGCATACCAGCACCATACTATTGCATTCCGTGTCAGTTTTAGGTATTCAGCGACCCGGTGCTGGAACAATATTCCACCTCCTGTTCGTAATTTTAAATCAAGGTATTCTTTTTAAAACATATAAAAAGTTTTCTTATAAACTATCAAATTATCAGATTTGGTCCCTGGTACGCGAGTACGTCCAGCGGGACGAGTAAGTGTACTTAGCCAGGATGTGATTGCGTTTATCGCTTATTTATTATTTTCATTTATTTATCTTTTTAGCCATTTTTGTCCAGTTAGAAACAGCATTTTGTAATAAAAAAGGTAGTGTTTAATGTTGGCTTTTATTACACTAAATTATACTCTTATATTATTTATTGGTTTTCATAAAAAATAAGGTATATATAATTATTTATTCCATATTAAGTTACAGGTTCTACATCTATAAATGTATATTTCTTTTCTTTTATTTTGTATTATATATATTAGTATTAATATAATTTCTGTATTAACACGTCGTTCGCGTCGTGCGCGCATCGAGCTCTATTATGGGTTAATCTGAAAACCAGCGCTGTGTTTGGCTGCTGCCATTCATAGCATTAAGCTTAGGCTGGTCCAATTTGGTCCGATGATGTATCGCCCTGCTTCCTTATTATGTACTTATTATGTTAGTTTTAAGTTTTTTTTAATGTGTTATTGGACCAAATAAAGATACGTCTATGTCTATGTCTAGATAAAAATAATTTTCGTACAGATTTATAACCGTAAACAGAATTCTAACCATATACAGACTGTTCTGGACATTTCTGATTGTGAATTTTAAGTAGCTTGAAAATTCTTGTAATATTTAAAAGCAAAAAAATGCGTACTTGTCATTATCACAACTATCATTTGAATCTCTATAGATTCAGCCCATTCAATGTCTTATACCAATAATGATAAAATATTTTTACTCGACTATATAAGAGGTATCTATTTCATTAGTAATATTAAACTTTTCGTTGATTTATAACTTTTCAAGAGTAAAACAAGAAAATAATATACAAATGAAAATGCTTCGTTTATGAGAAATTTATAAACTTCTTCAAGTATTTCTAACGAGAAAAGATTACCATTTATCATTTTAAGTACATCAGGTACTCATTGAAGTACTGCAAGCAACTCATAGTTCAATGTTATCGCTACATTATCAATTAGATAGAGATTATTCTAGACAAATAGGTCAATATCTAATTGATATAAATAATACAATGATGATATTGAATTATGCACTTTCAAATTGCCATCGAAAGATGCATAAAGCAGTGGAATTGTGTATTTTGGCCATCAGCCTCAGCGCTGTTGTGGGTGAGTAAATTAAAACATACGTCGTTTAGTTCAGTGCACTATGCGCGTGCGCATAGTTTGCGTGTTAAATAGTTGGGTACATCGCTGCGAATTACTTCTTGCTGCGAGTACGTCGCTACCAAAAGCAAAATCATAGCGAACGAGCCCCCCGCGTTCCAGCAACAGAAGCTGGACGTGATAGATATCTCACAAAACTGTTGGAGTTTCACATGCATGTTTGCGGTCGTCCATGGGCGGCGGTGATCACTTACCATCAGATATCCGCTCGCTCTTAATATTATAAAAAAAATAATGTATTGTATTCTGTCAAGATCATCAACGACTATACTCATACCAAACTGCTTGGTCTCAAGATAGCGTCAGTGCGGTCTGCGAGCAACGGATCCGCTTCTTCAACAAAAATGTTTTATGATGTAGCAGTTAAGACAATACTTACTTTAAAACACAAAAATACTTACGTTACTTTTAAAGACAACAATAGTCTACCAATGAACATGATTAGTGTAGTTATCGAAACTTCAAGATAATATCATAAAATTAAAACCGCTATTACCCGTTGAATGTTATTTCTTTGGAAATACCTAAAAATTACAGTACCTACTACAATCATCAACTCCAGCGTCTGTCAAAAGTGACGCCTTACAAAATGGCGGCGTTAGTTCTGATTTCGGACACGTGCCAAATGATCCTGTATTGTAGCCGGAATGTTTACGTACGCCAACAGCTGTCCCGACGGGTTCGCAAAGGATCGTCGGTGGCTCCGTGACTACGATCAGCAACTACCCCTTCGCTGTTGCTCTGCTGTACTCCTACGACACTGTTTACTACTACCAGTCCTGCGGGGGCTCTATCCTCACTACCTGGACTATCCTCTCTGCCGCCCACTGCTTCTAGTAAGTTGGTATATTTATTATATTACTTAGTATCTAATTATATCCCCCCCCCCTCCTTGCGACGTTTATCCTCAATGCTGAGGGTCGTGGCCTCTTAGAATGACTTTGTCGTAGACTATCTTGCACCAGCTCACTCTATCTTCGACAGCATGGATTGCATGGCACACCGAAATATACATTATTAAGGTGTAATTTTGCATTAACATACGTTAAACATACGTAAGTATAGACAAGATATCATGAAACAAGGCTGCGAGTCCTGCTCGTATCTCGTGTTTATTCAAGAAATCGATAATGTCAATTATTACTTTCCAGCGGGAGCGTCGGTGGCCGGGCGGTTGAGTACCCGACTCGTAAGCGAGAGGTTCCGGGTTCGAATCCCGCTGCGGCCATGTACCAATGACTATTTTCTGAGTTATGTACATTAGTTGAATTCTAACCGATGTTCTTACGGTGAGGGAAAACATCCTGATGAAACCTGCAAATTCAGGCAACTGAATTTGTTACCATGATCCAATCTGGTCAGGTTTCCCTGGTAGCAGGGCTACAGAGGTCAGCCAATCGATCCTGGATCATGGTCAAGGCGGACCCCGGGCCCTCGTTGTCGAGAGCGCAACCGGGACATTAACGCTAAGATGATTATTTTTATTTCTTTCCAGCGGGGACTACCCAAACAACTGGCGCTCTCGCGTCGGTTCTTCATACGCCAACAGCGGTGGCACTGTGTACGACTCGCGAAGAATCATTATCAACCCCAACTACAACGCCAACACCAACGACTACGATATCGCCATTCTTCGAACTTACTCTGTCATCTCCTACGTCACCAACTTCGTCCAACCAGCCAGCATCGCCGGCACCAATTACAACCTCGCTGACAACCAGGCTGTTTATGCCATCGGATGGGGCACTACTAGTGTGGGTCTCCAAATTCTATAATTACGATTTTTCGGATGATTAAAATTAAAGCTGAGCAGATCATAGCTGTCGCTTTAAAGTCCTTACCATGTACCACCTGGGTGTATACAATCACATTCGTTTTTATTCTGTCATACGGTAGGCAAATAGATGGAAAGCTGCCTATAGACATCAACACCAGGGATATCGTTTGTGCAAGTTCATATCAAATTATTTCGAGCAAATTCATAGTTTTGCACGTCATGTACTATCTAAATTCTAATTTGGATTGTATACTTTCAGTCTGGTGGTTCCGCATCCGAGCAACTGCGCCAGGTCCAGATATGGAGCGTAAACCAAGCAACTTGCAAGTCCCGCTACGCTACGCTGGGGTGGTCGGTCACGGACAACATGCTGTGTTCAGGATGGCTGGACGTGGGAGGCCGCGACCAGTGCCAGGGAGACTCCGGTGGCCCGTTACTCCACAACGGCGTCGTGGTGGGAGTCTGCTCCTGGGGCTACCAGTGCGCTCTCTCCCGGTACCCTGGAGTAAACACCAGGGTGTCCCGCTTCACTAGCTGGATCCAAGCCAATGTGTAGAATAATGTGAAGGCTATTTCAGATATCTAATAAAAAATATTATGAAGCGTTGTTGGTATTTTTAATTGTGAAACACTAACCCATTGTCTTGCTAATTTCGCTTTCTGATTAGGCAGAAAGGCTCCTCATTCGCTAGACTCACCTGAGGGCCAGCCTTAAACTGTTACATACTTACTGCTGTTTCCAATTTTGGCATGGAAAGAGATCTGTAGTACCTGTAAATTAAAGCAAAGACAACTATTAAGGGCGTAATTGTACCTAACCTAATCTGATTTTATGTCAAATTTATCTGATTATTTTTATTTATTTATTTATTTAACCATTTATTGTACACAAGATTTTTACAAAACTATATGACAGAATATATCAGACACAACAGGCCAACTTATTTCTATAAAGAAATTTCTTCCAGCAGGCCTACAGCAGAGAGATCGTGACAATTAAATGCAGTTAAGACGTGCACAGTAGTAACAAAAATATATATATATATATATATATATAATGCTCAATTAATAAAAGCCTATACTATACACACATAAAAACATACATATATACCTACTTTAAAAACAAATACATATACATACATACATACATATACATACACACATACTTATACATACATATATTAGACAGATAGAGAAAGGTAGTGCTCTTTTACACGTTTCTTGAAGATGAAGATAGAAGTGCTATCCCGTATTTCATGCGGAAGAGCGTTCCACAATCTTGCCGCATGGACAGTGAATGAGTAGGAGAAGAAATCAGTGTGATGGGGAGGTATGTTTAATTTTGATTTAACGGAGGATCGACAGGGCTTGTCTTGCGATCGGGAAAATTGGAAACGTTCACGAAGGTATGAGGGAGCGGAGGGATTATAAAGGACGTTATAGAGGGTAGAAAGGATCCGAGCATTCCTGCGAAGCCGAATCGGGAGCCACTTGAGCTGTGTCCGGAAGCTTGAGATATGGTCGTATTTACGCAGACCAAAAATGAAGCGTATGCATAAATTTTGTAGACGTTCAAGCTTGTTTAATAGCTCCTCAGTGGCATCCAGATAGCAGGAATCGGCGTAATCTAGGATAGGAAGGAGAAGGGTTTGAACGAGGGAAATTTTTGTTTTCAGGGGTAGAAAACGTTGGAAGCATTTAATTGAATGAAATGAGTAATGAAGTTTCTTGCTAACCTCATTGACGTGAGAGACCCATGATAAGTTAGAGTCAAATATCACTCCGAGGTTTTTCGCAGATTTGCTGAGCGGAATAGGAACATCGTCAAAAAGTATCTGAGGAATGTTAGCATTGCCTTGCAGTTGTCTACACATGTAAGGGCTGCCGATTAATAGAGCCTGAGACTTAATTGGGTTAACCAATAAGCCAAAGGATTTGGCCCAGTCTGAAATGCGTCGAAGGTCAGCGTTAATGCTTGTGAAAGCATCCTCAATATCTTCTATCTTGAAGTGCCGATATACTTGCAGATAGATTATATTATTTATACCTACATGTATTAAAAGTATGGTAAAATTTTGCATTCAGATCACACGCAGGCACGATAAGTTTTAAAACTGTTACTATGCTATTATCAATTTGATGATTTGCAAAGATATTGTGGTTTACCCACCTAGTAAGTACCATTGACTGTGATTACTAATGAGTGATTATGTATTATTTAGGATTGGGAATTCCTTTTTGGATCTCCAAAGTATAAAATGAATTAATTGGACTTAATTTATTATTGATTTTGCTGTAGTCATACCGACAAGATGCGTGCCATTTTCGTTTTGTTGTTAGTTGGCATTAGTATATCGGCTTGTGAGTAATTTATGTTTTGTTGGGTAAACTCGAACAACAACTTTATTGTTATAATTCTTGTCATCATCATCTATATTATTCCCTGACCAATTTACCTTGAATTACAGATGCCGTACCATTGCAAAATGCAGGAAGGATTGTAGGTGGAACAATCACTACTATCAATCAATACCCATATGGCAGCGCAGTTTTGGTTGCCCATGACCTTGTTACTTTCTGGCAAAACTGCGGTGGTTCAATACTGAACACAAGATCAGTCCTGACTGCTGCACATTGCTTGACGTAAGTTCTATCAGCAACATCATCATCTTGCTCTTTCTCCGTGGTCTTAAGTTATGCGCTGATTATATTTGACTAAATTCAGAAGCAAAAAGCGTGAGAGCAAATCAAAGTGAAATGTATAGCTCATATAATAAGGTCCATTTTTGTATCACGGCTTTTAAAAAGCGGAGCGACGCGTGACATAATATAAGTGATACAAAAATGAACCTTATTCTATGAGCAATGCATTCCACTTTGATTTGCTCTCACGCTTTTAATTTAGTTACTGAATTTAGTCAAATGTAATCAGCGCATTAGCAATATCAATACATCGCTTTTATGACACGGGACGTAGATTAAAGTTTGGTCTTAGTTCTAAAGTGTTTAAAGTAATCTTTTGAATCTTAAAATAGTATTGTTAATTTTTTTTGGTTAAAAATGCATTACCTTGCAATGTAACAAAAGTATTCGTTTGAATATTAAGGACAAGTGATTCTATCCAATCATCGTGTCCTTTGTTAATTAATTTACATTCACATACCTATATCTACAATCTGTGTCTACCTGTATCTACAAATAGTGACTAGTTATATTTTTTCTTCGGGTAATGAATTAAGACGGTCGGTTTCCATTTTATGATTTTTTATTTCTCAGAGAGTTAATTTATTTTTCAGAGGCCGTTCAATCCAGGTGACAAGATTGCGAGTAGGCTCATCCTTTGGCAACAGTGGCGGTACCGTTCATGCTGCCGCTAGTCTGATCTTGCATCCGAACTACAATCAGTGGACATTGGACACTGATATTGCCATAGTGCACAGTGCCACCACAATTGTATTCAACAACCTCGTCCAGCCCGGCAGCATCGCTGGACCCAACTATGTCGTTCCTGACAACACTCCTATCTGGGCTATCGGATGGGGCATGCTTTACGTGAGTAAATAATTTATTATATCTAACATAATAATTAGGGTAGCAAATGTAGTCTATATTAAATTACCTGCTATTAGATTTTGTCCCTCTTCCAACACGTGGAAGGAGATAAAGTGTAGCCTATGACCATTTTGTCACAAAACCCAACAGTAGGCTTAGTTAGACAAACAATCACGTTAAGAACTTGAACGGTTTAGACAGCACAATAACCTCAAATAAACCTTTCTGAAAGACCAGCTACAAAAGCCCGTTGCTGGTGTTGCTGATGTCCATGAGTCCACCTGATGGAAAGTAGTAACTATCGCCCATAGCATATATATAAGTGTAACAAAAATGCAGAACCGTGAGCGTTCTTACTAAGAAGACTCAGCCGGTGTGCCCCATTCTTTATCCTTCAGCGCGGAATACAACAACGCTATATTGGCTAATACATACATTATATATCTTGTGGCCCGTTGCTCTATAATATAATGTTACTTATACTAGCAAGACAACTGCATAAAAACAATGTTACAGACCAACGGACCAACGTCGGAGCAGTTGCGCCACGTACAAGTATACTCAATCAACCAGCAAGTCTGTCAGCAACGCTGGGGCGCATTCACCGTTACACCCAACATGCTGTGCTCCGGCCGTCTTGATGCTGGTGGCTTTGGCCAATGCCAGATGGACTCCGGCGGTCCTGTCATCCACAACAACGTAATAATCGGCGTCACTTCCTTTGGCCCGATGGAGTGTGGCAGTGGCCAGTTCCCAGCAGGCAATGTGCGTGTTTCCCAGTTCACCAGCTGGATCCAAGCGAACGCTTGAAGATCTCCTTTACTGTACTAATGTTCGAGTGACTTTGGCCTTAGCAATATGACATAATTTTTGAAATTAGGCCTATGCGACCTTTGTTTGTTAGAATTTGTACCTGAATAAGTACCTACAAATAAATTAAAGCAACTTATTGAGATTTTCATTTGTTCATTCCAATCCAACTTATAAACAAGTACAAGTACTGAAGCCTACATTATCCTACCCTTACTCTTACCCTACAACTACCCTACACCTGCTCTACACCTATCCTACACCTACTTTTCCCCTATATACCCTTTTTTTATTGCCTGAAAACCTTCCATTTGAATCACTCTATCTATTGGTGAAAAATTTATTGCGTTGTTTATAAGACCTAAACATACAAAGATACATAGCGACAGACGGCGGGAAGCGACTTTGTTTTATGCTATGTATATATTAAAAACAAAGCATAAATAGTACGGAGGCAATATGGTCCTACGTTCACCACAAAAAAAAAGGATTTCGATCGAGAGGGCTTATTTATATGTTTATGCTTATTATAAAACCACGTACGCACAGCGAACAGCGAACCCGCTGCTAGCACGTAGGAATGAAAAGTAATAGAAGCCGAATTCCAAACTCAAATGAGGAAAATCTAGTGGTCTAGTCTCTGTCATTCCTTTTTTTTATTATTTAGATTAGCTAGACATTTGAGCGCCATCTTACCTGGTAGTAAGTGCCGATGCGGCCGAAGATGGAGCATGCCTATCTAGGAACAGAATATTCACTCTAGCTTTGAAGGCGTCCAGAGCACACTCGCAGGCAACGTGTTCCATTCCTTAACCGTACGCGTTATAAAGGTTGAACCAAAGAAGCTTGTGCGGATAGCTGGAAGACCCACGACATAAGGATGAAGCGTTTGCCCGGATCGCGTTTCCCGATGGCGGAAAGGGGCAGGCGGAAAAAGGTCGTGCATCTGTTTCGCATACTCGCGCACAAGACCGACAGACGCGCAACCTTACGCGATTCAGTAAAAGAAATATAAAGAGGACTGTAAAAAGGAATATTTAACGGTTCACAGTATGGCTGTATGCTCCATACCATCCATGTTGTAAGTTTGTAACACATCCAGTGTTTATTTTTAACTTCTAAGGCCACGACTTTGCTGACACGACGTGTTGCTCAATAGTTGCCTACCAAAAAAATATCGTTATCGATTAGGTAGCTGGTACGCGACGTGTCCCATCACTAGAAAATTGCCACGTCGACATGTCTGTCATAATATTATTATGAGGACGAAGATTTTGACAAGTGGTAAAAAGAAATATCGACATCGATTATGTACCTGGTGCAACACTAGGCTGTAGGGGGCTGTGCCCATACCGCGATTGCCAATATTGCCGTCGTCAACAATATATTAAATTTCGAAAAATAGGTTTTTATAACTGTATTTAATAGTAGTTTATGCAACTGTCATATAAAAGGGGGTATTAAAACATGAGTGTTTGTTTATCATACGAGGCGTAGTTACATAGTTTGACACGAGTGTTTTAATACCTAATTATATGCAGTTGCATACACTACTTTATCTACACTCATATTTTCATGTTAAAATTACGTACCTATAATTTTCTCAACTTTGCTGGAAGTAAGCTGCGAATCAATTCTGTTGTATCTACGCGTCGAGGATATCAAGCGGCGGGAAATTCACTTCACTACTTTCACATTTATCTATTTATTTGCTTCAAACAATAAAAAACATTCACATACACAAATTACAACAATATGAAAAAATATACCGTTTAGCGGGAAAATAATTACACACACATTTAAACAAAAAATTTAATTTTGAATTTGTTGAAGACACACGGCGAAATGTAGGTATTCAGCCTACATTTCGTCATGTCCGGCGCCCGACAAAAATTTAAAAAAGAAAAGTGTTGTGAAAAAGAAAAATCATTATGTTTAAAAAGTTATTTTACAATACAGCTGTAATGAAAATAGTATAGGAAATGCTGTATCGAAAAGTAATTTTTACAATTTTATGGACCGGCGTGAAAAAAGTGTATTCTTAAACAACTGTTTTCGAATATGTAATTGGAACATTACGCTATGAGTATAGATAAATATGATTACCAGTAAGTAATTTATTTCGAGGTACTTCTCTTTAGCACGACAACTCCTCTAAAAAAAGCAGATACATTGGAAAAACATAGTTAATAAAAAGTAAAGGGGAATATCAGACATCTGAATTTTGCAGGTAATCTACTTCATAATCTTTGCAGTTAAGCAACTATTTACCGACTATCATGACCTTAGACTAAATCATGATAAATGGCTAAAAACTTAAATTCGTAATTCATAAAAAATTGCCTTTTTCATTTCTAGAATTTTTGTGAGAGTTGTTACGTCGCTCAAGGTTTATTAGTTTTCGAAGTCTATTGTCGACTTAAATGCTCATATTTATGCTGTAATATAGTTTTATCGTTGTCGAGTCATAAAAAACACAAATCCTGTGAATTTACAGCTAGATCCTCGTGAAAGGATTACATATTCAAAGCGAGGTTATCTTGGTGAAGAGGTCTGATAAGTCAGCATCACTGCCTTGGAGTCTCTCGAATCTATACATATAATAAAACTGTAACAGGTTCAATTCTGTACATTGAAAATAGTTTGAAATTTTTTATTGCAGGGTACTCTATAAACGTAACTGTTTAAGCCAAACCTGTAATTTGTTTTTATTTTTGTCTGTCTGTCTGTTGGTCTATATCATGGCCGCGCATCATCCCGAATACTGAATGAATTCAAATGAAACTTGGTATGATTCAAGTTCATACTACGAGGTAGGACATTGGATACTTTTTTTTTAAATTTTTGTCTCTCTGTTTGTCTGTTTGTTCGCGCATTACACAAAAACAGCTGAATAGATTTTGATGGGATTTTTACAGTTTCGTAGTTTGGGTCCAACTTAAAATCTATCTAATTCGGTTGGGAAGAACCAGAGATACAGTTTGACCTCTCCGTAGTACGAGCTTCCAAACATTAAATTTAAAAATATTTATTTCAAACCATAGATCCATAACTTATTAGTATATATTAGTAACAATTGTACTTATACAATAGGGAGGTCTTTTAAAATAGTCGCGCGGGAAAAAGATAAACTACCCTAAAAACACGAGGATGAAGTCGAGGGTTAAAGCTAGTGTGTAATAAAAGTAGTGTTTATTTTACAATATTTATGTTTAACATAAATTAATTTTTCGTCATACAGTCCACTTGCATAGGTTTTCAATTACCATCTTTATAAAAAATACCCGAAACAGGGAATGAGCTCTCTATAAGACGAATCCATAGAAAAACAGGAATGTTCTAAAAGGAAAATTTTTTGGTTGTGAATTCCCGTTATCTCCATTGTAGCTGTCCTCATGATAGTTATACACAATATGTATAACATCATATCATGATGCGGCCTAAGGAAACGATCCACGATGGGTCTACTGAAAACCTTCACATTGACGTGCATGTCAAAGATTTTTGCTTATAAGGGATGTTCCTGCTTACTGAACTTGGCGTGGACACTATCTGCTTTTTGATGACATGTAGATTGATACTTATACATTATTACATGTAGATTATACTATTTCAATATAACGATAAATGATGATAAAAAATCCGATCGGTTTTCTGGTAATTCCATCTTTTGATACTAGGACTACGTATATAAACAGCGGCAGCAGTAATTCAGATATTAAAAGTGTAAAAATGCGTATTATATTGTTGCTGGTATTAGCTGTTACCTGTGGGTTCACAGGTAGGGCTACCTATAATTAACACTTTTACTTACTTCTACTTATTATTGCAATCCCATTATTCAGAAATAAGTTATTTAATTTAATTTTATGTTTTTAACGGGTTTTTGACACTTCTTTTAGCCAGTGAACCACTTGGTAGAGCCGGGAGGATCGTTGGAGGATCACTCACTACTATCGACCAATATCCCTCAGGATGCTCAGTACTTTCATCCCAAAATCTAGTCGACTATATACAGTCCTGTGGGGGCTCCATTCTTAATACAAGATCTGTTCTTTCAGCTGCACATTGTTTCCAGTAAGTTAAACAAAATTATAGTTTCCATCAGTCTCTGAATAATTTTTTTTTTAGAAGTTTTGATTAGAGTAATAATTTTAACGTATAAAATGTGACTTTGATTTTGATTTTTTTTACGTTGCAAAACTTTGTTGCCACGTGTATGTCGTGAACTTTAACATCGATGATGAAGCAACCCGAACCATCAACACAAGTGTATATGTCTTATAATCATCTTATTTGAATTTCAGCTTAGAAACAGCAGCACAGACACGAATCCGCGTTGGTTCCACCTTCGCGAACAGCGGCGGTGTCGTTCACGCCCTCTCTCAGATCATCAACCACCCCAACTACAATTCCTTTAACTACGACAACGACATCGCGATCCTCCACAGTGCTACCACCATCGTATATAGTAACTTCGTCCAGCCAGCCAGCATTGCCGGGACCAACTACAATGTACCGGATAACACTCCTGTCTGGGCTATTGGATGGGGCGCAATTCAGGTAAGTCGATTTTAAATTATTGCATTATAATAACCTCATAATATTAACTAAAGACGTTTAGTGCTTCGAACTCTAGTTCCCACGATGCTACAGTGGCATGAAGGAGACAGTTGGAAATAAGACATTTGATGACCTGAGTGATTCAATTGGTCAACATGGCCTCTACCATGCAGAGGGCCTTGGTTCGATTCCCGGCCGAGCAGAAATTGAAACAATGAATTTTAGTTTCTGTTACGGGTCTGGGTGTAATGTGTGTAATAAGTATGTATTTAAAAAAATATGTAAGTAGTTTATCGTTATCTAGTACCTAGAACACAGCACACAACAGCTTTGCTTACTTTGGGGCTAGATGGCGCTGAGTGATTTGTCTAATAATATTTTGTTATTTATTTTAGATATACACAATTATCCACTCTTTCTGGATGAAATCAGACCAATACCTCGTTGACTTTAAAATATATTTTAATATATTAACGACCTTTTACCAGGTCGTCGGGCCGCCCCTACCCACGCTGCGTCTTAATAACATTCTTATCTTTACTTTTATAACAGGTTGGCGGTCCAGTATCGGAGCAACTACGACATGTGCAAGTCTGGACGGTGAACCAAGAGATTTGCCGCAGCCGATATAGCCCGTGGCCTATCACCGACAACATGCTATGCTCCGGCTGGTTGGACGTCGGAGGTCGCGACCAGTGCTCCCAAGACTCCGGCGGCCCGTTGTATCACAATAATGTTGTCATCGGGGTTTGCTCGTTCGGCGCTGGATGTGGTGATCCATACTTCCCAGGTGTTAATGCCCGAGTATCACGCTACACGACCTGGATACAAGCTAATGCCTAAATTACAGCCTGAATTCTTGAAATTATTATTTTAGAAATGTGCAAGTAAACTGTAAATGTTATCCTATCTCAATAATAGAACTAATGTGTATGAGGATTGATAAAACATAAGAATATGATAATAAATTAATTATTTATTTGAATGTTGTAGTTTCTCAATTCCCTGATAACCATTATTATTAGGGCATCCTTTTTTATTTACGGAGCATCTATAATTTAACTGCAATATATTGATACCCATTAATTTGGAACGTAATCTTTTTGTATGCAAGATTATATAACTAACAAATTAGATATTCACGCCCGCTCTCAGATCATCAACCACCCCAACTACAATTCCTTTACCCAGGACAACGACATCGCGATCCTCCACAGTGCTATAACCATCGTATATAGCAACGTCGTCCAGCCTGCCAGCATTGCCAGGACTAACTAAAATGTACCGGATAACACACAGGTCTGGGCTATCGGTTGATGTCATGTTTGATGTACATGATTTGATATACATGACCAATAAAATAGATGTACTGCCATACTGAACGCACATCAAAACGAGCCTTCAGCATCCAACTAACCATAAGCTAACCATAAGCGAGGATGAACAGAAAGGTAAGTTAGTTTTGACATTGCAAACACTTCGAATGCTCAATGAATCCGAGGTGTCGTCGTCCAACTCAGACACTATATAATTTTCTAATTTTTTTTATAATTGTTATATCAGCCGCTGTAAGTGCATTCCAGGACTTTCAGACTAAGAATAAAATTGCAATATTATTAAAACCAAAATATTGGGTATCTGAAGTAAACGAAGCATAAACGAGTTTCCTCTTATTTATATCAAACAAAATCGTAGCTAGGGGGCAAAGATGGGTCAAATATCTATTCCTGCCCTAAAAATATCTGTTTATATTTATAGAGTTAGATAGATTCTAGCCACGCCGAAAGCAAGGCAAGAATTGTGATCCTCTATACTTATTACCTGATTATTATCTAAATTACTCATCGTGTTTTTGTGTCAGATTAACGGACCGTTATCAGAGCAACTGCGACATGTGCAAGTTTGGATGGTAAACCAAGACATCTGCCGCAGCCAGTACAGCCCGTAGTTTATCACCGACAACATGCTATGCTCTGGCTGGTTGGACGTCGGCGTTAGCGACCAGTGCTCCCAAGACTCCGGCGGCCCGTTGTATCACAACAACGTCGTTATCGGGGTTTGCTTGTTCAGCACTGGATGTGGTGATCCATACTTCCCAGGCGTAAATGAGCGAGTATCTCGCTACACGACCTAGATACAAGCTAATGCTTAACATTAGTCTTCAAAATTAAGTATTAGAAACAAAAGAGTATGTAAAGCTGAATTGAGATTTTTTTTTAAATAATATTTAGGCAAAACCTGTACGAAGCCGATGTGTATTCTGATAATTTTCAGTAACTTATCTAATCAGTAAATAGATTAAGAACATAAATCAAACCATAGTTGATACTCCCATTGAACAACTATACTAACACCCGTCTATAATACTTGTCTAAGTAAAGTAGCGTTACTATGCGAAGTAAGACACTTTTTACAATGCGAAGTGAACGCACTGCGATCAATACAGCTCTATGATTGATCAATTTTGTACGCTACCTTAGCTATGAGTTCATTTTGACGAGCTTATAGTGCCGAATGCCACTCAAGTATGCCAGTTGGAACCCTGTGCGTTCTCGCGCAGTATGAGACCTACTAGCAAAATTTCTTTATAAATAATCTTTTATAAGAATTAAAACATTTTAATAGATTTACTGATTACTGATTAGATACTGATTAAGAAAGTTTATCTAACAAAGGCATGTTAAAAGACATTTCGTGCTAAAATAACATTCAATTTTATTATGTACTTTTGTAGACGTATTTAAGAAATTTTAATAAAGCATTTAATTAAATATTAGAATAAGATTAAATGGTCTTTAGCATTATTTACACTTAATAAAGGATCTTAGAAGTCTATTCGTTCTTAGTAGCTTCTACAATAAGTATTTCATCAGACTTTTACTCTTGTTAAAACCCTGTATATAACTGCTGTAAAACCAAACATCCTTAAGTATAATTTGCTTGGTCCAAGTCACTTTAAAGAATAGAAGCACGTTTGAAGACTTTTATAAGACCAAGTTATCTTATAAGAGTCATAAGACATCTCTATTAAGAAATCTTAAAACTATCAATATCCCAATAGTAGATATATTGCCTCAGGTTAGAGATAAGAAGAGTAAAAGGCTTATAATTAACTAAACGAGTGTTTAATAAGATATATCAGAGTGACACTAATCTTAAATTTCACAAATAATTAAATATGTTAATAACATTCTACACACATTTTAGAAAGAGCCCGTGAAAATATTGGTATTTATATATAAAACTATCCAGGAAATCTACTCTGCCAAGTTGTTCATCAACATGATAACAAGATATGGCTGTCAAAGAAATAAAGTAGATAATAGAAAATAAATAAATACATTAAAAATTTACTTTAATTATTAAAAGCAGTTTAAAAAAGTTATATAAAATCCACCTGCATATTTTGTTTCTGCCTCTTCGACAGGTTGTTATAATACTCTTACAAAGAGATCACAGAGAAGAATACAAGGGTAATCACACTTAGGATGGCATTAGGAAGATTTTTGTAAGAATAAAAAGCTATAAATGAGATCATAATACAACAACCATAAGAATTCTCTTGCAAAGTGCGCACAATTCTACACTTACAGATGGTTGAAAGTATACTATAAGAGTAAAGAAAACATGGTCTTGGGGTATGGCATTCCTGTAAGGCAAATTTTGCTTGTAAATGAGTAGTAACGTTTATGATTAAGGTTAGGGTTAACCTACTCACTTCACTTGGTGATTAGTGACGATTCGGCCGGAGATAGAGCATGCATATTCTGGATTAGCCTATTCACTCTAGCTTTGAAGGCGTCTGGATTTAATCATCAGGAAATTCACAGTCGCAGGCAACGTGATCCATTTTTTAGCCGTACGCCTTATAAAATTGCAAAGTGCCAAATTGCCCCGGCCAAACCGGCGCGAATAAAGCGACGGCGAAGCGGGACCGTTAGTCGTGCGGCAGACGCTGTCCCGGATATTTTGCAACCTGGACATTTTGCGACTCCGTGTTCCAATGGCGCCTTGCACACCGACGCGACCACGACGCGGGAATGTAGCGCAGCTTCAGTGACAGTTTTCTAAATAAATGAGCTTCGCGGTTCGTGACGCAGTCGCGTAGGTGTGCACGCTGTTTCACGTTGTAGACGCTCCTGTTTCGCGTCGCAGTCATGCCGCGTCGCTGACGCGCTGGTTTGGCTGGACATTATATCCTTATATCCACAACATAAGGATGAAGAATTCGCCCGGATCGCTTTTTCCGATGGCGAAAATGGGCCTTATACTGACCCAGACAATTTTTTTTCTCTTGATGCCCTCTTTCGCAGTAAATTAAATTGACTATCAATAACGTTTTGATAGACGCGTATCACGTCCGTTTTTCGTATATTTATTGTGTACCTTATAACATTAATAAGTGTTTGTAAAAAATAAGTATATTTGATTGATTGATTGCCTCTACATATTATCATAAGGTTTAATTAAAGTTTAATCGTTACTATCAATGAAATATAATTTGGATAAAATGTGGCTCAAGTTATTAGTAAAAATGTAAGAAAAATGATAAAAAATTAATTAGTTAAATTAAAATACAAATTAATTAAGTGTTGTGCATTCCATATTCATTGGGCTATTCTCAACTTTCATGTTTCAATTATAATACATGCATTATTTTGAGATTCGGGACTTGCTGCAATAGTCAAGTCGTTGATTGTAAAAAAACCTTTCTAACCAGAAATCGCGCTAAATCATCTGGTCCAATACGAAGTTTTAGTTTCATCGGGTGTAACTTTATTCCCACAGCGGTTCTAGACTTGTAGTCATAGTAAAAATTGTAGAATACAAATAAAATAATTCCAACGCCATACTGTTTAATGCCATGTCAGGGGTGGGCCCATACATTTTTGTCGGTCTTCCTTTACGTTCGCTGCTTATTTTAATTATCCATTATTTAAAAAGAGCTATCATGTTAAGTAGCGACTTATCACATAATTATCTCATAAACTCTGACTAATACGACTAAAAAAATTTATGCAAGTCAGTCGAACTATGGCCAGTAAGAACTATTTGTTGCCTTCACTAAACGTTTAGAAAATAATAAAAAAGAATACATTTATTTACATATCTACGTTTGTGAATCTCCCTCTCCGGAAATTGTAAAAGATAATTAAATTTTATTGGTTATCTGTCACTAATATGTATTATCTTTGTATGAGGACGCGAATGACTCAAAATCACTGCTCATAAATACTTGCTAGACTTTGTCTTGCAATATTTAGAGACAGCATTCCCACCTTTTAGCATATACTGAAAGATATAGAAAAATTTGATTTCTTTTTACAATATCAATAAAAATATACATAGTAACAATGTTTAGTTCGTCTGTCATATTACTTCTAGGATTTGGGATCTTGTCATGTGAGTATTGTTTCTATTAATTAGATAAAAGTCACTAGTTAGTATTTTTATATGTAAGTTAATTTATAAAAATTAGTTTCAGTGGCTGACCCGATTAGAGGACCATCAAGAATCGTTGGTGGATCAGAGGTGCCCATAACATCTTATCCGTTTTCCACTTCAATTCTTTTAGCGACGGATTTGACAACTTATGCGCAGTTTTGTGGAGGATCTATTCTCAATACTCGATCTGTTTTGTCGGCTGCTCAATGCCTTTCGTAAGTAAAGATCGCTATTAAATTTCATTGCCTTGGGATGACTAATTATATACATGATACTGTTGTAATATCGTCCACCTTTCTGTATATTAGTTCCACATTAGGTCTCAAATGAAAAACATTTTTCATAACAAGCTTCCTAGGGGAACATCAAAGAGTTTATAGTTCTCAAAGAGTACTCATCAAGATCGTTCCAATGTCCCCAAAGCTTGTTGCGTTTTCGTGTTTCGTCATCATCATCAGACCTTGAATGTAACCTAGGGATATAGTACTCATCAAGACCATTCTAAATAGCCCAAACATGATGGAGAATCTTGTTGCGTTAATTAGTTAATATGACAACCTTCCGACTCCATCAGCAGACCAGTTGACCATCAGACTATTGTACCATGTCAATGCATTGTTATCCAATTTACATAGAAATACAAAATTTTAGATAATCATCTGTAGCTTTGCCCTGGCTATTAAAAACTTTATTTTATTTTATACTAATGGAACTCTAAAATTTCTAGGGAAAGAACCCAAAGCAATCCTAAACAACTCATGTGTTGTACATTATATTAAAATGTTGTTCTTTTTTTGTTTAGCGTGTGTTGTTTTTTAATGGTTTTATTATTTTAATATGTGTTCGTTGGGTGCAATATAAATATATTGTATTCCATTGGCTCCTTTTCATAACGATCTTTCTGTAGGGTTAACTTTACTCCAGTCGTGGTATTAAGCATCTTAAATATGTAATTTTGATTTTTATTCTAATTAACCAATACTACTAACACTATTTTAGAAATACTTTATGCCATGCTGTGCACATAATGTAAAAGAATTATAGTCGGGTACTTACACTTAAGAAATTATGCACAATATTGTTTTATGGCTGTAATTAAAATTAAGTTGTATGTGCCTAATAAATAAAATAAAAAAATAAAAATTATTTTGCCTGTATATTTTGAAGCGGTCAATTACTCGTGTGTGACCATAAAAGTAGATAACTCTTTAACTCATTATTTTTTTTTTTAGTGGAAAAATCGTTGATCAGCTACGTTTCCGTGTGGGTTCTAGTTATTCCAACCAGCAAGGAGATGTATATAATGTTGAGGAGATCACCACGCATCCTAACTACAACCCTTGGACTCTAGAGAGTGACGTTGCTATACTGCACAGTGACCGCTCTATTTCCTTTATTCCCAATACCATAGCGGCTGCTGCCATTAGTGATGCCAACTATCACATTCCAGATGAAATAATTGTCTACGCAATTGGATGGGGGAGAACCGACGTGAGTGCAATTTATTATTTACATGATCGGTAGAGTTTTGGTTAACGGCGTTGCTACTAGAGAAGCGTTTTTTTTAATTTTTTTGTTGGCGAACAGGCAAGCGGGCCACCTGATGCAAAGTGGTCACCACTGCCTATAGACAGTTTAGTGTCAAAAGCTGTTAGCGGAATGACATTTTACAAAATGGCGATTGTAGAATAGTTTAGAATCCTGTACGGATTAAGTCATCTTTCATTGTCGTCACCATAGGAACAAAATATAAGGTCTCTAGTAACATAATTATTAAAAATTCTACAAGCTCAAATAGCTTGCCTGTTAAGTAAATTCTGTTCATCTTAATCACGTTGTCTGTTGTGAAATATGAACAAATAATGCTTATTTGACGTAAATTTTGTTGAAACTCGACAGGCTGCAACGACTTTTTCATGTAATACGGTAGTAAAAAATATTATCTGATGGAAAGTAGTCATCGCCGATTCGTCGTCCACACTGCCACCTGAGGACATCAGCAACACCAGGAGCGGCACTAGTGCGTTGCCCACCTCCAAAGAGACTTAAATTTTCCTATCCCTTGAAGGATTCCATGTCATAGAAGAAAGGATCCATTGTAGCTAAATGGAGATAAACGCTTATAAAAAAAATATTTGCTTTCAGATAAACGAACCGTTTTCAAACCATCTGCGCCATGTTCAAGTCCCGACTGTGAACCAGTGGACATGTATGGCGCATTACGGTAGCATTGGATGGCACATTTCGGACAACATGCTGTGTACTGGATGGGTCGACACAGGCGGTCGCGGCCAGTGTGAGGGAGATGAAGGCAGCCCTATCGTTCACAAAGGCAATGTCATTGGAATCAGATCCTTCGGTTTCTACTGCGCTCTTCCGCATTTCCCAAGTGTCAATGTTCGACTGTCGCGATTTTCGGAATGGATTCAGGCTAATGCCTAAAGCTTTGAAAGATGTGGACGAGTTTATGTAAGCTGAAAGAATTATATTACATCAACAATCACTTTTGTGTACCTATATTGAATAAATATTTAGAATAAATTTAGAAAACGAATCTTAATTTTTCATTATTCACTTAATACACCTAAGGATCTAGAATTTTGTATTTTTTTAATTTATTTATAATCTTATTAATTATCGCGGTTTTTTGTGAGGATACCTCTACTTTCCCTACCTTTTCAATAATTGATTTGTAAACAAATGTCATTGACGTGATTTATATTACTGTAGGTAAGTATGATATGAAGTTAATAACGAATAACTAACAATAAAATTGAGACGCAGAAAGCCATCGATCTGGGCCGCTGCCTTTGTTTACGTTGAGATTGGATTTGGCACCTCTTTTTGCCGGATGTCAAGCAAAACTGAGACAGACAGACAGTTTAGGAGCCATGAGGACAATAATAGCGTGAGGCCTGCCTCCGCTTATTTTTCCTTTGCTTTAGCGGATGTCACGTGTAGGTCGAGAAAGACCTTTTTAACAATATCGAAAATACTTGTTTAAATCAATGATTGTTATCGATCCTAAAAAAATCAATTAGTTCTGAGTGACGAATGCGTGATTGATATCAATCCTCAAAAATGTAATTAGTTCTGGAAGGCGATTCTCGGACACGCGACAAAATGTCGAATTACAGATAGGTAAAAATTAATCATGAAAAAATATGTCGGATATCGATTGCAAAAAGATTTCGTTATCCGCAGAATTTTATAGTCTGACGTGACTTAAGGTCCTATGTCCCCTAGATGGGGCAGAGGGCATCCACAGCGCTCCGGAACTACGACTACGACTACGACACAGGAACTACGACTGCGAGGTTGTATATCATTTGATTGTCAGTGTCTACGGTGTCTTTGAGGGCGACGGTGGCGACGTCAGATCACAGAAAAGTATTATTTAGCGAAAATATTGAAAAGAAAGCAGTAGAGCATACATTTATTTTTATTTTTTGTTGATTGGTACACTTTTGCGTCGTGATAAATTAAACGTATCCGTGGTTATCGAAAATATATTAAGAATCTATACATGATTAAACGTTCCAAAATAAATCAAGATTAAGTGTATACCTATACGTACCAGATTTTAGCTCGCGGCTCCGCTCGCGGGTACTACTCGTTATATCGCACAAGTGGGGGTAGAGAGGGGAAGGGCAGATAAACAGTAGCCTATGTACTATTCTAGACCCTAATGTATGTACCTACAAAATTTCATCTAAAACCGCTCATCTGTATAGGCGTGAAGAAGGAACAAACATACACACACACCCACACACATAACCTTTAGCATATATAATATTAGTAGGATTACATGTAGGTACGTAGTTACAAGTAATAAAATCATTGCTTTAAATTAGTAAGAGCGACAATCTGGACTGTTTTGCTTATTGATTAGTGTAAATTTAAAATATTTTTATTGAAAATCCACTTAAAAGAAACACGTGGACTTACAATGTTTAATTCATCAGCCTTATTACTTCTAGGATTTGTTGTCCTGTCATGTGAGTTATTGTTGTACACATTTATTTAATAATAGGCATCTGTCAGGCCATACCGAAAACGTAGGTATTTTTGCTAGTACCTCATTAACAAAGGATTCCGTAGCGTGTACTGAAGCAAAAAACAAGAGACTAACCTTACCAACGCCTACACTCTATATATACTTTACCTTGTATTAGGCATCCTTATGTTAATGATGCTTGGATCAAGGCAGAGTTATCAAAGTTGAAAGATAATGAAAATGAGAGTTTGTCTTACGATGTGGTCGATGAGTTCCTAAAGATCAGGGTGCTATGAGAGCTGGGGTACAAATAGGCAGTGTCAAATTATGCCCAGGCCTTGTAACTGTTGGAGGAGATGATCCGAACTGAAGAGTTTTAAAATTTTTTGCCTACGAATTTTTTGAGGTTTTCGTCTATAATTTGTTAACCTAAGAGGGGAAGGGAAACCTTATGAAGTTAGGGACTAAAACGTTGCAGACAGCATAAACGGAGTCAGCTGTTGGAAAAGTTTCCTAGATATACAGCTGAATTTATTTGTGTAATTACATTTTCGATAATTAGTTTCAGTGGCTGACCCGATTAAAGGTCCTTCAAGAGTTGTCGGTGGATCAACTGTTCGTATAGACGAATATCCCTTTTCCACTTCTATTCATTTCACTTAGGATCTCACAACTTACACGCAGTTTTGTGGAGGATCTATTCTCACTATTCGATCCATTTTGTCGGCGGCTTAATGCTTTTCGTAAGTACAATTCTGTAAATCGAGAATTCCCTTTTCATCTATTGATTTTGGATGATCAGTGTTTCATGATCAACATTCAACAATAGAACATTGTGTTACAGGTGTAATGATCATGACATACGCGTTTCATACGATATTTTCATCACACTTGCTAGGAAAAAAACAGACCTGTATAGACTAAGTTATAACATAACTTATACGGAAAATGGTGCGCTGTTTTCTTTTTCTTCGCGTGCCGGTGCCAGGTAGACAAGGTCGCGAAAATAAAAATCAACATACTGCCTATATTAAAAATATAATAAACCGAATATTTTTGTATTTAAAACATAACTTATTACGAATTGTCAATTCATTATTATTCATCTTGGCGTTAATGTCCCGGTTGTGCTCTCGAGAACGAGGGCCCGGGGTACGCCTTGACCATGATCCAGGATTTGGCAGGTCAGGTAATTACAGTGGAGCGACTGCCATCTGACCTCCATGACCCTGCTACCAGGGGAACCTGACCAGATTGGATCATGGTTACACATCCAGTCGCCTGAATGTGCAGGTTTCATCACGATGTTTTCCCTCACCGTAAGAGCATCGGTTAGTATTCAACTAAAGTACATAACTCAGAAAACAGTCATTGGTACATGGCCGGAGCGGGATTCGAACCCGGGACCTCTGGCTTACGATTCAGATACTGTAACCGCTCGGCCACCGACGCTCTTATTACGAATTGTCAATAATTTTGATAAAATCGAATGTTTATTTATCATAATAAGGATGTACAATTTATTTATTTAAGAAAATCTATACCTACTATTTTCAGCCGCTTAAAAACTCTTTTTTTATTCTAAAACAATGCTTAATAAAAATAAAAATGCTTGGGTTGACCAATACATATTACTTACATTGAGGTCAAATTTAACTTAAATGGGGATATCACAACACACTAGTGCGTAATAGTAGGTAAAGTAAAAAGCACGCGTACGTTATACCTTGGGTTATGTGCTTAAATGTGATACAATAACATCCAATTAAGAGCAAGCGTAATAAAAAATATTTAATGATCTGTGAGTATGAAAGTAACTGATACCTAAATCATTTATTACAGTGAAAAAACCGTTAATCAATTGCGAATCCGTGTGGGTTCTGCTTTTGCTACCTGGGGCGGACCCATATTCGATGTTTACGGGATCACCACACATTCCAACTTCAGTCAACTGACTCTGGACAGTGATGTTGCCATACCAATGCCATCGAGCCTGCTTCCATCGCTGGAGCCAACTATCCTCTTCCGGATAATACTAATGTATTTGCTATCGGATGGGGCAGAATTGACGTGAGTTATTAACTGATATAAATTATTTTAAGTAAAGCGTAAATTTTTCCAATGGCGGCTGGATCAAAGGATCTCAACCCCGTTTCCCAAGTCTGGAAATTATGTCAATATGCTACGATCATTATGTAGGGTCATATTTAGCAATGAACCGAGCTCAAAAATACTGTCTGAATATCTGAATATTTGCAATAGTTTTCAGTATGAACAATGTAATAAAAAAAAATAATCATCTTGGCGTTAATGTCCCGGTTGTGCTCTCGAGAATGAGGGCCCGGGGTCCGCCTTGACCATGATTCAGGATTTGGCTGGTCAGGTAATTACAGTGGAGCGACTGCCATCTGACCTCCATGACCCTGCTACCAGGGGAACCTGACCAGATTGAATCATGGTTACACATCCAGTCGCCTGAATGTGCAGGTTTCATCACATTTCAGTATGTACAATGTACAAGCTTCAAATCCATCACAAAGATATTATTTTGCTTCTAGGCACATGGTCCGTTTTCGGACAATCTGCGCCAAGTCGAAGTCTTTACTGTGAACCAATTGACATGCAGGACGAACTACGCTTCCCTTGGATGGGATATTTCAGACAACATGCTGTGTACCGGATGGCTCGGTGTTGGTGGCCGGGACCAGTGTGAGGAGGATACAGGCAGCCCCATCGTCCACAACAATAATATAGTTGGAATCAGGTCCTTCGGTTTCCAGTGTGGTCTCCCGTTATTCCCAGGAGTCAGTGTCCGAGTGTCGCGATTTGCCGAATGGATTCAGGCTAATGCCCTAGCGCTATAATAAACTCGACGCAAGCATGCACATGACGGATTCCTAAAATTGTAATATTTAATCCAGTAATCAATATCGATATCATCATACATCTAGCTAGTTCCGGCCTCTGCTTAGCTCTGGCTTTCCTGCCCTTAATACCCGTAATATTGTATGTATGTAGGCTGCGGTGATTGCTTACCACAGGCAGGTCGTAAGCTCTTTTGCCACCTTACACAACACGAACACAACACCTTATACATAGAATACAACCGGTCTTATTCGGTTTACAAGCTTGCTAAAGTATAGTTCATGTTTATAAATTAATATAAAATAAAAGTTTATTTTATTTTATATGTATTATTTTCATTTTTATTGTTTGTTATTATTATATGTAATTGTACAATGGCTCTATTGCCTGAATAAATAACTATATTATAATACATAAAATTATCTATAAATTATATTAGCGCTAAAATGCTCAATATAGGCTTCTTAACTTAAAGAATGCTGATGCCTGTTCTAAACCTCTGATAAACCTGAAGTTGTGACAAACATGGCCGCCGTCACACAAACAGTTGATTTTATTCACTTAGTGATTGACTGTGGTTGGCTCGTGACTTCATTCTTGACTTTTATCCTGAAGAGGATAGGCAAAGGGTATGCAGCCATACATCATGTAGTAGTCATGACTTCTATCATTTTCATTGGAACTCCGTTTATACTTTTTTTTTAGACTTGGCTATAAGCGATTTTAGGGTTTTGGCTATAAATTCATCAGATCGACAACATGATGATGCCAATCTGTAGTTTAGCAGATTTTTAGGTAATAGAGGTTCATGGAAAGTTTATGAATAAGAAGTTTTAACATACGTTTTAAAGGCTTGATTATTGTTTTAGATAATGTACGTATTAAACCCACTAAAAGGTATTTTTCGTCTTATTCATAAAAATACCTACTAGGGAAATTAAAAACGAATACCTAATTGAAAATGTAAATTTCGTAGGAAGTAGAAAATTTATGGCAATGATGATGCTTATCAAACATTATCTAAGGAAAACAATTTGCCAAACAAACTTGATTAAGGTAAGTTATCGTGATTTTAATTACTTTAGATTGATAAGAACTTAGGTACACGATAATAAATTAATTAGTAAAAATGTGTATGTCTTTCAGTATGATGCATACATTTCATTATTTTAATTTGACAGTCAAAACCTAGGTATATCCTCTTATAAAAACGATAATCAATTAAATTTATAAGTAATCATTATTAATCTAATCGTAATGATTACAGTGCAATAATATACCTTTATATTAGTCGGATCCATTAAATTGTACAAAAAATCCGTATAAAATAAAGTTTTCTTTTAATTCGGAATTAGTTATAATTTCGGTAGCAATGAAATCGTTTACTTTGTTCTTGATATGTGTTATCTGTGCAGGTAGGTTGTAGAAGTGCTGTAATGTGTGGAGCGAAATACTTATATTATTAACTTAAATAGAGGAGTTCTCTATTATTTTAACGATTTTCATTTTAGTTAAACCCACATGGGGAGGGGCTCGCATTGTAGGCGGAGAAGAGACCAGAATCCAGGAATATCCTTTCGCTGCCTCGTTGCTGCGGAGTTTTAACCTAGTTACTTATACTCAAGGTTGCGTCGGTAGTATCATCAACACTCGATCAATCCTTACAGCAGCTGATTGCTTTCGATAAATACTTGGACATTATAAAATTTTCTGGTAATAATTATAATCAGAAATCGATGTACATCCGAATGCTAAACACACAAGTTACTGACAAAACGTTTCAAATGTCTTAAGTTTTTTCCTTGTACCGTAACTTTATTGCCGTGGCTTAATTTCTCTAAATCGTGATATCACCAGTATAAGGAAGGAGGCGCTCCTCCCAATTCGGCACATTCATCATTCATTAAATCATACTTTTATAACTGAATGCTTGTATCCTTTCAGGTTACCAATGGATCCTCTGCAATGGCGTATTCGTGTAGGATCTGTGCTGGCCAACGAAGGTGGCACGGTTTACAGTACCAGAGACATCATCAGACATCCAGACTTTGGTTCCTACAACCGCGGCAACAATATCGCAATAATGCAAAGCCTAACGATGTTCATATTCGTCGACAACACAGTGCAGAGCGTTGGCATCGCCAGCAACTCCTACACCCTGCCTGACAACACCGCTGTCCGGATTATCGGCTGGGGAGAGATTTATGTAAGCTTTTAATTATTTTTATATAACCATAGAAGTTGATATACTCATCTCATCATGGTCCTGGTGTCAATCACGGTTCTTTCCGCACGGCGAACTCTGGCTCTGCTAGCTGATGCTAACTCATTTAATGGTATGCAATAACTATCGCCTACTTTTTCCTTTTTTACTTGGGTTGGGTAAGTTAATTAGTGTAGTAGGTATAGGCAATAGGTAAAAACGGTCTCGTTTGAGAAAAGATTCAGCCGAACGGGCTCCATACAAAGGAAGTTTAATATTATTTTCAATTTATTAACCTGTCAAACACAATGACATTTTGTAGACGCGATTTAGAAACCAATATCTATATAGTCTGTGTATTACCAGGGGGCTAAAATTCCCACGTTAGCGTCTCATAATATGATTGATATAAATTTGTCACAAACTTATCTATAGCGTCGTTGTTGTTGACATTAACATGACAATTCAAAATGGCGTCATTTAGTTCCAGTATTAGCCACCGGATCAGATAAGTTTGTGGCACTCTAATATGAAATGCTACTGTGGGCTTTTTAGACCCCCTGATTTTCTTTAAAATATACCGTTTCAAAGTTACACGGGTAAAAAAAAACAAATTCTGGTTTTTTTTTCATTAAGCAGTTGCATTGAAACGACTTTCCATATTTCTAATTCACGACTTTTGAATATACACTGTCAATGTGTTTCAACCGTCTTTGAATTCCATAGAGTGGCGGACCAACACCCGAAGAACTGCACCACGTTGAAGTGCGGACGGTGAACCAAGATTTGTGTAGACAGCGGAATGGTTTGTTAGTAACGATCAATGCAGACGTGATATGCACTGGTCTGATTGACATTGGCGGCCGCGGTGCATGCTACAAGGACGAGGGAGCCCCTGTCCTATTCTTCGATGGCCGGCAGCATGCACTCATCGGCGTAAACTGCCGAAACATCGGCTGCGGCAGCGACTACTTCCCGGATGTCAACACCCGCGTCTCTAGCTACACCAATTGGATCCTAGCCAACGCTTAGGCAAACAATTATTTTTATAGTAATTGCTTTGTGTTTGCTTTGAATTGTTATATTTGGTCCGAGCACTAAGACGAAATGCCTCATGTATCTGCAATGGCTACAATACCCCTCAAACCAGTACACTACAGAAATATTATACAAACGGTAGTGGTACTTAACAGATGTAGGGTCTTACCCTGATGAATAGTTATATGTATACTTACGGTTATTAGGTTTCCTTTTCAAACAACTGTTCAGCTCGTTGAAACATTTATTTTCTTCTTTTATGGGATTTGTGGTTTTATTCCCTTGGATTTGGCCCTTCAGGCTTTAATGGCTCTCCAATTCATTATATTATGTTCTGAAAAAGAGTGGATGCTATGTTTGTTTTAATGTGATCATTACTTCAAAATGGTCTACGAATTATGTATTTCTTGACGTACCTTTTTGTTCTGTTAACTTGTGAATTTATTTCCTTTTGGCATTGGAGACGTTATTTTCTATATAATTTTTATAATGTCTTTGTATTTTGCGTAGTATTCAAAGAGATTGGAAAGTTAGCTACCTTCATGGTTTAGATTGGCAAATTGTTTTTGCTCTGTGGTAGTACAAGGTGTCTCAAAAGAAAGTTTATATTTTTTTAGTTTACTGCGTGAACGCAACGAATCCGAGGGGCGCGGCGGTTATGTCAATCGGTAGCTTGGCTCTTGGGAATTCAGTCGCTATGGAGAGTTTCTCAAGAGCAGACCGCGCGTTGTGCGTGCGAGAGTTTTACAAAAACGGTGATTCGGCGACTGTAGCGCGTAGGAGATTCTGCAGTATTCGAGGTTTTCGCCACTCAAATGATGCGCCAAGCATTCCTCTTATTAGAAAATGGGTCAAAAAGTTTGAAGAGACCGGTACAACGCTGGTAAAACTAAAATCCGGGCGGCCAAGGTCATCAAGAAAGGTAGAAAACGTGGAGAGTGTTAATCAGTCTGTTCGTGATGACCCAAACCTTTCAATTCGGAAGCGCGCAAGTGCTTTAAATGAGCATAGATCATCATTACACCGCATTTTGCACAAATATCTAAAGCTGCACCCCTACAAAATTTATTGGTGCAAGAATTAAAGCCCCAAGATGCCAGTCAAAGGCTTGAATTCGTAAATCAGGCAATTGAGCGCTTTTCAACGTTTACTAACATTTTGTGTTCGGATGAAGCTCATTTTCATCTTAATGGACACGTAAATAAGCAGAATTGCCGCTACTGGAGTGCAACGAATCCGAAACGGAAGCATTAGAAACCCCTTCATTCGCCTAAAGTGACCGTATGGGCAGCGATGTCGGCGCAAGGAATTATCGGCCCTTACTTTTTTGAAGACGAAAGGGGGCGTGCAATTATAGTGAATTCAGAGCGTTATGTGGAGATGTTAGACGACTTCTTGGTGCCTGAACTGCAAAACTTTTCTGGCTATAACCAAATAACATGGTTCCAGCAGGACGGAGCAACGTCACACACGTCCAATACATCTCTGCCACGAGTTCGTGAAATTTTCTCGGGCAAATTGATCTCCAGGAGAGGTGACATAAATTGGCCTCCACGCAGTCCTGATTTAACCCCTATGGACTTTTTCCTATGGGGTTATTTTAAATCTAAAGTTTACGCCAATAAACCGACTTCCCTGGCGCGTTTGAAAGAAAATATCCGTTACGGAATGGCAGCCATCACTGAGTCCATCTGCCGAGCCGTCGTAAGTAATTTTACTGTTTGATTAAATGAGTGCCGCGAACGCGAGGGTCTACATTTGGACGATATTATTTTTAAGAAATAAATTCCCAATTTGTGTATTTTAATAATCAATAAACATTTTTTCGATACACGGCTTACTATTTTTTTTATCGATCCACTAAATATAAACTTTCTTTTGAGACACCTTGTATTATTTTGTTGTTCTGAAGTTGTCAAGCAGTGACGAACCATAGATCGATGCAATGATGGCAAAGATTTTATTCTACTTGCGGGCCACGAAAAAAACGGTGCCTGTCATAAATTTTAAATTGATTGACGGCTTGAGAAATAAATTCAGACTGATGTTTGGGACAAGAAAAAAATAGGGAGAATTTTTATGCTATTTTACGAAAATTTTTATTGTTTGAAAAAGAACCAGTATGATTGTCCAGCAGAAGCTATTTTCGAAAATAAAAAAAAATAATAAGTGACCGGTCCAAAAAGCATATGGTTGCATCAAATAATTCTCTTTGCAATTTTCATTCTAAAATGGCACATAGTTGCCTAAAAATAAATCCACTCTTCGCAAAGAACTACTACTCTGTACTTTTCGGTCTACTATAACGAAATTTAAATTGAACTTTGTAATCCTGCCAGGACTGAGGTTATGTGGCGTAGACTCTTTTAGGAACTGTTGTGCTTTACTTAGTTTACCTTTATAAACTTGTTGTATGTACCTAGTTTTCCAGACTGAAAGTATAGAACCCATTTCCCTGAATCTTCGTGTTTTTCTTTTAAATTCCTACTAACTGAATCTGGAGTTGGTGCTTGACAACCTACAACCGGAAACACCTGAGAATCTTAAAAATAATAACTAATTTATCAGAAGAGCAAGTACCTAGACCTAGACCTAGACCTAGATTAGGGATTGTTCCTTGAAGGGGTGATATTCAACTGAAGCTGTTTAGACTAAAGACCATCAAAAATGTTTTGTGCTGTTATTGATGATATTAAATAAATAACTATGCTTGGACAAAGTCACACAGCGCCATCTAGCCCCAAAGTAAGCAATGCTTGTGTTATGGGTGTTAGATAACTGATAAACTACTTACCTTTTTTTTAAATACATACCATTATACATACACACCCAGACCCGTGACAGAAATTATTTATCATTTCAATTTCTGCACGGACGGGAAACGAACCCGGGACCTCTGCGTGGCGACCGGCATGTTAACCAATTGAACAATTCAGGACGTCAATTATGATGTAATAAGTAGCAAGATTCTTAGCATAATAAAAATTGATATATATTTTATTATTTTATGTCCAATAGACATCGTACGATTTGATAGTGGAAGCCTAGGTGGCAATTATCCCATAAAAAAACGATTACACAAGGAAATTGTGGTTAATCTTATCATATTTTTATTTTTAGGATATACCTATACCCTATCTATATAGTTCAGTACCATAAAAGTTAAAAGTTGGGTATAAAATAAAGTTTAAATGGTAAACAGGATTTATATTCCGGCGACAATGAAAGCGTTTACATTGATATTGATATTTGCTGCCTCCGCGTGTAGGATTTTGTTTGATTCTATCAGTCATCATTCAATCTTTGTGAAGTGCAACTATCCATAATCTGTTCAGACTGACTTATAAGACTATTTAGTAAACAAATACGGCGTACTAGCGACCAAAGATATTTTACGGAGTTGGGGTATAGATATCCGAAATTCCGAATTTGTAATTTTTTTTATAATCGATGCCGTTAAGTGATGGTGAAATTTATATTTTGGCAAAATATCAGTGAAATACATGATTTCACTGATATTTTGCCAGTAAAAATACCAGTCGCTAAAATTCACACTTTATGTGTTTCTTAAATAATTCAAAACATCACACAGTTCACACAGTGTACTTGATTGATACGACAGGTCGTGATTTTGTTACGAGTGTTGTTTGTGTACCAAATATGACAAGTCAGTCTGGACAGCTTATATCTAGAAAATAATTAAAAGATTTGAAAATTGCTTTTAGTCAATCCCATATGGGGAGCGGCCAGAATTGTTGGAGGGGATGTCACCAGTGTCCATGAGTATCCTTTCGCTGCCCCTTTGCTGAGGACCAACGACCTAGTGACTTACACCCAACAATGCGGCGGGTCCATCATTAATAATAGATCAATTCTCACAGCTGCTCATTGCGTTTCGTAAGTACGTCTTACACATTATAATATACGATTTTACTCATAATTGTCCTAAAATGCAAGACGAAGATCAAGGATTATGGTAGTATATCTAGTAAGTTTTATTACTCAAAGTTATAGAAACCAGAATGGGGAAAATGATAGGTCACCTACGGTACGATACGGTACGGTACGATAGATCAGCCACGACTACTTTTTAGGGGGTTAATGCTTCCAAAGTTGTCTTCACTAAGTTAAGGGAAGGAGGAGAAGGTCAAGGCCAAGGATAGAATATTTTAAGAACGTAAATTATGAAGTTGAAGCGGATAATTATAAGGAAGTGAAAAATTTAGTAGACAAGAGGGAAGAATACCGACCGATCGAAGTGTTTATCCCTGATGATGTTTTGTTACTAAAAGAAAGTCCTAATATAATAAAAAAACAAAGCCATAACTAGCAATTCAAACGATTTGTGTCCATACGTTTCCTTGCAGCGCAACCATAGCTTGGCAATGGCGCATTCGCGTGGGCTCCACATGGGCCAACGACGGTGGCGTGGTTCACAACACCGGGCTCGTAATCACCCATCCGAACTTCAATGCCTATGTACACGATATCGCGATACTGCACAGCTTAACAGCGTTTGTCTTCATCGACATCACAGTGCAGAGCGTTGCCATCGCCAGTACTACATATACCTTACCTGATAATACCGCCGTCCGGGCTATAGGCTGGGGAGAGATCTACGTAAGGAATTTTTTTTACTACTTGCCTAGCTTCTTAATTTTAAACGTATTTTTTAAAGTGACTTATTGGGTATTGACTACATTTATTAATGTAGCAGTCCCTCGTGGTTTTTACCCACGCACAATACGTATTTCTGTAAGCAATTAACTATCCCGCGGGATCCTACTAATATTTTCCGGGATAAAAGTAAGAATGGAAGAAAGTAGGCTATGTCAGTCGGGGATTATGAAGCTTCCTATTATTTACCTATATTTTTAATTCGACATTTTTTCTAGCCACATATCTCCATTATTATTGACATAGAAATGTCTATTGCAGCCAAAAAATATTATCTCAACTATCTTCGACTGTCGTACATTGTCGAAGATCAATTTCAGTGACGTTTTGAAAATGTCGAAAATAAGATGTCACAGCGCGAGAATTAGGCCCCTGGTCAGTTTCCCCTCAGGGTCAGGAAGGTGTGGCAGTGGCAGTGGCTCCACTGTAATTACCTGATCAGCCAAATTCTGAATCCAGTCTCTTGCGAGCGAGAGGACAATCGAGACATTAACGCCAAGACGATTAATAGTCTGAAGTATTTTCAGTGCAGTTGATACTTTGCATTTAAGATAACCTCTAACCTCAAAAAGCTATTTTGTGTATCAACAGTTTTTGCATTCCACAGAGCGGCGGTCCAACATCCGAGCAATTGCGCCACGTTGAAGTGCGTACTGTGAACCAAGCTGTTTGCAGGGAGCGGTATGCTGAATTGTTTTTCAGCGTCACTGATGACATGGTCTGCACTGGCCTGCTGGACGTTGGTGGTAGCGATGTCTGCAACAAGGACGGAGGAGGTCCCCTCCTCTTCCATGACGGGCAGCAGTTTCTGGTCTTCGGCATATACTCCCTTGGCTACTCCTGCGGTCACCCCCACTATCCCAGGGTCAACACTCGTGTTCCGAGTTACACCACTTGGATCCAAGCTAATGCCTAAGCAATGCCTTATTTCGTTATTTACTGGCTATTTTTAGGTTTGGAGACTCGGTTCAGTTACCGGATCGGATGAGGTCTCCCCACGCTGTAGTTGCTTTCTCATTCTCGCTTCTTTTCAATGAGAACCATAGCATCATCATATTTTACGATCGTTACGGCAATCCGATCCGGATGCTCGGATATTTGCCCGTTCGGTTTTTAGTCGAGCATTGGCGAGGCACTACACTTTTGAATGGAATTAACGACGCCGGGTTTTGATCCGGTAACTGAACTGAGCTACGGTCGTGAAAACGTGACGATGTGTTAGCCGGCCTAACATTGACTTTTTCGTGATATTGGTTGATTGCATTTAAGTGTATTTGTATGTAATTGTCTAAATCTATACATTGATGTGGTGAATATTGGCTTATTTCAGCGCAGCCATTCCACTCAGATGGTTAAATTAATCGAAATGTATTTAGACCTTCGTCTATAGGTAATTGCGCCTCAGAGATTATCATTAATTTGCTAATAAACAAGCATTCCATCATTATGTACGGATGTGCGACATGAAAGGGATTTCTTGGTAATTAGGGAATCTGTAATCTAACCCGATTGTAATACCAGTTATACAGAAATAACATTTATAAAACAAATTTTATTTTAGTTTGACTATTATTTTCTTAAAAATGTGCTGTGAATACTTAAGCAATAAATACTAAGCAGTCATTGGTTTTTTATTAATTTAAGTTCCACATAGGTACGCGACTCCGTAAACCAGAAAATGGGCTATGTATATTCATCATCACAGCCCATAACAGTCCACTGCAGGACTTAGGGCCTCTTCCACGAAAAGGGAGGTTATTGCCATAATCTCCACACTTAACAGGCGGGTTGGAGATCGCAGTGCTATAATTATAACGATGGAAATCGCTGCTGTCCATTTTCCCGCGTACGAAGACTCTATATATCTTTTGCCTCGAAAATATTAGTCGCCTTGTACGACACCCACGAGTGTAAGGGGTTGGTGCTATTCTACTCTGCGAAACCACACGGCCCCTATGTACATTAATTGAACACTAATCGATGCTCGTGAGGAAAAACAAGGTGATGAAAACTGCAAATTCAGGCGACTGAATGCGGTAACCATGATTCAATCTAGTCAGGTTCCCCTGGTAGCAGGGTCACGGAGGTCAGATGGCAGTCGTTCCACTGTTATTACCTTATATTTTGTTAATATGTTCGCTATAAGTGAGTTAACAGTAGCATACAAATCCAAAAATACTTTCAAAAATCTAAATGAGGCATTGCAAATCAGGAAATCTTGCTTTAAGTGATTTAAAAATCTTCCTGGCAATTTTCAATATTTCAGTTTGGATTACTATAAACATTAAACTATCCCGCAGGACTTTATTATTTTTCCGGGATTAAAGTATCCATTGACACTCGGGAATAGTACCTATAGCTTATAGGTTTTAAGACTTTCGTGGTTATTCACTACACTTTTCGGGTTATCGGGATTATTACCACGATTACAGTTATTTTTACCTAATTTTAATTTTTTTATTCGACAGTGGATATTTATTTTAGCCTTTTGGGGTAGAGGCACTGGGTCCGTGGGGGCCGGGAGCCCATCGAATTTTCAAAGATGTCTCAGCACGTCTCGTCGGGGCAAATGGTGACCAAAATCCTGGTCTTTATTTAGCACAGCGTTTAAGCATTGCCATTCAACGTGGCAATGCCGCCAGCATTTTGGGCACCTTGCCTAATGGCAGCGGTTTATTAGATTCGTTTATTATTATTATAATTTTTTTTTTTGTTTTAGGTAAATTTAGTTTTAAATGAACCTAGTTTTAATTAGTTAAGTTGTGTTATATTTTAAAACTATCTTATTTAAGTTTTGTGTTGAATTTCATGTAAAAATTTCTGTCTATGATTAAAATAGTTTTTACCTCAATATTAATATATTTAATACTAACCGGGGTAATAATCCCGATAGCATGTGCGATGAAAGTGTAGTATAGCTTTCTGTTAGTGAAAGAATGTTAGAAAATGCCAACATACAAACTTACAAATAAGTAGATACAATTTTCAAAAGTAGACTCTCTCCCCTTACGTAGAATTGTCAGTTTGTTGTGGATCCGAAACTTCACGGCACACAACACTCATGATGTCCACAAATACGTCCGACGATAATAATCTTTTGGGATTATTATTAATAAAATATATTAATTGGGATGCTTGTCCAAGATTTGTGTATTTAATAGCCAAAGTATTGGTGATCCTAAGCGCTGTGGCCTAATGGGTAATAGGTCGAACTCGAAAGCGAACAAGTTCTACTAGTAGAATTAAATGGAGAAAAAGGTACCGGGTTCGAACTCGAGCGCCGGCTTGTATCAATGACTTTTTCTGAGTTATTACGGTGAGGGAATATATCATGAGGAAACAGACATTTAGGCGGCTGAATGTGTAACCATGATCCAATCTGATCAGGGTCCTCTATTAAAAGAATCACGGAAGTCAGATGGCAGTCGCTCTACTTTAGTTACCTGATTTGCCAAATCCTGGATCAAGGTGAAGGCGCACCCAGGCCCTCGCTTGGGAGCACCACCGAGATATTAATGCCAACATGATGATAATGCTCTGATTTATCGGCGACAGCACTGTCATACCAGCTTGTACCTTGTGAGTGGATCCAAATACGCGCTGTAAGAATTGTCTACAATATAAGTAGTAGGTAGCCGCTAAGTCCACGAAGGGATTTCGCCTCTATTTGCACGCTCCCAGCCACGTTCATAATCGCAAAGCTCGCCATCGACAGGGAGTTCATCCTCACATCATCTCATCATCTTGGCGTTAATGTCCCGGTTGTACGCACGAGGGCCCGGTGTCCGCCTTGACCATGATCCAGGATTTGGCAGGTCAGGTAATTAGAGTGGAGCGACTACCACCTGACCTCCATGACCCTGCTACTAGGGGAACCTGACCTCACATCCAGTCGCCTGAATATGCAGGTTTCATCACGATGTTTTCTCTCACCGTAGAAGCATCGGTAAGCATTCAACTAATGTACATAACTCAGAAAACAGTCATTGGTACATGGCCGGAGCGGGATTCGAACCCGGGACCTCTGGATTACGAATCGGATACTGTAACCGCTCGGCCACCGACGCTCCGGAGTTCATCCTCACATATTAGAACAAAATTGGTCGCGAACAGTGCGGTTACAAAGAAACTTTCTTGAACGCACATTAAGGTCCGGGCCTCACAAGAAATGAGCTCCCTGGATAAGCTTCCCTGGAGAGTACAAGCATCTCTCCCATCTCCCTGGAAATAAAGCTGTAAAAATGTTTTTTTATTGGGTCTGTTACCCGATACTGATACCCCTGGTATTGCAAACATCTACAGCGATAACTGCTTACTATCAGACAGGCGTAAGCTTGATTGGGATCTCAGTGGTACCAAAAAATTAGAAAAATACGGTAGACACCCTTATTAGGGGGGATTATTAGGGTCTACCACCTGTGGGTTCAAGTCAACCTCACCTGCACGCGGTGCCCCTGCTGGCAGACGGACGAGACTCTGGCAAATAGGCTTCTCCCTAACGGGTTGTACTGTACGAGTCATGGTAATTGTCACACATAAAAAGCCAAAACCACCATAGTTTTATAAACAGTCTTTTTAGAGTCAGGGGACTGGCAGATCCGCTAGCCCCTGAACCCTGTTTTAAAGCTGGGACACAGAATATCTATGCTAAGCAAGGGTGAAGAAAAAGAAGTAAACGATAGAAATACTTCTATTTTTTTCCGGCAAGTTATTGTGTAATAGTAATAAAATTATGCACACGTTACAATGTTTAACTCCACACTTTTTTACACTTTGCTATATTTATAAGGCCATTTAGTAATTAAGTAATAAATTATGTAATAATTTCTAAAATAATGTCACACGTCTTAGAAGTGGCTACCTGCCATAAGCGGTGTTTGTGAATAAGGTAAAAACATAATTTTCTTGTGCGACATTGATTTAGTTAAACGGGTTTTAGTCATTGTTTTATCATATCTAAAATTGGGTTTTCAGAGATGTGATTACCTCTTTTCCAATAGTTATCTAAAAAAAAAGATTAACTAGGATTTAACAAATTGGTCAAATTTTACAGGACGTATTTTCCAATGCTTTCCAGCGCCCGAGTTAGGTTAGGTAATACATTTGATACCTGGTAACATATTTGGGTTAACTTGTGTGTAACCCAAATATGTTACCAGGGGCTCTATTTTTGAATCACTGTTCTTGATTCGAACGGTTTTTAATTTATATTTTTGGCATGAAAACTTCAATGTTTTTAAATCACATTGGCAACACTGAAAGAGTACGGTTAAAGAAAAGGGAGAATAAGCATTATAAATCAAAATTTCGGCATGAAAACTTGAATATTTTTTAAATTACATTAGCAACACCGAAAGAGTATGATTCAAAAATAGGGAAAATAAGTATTATGAATCAAAATATCGCATTTTTTGGGTCGAAAATCAAAATTGAAAACTGTTTGAATCGAGGCGAGCAATAAAAAAATAGGGTCCCTGTAGTTTCTAGCTACGATATCTCGATGCGCTATATCTATTTTTGTCCAAAGTACCGCATTGTCTCAGGACGACAGTCTTTGATCAGAGACGTGGTGCTAATAACAGCCGCTTGAAGGCTCGGGATCACTCAACGCGCAGGATCAGAAATTAAGATATCCGTAGGAGAACTAAGTTCAGAGACATAGGTTCCAGAGTCGCAAATATAACCACATATTTTATTTTATTTATTCGGGTGGTTTATAGCTATAATACATAATGCATTAAAAAATAGCTTATCTATGCGCCATTTACAAACTGATATATATGTATAAAGCCAAATATATCGCAAAACCGATGGCCGATGGTGTAAAATGGCTACGGACGATCCCGTAAAGGGCGTTTTAGCATCGTTCTAGCGGTCTCTGCCATGCACGGAACCTCTTTCCTGATACCGGTAGGTATACGCACTTATTTCCTTCATATTCCCGGGGCTTTCGCATCACGTGATCTAAGCTGCGCAAGTGAGCCTCTTATTAAATATCTTATCCACTATGCTTCTCAAGTCTAGTATTGTATATTGTATTGTGTGTAACATTGCTGTAAAATTACGAGTAATCTCAATATCGTGTAGCCCTGAGTACGTCCACACGGAATTCCCATTCATAAATTTTCGGATTGGCGACTGGTGGCCATTTTATCAATATAAATACAATTGTCGAGTTTACCTTGCACTATTAGTTTGTGAACTTGATCATCATGCGTGTCTCAGTGGTTTTGCTAGCAGTCTTCGCAGCTTTCGTAGGTGAGTATAGTACCCACATTTTGGTTAGTTTTATTTATTTTAAACATACATGCTCACCATCATCATTATCGTCAGCAGCTGATAACAGTCCATTGCTGGAGTTGAACCTCCTCCATATCAGTGGAGAGCATTGGGAAAATCTCCACTCCTGGCAGGCGGGTTAAAGATGCCCATTTGCGGGTATACTGAGCTCCTAGCTGATAAGCCTCAGCCTCTACGACATTCGTCACTGCTGCAAAGGATTTGGTACATCTACTCTGCCGAACACCTCACAGCCGCATGTCATTATTCTTTCCTACACACAGGCCGACAGAGAGAGGACATTGAATCACAGTTGTTCTTCTTGTATCAAAAAACAATATGGCCGTCCTGTAGGCGTCACTAATCTTCAAACTCCTTTGGAAAAAATGTATCTTTATAGAAGTAGGGATGCGCCGATCCGATCCGATCTTTTTGAAAATCGGATCGAAAGCCATACGATCCGTCGATTTTTGGATCGGATCGAGACAATACGATTTTTTGGCGGATCGATATAATACTTTAAAGATCGGATCGCATGGATCGTATGAACTGGAGGGCGGTGTTTACCTACATCTACTTACGATTTTGTTAGGACCAAACTTGATCATTTATTTACGTTACGTTCCAAAGTTGTGCGGCGCCGGCGGCGGCATCTTTTGAGGGTAGATATACAAGCATCTTATTACATTTTATTACAATCTTACTTTGTGGGTAGGTAAGTAAACTGTAAAAGTATTATTGTATGACCAAGTCAATAGAATCGGCAAATATGGGTGAAAATAGTGATATAGGATCCGAATTTAAGGCCAAAGTTATAGAAGAAATTAAAAAACGTTTCCAAAACTTGGAAAAAGTGCACATTTTGGCTGTTAGCACTATTCTTGATCCCCGATTCAAAAAGCTTAATTTTAATGATGCAGAAGCTTGTGCAAGAGGTATAAATGAGATTTCAGGCATGACTAAGGTACTGCGAATTGAAGATACTTCCAGGAAAACTGAGTCCTCAACCAATGTAACTAAGACGGATGAAGATGGTCTGTGGAAGTTTCATAATCAAAAAGTGTCTAAGTCTTCGACATCAGCGTATGTTACAGAGGCACATGAAACGTTAGATTCCGCTTTAAAGCAGTACTTATCAGAACCATTGCTGGATCGTACAGCTGATCCCATTAAGGATTGGTCAGCGAGGAGGGTAGTTTGGGCATCTTTAAGCAGTGTAGCTCTTCGATTCCTATCAATTGTAGCGACCTCTGTGCCATCAGAGCGACTCTTTTCGTCTGCAAACTTAAGTTTAAGTGAAAGTCGAAACAGACTTGATACATGTCATCTTTCTAAATTATTGTTTTTGAAAAGTTTAGATGTTCATGATTGGCACCTATAAAACTAGTTTAATATCCCTTCTTTAATATTATAAGTGCAAAAGTAACTAAGTCTTTCTGTCTGTCTGCCTGTTACGCTTTCACGCTGCTACTGAACCAATTTTAATAAAATTTGATACAGAGATAGTATGCTCCATGGGGACGGGCATAGGCTGCTGGGCATGGATCATCCCTCCCGCGATATAAAATATAGTCCACGCGAGCGAGGCTGCGGGCAGAAAGCTAGTTAATAAAAAAAGAGGATTTTTAGTTCATAATTATCCACATTATTAGTTTCCCTCTATAAACGATTTTTTTTTTCGCGATTTGTAGTTATTGTGTCATGTGACACTCACATTACGTTAAAAAGGCGATCATAAGACTTGTTCGTATTTATAAGTGCATGCAATGTTTTTTTAAATAATAAATATCTAATAATAATTGTGACTTGCTTTTTTGCATCCGATCCGGATCGATTTTCTTGATATCGGATCGACGGCATGCGATCCAATCTACGAGCGGATCGACGCATTACGATCCGATCCGATCCTTTAAAATCGGATCGATGATCTGGATCGCGCATCCCTATATAGAAGTAACAATTGTACAAAGTACAACCTACATTGTACCGGGATGCAAAGGATGTTCAAGGAATTTAAGCTTTTAGGTAGAATATAATTCATCCTTATCATCTACGATATGTGCAGGTTACAAGTGACACAAGCTAGTAGATACCTATTCCTCAAGACTGTGTTCGCGATAGCTGCCTCATCTTTCAAACCGGAACACAATTACCTATGCAAGCATTATTGATTGGTAGCAGAAATCGATAAGGCGGTGCATAGTTATTCATCCGGTCTGACACTATATTACCTACAAATAACTAGGGATTTCATGGCGCAGTACCTATAATATTATACATCATGGGTATTTTCTTTATGTTTATCTGTAGAGAATATATTTTCTTTACTTTTAACTTAACTTTTCTACTATCAGCATCAGTCAGTCTAAATGTCATCTACTATTTCACGATATTTTTCCTCTGCATTAAATAACTGTACTTACAAAAATTCTTACCGTAAAAGGCCAAGAGTGGATTCAAGCTTAAACCGATTGCATACAAGGCGATTGTTAAGCACCGCAGCGCCGCGGCGCCAAGTTTCCAATTGTGGGATAGGAAGTTCTTAAAAATGTGTCATTGAATACCAAGACCATGGATCTCTTCACTGTGCATAGCCCAGTATATTTTATTATAGAAACTTGAGACAACATTGTCAGGTGAAATTGAAGAGTCTCGATGAATACTTGATTTATTTAACCAAAAAGTGCCATCAATTTTATAACATTATAAAAGAAAAAAGAAAGAGGGACAGATGCAAAATCTAAAGTTGCATTGTTACTGACAAACAAATAGTACGATAAATTTTGAAAATTCTAAAAGTTATATTGAAATTATTTACCATTGGGTGTCGTGTCATGTGGAAATCCCATTTTGGGTGTCTTATCGCATAGGTAATCTTAACATAAGCCAATAACGGATAGATAAATACGAATACTTAATCCGAATTTTAGATTAACATGGTAACCAACGATTTACAATGAAGTCCAAGTTTATGAAAAAAATAATTTTTTTCTTATTAATTAAATTACTACGGATCAATCGCAGTTTTTTATTTCTGATTTTATCCCAAAGTTTCGATCACTGTTCACTTATCATGGTGATTTATAAAAGTAACCAAACAGGTTAAACTTTCCTACATTACATTTTAGGATTTCCATTGCACTTAGACACACTGGCAGTATGGTTATCATATCAATCACCCTACCCATTGTAATTCAGATTTTATTTTTTCAATTGCCTCTCGAATCATTATTGGTTATTAATTTTGTTTGTTAGCGACTTGGAGTTTGTCATTTCTAAAATATAATAAACCACAGAGTAAAAAAAATGCAACTTCAACGCATGTTCGTATACTGAAAATTAGCCGTACGGATATTTAATTCAAATTTTTATGGCCTACTTTGTTTGCCCTATGAGAACCCTCTCCCTCAATCAAGTTTATATACTCGTATACCCCTGCATATTGTAAAGCGATACGACATTTGATAGGCCGTATATAGTTTATTATTTGGAAATTTGAAATATGTTTTTATAAAAGCACACTTAAAATGTTCCTACTTCAGCCAGTAACCCTCTCTACATATCAACATCTTGGACCACATATTGATTAGAATAAAAATTGTAGTAGTATTTTAAGCATTCAATATAATTCAAACATAATTATAAGCATTCAAACATAAACCTGCTCAATAGTGGAGTGCGTTAACAATAAACTGCCAAGGATTGTCGAAAACGACATCATGTTGAGTCTATTGAGACAATTAACACGTCAGAGTATGTAGAACAAAAAACGGAAAGTAAAAATGCATATCTCATTCCAGGCTCGGCTTCAGCCAATGGCGCTACCGAATGGAGAAACAGCAGGATCGTCGGAGGCTCAGTGACCACAATCAACCAATACCCGTATTCTTCAGCCTTGCTGTTCTCCAGCAACCTCGCTACTTACTGGCAATCCTGCGGAGGGTCCGTCCTTAACACCCGGTCCATCCTGTCAGCGGGCCACTGTTTCTTGTAAGAATTTCGTTGTATCTTTTATTACTTACGATATTTCTCAGTCTAAATTGTTTATGACACAATTTAAATATTTGATTGAATACCTTTATAAGTTTTCACAAAGTGCTGTTAAGATGGTTATTTCAGCATATGATATTGTTGACCACAAATAATTTGCATAATTTTAGTTTCTGATCGATTAGGATATTTATATCGAAGGAATTTATGATTTTGGTAATGCACAAATTCTTTAATCATGCTTTTCTTAGATCTAAGGTTAATTATGAAATTATTTTTTAGCTCAAGAACTGCTGCACAATGGCGCATCCGAGTTGGCTCCACCTGGGCCAACAGTGGCGGTACCGTCCACAACACTCAACAAATAATTATGCACCCCAACTACAACAATAACAACTTGGACAACGACATCGCTATCTTGCGCAGCGCCACCACCATCGTCTACATCAACAACGTCGTCGCGCCCGCCAGCATCGCCGGCGCCAACTACAACCTCACCGACAATCAAGCCGTCTGGGCCATCGGATGGGGCGCCACCTCCGTAAGTAAATTTCTTTATAACCTTAGGCACTACTGCGTGGCAATGCCAGTATCATGGGAATTCTTTCTTACCCGTGACTGTATCTACAGTGGCATTTGAAAAATGAGTCACTTTGTGCCAGTATCGTTACAGAGGAATTAATATCGCGCTACTCGTATCTAATCTACTTACGAGTTACGCTATGCGCACTTTTTTTTACTTTGCGTTACTAGCTAGATCTATATTATTTGTTGAATTTAATGTTCAATTCAATAGATCACATACAAAAAACGATGATATTCTACAAAATCATAGTTTATCTCTGCATCGCTGTTACGTGTGCTTGAGAGTACGTCCTTTTCTATCTCAAGGACTATATTCGTGACAAATGTAAGGCAAATATAATGGTCCGTTTAGAAGAAAGGGAAGGATTTTTTAAAATTCGCTTTAACATCTATTTCTCATCCGACCACTTCAAAAGTCATTTTCTATTTCCAGTGGCTAGGACCTGGGTCTGAGCAGCTGCGCCACGTCCAGGTTTGGACCGTGAACCAGAATACATGCAGGCTGCGCTATCTTGAGGTTGGTGACACCATTACCGACAACATGCTGTGCGCCGGCTGGCTGGACGTGGGCGGCCGCGACGCCTGCCAGGGAGACTCCGGTGGACCCCTCATCCACAACAGCGTGGTCGTCGGTGTCTGCTCCTTCGGAGAGCAGTGCGCTCATCCTCGCTACCCTGGCGTTAACGCTCGCGTGTCCCGCTATACTGCCTGGATTCAGGCCAACGCTTAGACGCCTAAAGCCCTTGCTATAAAAATCACTTCGGTGATGCGCTATTAAATTGCACATCAATTGTATTTTTTAGCGAGGGCTTAATAATACTATTCTCATATACATTTTTTTTGTTCTTTGATTCTCCATGATATATTGTGTATATAAATAACAAGTTTATAAGTACCTCTAGTGTTTCTTTTCAAAATTTTCGTAAAAAAATTAATACGTAATTTGTTACCCAAGACTCTGCAATGGTTCATATCACTCTCACTACATATTATAAAACAAAGTCCCACGCCACGTGTGTCTGTCTGTCTGTTCGCGATAAACAAAGGAATGGATTTTCATGCGGTTTTCACCAATAGACAGAGTGATTCATGAGGAAGGTTTAAGTGTAATTTTTTAAGGTTACGAACCCGGGGCTGGTCGCTATTATTATATAGTAATATTTTTTATATTAAGCCGTGTGGTGTCCGGCAGAGTAGAATAGTACCAACCTCTTATACTCGTGGGTGTCGTGTCGTACAAGGCGTCTAATGTTTTCGAGGCAAAAGATCTAGAGCCTTCGTAGGCTGGAAAATGGGCAGCAGCTTTTTCCATTGCATTTATAACACTGCGATCTCCAATGCGCCTGCCAAGCGTGGAGATTATAGCAATTTCCCCCGCTACATTAGGTTGCGACTACTTTGATCGGTTTAATAATTTCAGTTTATTGCAATGGAACTTTGTTAGCAACTGAAAGAAATCTATGCGGAATCGTAAAAGTAACAATTTCAATCATTGAAGTCAGGGAATTGTTGGCAACAGCGTTACGTAATTAGCCTACAGGTCTATCTTTAAGCCATCAGTCGTATGTTGTATGACACTTGTGTCTGGAAAGGTTTGGCACTTTCTCCTACTTTGCCGGACACCATATTATGCGTTTCTTTATTATTAACAATACCTACCTACCTACCTATTAACCTTTTTTCTTCTAATTTTAATATTAGTCATTTTCGTAGAAGTAACAAACGCACCAAGATTATGCTGTGGATTAACTGGTGACGGGTCGATGAGAACGTTATCAACAACTTATCCATTTATTGCCCTGTTATTAGTAAAATGTGTTAACACGTTTAATTTTTATTGTTCCATTGAGTTGGAATTAAATAATTATGACGAAACATTAATGAACGAACAGCGTAAGTATAATTGTTATTTGATTGAAATTGGTAATACGGTATAAATATAAAGAGGCGCAGAAAGCGTAAAAAATGGTTCGTGATAGCGATCATCGGAGGGAATAGAGAAAAGTTTTTATCTGTATTGAGACAGTATAGTATAATGCATATGGCAATAACCTCCTTTTCGTGGGAGAAGTTTCTGAGTTATGTACATTATTTATTTATTTAACATTAGCTGATCACTAATCGACGCTCTTACGGTGAGGGAAAACATCGTGATGAAACCTGCACATTCAGGTGATTGAATGTGTAACCATGATCCAATGTGGTTAGGTTCCCCTGTTAACAGGGTCACGAAGGTCAGACAGTAGTCGGTACACTGTAATTACCTGATCTGCTAAATACTGGATCATGGTCAAGGCGGACTGCGGGCCCTCACGCGCGAGAGCACAACCGTAACATTAAAGATGTTTTTTTTACTCTGGTTATATGGTAGGTACGTCGCTAATAAGCAGTTATGCTAGCTCCGAAGATGATTAAGCAAGCATTATACCTCTATTGGAATTGGAAGGAATTGGAAATAGAATCTCGTATAACGTCGGTCAAAATCATGAGTACAACTCAAAATGGGCTGTTTTTGGATATACACTGCTCAAGATGCAAGTTAAAGGTTTAAAAAAATTTGTAAGAGTAATTTTGTTGACATACCTACCTAAGTTTTACTAATTCTAAATTTGCGAAGAGTTTGTTCGGGTACATGGAGGCTTTGGCTACGACCAACCAATCAGTGAGGGAGAAAAAATTCTCCGAAACTCTCTGGCCTAGGACATGGTCGACAACACATACTTCGAAAAAAAACACGAGAAGGTAAGTATAGCTACAGGCCTGTTGCAGAACGTTGCCGGACAGCGCAATGCCTCGATTGGAGAGCACAGGGCGAATTTCTGATGCTATTTTAAAAAGTTCTTAAATTCGGCCAAACAGTACCAACTCATATCTACTCGGTACGTCGAAGGCGCCTGAAGAAATGACATGGACACGGGATGGTGGAATAGTGAGTGCCCCTCACACAAAATTTTATGTTTCAAGAAATGGCAGCGTAGTTACTCATCTTAACAACAAAGCTGGTAAACAATGGGAACCAGGAATGGAGCGGATAGAAATAGAAATACAAATATTTTATTTGCCCATAGATTACAATTAATAATTACATTATTTAATTACTTAGTTGTATAAAACATAAGACTTCTATAGACAAAATGGTTCAAGACTCAGCGTATGGATGAGGGTGAAACCCATACCCGCTGGTATTCTGTCATGGCCAGATTTAGACTAAACATGTACCATACAATATTTAGCCTAAATAACTTAATTTATTTCTTTCGCACACAAGGTTTACCTTAAATAGCTGTAAAGTATGTATCTATATAATTTACAGCTATTTACAAATTTCAAATTACATGCATGTAATTTCTCATAAACCCAAACAACTGCAACCTGGCCGAAAAATCAATTCCTAGGCAGAACAGAGATGTAGTAACGAACGTCACCAGAAACCGTGGTCTACACCGATAATCCAGCAACCCTGGAATACTTTAGCAGCAGCCAGTTTGCACATTTTGCACTTGCGAAATGTGGGAAGGGTGAGGGATGATGCCGCACGAACTGGAGGGGGAAGGTCATTCCAGATTTGGGCTGCGGCGTGTTTGAAGCAACCACGAGTGCAGGCGAGAGGTTGTACTGGCAGAAGTAATAAACGGCCTCTATCTCGAAACTGCGGTTGTAGGTCTTGACCTGAAGTTTTTCGAACAGGTAGATCGGACACTCAGTTTTGAAGAGGGAAGAGAGAAAATAGGAGTACCTGAGAATACGTGAATTTTCCATGTTCAGCATCTGCTTATTAATTATGTATGGCGTAATGTGAGCTCTTTTAGGTATTGTGTAACTGTACCGCATGCATTCGTTTTGGACACGTTGAATTGACTTCATTGTTTTGACCAGGAGACAGGGACCGTAAAACAAATCACAAAAGTGGAGGTGGGACAAAACCATAAAGAATAGCCAGGATGCGTATAGCAGTTGTTCTTTTGGCCGCCCTCGTCGCCGTTTCGGGTAAGCATTTCAATTATAAATATAATGTGAAATTTGTGAATGAGTTTTTTAAGTGTCTATTCGACGATTTTCCGAAAACTTCCAATCCCACTTCCTTTTCTGATTTCCGTCCCATATCGCTTTTCTTTCTAAGATCCTTGAACACATTATCCACAGTCAGCTCACTCAGTATCTATCATCTAACAGTCTACTTTCCACTTTTCAATCTGGCTTTCGGCCAGGTCACAGTACTGTGACAGCACTGCTAAAAGTAACTGATGACATTCGCCTCGCGATGGAGGATAAGGCCTTGACGATTTTAACTCTGCTTGACTTTAGCAGTGCTTTTAATTCTGTAGACTTTGATGTTCTTCTTTCCACTCTTCGCTCTCTTAACATATCTCCTCCTGTGGTGGTGTGGTTTGAGTCTTACCTTCGCGGTCGCCTGCAGCGTGTCCGTTCTGGGGAGTTCTTCTCAGATTGGCATGCCCTGATTGCAGGTGTACCGCAGGGTGGTATCCTGTCCCCTCTTCTATTCTCTATCTTTATCAATACTGTTACTTCTGTTATCTCTTCGAATTTCCATCTCTACGCCGACGACTTGCAAATTTACCACCATTTTAAATTGTCTGAAATAGATTATGCTGTTGCTTGTATTAATGCTGATTTGGATAGAATATCATCTTGGGCAAAGTCGTTTGGGCTGTTAGTAAATCCGAAGAAATCTCAGGTTTTGATTATCGGCAGCTCATACATGTGTAAGCGGCTTGGTTCTGTCTCTCCTATCCCCCAAATTGTTTACGATGGTATTCCAATAGCTCTGAGTAAAACAGCAAAGAATCTAGGCTTGGTTATTGATTCCAATTTAACTTGGATATCTCACGTCAATGCGGTCAGTAAAAAGATGCACTTCTCGTTCCATTCTATGAAATGCCTTCAAAGTTTCTTACCCCAAAAAACAAAAATTTCACTTGTCCATACTCTTCTCCTTCCACTGCTCGACTATGCAGACTCCTGCTACCTGGATGCCACAGAGAAACTCTTAAATAAATTGGAGCGCTTGCAAAACCTGTGTATCAGATTCATTTTTGGCCTGCGCAAATATGACCACATTTCAAACTATCGTTCTCAACTCAAGTGGCTCCCAATTCGCTTGCGCAGGAATGCTCATATCCTATCCACCCTCTATAACGTCCTTCATAATCCTTCCGCTCCCTCATACCTCCGTGACCGATTCCACTTTTCTCGTCCACAAGACAAACCTTGTCGTTCCAGTGTTAGATCGTCGCTGGATATCCCCATCCACCATTCCGACTTCTACTCCTACTCCTTCACTGTTCATGCCGCAAGACTGTGGAATTCTCTCCCGCACGAAGTGCGTGATTGTCAATCTATAGCAATCTTTAAGAAACGTGTAAAAGAACATTATCTTTCCATATGTGCCTGAATGTCCTACAATACCTAAATATATTTTAGTATGTATATGTGTATGTGTATATTTATATATATTTATACTATTGTGTGTATTTAGTATTTTATTTATAATTGATGTAGTTTATAATTTTTTTTTATTACAATTGCGCACGTCTCATCCCCTATACTCTACCATGTCTCTCTTCTATAGGCCTGCTGGAAGAGATTTCTTCTTAGAAATAAGTAGTGCCTGTTGTGTCGTCTTTCATTTTTGTTATTTCTGTTTACTGTATATTGTGTGCAATAAATTGTTAAATAAATAAATAAATAATAAATACGATAATTATAAAATAGTTCAATGTTTTTTATCTGGTGGTAAGCGGTAACCGTCGCTCATAACAGCCGCGATTCAAGCATTTAGGATGCAAAAATAATATTTTAAATGTTCCATTAAATATAATTTTTAAAATTTTTGTTCTGATCATTCTGAAATTATAATTATTTTATTAACTGTAAAACTACATAATGTTATACAACAAACTGGTAAAAACTCTAAAGGCGTTCGACTAAGTAAAGTAAACCAGCAAGTTCCTCTAAAGTAGAACGGTATGAGAACATTTATATTCTGAGTGTTTAATGTTATAACACAAATCACCCGATGACATTATTTTTACAGCTTCCTTGGTTTCTGAGGAATGGCGCAGCAACAGGATTGTTGGTGGGTCGGTGACCACCATTACCAATATCCAATAGCACGGCCTTGCTGTTCTCTAGCAACCTGGCAACTTACTGGCAAACCTGAGGTGGTTACCTCCTTAGCACTCGCTCCGTTCTGTCTGCTGCCCATTGCTTCTGGTACAATATTCACATTTCTAAATTTGATTTGACATATATATATTACTGGTTAATTTAATTATAAAATGTACATGTTTGCTTTTCAGGGGAAGGTCTGCCGCTCAATGGCGTATCCGTGTCGGCTTCACCTGGGCCAACAGCGGCGACACCGTCCACAACACCCAGCAGATCATCAACCACCCCAACTACAACTTCGACAACGACGTTTCCATCCTGCGCAGCGCCACCACCATCGTCTACATCAACAACGCCGTCGCGCCCGCCAGCATCGCCGGCGCCAACTACAACCTCGCCGACAACCAAGTCGTTTGGGCCATCGGATGGGGCACCACCTCTGTCAGTACATTCTTGGATCACCAACAATTATTACACCCATACACGCTTGAACATCAGGAAGCAAACTTAAACTTTTCAATTTCTATTTCGGCGGCCAATCTTCTGAGCAGCTGCGCCACGTGCAGATCTGGACCGTGAACCAGGCCACCTGCAGGAACCGCTATGCCGCGGTCGGCAACACCGTCACCGGCAACATGCTATGCACCGGCTGGCTGGACGTGAGCGGCTGCGACGCCTGCCAGGGAGACTCCAATGGACCCCTCATCCACAATGGCGTGGTCGTCGGTGTCTGCTCCTGGGGCCGCCAGTGCACTCTTGCTCAGTTCCCTGGTGTCAACGCTCGCGTATCTCGCTTCACCGCTTGGATCCAAGCTAACGCTTAAGATGTACCTACCGCATATAATGAAGTGTAAATGAATTTAATTGTTTAAACTTAAATTTTTTTCATCATTTATTTACATTTCCTGAAATGCCAACATAAAGATTTAGCTTATTTTAAATTAACATCAAATATTTGTAGCATATTGTAGTAAACCCGCAATAAAATTAAAATGTTAAAATATCTCTATTACGATTAAGCAAGGCAAAGCGATATAACTATGATTGAGGTACAGCGCCTCCAGCCTTGATGTTCAATTACATTTGAAACATGTATTTAGTGTTTCTTTTAAAATCGTGCCGTTTCAATTTCCCTAGTTCAATTAATTCAGAGTTGCCCTCGAATGCTGTTTTATAACGACAATAAGATTGTGTTTGCATGAACGTACTTACCTAGGTAAACAGGTAAGTAGGTAGAAATGTAGGTCGTCTACAACATACCTACTAATCCTACCTAGAAGGCTCCAAGTTTATATTTTTCGGCGAACAGTAACACAGGCATAGCATTCCTCAGCAGCGCGCATAAGAAAGGGCTAGTGGTAGTGTAGTGTCCAGCAGCAACTCATTACCTTGATGTGGATCTTGTTAGTTCTTCAGGTATGACCTGTTCTAAAAGTGATTCTATGACTTAGCATACTTAGTCCAAAACACACAAGTTTGTAGACGTTTCAGTAATAAATCCGACTGACGATAATAAACTTAGTTTTTTGAAAACCAGAAATCATGATAAATATATCTACCGATGCAAATTATGATCACTGGCTTAATATCTGGTATGCAAAATAAGTTTAGGGTACGAAAACCAGCCAGCCGAATTTGAACTCTTGAATTGTCAAAATATTCAATATTCTTTCGTCATAGAGAATTCTGCGACATAGGTATCCAAAGCTATAGGTATATAGATATAGGTAAATAAATAAAATAAAAAAAATAAAAGCAAAGCTCTTGTTTATGTTGATATTAGGTCTGTGATAATAGGGTTGGAAATGACTGCTGTGAGTGAGTTAGCAAGACGCAGATTGTGGGCTGTGTTGTGTTGATCTCCAAATAGAAGTAGAGATAGGCAGGATACAACGCGAATGAGCAATGAACGTAGAGATAGTTGAACGCTGGAAAGTACAAATTGTATCAATATCCGCGATGCAGTCAGTCATGTACCTCTCTTAACGACAACCAGCTTCAGACCACCGCTTTCAAGCACTTTCTTCCTTCAGATGACCTCTGCGTATTCCATAAGCCTATTTATTCCAAAAACCTCCACCGACATATCTGCATCAATAGGGTTTGTTAGTTATTTTTCTAAAAGCTCCACTGGACAAATAAATACATCCAAATGGGGATTTTTGGAAAATAAAGTTTGTTTATCTCCACCGGTGAAGCCGTGTAGTAATGACCGGTTGTACAATACGTAAGGTATGTAGTACTCACGGCGTCCGCTAGGTGGCGCTGTACAATGTTCTACATCGCGGTAACGAATGTGCGGCAAGTATTGATGAGGATGTTTGTGTTGAAATTTTATTACACTTATTGATACCACCTAGAACCTGGTTTTATTTCTAGTAATCCTAAGAATCTAGACCATTAGGAGATTTTTACATGGTCCTTCGTTTAGCGTGTACTAGTGGCAAAATTTTTTTCGTTAGCGACTTGCTAGGGTAGACGCTTGGGGATCAGGTCTTCAGGCCGAACAGGCTGAACTTCAGACGGGGATTGGAGCAAGCAGGATCCGTCAGGAACAGGAGTATAGCTGCTATACTCCAGACAGCTACTGAGGAGTGCTGTCAGGTTTTCATCGTCATAAGTGCACCAGCATGGTTGGTGCAAGAAGGGAGCTGGTCCTCATCATCGCTACTTCGAAGCCTGGAGGAAGAAATCTGGTCTTCGGTGACGTCGGCAGCGACAAACACAGTGGTGACGTAGTGTTGGTGATAAACCGTGAGTGACATTTCAAGTTATTTTTAACCTTAAGTGCATGAAGAGCTTAAAATAGAAGAAAATTTCAAAATCGGAACTTAGAAAAATTTCATTACTTTGGACTTGTAATTTTAAAGTGAATTTTAGACTTAGTAAAATAAATTGTAGTTTAGACTTAGAATAATTTGAATAAAATTGAAAATACGGGTAATCCATGCCCGATTTTTTACTGAGTTGTAACAAGTTTAAACACTTATAACTTGTTACAACTCAATAAAAAATTATTATAAATTTATATAGAAATATTTTAAATTTTCAACTTCTAGTTTCAAATTATTTTTACACCGGTTTTCTATTTATAGGCCATCAATCACAACACTGATCAAGTAAGGGCTGAGGACAGAACCGTGAACACCTTACTTTTAATAATCGGGAAGGGATTACTTTATATAGGTACAGATTTGGATCTTAGATCGCATAAGATTACCTTTCAAGCGACCGAGACCGACAGATCGAGGAATAGAGAACCCTAAGGGCAAAGATCATATTATTATAGTAAAGTAAAGTAAATAAAACGTATATTCCACTCAAACACACGGTACAACATTAAAAAATATTTATAGAAAAAAAAAAATTATAACAGACAAATCGACGGAAAAAAGATACTCTAATCTCGTTACCTGTGCCATGTGGCTTGTGTATTAGTGTAATGGTGCCACAGCCAGCATATGCCACGACAGTTGCCGTGACGCTGGTTTCAGTGGGTGCTATGTGATGCACGGACAAAAGTGTCACAAGGAATAAGTGATAAGAAAGAAAGAAAGAAATATTATCTGTTTAAATACATAATATCATAGTATATATGAGATATGATATTATTCATATTATGATACCCTTTAGTACAATAATTCAGCGAAAGACGTTTGTAATGTGTGTGTTACAAATAATTTTTCTAACAATACAAATCGTTTATTATTAAAAATGCATGGCAAATACCAGGCTACCTCACTTGGCCGTTTTGCTTCCAAAATGTTCAAACATTTTAAAATTGACCCATAAGTAAACGCTTATTACGCTGAACAACTTTTGCTGTTACAGTGTATTTAATCTCTTGGCAGCCTTGGCGTAAGGGATATTGCAGATAAGATCGAGGAGGCTCGTCTGCGCTGGTTTGCGTAAGCCTCGGGAATACGTGGGAAAAAGGTGCCTGAACCTGCCGGTATCAGGAAAGAGGCCCCGTGGGCGACCCAAGAAGCGATGGATTGACATAGCTGAGTCGGATGCGAGAGCCAATGGCTTACGACGCGAGGATGCCGAAGACCGGGCGAAGTGGAGAAGAATTTGTAGGAAAGTGGACCCTGGCAGAGGCCGGGATAAGCGCTAGGACGATGATGGAGTGTATCTAATCTCTTACAGTTCCACATCAGATATTAAAATTCTTTTATGTTTATCACGGTGAATTAATTAAATTCTAATGTTTTATGATAAGTAAAAATACTATTTTTTCATCGCAATAAATTAAAGTTTTGTAAATATATTCTATGTATATACACACTTTTTTATTATTTAATTACCTGTATTGATTTAATCTTTCAGTTTTTTTACTGTTGCAGTTCAGAGGGACTTTTTTTGAACCGTTTTTGAAACGCGAGCGCTGGCAGTGATGCGAGCGGTTTCAAAAATCGCGGTCCAGGGCTGCCTTTATTTCTTTCCTGACCCGACAGAAAATCGGTATCCAGACATTAATATATCTTACGGACGTGGTGCCTATAGCTAAGAACAAAACCGGCGACCTGTCCTCGGTGAGCAACTACCGACCTATTTCGCTCGTCACGATTGTTGGCAAAATATTAGAGTCTGAATTGATGAAAAATGTAGGAATTAGTGATGGTCAATTTGGTTTCCGTCCTGGTCTCTCGACAGATAGCGCGATATTGTCTTTAAAGTACGCTGTTAACTACTATCTGCAGCGAGAAACATCAGTGTATGTATGTTTCCTAGACTTGAGCCGAGCCTTTGATTTGGTTAAGTACGTTAATCTTGTGGTCGAAACTGCGCTGTACCGAATGATATCGTGGGTCTTTTGGGATAGTGGTACGGAAATCAAAGTAACGTAGTAAGATGGGGCGACGCACAGTCTAGTGCATATAGATTAGAGTGTGGCGTTCGTCAAGGGGGCTCACATCACCGGACCTTTTTAATATTTACGTTAATGGCCTGATCGAGGAGCTGAGAGGCACCGGTATAGGTTGTCACGTACAAGGACTATGTTTTAATAACTTAAGTTATGCTGACGACATGGTGCTTCTCAGCCCCTCGATAGGTGGCCTACGTTACCTGCTCGCAGTCTGTAAGATTTTTGCGCGTACACACGGAATGAAGTACAACACCAAAAATACGGAGCTTATGGTATTTCGTTACGGTAAAGGTCCGGAGATTGTACCGCCAGTATTTTTGAATGGGTCATCAATTCAGGCTGTACAACAGTTTCGATACCTGGGACACGTTCTCACTGAGAGTCTATCGGACGACCTAGACCTCGAAAGGGAACGTAGAGCTCTCGCCGTGCGCTGCAATATGTTGACGCGCAGATTTGCTAAGTGCTCGAAGGATGTCAAAGTAACTCTATTTAGAGCATTTTGTCAATGTTTCTATACTTGCCAGCTCTGGACCAAGTACACTAGAAGGGCCTTTGGCATTCTTCGAGTCCAGTATAATTATGCAATTCACATTATGATGCGTCTACCAAGGTATTGCAGCGCGTCGGAGATGTTTGCCCAAGCAGGGGTTCCTGATTCTTTCGCAATTATACGCAGTAAGATAGCTTCCATGTGGCAAAGGGTATGTGACTCAGGTAACGAATTGCTACAAACTGTCGCGTATGACTGTAGGAGTCAGTTTTATAAACACTGGCTTAGCGTGTCTCAAGGTGCAAACAAAAAATATTAAAAATATTGTAGGTACAGGCGATGCATAATAAGTTTATATGTACCTACACTATGGGGCTATTCCTGAAATATAGATTTATTATTATTATTATTATTATATCTGGTGTCCACTACACAAACAAACGAAGAGCGACACATAGTACATGGAGCATTAGCATTATAAAACATGTTATCTTTTAACACCTAAGCAAGATAAAAGTATATTTGAAGCAGTTAGAGATTAAATCGATATCTTAAACGAGCAATATATATAGGAGGGCAGGTCATTGTCGGTATCCACAGTTCTAAGGAATAGCCAGGATGCGTGTAGCAGTTGTTCTTTTGGCCGCCCTCGTCGCCGTTTCGGGTAAGCATTTTAAATTATAAATAAAAGGTAGGCACTGCGTAAATATAATTTTATTGACTTTTTCAAATGTACATTAAACGATAATAATAAGACTATTGGTTAAAAGGTAATTAAACAATTTTTTCGATATCTATTTTATTCAACTTTTTTTTGTTTTTTATACCAGATGGTAAGCAGTAACTGTCGTTCATAACAACCATGGTTCAAGCATTTAGGATGTAAATATTTCAAATGTTCCATAAATTATTTTGATTTAAGATTTTTTGGTCCCATAATTCTGAAATTATAATTTTTATTTTATTTTATTAGGCTGTGTTTTTATTTTATTTGTTGTAACTATAAGAAATTGTTCAATAAACGATTTTAATTTTATTAACTGTAAAACTACATTATATTATAAACAAAATCGAAAGACCCCGAGTTCGACTAAGTAAAGTTATCTATAATCTATTTTTTTAACTATAAAGTACAGGATTAACGTTCGCCTTTCTTATTGGTTATAAGCCGGCGATCACATCAACCACCAATCCCAACCACCAATAAATCAACGCCGTGAAAGCCACCTAAGCGTACTTAATTTGAATGATCAGGCAGACCGTAAACTAGTTTGCCACTTTGGCGGTATAAAAAACAACCAATGAGCATGTCGTATTCAGCCTCAATACTGTATAATTAAAAAAAAAGAGTATAGCAAGTTCCTCCAAAGTAAAAGGTTATGAAAAGATTTATATTCAGAGTATTTAATGTCATTAGACAAATCACCCGATTACATTATTTTTACAGCTTCCTCGGTTTCCGAGGAATGGCGCAGCAACAGGATTGTTGGTGGGTCGGTGACCACCATCAACCAATACCCATTTGGCACGGCCTTGCTGTTCTCTAGCAACCTGGCAACTTACTGGCAATCTTGCGGTGGTTCCCTCCTTAACACTCGCTCCGTTCTGTCTGCTGCCCATTGTTTCTGGTATGATATTCGCATTTCTAATTTTGATTTGACATGTATATTACTAGTTAGTTTCATTATAAAATTTATGTTTGTTTTTCAGGGGAAGGTCTGCCGCTCAATGGCGTATCCGTGTTGGTTCCACCTGGGCCAACAGCGGCGGCACTGTCCATAACACACAGCAGATTATCAACCACCCCAACTACAACAACAACAACTTGGACAACGACGTCTCCATCCTGCGCAGCGCCACCACCATCGCCTACATCAACAACGCCGTCGCGCCCGCCAGCATCGCCGGCGCCAACTACAACCTTGCCGACAACCAAGTCGTTTGGGCCATCGGATGGGGCACCACCTCTGTCAGTACATACTTGGATGACGAACAATTATTACACTCATACATGCCTAAACATAAGTAAGCGTACTCTGTTTCCACATGCTTGTATGTTAAGCTTGAACGTTTTTAATTTCTAGTTCGGCGGGCAATCTTCTGAGCAGCTGCGCCACGTGCAGATCTGGACCGTGAACCAGGCTACCTGCAGGAACCGCTACGCCACGGTCGGCAACACCGTCACCGACAACATGCTGTGCGCCGGCTGGCTGGACGTGGGCGGCCGCGACGCCTGCCAGGGAGACTCCGGTGGACCCCTTATCCACAACGGCGTGGTCGTCGGTGTCTGCTCCTGGGGCCGCCAGTGCGCTCTCGCTCAGTTCCCTGGTGTCAACGCTCGCGTATCTCGCTTCACCGCTTGGATCCAAGCTAACGCTTAAGATGTACCTACCGCATATAATTAAGTTAAATAAATTCCATTATCTATAAAATTAACTGAATTGTTTGTCGTCATTTATTTACAATACCTGAAATACCAACCTAAAATTTAGCTTATTTTAAGTTAACATCAATCATTTGTAGCATTATGTAATAAACCCACAATTAAAAAATATTTAAATAGCTGTTCTACAATTGAGCAAGGTACAGCAGTATAACTATGATCAAGGTCCTCGAGCCTTGATGTTCAATTACATTTACACATAGACATAGACATAGACGAATCTTTATTTGGTCCAATAACACATTAAAAAAAACTTAAAATATGTTTCAATTTAGCTAGTTTGTGTTTGCATGAACATGCTTATTTAGGTAAGCAGGTAGTTAGATAGATATGTAGGTCGTCTATAAGATACCTACTAATCCTACCTAGAAGACTCCAAGATTATATTTTTCGGGGAACAATAACGCAGGCATAGCATTCCTCAGCAGCGCGCATTATTATGCTATTAAGGGCTAGTGGTAGTGTAGTGTCCAGCAGCAACTCATGGCCTTGATGTGGATCACGTTAGTTCTTCAGGTATGACTTGCTTCAATAGTGATTCGGAAAGAGTGTTTGATATTCTAGGACATCGCGTACTTAGTCCAAAACACACAATTTTGAATATGTTCCAGTAATATATTCGGCCGACGAATATAAACAAAGTTCTGTTTAAGTTCATGATTAATATATTTATCGATGCAAATTCTGATCTATGAAATATCTGGCTAGCAAAATAAATTAAGGGTTCGAAATCCAGTCAGTTAAAATTAAGCTCTGAATTGTCAAAGGGAGATGAACAGAGGCAATAAGAATATTCTTGCATCGTAGAGAATTTCGCGGAATATCCAAAACAAAGCTTTTATCTATGTTGATGTAAGGGTTCGAAATGACTGCTCTCAGTTAACACTGCAGAAAAGTTTCAGGTAGCTCAGAGATCAATGGAGAGAGAAGGAAAGATTTCTTTTTGAGAGAGAAAATTTTCTTACAATACAGGTCGTTTATTATTAAAAATGCATGGCAAATACTAGGCTACCTCACTTGGCCGTCTCCGCTAACAAAATGTACAAAAATATTGAAATTGACTTATAAGTAAAAGGTTATTACACTGAACATCTTTTGCTGTTAGCTAAAATCTTAGAGTTCTACATCAGATATTCCAGATCTTTGATGGTTATCACGCAGAACAACTTCTGCTAATGCACTGTTTTTATAGATGTTATAGTGTAGCTGGTCTCTTAGTGTTCCACATTAGATGTAATAGATCTATAAATTTTATACGTCCTAAAATGACGAATACGCTGAACAACTTCTTCTAAGGCACCATTTCCATATATGTAAAGTGTAGCTGATCTCTTAGAACTCCACATTATATATTCAATATCTTCGATTTTTATACGTTAACAGAAAATGCTAAACAGGCTGAACAACTTTTGCTACGACACCATTTCTATATTTCTTTTAGTTTAGCTAGTCTACATCAGATGCTCCAATCATGAAAATAAATTATACCCTATATGTTGCCCAGGCTAAATAGCAATACAACAAAAAAAAATCATTCAAATTCGTCTGTTAGTTCCGGAGATTAGCGTGTACAAATAGATAAACAGGCATTAAATTATTTTATTATTTTATGGCTAGCTGTTGCCCGGACTTTGTCCGCGTGGAAATTGTTTTAGGGTAGTTTACTTTTTTCCTGAATGACAATTTTAAATGACTCCATAATGTATGAAACCCAGTTAGTTCTACGGAGAGGTCAAACTGTATCTCTGTGGTTCTACAAGACCGAATTAGATGAAATATGGCCTAGATTTTAAGTTGAACCCCAAACTACCACACTGTGAAAACTCCATCAAAGTCCATTCGGATCCATTTCCATATTTCTTATAATGTCACTGGTCTATTATGGTTCTAGATCAGGTGTTCTGTTTCCACAATCAATTAGACCCTATATGTTGCCCAGGCTTAACGACAGCTTAGCTACACAAACAAAAAAGTTTCAAATCCGTCCGTACGGGCACTGATTTAATATTTCAGTTTTTTGACAGAGGCCTCGGATCAGAGGCCCTATTTTTTTACCGTTTTGGAACGCAACCGCTCAAAGTGGACTTGCATCCTGACCCGACAGAAAATCTGTATCCAGTCAATAATTTATCTGGTGTGTACTACACAAACAAACCTAGAGCGATACATAGTGCATAGAGAATTATTATTATTTAGCATTTCAAAACACGTTATCTATTAACACCTAAGTAAGATAGTATATTTGTAAGCAGGTAGAGATTAAATCGATATCTTAACCGAGCAATATATATAGAAGGACAGGTCATTGTCGATATCCACAGTTCTAAGGAATAGCCAGGATGCGTGTAGCAGTTCTTCTTTTGGCCGCCCTCGTCGCCGTTTCGGGTAAGCATTTTAAATTATAAACAAAAGGTAGGCAATGCGTAAATACAATTAGTAACGACTTTTTCAAATGTCCATAGTACGATAATAATAAAACCATTGTTTCATACGTAATTATTATAAGTTTTAGATTTATATTTGATTTCTGATAGTAAGCGGTAACTAACGTTCATAACAGCCATTATTCAAGCATTTAGGTAGCAAAAATTATATTTTTAAATGTTCCATAGTTCTTAATTTTTAACATTTATTGGTCCTTTAATTCTGTTATTATAATATTTATATTTTTTTTTATTAGGCAGTGATTTTTAAATTTTGTTGTAACCTTAAGATGTTGATCAATATACTCTTTTTTTAAAACTGTAGAACTACATTATATTATTTAACAAAATCGAAAGACCCCGAGTTCGACTAAGTAAATTTGACTACTTATACTCTATGGTTACAAGCCGGCGTTCACATCAACCACCAATCCCAACTACCAATTAATCCACACCGTGAAAGCCGCCTAGCGTACTTCATTTGAATGAACCAATGAGCATGTCGTATTCAGCCTCAATACTGTATAATTAAAAAAAAAGAGTATAGCAAGTTCATCCAAAGTAAAAGGTTATGAAAAGATTTATATTCAGAGTATTTAATGTTATTAGACAAATCACCCGATTACATTATTTTTACAGCTTCCTCGGTTTCCGAGGAATGGCGCAGCAACAGGATTGTTGGTGGGTCGGTGACCACCATCAACCAATACCCATTTGGCACGGCCTTGCTGTTCTCTAGCAACCTGGCAACTTACTGGCAATCTTGCGGTGGTTCCCTCCTTAACACTCGCTCCGTTCTGTCTGCTGCCCATTGTTTCTGGTACGATATTCGCATTTCTAATTTTGATTTGACATGTATATTACTAGTTAGTTTCATTATAAAATTTATATGTTTGATTTTCAGGGGAAGGTCTGCCGCTCAATGGCGTATCCGTGTTGGTTCCACCTGGGCCAACAGCGGCGGCACCGTCCATAACACACAGCAGATCATCAACCACCCCAACTACAACAACAACAACTTGGACAACGATGTCTCCATCCTGCGCAGCGCCACCACCATCGTCTACATCAACAACGCCGTCGCGCCCGCCAGCATCGCCGGCGCCAACTACAACCTTGCCGACAACCAAGTCGTTTGGGCCATCGGATGGGGCACCACCTCTGTCAGTACATACTTAGATGACCAACAATTATTACACTCATACATGCCTGAACATAAGTAAGCGTACTCTTTTTCCACATGATTGTATGTTAAACTTGAACGATTTTAATTTCTAGTTCGGCGGGCAATCTTCTGAGCAGCTGCGCCACGTGCAGATCTGGACCGTGAACCAGGCTACCTGCAGGAATCGCTACGCCACGGTCGGCAACACCGTCACCGACAACATGCTGTGCGCCGGCTGGCTGGACGTGGGCGGCCGCGACGCCTGCCAGGGAGACTCCGGTGGACCCCTCATCCACAACGGCGTGGTCGTCGGTGTCTGCTCCTGGGGTCGCCAGTGCGCTCTCGCTCAGTTCCCTGGTGTCAACGCTCGCGTATCTCGCTTCACCGCTTGGATCCAAGCTAACGCTTAAGATGTACCTACCGCATATAATTCAGTTAAATAAATTCCATTTTCTATAAAATTAACTGTATTATTGTAATTTATTTACAATTTCTGAAACGCTAACATAAAAATGAAGCTTTTTTGGACCCAGGAATAATTAACGTCCAACATTTGTAGCATGTTGTAGTGAACCCACAATGAAAAAATATTTAATTATCTCTATTACAATTGGGCAAGGTATAGATGTATAACTATGATCAAGGTTTGATGTTCTATTACATTTAAAACATGTATGCAGGTATAGCATTCCTCAGCAGCGCGCATAAGAAAGGGCTATCGATAGTGTAGTGTCCAGCAGCAACTCATGACCTTGATGAAGGTCATGTTAGTTCTTCAGGTTTGACTTGCTCCAATAGTGATTCGGAAAGAGCGTTCGATTTTCTATGACTTCGCGTACTTAGTCCAAAACACACAGATTTGAAGATGTTCCAGTAATAAGTTCGACCGACGATAATAAACTAAGTTCTGTTTAAAACCAGAAATTCATCATTAATGTATTTAAAAATGCAAATTCTGATCATTAAAATTGCAAAATAAGTGTAGGGTTCGAAATCCAGTCCGTTGAAATTGAGCTCTGAAACTGCCAAAGGAAGGTCAACAGAGGCAATAAGCATATTCTTGCGTCGTCGAGTCTTTCGTGGCATATCCAAAACAAAGCTCTTCTGTATATTGATGTTGGGGTTGAAAATGACTGCTCTCAGTTAACACTGCAGAAAAGTTCCAGGTTGCTCAGAGATCAATGGTGAGAGAAAGAAAGATTTCTTTTTAAAAGAGAAAATTGTCTTACAATGCAAGTCGTTTATTATTTAACATGCATGGAAAATATTAGTCTACCTCACTTGGCCGTCTCCGCTACTAAAATGTACAAAAATATTGAAATTGACTTATAAGTAAAAGCTTATTACGCTGAACAACTTTTGCTATTGTAATGTATCGGTCGACAACTTAACTGGTGTATCGCCTGTGGTATGTGAGGTAGGTGGGAGGGTGATTTTTCGTGGATGAACGCGGGGTTGCGGGGCGCGGGGCAGTGAGCATTTACTTCCGCGAACGTCAGTTCGCGAAATGACATTCCTCGGAAAAAGAAAGCACACGAGATTACGCTAAACTTGTTCCAAGATATATGTATATCATATCCCGAGACGAGGAACGTAATGTTTGCCAATGGCAAATTGTAAAAATAAACCTCGATTTTGTCTATAATATATGATTGAGTCTAGAAATAAGCAGTGCCTCTTGTGTTATATTTCTGTAACATAACGTGACTTAACCGAATTATTCATTGAATTTAGATATTTCATCATCATCATATCACTGCTGGGCATAGAAATCACCACAAAAGCCGGTCCTGTGATGTCTGCATCTAGCTGGTACCCGCGACCTTTCGTCCAGGTACCGGCGACTAGGTCGTTGGTCCATCTTGCTAGAGAGAGGCGTGACCATCGAATCCTTTAGGAAACCTACACTTATCAGGTGGGCGGACAGCACAATCGTAATGTGAAATGTGCTTGAGCATGAAAGGAATCTTGAAACAAGATTTTTTTTTATTTTGTACAAATGAACATCTAGGTTTAGTTTCGAGACGAGGAGATGGAAGCTCCTAACGGCGCCCCTCCTTCCTCTCCACGGCGCTCACTTTGGGAACCCCTGTGTTTGTTTATAAATTTATCAGCAAAAATAGTAGAACCTCCACCTCAGGATTTATCTTTGGTAAATTAGTCTCGTGTGCGTTTTTCCCAGCGTCCCTAACAAAATAACCAACCGCGCTGTGCGGAGTCCGCGGGCGCACTGAGAGAAAGAAACGTCGCTTGAGCTCCCTGCCCCGCGCCCCCGCGCTCAGGCCCGAAACGTCACATGACGTCGCTCATTCTGCCCCCCGTACCGCGCAGGCGATACACCAGCTAAGTTGTCGATCTATAGCTACTAATATCTTAGAGTTCTAAATCAGATATTCCAGATCTTTGATGTTTATCACGCTGAACAACTTCTGCTAATGCACCGTTTCCATATATGTTATAGTGTAGCTGGTATCTTAGAGTTCCACATCAGATATTATAGATTTCTGAATGTTATACGTTAACAATGACAATTACGCTGAACAACTTCTGCTAAGGCACCATTTCCATATATGAAAAGTGTAGCTAATCTCTTGGAGTTCCACATTATATTTATTTATTTATGATCCAAATGCTTCCAGACTTACAGTATATATTTCATATCTTCGATTATTATACGTCTGGATGAACAACTTTTGCTAAGACACTATTTCCATATTTCTTATAGTTTAGCTAGTCTTAATCAGATGTTGATTGATATTCCCTTGTATAATTCGGCTGGTTACGGGAGATCGTTCAAGGTTTATGCGGCTCGCTTGAGGAACGCAGTACCTGAAAATATTCAACTCGCTCGCACACCTGGGTCCTTCAAGGATCTTGTGAAGAAATATTTTCTTAAAACTTGATAAATAAATAAATAAATAAAATAAATAAATATTCGTGGACAAATTCACACAGCGCCATCTAGCACCAAACTAAGCAAAGCTTGTGCTAAGGGTGCTAGATAACTGATAAACTACTTAAATACTTTTAAATAAATACTTATTATGCATAGAACACCCAGACACGTAACAGAAATTAAAATTCATCATTTCAATTTCTGCCCGGCCGGGAATCGAACCCGGGACCTCTTGCGTGGCAGACCGGCATGTTGCATGTTGCATGTGGCATGCCAGTGGCATGTTGACCACTGAACCACTCAGGTCGTCGCTTTATTTATTTATTTATATTTATGAATGAGCTTTATTTATATATCTGTTGTCATATTATATAGGTATATTTATTATATTATGAATATCTATGTATATTAGTAATCGTTATTTATGTACTGATATTTGAATTCGATTAGCATTATATTTGCATCCTCATATTTATGTATGGGGTTTTATTCTTTATAGTCAATTGTTTAAACTCAAAATTGCCTTCACCGCTCATCAAAGGACTTTTCAGCTTACCAAAGGTTAGCTAGAAGAAATCCCGTTGTGGGATAAGCTCGCCTTTGCGTTATAAACTGTATTTTTATTTTCTGTAATGTTATACATTGATGCAATAAAGAGATTACATACATACATACATGGTCCAATCATGAAAATCTTTTTATTATGCAATAAAGCGTTATTCATTCATTAATTCAAGAAAATCAATGATATATGTACATAGGCTTAATAGCAATACAACAAAAAAAAACATTCAAATTCGTCTAGTAGTTCCGGAGATTAGCGTGTACAAATAGATAAACAGGCATTAAAATATTTTATTATTTTATGGCTAGCTGTTGCCCGGACTTTGTCCGCGTGGAAATTGTTTTAGGATAGTTTACCTTTTTCCTGAATGACAATTTTAAATGACTCCATAATGTATGAAACCCAGTAAGTTCTGCGGAAAGGTCAAACAGTATCTCTGTGGTTCTACACGACCGAATTAGATGAAATATGGCCTAGATTTTAAGTTGAACCCCAAACTAGCACACTCTGAAAACTCCATCAATGTCCATGCAGATCCATTTCCATATTTCTTATAATGTCACTGGTCTATTATGGTTCTAGATCAGGTGTTCTAGTTTCCAAAATCAATTAGACCCTATATAGTGCCCAGGCTTAACTGGGCAGCTTAGCTACACAACAAAAAGTTTCAAATCCGTCCAATAATTCCGGAGATTAGCGTGTACAAACAGACAACAAAAATTTGAAAAAATATTATTTTGTTACTATTTCTTCTTTGCCCTGAATTATTTTATATGTAAATATATTCAGTGTACGGGCACTGATTTAACCGTTTTGGTACGCGAGCGCTCAAAGTTGACTTGCTTCCTGACCCAACAGAAAATCTGTATCCAGTCAATAATTTATCTGGTGTCTACTGCACAAACAAACCTAGAGCGATACATAGTGCATAGAGAATTATTATTATTTAGCATTTAAAAACATGTTATCTATTAACACCTAAGTATGATAATATATTTGTAAGCAGGTAGAGATTAAATCGATATCTTAACCGAGCAATATATATAGAAGGACAGGTCACTGTCGATATCCACAGTTCTAAGGAATAGCCAGGATGCGTGTAGCAGTTGTTCTTTTGGCCGCCCTCGTCGCTGTTTCGGGTAAGCATTTTAAATTATAAATAAAAGATAGGCAATGCGTAAATACCATTAGTAACGACTTTTTCAAATGTCCATAGTACGATAATAATAAAACCATTGTTTCATACGTAATTATAATAAGTTTTAGATTTCTATTTTAATCAATTTTTAGTTTTTTTACCTGATGGTAAGCGGTAACTAATGTTCATAACAGCCATGATTCAAGCATTTAGGTAGCAAAAATTATATTTTTAATTGTTCTTTTGGCCGCCCTCGTCGCCGTTTTGGGTAAGCATTTTAAATTATAAATAAAAGGTAGGTAATGCGTAAATACAATTTTATTGACTTTTTCAAATGTACATTAAACGATAATAATAAGACTATTGGTTCATATGTAATTATAAAAAAATTTCGATTTCTATTTTATACAATTTATTTTTATTTTTATACCAGATGGTAAGCGGTAACTGTCGTTCAAAACAGCTATGGCTCAAGCATTTAGGATGTAAAAACTATATTTCAAATGTTCCATAAATTGTTTTGATTCAAGATTTTTTGGTCCCATAATTCTGAAATTATAATTTTTATTTTATTTTATTTGTTGTAACTATAGGATATTGTTCAATAAACGATTTTAATTTTATTAACTGTAAAACTACATTATATTATAAACAAAATCGAAAGACCCCGAGTTCGAATAAGTAAAGTTATCTATGATCTATTTTTTTAACTATGAAGTACTTGGATAACGTTCGCCTTTCTTATTGGTTACAAGCCGGGGTTCACATCAACCACCAATCCCAACCACCAATTAATCAACGCCGTGAAAGCCACCTAAGCGATCTTAATTTGAATGATCAGGCAGGCCGTAAACTTGTTTGCCACTTTGGTGGTATAAAAAAAAACCAATGAACATGTCGTTCAGCCTCAATACTTTATAGTTTAAAAAATAGAGTAAAAGTGTATGAAAAGATTCATATTTTGAGTGCTTAAAGTTATTAGACAAATCACCCGATAACATTATTTTTACAGCTTCCTCGGTTTCCGAGGAATGGCGCAGCAACAGGATTGTTGGTGGGTCGGTGACCACCATCAACCAATATCCATATAGCACGGCCTTGCTGTTCTCTAGCAACCTGGCAACTTACTGGCAATCATGCGGTGGTTCCCTGCTTAACACTCGCTCCGTTCTGTCTGCTGCCCATTGCTTCTGGTACGAAATTTACATTTCTAAATTTTATTTGACATGTATATTACTAGTTAGTTTCATTATAAAATTTATTTGTTTGGTTTTCAGGGGAAGGACTGCCGCTCAATGGCGTATCCGTGTCGGCTCCACCTGGGCCAACAGCGGCGGCACTGTCCATAACACACAGCAGATCATCAACCACCCCAACTACAACAACAACAACTTGGACAACGATGTCTCCATCCTGCGCAGCGCCACCACCATCGTCTACATCAACAACGCCGTCGCGCCCGCCAGCATCGCCGGCGCCAACTACAACCTTGCCGACAACCAAGTCGTTTGGGCCATCGGATGGGGCACCACCTCTGTCAGTACATACTTAGATGACCAACAATTATTACACTCATACATGCCTGAACATAAGTAAGCGTACTCTTTTTCCACATGATTGTATGTTAAACTTGAACGTTTTTAATTTCTAGTTTGGCGGGCAATCTTCTGAGCAGCTGCGCCACGTGCAGATCTGGACCGTAAACCAGGCTACCTGCAGGAATCGCTACGCCACGGTCGGCAACACCGTCACCGACAACATGTTGTGCGCCGGCTGGCTGGACGTGGGCGGCCGCGACGCCTGCCAGGGAGACTCCGGTGGACCCCTCATCCACAACGGCGTGGTCGTCGGTGTCTGCTCCTGGGGTCGCCAGTGCGCTCTCGCTCAGTTCCCTGGTGTCAACGCTCGCGTATCTCGCTTCACAGCTTGGATCCAAGCTAACGCTTAAGATCTGCCTACCGTATATAATTAAGTTGAATAAATTCCATTATCTATAAAATTAACTGAATTGTTTTTCGTCATTTATTTACAATACCTGAAATACCAACCTAAAAATGTAGCTTATTTTAAGTTAACATTAAACATTTGTAGCATATTGTAGCAAACCTACAATTAAAAAATATTTAAATATCTGTACTACAATTGAGTAAGGTACAGCAGTATAACTATGATCAAGGTACAGTGCCTCCAGCCTTTTTGTTCAATTACATTTGAAACATGTTTCAATTTAGCTAGTTTATTTAATCTAAGATTTGCCCGAATGGTGTTTTATAACGACAATAAGATTGTGTTTGCATAAAAATGCTTATCTAGGTAAGCAGGTAGGTAGGTAGATATGCAGGTCATCTAGAAGATACCTACTAATCCTACCTAGAAGACTCCAAGTTTATATTTTTCGGGGAACAATAACGCAGGCATAGCATTCCTCAGCAGCGCGTATAATAAAGGGCTAGTGGTAGTGTAGTGCCCAGCAGCAACTCATAGCCTTGATGTAGATTATGTTAGTTCTTCAGGTATGAATTGCTTCAATAGTGATTCGGAAAGAGCGTCTGATGTTCTAGGACTTCGCGTACTTAGTTTAAAACACGAAATTTTGAAGATAGTCCAGTAATCAATTCGATAACGATAATAAACTTAGTTCTTTTTAAAAACAGAAATTTTAAATTAATATAATTACCGATGCAAATTCTGATCTTTGAAATATCTAGCTTGCAAAATAAATTTAGAGTTCGAAATCAAGTCAGTTGAAATTAAGCTCTGAATTTGCAAATGTAGGTGAACAGAGGCAATAAGAATATTCTTGTGTCGTAGAGAATTTCGCGAAATACCCAAAACGAATCTTTTGTCTATGTTGATGTAAGGGTTGGAAATGACTGCTCTTAGTTAACACTGCAGAAAAGCTTCAGGTTGCTCAGAGATCAATGGGGTGAGAAAAAGAGATTTATTTTGAAAAGAGAAAATTTTCTTACTATACCAGTCGTTTATTATTAAAAATTAAGGGCAAATATCAGGCTACCTCACTTGGCCGTCTCCGCTACCAAAATGTACAAAAATATTGAAATAGACTTAGAAGTAAAAGGTTATTACGCTTAACAACTTTTGCTGTTAGCTTATATCTTAGAGTTCTACATCAAATATTCCAGATCTTTGATGGTTATCACGCAGAACAACTTCTGCTAATGCACCGTTTCATATATGTTATAGTGTAGCTGGTCTCTTAGTGTTCTATATCAGATGTTATAACATCTTACGTCCAGATCTATTAATTTTATACGTCAAAAAAATTACGATTACGCTGAACACCTTCTGCTCAGGCACCATTTCCATAAATGTACAGTGTAGCTGATCTCATAGAGTTCCATATTATATAAACAGAATTAACAGAAAATTCTAAACAGGCTGAAAAATTTTTGCTCAGACATTATTTCCATATTTCTTATAGTTTAGCTGGTCTACATCAAATGCTCCAATCATGAAAATCAATTAAACCCTATATGTTGCCCAGGCTTAAAAGCTACACAACAAAAAATCATTCGTCTGGTAGTTCCGGAGATTAGCGTGTGCAAATAGATAAACAGGCAAAATTTTATTTTTATTTTTTATTCTATTACTAGCTTTAGTCAGGAATTTGTCCGCGTGGAATTCGTTTTTAGATTAGTTTATCTTATTCCTGAACGACAATTTTAAATGACTCCCTAATGTATGAAACCCAGTGAGTACTACGGAGAGGTCAAACTGTATCTCTGGTTCTAACTAACCGAAGTAGATGAAATATGGCCTAGATTTTAAGTTGAACCCCAAACTACCAAACTGTGAAAACCCCATCAAAATATATTCGGATCCATTTCAATATTTCTTATAATTTCACTGGTTTATTATGGTTCTACATCAGGTGTTCTAGTTTCCAAAATCAATTATACCCTATATGTTGCCCAGGCTTAACGACAGCTTTGCTACACAACAAAAAAGTTTCAAATTCGTCCAGTAGTTCCGGAGATTAGCGAGTACAAACATACAACAAAATTTTTATAAATTATTATTCTGTTGTTATTTCTTCTTTGGCCTAATTTCTTTTATTTTTAAATACATTCAGTGTATGGACATTGATTTAATCTTTCAGTTTTTTTTTCTGTTGCAGAACTGCAATGCAACAGAGACCTCGGAACAGAGGCCCTACTTTTGAACCGTTTTGGAATGCGAGCGCTCACAGTGGTGCGAGCGGTTTCAACAATCGCGATCCATGCCTCCCTGGACTTGCTTCCTGACCCAACAGAAAATCTGTATCCAGTCAATAATGCATCTGGTGTCTACTACACAAACAAACCTAGAGCGATACATAGTACATGGAGAATTATTGTTATTTAGCATTTAAAAGCATTATCTATTAACACCTAAGCAAGATAAAAGTATATTTGTAAGCTGCTAGAGATTAAATCGATATCTTAACCGAGCAATATATATAGAAGAGCAGGTCATTGTCGGTATCCACAGTTCTAAGGAATAGCCAGAATGCGTGTAGCAGTTGTTCTTTTGGCCGCCCTCGTCGCCGTTTCGGGTAAGGGTTTTAAATTATAAAAAAAAGGAAGGCAATGCGTAAATACAATTAGTAACTGACTTTTTTAAATGTAAATAATATAATAATAATAAGACCATTGGTTCATACGTAATTATAATAATTTTTCGATTTATATTTTAATTTTTTTTACGTTCGTTACGTTGTTACGTTGTCGTTCATAACAGCCATGATTCAAACATTAAAGCTGCATAAATTATATTTTAAATGTTCCGTAAAACATAGTTTTCAAGATTCTTTTGTCACATAATTCTGAAATTATATGTTATTTTTAATTTATTGATCAAGGTTATTTTTTAAAATTTGTTGTATTTTTAAGATGTTGTTTAATAAACGATTTTATTTGTTGTACGAGTTCGACTAAGTAAAGTTAACTTGCAAGTTCCTCCAAAGTAGAAGGATATGAAAAGATTTATATTCTGAGTGTTAATGTTATTACACAAATCACCCATTACATTATTTTTACAGCTTCCTCGGTTTCCGAGGAATGGCGCAGCAACAGGATTGTTGGTGGGTCGGTGACCACCATCAACCAATACCCATTTGGCACGGCCTTGCTGTTCTCTAGTAACCTTGCAACTTACTGGCAGTCTTGCGGTGGTTCCCTACTTAACACTCGCTCCGTTCTGTCTGCTGCCCATTGCTTCTGGTACGATATACGCATTTCTAATTTTGATTTAACATGTATATTACTAGGTAGTTTCATTATAAAATTTATATGTTTGTTTTTCAGGGGAAGGTCTGCCGCTCAATGGCGTATCCGTGTCGGCTCCACCTGGGCCAACAGCGGCGGCACCGTCCATAACACACAGCAGATCATCAACCACCCCAACTACAACAACAACAACTTGGACAACGACGTCTCCATCCTGCGCAGCGCCACCACCATCGTCTACATCAACAACGCCGTCGCGCCCGCCAGCATCGCCGGCGCCAACTACAACCTTGCCGACAACCAAGTCGTTTGGGCCATCGGATGGGGCACCACCTCTGTCAGTACATACTTGGATGACCAACAATTATTACACTCATACATGCCTGAACATAAGTAAGCGTACTCTTTTTCCACATGCTTGTATGTTAAGCTTGATCGTTTTTAATTTCTAGTTCGGCGGGCAATCTTCTGAGCAGCTGCGCCACGTGCAGATCTGGACCGTGAACCAGGCCACCTGCAGGAACCGCTACGCCACGGTCGGCAACACCGTCACCGACAACATGCTGTGCGCCGGCTGGCTGGACGTGGGCGGCCGCGACGCCTGCCAGGGAGACTCCGGTGGACCCCTCATCCACAACGGCGTGGTCGTCGGTGTCTGCTCCTGGGGTCGCCAGTGCGCTCTCGCTCAGTTCCCTGGTGTCAACGCTCGCGTATCTCGCTTCACCGCTTGGATCCAAGCTAACGCTTAAGATGTACCTACCGCATATAATTAAGTTAAATAAAATCCATTTTCTATAAAATTAACTGTATTATTATTTTTCATTTATTTACAATTTCCAAAACGCTTACCTAAAAATTTAGCTTATTTGGACCCAGGAATATTTAACATCAAACATTTGTAGCATGTTGTAGTAAACCCACAATGAAAACATATTTAATTATCTCTATTACAATTGGGCAATGTATAGCGGTATAACTATGATCAAGGTACAGCATCTCCAGCCTTGATGTCCAATAACATTTGGAAGATGTATATAATGTTTCTTTTAAAATCGTGCAGTTTCAAGTTTCCTAGATTTGCTCTCGAATGCAGTTTCATACTGAGAATAGGGTTGTGTTTGCAAGATCATGCTTACCTATAAGATACACACTTATCCTACCTAGAAGATTCTATAAACCTGCCCCATATAATTAAGTTAAATAAATTCTATTGTCTATAAAATTAACAGAATCATTTTTCATCATTCATTAAAATTTCTGAAATTCCTACCTAAAAATGTAGGTTATTTTAAATTATCAAAGTTTGTAGCATATTGTAGAAAACCCACAATGAAAAAATATTTAAATATCTGTATTACAATTGAGCATGGTACAGCGGTAACTATGATGATGGATCAGCGCCTTCAGCCTTGATGTTCAATTACATTTGAAATATGTATGTAATATTTCTTTTGAAATCGTGCCGTTTCAATTTACCTACTTTAATTAATCTAGATTTGCCCTCGTATGCTGTTTCATGACGACAATAGGATCGTGTTTGCATGACCATGATTACCTAAAAGTTACCTAGTTATACTACATAGAGGTCTCCGATATAATCAGCAGCGCGCATAAGAAAGTGGTAGTGTAGTGTCCAGTAGCAACTCACTACCTTAATGAGGATCATACTAGGCGACAAATATGGCAGCGGTAGTCTAACTAGAGCCTTGAAAAACAAGCAGCTGCTTTTCTATTTAAGTAAGCACAATTTTTTAAATATTGCGATCTCCAACCCGGCTGCCTTGCGTGGAGATTATAGAAATAGTCTTCACTAATAAGGAGACGCCGTGTGGTGACCGGCATAGTAGAATGTATCACCAAACCATCTATAGCAGGGTGTCTTAAAAGGCGTATACCTCCCTCCGTAACTAAACCAGAAAATGCGCAGCAGTATTTCTTATTGAGTACCTAGACTATTACCTCCATCCGGCGTCCCAAACGTGGAAAATACGGGAATGCCCTCTATTAATTGTGGAGGCTGAAGTGCAGCAGTGGATTGTTATGTCCTATGGATCTTGATGATGTGCCTTCTATACGCTACCACAGGTATATTGTTAATAGCGTTTGCCCGCGATTTCGTCCGCGTGGAAATAGTTTTTACGTCAGTTTATATTTTTCCCGAAACGACCATTTTAAATGACCTACCCTTATGATAGCTGGTACTACGGAGAGGTCAAGCCATGTCACTGCTTCTACCCATTCGAATTAGATGAAACATGCCCTAGATTTTAAGTTGAACCCCAAACTACCAACTGTGAAAAGCGCATCAAAATCCGTTCGGCGCCATTTCCATATTTCTGATAGGTTAGCTAGTCTCTTATGGTTCTACATCAGGTGTTGCAGTTTCCAAAACCAGTGATATTCTGTATGTTGCCCAGACTTAATAGGTTTACAACAACAAAATTTCATTCAAATCAGCCTAGTATTTCCGGATATTAGCGTGTACAAACAGACAAACAAGCAGACATACAGACAAAAAAACAGACCAAAAATTTAAAATTCCTTAGCCTAAATAATTTTTTTGTAAATATATTCAATGTAAAGACACACATTTTTTTCTGCATTATTTGTATAGGTATATATAGCAAAGAATATACTAATATACTAAAGAAATCCCACTAAGTAATAGTACAGGCTCTAACTAAACTGATGACCTGATGAGAATGTGAAATGTTTCAGCAGTGACGTAAGTTCAACAATATAGTCTGGGTTTTATTTGTTAGATGCATTGCTACTTTAGCAAAAAAGAGGCTTAACGTTATCAAAGAATTACCAGCGTTACCTGTCATCCACTTTTATTCAAGGCACAGTGGAGGTGTGCATCAGCGAAAAATTTACCTAATTATTAGTCATGATGATGAATAGGCAAACGCAAGGACCCAATATGAATTGGTTGCTGCTCTGTTTTCACCGAGAGCTAATTTATATTCTTCTTTACTTTCATTTAATAAAGACTGTTTGACATTATACCTACAGCTATATTCTATCATCGCACCGCTCGCCACCGACAGGGAGTTCATCCTCACACCTTGGAGCCAAATTGGTCGCGAACTGTGCGGTTCCAAAGGAACTTTCTCCCACGCACAGTAAGGTTGTGGAATGAACTACCTGGAGAGGTTTTCCCTGGGGAGTTCAACACGGAGTTCTTCAAGACAGGGGTTAAAAGGTTTTTACGTGGTGGTCAACGCGTGGGTGATGACCCTGGTATAGCAAATGTCCATAGGCTGCGGTGACTGCTTACCATCGGGCAGGCTACGGCCTGGTAAGCAGCTTGTTTGCTAATTTAGCGGTATAAAAAAAAGACAGAGATGGAGCCTTCGTTCTTTGTTCAAACTTTTGTTTCCCAGCACCAATCAAAATTATTATAAGAGTGTTCGAAGTAATAAGATTATTAGTTTAGAGCTAGAGTTAGCGCTCATATTCATTACTACTAGGCAATATTTTGATGACCCCTGTAATATGGTGGCGGTATATTATAGCTAATAAGGCTTTTTGTTTGGTATAAAATGGAACCAAACACGACAGGGTTAAGGTTAAGGGCGGGGGCTAATGGTCAATGTGGCACCGCTGTAGAGACTGGAGCACTGCCCAAGTTTCAATCGAATCGAAGGCTTTCTCATAGTCCACAAACGCCAAGCATAATGGCCGGTTATACTCTTCGGTCTTCTGAATGAACCTGCCGCTGCGTATATATGTGGTCTATGGCACTAAAAGCTTTTCGGGACGCTGAAAGTCATCAAACCTGCATGCGAGACGATTCGTAATGACTCTCGAAAACAGCTTATACACATAGGTCAGCAGCGATATTGGTCTGAAGTTCTTAAAGAGAGCCTTATCACCTTTTTTTTATGAACAATATCACTATACTTCTGTGCCATACTTCCGGCGTTTTTCCCCTCGAGGATGACGGAATTGAACATATCCTGAAGGATCTTAAGCACAGGTTTGCCACCAGCTTCCAGAAGCTCAGCCATTATCCATCATCACCCGGCGCCTTGTTGTTCTTGAGCTGTTTGAAAGCCATACTAATCTCGTACAGGCTGATGTCTCGGGTTAACTTGGCTTTGGGGTCTTTTGCCATACTGGTAACAGGTGCCCGTGTTGTCAAGTATCCATAGAACCTCTCGACTTCCCTCAAAACCTCAGACTTGGTCGAAACAATTCTGCTGCCATCCGTTTTCAGTCACGTCAACTGGCAAAATGATTATATCTGTCTATGTATCATTGAAGATAAAAATTATTTACAGCTATTCAATTTCAGATTAAATGGATTTATTTAGCAGTATATATAGAAGCGTCGGGTATCATCGGCATCCATTTAAGGATTAGCCAAGATGCGTGTAGCCGTTGTTCTGTTGGCCGCCCTCGTCGCCGTTTCGGGTAAGCATAAAATATATTTATTAATAGATACGAGATAAATAAACTAACTAAAAGATTTTTATTCCTACATTAACGTATTATTGTTTATCGATTTAATTTTCAATAAAGCCTAATAATAATTCATAATTTATATTGGTTTCAGTTTTGGTTTTAAAAGTAAACTAATTATTTTTAAATTATATTTTTCTTGTCACGGGGTGCCAGTGGGCTCCCGACACTGTACTACAAGTCTCAGGGTCCCCAGCGGAAGACCTTTGTCAACATCGCTTCACTCTGAAATTGCAATATAATACAACAATACATAAATAAATTAGATACCTATATTCATAAAATAAATTTTGACCAAGCACACTAGCAAGTACAAATTTTTAACTATTAACAAATAATCAATACAAAAAAGTAGGGAAGATCATGAAACCCAGTTACCAAAACAACCAATAAGTACCTAAAACTTATGATCTACTATCACACGCAGTAGACTGTATATTATGTAACAATTTAGTTCAAAATGTTATATAATTTTTTTAAGCTTGGTGGATTTACATCCACCTTTCACGAATTGTCTTCTATTGGTGGTATTAAATGTCTCATACTAAAGGCCCCGATTTTGACTAAGTAAATATTTAAGTTGAAGTGTTTTGAAATTGTTTTATTCAGATTATTTAATATTATGTTATAACACTATCACACGAAGCACCTATTTATTATTTTTACAGCTTCCTCGGTTTCTGAGGAATGGCGCAACAACAGGATTGTTGGTGGGTCGGTGACCACCATCAATCAATACCCATACTCCACGCCTTTGCTGTTCTCTAGCAACTTGGTATCTTACTGGCAATCTTGCGGTGGTTCCATCCTCAACACTCGCTCCGTGCTGTCTGCTGCCCATTGCTTCTGGTACGATATTCACATTTCTAAATTTGATTTGACATTTATATTACTAGTTAGTTTCATTTTAAAATGTATATGTAATGTGTTCGCTTCTATTCTACCCACATTTTATTAAGCTTATATTGCTGTCCTCGGACTGTTTAGTACCTACTAACGAATCACTTGTATTTTCTTGTAAGTGAATTGTTAATTCTTAGAGAAATAAAGATTTTCTAACCATATGTTTGATTTTCAGGGGAAGGACTGCCGCTCAATGGCGTATCCGTGTCGGCTCCACCTGGGCCAACAGCGGCGGCACCGTCCATAACACACAGCAGATCATCAACCACCCCAACTACAACAACAACAACTTGGACAATGACGTCTCCATCCTGCGCAGCGCCACCACCATCGTCTACATCAACAATGCCGTCGCGCCCGCCAGCATCGCCGGCGCCAACTACAATCTCGCCGACAACCAAGTCGTTTGGGCCATCGGATGGGGCACCACCTCTGTCAGTACATACTAAGATGACCAACAATGATTACACTCATACACGCCTGAACATAAGTAAGCATACTCTTTTTCCACATGATTGAAAATTAAACTTGAACGTCCTTAATTTCTAGTTCGGCGGCCAATCTTCTGAGCAGCTGCGCCACGTGCAGATCTGGACCGTGAACCAGGCCACCTGCAGGAACCGCTACGCCACGGTCGGCAACACCGTCACCGACAACATGCTGTGCGCCGGCTGGCTGGACGTGGGCGGCCGCGACGCCTGCCAGGGAGACTCCGGTGGACCCCTCATCCACAACGGCGTGGTCGTCGGTGTCTGCTCCTGGGGTCGCCAGTGCGCTCTCGCTCAGTTCCCTGGTGTCAACGCTCGCGTATCTCGCTTCACCGCTTGGATCCAAGCCAATGCATAAGATGTACCTACCGCATATAATAAAGTGAAATAAATTCCATTGTCTATAAAATAAACTTACTTTTTTTCGTCATTTATCTACAATTTCTGAAATGCCAACCAAATAATGTAGCTTATTTGGACCCAGAATAATTAATGTCAAACATTTGAAGCATATTGTAGTAAAAGCAAAAGAAAAAAAATGGTTAAATATTTATATTAAAATTGAGCAATGTGCAGCGGTATAACTATGCTTAAGGTACAGCACCTCCAGCCTTGATATTCAATGAAAAGTAACGTTTCTTTATAAACCTTGCCGTTTCAAGTTTCCTAGATTTGCACTCGAATGAAGTTTCATAATGACAATAGGGTTGTGTTTGCATGATCATGCTTACATATAAGATACCTACTTATCCTACCTAGAAGATACCAAGATTATATTTTTCCGGGAATAATAACGCAGGCACAGCATTCCTGAGCAACACAAATAAAAAAGTGCAAGTGGTAGTGTGGTGTCCAGCAGCAACTCATTACCTTGATGTAGATCATGCTAGGTGACAAATAAGTATGACAGAGGCAGACCAACTAAAAAAAAACAAGAAAACAGGCAGTTGAACGATACGCATAATTGATGATTACACGAACTTATTTGAAGTTCTATGATAATTATATGAGGATTCGCCCGGAGCGATTAGATTATGTACTTATAGTAGACCCGTCAAAAAGTTTTGGGAGTAATACCATCAATAATCATTACCTACTTACAAAACAGACCTAAGTCCTATTTCCCGAAACAGTGGCTTTTTGGCCATTTGCACTTTAACAATTACAGCAGATTGGATAATAAATTGTCATAACCACTATTTAGCGGCAAAAGCCAGTCCTTGTAGCTTTATTTTCAAAATTATCAAAATTGTTGTTGGTGCTATGTCCTTGATGACAACCGTAGGTAATGAAACCGTAGGTAATGAAACTGATGAGAATATCTCAATTCGTTATTGTTTGATATTGCAATCGTACTTAATACTGAGTGCAGAAAGGGAAGAAATAGTGCACAAACTATCCACATTTTTTTTTAGGCACGTACGGACGATCCACCTGATGGAAAGCGGCCACCGTCGTCAAGGGCATTTGCAACCTAAGGGGAGCGAATGCGGTACCGGTCTTTGAAGTACCTGTAAATATGCCTTTGTAAGAACCCCATGTTATAGTGCAAAGAAAAAGACTTCGGAAGTTCATTCCTCATCTTGCACGTGCGCAGTAAAAAGGTTCACGATGCCCTTACGTTAGCTGGATGCCAGGCATACAGATGGTGTGAATAAAATCTACCCCATCGTCGGAGGGTGCGGTGGTGGAAAAGTGACGGTGGCACCAAGTTAAACAGTTTTTCGGAATATTTCCCGTTGTATTTGCCCCGTTTTTTTGTTTAATCTACTAATACTTATACGAAAAAATTACAAGAAAAATATTTTAGATATTTATTAAGTAGGTACCTAGACAATATTATGAGCTAGATATGGAGATTTTACTATGTTTAAGGTACGGCGCCTTTACCCATGATATTAGATGACAACTAAACATAAACGTAATGTTTCGTTTAAATCACTTAGCCGAAAACAGTCTGAACAGAAGTATTAAAAAAAGTTTTTTACTATCAAATTGAATGACTTATTTTAATAATTTGGGTGAGACAATTGTTTTGTTTTGTTGTGTAGGGAGTGACACATTCATTTGTTTATGACAAGAATATTTGTTGTATATTTATAGCCCTAATCTCGCATTAGATACAATCTAATGCATGTACCACCCATATGTATAAGGAAAAAACAAATGGAAAGGTACAATCCCAATTTTATTTAGGTTATCTTTGATTAGTAAAACAACTGATTTCATTCTATGAACTATTAATCAGAACATATATATATCCTACCTAAATATTGGCCAATCATTGTTTATCAGAATGTTTAATAAAATATTAGCAATAAAACGTATTTGACATCAGATACCAGGTGCATGCGACAATAACTATCTACCCATAAATTTTGTCACTTTTATCTGACTTAATAAGTCTATGTCATTCGTAAATAATTATCATTGACAGTTTAAAAATACAAGTCTCAAGAACAATATTTTTCTTGCGATAGGTCTTACATTTATGCAGTACGTGGAAATTATGTCAGTACCTAAGAATTTAATAAATCAGGTCACTGGCGGCGTATTTCCTTTATTTACGAAAGTATTCAACGACAATATTACATAGGAACATCATTAAGGGATGAGAGGTTTCGATCGAACTCCTTGTCACAATGAAAATTTCTATGTCACCGCTTACAGAAAGACTCAACAAGAAATTGTGTTCTCACATTTCACATTGTACATTACGGCGCGCTTTAAGGGTTGCATCGAAAACCTTGAGGAGAAGAAGCAATGGATCTTGTTTCAGGGTAAATTTCTGTAGACACCAATGAAGGTTTTGTGACTCGGAGAAGAGTCATGGCAGACTGCCAGGGCGGCTGTTAGCTGTGCTCGTTGTTTTTCTTACACCAGCGGGATTCATTTTAGATTGACTACCGTTGGCTTATTTTTCATGTTAACTACAGTTTTTTACTTAAATCTACCTAGATACACTTTCTTTGGATTTCTATTTCAAGTAGCTATGTTGCAAGTTTCACTTACTGTAGTAGGCACTATCCGCTAACACAGGATATTTTGTTTCTTCAAGGCACTAACCTGAAACAAAAAGCAAAAATATCTAAATAAATTTCAAGTTTTTTTTCTGTTTTTATGTCACCAAGCCTCTGCAGGCTGTTTTCGTCAGTTTTGTAAAATATTGTTTAAAAAGCGGCCAATATGTGTTGAGCCATGTGGAATGTAGTTTTCCGTAGTTGCTTGTTATTGCGCGCCATAAAAATACGGCGATACATTTGCCCTATATCATATTTGAATGGTTGATAAACAAGCAAAATATGGATAATATATGCTTGTGGGTTCATCTCTGGCCATTGAAGGTAAGCCATACAATCGTTATCACCATAATATCAGAAGAACGCCCACAGTTGGACATAGTCCTCGTACGAACCTAGGGTCTGAGTGTCTCTTGCAGCCATCGTAACTGTAGATACCTTATTTAATAAATGTATTGTGTATTAACTGCTGATATCTCTAAATCCAATAATTATCTGCAGGTCGAGCATCTGAGTCATCGTCTCGCTGTCAATTTCCATCAATATGTCTATCAATGTGTGCTGATTTGCATTTAACAAGACAGCAGCGTGATGGATTACAAGCTGATGAAGCCATCCATTACAGTTTCCGTTCACATAGTATGTTACAGGCCCATCAAAACGTATTAGGCTACTGCATAAATTCGCTAAAATATCGTATCTAGACCTATCTAGATACGATATCTAAAGTACAATTCTGTAAGTAGCTAGCGATGTAATTCGCGTAAGTATTTACTAAGTAAATTGGATCCTCAACCTGGTAAATTGTGTCTCTTTTAACATTTTATAGCTTCTGTCACTTTCATAACGAAATATAACTTTGAAAAGTTATCGCTTACATTGCGGTTTTAAGGATAAGGTATCCTTCAAAAAGTGAAATCCGGAAGGTGACGATGGTCGCAATTACAGGCATGAGGCTTTTTATCTTATTCCTCACAATGATGCACCTGCGGTTCTGAATTTTTGTTGCTTTCAACCTAAATGCATCAATCGTTGATGAAATGGGCAACAGGTACCACTTGCCATCAGGTGGACTGTCTGCACGTTTGTCACTGCGTACAATAAAAAAATACGTGTGGCACTCGGGGACTGCCGCGGTAAAGCTATTGCAAACTTATGCAATTATAATTATTTATTTATTTTATTTATGCATTATTATTCTTTTCTTTGATATTAATTCAAGTTTTTCCTTTGATATTAACCATATACATACACGTTAAGGTTCAACTAGTCGCGGGCTCGAACTCACTAGTGGACGCGGCCAAAAAGCACGCTGTCTCACCTAGCATTGTGTCTAAAAGAGATAGAATCAGTTATGAGCAGTTAGCAGCTAGTCTACACGCATACGTCTAGTCGCACGCACACAAACACCGTGCCTCAGTCTGCCGAACTGAAACGACGTTAGACGATGCACGGCTTTCAACGCCGCACCGCTCTGTGCCGGTCGGAGTGGGGGGTGTTAGGCTTTTTCGTTACGGAATTTCTTGATTCGGTCGCCGCGCTCAAAGCCCGCGATAAAAGCTATGCAATAGCTTAAAAATGGACGAAAGCACGATCGGGTCGTGCCTCTCTATACAGAGAACCCTTCAAAAACTCTCTGGTAGTCGTGGGACTACCGGTAGACATGGAATCATGGTCAGGCTTGTACTTTGGGAAGGAATGAAGAATTGGTTTAATAAACATACATATTTAATACATATACATAGCTACATAAAGTAATCCGTCCGTAAAAGTGAACAGAAATGATAGTACAGATCTATCATTTCTCTTCAGCAATAAGCGTTCTAGGACCAATAGTGTCCGTCATTCCATCTCTATCAAAATTACCTTATCGCTGAAAGACAATTTCAGTTGAATGACATAAAAGCAGGGTGCCTAGTTAGCCGAAAAACAATTCACGTATACTTAGTTCTTCTTTTTATTCAATTCATGTAGGTTTGTTGTAACTATGAGCAATGTCTTTCTTCCCAGAACTGCCGACACAAAGTTGAATTCCCCCCGTTTGTGAGGAATTGGAGAAAAGTCTCAGCGTGTGAATAATCTGAAAATGATTTCGAACAGTCTGTTCGCTTGCTACTGTTGGTACTGAAAGTAACCTTCAGCAATATTCTCCAAGACAAGCGCTTTTCAAATATCAAGTCTTGGCACCTGAACCGAAGTCGTTAACGGGGTTTTGAGTAAAAATTGCGATGTTCGCAGCCAGTGAAAGTGACAGGTGTCCATTCATCAAGTACGCGACTCCATCGGCGGACTATTCCGCAGCTTTGTTTGATATTACCCGATGACAGTTAATAGGCAGGCATCGATAAACGTCAAATGAATAGGTTGGAGAGCCGCCAATGTTTCATGTCCCTAAGTAAACGACGATACTGCTTCAAGATGTAATAATAGGGATCGTTATAATTTAGGTGGTCGGTCAGCCTCGGCACGGATAAGGAAATGCGCTAGATGATGCCGCAGCGCCTAGCATTTTAAAATTATTGTAGATTTTTATTCAATGTCACCTATTTAGGTATGTTTGTAAAAACCTAAATCTGAAACGTATTTGAATTTGAATAAATTTAGTAAAATTCCGTCGACGGAAAACGACGACGGCAACACACGCGGACTAATATTTTAAACGCTTTTACACTTAAATTGTTGTTTTCCATTCTTTATCCATATATAAGCACTACAAACTCAATTCTGTATCATCCCTATAATATGGTTCGTATTTTTTGACAACATTTACCTCCTTATAAAGACATACACTCTAGGGGGTATTTTCAATGCTATCTACGTTCTAGTACCTACTTATTGCTACCAATTGTGATTACAGTTCAGTGCTAATCCCTACAACTTCTATGAATTGTATTTGTCATTTGATTACGAAGAGTGACATATAATATCTATTGTTTTTATTAAGGCTTAGCCTAGGGGCTTAGTAATAATATTGGACAAAAATTTTACCGTTCTTTGCCTTCTTCAAGTATCCATTATTAGAGTTTTGACTTATGTTTTAACTTTTAATGATCGAGTCATTCAATATATACGGTGATTACAAAAAAAAATTTGGATAGGTAATTTAATCGCCAACAAATTGATAGGCCAGCGAGCAATAACTAAGAATACCTTTCCGACCAATGTTTGCTAAGAAAACGGAGCATTTCCATAAAATCTATTATTATTTCTAAAATCGAATATAGGTAGATATCTTTATAAATAATTAGATACCTAAATCCCGAAAATGGTTAACAAGCCAAATGTTAAGACTTAAAGTCCACATACTCCGTTAGTCTTGTATGAGTTACATACGGGGTCACAGAACAACAAACAGTGCGATAAGTAGAAAGGTAAGCCAAGATCAGTGTAGGAACAACATCTAATACAATTTCCCATCTCTTACAATGTTTATCAAGGGACGGATTCCATTCCGGTCAGGTTTTCTATTTCATAACACAGGCAAGTAAAGCTGGGAATTGATTTTGTGCAAACTCTCGACGTAGGTTGGTAGGCAATTGAGAATTCTATACGAATGTTAAATAACTAACAGATATATGTAAATAGATACTTTTTATAAATCAAGGAGTAATATTTTTTATTTCTATTAACCCATATTGTCCTAGTGTTCCATTTATTGAACGGTATGTTTATGATTTTTTTACTACCTAAAACGAACGCGCCTATAGTTTTATTTCTTAATGTAGGTATTTCTGCTATAAAGGGCTGTCAAACGCAATTTTTGCAGTTTCACATTGCACGTGGATTTTCGAGTTATTTTCCATAAGTTTGAGGAAAAAACATTGAAAATTATGGCTTATCGGAAAACGTAAGTATTTTAACTATTATATAGCACAGAATGTTTTTTTTTGAGGTAATCTATATGTATATAATCTAGTAGTATAAGTATTCATGGTATAATTACGTTTGTGCAAAATATAAAAAGTAAAGTGTGACATGGAGTGTTTATTTGTACTGTTCCAATATTTGAGCACTAGGAAGATACATACATGTATAATACAGATTGTAACAAAAGGTGTAGTTATATTTTAAGGGGTTCTTAGGGACATCAATCTGGACAAATTTTACTATGTATCCGATTTGATCAGAGCAACTTTATTTTTGACTTCTCCATACGTTTTGTTCCGGGAGATCACCTCATTTTTATGGAGAAGTGAAAAATAAAGTTGCTTTGATCAAATCGGTTTCATGGTAAAAGTTGTTCAGAATGATGTCCCTAACCGCCTAAAATATGACTAGACCTTTGTGTTACATAACATAACATAGTGTCACGCCTTTTCTCATACGGGGCGGCAGAGTCACAACTGTGCCAGTTATTGAATACACGTTCTGTTACGCTCTGTTTACCTTGCTATGACGATTTATTATGATTACTTTGTTACAGTTTATCTGTGAATGAAATCATATCACATCTGGAAGAAGAAGACGATGTTCTTGCCGCAGATATTTACATCACACCCCCTTGTGGCAATAAAAGTGATGAAGATAGTGGTGACGAAGAGGGCTGTGACATAAATAACTTGTCGAAAAACCAACTTCTAGCTAAAGCTGAATTCAGAGCCACTGTATCATCGCAGTATGCCATAGAGCTTGTGGATGATTTCTCAAATAATCAATTGGCCGAAGCCTCAACGAGTACTTCACCAAAACCACCACCCTCGAAGAAAAAGCGTGCTGAAGTCACTAGAAGATGGAGATCTGTAGATATACCTGAAAAACCTGAAAAAGATGAGAGCCCCCCTGATTTTCTTGAAAACTGTGAAAATCCAGTTCAGTTTTTTGACCTCTTTTTCGACGAAGAAGTGTTTGAACTGCTGAGATCAGAAACTGAGAAAAACGCAAATAATAAAGGAAAACATGGCTTCAGAGTGACAGTGATGGAAATAAAACATTTTCTGGCTATAATGCTATTGTCAGGATATAATGGCGTCCCTAGGTACCGAATGTATTGGTAGCAAATGGTCGACTGTTGTTTTCCAACAGTGGCTTCTCTAATGCCCAGAAATAGGTTTGAAGACCTACTGCGCTATTTTCACGTCGCAAACAACAATTGTTTGACTCCAGGCGATAAGTTTGCAAAAGTACGTCCTCTGTGGAATCTGCTCAATGCAAGATGGTTGAAATATTACCCCGGAGATAAGAATTTGAGTATTGACGAGTCGATGATACCTTACTATGGAAAACATGGAGCAAAGCAGCATATACATGGTAAGCCAATTAGATTTGGATACAAAAATTGGTCAATCTGTACTCGCCTTGGTTATCTCATCTACGGCGAGCTTTACCAAGGAGCCAGCACTGGAAACACCCACCCTGAGCTTGGCGTTGGTGCATCTGTTGTGCTAGACCTAGTGTCGAAATTGCCGCCCAACAGATACAGCCTTTATATGGATAACTTTTTCACGTCTCTACCGCTCCTGGAAGAACTGAAAAAATTAGGACATGATGCCACGGGTACTATTAGAGCTAACAGAGTAGACAACGCACCTCTAAAGGATCAAAAACAAATGAAAAAGACTCAGAGAGGATCTTATAACCAGTGCACACTTATAGCTGTCCGACATCACCCTGGTCAGATACAACGACAACAATATCGTTACTGTAGCGTCAACTCAGAGCGGTGTAAACCCTATCGGAAAAGTAAAGCGTTACTGTGATAAACAAAAGAAAGACGTTGATCAACCTAGGTGCTTCATCAATTATAATAAATATATGGGAGGGGTGGACCGTCTTGACCAAAACGTGGGGTGCTACAGGGTATCCATTCGACTCAAGAGGTGGTACTGGCAACTCCTCATGTTTCCCCTCAATGTTAGCGTAAATAATGCGTTCCAGTTGTACAAAATATCACCTGCGTACAAGAATGACAGCAGTCCCCATGATCTTCTGTCGTTCACCCGATATATTGTGACATCATACTTTCTTCTGAAAGATTCGGTCGCCAGTAGCACTAAACTTTCATCACCTCGATCTTCGTTGGCCGTAATAAAGCGTGTGCCAGATAGCATCAGATTCGATGAGAAAGACCACTACATCGTTACGCAGGGTAAACAGACCAGATGCGGATCTTGTCACAAAAACACGACAAAAAAATGCATGAAGTGCAATGTAGCCTTACATGAAAAATGTTTTGTGGCCTTCCATACGAAATAATACCTAGTATATATATATTTTTTATATTTTTCTAATTCGCATTACCTACTTTGCTTAGCAATTAAATAATATAATTCATTTGTATAAATAAACAACAAATATAAAGCTACATTACCTTTTATTTCGACAAACACACATCATATTCTTAGTTAAAATCCTTGGGACTATCTTCCTACTGTTCCATTAATGGACCGGTTTTATTTCTTAAAAACTTAATTACATAAATTTTTTTTTTTTTCATTTCTGTCATTCTTAACCTATTATTATGATCTACAACGATTTTCAGCCAAATCCAACTGATTTTAAGAGGTCTGGGAAGATATGGGTTAAGTTGTAATCTATCTATAAAACAAAGTCTAGAGATAGATCTTTTAAACTACGCAACGGATTTTAATGCCGTATTCAACAATAGATAGAGTGTTTCAAGAGTAAGGTTTATAATCCAGAAAAAAGGGTTAGGTAGGGGTAAAGTAGGTGTATGCGAACAAAATCACTAGTTCACTAGTTTTTAATATATATCTGTCAGAAAGGCAGATCATTTATTACCAGAAAATGGGTAAGATCATGTCAAAAACCTAGTATTATCCCATTATTTCATGTCTAGACTTTTTGGCCAAACTATACTTTATGAATTAATATAAAACTGTAGTTTAAGTAAGTCAATTTAATTGTTAATAAACTTCAAGATTATGGTCACTTTTATGTGGATTATAAACTTTCTCGTTATCCACTTAGAATGAGCACGTTATAACAGTGATTGTGCGCTCGGGTGCGGCCGGTTTACGGGCTACGGGAGGAAGGTGAATCGAAGTGGATTAACTTGGTTACATCATAATGGGCAGCTTCGCCAAACTACTTGATTGTGTGAGTCATGGTCCAGTTACCTTTATAATAATAAAAATAAGTTAGCAACTCCGTACGATGTGTAAAATTTGTAAGATTATCGGGCTCATCGTAAGGTATATAAATACTACCTAATAACTAAAATATTCTATCCTTGGCGATACAGTGTGGCAATGTAGCTTCAATAATGGGTACGTTTGAACGCGGTGCTAATTGAGGAGGGGTGTCTCAATAATTATTTAATTATTTGACAATGTCTTAAGCGTAATCATGTTGCTGGTTTTTTGTATCCTCTTCTTTGACGTAAGTTGAGATATCTTTGGACTAAAATAGCAGGTACAGAAACTCGTATAGCTAAAATTATATCATTATCACAGTCTATTTTGGTTACATCAGTCCATCAGCAGTCTTAAGAAGAAGACCATATTTCTTCTTAAGACTGCTGATGTCATGTCCACGAATGATGAGACCACATGCATTGAAGAGGGTAAATTGCTTAAGTATTGGGGCATTGATTTTGTGTCTGTCATTTGGTTTCTTATAAGAAAGCTCACTGTTACCCAAAGGGCGATGGAAAAGGCTATGCCCTAGGTCTCGTTGCGCGATCGAATCAGAAATGAAGAGATCCACATGCGAACCAAGGTCACCAACGTAGCTATAAGGATTGCCAGGCTGAAGTGGCAGTGGGCAGGGCACATAGCTCGAAGAACAGATGGCCGATGGGGCAGTAAAGTTCTCGAGTGGCGATTACGTACCGGAAGACGCAGCGTAGGTAGGCCTCCCACAAGGTGGACGACCTGGTAAAGATCGCAGGTACCAGCTGGATGCAGAAGGCACAGGACCGGCCTTTGTGGAGATCTCTGGGGGAGGCCTATGCCCAGCAGTGGGCGCCTTTCGGCTGATATGATGATTTGGTTTCTCAGAATATAATTATTGAATGTTGGAAGGGGAATTCTTTCGTGGCTGCAGTTACCTACTAGATAGTGCCGTCGGCAGGATCACCGACCAAAATAATACCTATACATATTTTCAGTAGGAGTGTCACGTCGTATAGAGCAATAGGACATACCTACCTATTTGGAATATCCATATTCCTGATTTTTTATCAAAAATTACCATCTTCCTCAAGGTCATCGTCGTCTCAGCTGCAGAACATCCACTGCTAAACATAGTTTTCCTTCAAGCCTTCCATACTTTGGCACATAAGTAATTGAGCATTATAATCTAATTGTATCCTTTGCGGGTGTTGCCACCGATACACCGCGCATGGGGGCACCCAACTTTCAAGGTCTTCATAAAAACAAACCCTCGCCTAACGGTACACGAGCCTTACGACTTTATGCGAATGAAACTAATAAAAGCCACGAAATCGCTTTGCTTCGCTCCTACGAGGTAATTTCGGCTATACTTCTTTAGTATATAGCCTAACTTATATAGTAAATACAATCGTTCTTCAACTCCTGAAGTACAGTAGCTAAAAAGGTATGCGACCATTGAATATATATGTCGCAATTGGCGCGTATTCGGGACGCCAGCGCCATCTGTCGGCGCTGATGGAGTCGATAACGCAGCGGTCGAGCGGCGCGCCCGACACTTCTCGAGCGACGGCCGAGCCGTGCAGTCGTTATTGAAACCATCACGCGTTCTGTATACATACCTATACTATTACCTGAGTACTGTATCTCGTCATTATAAAATACAATACTTGATTGTGAGAACTACGTTGTTTCGTTACTCCATCATAACTCATCGACGCCCATAGTTAGAAGTCCAGAATTATGAACCCTGCTGAAAACCAAGACCCTGTGCCTCCGACATCAGAAGTGGGATTTGGACCGTTGCCGCGAAATGAGAATCCGGAAGCAAATATGTGGCGTGTCATGTTCGAACAACAAAACCAGAACATGCGAGCACTGATTGAAGCCCTGCAAGTACCGAAACCAGTCTTCCGTGACAGTCTGCCAACGTTCGACCCTGACAAGCAAGATACTGATGCGAGATCGTGGTGTGCAACGGCCGATTTGTGTTTTTCCCAAAATCCGCCACGTGGAGGTCAACTCGTGCTGGCCGTCAGCAAGGCGCTTAAGGGTGAAGCATCTACCTGGTTGTCCCAAGTAGCATACGAAGACATGACGTGGAGTGAATTCAAGGTACTTTTTACGACACGGTTTATTTCTACCGAAACTTTGGCGGGTACACTTATAAAATTAAACGGCGAAAAACCGACCGAAAAAGAATCACTACCTGCTTATGCAAGTCGGTTAATAGCCTCTTTGACTAATCGATGGAAGGATGTAAACAAAGAGGAAATCGCCGTAGCTACTGTACTGGCTCACATATCGCAGTTTGACCCGCGACTTCAACGTTTGGCGTTTACTACGAACATCGTTTCACGAGAAAAATTGCAGCAAGAATTAAACGCTTTCTCGCAGTTGAAACGAAAGGTAAACACCACCGGTGAATCGTCGAATACACTCGATTTCAAACGTGCGAAGCTTACCAACGTGAAATGCTTCAATTGTGGAAAAACCGGACATAAGCGAGCAGATTGCAGAAGCAAGACGAGCGACATGAAAGGACGAGCTACAACATCAACAACGCCGAGCCCAGCAGTGCAGCAGCCAACATCAAAGCCTTTGGTGTGCTTTAAGTGCGGCAAACCGGGCCACATCGCTGTCCGGTGTACCGGCGGCAGCGCGCGGTCGGCTGACGACGGCTCCGGCGCAGCGCGAGGCGAGCGACGTGTTGACGTGTGCGTTGTGCATCCACCATCAGGCACATTACAGCATAAAGGTGAATTGATTCAGTTTAATTACGATTCCGGCGCTGAATGCTCGTTAGTTAAAGAGAGTTTTGCAGCCAAATTTAGTGGCAGGCGATTTAATAATGTTATTGCTATGACAGGTATTGGTCAGGCACGAGTATTTAGCACCGAACAAATTTTATCCTGTGTTACGATTAATGATCACCATCTGGAAGTTTTATTGCATATTTTGCCCGATAATTATTTACAGAGTGACGTCATGATAGGACGTGAGATTTTGAAACAGGGTTTTGCTATAAACATGACGGCAACCGAGCTTATCATAACTAAGGTACTTTCTGTAAATTCAGTGAATAATAATACCGCGTGTAGATTGGATTTGACTGCTATTGTGACAGATATAGTTGGTAGCGATAAGTTAAAGCTTTTGCAAATATTAGATCGGTTCTCTGATTATTTCATCACAGGTCTACCTAGAACGCGTGTAAATACAGGTGAGCTTAAGATCAGGTTGATTGATCCGAATCGCACGGTGCAGCGGCGACCGTATAGAATGTCAGCTGAGGAACGTAGAGTCATTCGCGAACGCGTAAAAGAACTTTTAGACGCGAATATCATTAGGCCCAGCTGCTCTCCATTCGCAAGTCCAGCTGTATTAGTCAAGAAACATGATGGTTCAGACCGCATGTGTATTGATTATCGCGAACTCAACAGTAATACGGTAGCAGACCGTTACCCACTTCCTTTGATCTCTGACCAAATTTCACGGCTTCACGGGGGTAAATACTTCACACAATTAGATTGCGCAAGTGGATTTCACTTAATTCCAGTAAATGTAGAATCCATAGAGAGCACTGCCTTCATAACAAACGAAGGTCAATACGAGTTCTTAACTATGCCATTTGGTCTCAAGAACGCCATCTCAGTTTTTCAACGTGCTATTATGAACGCGCTTGGTGACCTTGCTCATAGTTACGTGATAGTCTACGTGGATGACGTTTTAATAGTCTCTCCCGATGTAGAATCAGGCCTAGAGCGACTTAACATTGTATTGGACGCTCTGAAGAAAGCCGGTTTCTCTTTGAACCTGAAAAAATGCTCCTTCCTTAAGACGAAGGTAGAGTTTCTAGGGTTTGAAGTAGAGTCTGGCCAAATTAGACCCAATCGTAGAAAGATAGACGCTCTGACATCTCTACCACCTCCAGAGACCGTGACTCAGTTAAGGCAATTCATAGGATTAGCTTCGTACTTTCGTCAATTCATGCGAGATTTTTCTAAAATATTGGCACCCCTGTATAGACTGACCTCATTGAAGGGCGAGCTTAGTTGGAAACCAGAGTATGAGGACATTCGTCAAAAAGTAATTACCACATTGACAAATGACCCAATTTTAACTATTTTCGACCCAAACTTGACAGTAGAGCTCCACACGGATGCAAGTAGTTTAGGCTATGGTGCAATATTATTCCAAATCATGGCTGATGGTAAGCGAAAAGTGGTAGCTTACTTTAGTAAGAGAACCTCCCCGGCTGAGAGTAAATATCACTCTTATGAATTAGAAACGCTAGCAGTTGTAAACTCTATTAAACATTTCCGACAGTATCTTCATGGTAGGCGATTCACTGTGGTTACAGATTGTAATTCATTAAAATCATCACAAACAAAGAAAGAGCTGACTCCTAGAGCACATAGATGGTGGGCTTTCATGCAGTCTTTTGATTTCGATATTACGTACAAAGAAGGAAAACTCATGTCACATGTAGATTTCTTATCGCGAAACCCCGTATTGTTAGATTCAAGACCTGTAGAGTCGCGTGTAGAATCGAAACGTATTGACGTTAATGAGCTTTCACCCAACTGGCTTCAAGCTCAACAACAGCTTGACGTAGAGATTTCTAAAATTAAAACCGATTTAGAGGAAGATAGGTTAGACGAAAGTGTAGCTAGTACCTACGTACTTAAATCGGGTATTCTCTATCGTAAGATTCAGCGGAATGGCAGGTCTAAATGTTTACCTTACTTACCCCATGCTCTCCGATGGTCAGTTGTGAATAATTTTCATGAGTCTATAGTTCATCTTGGTGCTGAAAAGACAGTTGAGAAGCTCTACAATTTTTATTGGTTCCCGGGTATGTCTCAATTTGTAAGGAAGTTCGTGGATAGCTGTATCACTTGTAAAATCGCGAAATCTCACTCCGGAAAGGTACAAGCAGAGTTGCATCCTATACCTAAAGTGGCGACTCCGTGGCACACGGTTCACATAGATGCGACGGGTAAGCTCAGCGGGAAAAATGCAAAGAAAGAATACGTTTTTGTTCTAATTGATGCGTTCACTAAGTACGTACTTCTATTTCACACGGCGAATATCGACTCCAAAAGTAGTATTCACGCGGTGACTCAAAGCGTAGCTCTTTTTGGTGCTCCTACTCGGATAATTGCCGATCAAGGAAGATGTTTTACCAGTAAAGACTTTCGTGATTTTTGTGTAAGCAAAAATATTGAGTTGCATTTGATAGCGACAGGATCGGCTAGAGCTAATGGGCAGGTAGAGCGGGTTATGTCTGTCTTAAAGTCGATGTTAACTGCAGTAGAGACAAGTGGTAATACATCGTGGCAAGACGCTTTAGGCGAAGTACAACTAGCCATAAATTGTACGATAAATCGTGTTACAAAGGCCTCTCCGTTAGAGCTTTTGATAGGCAAAGTTGCGAGGCCTTTATCTATGATGTGTAGCGACGTAGAGACTGACGTTGATGATATTGAAAAGATTCGTGAAAGCGCATCTGAAAATATAAAGCAGTGTGCAGTTTATGATAAGACCCGTTTTGACAAAACTAAGGCAAAAATTCAAAAAAATTCGGTTGGCGACTTTGTGCTATTGGCAAATGAAGAGCGTAATCAAGTAAAGTTAGCTCCAAAGTTCAAAGGGCCGTTTAAAGTAGTGGAAGTTTTGGATGGTGATCGTTATAAGCTGAAGGCTTTAGACTCTAACCGAACTTACACGTACGCGCATGATAGGTTAAGAAAAGTGCCAGCAGGTCATGTATCAGTCGAGATTGATGTAAATGATGATGATGAGGTGCAAGCTTAATTAATGGTGAGAACTCGAGTAAGGCGACTCTAGCGGCCGTAGTCGGTTCGACCGTACCAGTAGTTACTACGTAGTCGTAGCCCGATAGAAATCGGTGTCTTCTGGGGTGACCCAGTTAGTCCGTGGGTGCGCGGTGCGCGTTTGACTCTGGCGGAGGTCGTGGTCTGGCGAGACCATTCGTGTGTTAACAGGTGCCACACGGGCGATCCACTCGATGGATATGCATACAGATCCGATCCATGCGCTGGATGTGAAACAGTAAAATGATTGCTGTTCGACTAGAGGGCCATCGCGTTAGATGTCTTACTCGAGAGTTAATTGGTGTTGAGAATTGAATGATGGCTGCGATACGTGACTCTGGTTATTGTATAGTAAAATATGTCCCATATTGTTTGACTAAGTTAAAGTTTGTTTAGAATTAAATTTAAAACCCAGTTTAAAGTTTAATTGTTTTATTTGAGAAAAAAAAATACTGGTGTGGTCAGAGATGACCGAGAGGAACAAGGACTGTTGTTGTTGTTTTGACGCAGATTAACCATCACACGAGGACGCGTGCCAGCAGGATGGCCGTGTCGCAATTGGCGCGTATTCGGGACGCCAGCGCCATCTGTCGGCGCTGATGGAGTCGATAACGCAGCGGTCGAGCGGCGCGCCCGACACTTCTCGAGCGACGGCCGAGCCGTGCAGTCGTTATTGAAACCATCACGCGTTCTGTATACATACCTATACTATTACCTGAGTACTGTATCTCGTCATTATAAAATACAATACTTGATTGTGAGAACTACGTTGTTTCGTTACTCCATCATAACTCATCGACGCCCATAGTTAGAAGTCCAGAATTATGAACCCTGCTGAAAACCAAGACCCTGTGCCTCCGACATATATATATACCAGTGGACCCGGCGCGACTTCGTTCGCGTGCACCTACTTACCCCTATCTACCCTTTTTTTCTTGCTTATATACCTTCCGCTTAAATCACTATCTATTATTGAAAACAACCGTACAGGGTCACGGAGGTCAGATGGCAGTCACTCTACTGTAATAACCTGATCTGCGCGAGCTCGGCACATTAATGCCAAGATTATTATTTTTTATTTACGTGTTGTATCCATCAGAGTAAAATTCGACTAACTCCTTCGACTTCTCCCATGCACAATTTATATATTCCTTCACACTATTTTGTTTCTCTAAGTAACAAACAAATAACATTTTTACAATTACATGTATTAAAGGGTGTTTTAAGGGTGAATTGGCCCCCTAGATAGATTTAACAACATTACATTTCTTTTTATGGGGTTATTTAAAATCACAGGTCTATGTCAACAAGCCCACAACCACGCCTGCATTAAAGGAGGAGATTCAACGTTGCATCAACGAAATTCAGCCACATTTATGCAGAATGGTCATGGAAAATTTCGACAAACGAGTGTGTATGTGTTAGCAAAGCCGTGGAGGCCATTTGCCCGATGTGTTATTCCATAAATAACCCTATCCTATGTACTTTATGATTCAATAAAAAAATTACAATCAAAAGACTAAAAACTGTGTTTTCTAATAATTCAAATCTTGCGTTAATTTTGGGACACCCTTTAGTACTCTATATAAGCAGACATTGATGAAAATTATTGAGAAACTAGTGGACCCGGCGCGACTTCATTCGCGTACACCTACTTTACCCCTATCTACCTTTTTTCATACCTATAAACCTTCCTCTTGAATCACTCTATCTATTGTTGAAAACCGTATTAAAATCCGTCGCATATATTAAAAGATCTAAGCATATATCGATACATAGGGATGCGGGAAGGTACCTTGTTTTATACTATGTATAGAAGAAGGTTGTCAGAGCCGTAGCATGTGTAATAATGTGGTCTTTGCCTAAGTGCCTATCTCTACGCGACATACAGTACAGTTATGCATAAAACAGAGAATCAAGAAAGTGTTGCAATGAGTCTATAGTATCTCCCACTCGGCACCCAGAGCACGCATCCAATCTCTGACCATCATCCATCTTCCCGGGACTTTACTTATAGAGGTGTGTGGGTCTGCAGCGTTTCTTCACTTTCTATTTTTTCATGAGGTTTTTTATGTGGCTAGATACAGCGAACTAAAGTAGTTTGTTGAGCTTCACTCAATCTGCTTAATGTGAAAGATTTTATTGTCTTACATAAAAACTCGTACATGACGCTTTCTCCACAAAATAAGAGAAATCGAACCGTTTTTTAAATTGTGCTTAGTCTTACGAGAAACAGGCATGACATATATAGTATTAAGTTGAGTAGAAAGAGTTTCATTTGTAATTATGCAGATATCATGTTGCAAACCAGAAGTATTCTAAATCGCAAAAACAATTCTGGTAAACCCTTCCGAACATATTTCAAAATCCTGTAGACAACACATCTGTAGCTCAACCAATATTGTCCCTACCATAAATAAATGAGATAGCCAACAGCGCATGTACTACGGGTAGCTTCCGCAGCAGTTGGCCAACAGTCCGTAACTTTGGCTTCCATTTAACTTATCTGGGCAGTTAGCACAACTGCCCCGATCGATAGTATCGCAACAAGGGGCTGTATGCAAATTACCTTTGCTTTATGTAGAGAAGAACAAGGTCCGGCGATATAACATGGAATGTACCGTAAGTAGTTAAAGATTATAACACTGAAGCGTGGTTGAAGTAGAAAAATTGTTATGCGGTAGTTTTGTTTGAATTATGACGTTTACTTACATTATTGTATTATGTTTAAATCTTAATAGTTATAGGTAATAAGTTGGTAGTCTCTATCGCATTAGTTTAAGCCTGTAACCATAGTGCTAATAAGAATAAATAAATAAATAAAATTTGTTACAGAGATTACCTACATGGTTGTCTTGCCTTGCATGGGATTTTAAAACTTCGATAGTCAATTTATAGGTAAGAATGGAAAGTCTTTTTGGACCTTGTCGCTTTGATCGTACATTGACCTCACGCTAAGCATTTAATTTGAAAGCACCAGCTCTTGTACGTTCCAAGGAGCCTTAATCGTATTTCAACTCCACCGAGAAGCGGAGTGTAGCTACAAATGCGTCTGGAGTGCCTCCTCAAACTTACTGACACAGAATAATGAACGACAAAAGACAGACAGAGGCTCTAATATTCATTGAATTGCGTACGCAACAAAGTGTATTTCTGAACTGGCCCCGCGTAAATATCAGCTGGGCTGAAGGTTGAAGGCGCTTTGTTTCCCCGTGAAGAGGTCTTTACGCGTTGAATATTTAACTTGATGGGCATAGAGGCGTACCGCAACGCTGCGGCGGTGTATTTACCCGCCATTCGAGTTTTTGCTGCTTTGCCTCTTTATAAGACGTCTGTTTTGCGATCCGTCTGATGGACCGGACTTAAGAGGTAAATCGGCTTTTGTAGGATGGTTGGTGGGGTTTAAGTCGGTGAGTCCGACTGAAATCAAAATGTCGTTTGATTCAAAAGTTAAGTCGTTTGTTATAAAAATAATTTTAATAGTCACTCAATCATTGTAAATAAAAAAGCAACAACACTGTTATATTTATGAAAGGGTCCGATTCGATTTGGTGATTTTCAAAACTTTATTTTCCGTGGGAACTATAGGCACCAAGAAGATTAATATAGAAATACTGGCGCCAATTCAACAGTACCTATTCCGATTATTTACAATAATGACAACAAGACTGTTCGGCTGTACCTATTACGGGTAGACAATAAATATTCCAAGTTCGGAATCGGTTGCCCGTACCTATTCCCCAGCCGCCGCTCTCAAGCTGTCATGTTTCGTGGCACTTGATGAATGCCAATGCCAGGCCACACTAAGGCATCAAAGTCGGAATTCACCGAACACAGCCGAACAATGACGAGCACCTGAATCGATTTCACTTGAACTTGCTACGCCGCTAACCGGCTAGCGGTCACTTGCTACTTTTAGAATAGTGGACGGTCAGGGCTACCATTCTGTATTTTTAATCGGAAGACGGTCACGGTTGCCGTTTGCCACAGCTTTCTCGACTGCCAAGGACTGTTGATGGTAATCTTTATTAGGTGCATTTACCTGTGAACTTGAGTCAGGGTTGTAACTAAAAGGGTGTTTGGAAAATAACCATAATCATAATCATAAATTATTAATAACATTCGTTACAAGTCATTATTTTACATAATAATATATTTGCAATGTCATATTACATAATAATAGTACTATGATGAATATGTATGACCTTGCGCAAAATCATAATGCACAACTGTACATAATGAACTTGGAGGGTGGGGAGAAGTTAATTTTCTCTGACCTCGCTGGTATTTTTGTAGGTTTAATTAGGTTTGTCTCTAATGCGTTGCGTTGAGCGGGACCAGCGGCCGGCGTCCGCTCCGGACATATAATTGGTGGCCTTTCAGGCAAACCGTCGAGTACGCCACATACTAAACCTACAATGAATTAGAATAACATCGCCCGAGACGGACGCCCGCTCAACGCATCGTACTCCCTAAAACAACATTCATTTTAGGAATTTTGCATTTCGAAGAGACTAGGCGTTATCCAAGAGCGAGTGCTAATAAGCCACTCAGAAATGTAACAGCAACATAAAGAACCCAGTTCGTTGTGGCCACCGAAAAGATACCTGTATATTAAAATAAAAAATCACTCCGAAGGCACAACATCGAAAAGGAAAGTTCGAGAAAACAACACGATAACCTCAATGAAAATATACGTGTTCACGATGCTCTCCAAACAATATAGGTGAGAAAACTCGCAGTCATTTCTCGGCGTATGTCAGGAGGGTGAAGCAGGTCTCATTAAGACGCCTCAACGTTCATTAATGTGGGTGCAGACGACCGCCGTCTTTCAAGGACGTCTCATTTACCACACTACACCGGGTATGAGGGTAGGCAGGGTTGCCAGATGTCGGAGAATACGGGACTACCCGCAAATTCACTTTTTTTACGGTCGGTAGGTGCAATATTTGTATATATAGTACAAAACGAAGTCGCTTCCCGCTGTCTGTACGTTTAGATCTTTTAACAATAGATAGTGTGATTCAAGAGGAAGGTTTATATGGAAGAAAAAAAGGGTAGATAGGGGTGAAGTAGGTGTAGGGTAGGTGTACGGTAGTTGTAGGGTAGGGGTGGATCGCCATGCGAACGAAGTCGCCTACCTACCAGGGACTTTTTGTGTTTTTAATGACCAAATATGTTTTGCATGTACCTTATTAAACGTTTTTCTATGCTACCTAAATGTAAAGGTTATTTATGTATACAAATTCTTTTTTTTCGAAAAAGACATATAGATAAGTCTAGCTTGATACGATAACTAACAAATATAAGGTAAAATTGTTTTAATGTCATAGAATGCGTGTTTCTGACACCCGGTATTTGAGCTATTGTATATTCTTTGTATGCTGCCTATTAATTTTGGTATTTGTACTTTTGAATTAAAGGTACAGTTTATTATGTTGAATATTTAAACTCTATTGTGAGTTCATTAAGTTTTTGGGCGTAAATTATTTCAAACGACGGCAACGCAGGTTAAGTTATGCTGTCAATTCAAAATTGTATGAATTTCTAATGTGCGCCAACGGGCGCCAGCGACGCAACGCGCGAAGTCGATGCTTGCTATAAATAATCCGCGCCTTAAAATCCCTTGGTACCATTTTTCAGAATGTTAAATCAAATAAAAAACTCATTTACTCGGGTAAAATTTTTATATTTTATTTTTGAGCTTCTAAGCAATTGCGCCACAGACAAGCGCTCCACACAAACGAAGTTTGATCATGATCACTCCATATTTGCCACAGATAAAAAAATTCCTCCATGATATTTACAAAATCCTACGCCCCGTATGTCTCTGTTCGTGATAAACTTAAAATCTACTGAACGGATTTTCACCAGTGTACAAATTGATTCGTGACGACGAAGGTGTAGGTATAATTTGTTAAGGGTTGCCCGTGCGAAGCGCGGGTTCAATATAAACCATCATTAAATGCTAGAGTCATCAGCGTAATGAACCCCTTTTACATCGGCCTGTATATACCATAATTAAATGCTCGCATACCCAAGCCTGCACCCAAGGCCGCGACGTGTGTCCTCACTGCATACTTGATGGGGCAGGAAGTCGGAAGCGTTTAGGGTATTAAGGGTAGCAAGGTCAGCCGTGAAGCACACATGACTAGTCAATGTCGTGTCGAAAATAGAAAGGTTAACATAATATGTGGTTATATCCAATAGAGGAGTGCGCTGAGTATTGTTCTGTTTTTATAATGTCGTAATGTATTTGAATTTCAAGATGGGAATGCTTCATCTTCGGCCGCATCGTCACTTACCAACAGGTGAGATGGCGGTAAAATGCCTGTCTTGTATAATGTAAAATAAAAATAAAAAATTTGGTCACGGAATATTGTACTGGTGTTGCTATATAATGCACAGAATTTATGTTCATTTTGACGGCTCCTAATTTTTTGTCAAACACTAACATTTAAATTAAGAAAAAGCTTGGATTCATGGTAATAGTTACTATCAGTAGTTTGAGCTTGGAACTTCGGTGGCCGAGTGGTTAGGTATCCGACTCGTAGGCAAGAGGTACTGGGTTCGAATCCCAGACCAGCCAATGGGGCAGGAAGTCGGAAGCATTTAGGATATTGAGAGTAGCAAGGTCAGCCGTGAAATATACATGACTAGTCAATGTCGTGTCGAAAATAGAAAGGGTAACATAATATGTGGGTTGTATCCAATGCAGGAGTTCGCTGAGTATTGTTGAGTGACAGTGTTCTGTTTTCACAATTTCGTAATGTATTTGAATTCGGTCACGGAAGTGTTGGTATCGGCACGGAAATATCAGTGTTGATAAAACGTAGAATTAACGTTCGATGTGACAGCTCATTATTTTCTTGTCAAACACTTCATTAAATTAATAAAAGGCTTGTATTCATGGTAATAGATACTATCAGTAGTTTGAGCTTGGAACTTCGGTGGTCGAGTGTTAAGATATCCAACTCGTAGGCAAGAGGTACCGGGTTCGAACCCCACTACGGCCATTTACAAATGACCCTTTTCTGCATTATGTATATTAATTGAATGATAACCGATGCTATAACGGTGAGGGAAACATCGTGATAAAAATTGCACATTCAGGCGACTGAATGTGTAACCATGATCTAATCTGGTTAGGTTCCCCTGCTAGCAGGGTCAGATGGCAGTCGCTCCACTGTTTTTATCTTAACTGCCAAATCCTGGATCATGCTCAAGGCGGACCCCGGGCCCTCGTGCGCGCGATCACAACCGGGACATTAACGCCAATATTATTATTTTTAATTTTTTGTTCGAACTTAAGCGACTCGGCACGATAAAAATAAAACCTACGGCACGATAAAAATAAAACCTACCCAACAACAAACAAACACGAAGCTAGTCAATAAAGCTCCCTATATTTATGCAAATGATAGAACATTTTTCGCTAAAAGATATAGGGACCGATAAGCGAACATTAAAGCTTATGTCGCACGAATGTTATGTGACATTAACATGAATACTGTATCGTGTTCAGAGTTGGCGTCAAGGACGGGACAAATCAATGTCATGATACAATAACTACGTCAATAGTGGCGGTATAGTAAGATGTGATAGCGACTATAATGGAAAATACGAGTAGATTCAATAAAATTTTAGGCGATTTCTTTCTTTGTGCATTAATGACAATGAGCGGTCTTAAAAATAGCATGTCAAATGAAATATTTTGAGGATTACTATAGATCAAAGTTAAGTAGAAAAGTAGTTCTGAGCAATTCTACTTAGAGCAGAGACGTAAATTAGAAATTTTTGTTAACAATACATAGGTAACTTAATATCTAATAGTATGGACTTTTTAAATCATTGATATTTAAGTATAACTAGTGATTTTTTTCATTTATTGTCTGTAAATATTCTTACAAAATATCCCATTTTGTCATTAACCAAATAATATCGATACTCGAATATGCTACCTAAAATATTTAAAACGAATAAATTATCCAGGTAAGCTAGCATTAAACGACCGCCACCGTGGCGACTCTCGAAAGTGCAATTTACTATGCCCTGATAAGCCAATAGCCGAGGTTATATTATGTGACACGAGATAAGGAAAAGTGAAAAATATATTTAGCTGAAAATGTAACGCACCGTCTTCATCCGAATCTAATATACTTACTTCGATTGGCGCCCTAAAATAGAGGAAAGATAATTTATACTTACAAAAATTAAACTTCAAAACAAAAACTATAAATAAGTTCAATCACACGTTGATGTTGTGGGGAATGAGTTTTCTGGTTCTCGTATTTTAATTTACAGAATTGTATCAATAGGAAAGCGTATAGGTATGTCGTTGTGCGTATAGTCATTTTTCGACTTTTTATAACTTCTAAATGTGTCATTTTATATGTTTAGTACCTATACGTTACCTTTTAATTTTTTATTAACGAAGTTGTGGTCATTTTGCATATATGTCCTTTTTCGTCAGGCTCGGGAGGCAGGTGGCCCCCAGTAAGGTCAACATTTAGAACCATTGTCATTTCAATTAATTGACTCATCCCAACTTTTGAATTAATGACACCCTAAGTTTTAGAGTGAAGACCTACAATTAATTCAGTTTAGAAAATGTTGGTCTAGGACAGTCAACGCTTAAACAAAAAGTACCTAGATTATTTTAATGGAACTTATAAATATTATATTCCTTCTGTATTGTTCATAGTCGAAACGAATAATATTGTCGCGTCTAGTGGCGTTTATTTCCTATTATGTGGTTAAATTTTATATTAGGTCAAGTGGACCATGCTCGACTTCGTTCTCATACACCCCTTTTTGTCTTGCTTGTGAACCTTCCTCTTGGATCACCCTATATATTGATAAAAACCGCATTAAAATCCGTTGCGTAGTTACAAAGATCTAAGCGTACAGAGATACATCAATACATACATAGATACATAGGGACAGACGGCGGAAAGCGACTTTGTTTCATACTATGTACCTTTGTTTTATAGTACGTACCTATCCACCTACCTGTTTTTGCGATGAACTGTTAAGTCGCTTAGCTCTCTAACTTGCGCTGACCGAATTGCTAGTTCAATACCAACTAGTTAGTTCGGCCAATAGTTTTTTCGTTACCAAGTTTTCGCATTTGCGGCCGTCGTCGCCCGGGAGAGTTATGGCGGCGTTGTCGGGCTTTGTTCGGCGTGTGTCAGGAGTTAGCTCCTTAGCCCGATACTTTCGGGTGTACGGTGCAAAAAGATGGGTAGATTTTTTGTGTTCTTGTGAGGCATAGACGGATGGAACGATTTTAATATTGAGTATAGGTATATTGTGAGCTGTTTTCTTGTTGGTTCTTACTCTTGTTAGTGTATACACGGAGCTATGGATACAGCAGAGGGATACTGGATATCGATTGGGATAAGGGCTAGAGCTAGACTTTCACATTAATAAGAAAAATACGTTTTTGTGATATTTTGAACATTGCGACCACGTGCCCATCGGAATTTCCGGAATTGGAAAATATAATTTGAAACAGTCAGTCCGTCAGTCAGTCAGTTTATACATATGGCTTGGTGGATCGCGATCAGAACAGGCGGTGTTGAGTTTTCTACACTGTGGTTTCAAACCCTTTACGAATGTGAAGAAGGCTTAATTTTAGCGGAGTACTTTTACGGACGGGTGTGATATGTTAGTGTATTTGAATCATGTCTATCGCAAACGGCATTTTGTACTTTAAGGACATCCAACCTGCTTTAGTCATCTCCAAATTTACGACCCATTTTTACAGATGAAATATCCAGGGCTGCGGCTTTTCTAAACAAAGGGTTCGCAGAGGGTCCTTTAGAGATAGAGCATAATGAGCCTTAGCCTTACGTAAGAGAGGTCTTCCCAACGCCTCGAACAAGTAAAAAAGTTATCTCCTTTAAATTGGAGAAGGGCAAACTCGCCTTTCTGTGGCGAAAGTGAAAACGTAGTAGCTTTGAAGGGTTAAACTGTCTATGAATACAAATTACGAATATATTTTTCTTTTCTTTAGTGATATCTTATTAAATAGGTAAATATATAATTTACAAATTTAAGTGCCTACCTTCTACATAACAAGTATACATATACAAACTGTATACATGGTTTCGAATGTATAGAAAACTAGTGGACTCGGCGCGACTTCGTTCACGTACACAAACTTTACCCCTACCCTCTTTTTCTTGCTTATAAACATTCCACTCTATCTATTATTGAAAGCCGCATTAAAATCCGTTGCGTAGTTTAACAGATCTCAGCGTACATAGATACAAACATTGATACATAGGGGCAGCAAGCGACTTTGTTTTACACTCTGTATAGATAGAACAAGTGAAATTATACTTTAGCAACAAGTGTTATGAAAATTACAAAAACTATCACTTAAAGGGACGCATTATTATTATCCGACAACTTTATCTCTACAATTGCTCCCATCTCGGATGATGCTGAATAATTATTAATTAGGGAGAGTTCTCAGAAATGAAACAACGGAGTACTTTGGACTTAATGCAAACCTAATGAGAATGGATAATGGCGTTTTCAGCATTTTCAGCACTTCGCTTCCAAGTGGTTGCGCGGGTATATTACGAGTATAATGTGAATACAGCTTCGTTTGCAACTCAAAGTTTGAATATGCAATACTTAAAGTACTGTGTCGTTTGTCTAGTAATATGTAGGACAATCTCTGTCAAGCTTAAGTTCACATGGATTGATATTATACTACCGCATGGATGGTAAGGGATGGTTGACAATCCCTTACCATCCAGGGCGAATTCACTTGTCTGTTCACTCTGTGACCGAATCTATCTTTCCCGTGGTGGCCTCTACAGCCATCAGAAAAACTGCCGTACGCTTAAAAGAGACGCTGTTTAAATGATCTAAAATATGTAAATGAAGATGATGATGCTACCGCATAATCATTTGTTGCCGCCAAGCAACAAATACTTTTATCACGTTACTGATAACACAACTCTTCAATTTCTACGTGTTTTACAAGTCACTTTATCAGTTACACTTTCTAGTGCCCAAAGAAACCACCTTAAAGTCATCGGAGAGAAAACGGTTCGGGCCGTATATCTGTTAGACCTTATCGTTCTTTAACTTTACGCCCTGACACTTAAATCGTCTAGTTCTATCTCACAAACATCGAGTAGCACAGTAGGACCTACCCCGGGCCACTGCGAAACGATCTGCAAACTTCCCGTTGTTATTTAGGTGAAGTGCTACCCAGTAAATAACCTTTACAGTTAGTTTCTACACGACGTTTATGTCGCGCTGTACTAAGCTCGGCGGAAGGGCGTTTTATGTTTTGCAGTTACTGTTACAGTTCTGCTCTCAAGTGTACGAGTGTATGTATACAGGCTTTTGAAGGCCGCACTTGTTTAAGTTCGCGGTTTTAAGAGTGACCAATTATTGCGGCTGATATTGTTTTGTTTTAATGTTACAGTAACATTATAGATGTTACTAAAAAAATTAAAACGATCAAATTCAGTTTAGCATATCCGATAAAAAAAAATCATCTTCGCGTTAATGTCCCGGTTGTGCGCTCGTGCACGAGGGCCCGGGGTCTGCCTTGACCATGATCTAGGATTTGCAAGATCAGATAATTACAGTGGAGCGACCTTATTACGTTATGAACCTGGCTGGTAACGTAATAGACTGTGAGGACGCCGTAGGTTATCCTACGGCATCGAGTACAAGAAAAATTCACTTTGTAGTGATAGTAGACGTTTAGGAGATCCACAAACGTTGGCCAGCGAATGCACAGCCTGGCTCAAAAGAGATTGTATTTTTAGTCACCCAATTTTCGACTTTTCGTATCGATAATATGCGAGGCACCCATACAAGAGGATATATAGGAAAAGTCAAAGTTAGGGTCACTAAAAAAATTTCTTTTTAGTGCCCGGCTAGGCAAAGTAGATTTTTTCTTTTACTCTATTATGTAGAATCATTAACGGCGCCCTCGCAGTCTATAAGTATTTCATTTTGGAGTTGAGAAAGAGACGAACAAAACTATGAATTTATCCTATTGTTACCTGATTCCATTCCAAACACTTACGTTTAATGAATGAATGAATGAAAAGTTCTTTATTGCTTATACACAAAAATAATACAAAAACAGAGGAAAAAAGAAAAGCAACTGGCGGCCTTATCGCTTCAAACGATTTCTTCCAGGCAATCTTAGGCACCAAGAAAACAGAATATACTCTAGGATGGGATGATAATATTAGAACCATTAACCATGCCTCGTATTAAGTTATCAAGCAACCAAGCACTCGAACCCCAATTAACATTGTTGCGCAACCATTACGGGCGTAGCAGTCAAACGGTATCTGTATGTTTGTTGGTATCTGCACCCTCGCCGGACGCCCACAAAGCGCTTTTGAGGCTTCCAACGGTCTTAAAGTTTTATTGAGCTACTGAGGCACAGCTACGTAGTTATATGTTGTATTACTGTACGTATATTTAACTGTCTTAAGTGGAAATGTAAAGATAGGATGTGATTTGCTTTTAGGTATTGATGGAGTTTAGGGTGATGTTGGATTTTTTTAATAGGTTGGATTTGGTTTATGACGACCTGGGTGGTGGTTCAGTTGGTTAACATGTGGTTGGTTAACAACGGACTGTGACGCAGTCGGGGTTGGACTCCCAGCCGAGCAGAAATTGAAATGTTGAATTTTAATTTCTGTTACGGGTCTGGGTGTAAATTAAGTAAAAGTTTAAGTATTTTTATTTGTGTTTCTGTCTGAGTTTTCTATAGTCCGTCAACGTTTCAGATAAAGTGTTTTTTAAGTAAGAGGCGCCTGCCATTGGCACATCAACCTTGACGCTGATACGAGTACTTATGTGTTTTCATGAAATCGCTTCAAAATTCAGATACACTGTATATACAATTCCTACTTTGAAATATTTCTTCATATATAATAGACCTATGTATTGCCTATGAATAGACTTATTAATAGCCTGTGTATTGCATAGTATTAGCCAGTATTGGTACCATTATATTTATTTATTTATCGGTCTTAAAGCTACGTAGCTTTTTCTACCAGTCAACCAGAGAGCAAATTATTAAAAATTACAAGGCTGTGCAACAAAAAAAGAAGAAAAAAGAACATAAAACATTATATACAGATTAAGACGAAGTGGATGCCTATTTACCTTGTGTAATGCTGCTGTATCCATCAGGGGTCATCAGCGGCGTCTCACCGCCACTGTAGTCGTACATGGTTGCACTGTTCCTTCACTTATGCACCAGGATTCTTAACTATTCTTCACATCACTGTACTTTTATTCATTATAGTAGCAATTTGACGAATGTGAGTTTGTTCGTATTGTGGTATTGTGTTTGTTGTTTGGTATTCAATAGAATCTTTTAAGTAAGACTAATCTTGATAATTTTCAGTTGAATGTACTTTGAAGCGATAGCTAGGTACTGCATTACTGCATAATTAAATTAAATACTGTATATATAATAGGTATATGTCTATTGCATTTTTTTAAATAGTAATTGTTTTTATAGTATTAATTAACTTAATTGATTTTCAATTTGTTTCTTACACTAAGCTAAGTATTTCCTGTTAAGTAGCACCTACTTAATTACTCTCTGCATGGTCTCCTGGTTGACTGTTAGACAATGCCTCAATGGCTTTAAGTCCGCCAATTGCCAATTTGTGCAATAAATTTTTTAAATAAAATAAAAAAAGTCAAAGTATGAAAATTCAAACCCTAAGCTTTCATGACGTAATTTTGTTAAATTTGCATTCGTTAGATTTAGCGATTTCGGATACGCTTGCGTAATAGTTGAAGCGGCCACATTTTATAGCGCCGCCCGCTTTCCTTGGAACACGATAAAACTGTCAATTTGGGCAAATACCCACCTTATCGAGGTGAAGTTGAGTTTTACAAAGTATTCCTATTTTTCAAGGAACTTTTACGAAGTTTTATTTCTAGAAGACATGAATTTATTGCCGTTATACTGCTGCGTTCTTTTACTAAGATAGGTTGGTACTAATTGATTTTTGTACGAGATTTGAGAAAACCTTTTTTTATTGTATTACAGCAAGTATTAGTCTGACATGTCTTAACGGTAAGTCAGTGCCGGAAATTGATCCTGTCAGTGCTGGCCCAATTTTTGTCTCCGACACATTTTCCTTCCACCCAAATATCAACAAAACCGTCGCTTACTCTTCTATCACGTAACGGTGTCGACCTCGGGGATATTCGTCATTAGTCGTATCTAATCACGGCGGGTTTCTTCCAGGGTCTTCCCGCGGGTAGCCGACATTAAGGTGTAGTCACAATTTCATTAGGACGCGTCCCGGGGCGCTCTTGCGTCATAAATCAACCGAAAATAGAGCACTCCCTGACCTCGGCGACGGTCAAAGTTGTGTCAGCGTTAATTCATCCTTACACAAAACGTATTACATAATCTGCCGCGCTGCGTTCAGTAATTTTGTTATGGAAATTCGGATTCTTTTATCGGTAACTTTTATGCTATAAAGGACGTCTCGCCCATTTCAGAATTTATGACGGTAAAATTCTACTTAGGAAATTTGAAATGGAGTACCTAAATCGCCTAAATACAACAAGATTTCATACTTAGGTATCCAATATTATAAATCGCAATTTACATCTCGTTTGAAAATTACAAATCCCATCACAACACACACTCGCCACTCTACTCCACAGATTAAAAGAAACTCAAACGTAATTTTGCATTCTTTGGCGCGTGAATTCGTATTTTGAATTTATTTCTTTTTTCTCGTTCAGCCGGCACACGTTCGGCCAGGCTTGGTGGTGGGGCGGCACTGCCACCCCAATACCGAAGCCCCAACTACCACCAGCCCAGGGTCGTTTTGTTAACGACTTTCCGACATGGAGTTTGATGGAACTGCGCGACTACGTAACATTGTTAGTCGTTTTCGTTAACGTGTCGTTTCCGTTTTCACTTAATCATTATGTCGTTTTCGGTGACCGTTGACTTTTGACTGAAATCACACTAGATGTTAACTCTAGGTATTCTATGGAGGAGCATATTAAAAACGTATTCACTCTCTCTCTTGTCTTAAAGGTACTCTATACCGACTTCAATTGAGTTGTTGTTAAGTTAGTCCTTGGTTTATTTAGTCGTGTAGGTAGGTGTGGTACATTGATTCAATAAATCTGTTTCTCTCTCCCGTATTGGGAACCATACTTTGTCGGCCTAACAAATTACAAAAACGAAACGACAAAAGACACAAGCATGGAACGTTAACGAAACGAAGCCTTCTAAATTTGAAAGTCGTTCCACAACTGTACCCACTATGTCCAATAAAGGGGAACCCCGTCACAAAACGGTCACGATACCAATGATCTCCAATAAAAATTGTGACGGTTAGGAATTAAATTATCTGACGTAAGGATTTTATTGTAGTTGTCTTTGGTATTAAAGGATATACTGGCTTTGACTGATAAGTTATTTTGGGTTAGATAAATGAGCCAAGGCTTGGGTCATCACAGAAATGTTTTAAAATCTCATTGCTGACATTATCCACAAACTGTTGACTAATATCAAAACTGGTGATTTATTCTATAAACAAAATTGAACTATCTTTAAATATTGTAAATATAAAACCGCATTTATGTTGTGGCTATTATGATGGCTATATATCATTACAACATAAATACCCACCAGGTTAGGGTTCGCTATTACCATGACTCCAAATCCAATCCTGTTTTGCATAATAAAGGATCCACCAGTCCAACAGAACTTATATCAAAAGCAAGCTGCCAGTGCTGACGAAGCAACAAAAAGGGTCATTCCACAATTTCACTTCACTGTGCGGCTGTGTCCAAATCTCGCGCCCTGTTGCAGTAACGTTGCAGTATGTACTCGTTACGCACTCAGTCAAAAGCATTACAGACTTAATGATATATTTGTGTAAGCCAAAGATTTAAATTCCTAAGCGTCGGAAAACTCACGACAAAGTCTACATACCTTTAGGTACACTAATATTTCCAAAACCACTGAGCCAATTCAAGAGACAAAACTAAGAATAATTTCGATAACTAGTTTTCAAATACAGAAAACCGCATCAAAATAGGTCCATCCGTTCGGAAGCTACGATGACACAGACAGAGACACAGATACACATTAATACTCGTCTTTTTACGGCGTGTGTAAAAATGGTGAGAACCTTAAATATGCCGGCTATTACTCATTCATTGGTCACTAGATTTGATTAATCTGAGTTCCAGAACTATTTGGAGATGAATTACTGAGTTCCAGCCAAGCTGTTGTCGCTCAAACTCGACGAAGTTATGAAGTTCTCCGGAATTTTGAATTAATAATTTCAAATGAAAAGTTTGTTGCAAAATATAAGTAAGAGAGCGGGGAAGCTGGACGGATATGTTTTAATTAATTGAAATTGACGCGAGAGGTGCTTTTCCCCATTCATTAAATGGGTCTGTTAATCTGGTATGAGTGGTTGGTGAGTGGAGTGGTTTAATGGTCACATTTGGATGAAGTGTACGGAATATATCGTGATTATTTCACGAACATTCTATGAGTAAGTAATAAAATGGCTCTTAACTTTGTAACACTCATCATCATCTTGGCGTTAATGTCTCGGTTGTGCTCTCGCGCACGAGGGCCCGGGGTCCGCCTTGACCATGATTCAGGATTTGGCAGGTCAGGTAATTACAGTGGAGCCTGCTACCAGGGGAACCTGGCCAGATTAGATCATGGTTACACACCGAGTCGCCTGAATGTGCAGGTTTCATCAAGATGTTTTCCCTCACCGTAAGAGCATCGGTTAGTATTCAACTAATGCACATAACTCAGAAAACAGTCATTGGTACATGGCCGGAGCGGGATTCGAACCCGGGACCTCTTGGCTCACGAGTCGGATACTGTAACTGCTTGGCCACCGACGCTCTAGCTTACTCTAGCTCTAGCTAACTTCGTAACGCTATGTATGTTATTACAGGATGTCAAGTCAAATAAAACCGGTAATTTTCCTTTTCTTTACTTAACTCTATACAGTTACTTACCAGCTGATTAGAAGTAGGGTAGACTAGAGTAGAGTCTGTTCCCTAACTTATGTCACCAGCATATTGATGGTGCTGAATGCACATTATAGACTGTACCCTTCAAGAATTAATGTTTTATGCGATTAAACTAATATTTGAATCGGGAAACAACTGTTATTTACATTAATCTCATATAATGCAAATTTCATATTTAGATAAACAAGGATAAAAAAAATAAGGTGGTTAAAAAATATGTATAAAGCGATGGTTTGTAATAAATTATAAGATTTTATGGAAAACTCAAATTTGAGACGAAAGGCGTAGGCAGGATTAAAGTCAGTCGAAGCACATTAAACGACAGAAGTATCCGACAGGTGAGGAAAGACATCGTGATGAAATCTGCATATTCAGGCGACTGAATGACAGCAGTGCTCCACTGATCTGCCAAATCCTGGATCATGATCAAGGAGGATCCCGGGCCCTCGCGTGCGAGAGTACAACCGGGACATTAACGCCAAGATGATTATGTTTATAATGATTCAAATAAGATATTAGATCTCTCTATATTTTATTGTTAATAGGGAGCGTTTCAATATAGATTTAATAACAACATTTCTGATTTTTACAGGTATTGTACACAGTTGGAGTTTAGCTTCAACGTTGTTAAATTTATAATGATCGATAAAGTAATTGATTGCTTGAACGAAAAAGAAATGCAGCCGATAATTTTAACAAAGAAATAGCCCCGTTTCCAAGAAAATAATTGAGTTTCCACAAAACTCTAATTTATTTATCACCGCTGAAAACAGCTGTGTTATAAGATTGACGTGTGTATTTGTGGCTCTGTGGCTCTGTCTATCTGAGTCTCTGTCTGTGGCATCGTAGCTCCCGAACGGATAGACCGATTTGGATGCGGTTTTCTCTATATGAAATCCAGTTTAATTGAGATGGTTCTTAGCTTTATTTCATTAAAATCTGTCTAGTAGTTTAGAAAATATTTGAGTATATGTAAACATGGTCGGGGGTTATCCGACCTTTTCGGTCGATTGGGTAATATTAGAGAGAAGTTTGTTTATTTATTATTTGAGTATAGTTCATGAAGAAAATACTATTTTGTTGCATGATACAACTGTCTATGGGTACTAACCCACACACAGCTCCACATCGTAACTTATGAGGAAAGTTTGAATACCCCTTTGATTTGGATCAGCCTATAGGCCCATAGTAGACACATCCTATGTACGTACAGGCAACCCTATTATCATGAGGGCCGGAGCGGAAGCCAGACCCTAATTTGTTTACCTTCAACCTTCGCACCAGCACAGGAAGTGCCCGTCCTGGAACATTTCCCAACACCCAGTAACTAATATATACTAGACTAGTAACTAAGTAACTGTAGATACATTCTAGTTTACTATGGTGTATGGGGAACATATTTTTTCGTATTTGTACTGAATTAATAATAATAAGCGTCTAAGGGCATCTAAGTGGCCGGGGTCCGCCTTGAACATGATACAAGATTTGGCAGATCAGATAATTACAGTGGAGCGACTGCTATCTGACTTCTGTGACCCTGCTTCCAGGGGAACAGGACCAGATTGGGTCATCGTTACACATTCAGTTGCCTGACCGTGCAGGTTTCATGGCGATGTTTTCCCTCACCGTAAGGCCATCGGTTAGCATTAACTAATGTACATAACTCAGAAAAGAGTTATTGGTACATGGCCGCACTGGGAATCGAACCCGTTACCTCTTGCTTACGAGTCGGCTACCTTAAGCACTAGGCCACCGACGCTCAATATTTATATAAATGGCAATTTTATTGTAGGTAAACAACTGCATCACAACAGCTGGCACGGCTGCTATTTACATTTTACAGGTATACATCGATATATATTCGACTACACACAGCCGTAGCCATGACAGCGACCCCGCCTCATGACTAATTCACCCCATCGATCTACCCTAGCTTACCATTCACCTGTTTATTTTTATTTCAACCCCCGATGAATGCAGGGTCATGTGGTTACGCCAAGGTTACGCTGCCGACCTTCCCACCAAGGTTTCCAGTTTCATGCCTCCCTATTATGTACAGCGAGTGTCGGGTCTTACTACCCTTAGTTATACGTGATACGGGAGGTCCTTCGGGAGGCTTGAAATTCTGATGCCAGGCGTGAATTATGATGCCTCTTACTGTAAGTATATTATTAGTATAAATAATCTTATACCTATCTTATCCTAGTACTATTTTACTAATTGTATTCCTACCCAATTTGTAAGGATTGATGTTAGGATGGACGTTTGTTACTCTTTCTCCTACAAAGTACTGAACGGATTTTGATGAAAATTTGCAGTGTTGCACGTTACAACGAGTATCTGTAGGTGATTAATACCTAAGCGAAACAAGGTGAAAAGATGTAGTTTGCTAGCGATTTCGCCCACCCAAAGAAATTTTGAAGACATGGTTGCACAATGGTTCGACTGTTGCCTTTTTTTTTCATTGTACACACGAAATTTTAACCACTCGGCTCTCGTAGCAATTTGTTAAAACCACAAACATAATGTAGTGGTCTAATCGAAGTCGTGAATTTGTCTATGTAAATTATGCTAACTCAACAGGTCGGTTGGAATAAATTATGATAATCTCTTCTGACCTAATTTTGTTCGGTTGAATTTATAAGGGTCGTATCCATAAATTGCCAGCCCACTGACGTATGAAATGTTGTCAAGGGGCACGTGTAAATAATAAGAATATTTTTGCATATAAACAAGGGTTATTTTATTTAAAGATAGGGAAGGATAGACAGAATGAAGCACTCCTTTCATTGATGGTGAGAACCTACTTGCTCGCTGCCGTACTATGCTGGCCACTGGTGTTAAAGAAAGATCGGTAGGACCAACGGGAAATAGAAGAAAATAAATGAAATGCTTCTTTTTAACTCCGCCACATGATGGGATTAATGGGGAAGGGGCTATTTTTGAATCGCTCGCTTCGATTCGAACGGTTATAAATTTTGATTTTCAGCACGAAAACATTTATATTTTGATGCATAATGCTAATTTTCCCTATTTCTGTACTGTACTCTTTCGGTGTCGCCAATGTGATTTAAAAAATAATGAACTTTTCATGCTGTAAATCAAAATTGAGAACAGCTCGAATCGAGGCTCGCGATTCTAGAGCCCCTGATTAATAATACTTTCTCAACCCAATCTTAGACAAACATCTACAGCAAAATAACTTATCTCCGCCCTGATTTCTGTTCCAATATCGGAGTGCCTTGGCGGAGTGAACTCGGCGGCATACCGTTCGCGAAGTTCGCATGTAACGGCTCAGTTTAAGCCAAGTTGGATGCAAATATGGGAATGGAGGTGCGGCAATGGCCGCGGATCAATATGGGAGCGGTGCACGGGGCGAGTTTGCACGCGCCATGGTTCTACTATTCGAAATTTGTTCGAAATTCAATATAGAAATTATAACTTTTGATTAGAGAATGATAACATAATTTATCATGTGTACTGTCTAATAATTTGTAAGTGATGTGTGTAAGGTGTAAGCTCTTATTCACTTGCTAGATTTATTGTTAAAAGCCGTAAATGTGTGCATATCGAGAGATTCAAGCGCGCTTGCACCAAAAGTTTAGGTAATTTTAGTGCCTTTATTTAGAACAAGCTGGCCCGGCGCGATTTCTTTCGCGTCCTACCCTTACCCTACACCTACTTTACCAATACCTGTTCTTTATTTCTTGCCTATAAACCTTCTAGAATCACTCTATCCGTTGATGAACTACATTAAATTGCATTAAAATCCATTGCGTAGTTAAAATATATATTTTTAGCGACTTTATTTTATACTATGTACCTATAGATTGGAAATCGAATAGGAATTAAATAGCTACGGATTATGCGGAAAGACAATTTTTCACACTGTATTCTGAGTAGGTTACCTTGCACGTATTTACCTACATATCACTCACTGTTGCCTACCCCACAAAAAACGTGCCGACAAATTAATCGAATCAGTCATGTCTGTCAGCCTTTCAAAATTTCGTTCGAAAAAGCTGCAATCTCTTTTGTATGGCGACGAAAGCAGTGAGCACGGCTGTTAATGTATAGGGAGGCTCGGGATTCACGTGAAAGCGTCGATGGCGCTTGATTCCATTAAACTGCTGGTTCGGGGGCGCGGCCGCCTACCGTGATTGTTTGCAGCGTTGGACACGGACAAATAACGAGCGCGCTATTCGCTTGCGCTCTTCAGTGGGAATTTTAAACGTGTCTGCTGCTTTAGAATTGATGTTTTACTGGTTTTTGTAATACCAAGAGCAGGTTACTTTGGGCCTGAGGAGTTATTTTAGCCTAATCGAAAAGGATACATTCTTTAGTGGGAATTTTAGTCGTGTCTGCTTAACTTTTGATTTGAGATTTTACTGGATTTTGTAATATACCAAGAGCAGTTACTTTGGGCTTGAGGACTTATTTCAGCCTAAATGAAAATGACACATTTTCTTCCCTGGTGTCCTAGTGTCGGCGCATGCTGGTGACGTCATAATTTGCAAGAATTCTTAAACAGCTACAAGTCATAAAAATACCTACCGAAGTTACATGATAATTTATATTATATTATTATTCATAGAAAATAATAGGAATACTAATTCAGTAACAGCAGAAATCTCGCGTTTAAACCATAATTACTCTACTTTAGTATCCGTGAAAATTGAGAACAATAATAAATTCATAACATCATTTTACCAATTAACGCGCGTCAACGTTGTCCGACGCTTACAATGCGCCCTGGTAATCGCGATTAATTTAAATGCATATAAATCAACGACAAGTTCTTGTCTCTACGGCAAACGCTCAAAGCAGCCGTGTCCTAGAGCGGAAGTAAATAGTAATAATAATCAATGCTGTGCTCAAAATATGCCCTTATTACGTGACATCCTCGGCACACTCGCCATTTGTCTGTCATTTCCTGCCGAAGACTAGAGGGAGAGGTGTTGAAAAATTTAATTATATTGGGCTACCGTGTGCCATATTTAGTTAGAAAATTGATGCAACCAGAATTTATTTTTAGAGCGGTCGCTTATAATTTTATTTTATTCTAAATGGCAAAAACCCATTAATTCTAATTCTATTTGAGTGAATACATAAACGAGGTTTGAATTCTGTGAAAAAGTCATCATTCTACTAAAAGGAAATACACCAGGCGAAATGTACACAGTACGTATAACATTAAAACATGGAAAATTACTACAACCGGAAAGTATAACTACGAGTATCTCTATACTTCAAAGAAAGTAAACCAATAAAAGCAACACCAGGGCGAGACCCTACAAGACCAAGCTCTCAGGTTTCATAAGTCTACAATTTCATCGACACAACCTGTCTAGTGTTAAGAAGCAAAAATAAGCACCGCTTATATTGATCTTAATATTTCATACGGTTCCTGGATTTCAGTCCGAAACAATAATATTTTTTATATATAGTAAATAGCCAGGTACTTGACTGCCATTTCACTTGATGTTAAGTGAAAATGGAGTCTACGGTGCAGCATACCTGTCTATTGAATACCTATTCACTCTTGTCGTAAATAGACCCAAGTTGTAGTGTTTAGGGAAAACAACCTTACGCTGACCTACAACTGGAGCCACGAGGATGGAATGGTTAGCCAGGGTCCATTCTCTAGAAAATCGCTTTAGATTAACTGAAAGCGCCTAAAATCGGATTCCTAAAAGAATCCAAAAAAAATAATTATGGTATTTTAGCTTGTTATGTGCGACGACCCACACACCCGCGGATTTGCAAGAGCCTCGGCCGTCAGTCAGCAGGAAGACCCCGAGCAGATGAGGTTGGATTGGGCTCCTGAGACGATGTTAGGGCCCCGTAACCTCCCAAACAAACAAACAAACGCTTCAGTTTTATATATTTTCATAGATTATCATCACAGTCCACAGCAGGACTTAGGACCTCTCCCACAAAAGGGGTGGTTATTACCAAATCTTCACGCTTGGCAGGCAGGTTGGAGATCGCACTGTTATAAATATAACAATGGAAAACGCTGCTGCCCATTTTCAAGCCTAAGGAGACTCTAGATCTTTTGCCTCGAAAACAGTCGCATTGTACGACACCCACGAGTGTAAGGGGTTGGTGCTTTTCTACTCTGCCGGACACCACACGGTGTAGATATTTTTATAGATACAGCTCACATGCTAACCACAAATTAACCTTCATCATGTGAAACAAAATGCACTGGATGGGGCAATTATGGCCGCGGCCGCGTTAGCGCCGAGTGATTAATTGCACACTGTTAGTGTAGTCAGTCGTATATTCATTTATTATTCGTTAATATATGAATACTATACTGCAGTGAACGCACTGGAAACGTTAGTACTGCGTGTTGTGGCGAGTATGGAAAGATAAGTAATAACTTTGACAAACAAGTAGTGAGTATCAATAATTATAACTACAGTCGAAAAACTGCGTCGTTTTCACTACAGCGTTTATACGCATATATTATTATATGTTCTTTGAGTGTCAGTTTTTTCTTCATTATTTGTTTTGTTACAGTCTGGCAAGAAAGTCGAGAAAAATTTGAGGGCGTCCGTGGCGCCACTTGAAATCAGAAGTACTCAGTTGGTAGAAATTCATAGTTCCTTTTCACGGCGTTGTGTTGTGCCAGGAGTCTGTAGTAGAAGTCTTTGGTAGCAGATCTTTTTTCTTGGTCTGAGGCGATCCCTAAAGTAGATCGATACATGTCGGTGCCGTAGGGAATGCGGTGGGCATTTCAGACAGTACTTGTCTTACTTACAGTGTTACAGTGGCTTTATTTCATGGCCCTTGTCGAGTATTACCTTTCTTAACCTTGACTTATATTCGCCTTCGCACAGGGGCAAAGAGCAATAATTTTGTTCTAAACGAGGCTTGACGTAATATGTCATGGTTAGAGAATGCTGATAACTTATGCCTAGTGTGTACAAGTTAAGTACATCATGTTTGTGGGATAATGGTCAGAGACTGTTGTTCTGTGTATTCATTGCATTGCATGTGTTGCATATGTATAAAATACACTGACACAAACACGACGAAACCTCGATAACTTTTAAAATAAGAAAGCAATAGTTATTCATAAAATAAGTATTGCTAATATCCATAAACGAAATGGAAAAGACATCATTCACGTTTCATTCATTTTTGGACCAAAAACCTAACAGTGGCGGCCAGAACAAAAATTATATTCCAGCAAATAATTCCTTACATTTTGTACTACGACATCAAATTTGTACGCCTAATGGTTACATTGTTATAAACTTTTAGCCCTTTATTTTATATTCTAAAATATTCTTTTGTATAAAATATTTAAAAAATAGGTAAGGTAGGTGAACGCGAACGAAGTCGCGCCGGGTCCACTAGTAACAGATATAAATATAAGTAAATCATGGTATAAACTGTCAGTCCATCCTCTTAACCTCAGGGACGACCCCATCTATCGAACTTAAATTAGCACCTCGATGGCTCAACTAACTTAATGGTTTAGGGTTACGAAGGGTGGTTTGGTTGGAGTATCAGTGGATTTACGGGAAATTGGAATTTCAAATGAAGGATGTCGGTAAATAAATGTTGGGAAATGGGATATGAAGAATTTAGCAAAGGTAGATAGAATTGATCTTGCCTCTAAACCTTCCTCTTGAATCATTATATCTATTGATGATAAAAAGCGCATTAAAAGCCGTTGCGTAGTTTAAAAGATCCAAGCGTACATTGATACATAGGGACAGACGGCGGGAAGCGACTTTATTTACACTACACATATATATGAATATACTATGTGCCTAAGGATTAGTATCACCTGTCTAGCTGCCACCCAAATTGTGCCAAGAAGTTTGCCGGGATTTGTATTACAATTTATGTAACATTTTGGAAGAAGGAGGCACAAATAAACAATATTAAAATAAACTGTATAGGTACCGCGTCCTACATGAGTAGATCAATAAAAAATAATGTTTTATTTAAGTTAATTATTGCTATCGATATCTCAACCTTGACCACCATTTTTAGTATGCCAAGTTCAATATCTCAAGCAAATGCCCCCCCCCCCCCCCCCCCCCTCAGGTTCAGTACGACTGTTACCTTACGACTTAATTTAAAGGATGAGAATAAATATACGGTTGTGCTCTCGCGCTCGAGGGCCAGGGCCCGACTTAACAATTTATCAGGTGGTAGGACCACCTGCGTGAGTACCACCGCCTTATCTATTTCTGGCGCCGCTGCTTGCATTGTAATGTTCCGGTTTGAAGGAAGGTATCCAGCGAAATTACTGGCATGAGGCATTTCATCTAAGTCCTCACAATGACAACATACCTGCGGTTCTGTATTTTTGTTACCTGCAACCTAATTATGGGAATTGTAGATGTTATGGGCGACAGTTAACACTTACCATCAGGTGGGCTACCTGCTCGTTTGTCACTGAGCGCATCAGAAAATCCTAGCTATATTCAAACGCTACAAATTCCACTTCTTTACAATATTAGGTACCTATAGATGACGAAAATAGTAAAAGCTATATCCTAACACAAAAGTCGCTTGCCTTTTTTATAATGCAAGAGTAACAAGACATAACAATATCCCGAATGTATACGGCTTCCTGACCTCGGCGGGAAATGTTATTGTAGAAAAAGGTCGAGGAGATAAAATAATACGTAACACCCCTTCCGTGTTAACTAAACTTTTTTCGGGACGTTTTTACACTGAACGTTGTTTCGTTCTTAAATGGAATTTTGTAGAAAGTCATTGCCAATGGATATGATATAAGGAACTGCTGTATGTATAGTCGGCAACAATAGTATCATATTAGAATTACTGTCTTCGTTAAATCAAAGTCAGATATTTCAAACAAAACCTAACAGACTTCAGTATACACAAAAATAAATAAATATGCTTGGACAATTCACACAGCGCCATCTATCCCAAAGTAAGCAAACCTTATATTTTGGGTACCAGATAACTGATACATTTTTAAATACATACTAATTGTACACCCAGACCTGTAACAGAAATTTAAATTCATAATTTAAATTTCTGCCTGACCGGGAATCGAACCAGGCACCTCTGCGTGGCAGACCATGAACCACTCAGGTCGTGAAAACAATCTAAACATACATCAAAATATCTAAAAATCGTTTATATTATAGTCGCATCCCGTATCTCTCATGTTTGTCTGTGTATCCGCTATCTCCCCCTAAATCATGCAACGAATTTTGATACGGTTTTCACCATCAGTTAGAAAACTTCTTCGGTAAGGTTTACATTATATATAGTAAACAAAAGACGAGAAAACTCGTGCGAATCCGGAGCGGATCGCTAATACTTAAATATTTCTTCAACTACTGAACCCACCCAACACAGATCCAAAGACCCACAGATCGACAGAATCACAGATCCCCAGAAACACATGTCAAACTTGTAAGTTGTTGGGGTGTTATAACACCCCTCGTTTTTACACACATACCATGCTGTTGACTGTACATGTTAACAATACTAACAGACAGTAGGAAAGTATATTTTCCTGTGTATCGTATGACTTCATTCAATCTTAACGAGATTATGTTTTATAGTCCATATTCATAAAATAGTATCCTGCTTTTTCTTGTAACGATGACTATCGTTTTTGATGTTTTTGAAACATTTAAATGCCTACCGTTAACTACTGTCAACCAAAAAATAAATTTAATTACTTCATTTCAGCACAAAATAGAGTTTTTTTTTTTTATGTGATTTCAGTAGAGTTATGAACGTTTTATTAATTGTCCAATCTTGGAGTCAGACAAAACGGCTGCCATACGCTGAAGTCAAGTATCTCAATTTTTAAAAAGTATTTTTTCCGTTTCTAATCTAAAAACAAGTAACTTTTATCAAGATACTTGTAATTCATATAGACTAACAGATGCTTTATTTCTATGTACTCATTTTATGCAATGCAGTTAAATTCTATGCAATGCTGAAAATAAGTATCTACAGAGATACTTGGATTCAACATACAATTAAAGTGTTAGTCGATGTTGACGAAATGAAAATGCTGCGGTGGATGTGCGGTGTTACGCGACTTGAAAGAATATCGAATGAAATATTATCAAGGTGAAACATATCAATGACTTCAAAACTTCAAAAAATGTGTTAGTTCTTGCCGAAAAAATATTGATACTATTGAAATAACCAAAAAAGACATACATGACTGGAATAGAAAAAAAATAATAATAAAAGATACGACAAAAACGACAATTTACAGGGATTCACGTTAAAAGATTAATTAAAAGGTAAGTTCTTAAATGTAGATAGAACAATGTGGTATAAGAAGGAATTTGAAGACAAATACAAAAGTAAAAAATTTTGGAAATTTATTTATTCCAGGATTGTAACACAATTGTAAGAGGTGTTGATAAATTAGTTTCACTAATGCCTAGAAATAGACACACATATAAAGTGACAATGTAAATTCACATGATTTAATTGATCATAACGATGTGTATGAATTGATTCAATATAATGCCGTTGCGCGTAACTTATTTATATCAAAGGAATTTTTGAAATCATAGCGATTCAGGTAAAACCGTTGTGAAGTATTGACGAACGTGAAGTAAAAAGAAAAGCCTAGCCATTAGTTTACTTTGTACAATACTTGTTGACATTGATATTAATTGAATTGTGGTTTCGAAGATTTCATTTAATTTTAGAAGTATTTTTCGATAAATTTTTTGTTTTAGTAATTTTTGAAATTATTTTGTTTGTCTTCAAAATAAACCTACTATTTAATTTTTTATTATCCTAAAACCATAATCACTTATGTTCTGTATTTTTAAATAAACCTAAAATACAATCTTGCATACTAAGGTATAATCGAGTATCTCAAGTTACTTGTCTTTAGCGTAAAATATCATTGGTAGATCAATCAATATTTCTACGAAGAACACTGTTTTTGTTCATCAAAATTTAAGTAGATTTAAAAAGTGATACTTTTTTACATACACATATTTTAAACTATATTTGCAATGATATTCTAACATTTTTGTATTTATAATTACCTAATTTATCAATAAGAATACTGAATAACGTTTTTACGCTCTCCTGTAAAATTTGCGATATATGAGATACTTCAATTTGGCTTAGGGCAGCCGAAAAGTATGTGTATCAGAATAGGTACTTTTAATTCATACTCTTTTAATCTCATTCTAAGACTATATCTTTAAATGACAACAGGGCAAATTAAGATAAGTAGCCTCAACAGAATGCTACCAACACAAGAATAAGGACACATTGTACTTCAGACGTGAAATGAGAAATGACTGAGACCCAGTGGGATTTGGCGAGCGTGTCGTCGCGTCTCTGTCATAACAATGGCAATACATCCCAACACCCCGTATATGAGACGAGTCGTGAAATTAAAATATGAAACACAGTTACGACTTTATTGCATCTGATATGAAAAGCAAACATTTACTATCTATGAAAGACAAATTCGACTCGAGATAGAGTCACAGAATATGTTTGTGCAGCAAGAAAACTTCAATTATAATATTTTGTCTTGAATTAAACATTATCTACAAGCGGCCAAAGTCAAAATGGGAATGTGCTAAGTTACAAAAATAATCACGAAAGTTTATTTAGTATGCTCTACTAAATTATATCAATACAGGTACTTCTGAATTGAAGAAAATAATAATAATATATAGTTTTTTCGAGATGGGAAAAAGGCGTACAGCCTGGTTGGAGACAAACGAGTTACCGCATCCTTGAAACTTACAGGCTTGCTTGGAATACCAGATGTAGGTATATTCTGCCTCGTACGTTGCTGACCCCGTATAAAACTTTCACGCTTTAGTTGAAAAAATGAACGCTATTAGACCTGCAAACCTTTTTCCAGGTCACTTCTCAATCTAAATTATAAGTACAGGCTAATGTTTTTGCTAATAGGGCGACCTCGACGAACTTCACTCGAAATAAGTGCTAGAGATAGGTGATAAATAACGTCACTGCTATCGGCGTTTTTGGTAGTACCTTTTTACGCCACATTCATTAATGTACTAACATGCCTCCGCTTGGAAAACAACTGATGAAAAGGCACTGACGCCATGGTCCTTATTATCATCATCATCCTGGCGTCATGTCCCGGCTTCGTCCCCGCGCAGCACGCGAGGGCCCAGGGTCCGCCTTCCTGCTATTCCTGGCCCACCTCGCTCGGTCTTCGGCATCTCTCGTGGTGAGCTTATTGGCACGCATATCGTTCTTGACAACGTCAAGCCATCGCTTCTTGGGCCGGCCTCTCCTTCCCGTGCCCGGCGGGGGCGGCATAGCCAGACACTTGTTCCCCACATAACTTGCCGGTCTGCTATGTGGTCCTTATTATCGTGTGTCCTATATGTTATGACGTGATTTTATAACATAGTTCCTTCGTGAAAAGTCACAGTGATACTGCCGTGACGTTATTTACTACCCATCTCTAGCACTGGTTTCAAGTGAAGACCGAGAGAGGCTGTCCTATTATCAAAAAAATTGGCTATTAAAGCCATTTCATTATAATATAGGAATAATTTATTACTAATCTCTTGTTAAAGGTTTTGCACATATTTTAAAAGTAAAGTCTTAAAAGTAAAGTTTTAAAAGTCCCGATACGGACACTTTCATTTTGTTTACTTATTTCGGCTACTAAAGAAGGACCTTAATCCTTACTTCATTCAGTTGTACACTTTCAGTTTTACGAAAATACCTAGCTTGACCTATAAACTCTGGATCGAGAACTTCGCTGTGAAGTTCTAAATATAAAACAATTTGTCTGGCTACAGAGACCTTATATCCAGAACTCACGCGAATTGGAAAATGACGAGGAAGATAACTGAGTGAGTTACCGCACACGTGCGATGCGCGTGCGTTGATCCCAAGGCAAGAGCTCTGAGTCGTTCGCTACACTGTTCCTCCAACTCCCCTGTGCCATAGTCTACATAAGTCTTACCTCTATTTAGTGGGAGCTAATACAATTAATTTATAATCTGTTCATTGTCAGTCTTAAACTAGATTGCATGAACATCAGTTTGTCTGTCTGTGTGGTAGAAAGTAGTCTGTTTAGTAGAAATGAGTGCCAATGAAGATGTGGTTGTGAAAAATAAAAAATATGATCTAGTACCCCCTGATGGAGGATGGGGGTATGCTATTTGTGTATCGTCAACTTTGATATTCGTGAGTTCGATTCGTTTTTCTTCCTTTTTATTTACGTACGTTCGTGCCGAAAAAACATTGTAACGTTAGAGACTTTTGTCGTGACCAAAACAGTTGATAGATATATGTATTAATTAGGTTTATTTAGTTCACATAGTGTTTATTTTTCATTGTGTTCATATACCTGGTACCTGCACACCCTTAGTTTAGATCGTTTAGATCAATAAACTTTTACAGCTAAAAACTGCTACAGCCAAATTAAGATTTGAGTTCGCCAATTATTGGGTCGATCTCAAAGCAAGTTACCCACAAAAAACCAAAAGAGGTCAACTGAGCCCTGAGTCTCAGACGACTCCGAAAGGATTAAGAAAACAAACATACAGAAGAATAGAGTTCATAGTACATACGACACGAATAAATATTTCCCTAAATAACAAAGAAGTTTTGTTCACTTATGAGATATAGGATCCTAATATCCACTTCTAAACACAGTCCTAGATACTGTACCGTCGATTGGTAGTAATAGCTTCCGTTCTTATTTAAGTGTGGATTGACCTTATAACCGTTTGGTCTTAAAGGAGAGACTCCAAAATATAGTCTTTTTAAATTACGATGACCTTTAATTTTTTTATTGTATTTCATTGACGACCTGAGTGGTTCAGTTGGTTAACATGCCGATTTGCCACGGGTTCGATACCCGGCCGAGCAGAAATTGAATTGATGAATTTTAAGTTCTGTTACGGTTTTGGGTGTAGTTTGTATAATACGTATGTATTTAAAAATATATAAGCAGTTTATCAGTTTTCTGGTACCCATATCACACGCTTGCTTACTTTGGGACTAGAAGGCGCTCTGTGAATTGTCTAAGCATATTTATTTATTTAATTTTATTAAGTTGTTGACATTTTATTTAACCATTAATTATTCACTTTTGACACTTTTAACTTTTTATTTTTCTTCAATTTCTTTCCAGTCAGTGACAACAATGTTCCTGAGTTGTTTTGGAATGATATTCAAGGAATTCCTAAAGGAGCTAGAAATTGGTTCGACGACCGTCACACTTATGAATGGAATCAATGTTATGTGCCTGGCAATTGCAGGTAAATCAATATGGGCACCTGTTTTAAAATTATAACAAAAAATGAATACGAAATTAAAATTGGAAAGGAAGATAGGCATAGATCGACACAGCGGTACATCGCCCGCAGGGGGCGGGGGGTGAAGTTTCAGGGCTTTGCGCGGGGTGCACGGTGCGTGCGTAAAGCCGTGATTAATAGAAGAAATAATCAGTAATTTATTAGGTAAATACCAACATACATAAATTTAGACTATATACACTTCTTTGCAAAAAAAAGCTGGCATACGGGCATTTTAATAATTTTCTATCCAAAGATAACTAACGTACAAATTACGGTTAGACACGGTTAAAAAGGTACGCAGGAACGTCCTAAGCTAACAAAATGATCACCTGTATAAAATGAACGACCGAGTTTAGAACCGTTTTAAATACCCCATAACAGAGTTGTATACTTGGGAATAATAATGGTGTTGTCATTAAATTATACAATGCTATTACAAGAAACGTTTGTCAGTAATTATTGCTGTTATACTAGCCTTTCATTGTTAAACTTTTTGGGTTCTGTTTCGTCCTATAAAGTAAAAACGGGAAACTCATGGGACCACATTGTTGTCAGTCTGTCCGTCTGTCGGGCAATCAAGACTTATTTACGAACCAAACGGGTAAAGGCTTTCGAAAAATATGTCTATTATGCGATATGCTCTTCAATAATCACTCAACTTCCCATCCAACTACAGTCATTGTAAGGGCTTTTTGGTCTTATATCGGAAGGAAAGGATAAAGTTCGAAAGCCATGTTTTTGTTCCTATTTGTAGTTGGTAATCGTCTTTTTCATACAAAGTCTTAGGGAAATTTGTTTTACCAACCGTAAACTAATTTAATTTCAGTATTTGAGCAGCTGAACAGATTTCAATGAGGTGTTTAATATTTATTGTTAGATTGAATGCGGTGTGTCCTACTCGTACTACGCCAGTTTCTAGATTATATCCTGCTTACTGATATTTTCTTTCTTTTTCTTCTTTCACGCAAGAATTACTGAACGGATTTCGTCAAAATTTTGTAGAATATAACTTATAATCCAGAAAAACGCATCGTATTTATAATCTACCCCGAAATTCAATGCAGTTCCTGCAGGAGTACGACATAAACGAAAACGAAGTCGCGGTCAATTAGTTAATATACACCAAAATATTTTATTATTATACGCTATTACTTTATTACAAACCAACCCCGATTTCGGAATAATATGACAATTCAGGATCTCAATCTGGTCAGGTTAGGTTAGCAGGGTCACGGAGGTCAGATGGTAATCGCTCCACTGTAATTACCTGATCGCCAAATCCTGGATCCAATTCCAATTCCAATTTTAGTTTATATACTGCCGAAGCAAGCTATCATGGTCAAGGCGGACCCTGGGCCCTCGTGCTCGAGAGCACAACCGGGACATTAACGCTAAGATGATTATGTCAATTCAGTATCTGACATTATTATTTTGTCCTCCTACGAGTGTTCAGGCGTTTCAGCCCATCTTAGTCTTTGCTCACGGGCTGAAACGACTTATGCATTAAAATTAATATCTTTGCACAGGTGTTCCGCCCGTAGTTAAAAATGTCCTTAGAAATGGTTTTAAGACGGTCGGGGGAAAACATTTTTTATAGAATTTTTAACTGCGGGGCGATGTTTTTGACTAATGTCTAAACTCTATCTCGAGTTTGAGCTACCCAAAACCTGTTACAGTGCTAAAGGAAGTTGATGGTGACGATATATTTTATAATTTTGTTCATACTCGGTTTCCTGGCAGATAACCACGAAAAACAAATTTGAGAAAAGGTAAAGTGTTTAAAATGTTATAAGTAAGTAATATAATGTATACATTTTCAGGTTTTTTCACTAAAGCTCTGCTAAGAATGTTGGGATTGCGAAAGTTAGCTTTTTTAGCCTCATTCCTGTTCAACCTGGGAGCATTCTGTACAATTTTTGTGAGATCAACGGTCCTATTCATCATTTGCCAAGGTTTTATACAGGTAAAAGACAAATTTATTGGGCGCGAAAACGATACCAAATACAGACCTACATCGATCTTTTGGCACTTGGATGAGGGCGTAGTTGTTAGACATCAGCTGTATGTCAACAGCGACGCATTACAAGGTAGCATTAGTTCTGATTTCGTCCACGTGCCAAACGATCTTTGAAGTCTGTAGTTCCTTTATACGCTACATTAAGTATATCGCTGTCTATTGTTTTCATGAAACTAATTATTTTCGAACGCCTACATTGCCGTAGCAGGCAATAGTTTCAATCTAAAAAAATAGAGAATGGCAAAGATCTAATTTATTAAAGAAGCTTTTGAATTTAAAAACCCAATAGCAAATGAAAAGGTATAATCGCTCGAATCTCAGTATTCACAGCCAAGTCTGCAATTTTTAAAACAATAATTTTGAAAAAAATTAACTTAGTATATCCTTATGACCAATGAATAAAAGTGAATAACATTTTGAAATTATCTGTTTCAGTATACAGGGTTCGGTATCCTCTACAACTTAGGCTGTACACTTATCAACGATTACTTTCTCAAGAGACGCCTTTTAGCCACCAGTATCGTGCAAACTCTCGCAGGTAATATTAAACTCTGACTGGTAATATTAAAAATAGGTCATAATAGTATTAAGAGCAGGAAGATTCGGACAAGTGGTAAAAAGAAATATCGACATCGATAATCGGGTGATGTCGCATTACTAGACACTTGCCATGTCGATCTGTCGTTGACAGTAGGTGCTCTGCCTGTTTTCATAAATATTAAAAATTATTTTGTATTCATAAATATTTATCGTCCAGAGCGACGGCACATAGGCAGTCAGACGAGCCTGATGAAAAGGCCTACTGTCATCTAAAACATCAGCAACCTACGGGAATAAGATGCGGTGCCGGCCTTTATAATACATTTGCCGTGAGCCACGCCTTTTGAAGAACCAGCAAAGGAAAGACTTCTGGACGGAGACCATTCCACATCTTCGACGACATCGCCTTATACGACACACGTGATGCTGTATTCTCCTCTGTCATACTCTCAGGCGCTGTCGTAATTGGCATGTTTCGAACAACCATAGTCGTACGACGGGATGTCTCCTGTTGGTGGGGCGACGACCGTCGTACGACCATTGTCGCACGACCGTTGAAAATTAGGACAGCGCCTCAAGGCTTCACACAGATTACTGCAATAATTTTGTAAAGTTATTGAGTAAAACATGGGGTACAAAAACGTTTTATTGGTATTCCAGGTGCATGTGGAATGGTGGCGCCACTGATTGTCAAGTGGTCATTAGAGCACTATGGGTACCGAGGAACGCTGGTACTGATCTCGGTGATATCAATGTTGACCTTCGTAGCAGTGGCTTTGATGCAGCCGGTTGATAAGCATATGGTGAAGGTTGAGGTCCAAGGAGAATTTGCTGATGGTAACTAATGATAACAGCATGTTAGATGTAATAGAGATAGGTATCTTTAGTTGTAATTCAATGAAAAAAAAAGGTTTATTTTACCACATGGATATATTTTAAATTTATCTATCTATATGCATTATTTTTTAATATTTTTTTACCCATAACATGTTGAGCAAATGTAAATTCATTCGATTGATATTGTGACCTAATCAGAAGCATTCGATTTTTCGTGTCAAAAATCCGTAATATCGGAGCACTCTGCGGTATAAGTGCCTTAAACTATTTTCAACTTAGTTGAATGTAACGTTTTTCGTAAATATAAATTCGATAGATTTCATCATAATTCGTTTCTCAATATTATAGAAATGAAACTTCTGGTAGGAGAAAAGGATAAGTGTGATCAAGTTACGACACCCATCATCACATTAAGTGATCTAATCAATCCAGTTGAGAATAACATGAAATCAATTAATGAAGAGAAAGACGTGGAAAAAGGCTGTGACAGTAAGTCAAAGTAAGTATTTGATAGGAGGTAATATATGCCTGGATCCATTATTTTCTTACACTTTTTCGATCAGGTGGTAGGACTCTATCAAGCCTGAGGAGTTCGCCTGAGTGAGTACCACGGCCTTATCTATTTCTGCCGCCAAGCAACAATGCTTGCATTGTTGTGTTCCGGTTTGAAGTTTAAGGAAGCCAGCGCAATTACAGCCATGAGGCATTTCATCTTAGTCCTCACGATGACAACGCACCAGCCGATCTGCATTTTGTTGCCTGCTACCTAAATGCATGAAACGTAGATTTATGGGCGACAGTTATCGCTTACTATCAGGTGGGCTGTCTACTCGTTCGTCACGGCGTAGCATAAAAAATGTATTAAAAATCCTGTCGGAACTAAAAGAGACTGATTAAGCAAAAATTCTTGAAATTTTTTATAATATTCCGTAGCATGACGACACCATAGCAGCTATGCTTGTGACACCGTGCTTGTTTATTTCTCACATTAACATAACCGAATTTTATGCGAACGAAGTCGCGGACTAAAGCAGTTTTCCTGTAATTCTAATATTTAGTTTCAGTACCATATTCAGCAGCACCTTCATTCAGCAGTGTCTGATGGACGTATTTTTGATCAAGAAGTTCCTTTTGTCGACCTCGACAATGGGACCAACTTATTCAGTTTTTGCTGAAGGCCTGTACGCGTTGATGCTGCCTCAAGCATTATACGCCATGGGATGGAATCAAGTATGACATAAAGACTAACAAAATTTAAGATTAAATAACAATAAGGAATAGTGTGGTAACCGTGGAAACTTTGGCGTGAGAGATATTGTAGATAAGATTCAAGAGGCTCGCTATATAAGCCTCGGGGATACGTGGGAAACAGTTGTCTATACCTGTCGGTATCAGAAAACAGATCCCATGGGCAATCCAGGAAGCGATAGATTGACATCGCACAGTCAGATGCCAATGGCCTACGCACCGGGCGAAATGGAAGAACAAAAGTAGGAAAGCGGACCCTGGAATAAGCTGGAATAGACGCTGTGATGATGCTAAGCGTTCGTTTTAGACTGAAGGATGATGTGGGGCTAGGCTAGGATTGAAAGAGGTATGCTGAGATAAAAAAGAAATATGCTCACGGAGTGTTTCCGAAATGAGGTACTCAGAAGAGAATTGATAGAGCTTGATATGTTGGATGGAGTGGGAGCCAGCAACATCGTCCTCACTGATCCTTTCTCAGAAAAGACGAGGTTGTTGTGCAAGCTTGTCCACTTTAGATCTACAAATACTTCTAAAACTATAATTTAAGTTTTTTGTTAATATATATTAAGCTTTTTCTTGTACAATTATGATAAAAATTACAGAGCGATATAGTCGTATAGACTCAGCTCTTAAATAAAGATAAAAAAAAGAAAAAAATGTTATTAAATCTTGTGAAATACATTTCAATTTTAGATGTACAAAAACATTTTTAAAAAACTTATTTTTTGTCTGAGCTAGGATGATATGATACCCTGTGTTTCAGGAGAGAAATTACAGATCTTGATTTAACAAAGGCTGTTGTTTAATATTAAAATAATCACTAGCGAAGTATGACGAAGTACATAGATATTAAATTATAAATGATGGTTTGTATATGTGGATAAGATGGAAAGAGGACTTACGAAGGGTACCTGTGCGAATGTGAATGAAAGGGCCGGCAGAGAGGAGGACAAATAATGACCTTCAAAAAGGGTCACGAAGTAAAACAACCGGCGTAAATGTATGAGAACATAAATAACAGTTATAAGATATATATCAGGATCGCAGTTTGTGGCAGTAGACAGTCATTATGGGATCTCCTTTACCTCCGGACCCTCCTCGCAAAAACCTGACGGGTTGTATATGTGTTTGCTGAATCAAATTTTTCAATAACTGTGTAATAGAGTATTTGTAAAAGTTTCAATTAGTCTGCCTAAAATTCGGTTATATTGTTTGTAATCCCACAAAAATTTTAGCCTATGTGTGCCACGCCATGAACGAACGATCCATTCAGCTGTTTTTGCGTGTTAGTGACAAACATTCAAACTTTTTCAATAAGCATTACTAATACTTACATATAACTGTTGGAAAGGTGTTTAACGGATTTTGAGCAAATTTTACGGACTTTAGCTTATATGTTAGAATAGCATTTACCTAGGCTTGAATTTATCCCATAATTCGGGCTGGAACACAGCATAACTGAATTTTACGCGGACAAAGTCGCTGGTAAAAGCTTGTTTATGGCTTGTGTAATATGATTTTCACCGTCACCAGACCCATCAGACCCTTCATATTTTGACCTCGTGGGGTGGCGGCTCGATTGTCACTACATTTGGAACTTGTTTAAAAAAATATTGATTTTCAAATATTGCCTTTCGATTTCAGAATGAAGTGGCCTTTGCAGTCACATTATGCTGTTTTGGTGATTTATTCGCGAGAGTGTTATTGATTTTACTGAATAAATGGCTGGTGAAAATTGGAAATAATGAGGTCTACCTCACGGGGTTGTTCATAGCACTCTTGTCCAGACTAGGTAAATGTTAAATTTAAGTAAATTAAAAAATGTTTTCATTTATTAATTTATAGGATGAGCAATATCCCGCCTAAGGAGTCCACCTGAGCGAGCACCACCACTTTATTTATTTCTGCCGCCAAGCAATAATGCTTGCATTGTTGTGGTTCGGTTTAAAGGATATGGTAGCCAGCGCAATTACAGGCATGAGGCATTTCATATTAGTCCTCACAATGACAACGGAGCTGCGGTTCTGCATTTTTATTACCTGCAACCTAAATGCATGAATCGTAATATTATGTGGGCTGTCTGCAGTCACATTACAGGCAAGCGGCATTGTCGACGCGCTCGGCGACGAGGTGACATAATGAATGACAGTACGTGTCTGTCAATGTCACAGTGACAAGTGTTGCGACCGTCGCGGACAAAGAACAAAATCTTTGGCCGCACATTTTTTTATAATTGTATTTTTTTTGTATATGGGCCGACATACTGGCAAGAAACCGTTGTCCGCTCGATGATGCCGTGGCGCCTGACATTCATTCTTATTACATGTATTGTATGACGTTCATAAGTCTTTGTGAAACCTGAATAAACCACAGACATAACAGACTAAACACAAATCACAAATATTCCCTGTTCGCTCGCTCTACAATGATTATGAATCTTGCTATCCCGTTTTATCATCCCTTGGAATAAGTTCACGGAAAATGACGTGCGCAATGTTTTGAACGTTCGACATATTGCTCGAGGGCCTATCGACCTGACGTTTTTTTTGAAACATCGGTGTAAATTTTATAATTTCCTAATAAAATTTAAATTAAACCATTTAAAAGATTGTAATTTTGTGTGTAATTTAGTGCACATTTATGTGAAAGCGCTAAGTATGGAAATACACCTGGATTATCCTTTCACCGGTAAGTAAACATTCGTGGTCGAGGCGATCCCAAATAAATTTTAGAAATTGTGACAAAAATATGCATCGAAATAGTGTGAATTTGCATTAATTGAAATGCTTTACCTTAAAACAACATGCCATTAGAGATAGATTTAAAATTATTGGCAAATTGAGCAATATTTCGGTGTCTAAATAGGTACGAAAATATTTTGATGCTAACAGGGTCGGACTTAGTATTTATTGTATAGTATTTTATTACTCAAATCTTGTGAATAGCGGTCCACAACTTTATATGTATCAGGGTTCCATACCAAAAATGTACCTAGATGACATTTTAAATGTTCAGACATTTTATGAAACAACGGATTAATCGCGTATTTACGTTTATTTACATAAATATTTGTTTTTCTAGGTTTCCTAAAGACCAGACATGGTTATGTCTGGGTTGCAAATTGGAAGTGCTGCGTTGTAAACATTTTGAAGAACAAGATAATAATTAGATGCAAGTCCCTTCTGTCCTGCACCAGCATAATATGAATTTTTACTGAAAATAAAGAATATGCTGCTTGTTTAATATATTAATTACCTATCTATCCTTTTCATTATTATTATTTTTTTCATGACTTTGTCCTCTAGAGGGCATCATATTAAATTTGTGAAGTCACATAGGCCAACCTGTGAACAATGAAGACGCTTTTAACTATAAGTAAGTAGGTAGGTACCTACTTAGTTTAGAAGTTATGAGGCAACAAATAAACATTAATACCGGTCAAAATCATAACCCTCCTTTTTGCTAAAGCAAGCACTGCCGATTCACGGTATGTACGATCGAGAGATCGAAAAGACGGTGGTAGGTATCAGGGCATGGCTTTGATTCACTAGACACCTTACCTTTTATTATAATGTCAATATTAAAATATATAAGGACAAGCTTAAAAAAATTGCATAGTCATCTGGAGCGAACAAGAAGTCAGATTTGTTTGTGTTCGTTACGAGTAGAAAGTCGTAGCAAAATATAACTCATGATGGGCTGCCTTGTTCCGTCCCTGCATTTGCATTAGTGTGTGTGTTATAGAGATGTGTGACATTTTGTCTCATATTTAAACTCTAAATGTACTCTCTGCTTCTGTATAGAAAATTTTTTCTCTATGGAATAAACGCAGTTGATTTGATTTGATTTGATTATGCGTAGCACAAACGCCCATGATCTAGGATTTAGCAGATAATTACGCAGAGCGCCTGCCGTATTTTTACTGAACCTGACTAGATTGGATCACGGTTAGACATTCAGGCGACTGACTCTGTGTAGGTGCGTGTTTCAATCTAAAAATTATATTCCATTATTCAGATATTTAGAGATCAAGCTTTATACAATTTACGAGCTAAAACTTCACAACATTCCAGGTATGCTGTGGTCTGACAACACATATTCGGTGATGGTATTCGTCACTCTAATGGGAGTGGCCAGGTGCACGGTAATGGTGCTGACTCCGCTGATATTCGCGGAGTCCTACCCAGCTGATCAGTTCACTTCGGTTATGGGCATCAATATGCTGATCCTCGGTCTCATGAACTTGATCGTCGGTCCAGCTTTTGGTGAGTAGAATGGAATCAGCGTTATTCATACTACTTTTCTTTTTATAATTTATAGTCAGGTAAATATTTTGTTAAGTGTAGATACAGCTTTTATACGAGTATACTATGTTCTTACATACCGCTCAGACAACAGTCCACCTTATGGATACCGGTAACAAGGCGTCTTTTTACAATATCGAGATTAAGATTTCGTGTAATGAAATGACGGGCCTATTATTTGTAACTTGTAACCAGTGCGACTTCGTTCGCGTACACCTACTTTACCGCTCTACCCTAACTTACTGTATTTTTATTGCTTATAAACCTTCCTCTTGAATCACTTTATCTATTGTTAAAAACCACATTAAAATCCGTTACGTAGTTTAAAATATCTAAGCGTACATAGATATAGACGGCTTTTATACTATGCATAGAAGTACCTACTATTATTTTTAACATTTATTTAAGTGCCTTTCATTGTTATGATCTATCAAGTCAAGGGCTAATACGTTCACTTAGGTGATGGTGTGCAGCCATCTGTTTGTTCGACTCTTCCGTTCCATACCTTCACCTAAGTCCACCAGCAAAAACACCCAAAACTGGGAATCTTGTCTGTTTGGCGCGCATAATGTTCCGATTCCAACTAAGCAGTGGCAGTGTCAAATGAACTGTTTGGAGCTACAACCGCTTTATGAAGTTTTGTTATAGAGCAAAAAATTGACCGCAACCTTAAAAGGCCTGATCTATGCCCGGGTGTCAAGGGTGCGCACGCCCAAAGAGATACCGGCAAGTAAGCGCGCGCATCACCCGTGATTCTCTGACGCGGTCCATATGACAGATAGGTGGAGGTAGGTGGGTCTAGGCCCAGCGTGACGTCACTTTCCCATCCCTGGCCAGGCGACGGCTTTGCATATAGCATTAACAACCACACCTATAATATTGGCCATCTTGATTTCAGGTGCCATTCGAGACGCAACAAACAGCTACTCTACTGTATTCTATATACTGAGCACGTGTTTCGCCGTCGTGATCCTACTGTGGTGCATCGAGCTGCTATACAAGAGAAATAAACACAAAAGAATTCTGCAAAAGGAACAGGCCGAGAAACTTAAAAAACAGAGAAATAGACGAAAGAAATGACTTTAATTGAAGATAGGTAGTATAGGTGTATGTACTTGTTAATTATAGGTATTATGATGTGACTCATTTGTTTTGGGTTTGTACTCGTACCTATCTTATTGAATTATACAATTTTAATGGTTAGAAGGCGTACCTACATATCACTCTTGCAGTATTGGATGTAAAAAAGGTCTTAAAGAAGAGCTAATACTTACCTAAAGAAGATTCCATGTTTTATGATGTTTCATAATCTATGCTTGCATTTATTGAAAAATAAAATATGTTATGCTTAGGACTCTCTTACGATAGTTTGTGGTTATCGTTCACAACTTCACAAGGGAATTAACGCCGTCTTACCTGAAACAGAGAAAGTTGAATTATGACTCAAAAATTATTATTCATTTATAGTTATGTATGTATCTATTAATTGTTATGAAATGTATGCTGTAACATACACAGAAGTTTAAAGGTGGCGTTGTGGAAAAGTACGAAAATCTTTATTAAAATATACGTCCGTAACAGATCTGGCCTCTGAAAAGAACACGCAATCTCCAAACCTAAACAATTGCTCTGAAAAGTTTTATAGGCGTTATTAAAACGTAGGTACTAGAAATACATCCAACAAATACCAATAAATGTGTCTTCGTATAAAATATGTTACTGCCATACCTACTTTTAATTCTGTAATATCCTTTGTGTCGTGTTATTTACTGTTATATCACAAAGAAAACAACTTAAAAGGGAGTATCGTAACAATTTATTACCACGTCTATGTCTGCTAGAGATCAAAGCGGACAAGGAGACGCACGCTTTCTCGATAGTTCCATTTTTATTATTTGTTACGATCCTTTATAGTATGTTTTTGAATATAACCAATAGATAGGTCACATAGGACAAATAGGTCACATTTCTTATCTATTCTAGTAGGTAGATGGTGGGCAAAAAATTACAAATAAGGTGAGTATTCTATTTATAAATTTCTTAGCAACCCTATTGTATGTCTGGCCCTGTAATATTTAAAATTGGAAAGTTATTCCTTGTTGCTACATTCTTTTGTAACTACCAATAACACCATGAATGTGAACATTTTACTTTTATTATTGCCTCTATTAAGTGCACTGACGCACTGCATACGATCCATAATCTGAAGGGGAAGGTGGCCTAGAATGGATAAGATTCGCGCGAGGATAAAAAAACTAGAAATGTGATGAATATCTTAGCTTGATTTAGTTTATAAGATAGGATATTTATTAAACTTGAAAATAAAATACTATTTTAAAGCATTTTCTGTCAAATATTTTATAAAAAAAATAAAAATAAGAAACCTCTAGAAAACCCCCTTTTGCCCGCATATGAGCCTAAAACAGGTATACGATTTGGGTAAAACGGGTAGACGTCATAATTTTTAGGATAGGTAAATAAAATTTAAAATCTAACAAGTAGGAAAAACACTGTACCTACCCACTATAGTTTGTCATTTTGACTGTTAGCATTTAACATTATGTTTACTGTTAAAATGTTCTAACTCAAAAACTTCAACCACCTAACAAAATAAACTTTCTATTGATGCTACAGGAGTTGTAGATCAAAATACCCATACTCCTTTGTAGCATTTTTACAATATAGATTGAAATAACAAGTTTTTCATGTAATGCATTTTGTATTAATTTTTTCAGTCAAAACCATACTCGTCTTGCCCAACACATTTTGCCCTCTAGCACATATTTTTGTAAAGTAATTAAAGACTTAAAAATGAAAGGTAATCCGAGATAGCTCTTTGTCTTAATTTAAAGTTAGATAGCGCTAAAATATAAGCGAAATATTAACAATGTGTTAATTATAAAGTTTTTCGACTAATCACGAAACACATATCTTAACTTTTTTTAAGAAAAGCACTAAAAACTTTCGTTAAACATACTTCCGCCATTAAGTGGCTCCGGTGCCCGAGCAAAACGGATCGAAACTCGTCAATATTCGGTTACTTTCGGAACATGCACCCGTCGGCACTACTTATTGACATGGCAGCGTACAAACGCTTACCCGTCTTAGGCGGGCCACCCATTTTAGGCCACCTTCCCCTACATACATACCTACCAGTCAATGGCATAGCCTCATAAATACGAAACAATTCGTCTCAATACGAAATACACTGCAATTATTTACTTATAAATTTTATAATTAGTCCGTTTTCTTGCCACAAGACATCGAACAGAACTCGCATTATTAAAAGACCTGCTTTACGCCCACGGCTCCGCCTGCGTAGGCTACACGTAATAAAATAATGGTGAAATATAAATACCCTAATCTAGCTACCTACCAAATTTTATCAAAATCCGTTCATCCGTTTAGGCGTACAGGTAAGGTAACCAACATACACACACAAATCTCCGCATTTATAACATTAGTGGTACTTAGTTTGTAAGTTTTAATATTTGAAGTACCTAATCTCCGAAACCTGCATCGATTTCAAAAAGATTTAAAATTTTCCCAAGTACCTATCACAATATCCTTTGCTTTCGGAAAAATGCGATTCCTCTTGATAATTGAACGCGGATCAAACTGCAAGGAAATGCAATAAATAAATTAGAAGATATACCTATTAGTACAGTATGTTCAAATGATTTATTAGTTTTGAAATTTTGACAAAACCTCCCCTGACTGTCAGAATACCTATCTATCAAGCACGGGAAAGCCGGCTTTATGACCTGCAACTGAATCAACCTTAGGGCGCCCGCATGCTGCAGACTTTCTATAGGTCGATAGTTTGGTCGGGCTCTTTTATAATCAGTATGAAGATGCACACTAATTCCAGGTCGAGTTTACTTGCCTTTCGAAACGTAAACAAATGTTTGACATAGACAACGCATACGGTGACATAATCACCTTAATTAGAAGCAAACAGGGATTTAATTAGAATAAAAACATGCCCAAAAGTACCATAAATTGTCATTGGGCCGTACATTTTACACCGAGACGGATTATGCAAATGCGACTCCCAAGGCAGTTAAGTTTGGTATTCGGTATGAAACTCTAACAGCATTTTTATTGCTTTATTTTTGTTTACCGTCCAGTTGTGCTGTGGAAAATTTCATAAAATAAACATCATTTACATATTATGAAACTTAACTAATTGACCTTAAAACATAACATTACATAAAGCTCACGCCTGTGTCGCACAGGTGGGGTAGGCAGAGACTGTGGACCTTATTTTACTAATATAAAAATATAAACTTTCTACATTCGGCACAATACTTAAATAGCCTGGAATCGTAAAAGCAAAGTTGATAGAGTACCTAACATCACACAGTGTCTTTATCTAAAATATGTTAGTAGATAATAAAATTACCTATCTAATTTAGGAACCTCTTGAACAAATAAGTATAAATCCCGTAGAAAATGTGGCCACCATAAAGTAGGAAACCAAACATTATTATACTTTATCTACATAATTGTCATTATATTTGCTTAGTACACGAATTATTCCACTTCTATTCTATCGGTTAAACCTAGAGATAAGCTACGACAGGTTTTTGTTTGTCAACCACACATTCCATATAATAATATTGATACCCGAGGTCAGTTCTGGTGGTACTTTCTTACAGTAAATAGTAGTATTTTATAAATAGTAAGTAAAGTAAGTAAGTAAAAAGTCGTTATTGCTCACAAAAAAGAGAAATAAGGCGGCCCTATAGCTTTAAGTGATCTCTTCCAGACAACCTTTGGGAAGAGGTAAGTTATCACAGTATTTGAAAGTAGTGCAAGAGCACTACTTGGGGGAAAAACACATTCGGGGGAAAACCTAAAAGATGTGCTTACACACGTCATCATAAATAAATATTTAAAGAGAAACTATATACCTATATTTACTGACTATTACTATTCATTGTATAATGTAGATAGCGTTTAAGGTGACTCTCACGTACATTACATGCTTGGTTGTCTGGAAGATCACTTTTAGCGATAAGACTGCCTTTGTACTATATTGTCACGTTGTAACTATTTTTGTTGTTATTTGTATGTACAATAAAGAGTTATAAATGCAGTGCCGCCGTAAATCAATGACTCTCTTTGGAGTTATGTACTATTAGTTTGAACACTAGAGCGTCGGTAGCCGGGCGGTTGAGTATCCAACCGTAAGCGAGAGGTACCGGGTTCGGATCCCGCTGCGGCCATGTACCAATGACTCTTTTCTGAGTTATGCACATTAGTTGAATACTAACTTGTTTTGGTTAAGGCGGACCCCAGGCCTTTGCGCGCGAGAGCACTACCGGGATATTGACATCAAGAAAACCAGATAAGCAGAATAAGCATTGGACCAGTTCTCTGACCGCATTGACCGCAAGACATGTTTGTCCAAATCCAGGATCAGTAGTCTCCATCCAATTGCGCAAACAAGTGATACAGAGGGATCTTAAATCCTCGAAACTGTTGACAAATGCATTGGCGTAGAATATGTTAAAAACTGGAAGTTTACAACCTACTTAGGATACTTCATAGACCTTATAGGCTCACTGTTACCCAAAGGGCAATGAAAAAGGCTATGCTCGGAATCTCGTTGGGCGATCGAATCAGAAATGAGAAGAACCGCAAGCGAACCAAGGTCACTGACATAGCTCTAAGGATTGCCAGACTGAAGTGACAGTGGGCAGAGCATATAGCTCGAAGAACAGATAGCCGATGGGGCAGTAAAGTTCTCCACGTACCGGAAGACGCAGCATGGGTAGGTCTCCCACAAGGTGGGCCGACGACCTGGTAAAGATCTCAGGTACGAGCTGGATGCGGAAAGCACAGGACCGGCGTTTGTGGAGATCTCTGGTTGAGGCCTATGCCCAGCAGTGGGCTTCTTCTGGCTGATATGATGAGGATACTTCTACGGTGCCGAAACGTGCCGTGCAGACACAGTGCGATTGGTTCACCACTTCAAAATCCACTGTCAGCTTAGTAAATATAATTATTGTGTACAATAAACAGTTAAATAAATAAATAAATAGTTGCCGATATAACGTATATGTATCTATGCATAACTAGCAGGCTAAATGACAGTGGCCGGCCATACCTACTGAAGAGCCGACAATCGCTGAGATAAATGACCTCTTGATTGGTGAAGTGGAGTTAAGAATAGCTAAAGACGACGTGTAGGACAGTCGTTGGTTTTTACTCTCCGAGAGACTATCTGCACGTTAATATTAACAGTACGGATAACAAACAACATAATAAGAATAATTGAAATGAGAACGGTACCAAGGTCTTGACCTTGTTCATTGGTGCAGTGCTACTCCTTATCACAACTTTATAGCACTTAATGAGAAATTTTAATAAAAGTAATTGTTTTATCCCTTACTTATCGCAAAAATAACGAACGATATAATAATATGTGTTACAATATGTGGATATTTTCGTTTACTAGTTGGCTAGCTGTTGTAAAATTCATTATTTACGTCAATATAGTCAATAGTGCATCTCTTGACACGGTTATCAGTTTGATTGAGTGGTCCTTCGCTCGTTGTTAAGAGGAAGTTGATAGCCACAGAAGGGTAATTTATCGGTTCTTGCTAATTTGTGCGATGTAATAATGTTTAATATATTATTTATTTAACAGTTTCTTGCACACAGGAAATACATAGCAAGTAACAGGCAAAGTAATAAATGGTACAACATGTGCTACTTATTTCTAAAGAAATCTCTTCCAGCAGACCTTCGTGATAAAGTGATTTAATTTGAAACGCCTGTAGATACAGTTCCTTTGTTTCACATATTCATTTCAATGCACCTGTCTGTCTACAGACGTCGTCCAGGCCTTTTAGATTGCACATGCCTGAAATAAACCTGCATAATTCGATATTTTTTCGGTCCAGGGAGGCACACAGACGGACGGTCCACCTGATGGAAAGCAGCCACCGACGTCCAGGACATATGCAACCTAAGGGGAGCGGATACGGTGCCGGCCTTTGAGGTGTCTACATACATGGCTTTTGAAGAACCCCATGTTATAGTACAAAGGATAGACCTCGGGAGGGAGCTCAACTGTTGGTTGGTTATGTCTTGTCACGTGCGACGACTACCTTATCAGCACAACCCATTACGGAAAAGCCAATTCGCCAAAGCCCCGTCTTTTAGTAGGGAGACCAGGACCAGATGAGATTGTCTTGGGAAAATGTGATTGCAGTAGGGCACCACAACCCCTCCGGTTAATGGACTTTATATATATCTCAATTAATGGTGTAGCTTCCTATTAGTAAATAAACTACCGTTTATTTAAGGAATTCGATTACAGAAAACTTTCAACAACGATATTTACATTAGGGTGCGTCCAAATGCTGTGATTGTTTGAACGCAACTAACGCAAGAGTTGCATAGCAACTGTTCCGTTCGTTTTCATACTATGAGCCTCATTAGTAAACATGCTTTTAAAGATGACGGATCATATCGGTTATTTTATACTGACGAAAAGCATAATAAAAATAATGACGTTGGTGGTTAGCAAATTTAAAAAAATAAGATTAGTAAATAAACTACCTTTTATTTAAAGAATTCGATTACAGAAAACTTTCAACAATATTTACATTAGGGTGCGTCCAAATGCTGTGATTGTTTGAGCGCAACTAACGCAAGAGTTGCATAGCAACTGTTCCGTTCGTTCTCATATTATGAGTCTCATTAGTAAATATGCTTTTAAAGATGACGGATCATATCGGTTATTTTATTACTGACGAAAAGCATAATATAGATAATAATTTTGGCGGGTAGCAAATTTTTCAAAATAAGAGGATATAGGATCGGAGTTCAAAGGCCATCAATTAAGCGGGCACTACGTTAATTAGAAGCAAAGGAATTGGTTGAGTTGGTCCAGGGCGTGAAGAGCGGCCCAGAGAAAGTAGATAGGTACAGCGCGCGGGCCTGCAGTTCTTGCGTCGTTGGCGTATGGCGCTTAGCATGCACATCATCACAGTCCATAACAGTCTACTGCAGTAATTAGGGCCTCTCCCTTGCTTAGGGAGGTTATTGCTATAATCTTCACCCTTAGCAGGCGGATCACAGTATTATAAATATAACAATGGAAAATGCTGCTCCCCATTTTCCAGCCAACGGAGACTCAAGATCTTTTTCCTCGAAAACCTTAGTCGCCTTGTACGACACCCACGAGTGTAAGGTATTGGTACTCTGCTGGACATCGCACACCCAATGCACGCCAAAGACTAATTATTATGTCAAAAGCCTTGATGCACGCAAAAGGCGCGCGGACGTCGCAGGAGCGGCGCGTGAACAAGAAATGCACACGTGCCGCGTGCGTTTCGCGCACGGCGCACGTGCTACTCATTCTAGACGCACCCTTATATAATACAGTGTATAGATAGGTAAATGACAACTACGACGATGTTAATAATTTTTTAGGGATCAATGTTCGTTATTTGCGTATGTCAGATAATTTTAATTACGTTGTAAATAAATAAGTTAATTGTTTACTAGAAAATAATAAATGGCTATATGGTGTCCGGCACAAACATCACAGATAACTATAAAACCTTTGTACCAACTTTGGAAGGTAATGTACAATACAGTCATACAGTTGTCTATTAGGTAGGTAGCTGAAGAGCTGAAGGTAGTTGTTGTATTGAAGGAAAGCATAACTGTGTGCTCATGATAATCTACATTTACGGATTCTGTTCACAGCTCTCGGCGTAACTCCACCAGTATTGTTAATGAATTCGCTACTTCCTTAATGTACTTATTATTGTTGGTTGACAGTTATTATCGATTTCTCGGAACATATAATTTATCGATGTACTTGTAAATATTCCATTGAGCAACAGCATCGTAAAATTTCCCCGGAATCACTCAATCCAACACTCTCTATGTAAATGAAGGTATTCGGAACCCATGGCTGTAAACGGCGTGTTTGAAAAGAAGTTGCCCAATTAATTTTATCTTACATATTTGGAGTGTCCGATTCGAGTTTGGTTTTAACTGGTTTTAACTGGTTTGATCCGGCTTTTTATCACAGGAACGTGTCCCGTCTTCTCCCCTTGATAACCCCAGCCAAGGCGACCGGCGCTGTGTACGTAGAACCTAATTATACTCAGGAACGATTAAACAAGCTATCTCGAACTTGCTCATGGCCAATTAAGAACCAATCAATCTTACAATTACATAATCGCTTATCGCGATTAAGTTCCTGGTTTAATACTGTGATATTGTAACTATGTGATAGGCACTCCTCCGATCTTCAAGCTATCGACGCGGTGGTTTGACAGGGGTCGGTTCTGCCCGTTAATCTTTTTTTCTGCATATTAACGACCTGCTTGCACCCTGTACCTTTGGGGATGCAGACAACAAAATAGTATAACGGACAGATATCTGTCAGATGCGAACGCCAATAAGCATGATTTTCAGACTTATCGAGAGATCCTAATTGTTTGTTTGAACGAAACCCTTAAGGTTGTCTTTGATTGGGGCGAAGCCAATATATCTTAAAGAGCGTTCTATCTGCCTCCAACTTTTCGGGATGCGCCTATCCCATTGACATAACCTCCATCTTCTCGGTGTTGAGCTGAGGTCTAATCTCAACTTCGTAGGTCGAATGTCAAGCAAAAACTGTAGTAAAAAAGCTGGGCAACCTCTCAAAGTTTAGGCGGCTACTATCAAGCACTTGTTTGGTCTTATACAGAGTACTGCTGCCACCTTTGGGATGGATCAGCCAAATACCAATTCGTGATACAGAGCTGATAGACGCTAAGCTGCAGAGCACCTTGAACATCGGCGTAGATTCTCGTGTTTGTCGGTTAATTTAGAGCCCCTTTCGGCCCCTTCCGCTTTCAATTTTAAAATAAACTAACATTTACACTATAATACCCACATCGTAACATCCTATTGTCACTTATTTAGTCACTTACTGCATAAGCCCCAGAAGGATATGTGGAAAATAGGTACATAAACCTTCCGGAAAGACGCCCCGTGGGAGACCCAAGAAACGATTGATTGACATCCACGTGTCGGTTGCGTGAGCCAACGGCCTACGACATGAGGATGCCGAAGATCGGACTAAGTGGGGAAGAAAGAGAAAGAAAGCGGACCTGGCAGAAGCCGGGATTGACCGGTCTCAGACGATAATGAACTGTGATGAACCACCACAATTGAAATAGTAAACCGAGCGGCAGTAAATTCTAGCTGTAGCGAAGGCATTCCGTTAAAAATAGTGTTTCTCCATTGTAACTAAAAACGGAAGACGCAGCGTGGGCAGACTTCCCACAAGGTGGACCGACGATCTGGCAAGGATCGCAGGTACCAGCTGGATGCGGAAAGCACAGGACCGGCCTTTGTGGAGATCTCTGGGGGAGGCCTATGCCCAGCAGTGGGCGTCTTCTGGCTGATATGATGATGATGATGAACTTAAAACGTGTTTTAACTGTAATATATTATTACGTATTATTATTTGTGAAATTAATTAAATATGTCTTGGCGTCGGTCAATCCGTCACTTTCCCAGCCTTTGCAATAATATACTGTAACAACGAACCAAATGTTTATAATTTCTCACATTTTATTGAAACAGAACAAATATGTAACAAATAAAACATTGACCCCTATTGACACATGATCCCTATTTGAATATATTACCTATGGCTAGCCCACTGCCACTGTCTTCAGCTTGCTGGTTATGTGAGCTGTGTCAGTGCCTTTGGTTCTCTGACAGATTACTCCGACACGAATTTTAAATACGCATTACAGTATTTGTTGCAGTCTGATATTTTCAGTATTTTATATATTTTTGCTGGACTTGTGTCTTTGACTGGACTAATGTCTGACCTAATCAGAATTTGACGTAGTCCGAATCTGACTAAATAAGAGACAGGCCTCCTCTGGATCTGTCGTTATGAGAATATGTCCCACATCGCCGAATGCATATATTCGAAGTCAAGGGACACCTACTAATCTCAACTTTTTTCTCTTTTCTGAGATTTTTTGGGACGATACCGGTTTACTCAGTTTTCCTTATTTGCCGACAGGGGTATTTGAACTCTTATTCCGTACCCAATATAAATTTCGTTACAAGATTTGGACATAATACATACCAATTCGGAGTGGGTGGTTCTCAGAGCAAAATGTCTTCGTTCCTAAAACGTCTATAGCGTAAAATGGCATGGGAGCAAAACGTCATCAATTGAAACGGTAAAGCCAAATGTCCTTGTTATAAAATGACCGCAATTGGAGTAGTCGTGGAAGCAAAACGTCCGCAATTTTAAAAGTACTCTACACATTAGTGATGATGGTGATGATAATTTTGGCGTTAATGTCCCGGTTGTGCTCTCGTGCACGAGGACCCGGGGCCGCCATGACCATGATCCAGGATTTGGCAGATCAGGTAATTACAGTGGAGCAACTGCCATCTGACCTCCGTGTCTCTGCTACCAGGGGAACCTGACATGATTTGATCTTACTAATAGTTTTTGCCTAACTGCCTACTACTATCCAAGCCTACTGGAAGAGATTTTTTTTGAGTTAAATAGTGCTTGTTGTGGCGTAACTAATCTGTACTTTCTGTTACACATTCAGTCGCGTGAATTTGCAGGTTTAATCACGATGTTTTTTCACACCATTAGGTTAATGTCAGTGTGTTGTACATACTCGTAACTCAGAAAAAAAGTCTTGGCGGCAGTGGGATTCTAATCCGGTACCTCTCGCTTGCTAATCACATTTTGCTCTGAGAACCACCCACTCCGAATTGATACATACCTATATCTAGATACCTACTTTTAAACCAAACAAACAAAAAGAGACACAAATGACGAATCACATCTGCTGCTACGTAATACAAGCCTTTGTCCGCGACTTCGTCCGCGTAGCATTCGGTTACTTTTGACAATGTTTTTTTATGCTAGTCAGTGGCAAACAATCAGCAGACAGTCCATCGAATAGAAATCGCTAATTGTTGTAGAATACAGCCTTTTGTATCTACTAATCTGAGTTGGGAAACGTGAACTCTATTTAAAAATGTAAGGTGTTGTCATTTGAAATTGATACCTTACAAAATAAACTACAGTGATAAGTTTTCTCAGTTATTCTTTCTCCATCCACAATATCTCTACAATGCTAATACATTAGAAATAATTCACACTGAAGCATTTTGTGATTATGAGACTTAGAAAAGTACTTTCGCAGTAAAGTCGCATTAACAAAATTGCCCATTCATTCGTATTTTGATATTTATTAGCAAAAAAAGGCGTAATCAGTGTGTTCGTTCCAATTCCACGTAGCGTTATTGCAAGTCAAGCGTTCTGTCTAGACTTGTAATCATATAAACTAGGTGAATCAGCAATTGATAAAAGATACTTACTAGGTAAATTAGAGAAAGACTGTATGCATTCTACCTTTAATTGTAATTTTTCGTCTGTAAACAAAGTACTTGGAGTATAATAAATATTAATCTTGGTCATGTTAATAAATAAACATACCCTCAAAAACCCAGAATAATAAACATACAGCAGCCAAAGCATACTTCATAGTATTTCAGAGATATACGGTTAACGCGTTTTATCTTACACAGTAATGCATTTGTTTGTCAATTTTTATAACTTAATTCACACATGAATGGGTATTTCTAGTTTGAAAACGGCGCTTTACATGACATTAAAATTATAGAATTGATACTACGGATTACCTTGCTACTACGCCCGGCAACAACAATTAGGTATGAAGAAATTGTTTATATGCAAAGCGTTTACACAGTTTAAATTTAGGTCCCCGTAATTTCTGTACGCCGATTCCATCTCAACTTTTAGTTATTGGTATGATAGATCGAATAAGAAAGTGAAATGGGGCAAACGAGTGGTTCTTGAGTGGAGACAATGACTTGGTAAGCTTAGGGTAATACCCCGGGCATGTGTGACTATTTACGAAAGGCTGCAATCTGCATACTGCGATGATCAAAGGATGCGGGAAGCTGAGAACATTGATGCTTATTAGGAGAGCTGTATCAGATGATGATGATGATATTATTATTAAGTGTTAAAATTTTATGTATAATAGGTATGTACTCTATGTCTATGTCTTATGTTTTGTAATGTTTTTTTTTTAATTTTTTTTATGTTATCAGGCTGACAAACAGGCATGCGGGCCATCTGATGGAAAGTGGTCACCGCCGCCTATGGACATCAGCATCAGCATGTTGTCTGTTGTTTCCATCAAATGCTAGTCCACCACAGTATAAAGACCCCCAAAGTATGTCAGCTCAGCCATAGTCTCGAAATTGTGACCAATGAATGTCTTTGAAGTGACCTTTGATTAAACAAAAAATGGGAAATAGATTATTCTTTCGACTATTCGTTCTTATATTATATATTAACCAAAAAAAAATTGGACGCATATTCTACGTCTATTCGTTGTTTATTAGTAGGTCTAATTGTACAATTTATTCAAAAATTGTACAAAATTATACAACTGGACCCGGGGACTTTTATTGACAGGTCAACAAGTTACAAAAGCAGCTTTCCTACTGCATGAGACGGGACACATCGCTAATGAACGGCTGATAAAAAGATTTCTTGACCGACGGCCGGCTACCTCGCAAGTAGAGCATCTGCATCCGAACCGCCAACACATATTATACGTATTTTCTAAACAAATATTTACGTACGTTCCACAAGAAAATAAGATCGACATATTGACGTGCGTTTCGTGTGTGCGACTTAGTTTGTATGTGTCGAATTGGGGTTTTTGGGTGGATGGAAAATTAATTTTTTGCTAAACTCTCGCAAACTAGGACAAGGAGTTCCATTCAGCTAGTGTTGTATTAACCTGAGCACATCCGATACTGCTGCGAAATTACGCTATCGTATCACTTGTTTGTCGCCGTGTTTGTGGGAAACCCGAGGGTTTTATTTGACAACAATTATAACATATCCTCAATTAAGGTGTTAGCTTGTAAGCCTGAAAGCAAATACAGACGCCTAACGGTAACTACCAAGGTTTTATTGGACCACCAGTGGGGCTATATAAAGTGTTTAGGCGGTGTGGTGCTAACACTTCATGTGCTTACAATGAGTGAGAAAGGCAGCCAAGAAAGTTGCGGGAGCGGCAGCAGCAGTGATGCTGGGAAATATGAAATGGTGCCACCGGAAGGGGGTTGGGGTTACGTCGTCTGTGTTGGATTGTCAGTTATTTTTGTAAGTATCAAATTGTTTATACACATCTTCAGGTGAATAGTAATACTAGTTATGCCCCGTGACGATGCGTGTCCGCGTGAATTCGTTTTTCTTACTTTAATATTTTGAAAATTATGTATGTCATGGAGTAATTTTCGAAATCGATTCAGTGGTTTCGAATTCAGTAGATTACAAACTAACAAACAACCAAAACGTTGATTTATTGGTTGAAGTATTATTTGTTGCACTCAAACAATATTACATATATCCATAAATATACAATGGTATGTACAAAGGCGGACTTATCCCTCAGGGGGATTTCTTCCAGTCAACGTTCGAAACATCGAAATTGAAAGTAGTTAAGCAGTGCGTAATAATTTAAAGAATATTTAAAATTATATGAAAATCACATTCCTCTTAAGCAAATAAATTTATTTAGATATATCGAACTTAAATATAGGAAACAGTTCTAATGGTCGTGAGGGTTTTTTGTTGACTGGATGTTAGACGGGTTTATCGCAGTGTTCCAAAACTGTAAAAAAATTTTTTATTAAATTACGTCAATAATTTCTTTGTAAATTAATGGGCTACATAATGTCCACGTAATTCAATATGGCTTAATCATAATTCTTAGCGGTCATGACCACCAATAAACTTTGACGGATACTCGAATAGTTCTGTCTTCGAATTGTTCGTCGATGAAACGTTCTGTCATCGAACTAACCATAAACGAAACGTACTCCTCAGCAGGAAAACGCTGTTGCCAGTTTTATAGCTTGAGGATGTTAGTCTAAGTTAAATTTTCCGCGTTTTTGCTGTTTCCAATTTAATTTTCTGGGGATGGGAACATCCCCAAAAAATAAAAGTAAAGTCAGTAGATATAGTTGGCATAATTTTCCCTAGCTTCACCCTTAATTCAGGCTAAAATGCAGGCAGGGTTTCGTTATGCAGGCTATATTCTTCCTCAACTACGTACATTCCCCACGATTACCTAAAGAGTCATTTCGAGCGCAGTGACTGAGCCATGATAATTTTGACACATGGACAGTCAGATACGTTTTATTCTTACAAACGAAGAAATAAAATAAGGAATTAGATCATTTAAAGTGTTTAATAATTTTTGTAAAGAGTTGATAAATATGATTAAAAACGGACAAGTGCGCGTAGGATTTGCGCTTTGAGCGTTCCTAACTAACGAAAATACAACATTTCATTCAAATCCGTTATACTCAAATCATAGAAACATAAATACCACAAGGTAAATGGTAAGCGTTACCGTGACCTTCCATAAACCTTCTGTAGTAACTGTTTACCAGGAGTTTTTAATACCAGGGGAATCTCTAGCGAGTAGCCGATCCTATAAAAACCTTTTCACACCCTTCTTGAAGAACTCCACCTTTTACTCGCTTAGGAAAGATCTCAGCAGAGAGCTCATTTACCTAAGTCTGAGCAGTGTAATCATCAATTTTATTAATGTAAATTATTAACTATGTAAATGTCACTTTTATCGAAACCGAGTTCATTCTCTAATGTAAGTACTAAAATTTCCAATTAGATAATTATTATTTATTAATTTATAATTAAATGGCCTCAAAGGTCTAGGCAATTCTGTTCGCTTCTGATTATTAGTTCCGACAAGATGAACAAGATTTTGACGACTGAGTAGCGCAATGGTCACTATGCGCAGGTTATGCTTGCTGCTGGGTTTAATTCCCGGCCCACAACTTACCAAAAAGGATTAAATACTCAGCTAGAAATAGAAAAAAATTAATCTAACATAACTTATCCTATATTAAATTTGGTGAGAAAATAATTGTTCGTGTATCCTGTTTTGTGAGAATGGAACGGAACCTTGTCTTAAGGCGGCGGTGACCACTTTCCATGAGGTGGCCCGCTTGCCTGTTTATCTACCGTGTAGCAAAAACTTGTCGTACAAGTAAATCGAAATAAAAGTTTGTTTACTTCGACGTCTCTCTAACCGTCTTTTCATCTTGCCGTCAGTATCCCGAATTTGGCAGATCCGATAATTACAAAGGAGCGACTACTATCTGACCTACGCGACCTTGTTAACAGGGAAACCGGTCCAAATTGGATCATGGTTACACATTCATTCATCGCCTGAATATGCTGGTTTCCTCAAGATGTTTTCCCTAGACTTAGCAGCATCGGTTAGCGTTCAACTAATGTACATAACTCAGAATAAGTCATTGGAATTTATACCTGGAGATCGAACCATTTTGATTGCTTGCGGATAATCCGCTTCAATTTCGATTCTTCTTATAATATGTTTTCTTTTTCTAGATAGCGGGAACCGCGCACCAGCCAGTATTTGGTTTTATATATAACGACTTTTTGACAGAAGATTTGGGGGTAGGCACGGGTGCTGTGACCGTGGTGCTCGGTGTCTTCCAAGTCACGTTAGCAGTTGCTGGTAAGTCCGCCTTTACTGTATCTATGAAAATTAAAAAGTAAGACGTTCCAATGGCGAAAATTGGCGAAGTTAATAACAGTAATATAATCAACAGTCTGGAGTGCCAATTGGCTCCTGAGACTGTTCTACCGTCTTAGGGTCTCCAGCGGAAGAAATTGGTCAATCTCACTTCGCCAACTGCATTAGGCATCATACCTAAAGAGTTGAATCGAAGCTATTCCCGGAATAAAATGTAATTAATTTATTCGATGACGAAGTTTTTATTAAAGTGATTAATTGCTTGATTTTATAACAGATAAATTTAGATGACATTAGATTACCTGTTCTTAATAAAAAGGTTGCCAGGGATTAAGGAAAATGCGACGGACCAAGCTAACTTCAAGTTAATATTTTCTAATTTCAAGGCTTGTTTCTATAAATAAACACTGACTCGGCAACTTCGTGTTACGTAATATCCAGTTCTGTAGTAAGCATAAAAGGGCTATAATCGAAAAAAGTACCTACTCAGAATTTATGCATGCGTCTGCCATGAGATACCGGGTTCGATTCCAGGCCGGGTAAAAATTTAAATTATGAATTTTAATTTCTGGTATAATAAGTATGTCAGTTTAAGTTAATTTGGATATTACCTATAGGTATACATTTGGATATTACCGTAGATAAAAATAAAATACAAGCAATTTGTAATTTCGCTACTGACCTACATTTAAAAGAAAACATATTCAACACATCCAAACCAAGTAGATTAGGTACTTAATAAATGGCATTTGGATATTTTAATGACTAATAATAAAACACCAAATTCCATTCGCGAGTTAGAGTTAGTATCTGAATCGGTCTTGTAAACTTGACTTTTAAATAAAATTAGTCAAGTCGTTATATAAGCTAAGTAGGGCGAGGTATGACGTATAAAACTGCTACGGAGGTTGATAATGAGCAATATCCTTTTAAGCCTAACAGTTTAAGCCTAGAGTCAGGTTTCATTTTCCTCGACAGTTTCATATAAAACCAGTTATGACAACAAAGTTTACGAAACTCAAGACGATGTTTCGATGAAAGTCTATTTATTACTTAAATAGGTACAATTATCTCCCAACGTTACGTGGTTTACAATAAATTTAATTTCAATGTTATCATGAACTTGTAACCTATTATTCTAATTATAATTGAGTCACTATCTACATTCATGTACGTCAATACGTGTATGACTATAGAGATTAATTATCACGTGATTATTGTTAAAATTACACCTTATACATAAAATCAATATCCTTATCGTGCAAGACCACTGTAACGAGCGATGCATAAGTGCTATAAAATAAGTTACACAAGACAACTCCGAAACACTGACATGTGTTTTCCCTTGCAGGATTCTCAGCGAACATAGCGTTAAAGAAGCTATCTTTGAGACAAGTAGGACTTATAGGAGCGTTCATTTACACTGCCGCGTCGTTCTTAGCCATTTTCGTCGTTTCTACAACGCAGCTGATCATTACGAATGGCGTCCTACAAGGTTTGGGAATGGGCCTCCTGATACCCGTCTCGTACACGAGCTTCAACAGCTACTTTACGAAGAAAAAAGTACTCTATTTAAGTCTCTGTAAGGCCTCAATTGGTCTGATAACGATGGTCTACCCTCTGTTTATCAAGTTCACGATTAACGAGTACGGGTTCAGGGGGACGCTGGCAATCATTTGCGCGATATCGGCACACAGTATCTTTGGAGCTATTGTTATGCATCCAGTGCAATGGTATATGGTGAAACAGCCGAAGCCGTGTGAGAAAATAGTTCGTAAGTATTGTGATTTTTGTTTTAGTAGCTGTTAAGATTGGGATGTTTGGTATTTTGTAACGCGGGCTAAAGAGTGAACTGTAGTATCTATTGCTGTATAGCATCAACTTATCCGCATTTTTCTTACGTATATTTATACCTAAACGTATGATCGTAGACGTTCCATAGTTATCGCCCACCACACCAGGTGCGCTGCCTAGTACAAAACAGACATTCCTCTTTGATAATACTTAGTGGGTCAAAAAGTCCCAGTCACACCATTATGGAACTATAATAGCAACTGGACTTACTGCTAAAAATAAAAATAATCAAACGTTTTGACGTCAATATTGACCATGATCCAGAATTTGGCACATCATGTTATCACAGTAGAGCGACTGCCGTCTGACCCTGGGAATACTGGCATAAACCGGTAAATACACGCCAACACTTTCTTAATCAGTTCATATTTTCATTCTAGTAATCCCACCGACCCCTGCCGTGGAGGGCGTGAAAAGCAAATTCGAATTCCCGAACGGGAAACCGAAGCAAGACAACGGTAGGTCCGTGGAAAATCTGTTTCTGGGCAATCGGCCAGAGGAGAAGGGGTCGGCTTTGCTGTTTGTACCGAAACTAGTCGATTCCCGCCGTCTAAGCATTCCTGTGGTCTTGATCCCGAGTGATGGGAAGTCGGACAAGTTCAATTCGAACGACAACGTGTATTTGGAGAACCTGTACAAGGCAGCTTCAGTCTCCAGCCTTGGGAACTTCGGCGCAATCGCCGCTGAGCCAATGCCGATAATCAAGAATAAGGAGGGCAAATGGTGAGTTTAGTTTTTTACGGGTTCATTGCCGTGTGGTGTCCGGCACTGTAGAATAGCACCGACATCTTACAGTCGTGGGTGTCGTACGAGGCTACTAATGGTTTCGAGGCAAAAGATCTAGTCTCCGTAGGCTCGACAATGGGCACCAGCGTTTTCCATTGTTATATTTATAAGTAACATTGCGATCTTCAATCCGCCTGCCAGGCGTGGAGATTATGGCAATAACCTTCAAATTTGTGGGAGAGACCCTTAGTCCGGCAGTGGACTGTTATTGGCTGTAATGATGATGATAATGATGTTTATTTTACGACAAGAAGACTCGTCAAAGACGTGCAAACACACTCCGGTGACACAAAAGACATAAATTTAATCCGACAGTTCTAAATTCGTAAATTTTTTTGTATTATTTATTATTTTGCATATCAATGCATGTTGCATTTATGTAAATTAGCGCATGATAAATAAGCGTGACCAGATCTTTAGATTCAGTTTTAAATAAGTCTTTAATATTAGTTTATACCTATTTACAAAGAGTTTATTATAATACAACTATAACGCTATACCGACACACGTCACATAGACATATAAACGTAGCTACTTGATAGTAAGTTTGATGTCATGACCACCGATCGAGCTCAGAACTATATATAGTTCATAGTTTGTGCTCAGAACCATGACCTAACGCATTATCATACCCGAACATGATATTGCCTTGTTGACTCTGTGGTTAGACGCAACATAAATAAAAAGAACCCAAACAAATCATAATTTTATCCGTAATAAATATTAGTACGTCCAATCTTAAATTTCTCGTATTTTGTAACAATATCCGTTGGGCTTTAAATAAATTGCGGATAAAGCGCGAGACTTAACCGGAATATTTAAAACTGGCTGGGCAGAAAAAAAAACAATTAACCGTACCACGTCAGTTGGCGGGAAAATTTTAATTTATATGCTAACTGGTCCGCCATGAGTCGGCTTTGTATTTATGTCAGGGAATTCCAGGCTTTATTTAAAATATAAAACTATTCGGTTTTGCGCCAGGACGGGATCAGCTGTACAAAGGTTTTTTGTACGTTAAATATAACCATGAAAACAACCCTGTAACGGCGAGTTCCGATCCCGTCACAACGACGTAATTTGCTTATCACAAATAGACTATTAAGTAATTAACTTGGTGTTTGTAGTTCGGTCAAAAGTATCGTTTATATAGCAAATGACAACAAACATTAATTATTGTTAACTTCTCAAATAATCAAAGCAACGATTAAAATGTTTACTTATTTTAATAACCTAATTTACAGAAAAAGTCGGATAATCCGCCACCAAGTTCATTTATACTCAAATATTTTCTAAACTACAGCACCGATTTTAATGAAACAAAGCTAAGAACCATCTCGATTAAACTGGCTTTCAAACACAAAACCGCATCCTAATTGGTCCATCCATTCGGGAGCTACGATGACACAGATACACAAAGCCTATAACAAACTTATAACACACCTCTTTTTTCGTCGGGGGTAAAAAATTATCATTGTGGATTTAAGAGACATGCTGTCAATGCGAATCCTTCGTATCGGTGCGTCTCATTCGTTTCGTTATCTCTATCTCCTTCTTTCGTATGGGTACCAAGCCATCGACAGTACCACGGAGTAACTCACATCTTACATCTTGAAAGAGTATCAACTAAGGGTATCTTGAGATTATCTTAATAATACGGACCTTTATTTACTTTTCCAGGCAAACAGTAGTGGAGTTCCTGGACCTATCTCTGCTTAAGGATGCAGTATACGACAACATTGTAGTGGGCCTGGCTCTCACATTTTTCGCCGACCTGACATTCTTCACCCTGGAGCCGCTGTTTCTCACCAAATGCAATCTGAGTCAAGTAAGTTTATAGTTTGTTTTGCCAACATTAGAGCTGGAAACATGATTGTACCAGGGGACCATACCCCATCCCTTTTAATTATATCAAACAACCATTATTTTCAATAATAGTAAGTACATAAAACAAGAAATATATTAAATGGCTATTATGTTTGATAATTATTATGTTAAATGGCTGTTAGATCAAATATTGTTCGCACAAATAACTATTATAGTCACTAAACAATGTCTATTGTAATAGTCGTAACAACCGTCGTTAGTGTAACCGTTGTTATTTCATAAGTTGAACCACTTATATTCGATCCTTTTGGCGATATGGAACTGCACTTTGTACTTTATGTAACACAATTATTAATAATTGTGCAGCATAAGCTAAAAATTATAAATACTATCTCGTCTACTATGTTATATATGTATGTACAAACAGCATCAACTTAAAACTTATTCTACATACCCTTTATTGTGGCCTTTACGACGATGGCTGTAAGAGTGAATATAGCTTGTATTTATATTTAAAACGTGATGTGCTGGCCAGCTAGGTACATAAAGTTCAAAATTCAATGGCACGTTTAATTAAATTGCTTTTAAACCTTTCCAATTTGTTGAATCGGAAATTAGTGAACGGCCAAAGGTAATTGGTACGCTTCACACTGATCAAATCGATTTAGTTCAAATTAGGACTAAGCTTGATTTAGGAGAAATTTACATTGGAATGGATAATTAAAATACACGAATAGGGAATTGTTAGTTTGTTATCCTCAACAGTGATCAAATAGAAAAAAGACGAAACAATTGAATACGCTCATTATTTTAATCGGTGTCTATTCACTTGTTTGTATTTTCTTCTGAAACTCATTTTAGACAAATCGTTTCAAGTCTGTGTTTAAAAAAATATTCTATACATGTTCGGATCTATGGGAGGGACACAAAAGGGAAAAGGAGGGCTCGTCCATATTGCTTTTATTTAAGAAATTACCAGACATTTGACCGCCATCTCACCTGGTGGTAAACGATAGTGCGACGACTAGTATATTCACATTAGCCATGAAAGTGCCTACATTATAATGACTAGGGCACACAATTGCATGTAATGTGTTCCATTCCATATTTAACCCATTTGCTCTTTGTTTCACTACTTAGTGCTATGATTTTATTGTTTTACAGTCCGAGATAGCGACTATCATCTCAGTGGGAGGTGCGACAGACATGACGGCTCGACTGCTGCTCGGAATATCTGGCCAGTTCTTCAGGATTAACAGCAGACATATGTTCTTCACGGGCGCCTTATTCGCTGCTATTGTGAGAATGGGTATGTTGTGTTTTATTTGACTAGCTGGGTCCGACGCGACTTCTTTCGTGTGGCGTCCTACTCCTACCCTTCCACTACCCTCGAAGACTGCAGGGTAGAACTACGAGTACATTATCTGCCTTACTTACTCTAACTCTGTTGGACCATAGAGATCTTGTAGGTCTTCGCTACCACAATGACTTTGGACGAATTTGAAACTGAATTTGAGGCTATAAACTGAGCCTGAAAGTTACAGAGAAACGGTCATTGGTAAAAATCCCCTCACCGCTATGTTCGTGTCTTTAGAATACCTACTGGGGTGATTTTTTGCCGAATTGACACACTACAAGTCAATATTCCGCCGTGTGGTGTCCGGCAGAGTAGAATAGCACCAACCCCTTACATTCATGGGTGTCGTACAAGGCGACTAATGTTTTCGAGGCAAAAGATCAAGAGTCTCCGTAGTCTGGAAAATGGGCAGCAGCATTTTCCATTATTATATTTAAACACTGCGATCTCCAACCCGCCTGCCAAGCGTGGAGATTATGGCAATAACCTCCCCTTTCGTGGGAGAGGCCCTAAGTCCTGCAGTGGACTGTTACGGGCTGTGATGATGATGAAGTCAATATTCTACTACTACTATACCAGAGCATTCCAATAGCACCCTTACGACACAATCACGTACCCAAGTGTAATCAAAGCCATAATCGAGTAAACTTTGAGCTTAATTACGCGCGAACTGAACCGAATCATAGAAATTATGCAAAGCCATTATGCATGAAACCTTAGAGGCAACTACTCTCCCATCATTGGCAACTAATGGGGCGCCCTAATGGATAATGGCTTAGTCAATAAACCAACACTAACGATCGTAAAAATGCTATTTATTCCACGCGGTAAAACTTAGAGCCTACAATAATCTAAGACGTATTAATTAATTCGATGTAAGTTTCTCGTCTGGTGACCAAGTTTCGTATTTTTTTACGAAAGTTTTGCAATCTAAACTTAACGAAATTTAAAATTTCTGTTCGCCAACAGCTTCAGAAGGAACATTGCATTTGTATTTCTTTATAATTCTTGGTATATAAACCTACATATTTTTAACAGCGCTGATAATAAGTTAGCTGAGTAACGCAAAGAGACCGACCCTCAAAAACCATGGACAGCATTATATAGCTTTAGCAATAGTTCCCGTCCATAGACTTGTTATTCAGAAGCAAAAAGCGTAAGACCAAGATCAAAGTGAAAAGTATTGCTCATAGAATTAGGTCATCTTTTGTATCGCGCCGTTTCTAAAGCGTAGCGACGCGTAAAATGTATAATTGATACAAAATACTACCTTATATTATTAACAATACATTCCACTTCGATCTAGCTCTCACGCTTTTTGCTTCTGAATTGAGACGACTCAGCAAAATTTGCCATTCCTACAACGCTTCTTATTTCCTTTCACAGTATTCATCCAGTTCACGACCTATACGCCTCTGCTGATTCTGACGGCGATCCTGGGAGGGTTACGATCATTCGTGCATATAGCCCAACCAATTGTGATGGCGGAACATGTACCCATTGAGAGGTACCCACCGGCGTACGGGCTGTACATGTTGCTGGCAGGCATCGTGAGCCTGAGCATCGGGCCTATGATCGGTAAGGACTGAGTTATATAGCCTTGGCTGAGATGTTTGTTGTGTTGCACTAGGTCTGATTTTAATAAAGCATTTTATCCACAGGTTTCATTCGAGACTACACTGGCAGCTACGTCATCGCGTTCAACATGCTCACAGCGTGCAATCTGTGCTGCGTCATACCATGGACTATCGAAGCCATTATCAGATTTATGTACAAGAACAAGGCAAATAAAAGCCTGCAAACGTGAAGCGGAACTATGAGTGATACGGATATAATAATTGAAGTATATAAACTTTTGCTACACAACCGCTAACCGCCAAAATACTGACATGAGGCATTTCATCTTAGTCCTCATAGTGACAACGCACCTGCGGTTCTGCATTTTTGTTACCTGAAACCTAAAAGTATTAAATGTAGATGTTATGCGCGATAGTAACCACTTACCATCAGGTAGGCTGTCTGCTCGTTGGTCAATATCACATATTAACCTTTTCGATTTTATATTTATGTAAATAGCGGTTCACAACATATCACATAATGGTCCACTGCTGGACTTGAGCCTTTTCCACATTAGTGGGAGGGTCTTGCCATATTCTCCACGCTTTGCAGGCGGGTTGGAGATCGCAGTATTGGGCATACTCAACAGAGATCGCAGGTACCTACGGAGGTCTGGCCTACGGAGCTGCTAGTGTACAGAAGCCATACTTGGTCTCACGCTAAAACATTAGGCGCAATGTAGATATGATAGACGTAAGTTGATGGGGTCTCTGCGCTGTCGGAAATCGTTTGTAAACTTAATATTAGAATACTACAAAAAATATTGAGAGATAAGTATTTTTATGACTAATTAGGGGTTTTGTTACATTTTCGTAATGAAACTATTTTGTGTATAGGTAAATAAAGAACGCTAGTCTGATGAGTTTTGTAATAATACTAAGAGTACAATTTGTAGTGCCATGAACAAATTTACCTGTAAACAGACCATTACATTCACTGTAAACTAAAGCTCAGTCAGAAAACCAAAGAAAAGTTATACTATTTGGATAATCATTTTGTTTGCTACCGATTGTAAAGGACATCCTCATACATTGTTGTATATTTAGTTATTTAATTTTAACTTTTTAACATATAAATTCTTGGCTAGCTATTTATTAAGTTTCTAATTGTAAACAATGTACAAACTATTTAAACTTGGGTAATTTTTATGTACATATAAGAATAAAACATACCTAAAGATCTCATTATGTTATATGTATTTTGTTATTTGTGTTACAATTCTAGTCTATAAGGTAATATTATAAGTTTTATTGTGTAAAATAATAAAAGTAATATCTACCACTCAAATCTATTCATGTTAATTTCATTAATCCTACTATATAATTTTGGTAATGGTCGTCATGAAAGTTTGTAGAATCATCATCATCATCACCCTACATCAGTCCACCGGTGGACACGGCCTCTCCCAATGAGCGCTAATGCCCTGTCGTCGGCTTTGGTCCGCCACCTTTCGAGAATCCTGCAGACTTTCCTTTCGTCACTCCATCCAGCCGGTTTCCTGAGTCGCGGTCTGAACTAGGCTGTCGGTTCTTCTACAGATATTCCCATTACCTGTTCAGTTGGCTAATTCTGTGTGCTATGACTGAAACTTTCTTTTGATCAGTTCATAGAATATTCTTCTTATAAACGGCCTTAAGGCTTTATTTTGGAACCATTCGCCTCCAGTCAAACGGTTTTCAATTTAGAATTTCGCCATGAAAAGTTCAATATTTTTATAATTACAGGAGCAGCATCGAGAGCAAATGGTTCAAAAATAGGAACATCGGCTTCATGGAACAACATTTTTTATGCCAAAAATCACATTTGAAAACCATTTGACACAAGGGAAGCGTCTTGAAAATAGGGTATCTCATACAAATACAGAAGTACCCGCTTACCTCTTTTGTATTGCCCTGCACGTGAAAATCCAGATGAGGTTGGGGATTCAATATATCAACACTAATAAATATCAGAAAAAGGATTATATTGATATAAAGTAGCTCCGAACTGCATGCTACTCGCCTATGTATGTTTTCGGGAAAAATATCCTCCAGAAAATAATACAATTTCTGGACCCTACCATCCTCCCGGACCCAAGACAATCTCACCTTATACACCTAAAACACTAATGACAATATTTGTATACACTGTACCTACCGAAAACACACATTTGTTAATTTACGATACGGATGTCCAATCTAAAAGTTACAAACCGGCGCAGAATGTCCAACCTAAATAATGTCGAATTTGAAAAACTGAATAACGCCCAACGTTAGACACGTAAAATTTGAACGTTACAAAGCGCCTGACAGAAGTATTGAGCAATTTGACAAGAAAATGCTATTGCCTCTCTGTATGTAGGACACAACAACGTGTAAGTAATGAGTATAAATATACAGCTGGTCTTCGCATGGGCTATGCGGTGCCTAAACAATACACTAGTTAATTTTTAGGTACCTACAACAACTAGAAAGAGAATTTTGAACCTATCTCATTAAATAGCATTGCTGAAAAATAAGTCGAACAATTTTCAATGCCATGCCATATGATGCCATGACGTACTGTGACTAAAATAAATCTCAAAGCGTAAACAAAGAAAGGTATGCTTCAATAATTTCATACAGTTTCGTAACTGCAGACATAGCGAAAACCGTATTAATCTATGTATTCATAAAACACGATAAACACACTGTGTTGTAAACAACAATCAGTAGATATCAGTCAGTCACAGAGCACGCCGTACGTGTCTTGTTGTGAACAAAGACCCCTGTCGCGCGACATATACAAAAATAGTATTACGCTATAAGACTGCTCTGTTAAAGCGAGTTAGGGATATCCGTCGGCAGCCATTTGTTAGTTTTGTTTGGAATAGTGTAAAGAAATGACTGAGAACGCCGAAAATGATGCAAGAACAGGCGACAAGTGGGGCTTTGCTGTGTGTTTCGGAACTGTCATCACGTTTGTAAGTAGAAATGCTTTATTTTGACCCTTTTATCAGTATCTATATAACTTATTTTCTAATCTGTGCTCTTACTCTGACGTCAATATATGAAACAAACGAAGAAGAAAGAGGAACAGCAGTAACTGGTACTTGTAAAATATTTCATTTGGGCTTGGGTTGTCAGATTCTTACGGGGCTAATTAAGATTTATGTTGGATTTTAAAGTAGTTTAATGCAGGTTTAGGTTAATTTTGGATTAAAGACAATTTCTGACTATGTCAGATTCTTAGACGAGGGATGACTACGCAGGATCAGTAATAGATTAAATTCTGAACAATGCACTGTCGGCGATGTCATAAATGTTCATGTAAGCCATTCAACTGTATGGATGTCTACATTTTATCATTTACTGACAGTTGTTCAAAATGATTAATATTATTATTATTTTTTTTTTTTGTTTGTCGAAAGTTTGGTACTAAATAATAATTTTAAACTCTACGAAAAGTAGCTGAGGCATATTCTCTCTTATTCAGCTACTAAAATTTGTTTTTATAAATAATAGCTAAACAGGACTTAAACACAATATACCTATATAATATAATTTCCCCCGGCGAAATAATTTTCTGCGTTCTGATTTCAATGTGATCAGTGATATAATCTTCCTTATTTTCAGATAGCTGGCATTGGACACATTAACTCATTTGGCTTGGTGTACAGTGAATTCATGAAAACCACAGACTCCACCGCTAAATCAATAACAATAGCCCACGGAGTGTTTGCTATGATGCTGGCCGTTGGAGGTACTTAGTTCATTTTATTTGTAATTTTTTGTTGCCGCTAAATGACAATAAAAAAATTATTATCTTGACGTTAATGTTCCGGTTGTGCTCTCGCGCACGAACGAGGACCCGGGGTCCGCCTTGACCATGATCACATAATTACAGTGAAGAGACTGCCATCTGACCTCCGTGACCCTGCTACCAGCGAAACCTGACCAGATTGGCTCATGGTTACACATCAGTCGCCTGAATGTACAGGTTTCGTCACGATGTTTTCCCTCACCGTAAGAGCATCGGTTAGCATTCAACTAATGTACATGGACATGACCGTAGTGAAATTCGAACCCGGTACCTTTCACATACAAGTCTGATACCTTAACCACTAGGCCACCGACGCTCCTTGCCGCTAAATAACAATGCTTAGGTATATTATTGTGATCCGCTTTGATGTCCTCACGTATCACAATATTAGTGTCAGGCGGGCAACTCGTACATCCAATAAATCCAATTAAACAACGAATGAATGAAATTGATGATTGTATGGCGTCATTTTAGTTGATGTTGGGTAATACACACGTTTGCTTAATAATTACCATACAATGAGATTTGGTATTTGTCGGTCACGTGAGAGAAATGCTTAATACCTACTTAACTACTTGGATTCATTGATAATCATTTTATAAATGTAAAGAGAACTGACAAACGATCCTTCTGTTGGTCTTTGTTTTTGTCTATTTTTGCTACTCAGTGACAAACGGGCAGTTAGACCACCTGATGGAAAAGAATTCTACGATTCATGCACTTTGTTTGTTGTATGTGTGAGAATTGTAAACAATTCTCAAACAATAAAATATTCTCATATAATATAAATATTACCCATTAAACATCGATATGCACATATTTAATTAGGAAATTTGGTAGACACATGGAAATTTTACTGGTCATGCTAGAATTATTACTTTTCTGGCAACTATTGCATAATAAAATACTTTATCAACGTGTACTTATCATGGTAAAACATTATTCGGTATTTTTTTCCTGTTACAGGTATAACACTCGACATTCTTTCGAAGAGATTTCCTTTGAGCAGTGTAGGCTTGATGGGAGCTTTGATAATGATAGCCGGATCTCTATCGACTGTGTTTGTTTCGAATACGGATCAGCTATCTCTGACTTTTGGGGTGCTACAAGGGATTGGCTTCGGCGTCATGGTGCCAGTATGCTATGCTACTCTGAATATCTATTTTACAAAGAAGAAACGGACAACCGTAATGAGCGTATGCAAAGCACTGCAGGGAATTGTATTAATGTGGTGGCCACATCTGATCCGGTACTTCATGACCACCTATGGATTCAGAGGCACATTACTCTTGATAAGTGGAATAGCTTTCCATACTCTACCAGGAATGCTACTGATGAAGACAGACTTTAAGAAATTGAAGACTTTGAAACCAGCAAGTATTTTTTCCTTTCCACATTTTCTTGGAAACATTGGAATCGATTATTGTAATAAAATTCTACAAGGCGGCTAATTTAAATTACAGATGCTAACGTAGAAAATGGAAAAGCGTCTGAACCAGAGCATATTGATTTACTGAATCGTGAAAGAGAGAACGACCTTGTGAATGATAATAACCGTGAGTCTGTTCTTAAGAAAGGAGATAGTAAAGTACAGTAAGTATCAAATATAATTGCGTACCATCTACGTATTCTAAATTACTGTCATAAATTAATCATGACGCATCTATTTATTTTTCTTTTATTTTCAGTTATGATCTACTAGAGATTTTGAATTGGAGGCTATTGAAAGATCCAGTGTACTGCAATATATGCTTTGGGCAAAGTTTCATGAATTTTTCCGATCTCACATTTTTTATTCTCCAGCCATTACTTCTACTGCAATACGGTTTTGAAACAGTAAGTACTTTTAAACTGTGTGATAATAACCGCGATAGTTTAAAACATTATGTGTAGTAAGTACCTATTTATTCTATCGTCCTTTTAGTAAAACTGATAACATTGTCAATAATAATACTGTCGGTCTAGAATTAGGAATAATTTAAATTGACTAAAAAGATTGCAATTATTCTAAGTCACAGGATATCCACGTATGTATTAATTTTTAACAAAGTTAAAGTTTTGTTTTGTCTCAAATTACCACATAAATGGCAATAATATTAATATTGTTAATGTTAATGAATTATGGCAAATTAGTAGAGATAAAGAGCCGAGCAAAAATTTGATCCTAGCTCCGCTCATAGCTCAGACACTACCTCAGCTTTACCATTGCATTATATTAAGCATTGCATTATTATTTTTCTTACAGTCTCAAATCGCGATATGTATATCAGTATGCGGGATCTCGGATGTGGCTGGAAGGTGCGGGCTGGCATTGGTCAGTTACTTCCTACCAATAGACACTAGGACTCTGTACTACCTCTCAACTTTGTTCACTCTCATATTTAGGATTGGTAAGCATTATTTATACTTCATATTGCTAATATGAATTTGTTTTGTAGTGGTTAGTTTGTATGGGTAAAACTTTTTTACAATTGTGTGAACCTATGCAATCTACTTTTATAGTTCATTTACCATCAGAAAGCTACGCTATATCTCTAGAATTTGTAAGAATTACATTAAAGTGCAGTGGCAAAGTGGTGGACTTTAGTTGATGTCATACTCAATGGTAAAGATCGCAGGATGCGGAAGGCACAGGCCCGGCCTTTGTGGAGATCTCTGGGGGAGGCCTATGCCCAGCAGTGGGCGTTTTATTGCTGACATGATGATGATGATGATGATACTCAATAATTAGCTAATCGCAGATGGTATTACGCTCTTTTAATTAAGACAACATTTAGCGGGGTTTTAGACTATCACGCTGTTTCGTTCATTTCTCAGCTATCACTCATGGGAAGACTACATTTGTCCTTTAAAAGTAACAAAGAAGTAAAGCTTTGTTTGCTGATATTTCGGTAGTGATATCTCAATAGTCAAGCACACATACTGTTATTTATTGTTGTTGAATGTTCTAGTCACCTCACCAGTATAAATAAGTTTGAAACACGGTCACTGTTATCAGAACTAACAATGTTTCAATAATTTTATTCTCAAATAATTTTAGGGGTCAATTTTAAGCAATAAATACCTACTGAACGTCTATCAACGTACATAAGTAGCAAAGATTAAAGCTACGCTCTTCCTAGAATAGGATAGAATAGAATATGATTTATTTCATACTCCATGTACATACATGTGTGTACATACACACAACTACATAAATACAAACATGTGTATGGAGGTAGACTGAGTAATTAATTTACCACGTAGGGCGGTACACTACACTAATACAGCCACCATTATGACTACCCTGCATAATGAAGTCGCATACGTGTGCTGCAGCACAAAAAGGTTATGGCTCAGCACAGTGTTGCCTTCATTCATTACCTATGAAAGTCTTGATTGTTGAAGTAGACGTTAACATGCTGGTAATAGTTGTACTTGATATTTATAACTTATCAGATAAAACAAATGTACTGATTACTATATAGAGATGTTGCTGATATCAGTGATCGGTGTCCTTAGAACAAATTTTATGTCTACCTGTAATTGTTCACCTCAGATAACAACTGTTACTTAATGATAAGGGTTATTGTTTCCATGGCATTATAATTTCTGAATAAATAAGGATAATGTGTACGAAGATAAAAGGGGTGCAACATATAGAATGATTCTATAAGAAAATATGTTGAAAAATCCAATCCGGGTACAAACTGTCAACTTGTCATATTGTGTAATGTAGTGTTCTGTATGAAGTGTAAAAGAGATTAGATATGCACCGAAGATATTATAAATCAATTATCTAAGCGACGTTGTATGCATTTTGTCACTCATGCAATATTGCATTTGTGGTTTCTTGTATCACTGCATTTTTACTATTGGTTATTCTAACACCTCGACGTTTGTAAATGTTTTGACATTTTGACACTCATGCTACCTGACTCATTACACATTATGACATGTTGACAGTTTGTACCCGGAGTGGTAAATACACTACACTTTGATCTTACAAAATATTTACACTCCACAAAACAGCTAATTCCACATAAGAATTTAATGCATTTACATTATGTAGTTTACGTTTTAAAAATGTTGACCTGATTAAGTTAAAACTCTTCAAAAATATTAATTTCAGTAATGCTCCAGATTCGCCATTTCACTGGCACGGTGATGATCACCGTCTGCCTTGGAGTGCTGAGGGCCTGTCTGCATGTAGCCAGTCCCGTCGTGATCTCCAACCACGTCGCCCATAAAGACTTCCCTGGGGCCTATGCTCTGTTCATGCTGTCAGCAGGAATTGTCAATGTTGCCTTCTCACCTTTGATAGGTAAAGGTTCTTTCTACACACCTATCACATTTATAAATTATAGTTTACTTGCTTTACTGTCTTTATACTATTACAAATAAAACATAACATCACATATTTAGGTATGTAACAAGCTCAAAATCCACTGCTGCTTTTTCAGGATTAGGCCATGATTTCCATGCTTTGCAGATGGGTTGGAGATCACAGCGTTAATTGTATAACAGGATACGCTGCTGTCCATTTTTTGGTCTATTGAGGTCCCAACTGGTTGGCCAATAGTTGCTTTTGAAGACACCCGCGACAGAAAGGGGTTGTTGTTATTTCTGTCGAATATTAGGCCCTGTTCAAATGTATTGAAGGAGATCAACCAGTTATCTGGCCATAGTTATTTATTTATTTAAACTTCATACACTTAAAGTACAATGGCGGACTAAAAGCTAAAATAGCATTATCTACCAGTCTACCAGGCCAGCTAGCAATCGACAAAAGTATGCAATATAAGAAGACTACAAGCAAAGATTCCACATAAGCTTATTCAACTACAATCAATCAAACATTATCAAAATACACTATTAGTTAAACTCTAAGGAACAAGGGAAAACTATACTTGTACAACGATAATATCCGAATCTTCCCCTTCGTCCGAGCTGTGGCGCTCCTCACATCTTGGAACCAAATAAGTCGCGAACTGTGCGGTTCCAAACAACGATCTCCCACGCACACTAAGATTTCACGCTAATGTCGTTTACATAAATATCTCTGACGATAATATATCGCCGTCGTAAGTAATAATCGTTAAGAAAGACAACGACTCAACAGAAAGCAACTAATCTACTTTATCCGCTATTCTTTTGGAGAAACATCTCCCTACGATTATTCCCGGAAACATGTGTTATATTTGATCAAGCGATGCCTCGGAAAAAGGGAAGTAATTCATTACCGCGCACACATTTCGAGTAATTCCCCGTTCCTCGGCTGGAACGTCAGTCGGCTATTGATAAATTGTACTTAAATCGACCCGGCCCGAAATGAAATATTACCCGGGTACGCTGCTCTCAGCGAGGGCTTCTCACTTCGCTGGGAGGTTGCACGAGTCAACTTTCGGCGGCGGAATCGTACGTGCCATGGCGGTTTATTGACAATTATTTTAGAATTCGTCATGCAAATAAAACTTTGTCAGGCAAAATAAACATGGCATAACTTGACAGGTAGGAATAGCCGTAGAAGTTTCTGTTGCTAATCATAGGTGTAAAGATACGCTACGTTTATTAATAGGTACGGGGGTAAACACTACTACGATATAGAATGGCATTGTTATTATATCTATTTTGTGCTACTATGGACTGCTCTTACGATATTATTATTGTCATAATGGCTCATGATTTAAATGAAAGTGAGTTATTAGTAATTAGTAATCAATCCAGCCCCAAACAAGAAAGAGATTTTAGAGAGAAGATGGGCTTGCAAATAGAGTAGGAAATTGGCTATTAATGACGTATGCGCGAGCAAAGCAGAGAGCAAAATCTAGTGATAAACCTATATTTTATACAACTCAAACAAACGGGGCATGTTTACAAATATAACAGTGGCTCTTACCCCTTATCTGGTATTTTCCAGGTCAATTGAGGGACTCATACTTGGACTATGTACCTGCATTCTACGCATTGGCGCTGTGCTGTATTCCCTGCCTCGTGTTCTGGCCCATAGAGTACTTTGTGAGGAAGAGACAAGGCTGATAAGACTGCAATACATGGGTATTATGTGTATAATCAGTAATTTTAATAGTATTACTTATTGGAAAAGAAAACATTTTTTGTAAATAGTAAAATATTAAACGATGATTTAAGAGCTTTATTCTCCTATTTGATATTTGCGTGTGAGCTTTATTTGAATATGAACTTTCATTATAATTAGTTTCATCAAGGTGCAGGTAAAACAAGAAAAATAATAAGTGGAAAAAGTGGAAGAAAAATATCTTTTCGACTCAAATAAAAATATTAAATAGGATTGGGTAGATAAATACCGTCGAGGTCTTGTAAAGTCGAACATTACATAACTCGTTGTAAAATAAATATTCGTGGACAAATTCACACAGCGCCATCTAGCCCCAAACTAAGCAAAGCTTGTGCTATGGGTACTAGATTACTGATATATTACTTAAATACTTTTTTTTTAATTTTTTTTTTTTTTTTAAATAGATACTTATTATACATAGAACACCCAGACCCGTAACAGAAATTAAAATTCATCATTTCAATTTCTGCCCGGCCGGGAATCGAACCCGGGACCTCTTGCGTGGCAGACATGTTGACCACTGAGCCACTCAGGTCGTCGAATGACATCGCAGTTTTGTTAAATCGCATTGGCGGTACTCAAAGATTGTTGAAACGAGGTACACTCGATAAGTAATCTAAATTTACCTTTATCGATCACGTGTCTAGCGCAAACTGTTCCAAACAAGCAGAGAAAATGTCTCTATCGAAATAGATGTTACAGCAAATAATATATCCTGGCCTACGCCATTACAGTGATGGTAACTGGCACAATAACTGAGGGTTCGGGGCGGCACGGATTTCCCGCCACAACCACTTTCTGCCACAATTCTTCATCAATTTACTTGCCTCAACCTCTTTAGATATACTTATTTTCCGGGTACGCTGGTACAGTCTGCTCCTAACTTATATGAGCAGGCATATTCTTTATTTTATATGCACATCGTAGATTTCTCCGGCTACATTAAGGTAGTAAAAAATAATTTGTACCCTTGGCTTGTAATGGCGCTTCGACTGACTTTATTTTCTAATATCTAATAACTCCTGGCAACGACTTCGGCATGTACAAAAATTTTATTTATTATATAAATCGCATTAATGTAAATAACTGTTACAAGTATTATTAAAATGATGCAGCCTATAATGGGCATACAACCAATATGCTTGGCTGGTGACATAAGTTGGGGATCAGACTGTACTTATAGCGAGGCCTGTCGGCCTGGCAGTGAAAAGGTTCCGTATAAATTTTCGAATCAAAAGACTAAAATATAAATATGAGTCATTCAGAAAATCATGATGCATATAGGTTAAATGCCTACTAATAGGAATTGATATGTTATTCATAGTATTTCTCGCTACCTATTCGTTCCATTGTACTTGGTAATGGTAGTACTTGCTTTCTTATATAGGTACCTACTAGTTATTGCCCGTGACTTCGTTCTCATAAAATTTGGTTATTTCGTTCGGGACCCGTAGGAACCACATAGAATTTCGGAAAAAGATCCTAAGTACCTATTATTCTGGACTATAAGCTACATTACTGCCAAATTTTATCAAAATCCTTATACTAGTTTTTGTTCATGCAACGAAATCGTGCTCTCTCCCGCATGAGGTACGTGACAGTCCGTCACTGCCTGTATTCAAAAAGCGAGTGAAAGACCACTACCTTTCCCTCTCTAGTCCATAAATTATATATCTATGTATTTATTTTGTTATGTAGTAATATGTAAGTATAAGTATGTATGTATTATTGATATAATATATAAAAACTAAACATGTTCATATGTTTTTTATAATTATTCATTAATTGTGCACGTCGTATCTGCATTTCTTAGCGAAACATTTCCCTTCTGTAGGCCTGCTGAAAGATATTTCTTTTAGAAATAAGTAGTGCCTGTTGTGTCAGTTATATCTATGTATTTCTTTATTGTGTGCAATAAATAGTTAAATAAACAAAAAAAATCCTTACGCACATTTATAATATTAGTAGGACGTTTCAAAAATATTTTTAGCTATAAGTACCTCCTAGAATCCTCCAATCCTCCTAGAATTAGAAAAGAATCTAGCTACCAATCATAGTTATTATGACGTCCTCATTTTATCAGTATTTAGGTCTACCATTTAAGTGCCTACACTGCCTACTTTAAGTGATAGGCTTAAACCTCAATACCTAGTTACCAATTGGGTTAATGCGCGAAAGATAAAAACAATATTTATGTGCTTTAATAAAGATGGAAGTGGTCACAATGTGTGCTAAAAATATGACATTCCTACCCCACCCATGGGGCGGTCACATATCGTGAAAGCAATAACATATTCCAGCAAACTGCCGATAATATAGCCTTCAAATAATAGTTCAATAAAATAACCATAAAACAATGTGGAGTGTGCGAATGACGTAATCATATATTTTGCAGGTGAGATATGGGTCGTATATAGTGTGTAATAAAATATCCTGGTGTGAAGGTATTGTTAGGTTAGGTTAGAATCTATTTATTTATTAGTCGAGCATCAGATCGGCCTGCGGGTTTTCATACTGTAGATGGCGGTGTACTGCGTCTATATTTTAGTGCAGAAGCCCTATTTTTGAAACCACTCGCATCCACGGGAGCGCTCGCGTGCGCTACCTATCTCTTTCACACTCGTGGTAAGTTGTTAGAGATAGAAAAGATATGCATTAGAAGGATGCGAACCGGCCTCAGATGCCTGTGAGGTGCAATTTAAGTGGGAGGGCGTCAAATTTTTTTCCGTCTCATGTTCAATTAAATGGTTTCTAAGAATGAAGGCTATAGGAAGAAGGCAATTATATGAGGCGGTGCTTCGACTACCTGATGACATGCTCGCTGCGCACGAAAAGCTGTCTAACTCGGAAACCGCAGGGATGTCCAGACCCATCCTCCTGAATGGGTACTTCAGGCATCACGCCGCAATAAGGCCTAAACAGCTTGGCGGCGTGTCTTTGCCTGTAGAGGGGACAAGCCTAGCCCAAAGCCTACCACCAGAGATTGTTGTTCGTTTAGCACCACCCGAGGGTCAATTTGGGTCGCTAGGGTTTAAGTCTAAGGAACATGAAAAAGAAAATGTGCCGGGATCTGCCAGGCTCTATATGGTATTGTCGGACACGGTACGGCCGTTGGGTGGGAGATTATGTTTTCTTCATACTTTCCTACCGCCTCCTTTTGTCGATTAAAAGAGATACTTAATGTCCTACTCAATAAATAAATTTTGTCTTTTGACTTTGACTTTTGGAAGCGAACAGCGCATATATTCCATCGCGTTACACCGATCCAAAACAAAAATTAATAATAAAATTTTCACATGTTATTTCTTCTACCAGTGGAACCCCAGGTGAGAGATATAGGTACGCTATACGGCCAGTTATTTAGGTAAGCGGCACGTAGGGCCGATCGGCCCGTTTATTACGTCACGGGGCGCGTGCTCCAGGAAATCCTATATTGATCAGCTCTGAGGGAAGCCATCAATCAAGTTAGGGCTATAAAAAGGTAAATGTCCTCCGCCTTGAGGCCACAATGCAGGTACGTGATAGCCGTAGAAAAGTCCTTGAGTATGAAAACGGAATAGTGCGAGTATGAGGGTCGCGTTACAGGGGTTCCGTACAAACGTAATTGAAACTAAGTGATTTTTTTAAACGTCAAATTTAACGAGAATAAAATGTTTATTCAAGGTTTTCTGTAAATTACACTACGTCGGTTATGAATATAATCTAACCGACAGTAAAAGTCGAATAACCCCAAGTTTATATAAATAAATAAATAAATATTCGTGGACAAATTCACACAGCGCCATCTATCCCCAAACTATGCAAAGTTTGTGCTATGGGTGCTAGATAACTGATAAACTACTTAAATACTTTTAAATGCATACTTATTATACATAGAACACCCAGACCCGTAACAGATATTAAAATTCATCATTTCAATTTCTGCCCGGCCGGGAATCGAACCCAGGACCTTTTGCGTGGCAGACCACGGAACCACTGAACCACTCAGGTCGTCAATAATAATATACTTACTCTAATATTTTTTAAACTACTAGACCGATTTTAATGAAACAAGCTAAGATCCATCTCGATTAACCTAGCTTTCAAATACCGAAAACCACATCCAAATCGGTCCATCTGTTCGGGAGCAACGATGCCACTGACAGACACACAGATAGACAGAGCCACAGATACACACGTCAAACTCATAACACCCCTCTTTTTGTCGGGAGTAAAACATAGGCAAAACTAGTTTAAAAATATTTTGTCGTTCATCTAAATTTTTATCATGACTATCCGAGCATCAATCTTGTAATTGTGTTGGTGTTGACTAAGCGTTTTTGCACTTAATATTGGAATTTTAAGGGGTTAAATTAAATTTTTCATTCTTAGAAAATAAAACATGACACTGAAATAATACAGCCATACTCGGTTGATTTTAAATACAGACGACAAACAGTAGATAAGTTAAATAAATCTGCAGAAATAATTAGTTTCGCATAATGACTCGACTTACGTTTTGTGTACAATAAATAACAGAAACATACTATAGGTACTTGATACAAAGAAATTGGACATAGAGGCGAAGAAGGAGCCTACTTCAGCTGTGAGCTGAAGTCAGAATCTATATTTTGTTTCTTTTTTAATGGTGCACATAACATATTCAAAAGGTACGCCTGTACACAGCTTTTGTCAAATTTGGTGGCCTTGGTCATCTTAATAGTTTTTTGTATGACATTAGTCATTTGTATGTAGTTGTACATTCTCTATAGGTCCAGGCTCCATCTATACTCCATGTCCAATATCTTTGATTTAATCAAAGATATTGGACAAAATCTTTTCTTCCTTGTTACCCATGGCACAACTGTGTAGTCGCAAGTGGGCCTCATTTGTAAATATCACGTGTCAACAGTAGGGATAGACTTAAAAGAAGTTATAACAAACGCTCGAGAAACATCATTGAAGCGCTCTAACAATCTATCTGCCTACATATCCTAGCTATACCCGAACACTTGTCCGAAGAAGTTGTCAGAAACCCTATCATGCAAATCTGAGCATAACAATACATTTTAATCCGATGGAAATAACACTGGAGTCGAGCGACGCGATCAGATATAATATTTAATTAAGTCGCGAGCTGACGGAGCAAGCTGTTCAATTTCGTGTCAGCAGGGAAGGAAGACATCTTGAGGGCCGGCACGGCGACAGTGGGGTCAAAAATTATTAATAATTTGAATTGGTCTCGTAATTTTAATTTTAATTTTGGAGCTTTATATTTTAGGTGCTAAATCATTATATTGTTTTATTTGTAGGAGTACCAACAGCTGTGTACTATAATATATAAAGTTTTAATATAAAATAGTAAGACAATTATTGGTCCTCGCCAGTAAAGACAGCATATGTAAAAAGCTATACAAGCACACAAACACGCAGTAGCGCGTACAATACGCACCTAGGTACATTATAAAATACATTAAAAACGAGAAAATAATACAATAAATAGAGAAGTACATGTTAGGATTACATCATCTGGAAAAGGAGCTATGAAATATATATTTCAGTATAGATCTACTTATGAATATTGAATTTCATGTACTTTATTTCCACCCGAACTAACTTGAGATGTCGAAATGAAACTGTACAAATACAGATTCAGCGAGCGAGGCAGAGGTACACGCGACGCTTTAAGCACAAACATCCATTCAGTAGCTCAAGATTTTACTCAAATTGCTTCTTGGCAGCCTCGTCTCAGATTGGAAGATTTGTATCCCTCATAAAGAGATCTGGGTGTGGTACAAGGTCGCGACTCAGGTATTCTGGCGGTTTTAAATTGGGTAGCCCGTGAATACTAATTTGCAGTGACACATCATGTTTATATTTTAAGTTTGATCTCAGAAACGATTACTGGTAGATTATTGTTAGAAGGCGGTTAAGTTGTAGCATTTCTGTAAATAAAATAAATGTACATGTGGGTAAAATAGTATATTATAAGCTATTGTTAAATAGTACACTCATACGTCCACCCTGACACGCTGCGCTACCCTTTGAACGTCCGAGTTTTTGCTGAATTCGCGATTAATACCACAGTATTATGCACATAACGATAGGTGTATACTGTTTTTCCAAGCTATGTATGTTGATCACAGCACTAGTTATTGAGGTTTTTCTCAGCGGCCGGCGCGAAATTCAGAAGCAGTATAAATAGGTTGCGCGGACTGTCAAAAGGAGTTTGGAAGATTTGGAAGTGGAACATACGAGTATTGTTACCGTGGACGCACAAGAGGTTTTAACTATTAAACAAATAGTTAACATTTTGTTTTACTTAGGTACACCCGAAAGGTTGCAAACAAGCGTACAACCCGCCTAATTGTAAGTTGCCGTAGCGTACATGGAAGATACATCAGGTTCCTCCGTTTATGAACATTTTATTCATACAAATGATATGAAAGATGAGTACCGATGTACTTACTTAACCATATCACATTAGAGTGCTAGGAAATACTGCCGAAAGCGGACGGTGAAATTTATTCATAGGTTTCAACTTAGTTTGCGGATTGCTATCAAAATGCGGTCTAGAGTCGCCGTGAAACATGCTTTCCGGTTTGGGCCTCCACTTTGAGAAAAGATAGGAAACCAGCGAGTCTCTGGCGAGAAACCACGATATTGGCGAGAACTCGTCATCAGCTAAGTATGCCATCCTTAAGTCCGCAATAAAAGCGGCTGAAAATGGAACTAAATTTGACAGACCACAGCTGTGGAGATGGTCATGGTCTGGGTCATCTTGGCGCTAATGTCCCGGATGAGATTTCGCGCGCCCCGGGCCTGGGGTCCGCCATTACCATGATCCAGGATTTTGCAGATCAGGTAATTACAGTGGAATGAACCTTATAATAGGGAACCTGACCCGTTTGGAGCCTGGTTACACATTCAGTCGCCTGAATGTGCATTGTGCAGGTTTCAACACGATGTTTTCCCTCACCGTAAGAGCATCGGCACTGGGGTTCGAACCCGCGCGGTACCACGGGCTACGAGTCGGACACCTTAACCATTAGGCCACCGACGCTCTGGCCCGGAGACGAATTAAATGAAATGATTTTTTGATATTATAAGTACTATTTCCGCGCCTAAGTTAATATAAGAGCGTTTTTATAATTAAAATACAGTTCTCAAGAGTAACGTTTAGGTGCCTATGTGTTATATTGTTATCGGGTGGAAGCCGTGGCGGGTCGCTATTAAAAACACTCATAATTAAAAAAGTTTAGGTAATGCCTAAAAGTTGGAAAAGTCAGCTAATATCCATCTGGCCTTTAAAAGGCGCCGCGTGTAGAGTAGCTACACGTGCTTCTTTTCCTTACTCTAGATATAAATTACAGAGATTAGAGAGATCCATTTCCATCAGTTCAGTATTGAGATACCAAAGTCTTGTACTGACATACAAGACAATGGCATATAAAATACAGTGCGCGCGCGAGTTCATGTTTACGGGCACGATTTAATAATTCGAGTAACAATTATAATTAAATTATTATTATTAATTATGTGTAATCCATTCGAGTTAGGCGGTCAGCCCAAACGGACATGAACTCGCGCGCGCTCTGTACATATCCTTGTAAGTTTAAAATCTTTACGTAAATTACAATTACAGGTTGAGATCAGGAAATCGCAGTGCTGAAAATAATCTTATAATAAAAATAAATCTATCTATCTTATTAATCCAAATTCAAATGATAGTCCATCCATCGCCACTTCCAAAAACAATGCCTACATAATAAACGAACAAAATAACAACGAAACAAAAAGGCCCCGGTCACAGTCGAAGCTAGTCACAGTAACTCTATTTAAGTTTGCAGATTGGTCTGGCGAATGCGAGTCACTCGGCCACGGATTGCTACGATGTTCAAACTCGTTATACCGGCCGACATTGGCGAGGAAAGTTAGCCATAATAAGGCTTTGGATTAAAATTTCCGATATGGATGACCAACTTTCTGCGCTGGATTTGTTTTTGCTGCGCGCGTTCACGTTTCAATGGAGAATTAGTTCGCTGGAAGTTTTTTTTGGATAAATTGTGGATGCTTCGGTTTTAATCGGCTTCAAAAAAGGAGGTTCTGTGTTTGACTGTGTGTGAAGTTAGGTTAGTGTATGTTCAGAGGGCTAAGTGTAATTTTTGCTTTAACTTAACTTTACTTACTATGAAAAAAAACTTCATGTACGTGCCGCTAGATGGCGCTATACATTTTTCATACAAATTTCCACGTAAACGCAAACGCGATAGTAAAGTATAGTTAAAGCAAAACTTACGCTCAGTCCTGTGATATGTAATAGGTTGCACACTATAGTCCTTTTAAGAAGGGCCAAAGTCGGTTAAAGGCGATGGAGAGGGCAACGATCGCAGTTTATCTACGAGATCGAATCAGCAACACGGAAATTCGCAGGAGAAACAAGGTTATGCAATCACTCGGGCGATTGACAAACTGAAGTGGCAATGGGGACCCTTTGGGATCCATTGCTCGTAGGGATCTCGTAATTGGTAAAAGTAAAAGCTAACATAATGTTTTATATTGTCTGAAAGCATATAAAACGGTCACCGAAAATCTAAATTCAGCGTTTCAATCTTTCTTTTTATGTTATACGACAGACAAATAGGCGAGCGGGCCACCTGATGGAAAGTGGTCACCGCCGCCTATGGACGTCAACAACACCAGGGGAGTTACCAATGTGTTGCCCGCCTCTGGACCTCTAATATACCTCTTGAACGATCCCATGTCATAGTCCAAAGGAAACACTGTGTCTGGGAGCCTAATATTATCCTAAGTTGCTAACTATATATGTTTCTATAACTACTTAGCTACATTCAAGTACATTACGAAAATGTAGGCACAACGCTGTGAACAGCCCTGAGACTGACTTTAAGAGGCCATCAACGAAATTGCCGCTATTCAAGTGGTCTGAAAGTCTCCTAATTGATTTCATAAAGCTATCCAATATTTGTAATTTAATTAGGAAGTAAATGCTTGTTCCAACGTTTATTTGTGATAAATATACTCTTTATTTCGTACGTTTAACGGTAGGTAATCGCGTAGGATAGGGACCAATGGCGAATTCTTGTGTCGGAGGCCAAGATCCACTTCGGGGCGCTAGTAGCGAAGTAAGTAACTAAGTAGGTGTTTTGACGTTAAATATAAGAAATAACGTAATATTACGTAACCGGCGAAGCCAAGAGGTTGCTACGCCAACGTTTTAGTACTTGGTGGAGTTCCGTAATGATTATAAGATATTGGGCAATATTTCTGTATAAAAATGACGTAATAGTGTCTGTCGTTTCTTTCGATTAACAACGCATTTTTTATTGCGTAGGGAAGAGGAAGGTCGGAGGACGGTCTATTTGATAGCTTGTGGTTACCATCGTCCGGGATACCATTATCCAGGGCATCAGAAACACAAGTGGAGCGGATACGGTGCTGGCCTTTGAAAGTTATACCTAGCGTAATGGAAAGACTTCGGAAAGCTTTACTTTGTCGGGAAAGTAAAGGTTATAGGTTTCCATACATCACAAATTAAAGATTGTAAAATTAGTAAGAAACCTTTTGCTATAAGATGAATGAAACATATATTTTGGACAATACAAAAATATGTAGGTATTTTCGATAATTAAATCAGTTTCGCTCACATACGTGGCGCTGTGGACATCGAGAGGCTTTACTAAATACTGTTTAATTTCTTATTTAAATATTACCTAATTATTATTTTTTCACTAGCAAACAATCTTAGTTTCTGTTATAAATATGAAACTACTACATATACTCCAAAAAAAAAAACAATATACCAACTCGCAACAGGCAAACCACGACAACCTCGAACAAGTGAGTCGTACAGCTTACAACAGCCCGTGGAGATTCACGCAAATTTCCCTGTCTGCCACACCTCGCTGGAGCTATTTTACGAGCGTCATTCCCCACAGGCAGCCTAACCCGGGCGGGCTGTATCGACCCGCGTAGCCTAGCCTGCACATGTGGCTGCTTCAACGCTGAAGGACAATCTACAATACCCGTACAGAAGTGCCTACATTGGCGAAATATCCGTGACGGTGAGCAGGTGGATGGGAACGTCGGGAGGGAGTTAATGGAAAATATTAGTGGATGTGTACCTTAGATTTTGGAGTTGGATACAGAGGTTGTTGTTAGCATTTGTCACACGCATTTGTCGGCAACACGCTAGTTAGTACCCCTGTAAGATAAGATTCTTGTAAATGTCACCATCCATAGGTATACAGCGTAACAACGTACGACACGACTACCTACCTATTTGCCATCATTTATATTTAGCCTGAATCATCCCACTCCTGGGCGAAGTTATCCCACCGATTCTTCCATTCTTCGCGATTAAGTGCCAAAAAAATTCTACGTTTTTTTTCGTTTCGAAATAGAGTATTTTGACACAGACGCAAAAGTGGAAGTAGATTGGTGACGCTTTATCTCACTTCCTTGCGAGCGAAGATGGATGTAAAAGCAATAAAAAAGTACAATTTTGTAAATGTTAACCCTAACGAAGTACGAGCGGTATTTATATCTACCATTCTTATACCTACTACCATCGTAAGACCTGTATAATCTCATGAACACAATAAATACATAGACTATTGGCCATATCTGAATGGATTTAAGTCGTTTTTGCTCCATACAAGGCATGACTCGACTCCGCAATCAAATATAGGTACTTTCTCTCTCCAACTTTTGAAAACTTTGCTGATGGAGCTTGGCTTCGCGAGCTCGGACTATTTCTCATAAGTCGAGTTTGCTGAGTGTCTGTGGTTTTTGTCGTGAATTCAAGACCTAGATAACAGCTGTTGGGTGTGAAATTGGCAAATCAAGTGTGCAGTGCGCGGAAGTTATATTTCGTCCTTTTGGTTAGGTACAGAATCTAGATTTACATACATATATACATAAAGCTAACGCCTCTGTCCCATAGGTGGGGTAGGCCAAGACTATGACTAGACTATCTAGATTTGTAAAGTGGAAAATTGTGAAAATAGGAGTGAAAAACAGGATTTAACTCCACATTACTGGATAGACTATTATAGATTGCTAGATACTTGTTCTTAGTCTTGTTTCATGGAATCGTTACAGCGAATAGATGTCTGACATTGCAGCAGAAACTTCTCAAAGATCTCATTAACAAGGAATTACCTTGTATATACAGAAGACAGTACCTCAATCTACCCTTTAGACTTTGAACTGTCTCCGATTTGTACACGCATCTATAGTGATGCTAACTCATTTTATACTGGTGATGGGTAGGTTAAAGTGCTGCGTTCTGTACATACGTGAAGCGGCGGTATAATGGACACATCTCTGTTGCATATATGCGAGTAATGCATAGGTATTTACTCGCACGCGTGCGACAGAGACGACGCTCTACGAATCCGAACAAACCGATGCTGTCTGCAAAACATTGTATGGGTAGGTACCTAAAAAGGTAGTTTTTAGGCAAGCGGGCCTCCTAATGGGAAGTAGTCACCGCCGTCTATGGACATCAGCAACACCAGGGGAGTTACCAATGCGTTTCCCGCCTCTAAATAGACCTCTAATATACCTCTAGAACGACCTTCTCTTGTTAAATCTAACTGTGGAGAATAAATGTAGAGATAATTACTATTTTGCTCGATTGAACACGATGCTTGAGCGACCCAGCGCTAAGCCAATTTACAATCCTACGAATCCTGTAAATGCGGTAAGGATGGATGGATGTTTGTTACTCCTTTATGCAAAAACTACTGAACGGATTTTGATAAAATTTGGCAGTAATGTAGCTTAGAGACCAGAATAGTACATAAGCTATAATTTATCCTCAAATTCAATGTGGTTGCTGCGGGAACGGGTCTGGACCGTTATAACCGAATCCTATATAGTTATAACATAATTTACACCTTTTGATCCAATTATTAAAAAGTAGCATAAAGAGTGTAAAGGTTATGGCAATAACCTACCCTATCGTGGGAGAGGTGCTAAATTATGCAGTAGACTGTTACGGGTGATGATGATAACAAGCGAAGATAATGCCAAAAGGGGAAATTTAATGGTGGCCCGTTTCGCTATCAAATTGACGGGAAGGTCATAAAACCGCTGCGAAAAGGGACCATGGCCCAAATCCAGGCTTTGTATCCGAATACTTGAATACTGATACGCGAATTTAAATCCTTCGGTTCGAATGTCGGCCGGGGTGGGTGTCGATATTTAAATTATGGCTGTTTATTTAGAAGCAGCCTGTGGTCAAGAGAGTCGGATTGGTTAGGGTAGAGTAGGGTAGGGGTAAAACACCACGAGAGTAAGGCCAGGCCTGCTAGTTTAAAATAGAAACCAGTTATAATGAGATGAGTTAGGAAAGTATCAAGTTTGAAAAAGAGACCAACTAGTAAAAAGCCGATGTAGGAAAATGACGATTTAAAAGTAAGACTTGAACTGAGACAAGTTTAGAAAATGTCAAGTTTGAAAAGGGACTAGTTTAAGAAATTACCAAGACGCCTGGATTGCCCGGTCTAATTGTAGGGTAATTGCGAGACAGATAACCATAGTTAAGCAACACACGCGTGTTTACAGTACAGTAGTGGATACAGTTCATTTAATATAGAAGAGGACAGTGACTTTTCTCTGACCCTAAAATGAAAGGTCCAATGTATTTTCATTTTAGTATGTTTATTTTTATATTCATTGTATTCATAAATAAATTTACGTTTCGTAGCGAAAGGAAGATGTGCTCCCATATCAATTTTACAACATACATATAAAAACCTTCCATAAAAGTCTCATAACATAACAATACATAGGACCCTTTCACTGATTCGATATTTGATTTCGCTCCTGATTCCTGTAATTTGTGGAGTTGCAAATGTTGCTCTATTTCTGTATTTATCCAAACTAATTTAATAAATGCAAAATTAACTGTGTCTGTGTGTAACGTTTTCACATCAAGCATATAAGTACCACTTCACAGATTTGCCAAAGCAAGGAGATAGATGGTAACTGGTAACCTGTAACAATTGCCTATTTTCACATATAAAAAGCATAGTTTCATTAGGCATATTTAAGAAATAAACTAGCAGATTATTTACTAAATTCTTAAGTGAGTCTGTTGTCGGGAGGTATATATGTTTTTTTTTATATTATGTAGTAAATATGTGGACAACCAAAGTACTATATGTATCAGAGATGTTGTTACCTACCTACTCCGTGATGTGAACGACGATTGGAAATTGGATATAATAAGTTATCTTCTCATATAAGTGACTATTGTAATATTGTCTCAATGAGAATAAATGTCTTTGAACCTAACCTAAGGAAGTAGACACCTACTAGTACATAGGTTCTTTTCACCCCATATTAACCGAATTTTACCAGGACGAAGTCGCGGGCAAAAGCTAGTTCCCAATAATTTACAATGAAAAATACAAGTCAGGTTATAATATTGAAATGAAATAGTGCCAAGGCCCAAAATGTAACAAAACGTCCATAAAACCCTTTGAGGTACTCTCTACGTTTATGTCTTTGTTCCCCATACGAGCCATAGGTGTTCTAGTTCCTACCTCATCTTCAACTCTACAGGCATTTTACGTATCGTCGGCAAAAAATGTTTTGCATTCCGTTCTGGCCAGTTGCCAAAATGTCATAGCCACAGGACATCCCGCCCGGTATTGTCCTGCTCTCCATACGAGGAAATAATAAAAAAGAAAAAAAAATGGGGCTTAATTCGATCCGCAGGCAGAATTTAGGGATTCAGTAACAGGTAGGTAGGTTCAATAATACAGAGCTAACCTTATCGCTCAATAATTCAGGGGACTGAATGTGTAACCATGATCCAATCTGGTGAGGTTACCCTTTTAACAGGGTCACGGAGGTCAGTCTGCTTAGGTCAGAGATACTTCTCCACTGTAATTACCTGCATCTGCCAAATCCTGGATCATGGTCAAAGCGGACCCCGTACCCTCGCGCGCAAGGGCCTGCAAACTATAAAGTTATAGGTAGAGCACGTGTGGGATAGTACCTACCTTATTGGGATGAGGCAGACCCCGGACCCTCGCGCGCGAGGTCACAACTGTGACATTAATGCCAAGATGACAATAGTAGGATAGGATTAGTAGGATCATCCCAATGAGGTAGGTACTACACTACCCCTCACTTGTTCCACCTATAACTGAGTTTGCGGTCTCAAATTGCGCGAGCATTTACTTTGAGCAATATTAGGGACAGTTGACCTTCGCGCGAGAAAAAATTATGTCATTCAACACGGGCCTCGTTGAAACGAATTATTCACAATGACCCTTGTCACGCTGACCGCGTACGAAGAATCACGTTTCGACTTCAGACTTTTGTGGCTTTATCAGAGGGAGTGATTATCTTAAATCTCTAGAAATCAAAACTTTCTCGCTACGGTACGTTTTCGTTTTCCTGACTACGATGAATAACGATTTTAAGGAAAATAATAGTTTTGTCGATTCGACATTTCGACTCAAACGTTCAGTATATCAAAAGCTATTCGGACTATTACTCATCCATCTACCTATTAGCGATACCCCGCGATTTTCACCCACTTTCAGTGTCCCAGTGTTCAGAATCCTATTACTTTTTCGGGATATAAATTATGTACCCTATGGTGATAATCTAATTGGCAACGGTCGTGCGACAATGGTCGTACGACGGACGTGGATAGGATACCTCAAAACCGCCCATCACATGACCATGGTTTCACGACCGTAAAGATAAAGATAAAGATATTTATTTTCAATAAATGTTGGTATAATAAATGGTGTTAACAAAATTATAATTTCAAGAACACTTAATCCTTTCGGATATGAAAATATGTAGTAGGTACACATACATTATACCTAGTGTTACTTATTCAAATAACTCATTTACAGAGTAAAAAGTCATATCCATTAACAAACGTTTAAGTTTTTTCTGAAAAAGTTGAATGGGTAAACTTTTTAGACTTTCAGGCAATGCATTATATACTTTTACACACATAGCCGGTTGCCAATTAGGAGAGCGCCTGTGATAACGATATAGCGTCCTAATTAAGAGAGAATTTTCAAAAACGGTTTAGAAGTTTCGTAAATTAGATCGTTGAAACACAAAAAAGTAGCTATTCAGCTTTATATTATTGCAGGCACGTGCGCCTTAGAACGTAAGTACAACGCCCAAATTCTTACGATCTCAGGGTGTAAAGTCTTACCCGCTGATAATTTATCTTTTTATTCCCTCGTAAAAAGCCTAAATACGACTACGACTTGGACCATTAATGTTTTGGAAGTTTAAGTATTTTATAATTTATTATCTCAGTGAAACGAAAAGAGTGGACTTAGGTACATGGAAATAGAGAATCTATAACAAGTTTTTTATGTGTGTTTCTTAATTATAATTTACTTAATATTTTTTTTCAATGTTCGGTAGATCGAGAAATACAAGGGTTAGGCCACTCTTATTAAGGCTAACGAATTGCACTCGTTGCCGGCGAGTGTGTTCTCTGACTATTATAATCTAGATGCCATCAAGGCTAGAGCTGTTTCTAGACAGGCATGCTCTATCTGCCGCCGCATCGTCACTTACCACCATGTGAGTTAGTTATAACCCTTCCTTTTGGGCTTCACCGAAGTCGAGTAAAATGTATTATTTAAATACTTCATATTAGCTACATAAACTTGAAATTTTTTAGACACTTACTCGATATCCTTACTCGTTTTCCGACTAATAGGTATTATCATAATTTGAAAACGAGCATGACGCCGCGCATTTTCTTTGGAGGCTTCAATAATGGAATCCTTCTCAAAAGCGGTCAACTCATTCGCATTCGGAACCGCACTGAGGTTATATTTTCTTTTTAAATAAATATTTTGATGCATGATGCCAATTTTTTATATTTTCTAACCGCACTGTTTATGTGTTGCCAATGTAAGTTAGAAAATATCACTTATCATGAACACTTACCATCAGGTGAGATGGCGATTTTTCAAATTTGGGAATTTTTCATGTCGACAATCAAAATTGAAAACCATTCGACGCGAGGCGAGCGTCTTTGGACGGTGATGATCACTTAGGTACCTATTCTATTATTCAGATGAGAGGGTGGCCTGGTAAGTGATTCGAATTTCAAACTTCCTACTCTGGTACACACAGTTTTACAAGGATTCACGGGTAAGTAGTAATAAGAACTATTAATAAATAAAAATAAAATCAAATCAATTTATTTCAGATGATGTCCATATTAGTGTTAGTAAAACATTCTTTACTTACAAACTACATTAGTAAATCCAATATATTACTAAAATTATCATGTCAAAATTTAAAATTAAATCACCCATTCAATATAAAATGTCATCAGTAACTCACAGTACAAAATGTCATAATAATAATAATTTAGAATATAAAATGCCAAAGCAATAATAATTTTGATAACTTAGAATATGGCATGTCAAAATAATAATAATTAAGAATCCAAGCAACTTATACAATGTCAAAAATTAGTCTACTCAATTTAATGAGTGAGTCAAAGATATAACATATATAATTTAAACTTTAAACAATAACTGCACTTATTGCAACTTCACCAAAAACGCACTAGAACAAGAATATCTGGCTAGAGTTGGGAGTTCGGGACTGTGCATATCGTCTAACGTCAAATGCCAAAATGCCAAATGGTTCAATTCCAAATGGCCAAATGCCTACCTAGTCCAATTATAAAAAAAAAACTTTATATCAGCCGAAGTGTTGAGTCACGTCTGCGTACATTACCTACTTCTGTACATAACTATATAGGTACCTACATACTTTCAGCCTCCCGGATTGTTAAAATTTGCAAAGGAACGCTACTCAGTCACGTCGAATCTTCGTTTGTACTTATTCTTAATTCGAGATTCTTTGTGCACGAAGCCCCCAAAATTGGCATAGCTAACGTTGGGTAATTTTTCAAGCAAGATTCCATTGTTCCATTAGGTCGGTAAGTAGGATGATATATAAAAAATCGAAATAGGTAGGCCGAACTCTCGGTATAAAGGCTTTCGTGAAAGAATTTGGCGCAGCTATGGTGAGCTAATTTGTTTATTTATAACCTCAGGGTAAATAAGTAGTTACCTACCTATAATAGGTATTTATCGACGACATACCTATAAATAAGTAATTTTAGTATATATAGATAATAATTTGTTAGACACCTACTTTCTAAAATCTAAATTATTATCTAATTAAAGCTGAATAGTTTGCTTTTTTATTGTTGCTTGAACGCTAATTTATCATCTAATCTAATTTTCAAAACTAGGTACTAAAACGATTTGCTAACAGGAAGCTAAATTTTTCACGACTCCGAGTGGTAGGTAGACCGTACTTTATGTCATGAAAAAGTAAGTTAGTTTTAGGTATACTTGCTAATTAAATAGGTTTAGTATTCTATTCAGTAAATAGACATAAACATATCCATAGAGGTAACTTTATTTGGCCCACTAACACATTTAAAAAAAAAGTGTAAATGCTGCAGTTAAACTAGTAACTCCATCTTTCAGTATTTATTGTTAAAACGTAAACGCGCCATCTACCGTTCTACAGCTGAAATATGTAGAGAGCGGAAGACTGGGAAACGCTACCAATTTCAAAACCAAGCGGAATCGGTAGTGAGTGCACAGCGTACCTAGTTCCGCAACCCTCTCAAAGATGGCGTTTTATCAGTTTTAATACTTTTCTCTGTTAAAATATTTTTTCTTTTTACTTTACTTATCTCCACTTAGTAGTGGGACATTAATATTTATTGTGTTGATAAAATACTGTAAAAAGAAAGAATGTAGTGAATGGAATTTCAAGACTCGCAATTCTAGCTGTATTTTACGTAGTATTTTTTTCCCTGTGCTAGGCACAAAATACTTGGAAACTTTTCCAAACGAACAACGCGGAAACTTTAATTAAGTAGGTAGGACTAGGTAGCTAGTTTCTTACTGTTTTTGCGGTACGTAGGCGGTTAAGGATACCAGTGTGATAAGAATTTGTTATTAGGTAAGTGCCTATAAAGGAGCGTTGGTAATTGGTTAGCGTTGGTTCGAATCCCACTACCGCTATGCACCAGTGAGTCTTTTCTGAGTTATGTACATTAGTTGAACACTAACTGATGCTCTTACGGTGAGGGAAAACATCGTGATGAAACCTGCATATAGAGGTGACTGAATATGTAACCAGTTCCCGTGGTAAAAGGGTCACGGAGGTCAGGTGGCTGTCCCTCCACTATAATTACCTGATCTACCAAATTCTGGATCATGGTCAAGGCGGACCCCGTGCCCTCGTTAGCTAGAACATAACCGGGACATTAACGCCAAGTTGATTATTTATTGATTTTTATTATTACACTTATCGTATGTTATGAGCTACAGTTGCCACTTTCTATCAGGTGTGCTGGCTGCCGGTTTATCACTGACTACTTAGCATTAAAATCTAGGCATGTGCCTATTTTGAAACATTCATAATTTCGTGGAGATTCATTATACTTATCTGCCTGACCTTTCAATTTGATTCAAGAAATTAGTTTATCAATTAAATAAATTTTTCCATAGCACCTTTTTGCACATCACAACACATTAACAATTTCATCCGTGTTTCAACAGTCACGGCAAAACAGCGTTTAGGAGTGGCGAGGACTTATTTATTCACCTATTTAACACTTCATTTTACAAAAATGGGCTTAATTCTAGAACTGGAACTCAAGCGTACTGTACTAATTTCGAATGCTTATAAGCAAAGAATTGAACCAAGTACACGAAAGGATTTCTTCAACTCCAACAAGAAAATTACAGTTTAGTTGAGTTAAAGGGTCCTAACTCCCGCCGACTCCCGTCATGCATATTCTGGTATGTTCACTTGCAAACACATGTTTAAGACTTTATGAATTGTGAAACTTTTAGGCGACTTAACAGTTTGGCTCTCAGGATGATTAAAATATCAAGCATGTTTACATTACATGCATTCTGTACCAATGTAGGTTAGCATTACATGGGTACAGAATGGGTACCTACTAATCGAAATACTACGAAATATTCAATCCAGGCGTACCTACGTCCGATAATTATTCAAGTAAGTACACTAATTCAGGGGGTTATGGGGCCCGACCCCGTCACCCCCCTCACTCCACGACTCATCGTCACCAGTCCCCTACCGACAGACAGACGGCTCTAACAAATCAGCTTTTCCTTAACAGGTTATGGGGGCAGTAACCGCTTGTAAAAAGCCAGACACCAAAATTTTTTAGTTAAATATTCTTGTAGGACATCGCTCTCAGTAAATTTGAAAGCGCTCTTCATACTAGAAGAGCGGACCCTGGCTGGCATATTTTCCGGGGGCCAGGCAGCTGGGAGGATACAAGGAACTGAATACCACAGACTGTGGAGGAGGCAGAGTTGTTTGTTTATGTGATGTTAATAAAAGAAATATATTTGAATACTTCCCTCAAAGCACATCGAAGATAACTCAAACAATTTTTTTTATTACTCGGCAGACAAAGGCATGCGGACCTGATGCAAAGTGTTCACCGCCGTCTATGGACATCAGCAACACCAGGGGAGTTACCAATGCGTTGCCCGCCTCTGAAGAGATTTCTAATATACCTCTTAAGAGATCCCATGTCATAGTCCAAAGGAAACACTGGGAGCTCATTCCACATCCGAATTGTATGAGTGAGGAACATTCTTTCGAAAACTGGCCTCTTAAACGGAAAGAAATCGATAGTTCGACAAATCCGAATGAATAATTGGAAGTCAAAGTCAGGCTCGCGACCCGGACTGAAATATCCGGCCTTGCTGCAATGTCGGTCACGTTGTCAAGGTGCATTGGGGAGAAGCCTGTGACTATGAACTTCATGACGGTTAGTGGATTTTTATTGAGTTATTTATTTCATTTTTACCCGCATCTTCGTCCGCGTAAAATTCGGTTACCATTTTAATTATTTCGAGATAAATGGGATAAATTATAGACTACGTGCTATTCTTGTGTATAAGGTAGGCACATGCTAAATATTTAGAAGATTTTTCATGAACGAGTAACAAACAAATATGCTATAACTCTTACAAACTTACACATTTATAACATTTAGTAGGATTTCAGGTTGATTCACGTTAATGATAGTAGTGCGTAGTAAATGTGTAAGTCACTTACGAATAGGTGAGACGGCAGTCAAATGCCTGTCATGTCTAATATAAAAAGAAAACTGAGCATACCTGGGGTTACAGCATTCGCTCGTCGTGCTTTGGTTTAATATGTATTATTTAAATCAGAAGAACGAGCAAGATCATCAGCTGGAATGCGGCTAGCGATATAACACAAAACCGGCACTGTGATGTGTCTCTGTTGATGACGTATTTTGTAAAGTGGCTAAGATCGACCACATAACGTTTTTCCAAAGACCATAACCCTATGGTCCAAGTTCTTTGAGTATTTTCGAGTGATCTTTCACGGAACATAATGCTCCCTACCCCGTACCACACGTTTAGCCCTGAAACTTCACCCTCCCGTCCCCAACAGATATAGTTGTGTAGTCAATCTAGACGTCGTTCTCCCTGGCAACCCTACCGTTTGTTTTGCTGTTTCTAAATACATAACATAATTGTACACAATTGCAATTAGCACATACTTAAAAATAGATATACCCTAATAGTTTAAGCATACAATTATTTTAATTTAGAGTATCTGTAGAGCATCTCTACAGGTACCCCATTAGGTAAAGCCGCTTTCACCCAGCTCGGATTCTCTCAAAGTAAAAATGATGATATGATCACCAAACCTCATATGCCCTATTAGTTGGAACCGCTTTGATGGACGATTGATCGAAAGGAAAACCACATAACTGAGTTCTATGGTTTCGAATATTTATAGCATCCCAACAGACAGATGTTGAAAGGGAGATCCTGGAAGGGAATAATAATGTATTTATGTGGTTGTAATAAGCGACTGGGGCTTTATTTTCTTCTTCAAACACACTAGAGAAAATGCGTGTGTATTTGGATAAATTATTCATGACGAATTTTATTCGTTCAAAAGGCCTATCGGGCAAATAAACCTTTAGTTTGTTCGGCTCTTTGATGATTTATTGTTAAGAAATAGACTTCACCACAAAGACTACGACGTTCCTTCTTAAAGGATAACTAATTCTTAAAACTAGCGCTTTACTGTATTGGTAAGTAAGGGACTTGTATTGCTTTTGAGCATATGCTGAAATTGATCTTCTCCTCCTGTAGGACAAAGTCGTGAGTTTATCACTATTTCATTTGTTGGAGTGCCTTTTCTTGATTTTTCAAACTTATTTTGACCTCTGACGAAAAAAGAGGGCTGATACAAGTTTAGAGGCTTTGTGAGTCTGTCTGTGGCATAGTAGGTCACAAACGGATGGACCGATTTAAATGCGGTGTTCTCTATTTGAAAGTAGTTTAGAAAATATTTGTGTTTAAGTAATTTTGGTCGGGGGTTAAATGCTCCCTTACGTTTCGTCGCCCTTGATTCCCGCCCGTATCAGTCCACTGCTCCACCTACGTTTTCTATGTAACAGTCAATATTTTATGCAAGTTTTTACGTTCTGTTGTATCATAATCTATTAAAGTAAGGTTAGTTCATAAGTATTTCGTTATAATGTGCCCAATAAATTGTATAAAAATATAGGAATCATGAAAGCGGGCCGTCGTCCCTTTCCTACAAATCCAGAAATAGGAATGGCCAGCTCGATGGTCGATGGTCAAGGTGGATATTAATAATATCGATGTTATATATGGAAGGACGACCTTTTTTCCCCTAGGTACAAATGTCAAAATTTATTATTGTCGAAGGGCAAAATAATTAAGATGCAATTTGTTTCATTAGAGGTTTTGTATGCGTACCATTTTTCAATTCAGAAATAAGACTTTTTAGATAGTTTTGTCGTAAGTTCTGTTCCAAATTATATAAATCATCAACATCATCACCTTGGCGTTAAATCCCGTATTAATCCCTTCCCTTAGCTTCAAATATGGCCCGGATAGTTCACTTTCGGAAACCAGCACCATCATTTAGTATATTGTTAAGTATGTTATTCTAAATAAAAAATAGCCGGGAGACAATATCTAAAGTGCTTGGTTCTCCAGCTGTGACGTCATGAACATGGCCGCCGCCACGTTTTGATATTTGCATTTAAAACCAAGTGTATTGCACTTGGAATCAAATTTAATTATTTATTATTTTATTTTCAGTTTATTGTACACATGAAAGTTTGAGGAAAAATACATAGTTATAGATGACACAACAGGCGCTACTTATTTCTTAAAGAAATCTCTTCCAGCAGGCCTATCAAAGAGATATGTGATAAGTAGTCGCAGATCAGACATGCACAATATCTAACTAAATATACATACACACATAATAAACTAAAATAATAAACTACATATACCTACATCTTATACTAATACATAAAATACATAAATACCTACAAATTATCTATAGGCATTGTACCCTGCATTTTTAGGAACCAAGAGAGAGATAGTGCTCTTTTACACGTTTCTTAAAAATACCGACAGATTTTAAATCATGTCAAACGAAGAGTACTACAATATTATAATTACACACAATCGTGTCAATATGATGGTTTCAGCGATATTCAAATCCTTATAGTTGGGGATGGAAAAATAATAACAACGATTATGGAAGACGGCAACAGCAACGCTATTGCAAGTGCAAAGAGCGGTGCACAAAATGTTGGTGCGTCGGCAAGGCAAACCAAATGTACATTGCTGTAAAAGTGTGTAATAAATAAAGAAATAAAATAGTCAAAAAAATAGGTACCTATAGTAGCAATTGAAAATCCATATCTAATGTTACCATTCCCTAAATCAACATGTATTGCACGCTATGTCGCTACTATTCTAGGTAAGTATTAATATAATTTGAAATCGGTGACGGAGAAAAATTTTAATATCTCACATGTTTATAATCTCATTGCTAGGGAAAAATTACAATATCTCGCTTTTTTATTAACCGATTGGGATTATAAAGTTAGATTTGTATAGCTTGCCTATAATGTGCCTTTATTTTCTTAGCACATTATTTTGCTATAAAGTTATCGGTTAAGTTGTTAAAAAATAAAAACTCATTTATTTGTTGTAAAATGTTAATATAGTCCTGAATATCTCTGAAGCCATAATATTGACACAATTGTGTGTAATGATAATATTGTAGTACTCTACGTTTGATACCCTACACATGATTCCAAGAGCAATACACTCGGTTTTAAATGCAAATTTCAAAACGCGGCGGCGGCCATGTTGATGACGTCACAGCTGGAGAACGAAGCACTTTAGAGATTGTCTCCCAACTGTTTTTTATTCAGAATAACATACTTAACAACATACTAAAAGACGGTGCTAGTTTCCGAAAGTGAACCTGTTTTCAGTTAAGGGAAGGGACTATACGTGCTCTCGCACGGTACTCGAGGGCACTGGGTCTACCTTACATGAGGGTATTTTAACACTTTTAATGTGGTTTCTGTCTACCCCTTTAGCACTAGCTTTAGTCTAGTACATTAAAAGATCGATGAAGTTGAAAGAAGCAAAAGAGGTTTGCGAAAGTTGTGCGCGTATGGTGTGTATAAGTTACAAGTACACGTTGTTGTTCGTCTATCTAACAATCCTCTACATTACCCTTACTCATCAATCAATCAATCAATAGTAGTCCACAGCTGGAAATAGTCTCGACTATCTACTGGTATACTTAATAATAAATCTAGACCGTCTGCTCTGAGAGGAGAACTTGACACTGCCAAACGATGGCCGCGGCCGCCCGTCAGACCCCGAGGCTTGGTCAAGGTGAATTGATTTAACTGGGATAGAGAGAAAACCTTATTGAAAATGCATGTGCATCGTGAATTCAAGACTAAGGCCAGTGCCACGTTAGTATCAGCAATGTTGAAAAGTCTGGGGCCTAATTCTCGCGCTGTGACGTTTCGAATTCGACTTTTTTTCTTTTCTTGTTACATATCTCCAATAATAACGATACTGAAATGTCTATTGCAGTCAAAATATATTTTCTTAACTATCTTCGGGACAGTCCTGTCGAAGATCAATTTCAGTGACGTTTTACTACAGTTCTTCGGCTAAAGAAAATGTTGAATTTGAGATATCACAGCGTAAGAATCGCCCACTGGTGTATGGCACGGAAACTAAAAAACTTTTATAAATGGCTTTTATAAACTGCACTTCGTTGCAGTCGGGTAAATAATAATTAGGTCCACCAATTTGCAAAGAAACCTTTTTTGGTATAATATTTATGATTACTATAATTTATTTACAAAATAAATAATCGTGAATAAATTCACACAGCGAGCCCCAAACTCAGCAATACTTGTACCATGAGTGCTAGATAACTGTTATAGGTACCTACCTACCTAGCTTAAATTGTTGCCACGTGAGTTCGGATATAAACTGCCCGTAAAATTGGAAATAGAACATGATCGCAAGGAGCGGAAATAAAATGCTGACCTTTACCCAGTAATAGAATTGATGCAGGGTTATAATAACCTTACAGAAAAAGCCGACCAAGTGTACATAAACTTTCTAAACTACAAAACCGATTAAGCTAAGAACTATGTCGATTAAACTGGCTTCAAATAGAGAAATCGCATCGCATCCATCGCAACCGCATCCAAATCGGTCCATCCGTTCGGGAGCTACGATGCCACAGACAGATACACAAAGCCACAGATACACAGATACACATGTCAAACTTATACCACCCCTTTTTTTCGTCAGGGGTTAAAAATATGTCGCACTTCCAGTCCAATAGATATTGCGACTTAGAAGGTTCTAGTAAAGTTCAATTCAGTTGTTGGAAAGTTTTACGTCTTCCGTTTCGCTGTGAACAGATGTACGATGAACAGCTGTAGGTACAAAATATCTGGAAATCCGAGTTTCTCGGTTGTGTTTCTTGGACCAAACAAAGATGTCTAAAATTATCGAATATAAATACAAATTGGAGACGAAATCATGACGTCTACGCATTATTCTAAACAACTCTTTATAATTATTAAACCAATCCAAATTTACATAAAATCATCTATTAAAAGATTCGAAAGAACGTTTCTCGCTCGTGCGATTCGGATGTGGAATGAGCTCCCAGCCACAGTGTTTCCTTTGGACTATGACATGGGATCGTTCAAGAGGTATATTAGAGGTTTCCTTAGAGGCGGGCAACGCATTGGTAGCACCCCTGGTGATGCTGATGTCCATAGGCGGCGGTGACCACTTTCCATCAGGTGGCCCGCATGCCTGTTTGTCTGCCGGATAAGATAAAAAAATATTTTCCAAACTACTGAACCGATTTCAGTGAGAGCTAAGAACCATCGCGATTAAAGTGGGTTTCAAAAAGAGAAAACCGCAAGCAAGTCGGTCCATCCGTTCGGGATTGCGATCCAATAGACAGACACAGAAATAGACAGATAGACAGAGCCACAGATACACAGATACTTACGCACGTCAAACTTATAACACTTCTCTTTTTTCGTCGGGGGTTAAAAAGTAGACTAGTGCCATAGTACAAAGTACGCCTCCCTCCTAGAGCTAATTATTTTATGCTATTTCGTGGTCAGACCTAATAATTAGTTCTAATAATTACGTAGGTAACAAACTCTTTTGTGCCCTCCCAAACTCCTACAACAGTAGCTTTTTGGTACGTAGCCCTAAAGATATCTACAGGGAACCAAAATCAATTACTTACACAATCGAAATTATGCATTATTTTCCGTCTACATCTGTACCAATCTGTCTCAAACAAATACTGTTAATTGAAGCAGGCATAGAGCAATTCATGATTGAATTTCGGAATCGTCGCGTGGGGACAAAAATACCCATTCTCATTCCTCATCACTGAGGTCAGACGCTGTCAAGGTCGGACCGCCCGTCGAGTAACCTTTCAGGGTCTGTTTTTATTTGGGATCACAGACTATTCTCTTGTTGGATACTGGTGGTGATGCTCACGGTCAATAATTATGCTATCGATACGTTAGAATAGATATAATGATAATAAGTTGGAGTATTGGGAGAATGGGAACAGGGGAATAACTTGAAAGACCTTATGTAGTAATCACGAGCAAAGCAGCTGTAGCAGGCCTTTTAGACTTTTTAGGGATGGACATGGGGTCACTGTAACCGTGCGTCATTTCTTAGGAATAAAGTTTAATACCTCATAATAAGGAACATGTCACTTTATGCCAAATATTGCGAAGTCATTAAAGTTATCCAATCTTTTTTTAACAACTTTATATCTTTATTAAAGACAAACCTATTCTTTGTTGTAGCAATCATTGGCAATTATTAACGTTTTCTGTTGATTTGTTGTTTAATTTACTAATTTTTGTTTTTTAAAGTCTGTTTTAAGTACGTATACCTAGGTTTTAAAACTTTTGTGGTTACTACACTTTCAGTCTACTCGTGACCGTGATATGTATGAATGCAACTGCGTCAAAATATCGAGGAAAAAACAATACTGACCGTGGTAACAAACCCGATAATATGTGTGTTAAAAGTGTGTTAGTATTCTGTTGTCATCATAGCCTAGCTACTATGTGGTTAGACTAAGATGACACATGGCTATGGCAGAAAAACAGCGACTGCTTGTTTCATTAGCTGCCAAAACTGAGTGTAGAAAATAAATTGATGCGAAATTCGTAACTGCAATGTATGCCGTTCCGAAAGTAGAGTATCCTGAGCCTCAGCCCTGTAGTAATTTATTTTGTTTTAGTTTAAGTTGTTGTTTAGTTTTACTTTAAGTTGTCCAATTTTTAAAGAAATGCATTTTCTCATTGTATTAATTAAGCAAGGCAAATAAATATTTTCATTTCATTTCAAACTTCGCACTGCAATTACGCCGCTTATTAAAGCGGTTGGTCTTTCCGTATTTCCGTAAACCGTATTTCTCTAGAACTATTATGAAAATGCGATTGAAAGTTTTACCATGAAATATTAATGCCTACATGAATCAATAAAGGTGGAGTATCGATTTCTATTCAAGTTCTTTCTAGCACGTCTAGATTCTAGACAACCCATTTTGTGGAAAAGTTGTTTTAGTGTAGACAAAGAGGTACTGTTTACTTTTAGAATATAGAGATAATAGCTTAGCTAACAGCACCAATCCCTAACAAATGAAGAGTGTCTTTTCAAAAGGTCTAATTCGCATTTTCGTTTTTTTTTTAAATGGTAATGCCATTTTAATCTCCACATAAATTGCCATGTTTTCCGTGTTTAAAATCTTTTTCAAATCGTGTTATTTTATCCAAAATAAGAGTTATAAATTGAAGTTCGCATCAAAACGTCTTAAATCACGAAATATATCCAGTTACCGTAATCAATTTGCTATAATTTCTGAAAAATATGTTAATGAGCAAATAAGCTCCTTTGAAAAGACATTCATCAAATATGTTCATCATCACAGCCCATAACAGTCCACAGTAGGATTTAGGGCCTTTTCCACGTAAAGGGAGATTATTCGCATAATCTCCTGATCCCTTGAACTGATGACTCAGTTTGCCTAAATTGTCTTCGAATGACTTTGAATTCACGGAAAAGAAAATGATAAGCGGTTTAGATTTTTAAAACGCGGTGGTTCACGACCGAGCGAGTTCGCCATACAAATTTTTATTCCCTATTTTATCCCATTCAGATTAATTTTTGGAGATAAAAAATAGCCTTCTCCTCCTCCTTTATACTATATGCAAAAATAACTTTTTAAATACATTTTTGGTTTTCACCTGTGCTTAGTTCGTATCTCCGTGTACATTCAACTATTATTATTTTTCCGACACTAAAAGTATTTACCTTACGGTACTCTATAATAGGTGGTTAGGCTTTATATTAATGAAAGAATTTTCAATAAAATAGGTTTACCCCCAACATCCCAAAACACTGGGTTCCGAAAATAAAAAAATAAAGAGGCCAAAAAATATATTTCATACTAGTTTTTACGTACTGCACGCGGCTTTACCTTGTTAATTTTTTTTCATTTCCTCACCAACATATGGTTAAGAAACGTTTTTCTTTATGTAAGAAATTGTAATGTCAGTTGTGTTAATAAAGAAATGTGGCAATTTTGCCTAATATTTACTCTCATTAATCCAAACACAAATAAGAAACAAAGGGACATCTTATAAAGGGCGGGGTAATTTATGTAAATTAGAACAATGGACGCCATTCTTTATTAGCACAGATCTTTTTCTATAAAAGTTTTTTGAATTTTGCCTTTGTGCCAAAGTCACACAAACACTTTCAAATTAACAATGGCTCTTTCTAACTTCATAACACACAATAAAATGAAATTCTTTGATATTTCTAAGTATTCATTTTTTAGACACGCATTTCACTGCCGTCTCCTGTAATTCAGGTACAGGAGACGGCAAAGGTTAAATTTTGAACAGTTACGTCAAACTTTAGCAGTCACTGTTGAAGGTTGATGTTCGAAATTTTCTCTGATAACTGTAGATGCCAAAACGGGAAAGACAGATTCGGTAACATAGTGTACAGTCATAAGAACTCGCCCTATAATGCCACCAACTCATGAGTATGTATTCAGTGAAAAATTCGGAACTAACATGACAGCTTGTACTAAAAATACAAGAATATTGATTGCCAGTTAGTACCGATTTAGTATACATACTAGAGTACATAATAGAGTTGTTGGCGGACGATGTCAGCAGCCGGGACTGACCGCTTGGATGATGATGATGACTGAATAGAGTTGGTGGCACCGTCGATAGTTGTCTGCTTGTAGCTGTTACACCCGGGCCGAGTGAATACAACCGGGCCGAGTGATTACAACCGGGCCGAGTGAATACAACCGGGCCGAGTGAATACGACCGGGCCGAGTGAATACAACCGGGCCGAGTGAATACAACCGGGCCTTCAAAGAGTGCAGCCAGATTATACTGTTCGAGAACACATTAGAAGCTGGTGTTATAGTTGTATTTATGATTCAATTGTGCTACGATAGTAATTGCACATGAGATGCGATTGCAGCATAAGCCGAAATCAAGGAGCAATGCTGCCGAGTGTGTAATTACCGGCAGAGTGTCATACGCCGTTGTTACACACATTTGTGAGGAAAAGCTATAAATACTATGTATTACTATACTATGTACCAGTCCGAAGACAAAAACGTTTTATACAAATGCGTTTAATAGGCTATATCGAAAGCTTTGGCTTCAATCAGTTAAACAATGACTTCTTTACGAGCGAGTGTATTGAAATAAATATTTGCGACCTATCGATGTTGCAATAGAAAGTATCCAAGCTTTTCGCTTTTACTTAGCAGTTGTTTGTTTAAATTATCGTCAACATCTGAATTCAAACTAACAATCCTTATTTTCAAAGTAAACAACAGACTAAACACTACACCTTGATGGTTTGAATACAAATAAGATTGTATCTATCCTTTGAATAACTCAATTTAGAAATCTGAAACTAAATAATGAATCACGCCACTTAAGAACTTGTTCTACACACTGCGCCAAGCAAAAATCTAGAGCCTTGTTCACAACTCGTCATCCCAGTTCACAACTGTTTTTCGTAACTAGATACGGAACAACATAGAAAATGCGATCCGTCCACGTTTCTGCGCCTTACAGAAATATTGGGATTACAAAGGCGAACTTTCGTGCCTTTTCAGCTTATCAACGGCAGATATTGTTACCGCCTAGCGCCCGACGCGCCCAAGTCTCGCAGCCTACCATATTGGCGCAGACATTGACGCGGTAAATAGGCGGCACAGCGCAATTGTTTACAAATTATAAAATAACCTAGCCTAGTATTCCCTTTCTAGTAGTATCAGTTACAATAACTGCAGCGACGATAATAGCTACGATTTTCCTGCTGCACCGTGTGCCCGACAAAAATAAAGTTTTCTGTCATTAGCATAGAAACCAAAACTGCATAAACATTTGGGACAAATTGCGCAGAAACCGCGCAAGTTTGTATGAGCCCACGCCGTGCTACCACTCATTTAACCAAAATACCACTCCACCATCGGCTCGATCAAACCACTAGCACACGATCGCGTCGCGCTCTTGAGAAACGAGGCAATTTTCAATTTCAGACGAAACCCTATGGAATTCTGCCTAATGGGCTGTTATTCGCACAAGTGGGGCGGAGAGAAAAAATGATGCCCCTAAGCGGATGTGATCTGACGGAATAATTTAGACGGTGAGAAATGATGGCATGTATTTACCGTCTTCCGTGCCAAGATGTGGAACATCGTAATTGGTATCCAAATGTGAGACGCGAACTCGTGAGGCGAATTAAGTCGCCTTTTAATTTTAATCGCAGATGAATGACTAGCACAAAGCGCTCAGTCAAGCTGTTCAGTCAGCGTTTGTCATGCAAAACGGGTTATAAGGGAATTATATAAAGAAATCAATATTACGACTGTGCGAAGCTTCTACAGAAGGCAGCACCTCTACCTACCCTGTTTAGACTTAATTCATGTGGTGTAGGTACATATTATACAAAAATGTAGTTTGTAAGGAAAAATTATGAGAAATTTCTAAAAGACTCGGTTCATAATATTTTAATTGAAATAAGAATAAATTGATTGTGTTTACACAGACGGTTAAGTAAAATTAAAAATATATTTTGTTCATTAAATTACCCGGCGAAGGAATTCAATTACCGATTAACAGATCTAAAACAATAATTTTATTAATAATTCCTAATAGGCAAGCCAAATAATTAATAATTACTTGATGGATGAAATAACGTTCTCAATTTACCTTTCTAATTACAAAATAATTTGATATCTATATTAATATTATAAAGAGAAGTGATTTAATTGTATGTTTGTAATGGATAATCTGAAATTCTACTGAAACGATTTAAATTTTTTTATTCTTATTGAAAAAAAACATTGTCAGTGAGTAATATAGACTATATTTTATCTTTAAAAAAAATTAGAGATCCCTAGGAAAGTTGCATGCGCGCATATATTTAGAAAGGCTGCAGCATTATTTACAACGGGGTAATTATTAAGTTGGGTTTGTAATTTTCTGGACGTAGGGCAGGGGTAGGATAGGTGTAGGGTAGGGTAGGGTAGGGTATGGGTATGACACCACGCGAACGAAGTCGCGCCGGGCGCCACAAGTAAAATAAAGTCGCTTGCCGCGTCTGTCTGCCTGTCTGTGTATATGTAAGTATTCTGCTAATTCCTAAACCACGAAACAGACGTATAATACTTGCATACTGTAGTAAAGAAAAGCCGAGAAAATCCATACGAAGCCGGGGCGGGTCGCTTGTTTACAATAATTTGTGAAGCGATCAAGTGATGCCGTACATCTTCGATTTCTGAAACCTTGCAACAAAATTACCTTTTCAAAAGTCAAGCGCGATATTAGAAACAGGCAGGTAGAAGAGTTTTTGCAAGCGTTGGGCCATAGCCATTGCTCAACAAATATCTACACATTAGATGCCCAGCCATAAACTTTATTTGCCTGACTAAGTTCTGGACTTACTTTACGAACTGATACATTGGTTTCTTGCATGGGGAATACTGGGTTCGAATCAAACAGCGGGCATGACTCTCTTGACTCTTTTGACACCAATGACTCTTATTTATTTATTTTATTTTTATTTAATAGTTTATTGCACACAAAAATGGTAACAGGTAACTCTTTTCTGAGTTATGTACAATAGTTGAATGTTGAATGCTCTTACGGTGAGGGAAAACATCATGATGAAACCTGCACATTCAGGCGACTGAATATGTAACCATGATCCAATCTGGTCTGGTTCCCCTGATAACAGGGTCACGGAGGTCAGATAGTAGTCGCTCCTGTCGCTCCTCCATATCCTGGATCATGGTTAACGCGGACCCCGAGCCATCGTGTGCGAGAGCACAACCGGGACACTAACGCCAAGATGATTATTTATGTACATTGGTTGCTTGCATAAGTAAGTAAACTTCGTACAGAGCAAAGTCTACTGGTAACTCTCAAGGCTCCACGTGTAACTAACCTATATAAGGTGTTGTCGAAGCGTATTGGAACTGCTTGTTGAAGCCTACTCGCCGAAGGTTTCAAATTAGAATCTTTATTTCACTTTGTGTAGAGAATTTTGAATTTTGCACATTGAATTTGTGATATGGATATGAATGACAATATTGTTAAGCCACGACGAAAAAGAGGAATGTTTGTCATGTGTGATCTGTCTATCTGTGTATCTGTGGCATCGTAGCTACCGAACGGATGGACCGATTTTGATGCGATTTTCTTTGTTTGAAAGCCACTTTAATCGAGATGGTTCCATGATGATGACGGTTTCATTGAAATCGGTTCAGTAGTTTAGGAAATATTTTATTTTATTTCCTGAACTACTGAATCGATTGTAATTAATATTTGTGTATAGGCATACTTGGTCGGGAGATTTCTGTCATTCTTCTCAGAATCACTGCCTGGGCTAATCTAAACATGGATTAAAACTTTCCCACCCCAATACCATTTGGAACCCAAAACGTATACAATAGAGAAAGGATGGAAAATTAGAAAATAAAAATACTCATTCGCCGTGTGATACCCCTACGTACGACATGTCAGGTTATTTCTCATCATGGCATCGCACCTGCGGTTCTATATTTATGTTAAACGTCGTTTCCGTGGACGTTATGGGCGACAGTTACATCTACCAAAAAAGATCGCAGACCTCAATAGCGTATTCTATTCATGGTCCTTAATAAATGTTAGAGAAAATGCTTCTATAACAATTCGGACAATAGTTTCCTTTATCCATTGAGAAATTTTAATAAAATTATTAATGGTGAAAACCACAGAAATCATACAAAAGCAGAATCTCAGTCTCTAAATCATGAATGAAGCATGCAAATGGCCGCCATTTTATTTGTGTGCGTGATTTGAGGGTTGCCATATATATCTCTTTAGGAATTTATGTATTAGGTTAGCAACACAACTATACAATAACAAATAAAAAATTTTCATTTCAGACTTTAATGATTTAGTTATAATTAGCAAGTGGAACTTCGTCTGTGCCTATTCCTACGGGGAAAAGGCATATAGTAAATCTTTATTTTAAAATTCTTATGTAATAAATGTTGTACAATGCTCGAGTCAGTAGGTATAAACATTTTACTAAAGGCGAGGACACCACAGAATCAAAATTCGTTTTGCACCGATAGATCAAAGTGGATAAGTAATGCCTGCCACTCACTTTCATCCAAACTTCGTATTCTAGCCGTCAGTTTGGCTCGACAAGATTCTTTTTATTATTTCTTTGTTTAAAGGTGAGGCTATAAATAGTGGTATAAATGCAAAAACGTACAGATTTACACAGATTTTCAAAATCTATTAAGTACAGATAATATGTAAAAAAAATCTCAAAAATACTTCGGATACGGTTTTTGGTTTCAGTTATTTTGACGACCTATGAGGAAAGTCGGCCCGTGCTTCCGCCCTACTCGGATAGCCACCAAAGATTTCCTGTGAAAAAAAATGTTTGTCTTAATATTTTCGATTCCGGATTCGGATTCCGGATTCCTCATCATCCTAGTGTTTATCCCGGCTTATACCAGGGCCCGTTTTCCGACTTAAATCTTTAAACCATTTCGCCACACACGACGGCATTTATAAATAATTTTCGTCAAGGAAAAATACGTTTTATCGCTAAGAAATGGCGGCGCGTTGCAAGACCTGGCAAATGTATGTCATGTACAATAAAGGAGATTGTCACACCATGCATGCACCCCATCTCTTCAAGGTATCGGGTTCTGTTTTTGTTTGAATTTTATGGTGGAAACTATGACGATTGTATTTTTGTTTGGTTCTATATCATCAGAATTTTCACTTTGCATGCCATTCGTGGCGATTTCGCACACGTTATCTCGATATGTACCTCTTTCTTGTCTTCTTGAAAGACCTCGAACACTCAATATTTTTAAAATTACCCTGGTAATACCGAAAGATATTGGTCTGCATAAGACCTCGAAGCTTCAATATATCTAAAATAACGCTGGCAATACCGAATGATAATGGTTCAAAAATGGGGAAAATCACCGTCATGCATCAAAATATTGAATTTTTTACGCCGAAAATCATAATTGAAAACCGCCCGACTCGAGGCGAGCTGTTCAAAAAAGGACCCCTGGTGTATCCCATTATAGGTAAACCGAATATTATATTTATAATCAAGTAATCATTATCGCATTCCTATCTACTAAGTTACGAAACTCCTATCTACGAAAGAAGAGTTACTCCTACATTGAAAACCTGCTGTAGGTAATTACGTTATTTATCTTCTATCGATATCGAGTGTCTACTTTGTCAAACTTTTTACACGCGCTTCTGTTCGTGCCCTAATTGCCCACTGACCTCCAATGTCTGACACCAAAATGATGAACGTCTCGTAGCCACAATCCTTCCAGAATATCGCTCAAGACACCTAACGCGGTATTGAGGTCTACACTCGGCTGCCTGTGTCCATTTCCTTAGTCATTAGATGGCCGTAAATCTTCAGCTGTCAGTTTTCGCGCCCTTTTCTCATTTTTCTGGCCAGTATTATGCGCGTAGCTTTATTCGGATTTTGTTACCTGTAACAAAAGGGAAATTTGAATTAAGATTTTGTTTCGCATTATAAAATATTTTGTAAGTACCTACAATCATTTATTTTCCTTTATCGTAAACTTTTCTTTGCCTACTTTATGAAGCTCGACTAGAAAATGAATCGATCCAAGCAGTATCCCCAGACCGGAAAAATATACGGGCGCCTTTCAACATTAGAGGGAAATGAAGCTTGCAAGGTACGACAATTTCTTAACAATACATTTTGTTTTACACAACCTTAACATTCACACATGTACACCAGGTCTGACCATCCGACGTCACGCCAGTGACAGTGTCAAAGCACGCACACGCATAAATGGGCGACCATTTTTATGTTTCACTAATGAATCATGATATTAGAGTGTATCCGTCCGTATTTTTTTCTGGTTAACATGGAACCTCTACACTTTGGATCACTTTTAGTTTTGATTGTTTAGGGCAGGATTTAATACTTTAGTCTAAATCACTACCACGCAATATACTGAGGCAGGGTTTCCCAAACTTATGGCTCCACGTACCCCTGTCAAAATTTCCAGTCGACTGCGAACCCCGTAACCAATAGTTCGCGTACCCCAGTTTCAGAAACTCTTTACTAAGGTACAGATCAGTAATATAACGAAAACGATATCTATTTAGGATGGCCACCTTAAGGGGAGGCCTAATAACTAAGAAAATAAAGACAACTGAAAAACTAAAAAATACCACGGTATTCGAAACAAATACAGTAAATAAGTCAAAGTAGGATCTGACATTACAAGAAAAGTCATAATATTGTTGAAATAAGATAGGTTGCCAAACAGACACAACACACATTCACTAACTACATAGGACTATCTATGGGCAATTCATACAAACAGGTATGTAAATATTTAAAAAAAGTACCTCATAAACTTTCCACAATATCAGAATTAATACCGTCCGAAAAGCAATGGCTTTGATTCGGCCTTTCTAATGAGCATAGGGCTTTGCCTGCGGGAATAAATATCTGAATAATAAATAAATAAATATGCTTGGAAAATTCACACAGCGCCATCTAGACACAAAGTAAACAAATGCTCCCAGAACTGTTAAACCTGGACAAGTTTAAGGCCAAGATGTACAGAGTATTTCTAGACAGGCATGCTCCACTTTCGGCTACGTCGTCGCTTTCTATCAGGTGAGGTGAGATGGCGGTCAAATTGCCTGGCCATCATGATAAAAAAAAAAAAAAAGTATTACATAAAATAAGACATATATTTTCAACCTAGACACAACAGTTTCAGATCAGACCAAATACCTACAATTTACATCTATCATGATATCCCCTGTTGTAGATGTTCTATAGGCTAATTACGTAACCCTGTTGCAAACAATTCTCTGATTTCAATAATTGAAATTGTTACTTGTGCGATTCCGTATCGTCGATTTCATGGGTTCAATTGCTACCAAAGTTCCATTGCAATAAATTGAAACTATTAAATCGATCGTACGTAATCCAACAAGTAACAATTTCAATTATTGAAATCAGAGAATTATTTGCAACAACGTTAAGTAATGAGCTTACTGGACGACATTAGCCGCTTTCTATCAGTAGGACCGTCCGCCTGTGCGAACAGACAATCTAAAGGACCTCTTCTGGAAAATCACACTCACTAACCATATTTTGGTAACAGTTTAACCCATCCATAGTTTGGCAACAATCTACGTAGGTAGAATAGCTTAGATGAGGGTAGGCTAGATTCTCTAAACCTAATATAAAAAGATTGATACCTACGTCATCCCATTTCAAACAAGTTTAATACACAGCGGCTATCTTTCCCGTTAACCTGTCCGCAGTCGAAGGAAGTGGGCCATCCATCATCATACGTCACATTGCGTCGTCTGGCCCACACTCGAGCTCGCTAGGGGCAAACACGAACGGTTAAACTTAATTTTCTTTGCGAGAGTGTGTTATATTACTCCCTTATGGTACCCGGAATAACATCAGAGGAGTTGGTTTACAGAGTTGTATGATTCAAACGATACATACTTCTGAATAGATCTTAGAATATTTTTACATACTAGATATGAGGTGCAGTAATAAAAATTTGTTATTAGGTAAGTGCCTGTAAAGGAGCGTCGGTGGCCGAGTGGTTAAGGTATCCGGCTCGTAAGCGAGAGGTACCCGGTTCGAATCCCACTGCGGGCATGTACCTATGGTTCTTTTCTGCGGTTGAGTATCAAACTCGTAAGCGAAAGGTACCGGGTTCGAATCCCGCTGCGGCCAATTACTCTTTTCTGAGTTATGTACGTTATACATTAGTTTAATGCTATCCGATGCTCTTACGGTGAGGTAAAAACATCGTGATTGAACCTGCACTTTAGGCGACTGAATGTGTAACCATGATTCAATCTGGTCAGGTTCCCCTGGTAACAGGGTCACGAAGGTCAGATGATAGTCGCTCCACTGTAATTATGTGATCTGCCAAATCCTGCATCATGGTCATGGCGGACTCTTGGTCGTCATGCGCGAGAGCACAACCGGGACATTAACGCCAAGATAATTATTTTTTATTAATGACTACCTGCTGTAGTGTGCGTCACTGCAAATAAAAATAATATAATACTTTGTGTACACTTGAATTATCTACTATAAAACTAAGTCGCTTCCCGCCGTCTGTCCCTATTTATCTATGTACGCTTAGATATTTTAAACTACGCAACGAATTTTAATGCGCTTTTTAACAATAGATAGAGTGATTTAAGAGGAAGGTTTACAAGCAATAAAAAGAGGGTAGATAGGGGTAAAGTAGATGTACGCGAACAAAGTCGCGACGGGTAACTAGTTCTTAATAAACTAAATTATGTTTGCTCATTTAAGTTAAAATGTAACTAAAGATAGTTGAGACAATATACAAATATCGATAGGCTTCCTTGAATCGTCGAATATATACATACCCAAGTGGCGAGGATTTAATTACTGTAGAGTTCAGTATTTTTGTAGGTCTTGTTTACGGATTTGGATGCAGTTTTATCAAGACGGTTTAAGAAGCTAAGGCTTTGTTTTATTAATATCGGTTCAAGTAGTTTAGAAAATATTTGAGTTTAAGTAATCTTCTTCGGGGTTATGCGACTTTTTTTGTCGGTTAGGTTAATGGATAGGTCTTTAGATTTTTTGAAAATCAAAGTAAGAAAATAAACGAGTAATTTATTTTCTTACTTTGGAAGAAATTTTATTTTTCCGAATGAAATTTTTTTTGAAAATTGATGAATCTAATGAGATTTTTTCTTGTTATTTGATCCAGATTAGACCAGGAGAACTCCAAACAGATCGATCGGGAGATCAAACAGTGGATTAAGACTTATAACGATGTGAGTAAAGATATTGCCGTTTCGTTTAGGTGTAGAGGAATGAAAGAAATGTTTTTTTTTTACATTACATAGTGACAATTGAATAGACAGCCCACCTGTAGGCTTATTATGTTACTTTGTTGCCAACAATTATCTGATTTCAATTATTGAAATTGTTACTTTTGCGATTACTTATAAAGGATTTAATAGCTTCAAGTCCTAGACTCTGGAGAATGTTAGTTTTATATAAGTACCTATAGTTGATATTCATATTCATTTATGTCAATGTTAAAATACAATTAAATTAAATAATCAAAAATCTAAAATAGTATTCAATTATCATGATTCGAAATCGTCAAGAATTAAATTAGTATTACAATATCAAATTATAATTATGCCAAATGTTAAATTAAATAATTATAAGAAATATGTTATAAAAAATGCTTAAAAAATGACAAATATAAAATTAAATCATATCTAATATGAAATATCTCGGGTACATGGAGAAACTAAAATGTTTCTATGAATACCTTTCTTAATAAGAACTCAGAATCCACTGTGGGACTTGAGTCTCTTCAATATTCGTGGAGGGCATTGACATTATTTCAGGTTGGAAATCGCAATGTAAAAATAAAATACCTACAAAATATAAAACGCAGATAACAGATTTAGGACGTTGGCGTTTGATGGTGAAATTATTCTTAAGTAAGTAATTATATTTCATTTAAGAGCTTGATATTTCTGTTGTCCATATTTCTTATTTATATTAAAATCTATCAGTGAAGACCCTTTATTACTATTTTGGATGCTGGCAGTTGGTCTTCCAATAAAAATAAAATAAGACATTAGTCGCTTTACATTATACTCGCAAGTTTAAATTTTGGTGCAATATTCTACTCTACCGGTCACCAATCTCAGACAATGTGCTTGTTTTATTTAATAACATACGACTAAACATCATTGACGCCTACTTTGACATGATGCCTTCAGCCACGATTGCATTAGAAAACTAGTTTTAAAACCCGCTAAATATAAGCTATATACCCGCTATTTATAAGGGACATAAACATTGAACGTCCAGTCTCAATACCCGACAATACAATGCATTACCCGGGTCGAGGGTGACTAAGCCCGGCTCTCCGGGTGAATTGCTCCACAGGTGGAGCATATTTGTTTTGCGTGAATTTCGTAGGTTAAGAGTAAAGCTTCTTAAATTCGGTAGGTCCATTGTTTTTTTTATTTTTTGTTAAGTTGTTTATCTTGCTTAGGTACTGGCTGGCTCGACGACCCAAAATAGAGCCTCCGACAGAAGAACTACAATATATGTCGAAGTATTGCTGAAGTAGTACTTAGTTATGTTCAGTTTGGTGCCACCATTGCGTGACTTTTCCGCCATCGCACCCTCCGACGTTGGCATAGTTTTCATCCACATCATCTATATACCTGGCCTCCAAATAACGTACGGGCGGCACTAGTCTTTTTACAGAGCGCGTGCAAGATGTGGAATAAGCCCTCCCGAAGTCTTTCCTTTGGCTGCTTTCCATCAGGTGTACCTACCATCTGACCGTGTGCCGCCATAGATGATAAAAAATAATTGCTTAGACGACTTAGATCAACTATACAAAATATTCAACGCAGTGCAGATACAGTTTACGCAGATTCATTAGCTACCCAACGCCTATAACAACCAAGCTCCACGTAAATAGCCTACTATCTGTTGGCAACATCATCAGTCATCATTATTTGCGGTAGAATGACCCCTCTGTTATGAAGGTCCTGAACGTAAGTCCGCGGATCTGTGCTGAATGCGAGCAGGTATTACGTGCATCATTGTCTCGTATTACAACCGTACTCAGGAATACGCTTGTATATGTGAAATTAGGTACGCGTAATGAATACTGAAATGGATCGCATGCCTGATACGGCCCCCTGTGGGTATGGTAAGACTTTACAATCTACACGGCTGTAATATTTCAAAGATTGACGAAGGAAATTAGGAAATTAAATGAAGTTAGCTAACTTTCCAGTCTTTTCGACGAGAGCCTTCTTCTACTACATATCGAACGATTTATATATAGTGTTAGTGAGTATAGTGTAAGTGTTTAAAGGCGTTAGTGAAAAGAACAATATTATATTATTATTATTGTTCTTATCACTAACGCCTTTAAAAATACAAATTAGAGCCTGTCATTTTACGAACTAGGATAAAATGAAAGCTGTGGCAAAGTGTCTGTGACGAAAGTATATACCTAAAGATATACTGTCACATAGGTACTGTGGAAGTACTGACACGTTTCCTTGGATAATGAGGCCCTGGGTGGGATAACAATAGGTACCACGGTCTACTATAAAGCACAAGATGGTACTGCGCATGATGACATCACTAGGAATCCGTGCCTTAATAGGAAGTACTATATCCCAGAATTTCTTACTTTAAAGTAAAGGTACTTCCTTAAGGAGTTTAAACGGAGATGTAAATATTACCTACCACATGTACGAACGGGAAATTGAAATTAGACTCAGAAAAGTGGACCACGCAGACGCAATTCCCGGAAAAAGCTAGACAGCAACCTAAACCTAGAACCCAAAACACCTGAGCATCACACATAAAAGCTTTCAAAACAAAAATGAAACACGAAAGTTCACCATTTGGTCCAGCAATGGCGGAAAGTAAGTTTCGTCGAAAAACGAAAAAGGCTCGCAGTGTTCAGTGGGCCATACGGCGTAATCCTGTCGTGCTCCATTTCCACACTACTTGGCTTACCGCATGGACAGTCCCACTGACTAACTACGTCATACAAGGCTTTCGATTCGTATGGCCAAATCAGTTCCACTGGCTACCTATCTTAGGTACTTCTATGCCAGGGCTTTCAGGGTGCAAAAATGCAAACACATTTGTATTGCAAATCCATTGTGGAAATATTCTACTCTACAAGAGGAATCATACGCAGTGTGGATTTTAATTCTACTGCAATTCGACTAGGAATAAATATTCTATCTTTCAGATTGTTTAAGAGTTGAAATGGTAAAGATATTAAAGTTTGATAAACGAATTAACGAATTAACTATACCTATAGCTGTTTGTTCCGTTACCGAGGGATTTTCCAAATTCTGATTTGTATCTCAAATTTTGATTTGTTGCGATATCCAACCCTCTGATCAAGCATGAAGATTAGGTACTTACAGCAAAAGCTCCTACCATTACTTATGAATACCAATACATCAAAAGATGATGATGGCGTAATTGAAATGGATACTTATTCAGGAAAGTAGACACAAACACGAGATGTGTCAGGGAGAATGAATTTAAACTGGGCTAGATTACGATAAGTACATTACTGTAATGGAATCGGCTTCTGTCGAAAGACCTGCGTGAAAAAGGATACTTAGAAGCTCAAAGGTTGATAAAAATAGAACAAGATCATTTACAGAAAAGGTTTCTTTTTTGTAAATCTTTAACTGTACCTACAGTTGGTGGGGTGTTCACCACACATCCGTTGTAGAAACACATTGAACCTGTGCATTGAACGTCTTATAATTACATCTGTTCTCAAGAAAACACGTCCACAAATTACCATTTGACGAGAGCTGCAGAGATGAAATTTCCTAACTGGCGTAATTTAAGTCAAAACTTACCGTCTGAATTACAAAGTAACAATCTTCGGTAATAAGTCCTGTTACATTGCCAGCTCGGCTGTTGCCGAACGTTCATTTGTCACGTCTCCAGTAAAATTTTAATGATATTATAAATTCAGTACTTAATTCATATGGTAATACAGTACGTGCAATGTAGGTAGGTAGGTATATTCCGTGGGCACGTTTTATTTGACAAACGGCTGGAATATTTGATTCATACTGTGTAATCAAGAAGTTCGCAAGTATTTGTTTACGGCCGACTGGGTGTTGTTTTTCAAAGAGACCTTGATATGGAATGATTTTCCGATAGCGCTATTCTCGATCCGATTCAAAATGGAAGAAGCACGCTTTAAGAAGCGTCAGGCACGCCGAACACGCCTTCTTCAGACCATCTGGTTACCCGCTCGCCTATTTGACTCTCTCTTATATAAAAAAAACTAGCTATTCCGGCGCGGTTATGTTCGCGTGGCGTCCTACACCTACCCTTACCTACCCTTTTTTTTTTCTTGCCTACAAACCTTCCTCTTGAATCACTCTATCTATTGTTGAAACCCGCATCAAATCGTTGCGTAGTTTAAAAGATCTAAGCGTACGTAGATACATACATAGATACACATACGATATACATACATACATACATAGGCTTTTAATTTCAACAATAGATAGAGTGATTCAAGAGGAAGATTAATAAGCAAGAAAAAAGGTAGATAGGGGTAAAGTAGGTGTATGTAGGGGTAGGACGCCACGCGAACGAAGTCGCGCCGGGTCCACTATAGCAGACTCACAGTTTTAAAATAGCTGGAGATAGGATTACATCACACCCTTCAGGCTACGAAAGGACTAAGGTGGTTCTTAGGGGCTCATCTTGGCCATATTACAGGTAATATAAGGCAGCAGCGTCTCCTGTACTTTGTTACTAACTTGCTTAACTCGCTTTGTCAAGCGTGAAGGTTATGACAAAGCAAAATGTTAACAGACATTTGTACACAAAAGCATCTAAATACATTTTCTTTTTGCCGCCCTTTTTTACATAGGCAGTATAAGCGGAGTGGGTACTAAGAAATATTTTTTGTAAATTCCCACGGGAAGCGGATAACATAGAGATGCCTATTAGGTGGGTACATAAAGTGCTTCGAATTTGGGTTGTTTAAGCTATCATTATTAGGTACGGGCTTCTTTCTAAAATATACAATAATGTTCTATTTTGTTAAGAGCGAAGGAAATAAGTTGCCTCTACTAACCCGCCCCTAGCGATTTAGAATCTGTTTTCATATCTGTTGTGATATCAATACAAATAAATGTACAATTTATTTGTATTGATATCACTGTAGCTTTAAGTTATTTATATAATTATTTTTATTTAAGGAAATAATGAAATAAAAATACCTAGTGCTTGAGTGGAGAGCTTTGTTTATGAGAACTGTTCTTTGTTCAAGTATAAAAACTTCAGCAGTCTGTTACATTATAGACTGGGCTGCTGGAATTTAACTTCTTTCACATTAATCGATAATTTTGCCATAATCCCCACGCATCACAGGTGTCTCTGAAAGTTTTTCATCAATTACCGGTTGGTATGATTTATTAATTTTATAAATAATCCATTTGTTTCTCACCATAAGCTAATGCATAATTTGGTATGCAACTACAGTATTGTAAAGATATCAGATCACCGTGGTTATTATACCTACATATTTGTGGAGATTGATGCCTTTTTAATTCGGTTAGCTTTAAGCGCTGTCCTAATTGGCAACGGTCGTGTGACGGGCGGTTTTAAGGTCTCCTATTGGTCGACCGACGTCCGTCGTACGACCATGGTCGCACTACCGTTGCCAATCAGGACTGTGTATCACATTACAGTTATACAGCTTCATATCTAGGGCCTAATTCTTACACTGTGACATTTCTAATTCGACAACTTAACTGTCTTCTTCGACAGCAGTATTGTCCTAGATCATTTTAGGGACGTTGTAATACAGATTTTGGCTAGAGAAAATATCGAATTTGAGATGTCACAGCGCGAGAATCGCTTCCCAGAACTATTTATTCATACTTCATGCACAAACATTGGCGGACTTAAAGCTAAAATAGCATTATCTATTATTAACTATTTCTGCTTACGTCGAACCTTAATACCATGTTTTTGTTCCCAAAGAACAATTATCTTGTAGCCTCGCCCAGAACTATTTCTGGGCGAGCCTACTCTCGTACCGAGCAATTATGTTCTCACGAAATAATTGGTGAAGAGGCCAAAGAAAAATTAAGGCATAATATTTTTCCAAAAGACCCTCAACTCCCAGTTGATGAGGGTCCAAGGCTGGATGAGAAACGCCTTAATTAATATAAATTAATATTTTGACAGGCACCTTCATTGTGGTTTTACTGTGGCTTGGTGCTAGCAAATAGAAATAGGCCACCAAACTTATATGAAAACTACCACACAGTTATTTAGTACTACTTACCCGCGACTTTGTCCGCTTAAAATTCGGTTAGAATGATCATGACCCGTTCCGCATAAATTATAGCCTATGTGCTATTCTGGGCTATATTGTTGCTAAATGTAATTAAAATCCGGTCAGTAGTTTTTGCGTGAAGGAGTAATAAATGTACGAACAACCTTACAAACGTTTGCATTTAAAATATTAGTAGGAATACAGCCTTTCATCAAAATCCTTCACTCGTTTTTGCATGAAGAAGTTACAAACGTACGAATATTCTTAGAAAGTTTCGCAAATATAATATTAGTAGGATACATTAATAAATATTTATTTAAAACTTTAAAAAACCACTTTAAAAAAGAAGAATGTGAAATAAAACTTTCCAATAAGTAATTAAAATATAGAATCTACTAAACAACATCGTAACTTTGATTATAGTCGTGTAGAAAAGTTTTATTGCATTCGTAGCCACTGCTAACACGCAGTTCAGCTACCAGCGTGTTAGTTAAATATGGAAATTTAAACAAATAGGAATGAAAAGCCAACGAATTTGATTTCAATCTCGTTTCGATTGAATGTTAATTTACAATTTCATAGTCTGCTGCTCTATAATGCACATATAGGCACATAGCACAGGAACAATTGACTTTAACCTTAAAATCATCTATGGGGTGTAGCATTCGATGAAACCTGAAAGGCTTTCCCGGTCAGGTCTATGGCCGGGAAGGAAGGAAGGAAGGATATGCTCCTAAGACATAGTTTAGCTGGTAGGCGCCTAGGTCTCTTGTGAGTACAGGATAACCAGCCGGCCGGCTGCGCTACTATATACACCTGAGTGTTCTCTGCTTTCCTCTTCGTTAGTCCGGAGGGTGCCATTAAACCCTTTGTCACACACACAAAAATCACAAAATGTTAACTTTATTAGCTGCCACCGGTACAACACCTATTTAACCAGTACCTACAAAGAAAAAATACAACATTTTAAAGCTTTTTTACTGATCACGGCGGCACTCTAAAAACTCACTCAGTGCCTCCCCTAGCATCGGAGTGCGAAATCTCCGAGAAACAGTACGGTTATAACGAGGTCGTCGAAAACGGGGACAAAAGTCTTCGCAGAGCAGAGTCGCGCATATTCTCACTGAATTCAAATCTACCCAAACTTCTTTATTATGCTTCAGATATATTAGTATCTGTACCTTATACTGAAGTAGAGTAGTTGGCTGACTAAAAGTAATTACAAAGTAAGTAGAAGACTGTCAAGCGGATCTTGGTAAACGGCAAAAAAATTCTAGAGCTGGTAACATTGAGTACCTACTCGGACGAAAACTATTTTGATGCTATTGTTTTTGGCGTAGTAAACCAAGGAACACATATATATTATTAATTATGCCGACCAAGATCTCTTAAAAGTGCCCTTATTTGGGTACCTCCCCTATACATATAAAGCGGGAGATGAAAGATAGTTGGATTAGCAAATGTTCAATAGAAATAGTGTAGAGAAAAATTTGAGCTAGCTATATTTGTAACTTTGTAATATTTTTATAGTATACCTACGCATATTATGAAAGGCAACTACGGAACAACACACTGCATAGGTATGGCATGATTGGCCGTTGTCTTGGCCGTTTTTTTATGTAGATATACCAATCATCCTAGTTTTTTAATGTAAATTATTCTAGTGGAAACTTAATTGGCTTAAGTGTACGAACTAGCTTCGTCATATTATGAATGTAAAGCTGTATGTTTTCCTTAATAAAGAAAAATAAAATACCTACGTCGATTTCCGCCAAGAAATATCAGTATCAGTATCTTTCACACCGCTTTAAACTAGTCTGTCATAACTACTGTCCTAGCTAAAAAAACGTGTGTCAGTATGATGTAGGTAGTATTTAGTACACAGTAATAGCATATGCTATTCTCACTAATTACCTATGTTATCAGACTTATCAACAAACTCAAATACTTTTGTCGTCCGTAATATATAAACGAAACTGACCATGAAGGTAAAAAAATCTTCATAAGTAATAAATTAATAATAAAAATAAATCTAATTATTATATTATTATTATGCACGACAGAAATGAATTCATAATGCTCATTGATGTATGAAAGTGATTGAGATGCTAATATGGTTAACGTGAACGCATCGGCGGGCCCAGGTTCTGAAATTAATTGGATTTGCCCGCAAAATCCAATAATCTGCCAAAAAACCCATGTCGATGTATAAAGATACCTGCTTTCCCTACAGAAAACGTGCCTTTTTAATATCCCAGCGGGTATTGTTGGCTGCGTTGTAAGCCGCTGAAGTCTTTCCGTTCAAATATCATAATAATCTCCAAGATAGGTTGACCGTAAATCTTAGCATTCAATAAATTATTTTCCAAATAGAAAAAAATATATGTAGGTATTTTAGGTAGGATTTAGTAACATTTTTCTTCCGTCGGATCTCCGTAGACCGGAACGCGGCAGCAGTTTCTTAGGCGCCGATTACAGCTTTACATAATCCAGCAACCTAAGTCATCAGAGAGCAGATAAAATGGGAATGTATGCTCACAGACTAAGGTCTATTTTTGTATCACTTATATTTTTTACGTACCCAAGCTTTCCAAAAAGCGGGATACCTAAAATGGACCTTATTCTGTGGGCACTACTTTCCATTTTGATGTGCTCTCTGATGACTTAGGTTGCTGGATTAGACAAAGGTGTAATCGGCAAAGCTATCACCAGGAAGATTTGCGTTGCCGCGACACGTCTGATGGTCAAACAATTCAACACGAATATCCTTCGCGCCGCTTTTGGAAAATTTCCCCACCTCAAAGGATTGAAGTACCTATAATAGAACTACGATAAGTCCGTATTGACTGACAGTAGTAAAAATGATAAAATGTGGATATGGCAATAATCTGGGGATAATCTGTCCTTGTCAGTCCTTGTCAGTCCTTCTTGTTAACGTTCAGTTATTTGGCTTGAACTTGTACTTTTAGTTTGACTAAATTATTAATCATGACGAAAATTAACTCTCTCACTTCCTTTTTTATTGTTTTTTCCATTATTTAATAATATTTTTAATACCTCACGAAAATAAACAATCCTACAGAAATCAAATTGTTTGTTATGACTTTTATGAATGACGTTCTATTACTTTTAAAAAACTTGTCATAAGTTGCCATACAAGGTCAAATTTTTTTTTAATATGTGATTCAGACTTAGCGTGGCCGTGTGGTGTCCGGCAGAGTAGAATAGCACTAACCCCTTACATTCATGGGTGTCGTACAAGGCGACAAATGTTTTCGAGACTAAAGATCAAGAGTCTCCGTAGTCTGGAAAATGGGCAGCAGCATTTTCCATTATTATATTCAAACACTGCGATCTCCAACCCGCCTGCCAAGCGTGGAGATTATGGCATTAACCTCCCCTTTCGTGGGAGAGGCCCTAAGTCCTGCAGTGGGCTGTTACGGGCTGTGATGATGTGGTCCTATTATACTTACTGATAGCGACGCTGAGAAGGCCATATAAATGTGGCCAAACAGTTCGTCGTAGATAATGCACGAACTTTTATCTCGACAACGATAATATGAATCCGTGGCAGCCCATACACAGTCAATCTGGATCGCGATCTGTGATTGACGGTTGATTGACGGATATTTTGAAATCGATCTTGATTCGCTAGTTTGTAAGCATAGGATCGCTTCAATCCTTGCTGTGCGCTATTTAAATAATCTCACTGACAGAAAAAGTCGTGTGTACCAAGTTTACCTAAACTCAAATATTTTCTAACCTACAGAACCGATTTTAATTTAACAAATCTAATAACCATCTCGATTAAACTGGCTTTCAAACCGGCATCCAAATCCGCTCGTGAGCTACGATGCCACAGATTTATTTATTTATTTGTTTATTCACAGTTTTACAGCATATAAAATATTATTCAAAAATGTTACATTATTAAGTTGTAATGCCAATTATAAAACTGCAATTTATTATTTTGGTAATTAATATAGCCTGTAAACAACATATAAAAAACTAATAAAAAAAAAACTACTATCAAAATTTATTTATAATACAATAGTTATTCATATAAGAAACATAATTCCAATTATAGGTCTCCACAGATAGGTATACATATGATACTTAAGACTCGTAACAGAAATTAAAATTCATCATTTCAATTTCTACTCGGTCGGGAATCGAAGCCGGTACCTCCGCGTAGCAGACCGGTTTTTAACCAACTGAACCACTCGGGACGTCACTCAGGAAGCCAAAACTTTTGACCGCAACGTTATAAACACTACAATCACAATAGAATTCCCAAAGAGGGTACACGAACATGTAGCTTAAAAGTATAGTTTTCGTCAAAGCGGTCTAGTGGCAGCGTGCTTGCGAGACCAATAACTGGATGGGTGACCGTTTTGTACTTTGAGGCTAGTCGAACTTCAGCAACGCAACCAGCTTGGCGCTTGTTAGGTGTGCCTCCTGGTAAAATGAGGTTTTGGCGGTGAAGGATATAGGTAATCGCTAATGTTGGCAAGATGGAGAAGATGGAAAAGGGTAAGCTGGCCAGGTGTTGTGACCAGGGGACCAAGGGTCCGAAGTTTGACTGTCGGAAGTTGTAGATTCGAAAGAACGTTTCTCGCTCGTACGATTCGGATGTGGAATGAGCTCCCAGCAACGGTGTTTCCTTTGGCCTATGACATGGGATCGTTCAAGAGGTATATTAGAGGTCTCCTTAGAGGCGGGCAACGCATTGGTAGCACCCCTGGTGATGCTGATGTCCATAGGCGGCGGTGACCACTTTCCATCAGGTGGCCCGCATGCCTGTTTGTCTGCCGGATAACATAAAAAAAAAAAAAAAAAAAAAAAAGTTGTATATATGTCACGGAAGTTGGCACACTTCTCTAGTGTGACGGATGTATCGTTGAGTGAATGCAAGATGGATGTCGCTACAAGGTTGACCAAGGTCCCTGACACTGGTTAAGCAGGAGCCGATTAGCATCCTGTGTAGGGATAGAGTAGGGTAGAGTAGAGTAGTAGGGCACGGTTAGTACACCACGCGAACGAAGTCGTGTCGGGCCAGCTAATGTTTTATAAATGTTTTTGATATAATTGGGTTAGTTTCTGGTTTAGTTTCAATAAACCGTAGCTATTAGACGCACGCCTGCAGGTAGGTACCCGACAAATACCGGCTACGATGTCCATGTCATAAACTTATTGACACAAGTCCTTAAGACTATTTTTATGCGACACCCAATGTTTGGTTAGAGCAAATATTGGCACCAGTAGATCAATATAAGTTGATTTTATCTACCGACGGCAAAAGTTATTGATAAAAGATACGTACATATCTATGAACAGCCGTGGCAACTGAATGTTTAGCAAACTGACAAAGATAAGTCTGAAATCGGCACGGCAATGTGGATTCGGGCGGTAAAGTATTAAATTGTCATAGTGACAATGATAGACAGTCCGCAAAGCGGCACCTGTTTTTTTTTAAAGGCTTTGGCAACTAGGCCATCATCTATACGTAGCGTTTGTTTCCGGATCAGATTGACCACAACATCAACAGGCCAAACAAACCATTGCCGGCTCGACAATACCGTGACGCAAAGCATTTTTATGTTAATATTCATCATCATCATCATCATCAGGTTCTTGGCCCACCTCACTCGGTCTTCGGCATCCTTAGTGGTGAGCTCATTGGCACGCATATCAGTCTTGACTACGTCAAGCCATCGCTTCTTGGGCCGGCCTCTCCCTCCCGTGCCCGGCGACACGATGGCCAGACACTTATTCCCAGATAACTTGCCGGTCTGCGCAAGACATGGCCGTACCATCAAAGGCGGTACTCTTGCAGCTTATATGCGATGTCACGGACGCCAAGGCTACCTCGAATGTGGGTGTTTGTGTCGCTCAAGCAGGGGCCAAGTCTCGCTACCATATAGGAGAGCAGGTCTAATGATGGTCTTATAGACCTGTCCCTTCAGATTTATTGGCATTTAGGGCTCACGCTATTTGGCCCAAGCCGCGGATATTCGGGTCTTGACGTCGCTATCGATGTCCCCGGTTGAGCTAAGTACAGATCCCATGTATCCCCGAAGAGCGTAAAACAATCCAACTACAAGTTACTCCAGAAGGTAAGTGTCCACAGATAATAAAGTTTACAAGTTAATTTTAAAGTAAAAGTGAGCTATCTATGTTATTATTTAGATAACAAATGTCGTTTCGTGTTTATTTCTCCATTTCCCAACGGAATGGCGAATGGGATGAGATTTCGGCCTCCCTTTAAATTAGCAACGTTCATTTGTCAAGTTGTTAAAGTACGAAAGTTGTTAAGGGAATTGCTTGATTGTCACATTATTTTCGTTAAGTGCAATAACTTAAATCAAAAACAATGTCCTTAAATTATACTACCTAATATAGACGGATGTTGATAAAAAATGATCATCTTTGCGTTAATGTCCCGGTTGTACTCTCGCGTACTAGGGCCTTGGTCCGCCTTAACGATGATCCAGAATCTGCATTAGGAGGATTGGCAGATCAGATAATTACAGTGGAGCGACTGCCATCTGACCTCCGTATAATATACATATATGTTGATAACTCCGTAAAATCCGTGTTGTGTCTCACATCTGTATTCACAAACAAAATAGCTTTATGTATTCTCACAGTACCCGTGAGCGCCTCTTCGCTAAGTGAACGCACTGTATTTACTACGGCTCTATGATTGGTCAGTCCTGCTCTCTACTATGCATTCACTTTGACGGACACAGTGCCGATCGCCAATCAAGTATATACAGTTGGAATCGGGTCCCCGGGGTGTGTGAGACCTTACAGTAGCGTTTTTAAATACGGGTGTGGGTATCGTAAAAGGTGACTACTGCCTGATTTGTTTTGCTAATAGGGCTGCCTCTCAAAGAACTTCATTCGAATAAAGTGCTAGAGATGGGTGATAAATCGTTTATTTATTTATTTAACAATTTATTGCACACAATATATAGTAAACAGAAATTACAGATACAGATATTACAGATATAATATCACTAGTATCTGCCGCATGATGACGCTATATTCATTATTGTCCTAACAAGCCGCCGATATGTGTTATGGCATGCGTCCACGATATCCTCTTAACATCCCTATCCTGTATTGAAGATGATTTATTTTATTGATTACAGAGTCTGACTTTTTCCGTAGGCTAGTTCTAATGAAATGTTTAACCTAACCTAACCCTAGAGTACCCACCTCTACTCCTATCTTAAGTAAAAGTTGAAAATTCTCGAAGAAAATTCTAAGAAAAGATTGAAGTTGATTGTGCTCAGAAAGAAGGAAGTGATTTTTCACTTCAGAATTTCATCAGAGAATGTTTTGTACCTACCACGTACGGAAGTGTTACGTAAGTACTTATATCGTGGAAGTTAAACATTTTATGTACTAGCAGACAACGCACCTAATGGTAAGCGGTAACTATCGCCCATAACATTGCAATTCATGCAAAAATGCAGAACCGCAGGTGCGTTGTCACTGTGAGGACTAAGATAAAATTCCTCATGCCTGCAATGGATACCTTATCCTTGAAACCGGAACACAACAATGCAAGCATTGTTGCTTGGCGGCAGAAACAGATAAAGAGGTGGTACTAACCCAATCGGACTCCTCAGGCTTGACTGATATTGGTATTTTATACATCAATATCTCGTCCCAACAAATTCCCGAAGTGTGGGATATTTCGGCACCGTATATCTACCTATGTAGATAGACGATAAGTTCTCTTAATTAAATCTACTGGGTCGACCATTTCGCTGTTGGAATGGTCTAGTCACCCTAAAACGTCAAATCATACGGACCGTCAGTACCCTGAATACCCCAGAATAGAGCCAGTGGTTTCTAAAGAAAATATATGACAATTTAGTGTTCATATTGGAAATAAAAATCGAAGAGCGTCGGTTACCGAGTGGTTAAGAAATCTGACGAAATCAAGTGCACGAATTAGGTCAGATACATGGGATCGCTGCTAGAGCGACATAAGCAGGAGATGCGCGTCACGGAAATGAAGATTCTTCGCTGAATGTGTGGAATTTCACGGAAGGATCGCGTTCGAAACACCCACATTCGAGGTAGCCTTGGCGTCCGTGACATCCGTGCCTTCGATGGTATGGCCATGTCTTGCGCAGACCGGCAAGTTATGTGGAGAACAAGTGTCTGGCCATGCCGCCCCCGCCGGGCACGGGAAGGAGAGGCCGGCCCAAGAAGCGATGACTTGACGTAGTCAAAACTGATATGTGTGCCAATAAGCTCACCACTAAGGATGCCGAAGACCGAGTGAGGTGGGCCAAGAGTAGCGGGAAGGCGGATCCTGGGCCCAACGCGGACATAACGCCAAGATGATGATGATGATGAATATCAACATAAAAATGCTTTGCGTCACGGTATTGTCGAACCAGCAATGGTTTGTTTTGTAGATGTTGTGGTCAAGCCGATCCGGAAACAAACGCCACGTATAGATAATGGCATAATTGCCAAAGCCTTTAAAAAAAAGCAAGATTCGCCGATTCGCGGACTGTCTATCATTGTCACTATGACAATTGACTTTACCGCCCGAATCCACAGTGCCGTGCCGATTTCAGACTTATCTATGTCAGTTTGCTAAACATTCAGTTGCCACGGCTGTTCTTAGATATGTATGTATCTTTTATCAATAACTTTTGCCGTCGGTAGATAAAATCAACTTATATTTATCTACTGGTGCCAATATTTGCTCTAACCAAACATTGGGTGTCGCATAAAAATAGTCTTAAGGACTTGTGTCAATAAGTTTATGACATGGACATCGTAGCCGGTATTTGTCCGGTACCTACCTGCAGGCGTGCGTCCAATACCTACGGCTTATTGAAACTATACCAGAAACTAACCCAATTACACCAAAGACATTAGCTGACCCGACACGACTTCGTTCGCGTGGTGTACTAACCGTGCCCTACTACTCTACTCTACCCTACTCTATCCCTACACAGGATGCTAATCGGCTCCTGCTTAACCAGTGTCAGGGACCTTGGTCAACCTTGTAGCGACATCCATCTTGCATTCACTCAACGATACATCCGTCACACTAAAGAAGTGTGCCAACTTCCGTGACATATATACAACTTCCGACAGTCAAATGTCGGACCCTTGGTCCCCTGGTCACAACACCTGGCCAGCTTACCCTTTTCCATCTTCTCCATCTTGCCAACATTAGCGATTACCTATATCCTTCACCGCCAAAACCTCATTTTACCAGGAGGCACACCTAACAAGCGCCAAGCTGGTTGCGTTGCTGAAGTTCGACTAGCCTCAAAGTACAAAACGGTCACCCATCCAGTTATTGGTCTCGCAAGCACGCTGCCACTAGACCGCTTTGACGAAAACTATACTTTTAAGCTACATGTTCGTGTACCCTCTTTGGGAATTCTATTGTGATTGTAGTGTTTATAACGTTGCGGTCAAAAGTGTTGGCTTCCTGAGTGACGTCCTGAGTGGTTTAGTTGGTGAAAAGCCGGTCTGCTACGCGGAGGTACCGGCTACGATTCCCGACCGAGCAGAAATTGAAATGATGAATTTTAATTTCTGTTACGAGTCTTAAGTATTATATGTTTACCTATCTGTGGAGACCTATAATTGGAATTATGTTTCTTATATGAATAACTATTGTATTATAAAGCTGTTGGTCTTCCTAATATATAAAATAAAATAAAAGTATTTATAAGTATATAAATAGTTTATTAGTTATCTAACACCCATAATTACAAGCTTTGCATAATTTGGGGCTAGATGGCGCTGTGTAAATTGACCAAGCATATTAAACAAAAAAGTGTTATTTTTATTATTATGACCGGCCGACTTATCTATGTCAGTTTGCTAAACATTCAGTTGCCACGGCTGTACATAGATATCTAAGTATCTTTTATCAATAACTTTTGCCGTCGGTAGATAAAATCAACTTATATTTATCTACTGGTGCCAATATTTGCTCTAACCAAACATTGGGTGTCGCATAAAAATAGTCTTAAGGACTTGTGTCAATAAGTTTATGACATGGACATCGTAGCCGGTATTTGTCCGGTACCTACCTGCAGTCGTGCGTCCAATACCTACGGTTTATTGAAACTAAACCAGAAACTAACCCAATTATACCAAAAACATTTATAAAAACATTAGCTGGCCCGACACGACTTCGTTCGCGTGGTGTACTAACCGTGCCCTACTACCCTACTCTACCCTACTCTATGGATGCTAACCGGCTCTTGAGACTGCTCAACCAGTGCCAGGAACCTTGGTCAACCTTGTAGCGACATCTATCTCGCTCTTACTCAACGATACTCACATTACGAGTACACGAACATAAGATTTATGTACATTAGATTTATGTACATTAGTTTAAAGCTAACAGATGCTCTTACGGTGAGGGCAAATATCGTGATGAAACCTGCACATTTAGGCAACTGAATGTATAACCATGATCCAATCTGGTCTGGTTCCCCTGGTAGCCTGCCCAGGGAACCCTGACCCTGACCCTCGTCACGGATATAGAAATAGAATTGCGGCGAAGTAATAATTTATTTCCAAATACGTATTAGTAAGAAATCACAAGTAAGCCAGAAGGCTTACTTGAAGGAAGGATATTTTCTAATCAGAAGATTAGAAAATATCATTTTCTGATCTACGATACAATCTGACTGTCTCTCACTATATTCGTTTAATATCCATAACTCTGGGTACTAAAGGTCATAAGTATACCTACTCATGCCCTCAAAAGAGACCCGATGTCTCTCAAATGGTTTTCCCACCCAGTCGTTAAAATGTTGAGAGCCATTGGCTTTAACAATGGTCCTGCGGCATCATTAACCTTCTACCTGCCTGACGTTTAGTGACATCGGGCAGATTGAGCGACCCAAGTGCCGTTGGGTTGTCTTTTGAGCGACCTAGTTCCTGGTACCTTTCCAAATTATAGCTTCCTGGGCAGCGAGTACCTACCTACTAGTTAAGTAATGGCTTTGCTTTACCTACATTAAAGAAAGAAGATAAACTACGATTTGTCCGCTTGATGAACAGCGATTTGTAATTTTTTTTTATATAAATCTAGCCCACCAGGTAGTAAGTAACGATGCGGCCGAAGATGAAGCATGCCTGCCTAGGAACAGCCTATTCACTCTAGCCTTCAAAGGCGTCCAGATTATAATCAAAGAACATACTCAGGTTAACTCTAGAAACATCTATTTGCTATTCAATGGTTATTCATTTAAGAATTTAGGACTGTCTGTAGTGACATTCGATGAAAAATACTAACAGCATTCGAATGCACACCCTATTCAAAGCTTTAATAAGATAGTTACGTGTTTTACTTTCCAATAGTTAGACATTACAGGTACGTGAAATTCCTATTATATGTATATAACCACACCTAAACCTTCTTAAACCTTCTTACTACTAAACAGCAACACGAAAACGAAAGCCAAGCTTATTTCCCCAAGCTTTACTACAAAATATTAGTATCCTATCCTCACAAAGGGCTCGTGCATCATCGAGCCCTAATATGATTGATTAGCCAGCTCTCAATAGCCTGGCGAGGTGACAGGCTGACATCTACTTGCTCGATGTTATTACCAAACACTCGATGTAGACCATATGTAGAATTAGATAGGCTTTAGGGCGCTGCTGTTTCACAGCAAATGTTATTACGTTGATTAGCTTTTAGCGTCGCTCGCGTCGATAGTAAGAGCATTTGCGCAGTGTAGATATAGGTACGATCCGAAACCGAACAAATACTCTTCGAGGAAAACTTGTCTAAAAGCAGCGTTGCTATGCGAAATAAGACACTTCTGGCAGCGATTCTTTGCTAAGTAAACGATCTGCGTTTAAGATGCTCTGTGATTGGTCAATTTTGTTTATTATGACCGACGCATCTAAAGTATAAAGCCTCTAAAGTATTGCCAGTTGGAACCCTGTGCGTTCGCGCGCACTGTGAGACCTCATAGTAATGTTTCAAAAGTAAAGGAAAAAAACTTGAGCACGACTACGATAATAGTGATAGTTGCCTTTTCTCCAGTAAGTACCGATCTTTTCAAATTTTTCCCAGTGGTTTCCCAATTATTCCCTCTAACGCTGTCCTTGGGGGTGACAATTGGGAATTTCCTTCTACATTCACTATCATCGTTATCTCACTCAATTATTTTATCTTTTTCTATTGAAAAGACTTTTCGGGACCACTACTATTTATTCGGGTACAGTACCCACACTATATATCCGAGTTCTGACCAAGTTTGTTTTCTATAGTGCATCAATAAGTCGTCGCGTGGGAAAAAGAGAGGCGCTCCCGTCTGGTCCGGTGTTGCACCGGTTACGGGACTGACGGGGAAAACTAGTTTTAGGTATCTGCCCGGTATCTCTCTTAACTCGCTTAAGGGGGCAAATGGCACCTTTCAAGTTTCATTTGCCCCGATATTCAAAGAAATTGTTTCATATCTGGGTAACGCGTGCTATTGGGGAGGAGACCATTCACGGCCCATACAAAAAGTTCAAAAAATTTAGAAGTGCCAACATATTTTTATTAGGACAGTTAAACAACATGACAATCACTATAGTTGTTCTTGAAATCTGAAAATGTAGCTTTTCTTTTATTGCAATCGAATTCTTGATTATAGATTTTCAATTCGTCAAAAGTCCTTTAATTCCAGATCTTTATTTTTACGAACTCATGTTGGATGCAGTCATGCAAAGGTTAAACAATTATCATGGAAAGACGGTGGTAAACAACGAGATATTGGACTTGGGTAAATACGTGGAAGGATGTGCAAGAAAAATGTGGCATAAAGCTGATCGTCGCCAAAATAGAGCACATGGCTGGCTGCGGCGCGAATATTAAAACAACTAGAAAGCTGTCAATAGAATGGATAAATCGGATCCGTGCTGTACGACTCCGAAGATGTCAAGTTCCGTATAAATATAGCTTGAGCCAAATGACGGACAAACCGTTAGGTATTCTGTTAGAGTAACTACAATTTTTTATTTTTGTAGTTTACTTCATATTAAATTTGAAGGACACTGTCATAATCATCGTCGTCATCGTCCATTGCTGGGCATAGAGATATCGCTTCGAGCCTTCAATTGTTTGGCTTGCGCCATGTACATCTATCGACTTCTTACGACCTTTAGAAAGTTGTCCTTCCCTCGTAGGACGCCATAGGATACTAATAAAACAATTAATAAAATTCGCGAACATGCTTCACGGACGGTCCCATCACAGATCTTGTTAGTTACAATATGATTGGTTATAGAGATCAATAGTTTCTAGTTTAGACAAGGGTAAACATGTTGATGTCACATCATTGTTTACTTACGTGAACAATACACAGTAGCCGAGCAGTTGCATACACTACTTTATCTACGCTCATATTTTTATGTTATTTTTATATAGGTACGATATTTACCTATAATTTTCTCAACTTTGCTGGAAGAAGCTGCGAGTCAGTTTTGTTGTATCTACGCGTCGAGGATATCAAGCGGCGGGAAATTCATTTTACTACTTTCACATTTATCTATTTATTTTCGTCATATAAGAAAAAACATTCACAAACACAAATTACAACAATTACAAAATATATTTTGTTTAGCGGGAAAATAATTACACAGAAACAAGAAAATTTATTTTTGGTATCCAGCCTACATTTCGCCGTGTCCCGGCGACAGACAAAATTAATAAAATAAAAGTGTTGCCTAATGATTAAAAAGTTATTTTATCTACACTCATAGCGTAATGTTCCAATTACATATTCGAAAACAGTTGTTTAAGGATACACTTTTTTCACGCCAGTCTATAAAAATTTTTAAAATTACTTTTCGATACAGCATTTCCCATACTATTTTAATTACAGCTGTATCGAAAAATAACTTTTTTATCATTATGCAACACTTTAGTTTTTTAAATTTTTGTCGGGTGCCGTGACACGGGTAAATGTAGGCTGAATACCTAAATGTCTTCAACAAATATAAAATTCCTTTTTATATTTGTGATCAGTTCATAGTCTATGGTTGTGATTGTGTACATTTGGAATTATTTTCCCGCTAAACAGAATATTTTTTCTAATTGTTGTAATTTGTGTTTGTGAATGTTTTTTCTTGTTTAAAGCAAATAAATAGATAAATGTGAAAGTAGTGAAGTGAATTTCACTTGATATCCTCGACGCGTAGATACAACAGAACTGACTCGCAGTTACTTCCAGCAAAGTTGAAAAAATTATAGGTACGAAATTTTAACATGAAAATATGAGTGTATATAAAGTAGTGTATGCAACTGCATATAATTAGGTATTATATGACAGTTGCATAAACTACTATTTCGATACAGCTGTAATGAAAATAGTATGGGAAATGCTGAATCGAAAAGTAATTTTTTTAATTTTATAGACTGGCGTGAAAAAAGTGTATCCTTAAACAACTGTTTTCGAATATGTAATTGGAACATTACGCTATGAGTGTAGATAAAAAATATTAAAACACGGCGACCGCATAGTGCCGCCTCAGCGCCTTCCAGGCAGTTTCAATTTCCATACACGGGCCGATGTCGTAATTGGAACTCTAAATCCTTAACACGTGTATTTTTCTCTAACATAATATTCTCACAGATACGTTGATGTATTGACTATTGAGGCATTTGATCGCTATCTCGCCTGATTGGATGTCAACGCGGCCTGCCCAGAAATACTTTAGGCTAAATATAGGTTAACAACACGATATCTAAACCTACAAAACACGAAATCTAAGACTAAACTGACAGTAATATAAAGATAATTTTAAAATGTATTTATTATTAATAAGTAATATACATTTTTAAGTACTCCTGGTTTCATTCGTGTGAATCGTACTAAGGCTGTCTTAATATTGCGAGATATTTAGTTAAATATTGGCTTATAATGGTTAAAACATACCTAATTAATAATTAAAGTTATTTCATTCGCGTCATGCCAAATTAACCAAATTACCATAATGCATATGATAATACAGTAATTACAATTCATAAACAAAACGATTATTCATAAAATTACACTTTAACATAGGAAGCACAGTACAAAATTATACAATACACAGTACTTCAACATGGTTTTTGATAATGCAAGATTGAGCAAAACCCATTAAACTTTACAATTGCCAAACATAGTATAACAACAAGGATAATTAGTAAAGTCATACTTCTATAAATATAAATATAAGTATATTATTAAGCAATCAAATGTGATATGCTCTGTTTCATGTTTACAATTAAAGCACACTTAGGACCTTGCCAAAAATTAGTATTTCCTACGTTACTAATATAAAAGACGGCAGCAATAGCTTCGAAAACATTCAAACAACTACCTTTGAAATCACAACACCCATCCATCAACATGTTTGCTAAGGTAAGACATTTTGTAGAATTAAGTAAATTGTAAATTGAAAGTGAAAACGTACTAGCTTTTTTCCTACGGCATAAGGCCTTATATCCTATAATAAATCAGCATGTGTTAAAAATAAAGTATCCCGTTTTAAGTAACTTTAAAAAAGGATAAAATATCAAGATCTAAAATGAAGAATAAATTGCTCTGTAAGATGGAAATAAAGGACACCTAGAAAATACATATTTTTAAATACAAGATATTTTAGATCAATGTTTACTCTTCGTGCTAAGTACATATAACAGCACTCCTAAGAAAATGACTCCCTAAAAAGAGTGGTAAAATAACATGCAAAATTCTTTTCCAGGTTGCAATCCTCGCTTGCCTGTTGGGCGTGACGTTTGCCGGCAATCTTGCCGGTGCAGGTCTTGGCTACGGTGCCGGGGGCTACGGCGCCGGAGGCTACGGTGCCGGGGGCTACGGTGCAGGGGGCTATGGTGCCGGACTCGGGGCAGGACTCGGCAGGGGATACGGCGGCGGACCCGCCACGGCCACTTCCCACGTGTCAGTCGTTAGAGAGTTCGGCTCTGCAGCTGGCGGCCACGGAGGATACGGCGGTCTTGGATATAGCGGCGGTCTTGGCGGTGGTGCACTAGGATATGGCAGTGGTCTTGGATATGGCAGTGGTCTTGGACATGGCAGCGGTCTCGGACATGGCAGTGGTCTTGGATATGGCGGCGGTCTCGGCTATGGCAGCGGTCTCGGATACGGCGGTGCTCTTGGATATGGCGGCGCTGGATATGGCAGCGGTCTCGGACATGGCAGTGGTCTTGGATATGGCGGCGGTCTCGGCTATGGCAGCGGTCTCGGACACGGCGGTGCTCTTGGATATGGCGGCGCTGGATATGGCGCTGCTGGATATGGTGGCGCTGGATATGGCGCAGCTGGATATGGTGGCGCTGGATATGGCGGTTATGGTCGCGGCTGGTGAACACAAGTCAACCAAGGATCTCTCTTCTCAATGTGATATTTAATTATTACAATTTTCAAATAAAATGGATTATTATTCTTGAAATTGTTTTGGGTTTTAATTTTTATTTATATTCTTGTGTTTGTTATGTTATTTTTTATTCTTTCCTTCAGATATGTTTCCATCAAACATTATTAATAAGCCATATGATTTTAATGTAAACGCATATTCCTGCAACCACCATTGATCCACTTATCTAAAACTTCTAAAAGCAGCACTACCTATTATTACTTCTGCCTTGCAATGCACCACGTTTGGTATTAATTGATATTTGCCAAGTTGCCTGCTAAACAAATATATGTATTTAGTAGCATTTGAGAGAATTTTTTTTTTACAGGTTGACTCTAAATGAGTTATTGTTGACAATAAATAACTTTTACTAGCTGATTATTGTCACGATTTCAGAGCTGGTGTCATAGTAAAAGTTGTTTGTAATCACGAGCACATACATGTTTGGTATCAAGAACTAATTTAAAGGCGTCTACACTTTTGAAGTTAAAATAGGCTGCAACTACAGTGCCACAAAGGGACAAACATTCATACATACATACATAGGATGATAAACACATTGCGGAATCCAGTACCAATCACCTCTGTCCCGTAATGCACATAAATACTGGTCATTGTCCCGTTTGTAACGACGGTGACAAGTTTAAAGCAAGTATTGAATTGAAATCAATAAAGGCTATGACGCAGCGTCGGCAATGTGTCCCATTGCATTCGTCAGATTCCACGACAAAAGACAGTTTAATTGAAACTTCGCGCTTGCATGTAGGGTGACCAATCATATTTAGTTTTTGGTAATACAAATATAATATAAGGGCTCCAAGAAACACATACTAAAATTTGACGTGTTTAAATTGAACGGCTAGTTCAGAATATATGTTAGAAAACATAAAAAAATAAACCGCTCCCGTAAGGAGATAATATGGGAACACACATTTATTTATTACAGTTAAATTTCTTCTGAAATGAAATTGAAAAGAAAACTCAACATCATAAATTGCTGTAATGTACTTGTAATTATTGGGCGGCGCGCGAATGCTGTAGGTACCTAGACGAGTAGTATGACTATGAATCGCATACGGCGAGTGAATTCAAATATGTCATTGTATTCATACTAAGATTTACACCACTGTATGGTCCTATTTTTCAAATTCAAATACAGAACACGGTCAAAATGATACCTCAGAATGGGGTAGTCCTGTAAAATACTGGACAGTTGGCCAGCCTAGCCGTAATCTTCCGTTTACAGAGACGGGAGCGATTTAATTGCATGTATGCTCCGATCCACACAACTCTCTACAAAGTGTTTCTCGAGATTAATTCTTAAGCTTAGTATTGGTGGGAAGGAAGTGAAGGTAGGATTGATTCATCATCATCATCATTACAGCCCATAACCGTCCACTGCAAGACTTTTTTTTTATTCTACTTAGTGACAAACGAGCAGACAGCCCACCTGATGTTAAGTGGTAACTATTGCCCATAACATCAATGTAAGTTGCAGGCCTCATGCCTGTAACTCAGGCCTTAGGGCCTCCCTCACGAGAAGGGAGGTCATTGCCATAATCTCCACGCTTGGCAGGAAGGTTGGAAATCGCAGTATTATAAATATAACAATGAAAACGCTGCCTCCCATTTTCTAGTCTACAGAGACTCTAGATCTTTTGCCTCGAAAACATTAGTCGCCTTGTACGACACCCACGAGTGTAAGGGGTTGGTGCTATTCTACTTTGCCGGATACCACACGACAAAAGCTACGGAATGAATTTAAATAAATAATCATCATCACCAACAAATATCGCCGCCTAAATTAAACAAATAAAATGATAGTTTATATTTGTTTCCTCGATTGGCAGAAGTAGCAGGATAGGAGGAGGTGGCGATCTCTGGTGTCGGAGGCCAAGATCCACTTTGGGTCGCTGAGCCAGCGTAAGTAAGTTATTTTTGTTAAGCAGACCCTAAATCACCATATTGTATCGAAAGCCCTTGGGTTAGTTGAATAAAGTGAACAAACCATTATTATTTGTAGGTCAAGTGAAACAAAGACTCACATAAGCTTGGGCTTCACTTCAAGTGGGCTCGAGGTACCAAGACAAAGGAAACCTTTTAGGCGAAAGATTTTTCAGAAAAAAACACATCATTTAATTTGACCCTTTTTCTCAGGCCGTAATTCCGTTAATCTTTTATTCATGGTTGACACAGCCTGAGCCATAACGAACTTACGATGTGATTTAAGTTTTCGCACAATTTTCTTGGAATATTTATGAAAATTTCATAGTGTCAGGAGAATTATCAAATTTTAAAACTGTCTAAGAACTCGTCTAGCTGGTTAAAAATGAATACAAGATTGATTTATGTTTATTATTACGTTCACAACCCATATACTGAAAATGTTATTCGGCAAAAAGTATTTCTTTATACACTTCCTGCAATAGCATAACTTTACTCACTGTAATAGTGTGTAAGTGTACTTAAGTAACTCTTAGTAATACGAAAATTGTAAACGAATATTACAATGCCAATTAAAAAAAAATACTGTGCTATAATTTCATATTTATTATTATTCAATTCAATATATAAAAGCAGTTGAGTCCGTACTTAGAATAATTTGAAAGGAACCTCAGCATCACTCCGCCTGCGCTTGTCACACATAAATCATTCTCTTCTGCGGGGCTGTCGCAAAAACTCGGAAGTTTAAGAAGAAAATCAATTAAATCGGTGTATTGTGGTGAGAAAAGTTGCGAGAAGTAATAAAAGAAAATCGCTTTTATTTGCTAAGATGAAGTTCTAAAGAATGTTCATGTAAAGCTTGTTTCTTAGGAAAAATGTGTTTCTTTAAGAACAAAATACAATAAATTATATTTTATTTTGTGTTCGTTTTACGTGTCATTTATACCAATACTTAAGTGTCCATTCACAACGCCATTTTTTACTGTCAATAAATTTTACGAATCCAATGGAATTCTCGAAATCATAGCATTTCAGGTAAAATCCTTATAAAATACCTATTGTAGACATGAACATGAACTATAAAATATGCATAATATAATAAACTGTAAATTATGCATCAAGGGGATAAAGCAGTGTCTTCCGTCATGGGCGGCATATTGGATCCTGAGCGTAGCGAAGGGCTCTAGATTTAACTTCCGAATCCTGAATGAAGCGAGGGGTTCAAGCCGCCCAATACTAAGATAGCTTTATCCCCCCAGAGGTGAATACTCTACTTTTCACACCATCTGTGAGACAAAGCAAATACAATACAGCAAAGCAAATACAGCGTCTGATTTAGCAAACTGCGGAGATAAATCTGTATCGTATAGACATTTTCTTGTCAATGTGAAAATATAATTTGCAACTGAAAATCATAATAACACGAAACACTGGGAAACTGAAAAAGGGTGAAATAAAAATAACATTCACACTTTTTCCATTTGCACAATTTAAGCAGTTTAAGATCTTGCAACAATACTGTACATACAGTCACAGTTTTTGTAATCGCGCCTTTTTTTTTTCTTGTGAAAAAAAAGGATATTGTGCGATTTACGAATAAAGTCTCTTTACAAAGCCCGTATACTAAGAGTTTTCATACGAATGTTAACAATCCAAATTCAAAACACTCTACATGCTAGGGAGTATCAAACAACCTTATCTCCCTGCGGGTAACAAGGCCATGCTTTACGGTGATTTTTCTTATTACATAATATCTAATTGGACATTAAGGTGAAGGTATTAGAAGGTATGAAAAATAATTGATGAATTTTTATAAGCAAGGATTTTGATCCTCCGTAGGTTTCATTGGATTACTGCCTACCTACCTAATATTTTTGATCAAGAATGGACCCTTAACATGGAATATTAATGGGTTCATCATCATCATCACAGCCCGTAACAGTTCACTGCAGGACTTAGGGCCTCTCCCACGAAAGGGGAGGTTATTGCCATAATCTCCACGCTTGGCAGGCGGGTTGGAGATCGCAGTGTTTAAATATAATAATGGAAAATGCTGCTGCCCATTTTCCAGACTACGGAGACTTGATCTTTTGCCTCGAAAACATTAGTCGCCTTGTACGACACCCATGAATATAAGGGGTTGGTGCTATTCTACTCTGCCGGACACCACACGGCCAATAATAATCGATGGGTAAGTAAGAGTAATTAATGGGTTACATTAATTCAATTACAAGCTATATATATGCAAAAGTACCTTTTATTTTTACGTATCTGCGATAGAGCACGATTACATTACACATTAAATAACTATTCACCGTAGTCTTTCTGATTTTAAAGGGGTCAACACGATCAATAAATCATCAAAAAATAAATGGACATCAAAACATTATGCAAGCTACCATACCATGTACGTATTATGTAAATCCCGAGCACTGGATAAGCCGTAAACTGCTGGGCGCGAAATGCGCGAATAGCAGAGAATCCAATCGCATGCGAGTAATTCCTACTATTTTTATGTTTTGCTTGCGTACGTATCATTCGAATTTGGAGAATGCGAAATTATCATTCGAGGTTCAGTTACGGAGTCTGGGTAAATTGGTATGTGTATTAACCTAGTGAAACAAAACTCGAAAGGAGTCTCTTTGGAGTTTTGTTGCATTAGTAAAGAACCGATGAATTCAAGAGGCACTATCTGGAGTATGCTGGAAATATTTCCTTTTGTTTATGTAATACCTAGACATTCCAAATATAACCTAACCGACGGAAAACTGTCGAATAACCGCCGACCAAGTATACATATTCTTGGATATTTTCAAAACTACTGAGCCGTATTTAATGAATCAAAGTCGTTTAATGAACAAAAGCCCACTATCTCGATTAAATTGACTATTAAATAAAGGCAACCGCATCGTAATTGGTCCATCCGTTCGGGAGCTACGATGCCATAGACGTCAAACTGATATCACCCCTCTTTTTTTCGTCGAGAGTTAAAAAAAACTTCTAACGGGTTAATCACGGTTTTGTATTTTCTTTTCTTTCATGTTATCCTGACGTTTTAATCACTTTTCAGTTATCATTGTCACGGATAGACTAAGGTGACATTTGTCTTTAAATTAAATCCATTCACTGGATACATTTTCAATTACGGCTTATTGCATGAGGACCACATGTTTTTTCTTCACAGCGATAAACGAGCACATTATATGTAGTAGTGCTTGTTAATGTCTTAGAAGCAGATGATGAAACCGATTTGATGAGAAAGCAAATCTCAGTGCGATAAAATTCCTTGCCGAGAATCTCTCTATAGTAGGAACCAATGTTTGCAACATGTACAAAATAAGTAATTAAGCCGTGTGCCGTGACGCAGTCTAACGTTGTTGAAGTATTAATTTGATGTCGGAACAAAAGAGAGAGTAACAAGTTCAATGACAGCAAAGGACGCCGAGTTTTCAAGCAGCGTAACTCAGGGATGGGCAAACTACGGCCCGCGGGCCATATCCGGCCCGCAAATGGTTGAAATCCGGCCTGCGACCATCATATGAAAAATGGGTTTCGAGTGACTACTTTTTACGAAAATAAGCAGTAACAGTTCCATTCTTATGTCACATCACATTCGTTTGTGTTTCAAAGAATACTTATTACCTATATTTTTATTTTTATAACGAAATATAAATAGCCAAATATTCAAAAACCTAGGATTTGGTTGGAAAAAATTACACATAGACATGATTTATTTTGACATCACAAAAATCCTCAAGCGTACATAAATTAAGGTTATTTTAGAACAGTTCAATGCTAAACTAAACCAAACACACATATACAATAAATCATGGACCGATGCGATGACAAAAAACACCCCAGCTCAGCATAAGCACGTATAATTAGCGCTCAAAGGAAAAAGTTTGCCATCCCTAGAGTAACTGGATAAATGCTGGCATATGAACTAAAAATTCATGAAGCTGGGAGTTTCAAAGAGATCAAATGAACGCTAACTTCCGCGGCGTCGAATTATGTTGTTAGTTTGTGTTCTATCATTTTCCGATAGTTATTGGCATAATTGTACCAAGTGTTGAGTTAAGAAAAATAGGATAGATTACTTTTAACTGGTGGATTGGCGGATTAGTCTCGGGAATTTTTTATTTTTACTTTTTAGTAACTTGTTAATGACTGAAGAATAAAATAAAAAGAAACATCTTGGCGTTAATGTCCCGGTTGTGCTCTCGCCCCCAGGGTCCGCCTTGTCTATGTTCCAGGATTTGGCAGGTCAGATAATTACAGTGGAGCGACTGCCAGCTGACCTCCATGACCCTGGCTACTAGGGAATCCTGATCAGATTGGATCATGGTTACAACATTCTGTCGCCTGAATGTGCAGGTTTCATCACGATGTTTTGTCACACCGTAAGAGAATTGGTTAGTATTATAATGCACATAACTCAGAAAAGAGTCATTGGTACATGGCAACCGTGGAATGCGAACCCGGTACTTCTCGCTTAAGCGTCGGATACCTTAATTCTCGGCCATCGAAGCTCCACAAGTGCTAAAGACTCAAGAATAATCAAATATAACTCTAATTTGACTACCTATTGGACAAAACTGATATTTGTTATAGGTACACATTATCTAGATTAATCATCGCACAAATCGACTGACAAACCATAACAGTCCACAGCTGACTTTGCACCTCCTCCATATTATGCTATGAAGGACTTTTCTAAATTAATCTAATATTATTTCACTTTACTTCCGGTATGTACGCTATTAAGCGATATCATTGTTTTGAAACCATCTTGCGTCCTATAATACAGGAACATTAGACAAAAAATCCTTTAAGTCCGGACATTTGAAATAACAAGCTGAAAATTGGAGGAAATGTAGAGAATAGTGTCTTTTTTTAAATAAAAGCAAGATAATGCGCTCGGTTCTGTAGCTATGCTTAAAATTCGAGAAGTTCATTATGGCGGCGTTTTTTTTAATTCCGGATTTTCCCAAGGGTAGATTTTTTGGGATATCAATCAGGACACTATTTTCTACATTTCCAACAATTTTCAGCTTGTCATTTCAAATGTCCGTTTCAATGTCTAATTTTCCTGCTCTACTAGTAATATTTTAAGATTAAACTGCGTTTTACTAGTCTTGACACTCGTAATTGCATGGAGTACACTTTAGAAGAGTTCGTAACACTCTTTCGTGGGTAGATAAACATAGGTTTATCACACAGCGTGTTTATAGTACGAAACTCATATACTTTTTATAGCCCGTAACTGAAGCAGGATTGTAGCTCTTACCTGGTTTAATGATAGTACTTCACCTCTTGTACGATGCGCATATAAAGCAGTATGAGTATGTGTTTATCACAATTCGTGTGTTTATCGCTTTATAAATAAACGCGTGCATATGTGGCATTCATTTTCTCACAGTCTGGTGTATTATATATGTTCATTTGCCAATATCATGAATACGACTTGAGTTTGAATGAGAAGATAATTTGCGCTTCATAATGATTTAATTTTACAAAGACTAAATTGAAATAGATACTTAATCTTCTTCTTCTTTGCGTGTCGACTAGTGGCGGGTCAAATTTGCGAGGACCAGTACTCCGCCACTGATACAGCGTTGTTCGTGGCCGCGTGCAAATCCTAGCGCGTGCAGATTGTACGCTGGACAAATCAACAGATCGGAGTATTGTAGCCTTGAAAAAAGCTTTTGTGTTGGCCCTGAGAAGGGCCTTTGATACTTAATGAATCATATTAGTCTTGTTAACACTTCAATGGAATGAGTTAGTGGTATTTATTCTGTCGTACACCACACAAGTCCAGCAGTGAACTTTTATGGACTTTTGATATTTAACCATGAAAACTTACCGTATACTACCGTAAATAAATGGTTAGGATCAAACAAAACTTGATAATTTAATATACTCCTAAAGTAATTAACGACTATAAAGGGTATACCTGCCATTACACATTACATTACATAGCCTGCCTTTTACAAGATAGATAGATAAACACTTTATTGCTCATACAAAATATAATACAGTAGATACAGTTAAAATCAGTGAGACAGTTGAGCAAAGGCGGCCTTATCGCTACAAGCTATCTCTACTAGTCTAGCATACTAGACCTAGCACGGACTCCAGTTCTCAATAAGGATTTTGATCCTTTCTATATTTAACTCATAACACTATGTACTGTTGCCTTTTTGAGAAAAATAAACATATTTTGTATACTTACAAAATTTCCTGTGAGCTTTAATCAAGTAATTATGCAATGATAGTTATAGAGACCTGTCTTAATATTTTGTAATACCAAATATGGTATGGTATGGTATGGAGTATTTATCGCGTTCAAGTCTCGCTCAGGTTCTAGCGACGCGTCATGTTCGCTTGATTTATATTGAGCTGCAAGGGCGGATATTAACATTCTTTGCACAAGAATGGCGTGCCAGTTGATACATAATTTAATCTTCTTTATTACGTATCTAACAGTGGCGGCGTCGCTTAGACCTTTTGTGATGCAAATCGGGGTGTTTTGGAATCAAATGTTTGTGTTGATAAACGATATGAGAAGGATCAGGGGAGATGCCACAGAGGAGACGACGAAAAACACGAAAAAAAAGACGCAGCTGTTTGTGAAACAAATATGCCATTTATATACCTATAAACAAAACATAAATTTCTTATGTCATGACGACCTGAGTGGTTCAATGGTCAACATGCCGGTCTGCCACGCAAGAGGTCCCGGGTTCGATTCCCGGCCGGGCAGAAATTGAAATGATGAATTTTAATTTCTGTTACGGGTCTGGGTGTTCTATGTATAATAAGTATGTATTTAAAAAAGTATTTAAGTAGTTTATCAGTTATCTAGCACCCATAGCACAAGCTTTGCTTAGTTTGGGGCTAGATGGCGCTGTGTGAATTTGTCCATGAATATTTATTTATTTATTATTTATTTATTTATTTATCTAATAGTTTTTCACCGTCAGAAAAAATGTACGTCTCTGAGGTTATTATCAAATTTCTCATTACGAACTGTAATTTTCTACCTAAAAATTACTCTACCAATATTAAAGTAATAAGAGACTGACAATATTGCCAAAGGAACGCAAAACAGGAAAACATGAAAAGAAAATCTACAAACAAATACTCTGCCGTAACACAAAAGTAAAATATGAGTAAAAAAGTGTGACAGGCTCCGCGCTTGCATCAAGCTTGATGAAAATTGAATTTGGAGGATACAAAGCACCCGCACCTTCCACCTGGGAGCTGAAAATTTCGGGAACAGCAGATAGCTGTCTGAAATATTCAGCCGAGCCTTTCCCATTTAATCTGGAAATCCTAGGGGCTATTTCCATATACGACAATTAAAATTTCTGTTGTAACTGTTGGATGTACGAGTACCTATATATTATAGGTACTAAAAAGTATAAAATAATAACCCCATAACACAATCTTTGCTTACTTTGGGGCTAGATGGCGCTGTGTGAATTTATCCAAACATATTTATTTATTAGAAGCGTCGGTGGCTGAGCGGTTAGGGTATTCGAATCGTAAGCGAGAGGTACCGGGTTCGAATCCCGCTGCGGCCATGTACCAAATACTCTTTTCTGAGTTATGTACATTAGTTGAATACTAACCGATGCTCTTACGGTGAGGGAAAACATAGCGATGAAACCTGCTAACCGTGGTGTAACCGTGTTCCAATCTGGTCCTAAATGAAGTGACATTGTCTTCGGGCTAAGCTCCTTAAATAAAGGGTTTAAATTCGGTATTGTTATGTTTGTGTTGTGACAAAGCATCGTCTACGCCGCCCAGTACGTAATTTAGAGCATCACGGGCCGCCTCGGCGACTCCAGTTCGCAGGTTACAAGTATGTACGAAATTACTAAGGCCCTGTTAATATACGTCCTCTCTTACAAATCGCGTACGCGTCGCGACCGCGTAGACACCGCGTAGCTAACGAACACGGCCTGAAGTCCGTTAATTTACTTACAATTCAATTGCATTGTAATTGGATTGCATTTGCAGCTCAATGGCAGTTTGACATGTTTTTTGGTATTCTGCTACTGTTACTAACGGCTCGATTGAATTATAATAGGATCGCAATCGCAGTTCAGTGTGAGTTTTACGCGTTTTTGGTATTCTGCTTCAATTAAAACTGCTGTTGAACTGCTATTGCAATCCAATTACAATCCAATCAGGACCAAGTAAATTTGCGGACTCGAGGCCCAAGAATCGCACAGCCTACCATATTGGCGCAGACGATGATGCGGTGACTAGGCGGGCGCGAAGCGATTACTGTGCGGGCGCGACGCGATTACCGTGCGGGCGGCACGCGATGACTGTACAGGCGTGATGCGAGCACTGAGCGTTTGTTTACAAAAAATAAAATAAATAAGCTTTATTTCGTTAGTAGTCAAAGATTTTGACATATGCATAGAGATTTGTGCCTATATAGAAACCATAATTGCTTAAACATTTAGGACAAATTATGCAGAAATCACATACGTTTGTATGGGCTAAGAATTGTAGATTTAAGGCTATTTCCACAAGTTACCAGCAGTCCACGGCGCGCGTAGCCATCTTCCTATCGAGTTATCGAATCACGATTCGCTCGCTGTAACGTCCATCGACATTATTTCCGTTCAGTAATTGGATCGCATCTGTCATCAAGCTACGGCTAGACTAGAGTTTGAAAAATTCGTCGTGGAATAACGAAGATTAGCGCAAATTTTGCAAAAAAATTATGTTTTGTTCCAAGTTTGAAGCCCACATTTAGAGCACCATGGGCCATCGGGGGCCTATGACCCATGTATAGACGTGTGTGTAGATATATTTTACTTCCTTTCTAAACCCTTTATTACCTATCTAAAGAGTTAAATGTAGAACTAGTAGATACGGCGCGACTTCGTTCGGATACACCTACTTTACCCCTACCTACCCTATTTTTCTTGCTTAATAACCTTTTTCATAAATCACTCCTATTGTTGAAAACCGCATTAAAATCCGTTGCGTAGTTTAAAAGATCTAAACGTACATAAATACATAGAGACGGTATGGCAGGAAACGACTTTGTTTTATACGATTTATCGATGTAGATACGTACCTAAGAAATATTTGATTTTGAAGGAACTAGGACTTATTCCAGATCCCCAATGACAAATCCCCACCAGTGGAGATTGATAATTTTTTTTCAAAAATAACCACTGACAATTCTTTGACGAACAAATGAAAAAGCAAGAAAGCGGACCTGACCACGCGGCCAATTTCAGTGCTTACTGTTTAATAGTAAGCAATGTGCAACAATCGAAAACGAGAGGTGCCAAGAGACCCACTACGGCCATGTGAGTCTTTTCTAAATTATGTACACTAGATTATTGTGAATTTGTTATCATAATCCAATTTGGCCAAGTTCCCCTGGTAACAGGGTCACGGAGGTCAAATGGCAGTCGCTCCACCGTAATTATCTACTATAAACAATCAAATCGAATAATGATACAACCAAAGCAGCAACCGAAAATTAAAAAAGTTTTTGCCTTCATATACGTTATTCGGTCAGACTCTGCCCATCCACTAAGCTGTAACTGACTGTAACTGAATAGCATCGAATCATTCTGTATGCAGGGCACTCGGTTAGGCGTCTATTTGCAGTGTTCTGTACGCTTGTTAATAGTACGCTAACGCTTGTTTGCGCGAAACTATGACGACGTCAGTGTCATTGTTTATCCTGCAGTAATGATGGGTCGGGATCGACTAAACAGATTCGGCTATTGAACAGTTTAATGCTGTTTGGATTCATTTACAAGTGGGTTTGATGAGGGACGGATAGGTTGATGAGGATGAATAGTATGTAGTTGACACGCTATTTGCGTAATTGAGCTAGGAAGTTCATTTAACTGTTTACCCCGTGAAATAGGTAGGCATGTAACTGGCTTTTCGACTGCGGCTTCGCCCGCGTGAACTATACGAGTTATTTTGGAATTTATAATGGTAATAGGGATTATGGGGCTCTACCACCATGCTCTAGGCCAAAGGCAAGGTCACATGCACATGGACTAGCACGCAGAGAACAAAATACTAGTTATTGATTTTACATGTAGAAAAGAAATTCGCAAAACGCGCTGCAAAAATTCGTATGTGCCAACTCCCAAAAAGCTACCAAAGTAAACAAATAAATGCTGTATGTTGTGTTCCAAATCTTGTACACATTTCGTGTAGGTAATGTAATTTGCCTGAATTCATGAACTCCTTTTACTAAGCTTATCCTGATGGTGACATTTAATATTGTATTCTGGGAAATTCAAACCCAGTAACAGTAATGTCTTCTCTGAATTCTGATTCTTATTCTACATCTTATTCAAATTTAGCTAGACAAAACAATGAGTATATTTTTGGTTTCTCAAATTACAGTAAATTAACAAACACTCACAATATCAACTTCACTAATACAGTCCTATTTTGGAATCACTGTTTGTGTACCCAATATTGTAGTGGGATTAACAATAATTACACATTGTTAAAATACAGCAAACTTAAACCTTTATAAACCGATAAAAGCGGGCCCAAGATTGGCCGTTGCAAAGAATCCCTGGCTAAATGGGGCTTCATTGATCAGACACAGCAGGGATGCGACTATGGAGCTCCATCCCAATCTATGACGCATCTGCTCTTTTTTCCCTTATGCCTCAATACTTGCACTAGGGAGGAATTACTGGTCCTAGTAACTGATAATGCAGTTGCCGTGGCCAACGACTGAGCGAGTCAGATCGAGTTTTCGAAAGTGACTTAATGAAAAAACCGATAATAGCGCGTTTGCGGTATTCTAGATGTATGGTGGCAGAAGCTCAAGAATCATCACAGATTAATACACTATTATCTGTTAAAAACACCACGTCTAGGAAATAAGACTAGTTTTTGCCGTGTGGTGTCCGGCAGAGAAGAATAGCACCAACCCCTTACACTCGTGGGTGTCGTACAAGGCGACTAATGTTTTCGAGGCAAAACTTCAAGAGTCTCCGTAAGATCGAAAATGGGCAGCAACGTTTTCCATTGTTATATTTACAACACTGTTATCTCCAATCCGCCTGCCAAGCGTGGAGATTATGGCAAAAACCTCCCCTTTCATGGGAGGGGTCCTATGTCCTGTGGACTATTATGGGCTGTGACGAAGTGACAGCAAATTGGATAGGCACCATGGCTGTTATCTTTATTTGTAAGAGCATTATTGCATTTTTAAAGATACCTCTTAAACACTGTTTAATAATATACCGTCACGGGTTGCTACTCAAGGCGGACCCGGGGCCCTCATGCGCGAGAGCACAACCGGGACATTAATGCCAACATTATTTTATTATTATGGGTTGCCAATCGACTCCTGCTCTACCTGTCTCAGGGTCCCCAGCGAGAGACTTTGGTTATACGAGTACACTCATTACTTTGCGTACTATCTACCAATTCATACTGGCATTTCTAGCATGAAAAACGTTTGCGATGATTATTTGCCATTTTCTCTCCACCATCACCTGATAGGGTCGATGCGACTCATCACCTACTAATGTATAACGATTTATATTGCACGTACTACCTGTGCCCATCTCGTGCCAAACGGCAATGCTCATCTATTACACCCGTTGATTTTTCCTAATATTATCCCGAGAAACGAGACCGCCTACAGGCCTGCTAGTTAAATGGCAAACCGGTAAGAAAATAGATAAGAAAATATGAAATACTTATCCAATGTACTATTTATACACACTAGCGCGGGATTACGTACATTCATAAAGATCCATAGCTGTTCTAAGAGCTATGTGCCCTGCCCACTGTTATTACGCCTGGTAATCCTTTGGGCTATATTAGTGACCTTGGTTCACCTGCGGATATCCTCCTTACTAATTTGATCGAGCGATATGATGATCTACAAATATCGTTATCTATAAACGAATATTAAGTCATCATCTCACTCAACGATTATAAATAAATAATCATCTTGGCGTTAATAGCCCGGTTGTGCTTTTGCGCACGAGGGCCCGGGGTCCGCCTTGACCATTATGACCATGACTATGGTCTAGGATTTGGCAGGTCAGGTAATTACAGTGGAGCGACTACCATCTGATGGTATATGGATAATGGTTACACAATCAGTCGCCTGAATGTGCAGGTTTCATCACGATATTTTCCCTCACCCTAAGAGCATCGGTTAGTATTTAACTAATGTACATAACTCAGAAAAGAGTTTACGGTACATGGCCGCCACGAGATTCGAACCCGGTACCTCTCGCTTACGAGTCGGATACCGTTACCACTGAGCCACCGACGCTCCAATCTCACTCAACTATTACTGCAATAAAATGTAGTAAAAAAGTGACCTAAAATACTTATTTGCGTTACTCCACCGCGATAACAACGACGTAAGAACATAACCACAATTATATAAGCAAATTGTTACTTGTGAATCGTGACAATGAAATAAAAACGACTGCTTTTTGTGAAATATTATTCGACTGAACGAAACACGAACACTTATTTCCCTCACAAAGGGAACAAACGTTTACGGTGTATCTTTGTTGTTGAAAATAACCATAATATTCTGTACTTACATTCAAGCATCTACGTACTTATAGTACAGAAATTGAATTCTGTGTGTCGCCTCGATATTTACTTATATCGAATTCTGTGTGAGCCAAAGCGAAACATCTACGCTTGAGTCGCTTCTTTGTTGTACGCGAGTTTCTTAGAATCCTTGAATTTTCTTTCCACTACCACACAATTGTGTTTGTATCCAACTCGTGCGTAATCTGCATATCTTACCTGTAACAAAAAAATATTCTTTAACAGATAATACGGCTTTAGAGTTATCCATTACCACCTGGATTTCTGATTAAATATGCAAAATGTGGATGTATGCTATATATAGGTACATCTCTGGATATCCTGTTGTAGTTTTATTTAGGTATGATGCAGGGACGGTATACTTATCTACCTGCCAAACAATTTACAACCGAGAATCTCGGAAGTGGAAATTTAGTTCGTAAGTGGCGACTCGGAGAGGCAGTGCTTCTAATAGTTCCTAACCTATTAATCTTGTTACCCCATGACCTGCAAGGGAAACTGATTTACCCCCTTGCGCATTCCTTTGCTTGTCGCAAGCCTCTGCATGCAGCTGCAGAATTTTGAAAGTATTACATTTTTGGCATTTCGGTTCTGAAAAATACCATAAAACAACTACATATTTTTGGCATTATAGCTTTTAAAAATTGGGGGATATAAACCCAATAAAATAATGAATCCAAATATTTGACATTTCAGCACTTAAAAATTGAGGTGTTCGTAATAGTAGTAACTTGAATTAGAAATGGGCGACTGCAATTGGAATATTTTTAGCTCTTAAAAGTTGGGGAATAGCGTCCCTAATAAAACTCAAAATATTTTAAGTATTGTCGTTTTTATTATTGTGCCGTTGTAATATAACATGTAGGTAAGGTTGTGTAAAAGTAACTTACAAGGAACCTCGTGGGTAACTTATTCTGAACGTATTCATATTTTTTTGTTGTACCCTAATTTGCACTCGACCAAAAAAAAAATGAAATCACTATAATAATAATAATAAAGTAGTAGAGTGCTAGCAAGATAACTCTGCTCGCGACTAAGAATGAAACTAAATTTGACTGACGGCCAACTCCACAGCAACATAAAGGTTGGAGTTGCTATGAATGTGTCTGTTTGTTAAATTTCGTTGAATTTTCAGCCACAGCCAAGTTTATCTTGCGAGCACTCTAGTAGACAATTTTACATGCTACATTGGACCTTGCTTACGGGGTAATTTATTCATACATAACTTATCCTTACAGATGGTCACACGATTTTAAAGGTGAAATCTGTAGGTAGACCGTCCGTCCATATGCCTCCTGAACAATTCATGAGTTAGCGCAGTGAACTCGAAATTTTTGCTACGTTGCTCTTAATAACTTGCGTGATTAGTAGTTACTTCAAATCAGTCCACTACCCCCGCAAAGTAGGTAAATTACCCCTCCGTGGATAATTACCCCCACATTTGGAACCACTCGTGGATTTCGGGTGAACGATTTTTAACAATACGTTTCTCAGCGCTCTGTTCAAATACGAACAATAAATTATTTATTTCGTTCCACGAAACGCATTTGAGCGAATCCTCAAAGGTTTTAGGGCCTAACAAAACCTAATCCTAAGTCCTATTCTAAATTCCGTGCACAAATATTGTTATTCTCAGATCGACGAACACAATATTTATTTGTTCAACAAAATAGGGTTGGATTAAAAGGGTGAAAGATGATTGGGTCGGGTCGCTGGGCGGAATATGCCCCGCTACGTTTGGTAACGTGGAGCTCTTTCTTGTTTTTTTTTTCAGAAAAAGAAGAGAATTTACTAAAGTACAGGTAAGTTCAGGGTATTGTTTATTTTTTATAACTTGAAAATGAGATGATAAATAAGTTCTAGAGAAGTCCTTACAAAAGGAGACTGGGCAAAAGTCAGCAGCATTACGGTGATGATCTATAGGTTGGAGTGCTTCAGCTGCATAATTATACAAGAGGGTTACAAAATTGGTCCCGGATCCAAGAAAGTTATGGTCGTTTCTTCATTTATTGGTACTCAATACTTTTTGTCTTGGGTTTGAAAAACTATAGAAATGGCGAAGGTTCCCAACTTGTTATACCATCTTGCCGTATTGGCGTGCGACAAAATATTTGCAAATGATACAATAAATAACTAAAAACATGATAGTCTCTGCCTTTCCCTATGGGATACGTGTGTGAGTGAGAGAACACCAGTTACATAGCTAGCTATCTGTTTAACTAGTTCTACTCAGATACAATTTTGAAATAATAATTCACCGAAGGTCATGGAAGGACATGCAGCCGATTGTTGTGTAAAAACTTAATAACGTCATGGTTACTGTAACAATGTTGTGATTTAAAGTGATTAATTTGAGGGTTAGTTTATGGGAGGGCGTGAAGGGCCCTGGGATGACGCGGGTTTGAACTTGAAACTTTTGTTTGTGGTGTAAGTATTAAATTGTCCTCCTGTACATTTAAAATCTAAAATCTGACAGAGTAGAATAGCACCAACTCTTTACACTCGTGGGTTTTTTCGAGGCAAAAGATCTGGAAAATGGGCAGCAGAATGGTCCATTTCTATATAGCACTGCGATCTCTATCCCGCCTGCCAAGCATGAAGATTATCGATCAATAACCTTCCCTTTCGAAGGAGAGGTCTTAACTCCTACAGTGGACTATTATGGGCTGTGATGATTATGATGATGACGATGATGATGAATTTAAAAACGAAGTGCTAGCACTTACTTATGTTAAAGTTTCTTTATTTTCCCATTTGCGATCCCTACTCGGCAAGTGGCAAGTGCGTGTAGTACGGACCGTATGGCAGGTAATATTAAGAGAGTTTTCCGTAAAATTGCACGTATTTGTTGACGTTGCTCGTCCATATCGACAGAGAAATGGCACGAGACTCACTGGCTACAGTGTTAACAGTCACTGTCTGGGCGGTCACCACTTACCACTGAACTTGTACTCGCCACCCGCCACTGTCTTTGACCGAAGTAAATTGGGCATAAGCGGGAGGGTGGCCAGAGAATTGGAGTTGCAGCAAACTGGCCTTACTCGAAAACTCCGGGAAAACTCCGAAACCTTTGTTCCGTGAAACGTGTATTTGAATGGCGCACGAGGGCTACAAACTTTCGGAGGCTGGTGCCGGGGTATGATAACGCAATTTGTATTTATAACGACTAGTTAGCCTTTTGAAGGTGCTTGACTTGTTCCTTGTTCGGTAATAGCAGCTATGGTATTTATTACTCATTCAGATTGAATAAAACTATCTGTTCTCAGCGGTTTTTACACAAGCGGAGCTCGGATCTCCGTAAACAATCAACTTTCCCCGGGAATCTATTATTTTCACGATATAAAAAGTACCTAAGTTACTCAGTGGTAATGTAGAGTTCTATAACTGAAAGAATATTTTTTAAATCGGTCCAGTGGTTATTGAGTTCATTACAAATAAAAATACAAAAATCCATCACCATCATCATAAATTTAAGAGCTTTACGTTTGTCGATGGAGCAATCGCCAATCCAAAAATACTAAAATAGGAATCTTTTCTCTTTATAATATTAGAAAAGAAACATTTTAAAAAGCTTTTATACCTTTAAAAAAGCTTAGAACCTTTGGGAGTACTTTTTGCATTCTGCAAATCGTGCTTGGTATAGACGGGAAGATGTTTATATATAGCACCTTTTATATCGACTTTTTATATTAAAAATACTAATATAAAACCTACCTCAAAATTTTTTCTAAAATTTTCGAATGACCCTAGAAGTATATCGAATTCGGAGAATTTGAAAGAACAAACCATCATTATTAGTGGCCCTTTGCAATCATGGTCAAGGTGGAGACTGGAGGAATTCGATTTTGATTCTACGGGAATCCTATGAAATCTTGCTCTAGTTACTCATTAATTGCAGAACAAATACCAGCCCTATGTAAGGGCTCCGTATGTCGTACTTATTATGTCCCAAAACTATAGAAATTCATACATATCTCTAGAAACAAAATGCAGGCTCCTTTCCGCCATCGGGAGACGCGATCCGGGCGAACACATCCTTATGTTGTACATCTTCCAGCTATCCACACGAGCCGCTTTGGTTCAACCTTTAGAATGCGTACGACTAAGGAATGGAACACGTTGCCTGCGAGTGTGTTCCCTGATCATTATAATCTGAACACCTTCAAGGGTTGAGTGATTAGGCTGTTCCATGACAGGCATGCTCCATCTTCGGTTGCATCGTCACTCACCACCAGGTGAGATGACGGTCAAATGCCTGGCTAGACTAGCCAGGTCACATAAAAAAAAAAATTGAAATAATGTCGAAGTTAGGTACTAAAGATTTAGCATAACAGCATGATTTTCTAAACAAGCTTATTTAAGTGCACTCGTGTACCGCTAAGGAGGCGATAAGTTGCTAAGATCAGCCCATTCACTGTATCGAAGCAACAAGGGCTCGGCTTTGATAATGGGCAATTTTAACAAAGTGCCGAAAGAACGATAATGTAATGGTTGGTATCAATAACCCTCTTTATAGTACCTTCCTGTCGCTTAGATATCGGGGGTGTGTCGTTCGATCAACTAGAAACTATATAACATACAGTACCACAGACCTATCTGTGAGATTAGTGGACGTTGAATTTGAGATTTTATTATGCTGCTAATGTAGAGCGTCGGTGGCCGAATGGTTAAGGGGTTCGAACCCCAGTGTAGCCAGGTAACAATGAAAACTAACCGATGCCTCTGCATACTTGCACATTCAGGTGACTAAAGGTGTAACCATGATATCATCTGGTCAGGTTTCCTTGTTAACAGGGTCACGGAGGTCGGATGGCAGTCGCGCCACGACTGTAATTATAATTGCCGACCCCGGGTCCTCGTGTCATGATTTTTTTTTAATTTCGGTGATGGTGTTTAGAATATGCGATCGAGTGGAACGGTGATGCCAAGTTTCAGTTTACAGATAAGTTGGTATCTTTGGTTTATATAGGTGTCGGCCTAAATAATGCACATTGGCTAGTTTCGGTTTCGTATTTACTCACTCGCGTGCGAGCAGAGAAGGCACTCTACGAACCCAAACATGTGCCTTATGTTTGGGTTACCGATGAGCTTCAAAAACAGTCGCCTTGTACGACACTTACGAGTGTAAAGGGTTGGGCCTATTCTACTTTGTCGGACACCACACAGCCATAATCCGAATACTACTTACCGAATAATACTACGGAGCTCGCTTGCTAGCTGCCCTTTGTCAGTGGATATTAATGCACCGCAGTTCGAGGGCATTTAATCCTGCAGACAGGCAGCGTGCTGGGTAGAGATAATGAGCTCTAGTAACTGAGGTTCCAAAAGCTACTGGATTCACAATGGCTTTATGGAATTAGATCTAGAACGTTACTTACTATTGTACGTACTGAGGTTATGTAACTACCCTTTTATTATTGTGCCTTTGATTAAAATTTTAGCTTAGGATAATGATAATATTAATTAGGTACCTATGCACAAGTCGAGTGACAAAAAAGTAGCTTACCAGTAGACCACAAGATTGTATATATAATTTGTGAGAACATTTTTAAGTCTTAGAATTCTGGCCAAGGTAATCCTTCCAACCGGAATACATCACGGATAAGCCAATGGAAGGTTGAGCGAATGGAAATTTTGATGGAAAAGCCATTATTTCTCTGTTAACTTAATATGTTAACTTTCAGGTTTTGCTAATTCTTATAGATAGAAGAGCTTGTAGGAAACACAAACAACATCCACAACCTTTCCCTTGTTATAACTTTTTGTGGGTTTATCGGTTATTTTATCTGTTACTTAAGTAGGTATACTGTAATACATTGGCTGTAGCTGTTGATGTACCTTATAAATTAACCATCTTGTAAAGTCGAATTATGTACAAACGTCAATGATATCAGATATGCAAATTATTTCCTGATATAAAATGTACCTACCTAGTCTGCATAATATGAGATGCAGTGACATCCTCGGCATAGCTATCCTATCGAGGTTAAACTTTGCATACAGATTACATTGCTATAACGATGTAACCATAACGACACTATAATATAACAGGTACAATGTTAAATGTCAATATGCCATATATGTCGGGAAAAGGTTAGGACCTACTAAAAAAGAATATGGTGGTCAGCATACGAGCCCAATTTCGACGTCGTTTTATATGTGTCAATGAATCATCTCATGGTCATCAATAAAAAGTTGACAATTTTTGTTATAGATTTACATTATGATTGTTAGATACCTATACTATTAGACAGCTCACGTTCAATTATCTGAATGTCTTATCTAGACAGTAATATTAGTCCTAAATAGGTGCACGCATAAAAAAAACGGCAAATCGAGGTACAAGCTAGCCGTTTGGCACACGTGTGCTAGATGCCCAAACAATTATTTTGACACGCAGATCTTAAAAATATTTCTCTTTAAGACATAAACAGAACTGCATTAGCACAAAACTAAAATATTTTCAAAACACAAGTTTAGGCTCGTCCAGATATCATACAGCTAAATATGTTTTGTAAAATTTACGTCAAATACCTCACGAAAGCAATTTCGAAAGAAGCCCCTATAACAAAAAAATATTTATCTAAATTCATTATAGTAAAGCTTATTTACTTTGTTATACGACCTTTAAAATCATCATAATTAATTTGAACTTCAAGTTATTTGAAATGTTGGGTAGAAATACGCTCCATATCAAAACCAGTGCCTACACATTCCAAGTAAACCAGAGCATAGTCGGTAACAGCCGCTGGGCGGAGGCAAGGCATTGTTTCTTGTTGAGTAGTTATCTCGACCCGTTGTTAGTTAGACACTTTTGCAAGGCCGCTAAACCTCATTGTGTAGGCCTTGCAACGGAGGGAAAAATATTCAAGCTTAAAGTTTTAAAACGGGCTTTGTGTGGTGCTGTTGTCACCTTGTGAGGCGCTGGTTACCTCTCATAAATTAATAACTTGAAACGTTATCGGATATGGTTACATAATATTATACTTCCCCTTATCAGAGGCGTAGATTCCAGCAAAAGAGATTAGTAGGTTTCACCTTTTGGTTCTTTCACGTTCCCATTCTCAGTGCGTTCCCAAAAGTTTTAGTTTTATTTAAGATTAAATTTTGTCCGCGACGTTATCCGCGTAAAAGTCGGTTACTTTTACAAGCTTTTATTTGTATGTATAAGTAGATATATATAGCCCTTGTCCTTTCTCCCCAGGCGTCAATTTATCTTCTTGGCAAATTTTATTAGAAGCAGCGATATAGGCGTGCAAATGTAACATGTCTGCAACAGAGACGCAGAACTTCCCCTGAGAAAAGACCTCTATTCTAAGTTTGCGAACAGGTGTGAATGTGGATGTAGGTAAGTATACAAAAATAGCTTCAGAAATACCAAGCTGAATGAGCACCTAGATATGAGTTTAGACTTAAGTGCTGAGTATAGTTTTATGACTAGGCTATGAGCGTCCCGTAATACCTTCTTACAGGCGAGATCGCTAAGTGTTGCTATTCTAAACTTTGGCATCTCATGCCTAGTAATACGCGAAGCGCTTCAGATATTATCCACTATGCTCTACTGATAGAGCAAGTTGGACGTTTTACCTTCAATTTGCTCTACTAGTTTCAATAATAAAGCAAATTAAACTGTTTCAATTTGAAAATAATAAAGTAAATTTGCTCTACTACTTATAACGATATAACAGATTGAAAATGTTTTGTCCAGTTTGCTCTACTAGCTTTAAATGTAGAGAAAATCCAACTGTTTTTGTCCGATTTGCTCTACTGGTTGGAAATATAGAGAAAATTGAATTGTTTCTTTCCAATTTGCTTTACTACTTAATAAGTCTTAATCAACTTGTGTTTTATTGTTTCAATATCATTTTGAGAAATTGAACAATTTGTCCATTGAACCAAAAATTTGTTTACTGTGTGCGATGTGAAACCAAAATATTGTTTATCTACACTCATAGCGTAATGTTCCAATTACATATTCGAAAACAGTTGTTTAAGGATACACTTTTTTCACGCCAGTCTATATAAATTTAAAAAAATACTTTTCGATACAGCATTTCCCATACTATTTTCATTACAGTTGTATCGAAAAATAACTTTTTAATCATTATGCAACACTTTTCTTTTTTAAATTTTTGTCGGGCGCCGGGACACGGCTAAATGTAGGCTGAATACCTAAATGTCTTCAACAAATTCAAAATTCCTGTTTATATTTGTGATCAGTTCATAGTCTGTGGTTGTGATTTTGTACATTTGAAATTATTTTCCCGCTAAACAGAATATTTTTTCTAATTGTTGTAATTTGTGTTTGTGAATGTTTTTTCTTGTTAGAAGCAAATAAATAGATAAATGTGAAAGTAGTAAAGTGAATTTCGCTTGATATCCTCGACGTGTAGATACAACAGAACTGACTCGCAGTTACTTCCAGCAAAATTGAAAAAATTATAGGTACGAAATTTTAACATGAAAATATGAGTGTAGATAAAGTAGTGTATGCAACTGCATATAATTAGGTATTAAAACACTCGTGTCAAACAATTATCATACTCGGCTACGCCTCGTATGATAAACAGACACTCATGTTTTAATACCCCCTTTTATATGACAGTTGCATAAACTACTATTAATCTACTGTAATTTTAATTTATCTATTATGTTATCACGAAATTAATATGGAAATTTCGAGTTTGTTAACGTGAAATACTAGTTGACCCACCGCGACTTCATTCGCATGGCGTCTTACCTCTACATACACCTACTTTGCCCTACCCACCCTTTTTTTCTTGCTTATAAAGCTTCCTCTTAATTCCGCATTAAAATCCGTTGCATAATTTAAAAGATCTAAGAGTACATATATACATACATAGGTACATATATACATAGGCACAGAGGGCGGTAAGCGACTTTGTTTTATACTATGTCGTTATACTACTAACATTATCCACCTGCCCGATGTTCGAACTCACACTTACATATCGTTCACTCGAAGGTTTATTTGTAAGGAACATCGACACAAGTACAGCTCCACCCTTAGCAATGCGCATTGTGGACAAGGGATGCGAATCTCTGTACGTATGAGAGGGTTGAATGTCTGTCATGTCGTTTGTCTCCTTTGTTGGCCGAAGGAACGATTCCTTGGAGTTCCCGAGAGCCGAAGTGAATTCGATAGAAAACGGATGAGTACGTTTCTTGACCGAGAAAAATACCACTTTTCGTCAACTCATTTTCGGTAGCGGTTGTAAATATAATAATCCCTGCCATGCGGGAGGGTTCCCAGGAGACCGGAGATAACTCTTTGTGCAAGTATATAGGCTTAGCGATGTCCGAAGCTCCAGTTCGTAAAGCTGTTTATGTACCAATTTAATATCGTATAAAGTTATGTAATAGATACCCTGAATTGAGGTACAGTAATACTACACGCGAAAAAGTGCTAAAACCTGCTTCATCATCACAGCCCGTAACAGTCCACTGCAGGACTTTGGGCCTCTCCCACGAAAGGAGAGGTTATTGCCATAATCTCCACGCTTGACAGGCGGGTTGGAGATCGCAGTATTTAAATATAACAATGGAGAATGCTGCTACCCAATTTCCAGACTATGGAGACTCTTGATTTTTGGCCTCGAAAACATAAGTCGCCTTGTAACGACACCCATGAGTGTAGATAAAGGGTTTGTGTTATTCTACTCTGCCGGACACCACACGGCTAAAACCTGCTTACTTTACATTAAATTGCAAAATTATTCCGGGCCTTGGAAATCGGTTCGATGTATAGGTCAGCAGTTTTCTAGCGTATCATTGTCAATTGGACGAAAGTTTAAGTGCCTCTGCCAACTTCTTCCTATTCATACTCCATTATCGTATGCTTTATCGTAGGCGGGGTTCAGTCTCACACCTTGGAACCAAATTAGTCGAAAACTGTGCGGTTCGGATGCAACTTTCTCCCACGCACACTAAGGCTGTAGAATGAGCTACATGGATAGGTTTTTCCTGAAGAATACAACATGGAGTCCTTCAAGAAAGGTGAAAACACAGATCGATAGCATTGCAACTGTCCATAGGCTGTGGTAACAGCTGGCTACAAGCTTGTTGTTGTTGTCATTTTAGTGGCATAAAAACTGCATCTACACTTAACATCAGGTGTGAACTGTAATCAAAGCCCACCCGTTGCGTTTACCTATATGTGTCTGTCTGAACGCGATGAATTCCGAAACTAATAGAACGATTTCGAAAGTCACACGAAATAGAAAAATAACGAATGAACATTTATTTACAAGAAAATATTATTTACATTACAAGTAATATATATTCAACATTTACAAAGGTAATACAATATACATATACACCCATAAAAAAGAAAATATAAAGAAAACTAAACTTATTCAAAGATACAAAATTTGCCCTAGATCCCTAGCAACCGGATAAGTGCCCGAAGGCTGACCGCATTACCTCGCTGGATAGAAAGTGATGGTTATTATTTTTCCCTAATTTAAGCTCAAATTCTCATGTAATTTATTTGTAAAAGGTTCCAGAATTTCATTGAAAGCCCTGGTAGTGAAATGTTCGCGAACTTTTGCGTTCGAAAACTTTATGAAAGATAATAGGTGTAGTATCTACCCTATTTATTCAGTTGTCGGTAACGTTTTCATTGGAAGTTTCACATTATTTACATTGGCTTTTGTTTATATGTTTGACGAAGTAACTTATGTGCAATACCAGGGCTGTCACTCCCGTGTTGCTGGCCCTCTAAAAACCTCTATTCATCTTTGAAGAACTCCATTCTAATTCTCCAGGGAACCCCATTAGGAACTAAATTGGCCAGATTTGGACTATACGATATTAGCAATTTAGTAATTAATGAGATATAAGTGATATCTACCCTCGTCTTGGTTACGTCGAACCTTTACGAGTAATTAGTAGGAACCCGAGATAGATTTTGAATAAATAAATACGAATTTGTGGATACTCATGGCATCGCCAGTGCCACTGTTTGATTTGTGAGTTTTAGCAATAGGTACATTGTAGTGTAAAGAAATGTCGACCTTAAACTAGTAACAGACGTACCGTTTTGGCTGGAGCTGACCAATCGTCAGTTGCAGTTGATAGTAATCCTTGCACAGTATAAAATAAAGTCGCATCCAAATGCGACTTTGCGGCGACGTCCCATGTGCGGGGGACGTGGTCGGACGTCCGACCAAGATTGGCATGCTCGCGCATCCGAATTAATCCAAAAGCGAATTTATTTTGAACATCGTAAGGATTAGTATCAACTGCAACTGGCGGTTGGTCGGCTCCAGCCAAATCGGAGCGTCCGTTACTAGTTTTAGAATCGACTTCTTTAAATTTTTTAATTAAGAAAGCAAGTCCGCTGCATGGTGTAACTACCAGCGGGGGTGGCCATACCCACTGCGAAGCTCCGGGCGACAGATCTTTGCAGGTCGTTGTCTAAGGTTAAAATTCTTCACAAATGTAGAGATGGCAGAAGTCAAAATTTTGTCGTAGCTTCGGCAGTGTCCGCTGAAAATTTTTTGTTCCTTATTTCCACGAGAACAACATCAAATTTTGTGATATAAGGTTGATTGATGGTGTAATAGGCTTAGCGTGGAAAGGTAGCAATGAACCATCCATACTTTACAAACTTTCGCATTTATAAAATTACTGGCTTTTGTCTGCGTAAAATTCGATTACGCGGTTTAGCCTGTCGACAGTGTGCGGCCGCCAATTATTTATTAATTTACACGTGAAATAAAAACCTCATCAGCACAGTTAGCACAAGTGTGTCCGCGACACAGCTTGTGCTGCGAGAGAGCGTTTCTTTCCTTCTCTCAATCTCAATCTATGTCGCGCTTTTTCTCACATATCGCGCGCGAGAGCACATTCGTGCAGGAGACACTACATTTTTGCTTGGTCCATTCTCTATGCAGCTGAATGTACCATAGAGACAGATAGAATTACGCTTTTATAATATTAATAAAGCTAGTAGGATTGTACTATTATTTTAGTAGCACCTTAGTTTAGTTGTACCAACTTTAATAACCTCAAATTATAACAGTAAAGTTTCACCTACTTTACTTAGAAGCAAATGTACCTAAATAATTAATTTCGGCTTCTAACACAGCTGCCAAGCCTTCCGACGTGACCGGATCAGCCCTTCTGCGTTTAGCGGGTACCCGCAATCTTTAGAAATTGCTTTTCATTTACAACTACCTACGAAATTATGGGCTTTTATCTGCGCTGAAAAATGAAAATGTATCTGTTTTGTACGCACGGAAAATGATGCCTGATGGCTATTGGCTAGTGGTATCCCCTGGATAGACCCGTTTTTTATAGTAGTAACAAACGAGCAAACAGCCCGCCTGATGGTCGGTGGTAACTGTCGCCCATAACATTTACGGTTCAAGTATAGGTTGTAGGCAACAAAAATGTAGAACCACAGATGAGTTGTCACTGTGAGGACTAAGATGAAATGCCTCATGTCTGTAATTGCGCTGGCTACATTTTGCGAAAATGTTTGCTAGGCGGCAGTAATAGATAAGGCGGTGGAACTCACCCAGGCGGACAAATAGCTAACTAAATAAAAATAACTTGTTTGTTCGATTTTATAATAAACTAGCTAGCCCGGTGCTTGGCACTTCGTTCGTCCTACCCCTACCCTACCCTACCGCTAACCTACCTCTACCTCCTCTTTTTTTCTTTTACAAACTTTGACCTTCAATGGCCGCGGTGAATTAGTAGGTGCCGCTGCAATTTTCTGTCTAAATGAAGCCCTTACTCGTACCAAATTGGAGGGTCGGTGGCCTAGTGGTGAAGGTATCCGACTCGTAAACGAGAGGTTCGAATCTCACTGCCGCCATTTACCAATGACTCTTTTCTGAGTTATGTACATTAGTAGAAATTAAAGAGGTAAACTTTAGAGGTAAACTTAGGTACGTAATACTCAAATAACGTCTTGCGATCACGCTTGTAATAATAGCCAAATAAAGAATACTCGTATACCTATGTCTACAATTGACTACAGACATAATCAGCTCTGTTTCTTTTTTATTTTTCACGTTTCCACCAATGCTACGTCCGACACTTGATCCAGTCACTTTTCCGGGTAGATGTTATGGACGACAGTTACCACTTACCAACAGGTCACTGAGTAGCATAAAAAATCTCTTCAGCTTTAATATTGTATTAAGTAAGTATTGATTACTGCAATGAAGGTACTCACCTTCATATCATCGTACCTGATATAGACACTCATTACTCCGCTTTCGTGCCTACAGAGGCGGCAAGGTAGGGCGCTGTCGCCTGGTGTCGGTGCGCGTCACTTCACCCCACTTTAATGTTGGCTAATCCCTTAATTGGATTGCTCCGGTCACCGTTAGAGCCAGTGCACACCCTCCGGCCACTGAAAAACGCCCTTTTTATACCGCAGCAATGAAAATCGATTGTTCGAAGAGATACTGGTTGAACCAGTTCGTGGTGACCAACGTAGTTTGAAAGATTGCCAGGGTTCAGTGGCAGTGGCCACTTAGCGACTGCATTGCATAATCGAGGAATAGTTCTATGCAACCGGCTATTCCCAGTCACCACTCCCAGGGGAGGGACGGGGACAACGACATGGTGGTGGGCAAGGCGCGTAAGGTGGGTGGTCGCCTGAAGTGTCGTGGATGACAAGTCTTCAGCTGCTCTCATGACAACTTCTTTTAGGCGATGCATTTAGTGGGCCTGCATTTAGCGCCGCTGGATTTAGTGGGTTTACCGGCGACGGTTGGGATTCCCGCACAGGTCCTCCGTCCCTCCCTACGGAGGGTAACGTGCGTAATTAATTTTCCACAAAAAAAAAGGGGCACATAGCTTCGCATATCAGACGGCCGATGGGACAGTAAAGTTCTCGAGCGGCTACATACCGGAAGACGCAGCGTGGGTAGGTTCTCGCAAGGTGGACCGACGACCTGTTAAGGTCGCCGGTACCGGCTGGATGCAGATGGCACAGAATCGGCCTTATCTCTGGGGGAAGTCTATGTCCAGCAGTGGACATGTTTTGGCTATGCCCAGTAGTGTTTTGGCTGACATGATGATGATGAGTTTGTAGAATAGATCGATTCTCGGCGAAGTAGGTTTCGATATGAATAGTAAGTAACCAGGATATGAAACTTGACAAATAATGAAATCGAAAAATGTAACGTCTCTTCGAAAGGATTGGCGGATGCCAATCAAAGGGCGTGAAAGGATTTTCACGCCCTTTGAAATATCTGTGTCTCAATCAAACACATTTTCTCACTTTTATGCCTATTTTATTCGAACATACTCGTATATGATATAACTTTATGTTTTATAACGAATAACTATTTTCCTACATTTCTTTAATCGTAATGTTACATAAAGAACATGGAATATAGACCTGCAACAATGTCAGTATTTTGTAAACCATATGTTATAGATAGATACAGATTTTCACATGTTTTCACTTAGATACCATCCTGTGTATCTAGGTATAAAAAATACATCCAAGTATTGGAACTCAGCAATGGACAGACACACTTCTGTATTCTAGATTTTTGTACACGCAACTAAGCTGACGCTCTTTCTCAGGAAAGGGTAAAGGTATTAAGTTTAAATTAATAATTACCAAGGTCGGCGACCTTAGTAACAAACGTCCATCGATTCAGCCTTACAAACTTTACTCATAATTTCTCGAAACTGTAAATTAAAAATTCTTCAGTAGAGACAAAAAACTTTTTTTAAATCTACATAATGATCTATGTCTTTTACTTTATAATTTTACTTTACAATAAAAGGAATTCATGCACAACATTTTATAAAAAAGTAAATTGCTCACATTTTTTTACTTTTTTGTAGACACGATATTTTACAAAATAACTAATCTAACAAAGCCTAATTTATTGAACTACACACAGAAACGAACGAAAACCGCGAAAACCTTGTGTTTTTGACATACTAAAGTTGATAGAATTTATATTTATGGTTTTGTTTGAATTACATGCATCTAAATAAAAGCTCGTATTTGGTAGAGAGAGTACAAGATTGTTTAATAAAAATATTTTGTTTTTAGCAGATGATTGATTTATGATGATTTTATAATATGATGATTATATGCTGATTTTATGATATTTATGATATGGCATGATTACGAAATTTTCATGACTAATTTATCTCATAAGTCTATGGTTTAATCAGTTACGTGTCTTATAAATCATGTTTTAACATTTCTTTTTGCATACCAATCACGAATATGACTAAATGTCAGATACGAGCATTGGTATAGGAGATGTTCTGAGAGCACCGACGATTTGTAATATTTGTAACATAGAAGCACAATTAGTATATTTAGTGTGTGTCCATTGGCTAAGGTACTGCTTACCATCAGGCGGGCCGTAAGCTTGTTTGCCACCTTAGTGGTAATTATAAAAAAAAAATTATTGTGATAGTAAGAGATTCTATCGAAGTTCATGAAATTATCTTGTGTTCATGACAATGGCACTGCCGAATGCTGGTTTAATTAAACAATGGCATGCCAACGACTTCAACAGGCGGTCGAACGAACTTGACCTCTGGTATTGGGCACTAGGGGTGTTACGGAGCATCGGCTCCGATCCCGAAGTCGAATCATCCGATTGATGACTTCTGACTTCGACTCGGAAGTTGTAACCGAGGTTGTAAGGTTGTTTTCAAACTTTTACGATATTAAGGCCCTAAACAGTACGACGCGGATGTCGTCCTCAGCGGATGGTAAATGTAGGAAACTTACATAGTGCGTTCCCTATGACGCGAACCAAATTTTTATACATGATTACAGTCTCGACGGAGATCCGCTACGAACTCAACTCAATTCATCCCCGGCGTAAAGCGTCCGCTCATCCGCTCGCAGCAAATCCGTGCCGCACTGTTTAGGCCCTAAAACTTTAAAGAATCGAGCCTTCATCTCGAAGGACGGACATTGCATGCATTCGCAGTTACTACTTTTTCTACTATCAATTCTTGTATCTACGATGTCAATAAAAGAAATTTATAAACTCCAACTTCTTGTCCGATAAATCCACTTCCGTTGACATCCCTATTAGGCACTAACGGTTGCGTCAAGAACCTACGAGTATATTGGTGATTAAGGCTGAACCACCTCATCTACAAGTTTAACTACCACTGCCCTTATTTTACTAGGTGGGGTCGACACAATATGTCTCCTTCTTCTATTCAATTCTATCACTCATTATGTCGTTACTCACACCTTTCCCGCATTTCTGCATATCGTCTTCACACAGTCCATCCATCTTGTCTAGGTTTCACTCTGCATCTGAATACTTCAGGTGTCTAGTGTTTAGCTAGATTGACTAACTACAACGTAAGAAGACTACGTCAAGTATATGGGCGATAGTGTTTGCTATTGTATATTTTCAATAGAAATAAAAACATAACCATCCGTCTGACGAAGTCGAGTTTAAACGATTTGTTTTAATTTTTTGTGATTACTGCTGACATTCAATTAATTGAACCTAATTACAAGTTCCTGACGTTTCAATTCAGTATGGCATTGGTACTTTGATTATTATGACATGTACAATTTATTAATACATTTTTTATTTAAGGACATTACGAATTTATGTTTATTGACGCAAATTAATGAATTTTTAATTATGACATTTATATTGTTATTAATATTAATATTGTTGACATGATGCATTGTATTATTTTAATTATTTACTAGAATGTTTGATTTTATTATTTGAAATTATACGTTTGTTAATTTTTATTTATATTCTCAATGAATTACCTATATGATGACGATGTATGTACATTACTAGAATAAATGAATATGAATATGAATAAAACAAATCAGATAGGTATAAAAGTTCTTAAAATATCACATTTTACAGTCGCCGGTAGAATACACATTAGTAAGCCAAACTCTTCGAATTGGCAGTGGTTCCTTATCGACAATGTGTATAGCGCGCCTCTGTAGAGAGTCTACAAGATTTTCCTTTTTCGGTTGAGTTTTCGACATAGCGATCTCCTGATGCCGTGTGGTGACCGACAGACGGCAGAGCAGAATATAGCACCAACCCGATTCATAATAAAAGGCGATTCAAGAAACAGACCATCATTGCCTCAGTAAATGCGAAAATGATCAGTAATATTTTCACATGCGCGATTCACAGTCGTCTGCCAAGCGTGGAGATTATGATTGTATAAATATTTAGTTAATTCAAGCTCTTGTGAGCAGACACACACAAACACATACACACAAACTTTTAGCAATTCATCGAATCAAGACAGAGAATGTTTGTTTTGTTTGAATCTAATTTCATACGTGAACCATCCGTATTTTCTTGGAAATCAAGTTTTATTCATCGAGTGATTCGGTAATTGGATGACGGGACCGGGCTGGGATTCCGACGTAATGATTCAATTGTTACTGAGAAAGTAGGGTGGGGGGGTTCAATCAATATTTATCGACTACAGAAATCGATGGAGGGCAGAATCGCTTACCGATTACCGATTCCGCTACCATGAATGATACCACGTATGGCCATAGTTTCGGATGGCCTCGTGAATCTGTGGTATAGGGTTCCGTGGTCAAATGGCGATAACAGACATTTTCCGTTTTACTCGTAGACACGAAGACTATGCTCGTGCAAATATTGCAAACGTCCATAGGCTGCGGTGACTGCTTACCATCAGGCAGGCCATAGGCTTGTTTGCCACCTTAGTGGTATAAAAAAATCGATTTGGCTCGACAATTGTAAAGTTCTTTGCGGAATTGGACATACGCGTTGTTCTCGACACCTAGCAAAAAAGGTACTTCCGTAGACTTACGTCCAGCGGGCAGTAGGCACGCATGGTGAACGGTAAAAACTTCAAGGCCAGAGTGAAAAAGCTAATAAATTATAAATAAATGAATATGCTTGGTCAATTCACATAGCACCATCTAACCCCAAAACTAAGCAAAGCTCTTGTTATGGGTGTAATAGAACTAAAAAACTACTAATAATGTATTAGCGCTGAGACACATTGAAGAGGTGCGCCGCGCGGCGTACTGCACGATGTGGCAAAACTTGTTGCACGACGAGCAGTTTGTATGCAAGTATATTGATAGGTGGCGAAATGTCCCACTATGCAGCGCGCCGCGCGGCGCTCTGTATGATGGGGCAAAACCCGCAATCCAAGCCAGAAATGTCAGTTCTGTGTGAAATTTGTCCACATTTTTTTCAATTTGGCCCCATCGTGCAGTGTGCGGCGCGATGTCAGCAAATGTCAACATGAGACGTCACACTTGACTGTTTCATTTGACCAACAGTTCGAATGTTTCCTCCTTATGTGACACAGTTGACACACATATATCTTATCATATATCCTTTTTTAGTACAGATTCAACGCGTATCAATGAAATAGGAATTCGACCTTGTCAAATAAATTTAGACCGCTGAAGCGTAAGCCCCTCCCCTTTTTATGATTCTGCAACATTATCGTAATTGTTTCGCTTTCGTGATCCTTTCGTCATTTTCTTCTCAGTTCCTCCCGAATTATAAATAAGGCATGTTTTGTTCTAGAACACAAGTTTCTAAAGAGAAATGATAGTGCTCGACGAGATCTACATTTCGGACGACAGCTGTCAAACTTAATACTGTAATAACTCTGAAACGATCGCTCCTAGAACACTAGTTCCTGAAAAGAAATTATAGTGCCAGTTAAGATATACGTTTCGGATGACAGCTGTCAAACTTAAAACACATGACATAAGACATGGTTAATAATTATGCGAAGCGTTTAAAATAACGCGCGTAAAAGCGTCAAAAGAGCTCTTCGTGCAAACGTTGCCTAACTTTAAATCTCTCGCAAATCTCTCGTGCGAACATTGCCTAATTTGAAAAACCAGAATAACACCACCGTTTCTTTGGTTGTCATCGTGACGTGGCGCCGCGCGGCGCGCCGCGCATTGCACTGCACCGCGAGAGTGGACATTCGGCCTAATGTAGTGTCATATAAATTCTGTAATGTTACCTAAATGGATCTTATCGATTGTTAAAAAATAAACTACTTATATATATATATTTTTATATCCCTTACACTCATGGGTGTCGTGTCGTACAAGGCGAATATTGTTTTCGATTCAAAACATCTAGCCCCCGTAGGCAGGAAAATGGGCAGTAGCGTTTTCCATTGTAATATTTAAACACTGCGATCTCCAACCCGCCGGCCTAGCATGGAGATCGCCTACCCTTTTGTGAGAGAAGCCTTTAGTTCTGCAGTGGACTGTTATAGGCTGTGATGATGATGATATTTTCAAATACATACTTGTATATAACAGCCAGACCCGTAACAGAAATTAAAATTCATTATTTCAATTTCTACCCGGTCGGGAATCGAGCCCGTGACCCCTGCGTGACAGACCGGCGATGTTAACCAACCGAACCATTCAAGTCGTCTGTACAGGTGGTGGTACAGAAAACAGGTGGTCGTGTAAAGTAAAAAACTGGAAATAAAAAATATACCCGACAGTGTGAATAAACACAGAAATTATGTATCCCACAATTAAAAAAAAGCTACTTATGAAAAAATATTTTTCATTTGGGAACTTATTTGAACTGAAGTCAAATATCTCTTAAAGGATTTATTCATTCAGTCATCATTCCGATTCTTGAAATATTTGAACATAGGAATTTGTGATGAATCGCCAAGAACATTGCAGATTACTAAAATGGTAGAGATGCTTCTTATCATAATGAATTTGAGAGATCGGTCGAACATTTAAAGAAAATGAAATTCAAATCTCTACTTAAGTTAATTTCCGTCTGAATAAATGGTAAAGTATGTAGCGAGTCCATTAGATACACTTCTATACTAATTTATCGCTCATAAGGTTTATATACTTATCTTATCTATAACTGTACAAATCTAGTTTAGCGTAGTTGTGTGCCAAATATCCAGGTTTCGTCTCGATAAGACATTACACTGGCTTAATTAAGGATCCCTTTGAGATGCCTTGCGAATATTAAACATGCCTTGACATAACGTCAAAGGCATAGGCATGCATGGATGGAACAAGTGTAACATAATCGCATATTTCTCCTTCAAAAATACACATCACTGTTTTGGAATAATGCATAAGTTCATATCATAAGTGTTATATCATGACATAGACTACTGGACTTGACCATCTTTCACCACATATTACGGTCTTGCCATAATCTATACGCTTGGCAGGCGGAGGCAGGAGGATAGGCAACGATTTTGGACCACCATATGAAAAGAATGGTGGATATAACTATCGAGGTTATAAATAGAGAGTTGTGTCTAGACAGACCTTGCTCTCCCACAACTCCCTAGCCTCGCATAGGTATATTCACAGTCCTTTTCATATATCTGCATTTATTCTTGCCACATCGGACCATAGCTTTTAAACATTACTGCTTTTACATATGCTTATTATAATTTACATATGATCTCATGATCTTGATCTGTTATTGTTTTTCTGGGCCGTCCTCTTAAGGACTGATTTTCCAAATTCGCGCTACATAACTTCAATCTACTTTCGTCCATCTGCTGTATATTCCGGAACTATCTTAACATCAATCTTCCTTGCCGTACCGTATAAACAGAAAATTGAAGGCCGAATTGTAATGCACAAGCGAACCCATACTAAAAACAGTCAGGTAGCTAGAATGAGCCGCGAATTTCTAAACTGCTGAAGTTGTAACATTTGTATGCGGGCAAATATTATTCGTTCCCAAACCTGCTATAGTTTCCCGAAGCTGGAGAGAACCTTTATGGAATACGAACAAGGCAGAGGCTATTAATCTTACTATTGGATCCACTAATTAATCTTTCATCCCTGTATCCAATATTCTTAGCGTGACTTATTGTTAATTCATCGCAACTTACGATCAGCAGAGGGTCCGACTAATTTGAAAGGTCATTCGCTTTTGGTATTCGTATTTCTATTATTTATTGCCGACTTTGCCGAGGTAAAATTGAGTTTAATGAATTTTGGGATAATTTTTATCATGTCGAGTCCAAAAATTAAAGGATGCCTAACTTCCTCGTATTGTCTGTTAAAAATCTTTTATTTATATATTTGCGATTTGAAGGCGGTTTCCTAATAAAAAAAATTATATAAAGAAAAACTGGAGCGATATCGTTCCCTTCTTCCGTTCCGTTCCGTGCTCTTCTTCCGTTCCGACGGAGTTAAAATAAAGTGTAACGTTTTATCACAAAGACCGTCGGTGGTTTAGGGATCTAAGGCGTAAGCGAGAGGTACCGGGTTCAAACCACAGTACCAATGTCTCTTTACTGAGTTAGGTATGTACATTCGTTACCCGATGCTCGTAGTGAGTGAAAACATCGTGATGAAGTCTGCGCATTCAGGCGACTCGATATGTAACCATGAACCAATCTGGTCAGGTACCCCTGTTAACAGCTGTAGGGTCACGGAGGTCAGATTGTTGTCATTCCTGAATCATGATCAAGGAGGACCCCGGGCCCTCGTGCACGAGAGCAGAACCGAGACATTAAAGCCAAGATGAGAAAATGAAATCGTTTTATTACAAAATCAATAACCTGTAAGAAAGCACCACTGAACTTGAGCCTCCACCACGTTAGAGGAGGACTTTCTCATAATCTCCATGATCGGCAGCCGAGTTGGAGATCGTAGGATTGAAAATACTTAATAGAACTACTGCTGTCCATTTTTAGGGTTCCGTACCCCAAGTGTAAAAAAAGGAACCTTATTACTAAGCCACCGCTGTTTGTCTGCCTGTCTATCACAGGCATCTTTGGGACAGTAACAGGAAGGTACTGAAATTTTCACAGAATGCTTATGTGTACCTACTATAACAACAAAATATAAAAATAAAAAATTCCCCAGCCAGTCATCACCGACGTACCTAATAGTAGTTAAGGCAAGTATCAAGAGTAACAAAGAGTTGTACCTTCGGAAGCTATGTAACGTATTACATCTATACTAATATTACAAATAGAAAAGATTTGGATTTTAATACATTTTTGTTTGTAATTGATAAACTCAAAACCGACCGATTTACAAAATTCTCTCACTAATAGAATACGGTTACTATCACTAAGTAACATAGGCTACCTTTAATCTCGGGAAAATACTAGGTACCCGCGGGAAAATTGATTGTTTCCAGAGATCCGTTATTCGCGCGGGTGACACCCGCTTAGAACAGCTAGTCAACAACATAAACATCAAGGCACGACTTCCCCCAATATTGATGCAGATGTATTATAAAATGAATAGTAGGCGAGTAAAGCGTTATGCAACTTGGGAGTTTCACTCCTAATCCTGTGTCAGAAATTATGGCTTCTCCAATATGGGTCACACGATTCAAGCTACGGGTTGGCAGCTACAGTGTATATGTGTACAGAGAGAAGCTAGTCCAATATAAGCGCATGTTTTACTACAGTAACACGGCAATGCACTCCAAATTTTTATATGAATGTAGAAGTAGCTTAAATAATAAATAAATATGCTTGGACAAGTCACATATCTAGCCTTCTATCCTTTAAGTAAGCATCTAGCCTTTAAGTAAGCAAAGCATGTGTTATAAGTGCCAGAAAACTGATAAATTACTTACATATTTTTTAAATACGTTCTTATTAAATATACAACGCCCAGACCCGTTACAGAAATTCAAATTCATCATTTCAATTTCTGCCCGGCCGGGAATCAAACCCGGGATCTCTGCGTGGCAGAACGGCTTGTTAACCAATTGAACCACTCAGGTCGACGAACTCAGGGTTAGACTAGTGACTTCGTTTTTTAGGATTGTAGAGTAGGTACGCCAAGGCGGAAATATTTTTCTTTAAGTGTTTTTATTGAATATGGACACTGGACACATCTTTCAGTAAACAGTTTATGAATTATGCACAGTACGATGGCACTGTTGAAAACTCTTTGAAAACTTGTACAAGTCGGTAGGTATTTAGTTTTCATTTATGTATAGTTTGCTTGCTTTACTTTTCAAACATTTTTTTCCTTGTGCTCTAACATACAAAAAATAAAAATAATAAAACAAAAAATAAGGAAGTAAAGAAATAATACTCACGCCGTAGTACCACGAGAGGTTTGCTCAAAAACGAGAAACTCAAGTATTGAGTTTTTGGCGTCCTTTTCAAAAACTGTCAACGAGAAGAACCTAACCTCTGATAGGATCTACATATTACTTAATATTTCAATACTAAACAGATTTAAATAAAACAAATCTAAGAAACAATTCGAATTTTTTTTTTTTAATTAAGAAGACCATGTCTTGTCATGTCAACCTAACCTAACCTAACCTAACCGGATGTCGGAAAACCTCTGATAGGATCTACATATTACTTAATATTTCAATACTAAACAGATTTAAATAAAACAAATCTAAGAACCAATTCGAATTTTTTTTTTTTTAATTAAGAAGACCATGTCCAAATCGACCTATTACACAGAGAGAACACCCCTCTTTTTGTTTCAGAGGTTAAAAACAGAAACAATATCAATATTTGTACTTTCGTCACGTACTTTGCTGGAATAAGTTTATTTGTAAATAATAAAATTGCTAATAAAAAGGATTTTGCTGAATGATTGAAACATTTATAAAACTAACTCCCACACCGCGTTTGTCTGTTCGCGATAAACTCAGAAACTACTAGACGGATTTTCATGCGGTTTTCACCAATAGACAGAGTGATTCATATGTAAGATTTAGGTTGTATAATTTATTAAGGAGGCCCGTGCGGGTAGCTAGTTGAAAAATATTTTACCATTACAGGGACCATTGTGTCGACTATCTATCGCGCGCGGGTGGGGTAAACAAGTAAAGATACTAAGAAAGGTGGAGTGGGTTACCTAGACAGTGCTTATTTTCTCTTGCTTTGAAAAGGCTGCTGGTTATCTTGCGCCTTTATCGGGAAAAGGATCCTTCGTTAGGGCTCTACTGTGTATTTATCGGTATATAAATTGAAAGAGGTATCGCTTCGTGCGTAGAGTGTGTAATATCGACGACATAGTATTTATGCTAATTTACTTCGCTCGATTGAATTGTAATTGGATTGCATTAGCAGGTCAACGGCAGTTTTAATTGTAGCAGAATATCAAAACCGCATAAAGCTGCGATTGTAATCCAATTACAATCCAATCACTTTCTTTCTTCTTTCGAAGCAGACTTTGCCGAAATAAAAAATAGATCACACTCGTTAAAGTTTAACTTGTACATCATTGTGTATCATGTACATTACGATATAATGCGAAAAATAATGGAGAATGGAGTAATATATACTTATAAATACTAATAGACACCATAGGTGACCGGTGATCTAGCTCGTTCCTCAGACAGAGCATAAGCATTGCTATTCAACGAGACAACGCAGCCAGCTTTCTGAGTACAATTTAGGGGGGCAGCGGTGTCCTTTTTTATCATTAAGTCTTTCTCTTCTTCTTTCATTGTATAATCCTTTCTTCTTGTCTGTTTTATAAATAAATTAACAACTGAGATAATTTCATCATTTTTACAAAACATAGCAGCTGTTTCCGCATGGACACAGTTCACATTATAACTGTGCTGTTATTTATTGAATAAAGCTTAATTTTCTCCGTCTTCCCAAACATTGTTACGTCATCAATAAGTCTCTGTGTATTATTTAATCCAATGTGTATCAGCGCTTAGGATAAGTCCAAGTCGAAGCCAAAGCTTTTTATTTGCCTGAAATACTAAAAATCAAAGTTAGTACCTAAAAATAAGGTTATTGTAGACCATCGGCTTTGATCTTAGGCGAGAGACTTTGAATGAGAGAGCTTACAACCTTGTTTGACATTTTCCCATTTAACTAACTACCTACGACTAGGTATCCATATGAATTCAATCGAGGGAACCGAAGCCGGATATTGCCAAAGAAACAACCTGCACATTTTCCATACGCCGTCTGCCTGAAGAGCTGACTACTAAAAATATATAACAACTCGTCCCACGGGCCCAAATACCCCGGGCCAAGATTTGAGTAAAATCCGAAGTTAGTCGATCTCAAAGCTGCAAAGCACGTACAATAGATATCTCCCAAAACGGCTACCTGTTGATAGTGTTTATCTCGTAATGCTTTGGGTAATATTACATACTGTTTGGCACATCGCCAGCTCGGAGATACAAGCACAGATGTAGGTTATGTACTTGGTTCTGACAATAATGGCAAAATGAGGAAACTTTGTCTTGCAAATCCATGTATCTGATTCTTGGTTTGGTTGTTGTGTTCTGGTGTGAAGAATAAGTCAGCTAGTGTAATCACAATACATGTAAGCATAGTTCTTATATTGACAACGCACCGGTTCTGCATTTTCGTTACATGAAACATATGTGAATGAATGGCAGACGTTATCGGTGACAGTTATTTAGATATACCTACCACTCGCCATCGGGTGGGCTGTCCGCTAGTTTGTCACTAAGCTACATGTACATTAAAAAAATGAATAAACAGTTCCTTTTGGCTTTTGGCTAAAGTTAGCTGGATGATATCGCACTCTGGGATAAGCTCACATTTGCAGTGTAAAGTGTATTTTCTCTTTGTAATGTCTTGATTAGAGCGTCGGTGGCCGAGTGGTTACGGTATCCGATTCGTAAGCAAGAGGTACCGGGTACAAATTCCACTGCGGCCATAAACTAATGACTCTTTTCTGAGTTATGTACATTAGTTGAATACTGACCGACGCTCTTACGGCGAGGAAAAACATCGTGATAAAACCTGCACATTCTGGTGACTGAATGTGTAACCATTATCCACCTCCACTGTAATAACCTGATCTGCCAAATCCTGGTTCATGGTCAAGACGGACTTCGGGCCCTCGCGCCCTGCGCGAGCGCATAACTGGGACATTAACACCAAGATGATGATTATTATTTTAATGTCTTGAATAAAGCAATAAAGAGTTTACATGTACATACACTGGACAAGCTATACTGGTCCAGCACATTTGTCCAATGCTCCAAAACACCGCACCAGAGAGAGGAATAAATCCTTGCCTTCGAGTGTGTTCTCTCACCCACAACATTTCAATAGGGACACCTTTAAGGCTAGACTAAATTGCAGGCTGTTCCTAGACAGGCATGCTCTATTTTCGGTCGCATTGACACTATCTACCAGGGGCCCGAACGGTGAACTCAAATTGGCAATGTGTTTATGATCAATTTGGCGTTTATGTTCAATTTGAGTTTAGGCAGAACCACATTAAAGTGATGTGATGTAACGTACGTGATGCATGGGACATCGGCTGTCATAGTAATGTATGAAAAATCGCAATTTTGTAATACACGGCATCATACGACCCGCAATACACAGACACATACAAAGAGAGGCTCGTATACACGTGTACATGACATCACATGGCGTAAGTCCAGTGTGGCTAATGTTTGTGACTCCGCTTATAAATGGGACGGGACTTTAAAGATGAGGCTGTTTTTAATATAAAAAATCTTATGGTCGAAGACTGAGTGAGTGAAACACGAATGAGTTCATGAGCTAAGAAAGGCAAACCTACGTAGGTAGGTAACCAAAAAGCCAACACACACTACAGTAAAATGCTCATAAATTTCCAGCTAAACCACTTTTAGATTGGTTAGATTAGGATAATGCCACATTACGTGTTTGTGGGTACACCACAAATTACTATCTAAGCTTGTTATTAAACATACCGTATCAGTTATCAGTGTTTGATATCCGACACTTGATGGAGGAAGGTATTTTGCAGTTTTATTAGCGACTAGCTTTTGCCCTCGAAATCGTTTTTGGGGCAATTTATCTTTTTTCCGGAATGTCCATTTTAAATGAACTCCCTAATGTATGAAAGCTGGTACTACGGAGAGGTCCAGCTGTGGTTCTACATCAGATGTTCCAGTTTCCAAAATCAATTATACCCTATATGTTGCTTAAGTTTATCAACGTTACATAGTTTTATTAAAATCCGTCCGTAGTTCCGGAGATTGGCGTGTACAAACAGACAAACAGAGAGACCAAAATTTGAAATATTCGTTTTCTATTACTATTTCTTCATCACCCTACATTATTTTTTTGTACATATATTCAACAGACACACTTTTTTTTACTGTATTATATGTATAGATCTAGACGATTCCGTGCGAACTGGAAACGTAATACAATACCCTCTGAATGCTCATCGCTAGCGAATTCCAGTTGGAAGCAGAAAGGCTGACGACTGACAACATTCAATTGTTATTTAATTGAAGTACCTACCATTATTGATACGACACCGATAGTATATTATTGGAAATTCAAATACCTCGCTCATGAATGACAGTTGCACCCAAACCATATCAGTTTATTTCTATTGGTGTTTTCAATCACTATCATTTTTTTTTTTATGCTACGCATTGAGAAACGATCAGACAGCTCACCTGATAGTAAGCGATAACTGTCGCCCATAACATCTACGATTCATGCATTTAGGTACTGATATTTCAACTCAGTTGTTCGCGCGGCCCTATGTGTGGGTAACCCAGACACGTCACAATGACGCCACGCCATTGGCACGCCAAGTGGTCGCGTCACTGCCACATAAATGAAAGCTGTATATTTACAAGCGCACGCACACATAGCGCCGCGCGCACAACTGAGTTGAACTATCTATAACAACCGCGGGTGCGTTGTCACTGTGCGGACTAAGTTGAAATGCCTCATACCTGTAATTGCGCTGTCAAACGTCATCCTTCAAACCGGACCACAACAATGAGAGCATTTTTGCTTGGCGGCAGAAATATATAAGGCGGTGGTACTCACCCAGGCGGATTACGCAGGCTTGACAGAGTCCTACCTCCTGTTAAACCTGGTTATAATCATCACATCAATATCAGCACGATTAATTTATAAAAGGTAGTATCCTATTAAGTAAACCATGATATAAAAAAGACCATCCTATATGCCAATGCGTTGAATAAATTAATGGTTTTTCAGAATTGACCACAAAAAAGGTAAATGGTCTAGGAATGGTCGATCCTGTCGAGTTCGACAGCCAACAGACAAGTTCGTAGCAACGAATAAATTGATGTAAATTTCATTATTTATGTATGCTACGCTCTCAATACACTTGTGATTATGCGAAGCTCTCCAGTGCTTCATAAAACGCCCGTACGTAAATTCTGCTTATAAAAAAGATACGTTACGTACGTACGTGACCATAAAGGGAAGAGGGTTAACTAAATGGTTTTACTTTTAGTGCCAGCGTGGCTTCACGACCAATTCATTCGAAATTGACGACCTGAGTGGTTTAGTTGGTGAACATGTCGGTCTGCCACGCAGAGGTCCCGCGTTCGATTCCCGACCGAGCAGAAATTTAAGTGATGAATTTTAATTTCTGTTACGGGTCTGGCTGTTATATACTCGTATATGTATAATAAGTACTTATGTATTTAAAAACATATAAATAGTTTATCAGTTCTTTGGCACCCATCACACAAGCTTTGCTTACTTTGGGGCTAGATGGCGCTGTGTGGATTGTCCAAGCATATTTATTTAAAAAATATATAGATTCGAAAGCCCTAGCTCTCCCATCTTCTTCTAATAAATAAAACACAAAGTAGCTGAGAGTCTAATTTCGAGCAAAACAATTAAATACCCTCAAAGGACGGATCCCGGGTGGAGTTGGACTATTAATTCTTATGGTGGTTTGTTAGGAAATTACGGAGTCGATTAAGGTCTTGGTTCCATTCTTTGGCGTCTAATTTTCTACCTCGGTACGGTGGGCAGGGCTCCATTTTCTAATGTCTTTACAAATGAACTCGGGTTACATTGTAATACGCGCCTTTTGAATTAATGATCGCCCTTGGAGAGTCGATACGAAAGTGTAACAAGGTTGGTGGAAGAAATAACTGTATTAATAATAACAATATATCGTCACAAGCGCTGTCCTTGCCAACGGTCGTGCGACCTGGGTCGTACGACGGATGTCGCCCGACCGGTAGAATACTACAAAACCGCCCGTCGCACGACCATGGTCGACGGCTAATTGGCAACGGTCATACGACGGACGTAGCCGGACCAAAACGAGATCTCAAAACCGCCCATTTTGAGGTCTCCTATAGGTCGCACGACCGTTTCCAGTTAGGATAACGCCACTGAGTGCCAATCGGCTAACGAGACTGTTCAAGCATTCTCCAGAAGGTTAACCTCCTTCTTATAACCTTCTTATTGCAAATATAACCTCTGCTTATTACATTTTAGAACAGAGAAACTCTTTACTGTAATCATGTTGGCGAATATCTTTCACTATTTGTTTCTCTTCGTTACAAATATTGGCCCGAAATAGCTTATGGATCTTTTCACTCGCGTATCCGATATACTTACTGAGCGATTCTTGTCAATCTGCTTACACAAATATTCTATAATATGATAATAGTAGATACCTACGATTTCCCAAAAAACATTTGCATTTTAATTTAGTTTACGGTAACGAAAGTATTTGTAACTTTAGTTTAATGGTTTGGTAAATATTTAGTGTGTCCCTTAGTTTTATCATTTTAGGTACATCAGATCATGGATTGGCTAGAGTAAAAGTTGCGTAGAGAGTAAAATAGAGTGGGAAAGCCCAAGATAAGAGAAGCGTGGTTCCTGCCAACTCATGTTGGTTGTTTTTTATTACCACTAATGACTCTGTCTCATGAAAAGTGGGCACAGTGTACCAGCTGCAACCTAAGGAGAGGGGATCTATTATTATATAAAGATAACAGCCAATTTCCTCAAAGTTTATCTTTAGTGTAGTATAAAAACCTAACAAGCCAGTAACCCTCCGCAAAGCAAATATTTCTACATTTACAGACACGTGTTCAATAAAAATCCACTCGACATTCGTGATATACGTCGGCCGAATTGGTAGTTGCTATCTGATTTGTTGTGAAAAAGCGCTTTTTTTGTCGCGTTTTTTCCTATCTTATCGCCCACCATATGATCCCAGCCATGCTCGCGTCGGTTTGCCACAAAAACGATCGTGTTGAAAGGCTTTCGATCCCATTATTGACTACAGCGAGTACGTAAACTCCCAAATTGGATTGGGAAACCAAACGATCTTAAAGGGTTCGAACTGTTGGAACAATTGCTAATGGGTATTGGTATAGGTAGATGGAGACTTTTCGCTTTTCAGGTAACGATTCGTGGGCAAAGCGTTGTATGAGCTCATTATTTGTTTGTGGGTAGATGCATAATATAGGTGTTTTAAACCTCGATACAAAGGAATTCAATGGATCCAATCTTGTCAGGTTTCCCTGTTAACCTGACGGAGGTCAGATGGCAGTCGCTCCACTGTAATTACACTGCCAAATCCTGGATCATGGTCAAGGCGGACCCCGGGCCCTCTTGCGCAAGAGCACAACCGGGACATTAACGCCAAGATGATATTTTTTTACAAAGTAGTTCACGAGGATCTCCTAAAGAATCCGGCTAGTAGAAATACTAATACACATGGTTTTGATATCCATGGGCGCCGGTGATCACTTGCCATCAAGTGACTTCTTGCTTTTCTCCATCTTATAATAAACTAGTTGACTCGGCGCGACTTTGTTCGCGTACACCTACTTTACCCCTACCTACCCTTTTATTCTCGCTTATATACCTTCCTCTTAAATCACTCTATCTATTATTTAAAAACCGTATTAAAATCCGTTGCGCTGTTTATAAGATCTGAGCGACAAACGGCGGGAAGCGACTTTATTTTATAGGTACTATATACAGATAAAAACTAAAGCTTCAGGACCATGAAGCTATTTCACAGCTATTTGGGCACACAGTTTAGATCGTATTGACTTGCTTGTATAGACTACACTGTCGTAAACTGACAAGATAAGGCAAGCCGTTTCTGGAACCCTTGAGGGATTTTATTGACCCGTTAAGTTAAGGGGTCCTCGAAATTAGATTGATTCGCACACGCCTTTAAATCCTAACGACGAGTGAAGTGCGCTATAAGCGTGGTCAGTTAAACTGTACCAATAATGACCAATATGGTACTGACATTAGTATTTTTTGGGGCACTGACATAATAAAATAAACTCTAGTAAATCCGGTAGCGTAAATATAAGTACCTTAATCATCTTGGCGTTAATGTCCCGGTTGTGCTCTCGAGAACGAGGGCCCGGGGTCCGCCTTGACCATGATCCAGAATTTGGCAGGTCAGGTAATTATAGTGGAGCGACTGCCATCTGATCTCCATGACCCTGCTACCAGGGGAACCTGACCAGATTGGATCATGGTTACACATCCAGTCGCCTGAATGTGCAGGTTTCATCACGATGATTTCCCTCACCGTAAGAGCATCGGTTAGTATTCAACTAATGTACATAACTCAGAAAACAGTCATTGGTACATGGCCGGAGCGGGATTCGAACCCGAGACCTCTGGCTTACGAGTCGGATACTGTAACCGCTCGGCCACTGACGCTCTTTACAAATACAAGTACCTTGATATTGCACCGAAATTATAATTTTAAGTAGTACCTACACTTTTTTCGTTGTATATTTTCAATGATGCGATATCTAATCCAAAACCTCAAGCGACGCAAATATGGATCCCGAGGTCAGGGTTATTTATTTGCGCCGTTTGGGGTGGATACGTTTTGACCTTGAGGCCCTAGCGCAAAAAGGTGTTCCAAGAGATATCTAATCGAGTCTACCCCAGAGACCAACGTGCTGGCGCTTACTTCGGTCAGCGTATAAGTCAAACAATTCAGAGAGGCCTTACGCCGCCAGCCTTATGGGGACACTTCCGCAAGGCAGCGAATTAGAGACAGTTTTTTATCCGTAAACTTATTTTTTTATTTGTGTAGGTACGCTCCACTGTAATTACTTGATCTGCCAAATCCTGGATCATGGTCAAGGCGGCCCCAGGCCCTCGTACGCGAGAGCATAACCGGGACATTAACGGGAAGATGATATGTTTTACTACAGTAGTATTACTAATTGATCGAATAAAACAGTCATTTGTTTGTAAAGTTTTATTACTATCATCTGTGCAAATGTATTTAAACCATAAAGTTAATAGCTGATTTTAAACATTCAGTGTGAGTGTTTCAACTACGTTGTGACTGACACAATTTTCTTTTACTTTTCTGAAGCTATCTTAACTAAGAGTCTAATCCGTACGCCCTTAATTGGTAAATATGGATCGGTTGGATATCAAAAGAAATATCAAATTATATACTAATTCAATAAAGCATGAATTAACAACAATTTACAGGAAAGAAAAAATTACAAATTTATTAAAAAAATATGAACAGGCTCACCTAGTAGGTATGCTTGTTAATACAAAATACATACATACCCACACACACCGACTTTAAATAAAGCTTCCGTTTTATGACAAAGTAATAAGATAAGAATATTGACATTTTAGGCCGACCATAAAACGTAGAGCCATTAAACCTTGAAGAATGCCTTGTAATAGAGGTCTCGAGATCGTTAACCATATTTGCGAATCTGCGCAATCCAAGTCACATGATTCCCAACAGCTGGGTAACGCATGACTCTGGCGAAACATGCAAAATACGTTTGCCACCGATACTTAAAAGCGTTTTCTTGCTTGTACTTAAGTCAACATCCCGTTTTATATCAATTTAATTGTGCTATTAGGTAATACTAACCAATGCTCTTACGGTGAGGGAAACATCGTGATGAAACCTGCACATTCAGGCGACTGAATGTGAAACCATGATCCGATCCAGTCAGGTTACCCTCGTAGCAGGGTCCTGGAGGTCAGATGGCAATCGCTCGACTGTAAATACCTGATCTGCCAAATCAAGGCCACAAAATAGAAAAGAATTACCTAAACTTGCCGACTCACCAGGGTTGCTACTGTATTTATTCTGAATTTTTAAAATAGTATTTAAAAGATCGAATAGAATTTTAAAGATCGTTCACAATAACTAATTCTTAATCGTAGGCGACTTTAATTTAAGTAACATTATTTGGACATCGCATGGTAATAACTTTCTTGTACCGTCGGGTAACATCACAAACGATGAGTGCTGTTTAGTGGATGATTTATACCTACACGGGCTAAAGCAATTTAACTGTGTATTAAATATTTACGGTCGAATCTTGGATTTAGTTCTTTCAAATCACGATGACGTTTTTGTATCTAGTTGCGATAGCCCATTGGTACCTATTGATGTTTATCATGGAGCGTTATTGTTAAGATACCACCCGGCTAACTATAAACCTTTGATTGCTGCGCCGCGAACAAAATATTACTTCAATAAGGGTAATTACAACATAATCAACGAAGAGGTGGAAAAAGTAAACTGGGAAATTGAGTTTGAGCAGAGGTCATTGGAGGAATGTGTTAGTTACTTCTATTCAATTTTTTATTCAATTAGAGATAAACATATACCTCGCAAATCGTGTTTTGGCTCAAAGTACCCTATTTGGTATTCTAAGTCGCTTCAAAGGGTTATTAAGGAACAATACAAGTGTTACCGTAAATTTATAAAATATCGAAATTTGGTAGATAAGCTGGAGATGAAGTTATTACGAGCCAGAGCCCAAACACTTGAAATCAGCTGTTATGATAGGTACATACGTTCTATAGAAGAAGCAATTACAGATAATCCCAAGCATTTTTGGAGCTATTACAACACTAAAACAAAAAGTAATGTCTTGCCGAGTAACCTGACATATGGCAATTCAACATTTAGTACAGGTATTGATATTTGCAATGTTTTCTCAGACTATTTTCTATCCAATTTCCTCGACTCAAGTAAACAGCAACCGGTGCAGGTGGTCGACACTAGCGCTGCCCATGATTTACCTACGTCTGTCATTTCAAAAATCTTGGCGAATGTCGAATATGTCGCAATTTTGTTGTCTTAGCTAGATCCAGGAAAATCAGCTGGCCCCGACCAACTCCCAGCAATATTTTTGATAGAATGTGCTGATACCATCTCAGTTCCTATTTGTCTGCTGTTCCAAAGGTCCTTGAAGGAGTGTACAGTACCAACGTTATGGAAAACTGCTTTCATCACCCCCGTTTATAAAAAAGGTTCAAGAACGGAAGTGACCAATTATAGGCCCATATCGAAATTGTGTATAGTGTCAAAGGTGTTTGAAAAAGTTATTCACAAGCAGGTACATGCGGCCATTAAGCAATCTCTTCACGATTTCCAACATGGGTTCATACCCGGCAGATCCACTGTCAGTAATCTTGCTCTTTTCAACGACTTTCTAACTGAAACCCTAGATGCTGGTATGCAAGTGGACGTCGTCTATACGGACTATTCCAAAGCATTTGACAGAATAAATCATAGGCGTCTTCTCACAAAGTTAGAAAGTGTGGGAATATGTGGGGACTTGCTTAGATGGTTTGCATCTTACATTGAGAATAGGTCTCAGGCGGTTGAAGTAAACAATTACATGTCGAGTTGGGTAGTAATTCCTAGTGGAGTTCCCCAGGGTTTATTGCTCGGACCTATGTTGTTTGCTATTTACATCTTCTCTGCTTCGCAGATGATATGAAGATTTTTTCAAGTATATCTACCGTAAATGATACCGATGCACTGCAAGAAGACCTTACTAGACTCGTCGAGTATTGTTCTGTTAATAATCTTGATCTGAATCCTTCAAAATGTAGTGTTGTTTCCTTCACACGTAAACCTATACCTATTGTATATAACTATCTCCTTGGAAGCCACTCACTTGCTAGGAATACTTCAGTTAGGGACTTGGGAGTTGTACTGGACCACAAATTGGTCTATAATAACCACATTGAGAGCATTGTTGCTAAGGCATCGAAGTCATTGGGTTTTCTCATGCGTGTAACCAAGGATTACAAAAACGCTAAGACCTTCAAAGTTTTATATTGCGCATATGTAAGAAGCACCTTGGAATACGCTTCTCAAATATGGAATCCCATCTACGACGTTTATAAAACAAGACTCGAACATGTTCAAATTAAGTTTATGAAGTACCTGTGCTATAGACTTAAAATTTATTATAAGTCTGAGCTATATTTAGATTTATGTAAAAAATTCCATTTGATGCCATTGTCTCTCCGACGCAATATTGCAGATGTAACTTACATGTTAAAAATAGCTTCTAGTTTAGTAGACTGTCCCAAATTACTCTGTAAATTGCAGTTTCAGGTGCCTAGAGGTCATGGTGGTCGTCGTAAGGTACCGTTTATATATCCCCAAGCCTCTACTAATTACAGACAGAATTCGTATCTTATTCGGGCGAGTAGGAGTTGTAATTCATTCTTGGAATTGGGCGTTGATCTTGATATTTTTAATACGAGCGTTCACGCAGCGCGTAAACTGCTAAGTAACGTATTCTTTGAGCAGTAAGTATTGGGTGGGTGTTTTCTTATGTCATTGGGTTGCTAAATTATTATTTAAGTGCTAAATATTTTTTACTTTTTTTTTTTTTATCATGTCATTTGATATTTCGTGTGCCTACGGAATTTGCCTCGGCTATCTGCCTACGCTAAGTTTATAACCTATTCTAGATCTATTAGTGAAGGTCTATTATTAGCTAACTGTTTATAGCATTAAGTACTTCTGTCTGATCTGTTTGATAAGCTGATGACCTTCCAAATAAAAATAAATAAATAAATAAATAAATAAATAAATAAACATGTCCCTTGCAATGGACCAATATCTAATCCTTGCCATAATGTGATCATAATGTTCAGATGTATTAGATGTTCCATACCAGCTTTAGACATTATCACGCCTTTAGTAGGCGTAATAATAATCTACTGTATATAAACTTTTTAAAAATTCATCGCCACCTGATTATATCATCAGACCCTGAGAATAACCTTTCCCTTCATTTTGATTTGATTTGACCCACTTCCCGGTAATCAATTGAATTGAAAATTTAATACACATGTAAATTGATGAAAATGCAATATTATGGTATTAGTCAGTTAATCTGATGATGGAGAAGGAAGGTGGTTAGCGACTTTTTAATATCAGACTAGATAGGCATTTCCGGCTAGAAACCATTAAGGTGGCTATTATGTTTTCTTATTCTGTTAAAAACTGTCACGTGGTGCCTGAAACTGTTCAACTAATCCTAGGGTCTCTAGCGGAAGACCTTGGTCAACCTCGCTACACCATCGGCATTAGTACTCGTAGCGGTCCTGAAGTTCGACTAGCCTCAAAGTCTAAAATGGTCACCCATCAGTTCTTGGACTCTGCGTGCGTTGCTAATATGTTATTAAGTAATCTTAGTTACGTACAAGTACTTTTATTTTATCAATAATATATTGTATAATTCAATAATATTCAATTTAAGTGAAGAACACAACGAATTCTCGCGTTAACAATCGCGACCGAGCACTGCTTGAAACTGCGTGAGAATGCCTGTAAACGTAACGTCAATGTGTGCGTGACGGAAATGGCGCATTGTTTCCAGTGGACCTTCTGCTAGGGGCGGTCCGTTCTTTATTTTGTGTCAAGACGGACTACGGGCCCTCGTGCGCGAGAGCTCAACCGGGACTTTAACGCCAAGATGATTAGTTGTTAGGTAGTTACTCCTGCAAAGTATTAAACCAATCCATATATCCATAATCATACAACAACGAACATCTATTAAGCAAAAATACGCTTTATATAAGTTTGACAGTGTATCTGTGCGTCTGTCTGTGACATTATTCCTAATGGATGCACCGATGCTGTCATCATCGGTATCTAAGACCGGTTCAGTAATTTGAGAAATATTTGAGTACCTAGCCCTCGGTTTGTATTGTTTAACATGCATGCATATTACATGCATATTATATTTTAAAAGCTCCGAGAATACCTATGCAAAGCCGGGACGGATCACTAGTTTGAGAGCTAGAGCTAACTAGAGGGGTTTTTTTATGTATTACTTTACAACATTACAGGCGACAAATGCACTGTAAAACTAAAATATCGCACTTATCCACTTAAAATTACAATAATAGAAAATTGTCTTATTCATTCATCATCTCGAAAAAACTACAGGCATTCTTTACCCACCCTCGCCAGGCAAATATATCACACTCGGGTGCCGATGCCAGGAGCGCGTTGTGAGCATACCTAAGATCCGGACATTCCGAACAATAGGAAAGTTGGCGTGGGTGACGGTTAGGACACGGAGGAAGTGGCGAGGAAGCAAGCAACAGGCAAGCGGGTTAGTTGGTTTTGGAAATTTCTCCTTATTAATTTTATTTTCTACAAATATTTATGTATGTAGTAATTGCCTATGTAGATCAGTAACAAAACCAGTAGGCTAATTTCGTTACGCTGTTGCCAACAATTCTCTGATTTCAATGGTGACTTTTGCGATTCCGTATCATCGATTTCATTGGTTCAGTTGCAAATCGATCATTTAATAATCGCAAAAGTAACAATCTCAGTCATTGTTGGCAATAGAGCTTATATTACATAATTAGCCTACAGGCATTACTGTGAATGTTCGTAATAAGTATGTGTCGAAAACTGCTAGCTTGTAGTTCATAAATAAAGATTTATAATATCATAGATTGACAGGCAACAGCTCACGGGTACAAAGTAAACGGGTGGGAGATACAACGGATCGTATACTCTCAAGGACAACGCATCAAATTCCTGTTAGAAATAGTTAAAATCGAGCTTCCTCCACTTTAGTGGTTTTGTGAATAAGAATATTGATTGCCACAAAACACAACGACACGACACAAATAAATAAAGTAAGATAAGTTTCCATAATCTCTTGTTTGGGGCGAACACGCCATGTATGACACCCGTCAACCGAACGGCGTTGTGCTACTCTGACGGAAACCACAATATTATCGTTGTTCACAATAATCAGATTACGTAAATTATCGTACAATAACTGACCATTATTATGATAAGAGCGTCGGTGGCCGAGCGGTTACAGTATCCGACTCGTAAGCCAGAGGTCCCGGGTTCGAATCCCGCTCCGGCCATGTACCAATGACTGTTTTCTGAGTTATGTACATTAGTTGAATACTAACCAATGCTCTTACGGTGAGGGAAAACATCGTGATGAAACCTGCACATTCAGGCGACTGGATGTGTAACCATGGTCCAATCTGGTCAGGTTCCCCTGGTAGCAGGGTCATGGAGGTCAGTCGCTCCACTGTAATTACCTGACCTGCCAAATCCTGGATCATGGTCAAGGCGGACCCCGGGCCCTCGTTCTCGAGAGCACAACCGGGACATTAACGCCAAGATGTTTTTTTTTTTTTTTATTATGATAAAGTGAAATACATCCATATTCAGAACTGTTTCTACGAGGTCTCACAGTGCGCGCGAACGCACGAGGTTCCAATTGCCAATAATTGCGTCCGTCAAAATAAAATGGATCCCCTCGACCAAAGATATTGGACTGCCTCTATATCCAATTTCTTTGCCTTCGATGCATAATAACCTAAAACCTATAACTGACCAAAACGCAAAACGACCAGGGGGTCTAAAAAGGCCACATTTGCGTTTTATATTATGATTTATATTAGAGTGCCCTAAACTTATCTGATCCGGTGGCCAATACAGGAACTAAGTGACGCCATTTTGAAATGTCAACAACAGCAACCCTGCAGATAAATTTGTGACAAGTTAATATGAATCATCATTATGAAACGCTAATGAGGCCTTTTTAGACCACCTGAAGGCATTACGACCTAATTCAATAACAGAGCCATATTGAACTCAGTGCGTTCGCATAGCAAAGAGCCACTGACAAGCACTATGAGAACGCGTAGTAAAGTTACTTAGACGAGAATTGATTGTCAGTCAATACGGGTGGGCCTTCTACGCCCTAGCTGGTCAAAGGCCGGGCCGGCGACAAGCACAATTCATAAAATTTTATTAAATCGACGACAAACCCGCCGCCAGGGAACCGGAATGAAGCAATAAACCCTTGTTTATTCCCAACACTCCTATTTAAACTCGGTTTAGTTAACATCATCACGAACGTAAAGGCATTCGAGACGTGTATTCGGAAAAAAAGTATTTTGACAAGTACGCACGAACGTAATTTGGCCTTGTTACGGGTACTTTGTTACTTAAAATATCTACCTGTTTTATCAACTGTAACGCGTCCAATTTGGTTTCACGGCTATTAAGAGCAATATGCCTAATTGTATTTATGACAAAATAGTTTACATGAGATATTGTAAGGCGTATATGTTTTTTTATTATTATTATTAGACCAGACAGGCATTTGACCGCCATCTCACTTGTTGGTAAGTGACGATGCGACCGAAAATGAAGCATGCCCATCTTGGGACAGCCTATTCACTCTAGCCTTAAAGGCGTCAGATTATATTGTTATCAGGCAACACAGTGATATTCGGCTACTATTTGTCTGACCATAATTTTCTTAACGTCTGATTTGTTTTTTTTTTCTCTGTTCACGTGGTAAAGGAGCATCATATGGGCCTGATTTTTATCTACAGCTAGTTCTGATAGTAAGCGGCATCTAAAAAAAAAAATCTTTACGTTAATGTCCAGGTTGCGCTCTCGCGCACTAGGGTCCGGGGTCCACCTTGACTATGATCCAGAATTTAGCATATCATGTAATTACAGTAGAGCGACTGCCATCTAACCTCCGTGATTCTGCTACAAGGGGAGCCTGACCAGATTGTATCATGATTACACAATTGGTCGCCTGAATTTTCGCCAGTAATGTACATACTCAGAAAAGACTTATTGGTACATGGCCGCTGCGGGATTCCAACCCGGTACGTCTCGCTTACGAGTCGGATACCCTAACCGTTCGGCCACTGTGGCTCACGGCACGGCACGTAGACGACATCTATTATATATAATTACAAAGATAAATCTAGATTTTTTATTTTCTTATTTCACTCATAATCAAAGTATAAATAAATATAATCTAATGTATAGTCTTATACCGACTTATTCATAAAAGTTATTTGATAAGCATGTACCACACATGTAACGAGAGACAATATACGAGTATAACTCATCCGTTGCGTATCATTTAAATCTGCTATTGCACTGTATTTCGAGATCCTATTCATCTATCACTCACCGTAAAGTTGATATGATTAACAATCTAAAAATCAATAGTAATCTCTTAATTATCACATGAAAGTCCTGCACACATTCACGATCGATGGCATGCACACATTACCTTCACATCGATAGCAATTATAATATTTCACATGAAAAAGCGTGTCGGAGAACACTGGGCGAGCATGAAATACATACTGTCACATGACCAGATAAGCCGTTCATATGCGCGAACGCAAACACAGCTGTGTGGGGTCATGACCTGTCAGTTAATGTAATAGAATTCATTGTTATGTTTCCAAGTATGATAAAGATAACATTTAGATACCTACGTGTAGATAAATGTTATAGGTAGGTACTCGATATTTGTATTTGCTTTAGAAACGTACCAATCTATTAATATCATTTGAGCAGAGATCAAATCACGTTGGCTTAGCCTCTAAGCCTTAGAGAATCATATTCCTAATTTTGATATAGTTTCTTATCTCGTCGTCTATCATGATCTCGCAGCATACTGTAAAAAATGGGACTCTTCCAGCTGTCGCATCCGCTCAGTCTAAAGAGATACCTCGCAAGACCGAGGACATCACCTCAAGTTGAGTGGACGAGCAACTGAGGACAGGGGGAGACTTTGGAAGATATGGAAGACTTTGGTGAACGTCCCAAGACAAAAAGATAAACCAACGCCATCTCAACTGCATGTGTACTCAACTGCTACTTACCTGTAATTGATTGTAATGCAGGGTCTTCCGCTGGGGACCCAGAGACTGGGTGGACAGTCTCGGGTGCGGATTAACACCCCGTGATAGTAGGCATATTTCTAATAGATAGGCACAGGTGAGTGTTAAAAACTATTTAATAGCGTTTATGACAGATATTGATTGATAGTGTCTTACTTGTTGTAGTTTCCTAATAAGGTCCTATACATTATGCTTACTTAATTTCCTTATTCTCATTACACGAGAAATACCTATAGTAAGAAGTGCCAAGACCAAGAGTTACAGTCTGTCTTACATAGATCTGGCCTACACAGATCTAAACGTGGTCATTGAGAAAATACTAACTCTACTGACGCTGGAGGCAATGAAAGAATTTCATTGTGTAACCACAAACATGATAAAACTGAACAGAAGACGGTTGTTGTAAATAATACAAAACATTTATATAACAATACGAGAGAACAAGCATTGAATGAAAGCACTGTTTTAAAGTAATAACAATTAATGTTTCAGTTGGTACCTACTTACATCTGTACATTGGATGGAGATTTTAACCGGTCGCCTCGGGTGGAACGGTATTCGATTTTAATTTTCGGCGTGAAAGATTCAGTATTTTTTTAATTACATGGTCACCACCGAAAGCGAACAGTTTAAAAATTGGGAAAATTATATACCGTCATGCTCCAATATTAAGTTTTATAATATTTAGTAAAAAAAAGTAAAATAAGCATATTATTTTAGAAACATTTTTCGCGGGTAGTTAAATTAAATTGTTTACATCGCTATCTGTCAACTATTTATCTAGAAAAGGGAAAAAATTAAATTAATAATAATAATGCCGCTCTTTACACTCGTGGGTGTCGTACAAGGCGACTAATGTTTTCGAGACAAAATATTTAGAGTCTCCGTAGGCTGGCATTTGAACGGCAGCATTTTCTATTGTTATATTTATAAAACTGCGAACTCCAACCCGCCTGCGAAGCACTGAGATTAAGGCAATAACCCCCCTTTCGTGGAAGAGGCCCTAAGTGCTGCAGTGGACTGTAGCTGTGATGATGAAAAGCACCACCTCATTTTCATAATCACAACCTACGCGAGAATACCTTATCTAGAACAAATATTTTATCGAAAACCTAAATGGTTACAAATACAAACTCTCCTTTCATTTAGAAAGAAGACACCCACGTCTTCTGTCGCGTCGCTCGTGTGTTCGTTTCGTTACATCACTGGTGTCGGGTTCCCCAGCTGAATTGCAGTTCAAGTGCATGTTTACAATCGACGGTTATAAATAGCGTCTTCAGTGCACTCGACGCTTGCCGCTGCGTAGCTTCGTGTGTTCCGAGCTAGGAGTTTTGACCGTGGAAGCCAATGAACTGAAGTCCTAGCGTTCTTGGTAGTAGGTAGGTTTTCAGGAGGTCCGCAGTTACATTACTCACAGTAAACAAAAGTAATTATAAACGTTGAAACCTATTTTCGGTCCAAATGGGATAGGGAGATTTCAAAATATTTATATTCAAAGTCGTTTAATCACGAGACCTGTTTTTGATCCCCGACGAAAAATGAAGAGTGCTATGACGTAAAGAAAACACATTACTAAAAGGAGTAACTTTGGGATTTTTTATATCCAGTGAAGTTAATTAAATGTTGTAACTTTTATTTTTAATTAGATCCTTAACAAATACATATATTTTTTAAGAATTTATACCGCTATTTACTGTCTCCGATTGCTTGAAAAATACCCAAATTCTGGGATATCTACCCTAAGTGGAAACAATGTTCACGATAAAACTTCCCGTGTCAAAGGGACGAAATTATTGACCGAGCCAGTGTTTGCTGTGAGGCACGCGACAAAATCAAATAACATCTGTACATGCATAGTATTACAATGGGTCCTAAGACAGATTACGTATATTACTTTTAAATATTTAAATTTATTGGTCCCGTGGCTAGTCTCGCTCGACCTTTAGGTCAAAGCAACGCAACAATTTAAAACATTAAGCTATTTCAAAGTTGAAAGTGGTTTTTACCTGAATAGTGAAGAGCAATTAACTTTTTTATTTCTGCTCAACATAGAGTAGACCTGTAATATTAAGTCGCCCATTGTAACGCTCGCTTAACAAGAATTATGAACATTTTAACTTCATTATAATGTTATAATGGACATTGACCGCGCCGATGCTGAGGTTAAGTACATAGCTACCAAGACTAGGTAAAATTAGTACATGAAATATTTCCAATATAAAGTTGAGCTTAAAGGCGTGGCCATATCAGACTGATGTGGTGTGATGTTACACGATGTTACATTAAAGTCACGCGACGCAGACGCGAGTGACGCGACATACCTACACGTGTATACGGACCTGCCTGTGTATATGTCTGCGGGCCGAATGATGCGTGACGCCTCAGATCGCGTCATTATACGCCACACACGCGGTTTGACGCACACGCCGTGGGATTTGGTCGAATCAGTGATGTCACGTAAGACAAGTGTATTGCTAAATTGCGATTTTTCATACATTTACTATGAGAGCTGATGTCCCATGCATGACATACGTCACATAACATCACTATAATGTGGCGCTATATAAAGATTTTGTAAAAAATTATAGTGTCACATTTTCTTTGGTTCTCCTGGTGATGCACGAGTCTGGCGATATCGGCCCCGATGTGAAGTCCCGAATCTCTGCAGCTTAGGCCAAATGGCGGGAACTCACGGCAGTCACCTGTAATCCTAAAATTCCTGTTAAGCTCAAAGGGCAATCTGTGATGCTCTATGGCTGCGAGACATGGCCAGCGCTGACGAAACACGTTCGCGAACTCCACGCCAACGAAATGATAATGCTGCGGTGGATGTGTGAAGTTACGCGGCTCGATCGAGTACGTAATGAATACATGCGTGGTAGCCTTGGCGTGAGAGATATCGCAGACAAGATCGAGGAGGCTTGCCTGTGCTGGATTGGCCACATGTTGCGTAAGCCTCAGGGATACGTGGGAAATAGGTGTCTGAACCTACCGGTATCTGGAAAGAGGCCCCGTGGGCGACCCAAGAAGCGATGGATTGACATCGCTGAGTCGGATGCGAAAGCCAACGGCTTACGACGCGAGGATGCCGAAGACCGGGCGAAGTGGCGAAGAATGGGTAAGACAGCGGACCTTGGCAGAGGCCAGGATAAGCGCTAGGACGATGATAATGATTTTCTTTGGTTCTCCAATTTTAGTACCTAGTTAGGTACCTGCTAAATAAATTATTTTTGCTGGTAAAAACGATATTAAAAATGAAAAACAAAACGTTGGAACCTAAGCGCTAAGACACATTGAATAGGTGCGCCTCGCGGCGTACTGCATGATGGGGCAAATCCCGCAATCCAACCTCAAAATGTCAGTTCTGTATGAATTTTGTCCACATTTATTCAATTTGACCCCATCGTGCAGTGTGCGGTGCGATGTCAGCAGATATCAACATGAGACGTCACACTTGACTGTTTCTTTTTACCAACAGTTCCAATCTTTCCTCCTTATGTGACACAGTTTACACACATATATCTTCTTTTTTTAGTACAGATTCAACGCGTATGAATGAAATAGGAATTCGACCTTATCAAAGAAATATTGACCGCTGATGCGTACGCCCTTTTTGTGATTCTGTAACATTTATCGTAGTTGTTTCGCTTTCGCGATCCTTTCGTCATTTTCTTCTCAGTTCATCCCGAATTATAAATAAGGCATGTTTGGTTCTAGAACACAAGTTTCTAAAAATAAATGCTGGTACTCGTCGAGATCTACATTTCGGATGACAGCTGTCAAACTTAAAACTGTAATAACTCTGAAACGAATGGTCCTAGAACATCATCACAGCCCATATCAGTCCACTGCAGAACTTAATGCCTCTTCCAAGAAAGGCCATTGCCATAATCTCCACGTTCGGCAGGCGGGTTGAAGATCGCAGTGTTATAAATATAATAATGGTAAACGCTGCAGCCCATTTTCCAGTCTAGAGAGACTCTAGATCTATTGCCTCGAAATCATTAGTCGCCTTGTACGACACCCACGAGTGTAAGGGATTGGTGCTATTCTACTTTGTCGGACACCACACGGCCAAGAACGGTCCTAGAACACTGGTCCCTAAAGAGAAGTGATAGTGCTCGTCAGCTCAAAATAATTTTGTCCCTTTCCCTCCATCCCGTGCACGACTATTTGCGAAAAGCGACTTTATTGTTTATTTTGTAAGGATTAGAATCAACTGTAGTATTTGCGTGTGAGGAAACAACCGACGACCGATGATTAAACGAAAAGCGACTTTATTGTTTATGTCATAAGGATTAAAATCAACACACTCACGTGTGTGCAGCTATTATGCACATTATTTTGTATGAAGACGGTCGTCTGTATATATAGTTCATAGTTTGTGGTGTTCGTCGAGAATTTCGGATGACAGCTGTCAAACTTAAAAACTGTAATAACACTGAAACGATTGCTGTTAAAATGCTTCTTCCAGAATATAAAAGATAGATCTTGACGAGTAGGTACTATAATTTATTTTTAGAAACTAGTTTTCTAAGAGTAATGGTTTCCGAGTTATGAAATTAAAGCTTTAAGTTTTATACACACGCTCCTCATACTTCATGCACTTGGTGACTGGCGGAGACCAGCGGGGCTATTGGCTATCTCAGTGGACAACTGAATCTGACAAAAAATGTAACACTGCTCTAATTTGGTAGACGCTATATAGACAGTGACAAAGTAGATGACTTAGTGTAAAATTATTTAATGTCAAATTCAATTTCCAACTGTCGCAGTTCGCCCTCCACACCGATGCGGCGCCCCGCGGACTTCTGGTGTAGATACAGTCACGTTCATAATTGTTATCGATCGATAGTCCATTCTTTCAATAAAATTCTTTGGATAACATACATTCATACTATCACGCCTTTTTCCCGGAGTGGTAGACAGAGACTACATTGTTCTACTTGCTACGGTTCTAACAAATCTCTATAGCATCTTCATACATACATAATTATGCGAGGCGTTTAAAATAACGCGCGTAAAAGCGTCGAAAAAGCTCTCGTGCAAACGTTGCCTAACTTAAAATCTCTTGCAAGTCTCTCGTGCGAAAGTCGCCTAATTTGAAAAACCAGAATAATACCACCGTTTTCTTTGGTTGTCACCGTGACGTGGCACCGCGCAGTGCGCCGCGCAGTGCACTGCACCGCGCGAGTAGACATTCGGAATAATCTTCCAAAATGATTTGTAAGACTCAAAGAAAGGAAGTTACTTTTAAATGCAAACAACTGCGATAACATTCTTTTTACAATTTACTTGGGTACCTTACCTAACTGCTAACATTTACTTAAGCATTACCTGCAATAGTTTTTGCCTTCTCAGTCGTGCATGTGTACAAGCTTTTTCAATTTCCTAGGCGAAACACATAGTGACGGGACGCTATTCAAGATTTCACGGGAAATCAACTCTATTTAGAGTGCTCGAGAGAGAATAAACAATTTCTGGGAAATCGCGCTCCGTCTTCTGTCGGCTAATTACGTTACTCTGTTGCTAACAATTATATTATTTCAGTGATTGAAATTGCTACTTTTGCGATTACGTATCATATATTTCATGGGTTCAGTTGCTAACAAAGTTACATTGCAATAAACTGAAACTATTAAATCAATCATACGTGAAATCAGAGTATTGTTAGCAACAGAATTACGTAATTAGCCAATTGGTCATAGGTAAAGTACAGGCTCTAACAAAATTAATATTTTAAAACCCGAGAAGTCAATTTGGGTGGATATCACCGTGTTATCTTTATTCTGTCGCCAAGCAACAATGCTTTCGCTGTAGTGCCATGGTTCTAGGAATAAGTAGTTACGGAATCCTACTACATTTACTTTTACAGATATGAGACACACCTGCAACTTTATTAGAACTCATAGTGATAATGATGATATATGTAGGTACCATCGGATTATATACGATGTTACCATGCATATTGATTTTCTTCTTCCTTTGGTCTTCCAATAATATTTGTTGATTTTGCCAAAATGCTTTCTAAAGGGAAATATTCTTAGAGATAAAAATTAAGAATGTAGAATAGAATATTTATTCCCGTTGCCCCCCATTTCAGCATTTGTGGGACAATGAAACTAAAATTCTCGTTGTCCTCCAATCGGAGGATAACATGTGGGGGACAACGGGAATATACCGTTCAAACGACCTACCTGAAGAAGAGTGGTCATCGTTACCATCTCCAACCGAAGCCGGCCCATATTACTATAGACCATAGGTATATTCCTAACTTATTTTATTTATTTATCATTTATTTAACAGTTTATTGCACACAGTTAAATACATAGATAAACATCATACATATAGACGACACAACAGGCACTACTTATTTTTAAAAGAATTTTCTTCCAGCAGGCCTACAGAAGAGAGATGTGATAAGTAAAGCAGATCGACGTGCGCGATATAGAATACATACTAAAATACTTAAACATAATTAACTTCTCAATTAAAATATAATAAATATAATATAAACATATAATAATAATATAATATATATTATAATACAATACTATGCATACATATCTATGTACAACTAGACAGAGATATATAATGTTCCTTGATACGCTTTTTAAAAGTCTGTAGTGACGGACTGTCCCGCACCTCATGTGGAAGAGAGTTCTCGCAGCATGAACAGTAAAGGAGTAGGAGAAGAAATCGGAGTGATGGATAGGGATGGCCAACAACGATTTAACATTAGAGCGACAGGGTTTGTCTTGGTCTCAGGAGTAGCGAAAGAGGCTACGGAGATATGAAGGAGCACAAGGATTGTGCAGGACATTAAAGAGGGTTGAAAGGATGTGAGCATTCCTACGGTAGCGTATTGGAAGCCATTTGAGCTATGTTCGGAAAGAGGAGATGTGGTCATACTTGCGTAAACCGATAATGAGCCGTATGCACACATTTTGGAGACGCTCAAGTTTGCTTAAAATCTCTTCTGTGGCATCCAGATAGCAGCAGTCCGCGTAGTCAAGAATAGGCAGAAGGAGAGTTTGTACAAGGGTGATCTTGGTTTTTTGTGGTAAACAGTTTTTGAGACGTTTAAGCGAGTGAAGCGAAAAATGTATCTTCTTGCTGACCTCATTGACGTGAGGGAGCCAGGATACCGTCGATTCAAGAAGCACTCCAAGGTTTTTAGCAGATTTACTGCACTGTATAGGCGTCCCATCATAAATCACCTGAGAAATATCATTTTCGGAACCAAGTCGTCTGTACATGTTTGGGCCCTATCACTAAAGCCTGAGATTTCTTAGGACTAGCACTAGAAGCCCAAAGGCCTTAGCCCATGCAGATATGCGTTCAAGATCGGCATTGATTTGGGCAAAAGCATCACATCAGCGATTTTGAAATGCCGGTAAATCTGTAGGTCGTCAGCATACAGGTGGAAATTTGAAGATATGACAGGAGTGACGGTATTGATGAATATGGAAAACAGGAGTGGCGAGAGAACACCGCCCTGCGGTACCCTGCCGATGAGCTCGCACCAGTCTGAGGAGACCTCATCACGGTGGATACGCTGGGAACGACCACGGAGATACGACTCGAACCACTCTATTGCAGGAGGAGAGACGTTGAGGGAGCGAAGAACAACGAGAAGGACATCAAAATCAACCGAATTAAAATTATTTATGGAAACGTAACCATTAGGCATTACTCGGATTTGTGACGAAATGAAACATCACTAGTGCTATTACCGCCGCGACTTTTCAGCTAAAAACACTCTGCCGCACTACTTATTTTTCTAGGAGAGCGGAGTCGCCCCTAAAGAAGTTAAAGAATTTGAATGCGGGATTTCTCTGAAAGCGGGCGGTGCTTTGAAAACTAAACCTGTATTACTCAAAGCTCTGTTTTAAGTTCGCTTTTGAAGTACCTATTACTGGAATGAATTTTATTTGACACTAGCCGTCCTCTGCGGTTTTCACCCGTGCGTAGTTCTGATCCCTTTAAATAATCAACTTCCCTGGAGATCGCTATAGTTTTCCCGGGATAAAAAGTAGCCTGCCACTCGGGAATAACGTATCTCTTCCTATTAATGAAATAATTTTTTAAATCGGTTTAGTAGTAGTTTATTTATTTATTTATTTAGTTGAGTTTATTCATTCATCATTTACCTGCCCTTACCCCATTCATTTGGGATCGGCATAGTATGTTTTCTTTCTCCATTTATCCCTATCCGCTGTCATATCCATGCTCACTTCTCGCTCCCTGATTTCCCTCATCACACAATCAGTTTGAGTTTTGTCATTACAAACAAGAACACAAAGATTCAAATCTTTTCTCTTTGTGAAAAAGTATATGTAGTCGCTAATTACGACTATCAAACTCATACTTAAACTTATCAAAAACAAAAAACTTCTCCACTCTCTTACATACCTTTTTTAAGCACTAGAGAAGTAATTAATGTCGACATTGACAATAGGGGAGGGTAGGCTAAGTTGTACCAGCTGTTAAATTGTACCCACCAAAATCATATTAAATCTTAATAAATTTTCAATATGGCAACACTCTCCTAGCGCTGTCCCTTTCACACGTCTCCATTGTTGACACGATGTTAACAAACCAAATAATTATTTATAATTAGTGCTTGGAGCTAAATTTTGACTTCGTTAGCTAGAATAGAAGCTGACTTATTTAATGTAAGCAATAGAAGATTCACAATTGTGTAATGATGAAACAGTGTTTGTTTTGTGTAAATATGTGTAAGCGAATTCGTATAATTCGTTGAGATTATGACTGGTGAAATTGTTTTTTCACAAAATGGCGAATTTCTTCTAAATTGTAGTGAGTTTCAAAATCGTACCTGAATAATCGAACGAACTTCAAACATTTTATATTTTGAAATACTAAAATTTAAAAAACACATTTTGTGGGTACATATTTGGTGATCGCAAATGTTGGTATCCATCTCTAATACCTAAAACTAAAACTAATTTATATTTTTTATCTCTTATTTGTATGCAAGACAAAATTACTATTTGAGAACCATATAGCGAGCCGGTACCAAATTAAACCGATAGGTGTTTTTTAACATAAACTTCCCCTCCGAGTCTGCTGCAGTATATTACAAGTAAGTATTGTTACGTGCCAGGGTTCGGTATTTTGAGCAATGATAGGTTCCGAAGGTTTATTATTAGTTCCAAGGTTTTCACTAATTCGACGTCAAACTGATCTTTCAGAATCGCAGGTTTCTCGTAGTCTGTAGATATCGCCGAAGTCGTAGGATGTCGCAGGTATTCATAGGTTATCTCTCGGTATTCGCTCCGAAGTTAGCTCTCCGGTAGTCAAAACTGAACTGTCTCGCCCAACGCCGGCTGCAGTTTATATACCCCAGCCTTGATACTAGAATGTTCTAGTGATCTAGTCCAAACGTTTTTCGGGAACGACGAATCGAGAATAGCCCCGGAACACGTCCGGGTTTATTCCAGACGGCCGTGTGTAAAGTAACTATGTGCCTTATATCCCAGAACATAAGGTTCATTCTGGCTTGCGGCATACTTATTACAACTACAACTCAACACACGCGAACGTTCTTGAGGCCGTGAAAGTATTAACACATTCCGGAGTGGCTGCGGGTTGATGCTGCATATTGCAAGCCGAGGACAGGGTGCATTGGCAATCATTGGAGAAGGCCTACGTCCAGCAGTGGACTAGTATAGGCTGATGTTTTTTTATGTAAAAAAATACGAAACTATATCTGCGATATATACGCAAAAACAAAGTTCAATGTTAGGGGGTACGATATGGGCTACTCTCCCCTGCATATTTACTTAGTTCAACGTGTAAATATTAGCAGAATATCAATGGAATTAACAAGTATAGTCCAAAACTAGCATGTTTCATTGCGACGACAGGTAAATATTTGTTTTAAACATTATCTACGAGCTATGGCCAACGCTTGTAAACAATTATCTACAGTAATCCTCTGTTATTGCGTTTCAAACACTTACAGCTATTGGCTAAAAAGCTGTGTCAATTTACTTTTTACTTTGTACCAACAAGCGTTTTGATCGCCATCGCACCTGACAGGATGTGTGGATGCGAGGTCCTTCGAATTAATTACAAATAGTTGATAAAATGTAACCCCTTCGTTCTTTTTTATAACGACAATCAGCTTCTATCAAGGGTGTGCCTCCCATCTGATTGCTTGCGGATCACTGGGGTTCGAACCCAGTACTTATTGCTTACGAGTCGAATATCTTAACCATTATGCCATCGACGGTCTAACCTTGTATAGAGGTAAAATAATTTAAATTTCGATATACTTTGACAAGGTTCGGTACCATTCTGAACACTGATTCGCCTAAGTGCTGACACTCGATTTACAATAACAAGGTTCCATCCCATTCTGATTTATCTCCGAACTGCGTCGATTTTTACAAAAACGACAGAGACGATCTAATTGGCACCATCGTTCCGAGCAATACAGTTCCGCTCGCTACATTATTTGTTTGCAGACGTCTAGTATGTGGGCCTACAGTGTTTGTGCGGCCCAGCCCCGGTCCAATTCCCCCTGTTTGCCCCGCCCGTTACAGGGAATCGTGAAATATTGTCTTCGGTCCTTCGAGCTTCCGTCTAATAAGCAATTTTTACACTTGCTAGGTTCCAGCTAGTGGACGGTGGATGTTGTCTTTTATGTATTGGGAAATAAAGTTTATTATCAATGTGCGGCCGTGTGGTGTCCGGCAGAGTAGAAACGCACCAACCGTGTACACTCGTGGGTGTCGTACAAGGCGACTAATATTTTCTAGATAGAAGATCTAGAGTCTCCGTAAGCTAGAAAATAGGCAGCAGCTTTTTCCATTGTAGCGTGGAGATTATGGAAATAACCTCCCCTTTCATGAGAGAGACCCTTAGTCCTGCAGTGGACTGTTGTGGGCTGTGATGATGACCCTCTATCGCGCGAGACAAAAGTTACATTACTAGCATTACATCATCAGCCGGTAACAGTCCATTGACTTCGACGGACTGGGGGTGAAATGTGCCATATATAATCTTCACGCTTAACAGGACAGCGCGAGGACAAAGAAGAAGGCCCTACCACCATTATCATGTGCCCAAGCAACCTCACCCGCTTGTGTTCTTCCTGCTGATAAACGACAACGGATTTGGCGAACTGGCTTTACCCTAATAGGCTGTGCGGGATGGTAGTCGCCACACGCCAAAATACCAGAAATTTTAGTGAAAGGTTCTCGTAAGAAAGCACTTTCAGTTAATCTGCTTTCCTATAATAGAAGAGCGAACCCGGCTGTCAGATTTACAGCTAGCCGCTGACGAGGGGGTCTAAAAAGGCCACAATAGCGTTTCATATTATAATTCAAATAAGAGTGCCACAAACGTCTGATCCGGTGGCCAAAACTGGAACTAAGAACGCCATTTTGAATTGTCTTGTCAATGTCAACAACAGTAAGTTTGTGTCAAATTAATATGAATCATAATAAAAAAACGCTAATGCGGCCTTTAAAGGGGGTCTACCCCTGAGATTAACTGCTAAGATAATAAATCACCACGCTTAGCGCGTTGAAGATGTCAGTGCTAAGAAACGAACAGAGAACGGCTGCCTGTATATATCTATCCATCTATGCTAATATTAAAAAGAAGAAAAGTTTGTATGTTGTGAGTGATCTCCGACCCACTGAACCGATTTTGAAAATTCTTTCACTCATAGTAAGATATATAACATATTCCGGAGATTTAGGCTACTTTTCATTGTCGATAAATAATAGGCTCTTGCTGCGTAGTTGAATGTTTAGAAAGGCGAGAGACTGCTAGTTTTCTATGAAAAGACAAAACAATTTGACAACGATAATAGGATCAAGAATCAAAAGTGACGAGCTTCATGTCAGTCGTCTTTACTAAAGGAGAGTTTCCCTATGACGGCAAGTTAGTTCCGTTTTTTTGCTACATTCATTATAATCGTCGACGATATCAATTGTTTTCTATAGAAATGTAGATGCTTTACTACGTTCAACTCTACGGACGACACAATACGTCTACTAAGTACGTTATACACACATTATCGCACCCACAGAGCAGAAAAATAACTTTGATGGTTTCTTCATACAAAAAATGCGTGCCTGGTCAACGTCAAAAAACAATTAAGTCTCTTTCATTTTCTGTCAGCAGCAATTAAAAAGGATGTTCAATTAGTCGATATTTTCTATCTTAAAAGATTCACTTCACTAATATAATAATATAACAAAACATTCAACACAAAATATTAAATTATTTACCAATAAACAAATGAGCCTTTTAACTATCAAATTAGTCGTCACCATGACGTTTGGCACGCGTTTTAACAAAAAGAGCCACTCCATCCATTTCCAATCTTTTGATCGCACTTGTGTCACGCCTTTTTCCCGTAGGGGTAGGGAAAGACCAGATTTCCACATGGCTATTACCACTTGCTACGATTAAGAAATTATTTATGATATAAGAATATAATACTATAAACAAAATTAATTCATCCTTCATTCCGATGCTTGCAAGAAGTCAATGACAGAAAGTCTTTGGTCTTGGAAAATACTCAAAGAGCAAGAATCAATAGAAGGGGAAACATGGCAATGATGCGCCAGCAAATGCGATTAGGCTCTGTCCACATCGCAAAGTGTATCTTATTGGTCGGCAACTAGTTCTTGGTTTTCTAGTGACTGATTAAAAGAGTAATTTGACAATACAGTAAAGTACTTAATAGGTACCTACAGAAGGCAGTACTTCAACCTGTTCTTATTAGACTTTTTACCGTATTTGAATGTGTTACTGTTCATCACGGAAAATACTTTCACATTCAACAATTAAATCTATCTTAAACGGGTTTACTCTCAGTTTATTTTGTTATCAGGCATTCCTGTTGACAGTTGTCTACCCAAAAAGGTTGCCTGGAAGAAATCGCTATGAGCGGTAAGGCCGCCTGTTGCTCTTCCTGCTATAATTTTTTAAATGAGTTGTTTTTAATTTCCAATAAAGTGTTATTCATTCATTCATTCAAATCTACACCAAATGACTCTAGATATCTTTATCGAGTTTTCTATCACACTTAAAGGGACTAGATAAAATTATAAAGGCACATTTATGAACTTTTCTTCTAAAGCCATCGATCAGTTGTTAGGAAACAATTTAAGACTAAGTTTTAACAAACGGCAATGCCCATGAACTGTATATAAATAATATAAATAATACCAAACAATTTTAACATGCTTCTTCTCAGTCGTGCACTCTTGACAGAGTGGTCGTGGTCCTGCATCGGTCGAGTTCTGCGCCACCGCCCTCGCGATGCAACGCCAAGCGTCCCTGTGCCTGGCGGAGCGAGAGTTTTCAGTCATGGTGGAGTGTGTAGCAGACTTGATTAGGTCCGTCCACCGTGTTGGAGAACGCCCACGAGATCTTTTACCCTCGACTTTCCCTTGCACCACGTTCCATGGAGTCTTCATTACGGGTGATGTGCCCGAAGAACTTGAGAATTCGTATTTGCACAGACGACGATAATCTCTCTTTGATGTTAAGTTCTTGTAGGATCGAAGCATTGGTTCGGTGCGCGGTCCACGGGATTCTGCTAACATGCTGACTAACTTTAAATCGTTATAGACCCTAAAGTCAATAAAAATTAAAAATGATATGAGAAACCCAAAGATGTCATTTTTTTCTTTATTGGACTAGCCAGGCATTTGACCGCCATCTCACCTGGTGGTACGTGACGATGTGTCCGATGATGGAGAATGCCTTTCCAGGAAGAGCCTATTCACTCTGGCCTTGAACGCCTTTTATTAGCTATTGGACGATACCCCACATGACATAGTTCGTCGAGTTTCATTTTTTATTTTTGACATTGTAGGCTTGTAGTTGCCACATTGAATTTTGATCAATATCATATCTTCAGTGACACTCGCAATATCAAGACAAATCAATAGAAGTAAGAACCATCAAAATCAGCCCACGCGTTTGGTCTCTAGAGTGCCACAAAGGAACAAACTTACTTCTTATAGGCTGATAAATACATTACCCTCGCGCAGTCGGGTAAAAGAGTAAAAATTTATCAAACACCGCTTGAACTCACAGGCCACAACCAAAGCAATATAAATATCTTGAATACTTGTTGTGAATCAGCCGTCGACCTCTTTTGTCGCCCTCGCTATTCAGTGGAATATTTCAATATTTCCGCGAAAACGGAATGTAGTGATTTAAAATTCCATAAAACGTGCCGATAAGTAAGTTGAAGAGCGATTTGTCACATCGAAAAGGTTTTAAAAGTAATTAGAAGCGTCTAAAAAACTTTTAAGCGACGCTGAACAAGATTTTACCCGGAATACGGAAAGGCCTTCCTAAATTGGCATTCCAGGGTCCCAGGTATAGTTCGGTCACCAGAATCCAATCGAGGAGCCTTTATTATTTACAAGAGAGACCCTCGCCCTCAATATCAACCATTAGCGCTATCAACCTACAATATAGATCGAATTTCATGGGGAAATAGTGCACCATAGACATTCTTGGCCGTCTATTTTCTAGAGCCGGCGTACGAAGGATATTTTCATCGCGAATCGATTGCGCTTCCAGGAATTCTTGAAGCCCTAGTGTTTACTTTGCTTAGTGGTTACTTTATTGGAAATTACTAACGGCAAGGCTCGAGTACAAGGTGGAAAACGAGGTTAATTTAACAGTAGCTTCGTAAAAAGTGTGGTTTCTTCTTTATTATGTCCTTTGTCGTTATATTTGGGGCTTGTGGCACTTCTATCATCCTCGACTTGGGAACATTTAAGAATGAGCATGTTAATAATAGCAGATAAAACATAAAGAACACTGAAGGGCCCGAGAGCGAAGGATACTTAGATATTCATTTATAACTGAATCGAATACATAAAATAAATCCGCGTTTTCGACTGTTCTTGTTTATTGAAGTACCTATGTATAACCTATTATAATTTGTATTGTGTGATTACTACCTAGATGTTTAGTAGTGTACCGATACTGCCTCGCAGACAGTTTTTGAGGAAATGTCATATGATTGTGTAAATTAGTTCGCAAGTTTTCTGAACGCATGAGTATTCTTAAATACGTGACTTCGTGAAAGTATATTACACAACATACTTTTTCATTCTAATCTGATGGACGAACCAACTCAATAACTAGACTAGACGGATTAGAAACGGACTGAAATGAGTCTCAAAGGACGTAAGCACCAAAACAATACACTCACCTGAGTCCGGCAGCAGTTTTCCTTTCAACTCGACATCACTTTCGGCGGAAGTGGCTCCATAGTTCTTAAACGCCTTCCCCGCCGGCTCCTCGAACTTGGTCACTTTAAACCTTTCCGACATCGTGCACTTTCCTCCTCAACTGTCCACAGTACACTCCCGCACAAAAATCACTTACACTTCTGTCATTTAACACTAAAAGATATGCACCAGAGATATGTTTCTATTTAGCACCTTTATTGACCACGTTGGGCTGTCGGTGTAAAAATGTTAGGGTAATTCATTTCGATTATGACTCTCACAATGGCTAACTAATAGTAAAAAACGAAAAATCGCTGTCCTAATTGGCAACGGTTATGCGGCCATGGTTGTGCGACGGGCGGTTTTGAGGTCTCCTATTCGTGAAGCGACATCTTCTAACGACCATGGTCGCACAACCGTTGCCAATTAGGACAGAGCTTTAGATTTCGAAAACGTTAACTAGAAAATATAAAATCTAATAGCGGCCGCGCTTATTGCAATTTTTTCTGATTTACTATACATTTACTATAATATACTGAGATTTTATACATAGTATAAATTCCGTAGCATGTTTAAGTATAGTGTACCGTTTATCGTGATTATCGACACAGCGTTTGTAAGTAGGTTTCAAAAGAAATAATTTCTCAAATAATTTTTTCATAACAAGCTTTTATCGCGCGGTGCAGTACTCATCAGTCCATTCTAAAAAGCCCAAACATAAAGGGGTTATCTTGTTGTGTTCATTAGTTCCGTAATCAAGTTCAGAGGTTATCATCAGACCAGCTCCCACCATATTGATGCATTGTCATCCAACTTACATAGGTATACCAAATTTCAGCCCAATTGAACGCCAGGAATTGGGTCAAATTAGCCTTGCATGATTCCAGGACATCCAAGTGAAGTTAAATAAAAAGAAAATCCCTAAAATTCCTAATGTTAGGGATTTTGGACTTTCTTCCTCTTCCCAATCGCAATCATAACTCCTTTCGTCATCAGCAGATGTACCAGCAATGGTGCTGGCTTTTTCATTCATTTCAAATTTCGACTTCGTAATTACAAATTGAACATTGTTGAGATACGGGACAGGATCAGTCCGTGAACTAAGATCCATAATTTGAGTAGCTACAATTTATTATAGACGTATAACAGATTATGTGACCGTATTTAACCCATAGCGTGACAACAATCGTACTATCTATTCCTGCCGTGACACGACAAACGCTGATTTTCAGAAATATTTTTTGTCACAACAAAAGCCAATTTTAATATGATCATACCGAGATTTTTTACCTTTAATATGTATTACGTTAACTAAGTTTTTTTTTGTTTATTAAAGGTACCTAGTTCTAGTTTTTTTTTGCTTTGATTGTATCATTATGTAGATAACCAACTGACCATCAACTGATCATCAACTGTTGTACTTCTTTTTATCTACTGTCATTTTATCAGTGGAAACCTATAATTGGCTATGTATTGCTATTATTGTTTTTATTGTAACAACTGCTGTTGGCTTTCCTTAAGTAAATAAAATACAATAAAATATTGCAGTTTTCCACCCAAATTAAACAGGTATACTGGTATGTGACATTACTGCCTTACGAATAAAAATAAAATATTATTATTGAACCACTCGCTCTTGCACTTGTGGTATTTCAATCACTTAACTACATAAATATTATTGCAACCCACAATTTCAGTCCGTAGCTTTAACTTTCTTCGGAACTATCGGGGCCATTTTATCCGAGTTTTCCCTGAAGCATTAGTAGTGAGACTAGTCCAGAATATATTGGACATTTTCTTAGTGTCCCGTTGAAAGTACAGACAACTGCAGACTAAACGAACAGCGTTTATTAAATGTATCTTTAGTAGAGGGGACCGTTCACGTTTGGCCAATGTTGCGTAAGCCTCAAAAAAACGTGGGAAATAGGTGCCTCAACCTGTATCAAGAAAGAGGTCCTGCGTAAATGCCAGGTCGGTAAATGGCTTACGACGCGAGGATATCCAAGACCGAAATGGAGAAGAATGAGGCAGAAGCGGTCCATGGCAGATGCCGAGACTCACCCCTCAGAAGTTGATGATGAGAGGAGACCGTTCACTCTGCAGTTGACTGTACCAACCATTACCTATAATTTTAATATATAATAAAGCCCCTCAAAATCACTTGCGATGTAACACGCAATATAATCGCCTAAAATCTTTCCTTTTCAGATTAAAATTTTACGTTCCGGTCGGTAAAGTCCATGGGGAGCCAGTGAATACAAGAGGCTACAGAGAATACAGAGCTGATTTGTGTGGAAGCAAATATAAAAATCTTTGAGTGGAGTGCTTGGGAAAAGGCCTATTGGACGCCCTGCGACGGAGATCATGACGAGTTTCGTTTATTTTCATAAAGTTTAATGTCTAATCTATATCAAATGTGCCATCAATCCTTTTATTTGATCCTACCCCTGATTGTAGTCTCAAGCTGATCTCAAGATAAAACCTCAACCGCGGTCAACATAGAAAACTTATCAATCCGCGCCGATACGTAGCGAGTGTAACAGCCGTACATAATGTCACATTGTTCCATATAGAATGAAAAATCGCAATGATATACACACATAAACAGTATAGCTGGGCACACGACCGCATCGGAATAATTTCTTACTGCAGCGAGTAATTTTGCCGGAGTATTGTGGTAAATTACATTGCATTTCTGGGGACTAAAACGCTATGGCGGCATTAGCCACGGAACTTTTGTGTTAGGGGTTTTTTCGTATACCTATCTGAAGATATAGTGAATCCATAAACACTACCTATTTCCAGGGAAGTCTAGTTACAATAACATATTTTTGAGCAGAGCATGATGGAAATGCATTTAAACATTTATACCGTTATTAACATTACGCTCATTTGGAGAAACAAAGACAAAACTGCATCTTTGCGATTTTACAGGAGAAGCAATCAAAGTTTTAGATGTAAGTGTAAGTTAAGGAAAAGTACTTTCAACAAATATTTGGATTTTTCCTAACCTTCCACTTACATCTAAAACTTTGATTGCTTCTCCTGTTAAATCGCTAAACATGCAGTTTTGTCTTTGTTTCTCCAAATGAGCGATTAGTTTAAAATAGTTTATATTAACTTCACTGTCGTAAAATTATAAACTTTACTGGCTAACGTGTAACTTATTATATTGCAACTAATATTGTAAGCTGTATGTTTTCCTTAGTAAAGATAAATAATATAAAATATTGAATCTATAACCTATATCCAGGAAAGCCTAACCCTACCAGGGGATATTGATTGACCTTAGCCTTATTGAGTTTGGGGATTTGAACGTGTCCAATTGACTGTTCAACTGAGCCAAAGGACGTTAGCTAAGGACTCTTAGAAAACTGGACTCTACTTATGAATAAATTAAAAGGCGCACTAGACAAACTCCGCTCTTCCACGTTCGTACTGGTCACTCGAATTATGCTCAAAATTCTGTGGTAAATCGTCCTCTCGAAACTTACTAATAAAGATTTTCGACCTAAGATTGAATGGCTTTGCTTGACGGTACTTGAGTTTATAAAATGTGGCACGTTCGCCTATAAACGTTCACCATCCCTGACCTACGTGATAATTTTACGGTAACCCTCAATGGCTGGAGGATTTAGCCGTAATGACAAATTGGTGATCGCAATGTAGGAATATTCAACAGAAAACGGCCTGCCTAATGATCTGAATTATAGTGATAGTAGGTATAATAAGGTACCAGTTGCACGGACCAGCTGGATGCCGAAGGCACAGGACCGGCGTTTGTGGAAATGTCTGGGGGAGGTTATATGCTATGCCCAGCAGTGGCCGTCTTTTGGCTGATGAAGTATAATAAAACCTGATCTGCCAAATCCTGGATCATGATCAAAAGACCCCGGGTCCTCGTGCGCGAGAGCATAACCGGAACATTAACGCCAAGATTATTATTATTACTATTATTATTATAGTGATAGTAAAATAACTAGTGAGTTGAAAATGTTCGTCTAGAAGTATTTTAGTTATTCCAGATCCAGATCCATCTGAACTTTGGCCATTGGAAAAAATTGCGCTCTCCAACTCCCTCTTGGTTTTACGAGCGCTAATTGGATGGCTTCCTTTGAGGAACGTGCCCATCATATCATAACTTGATATGAGACACTCGACATCGATTTTAGGATATGTTAGTACATGAAATAATACTGCCTCTACTCGTATGAAAGAAGTGATGCTCGTCCCTAAGTTTGTCTAACTTGTTGCGATTCATTGCAAAGCTACATTTACCGGTGAATATGGAACCATTCATTCCTAGTCGCACCCACTGGGTACAAATGGGATTTTTTTTAGTCTTACCCAAAGGATACGATTGGGAATAAAATGTTACGGAAATCATCATTTTAAAGAATGAGATGAGATTTCTGAAGTGAACTTGAAAAAATATAAACCTGTAGAATTTAAAAATGTTGTACCACCTAAAGATTTATATAATAAAAATACTGGCACATTACGAGTAACTATTACGAATAATTTATTCAAAGTACAATGTTACAAGTTCAGACAGTTCATCAGAGATACTTTCATTGCTTTTGACAAACGCTAACATAGTTCCGTGCGGTTTCATGTACAGTTCCAAGAACGTTGCTCATCCTATTACAACACGAGAATTCTTTTAACAAGGCTTCAGGCGATTGTTTTAAAAAATAGTCTCCATTATTTTAGCTTAGCCTTCGCGAAGACAAGGGTCGGCCACTGGGAGACATTCTTTAGCAAAAAACTGACTTTGTCCGGAACAGAGAAATATTCTAATGACTTGAACTTGCTGTTTGAGTATTCCTTTCTTGGTGAAATGTTTGTTTGGCTATTTTAGTACCCACGTTTTCTTTGACTGAATTGTTTAGTTCGCTTTGAAGGGTAGTCAATAATGTCGGTATTTAGGTCTTACGTTAAAACGTACCTAGACCCAAAGGTCTAGTTTTTTTTTTTTATCTTATATAGGCAGACAAACAGGCAAGCAATTGCAAAAAGATAAACAATCCAATAAAGAAAAGTCTAAAATATAGCTTGCCGACCCCGTAAAATACGTTGCTCTGGCAGCAATTAGTGGATGCCCCTCTGCTGACAAAGCCACGGTTCCTCTCCTCCCACTCCCCCCCTCTCTCCCCCATGGAGCACTGGAGTCCTTACTCAACGGCAGGAACACAAAACTACTGAACATTATACGTATACAAAGAAAATGTAATTTTAACTGTGTTACAGTCGAAATTACAAAGACTAGTACAAACCACTTTTCTTCAACATTTATTGTGCGAACCGCGACGGAACTCGCTACCTGACTTACTGTCTTTTGATAAATACAACCTGGAAGTTTTCAAACTCAAAGTTGAAAGGTCCTTTTTTACACGAGTGTTTCACCGCAGATCACAGTGTTGCATAATATAAGATATACCAAATATCCTGCAGTCAACATAAACGAAGTCATGGACACAGCTAGTTAATAATAAGGGCAACAAGCCCACAAATTTCGCTCGTAACGAAAGTTTGATGACTATACTTGTTATCGGTTCCTTCTGGGAAAACGCCATCCTACGCTTTCTGTTTCACTGTTCTCCAGGCTCTAGAGACAGCAAAATCGTGTTTAGACATGCGTTGATCCCCGAAGCTATTTGGATAAGTTACTATTTTATCACTTGTGTAGACAACTCCTCTCAAAGTTGGGCGACCGAACGCGTCTAACTTCACTGAATATTAGTACGGACACCGATTTAGAACTAAACTCCAATGTGAGGAACACAGTGAATCTGTATCTACAATTAAGATGGTAAATAAATTGTAAATAGAGGGACTGAAACGAGTACGCACAGCCAGTGTTTACAGCCAGCTAGAAATTTTTGATTTACGGTAATTATAAACTCATAATCTTTTACTTCGTCGCAAGGAGTGGAAAAATTGGGGTGAGGCATGCCTCGGCAACGGGCTAAACGGGCAGATGTTCCTTTGTGTCTGGGGCCAACCAACCTTTAGTTGCAGTTGATATTAATCCTTACGTGGTACAAAATAAAGTCGCTTTTGCAATAATTCGTATGCGCGGGCGAGCCGACCTTGGTCGGACGTCCGACCACGACCCGTACCCAAAAGCAACTTTGTTTTATACTGCCTAAGGATTAGTATCAACTGCACCTGACCGTTGGTCGGCTCCAACTAAAACGGAACAAACGTTTGTTACTAGTCTTAGACTAAATCAAATCATCATCAACCCGTTTAATCAGGGTTTCTTTCAAGGTCCGCTTTCTTGCTCTTAATAAAAATCCTATGTAACTGATTATACCTGCCTATTCGAATAAGACCATTACAGCAATGTACATGGAAATGTTAATTTAAAAACAAATAAAAGGGAGACGCAGCTTGGAATATGCCGTACATGTCATTTCTGTATTTACAATAGTGTTTACACTATTCGTTATAGTGTATGGTCGAAGTTCTCATATCTACCTTCTTTTATTGAATATCTAACCGCTTACAATAAATAAAACAAATAATCAGTTCTTCCAAATCAATTTTATAAACGAAACGAGCAAGACGTAGGAATAACACGATCAAATGAAATAGGTTTTTAGGTTTATTGTCTAAAATCTTCAAGTACTTAGGAACTAATAGAAACAAAAATAAAAATGGAAATGGTGAATCGCGAGGTAAGTGAAACAGCTAGCTTGATTTTTAAAATCAGTTTGCCGACTTAAGGGAGCTCTATGCCCGAATCCCGCTCACACTTGACCGGTTTTTACGAAGGGTCGTATTAAAAACATGTGTTGCCAAGAGACCCAAACTAAATTATTCTGTTGAACACAAAAAATCATGGTGGCCGTACCGTATAATAGATCTTCATAAGCATAATAGAATCCCATGTTTTAGTTGGTTGGGGTCGATTTAAATCTTAGGGTTGGGGCCAGTTAAATCATTCAATACAGCAAAACTGCTTTATTTTACAAGGTTTTATTTAACTTGAAATCTTTGTAATATGTAAAACCTGTGTATGTAACTATGTATGTCCGAGGTAAATCTTGCATGCCTAATTTGACCTACTTGCCGATGTTAAATTAAGCTGAAATTTGGTATACCTGTTTAACTTGGTTGATAATTCGTTAAAATGGTACCATGGAGGTGGTCTGATGATGGAGTCGGAAGATGGTCATAGAAACTATAGAATGAAATAAGATAACACCATCATGATTGGACTTTTTGAAATGGTCTTAATACAGTACAATACCGCGCGATAAAAACTTGTTACAAAAAACATTTTCATTTGAGATTTTATTACAATAAATGCATATCTGATGGGTATAAATATTTGATTACGCTCATACATTTTTTTGCCCAATTACCAGTGTTATAAATATTTAATCGTTGGAAGTAGGTAACCTAACAGAACCTTTGTCTAATTTGCTGTAGGTATATTTTCTATATTTATTCCATAAGTTGCCACGTTCAAGCAGTAATTAGTATTAGGTAAAGACTATCGAGACTACATGGGAGATGATCAATCATCGAAAAGGGATGTTTTTAGATGATAATAGTTGACAGATAGGTATACAAGAATCCATAATTTAGCATTGAAATGGCTACTATATTTTTCGAATGTAGGTAATTAAAATATCTCTCATCTACGAAATATTATATTTCTGTGTCTAATCTCACTCTGAATTTCAAGATAAATTGTTGGGTAAGAAACAAAACGAACTTTCTGTAAAGGCGAAGTTAATACCAGCATTGATTCTGGAGCCCTTTACACCCTTTATACCAATCAAGATAACAAAGTTCTTTGACATCGCCTTGTCGTCTAACAAGAGTTTTTAGTAATTATTACAGTTACTTACGACGATATTCCGTTGAAATTCACAGAAATGGCCGTATCGATTTTATACCGAGAAAAGGAATTATCGTTATTCAAATTTCTCCTCGTCCAATAGTAACATTAAATGAATTTAATAATGAGGTTACTACAGATGTATGAGTATGTATGAAAAGACGTATGAGCTAAAAACTCGATAGTCTGCTTCCTCCTGTGGGAAACAGGCGTTTTTCCACAGGGTTGCTTCCCCTGTACTTTGTTAATGAAATTATTTGCTTACGAATACTTTAGATAATATGTACTATTGATACTAGGGTATTACAATCTTAATACTAGATGTATACTGTTTTGTAATTGTAATTACCTGACCTGCCAAATCCTGGATCATGGTCAAGGCGGACCCCGGGCCCTCATGCGCGAGTCACAACCGGGACATTAACACCAAGATGATTATTTATTTTATACTGCTTTGTCAATCATTCTATGTAGCTCACAGCACTAGCGAATGAGGTTTTTCTCAGCGGCCGGCGCGAAATTCAAAAATGGTAACTAAATTGTCCATGGACTGTCTACTGGAATTTGGAAATGAGAGAAATATTGCTGCAGTGGACGTAAGAGTGGGTATATTATAATGTTGTTACTGCTGTTTAACTTTGTGCAGTTGATTAGCTACCCGTAACCTGACAGCGTCAGAAAGACGGTTATCATCCTCTGAGCGGTTAGCAGCTTGTACGAAATATAGATAATTAACTCATGTCATTTACAATAGGTAACTGATTGATTGTTCGGTAATTGGTTAACCTGAATTGTTAATTTAAATCGTAATTATTGACAGCAAGTTATCTGACTCAACCACTACTGGGCTTATCCGAAAAACTCGACATCCATTGGTTTTATGTTTTATTTAAATGAAATGCCCTTGATTGTAAGATAGTGTGTAAGGTAGAGTAGAGGTAGGGTAGTGTAGAAATAAGCTTTTGGTACCTAAACATAAATACCTACAGAAACTTAAATAAAATAAGGCAACGAACAAAGCTGCGAACACTGTCAAAAGCAGGTTATATTTCGGACATAATAATACTATCGAGATTTCCTAAAGGATACGAATTCGAATTACATATACCAAAAAAAGGAACTTCACACAATGAGTTGATCTCAGCTTAAACACTTCGCTTGTTCCGATAAAACGCACTCAACCAATGATAAGGATGATCTCCCGATGGGGCGATGGGAAGAGGTCGATCAAATCCTGCGCGAAAAGGGATTTGCAAACACTTCATCTTTTGCTCGTATGAAAATAGAATAAGTCCTCTGTCCAAACCGCTGATTAATAAAAATTAAATTAAAATCTCTGTATGGCAACTTTTGCCAAGTTTTTTAAATGTCAGAGAACGTCATTCATAAAAATCATACCAAACAATTCTATTTCTGTAGGATTGTTTATTTTCGTGAGTTATGAAAAATATTATTAAATAATGGGCAAAACAATAATAATTTAGACAAACTAAAAGTACAAGTTCAAGCTAATAGTGACCAAATAACAGACAAATCATCCCCAGATTATTGCCATATCCACACTTTATAATTTTTGCTGCTGTCAGTCAATACGGACACTAGCTGATAACTGAAGATTTTCCCTTACTGACATCACAACTCTGCCATCACCCTGACACCGCAAATCACTAACGCTACTGTTCAAAGGGTAATGACAACCAATTGATGTGTATTGGTAACACTGAATGAATTGCCACGGCCACGTTAACGTCGGCCTGTCATTGTATCTTAGAATTCGCGTGCGAAACAAGAAACTAGATCGAGACGGGTGCAGTAACAATCTGTGGTAACCGTAAGACTACAAAACTGTGTAAACGCATAAACAATGTTCAACAGTTTAACGTAAATCTGAGCTAGCTAGAGTTATCTGGCAGCTCTCCCGCAACCAAACTGGTCCTGCTATGCAGGCTAGATGGTACGTCCACCACCCTCTGGTGGTGGACTCTCCTTATCATCCTCTGATGATGATGATAATATTTCCCTTTGATTGTGGCTTTCATCATCATCATCATCATCACAGCCCGTAACAGTCCACTGCAGGACTTTGGCCCTCTCCCACGAAAGTGGAGGTTATTGCCATAATCTCCACGCTTGGCAGGCGGGTTGGAGATCGCAGTGTTTACAATGGAAAACAATGGAAAATGCTACTGCCCAATTTCCAGACTACAGAGACTCTTGATTTTTGGCCTCGAAAACATTAGTCGCCTTGTACGACACCCATGAGTGTAAAGGGTTGGTGCTATTCTACTCTGCCGGACACCACACGGCGATTGTGGCTTTAAAATTGTTGAATTGCTAAAAGGTGTGATACTATGTAAGTTCTCGTACTATGTAGGTAAGAATACAAACACCTATGTAAATTGTAAATGATAATAAAAAATGATTTGAAAAGTTTTACGTTTTTTACACGATTATTTCCACAACTCACAATTGGATCTCTTACAAATTATATGGAAATCGCTTATCTTGTTGAATAAGTATACATTTTTACGAACATAATATCTTTTGTTCTCATAATACGATTCCATTGTCAAGATGAAACTTTGCTATCAATAATAAAATACTTCAACACAAAGTGCTTCTGGCATATACACGTAGCTACTTACCTACCTATTTATTTCTTTGCGGTTAGTATAGTTAGCTTACTTATTACCTATTTCTCAAAGTTCCACAGTACCTGGGTAGTATCACGCAATTCCTCGATTTCGCGTGCTATTACATTACCTACAATAATAATGAAGATTTCTTTAGTAATAGTATTTTGATACTTAGGAAAGCCTAAGTAGATAAGCTGAATTTACGTTTCAAAAACCTAGCTTCAAGTTACAAGTAATTTATTCCATAATTCCAAGAACTCGACAAACTGCCTATTAGATTGTAGACTTCGAATATTTTTCTCAAGACTGTTCTTATTATTTGTTACCGATGCCCTACATCCATAAAGGCACACCTTTACCCCGTGAAGGAGTTGACACGATGGCACGGGATAAGCCTTAAACATGATCCAGGATTTGACAGAGATCACATTGTTCCACTTGCTAAGGTCCTGACAGACCTCTCATGGTTTTTGGCATTCATAAATCTTGATTATAGAAAATAATATATTACATCCTTCCATTACCATTTCGCAACAGAGATGTACGAAGTCATTATAGTGTCTTGAATTAATAAGAAACACATAAAATGTTAATTTCAATCACCATCATTTATCTACAAATAAAAAAAAAACATTGACATCTAATTTATCTAAGATTTTTTCAAGCATACTCCAACCCCATAAGTTGTCTTGTTGGTCACTAGTAGGTACGCCATATTTGTTTGCCAAATAACACAAGTCAGTCTGGACAGATTTTACTAGACATCAGCGAAAACATCAGTCCCTATTTCAGAGAATAACAATTTCATAACAATAGTTCCTAGCTAGTTTAAACCACAGCGAACAAACCTAACCTACAGCTGTTATCAAAACACAAACACATATTGTATAAAACCAATCTAACCATAGGAATATGTTACTCCCTGTAATGTAATTTCATTTTGCCGCGGTTTACACTTATTTACTGTTTGTTGATATAATCAAAGTAGGTGGGTATTATTATTATAAGTTACGATTAGTAAGTAATAAGCGAAGTAATAATTACAACTATCAGTGAGTAATTAAGCAGACCAAACCGGCATGCCTTAAGACAAGCTATAACGTCTAATACCGTTGCCATAGTCACAGCTAACTTTGAACTACCGACTGTATCAGTATACACTGTAGGGAATGTAATTTAGCAGTATATTTGCTTAGCAGTTCAATTATACCAACGCTTCAAGTCAAGGTCGCACATTCTGTCTGTCTGCCATCGCGGTATAATACGGATTCCTTTGGTCCCTCATTTCCTTGCTTAAACTCTACTTGAGTATCTCTACCTGCTTATTGTAATTTGTAGAGGTCTAATATGATGGATAAGAGAACAAATTGATCTCGCAATTAATATTTACATTATTAAAATTAGTAAGTAAATAAAGTAAATATGATTATGTATTTCATGTAGAGTTGGTAAGACTTTATGAATAATTAACGTAATATTTCATATCACATAATGGTCATGCTTTATACAGGCTTATCTTTACGCTGTTCAGGAAAACTGCTATGTTCATTGAATTAATACGTATACCCAGTAATGTATCAATTATACTAACGGTTAGTCATGTAAATAAAGTTGGATGAATCCTAAAACATCTTCATTATAATTGTAAATAAACAACGTCATGATCTATTTTCGTCGGCGTATTACAATAATGAATTGTTAACAAGAAACGGTAAAAGTAAAAGTTTGTTTTGCTTTTACCGAAACGTAACGAGAACAATACAGGTTTTTACCCAATAAGTTAAATTAAGCAACTCAAAGGCAATTCTTTTTTGTTGTAACGGCGGCGAAAATTACAAAAGTTTACATCAAATCGCGGCGGGAGAGGTCGTGACAAAATTGTGTTCCGGAGATTATGCCGAGCGCTTCTGTTTCGGCGCTTATGTTGTGTTTAGTCAGCTGTTCGCGGCCTAACACTTTCCTTGTTGCCACAATTCTAAATTAGCCCATTATAAATTTGTGAGTTTAATTCACCGAGGCAATTACCGCTCAGCTGACGGCGGAGCGGGCAATGTTTACAGTACGCCAGTACACCAATAATCGTGGCCGGTTATCGCTCGTAACTTTGTCGTCGCACGTTCTGTTAGTATTGTAGAAAAATTGATAACGCCGCACGACCGATCCCGTGACCTTGGGCGGTTCGTGTGAATGGGAGTAGAAGAGTTCACCATTCATAAGAAAGCAGATGTGCATGTGGCGTCCTCCGTGCCGCGGGCCTTACCTCGCAGCGGACTAGCGTATTTAATCCAATTAGCATTGCACTGTGACGTCGCATGAAGCCGGCACGCTGCCGCAAAAAAAACAAAGTTCATCAAACTTAACCTTAAAACGGTAACTAAAACAGCAACTAATCTCCCCGGAATTCAGTAAACAGGTTGTTGCACAAAGCGATCCGTTTCACGCGGCAAAATTTAATAGTTAGCCAAAGCGAGCGTATTGTAAGACCGGTGCGTTCGCAAAACTTTTTCGGTGGTCACACAGAACTTGTTGAGCCGATTTCCGTTGCAACCATGAGTCGGTTGCACTGTTGCGTGTGTTCACACCGGTGTGTCGGTGTGTTGGTCTGTCGGAGTCGGGTCGCGTCACATCACGTACGCGGAGGCAGCGGGAGACGCGCGGGCTCGCCGCCGGTTCGGACTCGTCTGCCGCGACCGCCCGGCTCGCAGCCGCCGGCCGCGCCACGCGACGCGCCGACACCCTGCGCAATTGCACACAACACTTACGTACACTTACGTATTGTACGTAGCTACTTATTACAGGACAATCCGCGATGCAATATTAAAGTTTAATATTCGAGTTGCTGAGTTGCACTTTGGTAATTGAATGCGTGAGTTATGCTGCGGGTTGTCGGATGTCGGGACGGTCGGTCCAACTTCTGTGGTTTTTGCGTTGTGTTCGATTGAGTTTTTTGTTCGTTTTGTGTTAACTTTGGCGGTGTAGACTTGGAAGATAACGTTTTTCTGTCAAGTGAGGGAATAGAAGTATCAAGTACTTAATCATCTTTTGTGATTTATGATCTGATGTTAGATATGAAAGAAATCAATAATTATAGGTACCTTAAAAACACCGATTCTTTTTGTTGTGCATATTTTCATCTCTAAATCACCGGAAATTCGATGCCACAAAAATCTAACAACAGTTAAACAAAACAGTTTAGTAGATGCTTATTGCTTATCTGCATGTTACTCATAGTTTGCTTTAGCCAATAGTCACAGTATTTCAATAACAAGGACAACCAGGTTTTTATAAGCATTTCAACATTACTCAAAATGACTAGAACGAAAAATAAATACATTTCATTTATAGTCCACTACTGGACATAGGCCTCCCCAAGTCACGCCAATCCGCCGTTTTGCACGCGTACCTAGTCACTGCCGAACATTTTTCGGAGATCTAGTCACTATAAAAAACATAAACAGACACAGACTCAGAAAAGACCTAGGTTTTGTGTATTAAATAGAAACTCATTCTAGTGATTCAAACACGGGACCCTGCGAATAGCAATCCGACATGGTGGTCACTGCACAATAAACATAGGTCGACAATAAACACTGACTTTAAAGAAAAACTTAATACACATCTTTCTTTTATTTAACTTCCACGTTTACAATTACGAACTTTTACGAACTGCACAAAAAGTGAAACGGGAAAAGACGATTAATTACAATTCAATTGCCAAAAACGCGTAAAACCAGACGGCGAACTAGTGTACCCTAATTGCGAGCTAGTTGTAGAGAATAGCCTCGGCTCTCACTCAGAACACCTTGCATAAAGACAGACGCCGGCTGCGTTTCCGACCGCCTCTACATAACTTGAGGTAGAGACGGTAGAGTCTCCTTAGTCTTAGCTCCGAAGTACCTACCACTTATTTCCAACCTACATTTCCTTCTTGACCTATTTTTAAAGAGCGCTGCTCATTATCGATAACATAATTAGAAAGGAGGCAATGGAAACAGCTAGTTGGAGTATTAACGTACGGTAAAGTTCCGACCGAGGGCGTGGGGTCCGCCTTGACCATGATCCAGGGTTGGGCAGATCAGGTAATGACAGTGGAGTGACTCCATCTCCTCTCCGAAGAGGGGACTCATCCTCTCCGTGATCCTTTTAACAGGGGAACCTTACCAGATTGTGCAAGTTTCATCACGATGTAATTCAATCGCCGAAGAGCATCGGTTTATAAAAGACCTATTTGTACATGGCGCAACTGGGATTCGACTTCTCGCTTACAAGTCGGACGCCTTAACCACTACGCCACCGACGCTCAATAGGCCAAAACGCGTTAAATGAAAAGCATTTTACAAAAAACTACTAAATGAATTTTGGACAAAATACAAATATACAAAGCATACAATATATGCGGGCGTAGCCGCCGCCGATGAATCTAACTATACTTAACACCCAAGTATAATAAAAATTCTAACGCTATAATACCTCTAATCGTATGTATCTGTTTCTCTAACATTTATTTCTTTTACATCCTTTGCATCCTTCAGATCCACATCATTATCAGACTGCCAGATTCAAGACAATATCGTGTTCTAAACGGAACGTATATAGGCATGACCTATTTCCATCTTATATTCACATTGTTAAACCTATTTCTTTCAACAACTTATCACGTTTCACGCTTGTTATATTATATAGTACCCCAGAGAATTCCTTCTTCACTAACTTGAAGAAAGTTCTAAAACAATTTTGTTGGTATCCCTTGTTTGGTGCTTCTTTTGTATTGGGTGGAAAGTGGACATGGTAATGTTTTACAACTTCGAAACTCAAAAATATTACTGATATGGAAACTTTACTGGAGTATTATCTGACGACCAGAGAGGTTGGTTCACATGACTGTTTGCCAAGCTGAGGTCCCGGGTTCGATTCCTGACCGGACAGAAATTTAAGTTATGAATTTTAATTTCTGTTACGGTTCTGGGTGTAGTAATGTATAATAAGTATGTATTTAAACAATGTTTTCGTAGTTTTCTGGCACCCAAACCAAACAAACAGACCAGTGAATTGTCCAAGCATATTTATTTATTGGTGATCTGTGAACTTTACTGGAGTATTCCACTGACATCATAGTAAAATAAAGTCGCTTTCGTATGCGGGAGACGTGGTCGGACGACCGATAAAGGTCGGCTTGCCCACGCATCTGAAAGAGACTTTATTTTGTACAACGAAAGGATTAGTATCAACTGCAATATGCCTCCTATTTCGGCCCTAGCGCATACTCTACTAGTAGAGTACTTTTATTGTTATAATAAGCCCCGACGCAATAAAGTGGTAAATAATATGACGTGTGTACTCGTATTTGTGTACTCGTATCTGTGTGTCCGCCTGTGTCATTGTAGCTTCAGAACGAATTGACCGATTACGATGCGGGTTTGTTTTGTTGAATGGAGATAGTTGTTGTTTTCTGTTTCATTGAAATCAGTTTAGTAGTTTGGGTAATATTTTAGCGAATTTGTTGTGTTCCTGCCGGTGAAAGAGGTCACCAGTGATTCATGGGGGGCCCGTGGCTTTGGCAGTAGATGGGCCATGGCTATTTGTTGCCAGAGCAACGAGTTTTACGGGCATTTTAAGGGTATGTTCCGGGTTTCCTACAAAGTATTTTTGTTAATGAGTAGTCCGATATTTCGACACAGTTGCATGCATCATGGTCACGGGAAGACCCTGCATGGTCGGTCTACTCGTCAACAAAGGTACGTGGTAGAAAACCCGGAACATACTCTTAAAATTTGTGATAATAACCGCGACAGTTTAAAACGAAATGAGTTTTACGGGGTCGGCAACACGCTAGCGATACCCATGATATTGCTATGATCCCATGATATGTCCATAGGCCACCGTAACTGAAAGCACTGTACGCTTGTTTGGCATCTTAGTGATATAAAAATAAATAAATAAATGCACCTACACTATGTTGGGAATTTGCGGCATCTTTCGTTTAGACTTTCTTTCCTGATTTATTGGCCGTTTGGTGCCCTCAGAGTAATTGCACCAATCTCTTCGCCTAAATGTCGAGACCAGAAAATGGGCAGCTGCGTTTTGTGTTGTGCCACATCTCCAAATCGCCTGCTAAGATTGGAGGTTATGGCAAAATATCCACTGATATGGTTGATTGAAGCTCAAATGCAGCGAATAGACTGTTTTTTACTGTTAATAGGATTATTTATGAGTATTATCCTGATGAAACCTGGTCGAAGTGATTCGGAATGACAGTTCCGAGCAAATTAGCGGTAGCAAAAAAAAATGTGCGTCAATTTAAGCTAGCGCAGCCAAGCACATATTTAAAAGTTAATATACAAAATTCACCCTTATCTCAAGAATATAATGCACATATTTCTTCAGACACAAAAACGACGAATCAATTTGTGCGCATTCTTTATTCGTCGCGCGTCTTTTTTATCGAAGATGAAATACTTATGAGCATTATATTTTTAAGATAAGGAGGAAGGATATTGCTATATTATTAACTTTTAAAATGCGGTCGGCTCTGTGCTAGCTTCAACTGTCATTTCGTTTTACTTCAACCAGGTTTCTTCCTATTCCACCATTGCTTTATAAAGAACATATTAGTTACCCATGTACCTATAAATCAAAGTCAAAACTCGTTACTAGTATACCTGCAATTTCTTTGAACCAGCGTACCCTCGTTCGGTTTATAGTCGAGTAGAGTATCCATTTAATGGCTTCAACATTTTCCAGTTTCTTACGCTCGGCTAAGTTCTGAAGAACTGAATACTAAGGATATTTTAAACGCAACGTTAGACCTTGGATTAAAATGAGACTGGTTATGTAATAAATAACTGTAATGAAGACATTCTACCGTTATTACGTGAGAATTAAGTAACAATTCACAAGGTCGTTCAGACTTAAATTAACATAAAGTTGACTGAAATTGTGATTTACCGACGTCTGTAATTCCAGACTGGGTGCTGTAGATGTAAATAGTCTCGAATATAATACAAATGTCAGCGGTTGATGTCACATTCGCAACATGTAAATGCGAGTAAGTGATGGGGAGGACGCTGTACGAAGCCAAAACTAGCCGATATGTGCATAATTTACGGGTACGACTCGTAAACGAAGTATCTGGTTTGAACCCTAGTGGCGCTTTGTACCAAAGACTTTTTCTGAGTTACATTAGTGGAACACTAATCGATGTTCTTACGGTGAGGGAAAACATCGCGTTGGAACTACGATATAATCTCGGGTCACAAAGGGCAGATGGCAGCCGCGCTACTGTAATTACCTGATCTGCTAAATCCTGGATCATGATCAAGGTAGACCCAGGGCGCTCGAGCGCGAGGGCACTACCGGGATATTGATGCCAAGATGATTATTATTAGTGTAGTAATACTTAGGCCGCGTGGTGTCTCCACTAACTTAGAGGGAAGGCTTCTAACCAGCAGTGGAGTTTTCTGGGCTATTGATGATGATTTATTTTAGATGAGAATGGTAATCTTCATGGAGGGCCTTAACCACGGGGTCCTTAACCATCGGACTCGATGTACGAGTCGCACCCCTTAGTCATTTTGGCCCACTGAGGCCATCGACATGCTCTGATTTTGAATTTCAAAACCCTACTCGAATGTGGCAGATATTCAAACCTGACAGTGTACTTATGAATGTGTAACCATGAGTGTACGTGTGAACGTTCCCCTGTTAGTAGTGTCACGGAGGTCAGGTGACAGTCGCTCCACTGTAATTGTCTGATCTGCCAAATCCAGGATCATGGTCAAGGCGGATCCCGGGCCCTCGTGCCCGAGAGCACAACCGGGACATTAACGCCAAGATATATAATTTTTTTATTATATAATCGCACAGATACTTGTTACACAAACAAAAATTCTCTTTATTTTTTTAATATACCCCGAGCAATATTAGTTATTCGGTACACCTATTTACCCGGACTGCGTAATTAGGTACCCAATCACAGCGCCCATTATCCCTGAAATTAGCGGTATAAACTTTCCAACAACAGCGAAAATAAAGCTGTTCAGGGAATAAATTAAGAGAGCGTTGACCATTCGCTGTGTCGTGCCGCAATCACGTGCCGCGCCGTAATTCTAACAAGCCCCAAGCCTAAATAAATACTGTTCGACCGTAACCAACCTCTTTGCAACCAAACTGGGTGTCACAAATATTTGAATCCCGAACGTCAACGCCGTCAAAATTCCCGTGCATCAGTTTCGTCAGTTTCACTCTGCTAATGTCTCTAGCGGTAGTGTCCGAAGTTTTTAATTGTTTTACTTTGTAACATTTTACTTTTGCAACCTTTGCAACCTTTCTCAACATGTCGTCGACGAAGACCAACCCTCCAGTCGACCACGCCGACATGCCGCTGGTACTGGACGACCTCTCTGACATCGACGCAACGTTGATGACCTTGAGGAAGCCGACTGACTTGAAGAAAGTTATTGACTCGATTCCGAAGCCTATACGAGCGGTGCCGAAGAATGGCCTGCCGATGTGGCACCGGATGGGGCTGGAGAGCAAGCTGCCTGTCCCCAAAATGCCTGAGGGTAGGGTAGTGTTCTCTAGAGGAAAGGTCGGGGAGGACGTGAGTATCTGTTATCCCTATTTGCTTGTAGATTTCAAGGTTTGTGACAGTCCTGGAATAGTTAGGCTGAAACAGGCTATAACAGTCTTCTTTGACTAAAGACGCCTTTAATTAGTGGAGGTTTTACCCCTTACATAAAAGATGCTTTCGGAAGGGTAATATCCTTTCCGAAAAGTCAATTCCCATCATTTTGTACCTACGCGTCATCTCCAATTTGTAGGCAGATGTATTACGGAAAGCGCCTATTTATTATGCAGAAACTGCCAACTAATTTCTTATCTTTAAGGAAAGCATTTTGTAACAATTTTCACGTTTTGCTTTACCACTTGTTAGTTGTCCATAATCCATAGATAATTATAAATATAATATCAATGGATAGAGCTCTCTATCCACTTTCAAATTACTTATACAGTAAGGGTGTTCATTCTATCTAACTATGTATTTAATCTAGAAAATTTATAGAAATTAAACAGTTAATGTTAGCTATACAAACTGGGGAAGGCCTATGCCCAGCAGTGGGCGTCTTCTGGCTGACATGATGATGATGATGATGATGATGATACAAACAATATTATGTAAATAGCTAATACATTTTTGTTCGTAGTACCTTGTATTATTGTGGGTAATCTATTAACTTTAGTAGATTATACACCAAGGGAATAAAGCAGTGTCTTGCGTCATGGGCGGCATATTGGATTCTGAGCGTAGCGAAGGACTCTACAGTTAACTCACAAAGGCGAGGAAGTTATGTAGAGTCCTGAGGTAAGCGAAAGGTAAGCCGCCCAAGACAGAGACAGCTTCATTCCAGAGGTGAATATTCTACTTTTCATACCATCTGTGAAACAATAATAAAGCAATTTCAGCGTCTAATTTAGCAAACTCCAGCGTTAAATCAGTACAGTACTGCTTCACAGCATTTTGGTGTCAATGTAAACATATAATTTGGAACTATAATAACACGCAATTTGAAGTCTAAGGTCATATAACCACACTGTTTAGTCGTTAGTCAGTTTTTGCCACCGTGCCTTTTTATTTTTAATCGTAAAAAGAAAAAAAGATAAATTGTGCTATTTTCGAATAGAGTATCTTTACAAAGCCCGTATGCCAAGTGTTTTTATACGAATTTTAACATTCCAAATTCAAATCACTTTATTCCCTTGGGAAGTTTAACACAATATCATTTCCCTGCTGGTAAACAGGTCAGCTTTACGATGATATTTCATGATACATAATTGGACATTATCGAGGTGTGAAAAATTTATGAAAAATTTAGTCCATTCAATGCTTCCCGTACAAAAAATATATCGCAGTAAGCTTTGTCTAACTACATTCTTCTCATCATAAAGTCTAGACTCCTATTATATCTATGCCTAAATCTCCAAATCGCACCGTCTCCCATTAAACACAATATCTCAATTTATATTCCTGTAGCATTCTAATACCTATGCATTAGCTAGACTTGTTGGGAATATTGTAATACCATCCTCTGTGCCCTGAATTGCCAAGCTAAGAGGCACTGATGCTTCCAGTAGGCGATACTAGAAGTTATTTGTTATGCAGATGCTGTCAACAATACAAAGGCTTAGTAATCACTTAGTGACAGCAATGGCTAGAGTGTGAATGGATGGTATTAACAGGTCGTGACGTCATAGAATTTTTAAGCAGACCTTCGTTTCGTTGGTTTATAACTATACCAGCTTGAAATCGCGACTTCGTTTGCCAAAAATTCAGTAATTGCGTTCCGAACCCGTTCCCGCGCGACCCACAAAAATTATAGCCTATGTGCTATTCTGGGCTATAAGCTACATCACAGCCAAATTTCATTAAAATCCGACCAGTAGTTTTTGCGTGAAGGAGTAACAAATATACATCCAAAGTCCAAACATAAATCCATGTTTTTAAACTTCCACATTTATATGATTAGTAGGATAGATAAGCAAAAGCCCATTTTAACAAAGCACGTGTTACACGTTCAATCTTTTATTTCTAGAAAGAAGAATTCGGGTCTCAACTTTCAAGAGAGGGCTAAAACTTAAATTTGGCGAAACTATAAGGGTTCCTTAGTTTACTACGGAACCTTGAAAAGACATTGCGATCTCCTTTGGCACCACAGCTCTCAATACCATTTAAATACTTCATTACTGCTTCAATTTTCTTAAAATTACGATTGTAAATAAATAACTGTGACACGTGATTTGGGCTTTTCTGGCTAGTAACTAGGTAACTAGTTCGAAATAAAACATCGTGACGACACCTTTCTTTGGGAAATTGAGTGCTTTGTAACCATAATCTATCGGAAATTAGCTCAACGTTGTGCCGATTTCATGGTTATGATAATGTCCTCCCATACTTTTTCTGACAACCTATGTAGCTGACAGCCCACAGCACTGGTGTGCTATGCAAGGATCGCGGACTGAATTATCGACTATCTGACAGACCGAATTCTATCCTGTTCTTTCTGTCTTTGGCTTATTAGTATTATTTAGTAGCAAGCACTTATTAAGTAGATAGTAATAAACACGATATCTTTCGATTCTTGCTCTAAATATCTAAGACTCGCCTACCGCCAGCGCGTAATACACGTTAGGCATATCAAACGAGGGGGAAAGGGGGGAAAGCTGATAAATAGTAGCCTATGTCTTATCAGACCCCAGTGGTGGTTTCTGCCGAAATGAGACGACGTTAAACATACAACATACAACATTCTCTATTCTTCACACACTATATACTATACATTAAAAAAAAGCGCAAGGTTCCAATTCAGCACATATTCTTACCATATCAAAAAAAAATTAAACGCGTCTTAACCAAAACAGCATGCTGGCAAGACTATACACAACCAAGAATATTGTTTTTACTAGCATCTCTTAAGACTAGTAGGCATGGGTAATCCCAAAACACTGCAAATAAAAGCAACATCATCTGTTTAAACGCTCTTGAGGGACATGAATATTAATATATCTACGCTTAGCGTTGTATTCGTCACACCTACAGCAGCTACTTACCGCCATCTTTACATAATGATATCATTACCCCAAGTGTAAAGAACATAATCCCTGTAGCGGCGTCAGAATAAACAGTACCGAAAACAGCCTAATCTCTGTTGTATACGATGAAAATCAAAATATAATGTGCAAACTTGGGAGACTTAGCAAAATGAAAAGATTCTCAAAGCTAAGTAAAGACACTAACACTCTGGGCTGAGGCCATTCCTAATATAAGAGTTTCCTAGTCAGATAATGCTTAATTTGAGTTTAGTGAAAACGGGCATAACAGACGTAAAGAAAGACTCAATTGTAAATTCATAACCATTTACAAAAGTATATTGATAGCTAAGATCGGAGTTGGTGGCCTAAATAATAGCTTGTGGATCCGACTTGTAGAGGTACCAAGTTCGGTCCCCGTGCCATGTAATTCTAACTTGTCTTAATCTGTAATAACACTAACCGATGCCCTTACGGCGAGGGATAACATCGTGAGGAAACCTGCACATGCAGGCGACTGAATATGTAACCAAGATCCAATCTGGTCAGGTATTCCTGTTAATAGGGTCACGGAGGTCAGATGGCAATCGCTCCACAACTATCTACCTGATGTGCCAAATCTTGGATCATGGTTAAGATATTGACGCCAAGATTATAAGGTTAGCTAAATATATATCTTTACTGTATTACAAATAAATCATAAAATATATTTTCCGGACTCATAAAATAATATTGATCTACTGCTGATGACGTTTTTATGCTTATGCTCGCAGAGATAAAGCCCTTACCTCCTAATATTTTCTTAACAAATAGCGGGCTTTCTATAATTGTCTTAATATTATTCTCCAACAACATACATACATGCATACATAAAGCTCACGCCTGTGTCCCACAGGTGGGGTACGCAGAGACTATGGACCGCCATTTTGCTCTGTCCTGATACTGACCTTTCCCAACCACATTTTATCAAAAGAAGTCTTATTGGTCTTTGTTTTTAGAGGTCAAAATGGCTCAACCTCCAAATTACCCAAACCGTGATCCAAAGTAAACTCATATTTTATTCAAACATCTGGAATTAATTCTCCCCAATGAATGTACAAGCTCAATATTTACAACTTTTATGTAAATATCTGTCTGGGAATACAGACTAATAAATCGAACGATCGAAAACTTCGAAATGATGGTCTATCAAGGTTTATTTCTCATTGATTAAATCACAACAACTACAATTACGTGAACGTAATTGTCATGTTTATTAACAATCTGAATCTACTTTTCTACAATCTCGACTCTCATTTCTTTGTAATTCTTATTCGTTACCTTTGTATGAAAAGTTTACACCCTTTTTCAATTCATATATTTTTTTACCTCTCCCTCCCCGCCACGTCAACCACCCAGCGACACGGCGTAGCCGGCTCCCGAGACTGTCAACCAGTCTTAAGGTCTCCAGCAGAACAACTTGGTCAATATAATCTGGATGCCTTCAAGGCTGGAGTGAATAGGCTGTTCCAAGACGGGCATGCTCCATCTTCGGCCGTATCGTCACTTACCAACAGGTGAGATGGCGGTCAAATGCCTGTCTTGTAAAATATTTAAAAAAAACTTGCATCGCCAGCGTTATTAGGAGGCACACCAATGGCTAGTTTATTGCAGTGCTGAAGTTCTCTAGCCTCAAAGTGCGGAACGGTCACCCATCCATTTCTCGTACCCAGCATGCGTTGATTACCTTTGCTTATCGGTCTCGCAAGCACGCTGCCACTATACCGGGCCGCTTACTCAAAAAACTATACCAAATAAAAACTATGCGTCTTATCAGACGGTGTCGCTTTTTCCCTCATGTCTTATTTGCGAAATAGACTGCGCGTACCTATAATGTAGAGTGTGTCACAGCTATTTAATATTGACGTTCAAATAACCTAACTAACAGGAAAAGTCGGGTAACCCCCGACAAAGTTTATTTACTCAAATATTTTCTAAACTACAGCACCGATTTTAATGAAACCATCTCGATAAAACACCACCACACCCTACACCACACAAACATTCGGCCCAATTGTCCCCTTGTAAGAGAAAACTTGCCTGCTAAAAGGGCGAGAAATCCCCGTGTCTTTAAAGAAATTGACAACTCGCCTGCGGGCCAGGAAATGTACTGGGCGAGTCATTTACTAAGGCTATTGACTAAACTTGCTTCCTAATAGCTAAAACCGAATCCAAATCGGTTTATCCGTACGGGAGCTACGATGTCACAGACAGTCACACAAAGCCACAGATACACAGAGACACACGCCAAACTTATAACGCCTCTTTTTCGTTGAAGGTTAAAAATAAATATTTTGCACCTGAAATCTTTGCAGGTGTAACAATGGGTGATAGACACTTTCCATCAGGTAGATTGACTGAGTTGTATAAAAGGTCAGGACTGCCTGTTCATTTCCGTGCGTCCGTTATAGCACCCTATTTTCGCGTCGAAGGTTAAAAACGTTTTCATATCCTTAAGTAGATACTTAATTTGATAAAGTCAAAAGGCCCCTGTGTAATACATACGAAATTACAATTAAAATGGCGTGGATTTAAGCTTGAAGCTTCTTCTGTTGCTATGAAAGCGCTTAAACCCAACTCCCTCCCCCCTTCCCCTTTGGAAACTCTTCATTATGCTAATGGGTACCATTCAACCGACTGTGCGGGACTGTATGACATTCCCGGCGATAAATTCCACACAAACTGTGTTTTTGAACAGATCTAAGGCCGTAAACAGGTTACAAAAAAGAAAAATAAAAAACGCGGATATGTAACTGAGCCGCCTCCATCATTCTGGAGGAGGATTTCTTACGAGCTGTATATGTGTGTGTAATACGTAAAATAAGTAGGTGTTGCGTAATTACCGTTTTTATGAAACGACAAATTATTAAGCAATTTGACATCGATTTTGACCAAAAAATAATAATGATGTACCTACCAGAGAGCGTCGGTGGCCATTCCAACGTACAGGGTTTGAACCACAGTGCTGCCATATCTCAATGCCTCTTTTCTGAGTTATGTAGGTACACTAGTTCAACACTAACCAATGCTCCGACTATGAAGGAAAATATCGTGATGAAATCTGCACATTCAAGCACCTGAATGTGTAACCATAATGACCTGGTAGCAGGGTCACGGAGATCAGTTGGCAGTCGCTCCACTGTAATTATCTGATCTGCCAAATCCTGGATCACGGTCAAGGCGGACTCCGGGCTCTCGTGTGCGAGTGCACAACCGGGACATTAACACCAAGATGTTTGTTTTTAAAGATAACAACGATATAAGAAGTACAAACTAGACTCCGACTTCTAAGCAACCCAAACGGAAACAATACGAAATCACTGCAATCAAAGCGTTTTAACGGGTGGAATCACGTAAATAGCTGTCATTGTCTGGGGCGTTCCTCGGCGGCTTTAAAAGGGCTTTCCTCCAGTCATGGCTGTCATTGCGTTGACAATTCTTGAGCACTATAAATGGTATCCGTTTCCGACTGTTCGCCTTTCATCTTAGTTTTGTATCGTAACGGCTGGGGCGAGTTGTTCACAGTGCCCCATCGGCTTTCGGCATCGGATATACTTTTCTCGACCACTTTTTATGGGGTAGGGCTAGCGATTTTTGTTTCTATAGATTTATTGGTAACCTAGGTAAACATAGGGTTCATTGTGTGGCGACGCGCTGAGTGGTTCAGGTGGTTAACATGGTTCCGGGTTCGCTTCCCGGCCGAGCAGAACTTGAAATAATGACTTTTAATTTCTGTTATGGGTCTAGGTATAGTATGTATGTACCTATAATGAGTATGTATTAAAAAAAGTATACGTATATGTTTATCTATATCTACACCCATAACAAGCTTGGCTAACTTTGAGGCTAGATGACGCTGTGTGAATTTGCCTAAACATAATTATTTTATTTGAGAAAGTAAAATAAAAACAAAGACTTTCATTAAACTTAGGTACATCTCGACGCCGTATCCGTTTATACGCATCTGGTTAGACCGAAAGTCAGAAACCCAAAATGCTAGGAACGTTTTATTTTTTGCTAGCTTAAGCAAACACAGAAATATAACTTTTGTAAAGAATTTCCTGTAAAGAAATAATTATATTGTGTACAATACGATCATTTCAGCCAGGTTATTTGGTCTCCATTTCGATATCGAAAGGTATTACCGTAGCGACTAGCTATCAGTCACAACATTCACTTCCTGGAAATTGAAACGCGATGGATTTTAAAATCGTTACAGTATAGTAGCTCGTCGCGTAAGGCGAACGTAACGGTTTCTAAGAAAATGTACCGATATATTATTCTTATTATAGGTATATCTTATTCTAGTACCTTAACGAGAAATATCAAACAGCCCACTACGTCCCAGTGCAGGATATAATATGCGAAAAACCTACGTAAATGAAATGAATAATGGAGTTGGATTATTATTCGACATCGTATAAGATTTCCTAGGGCTCTATTATTGAATCGCAGCCTCGATAAACGGTATTAAATTTTTATTTTCGCCATGAAAAGTTCAATATTTTTAAAATTCGATTAAAAACACCAAAAGAATTCAGTTCAAAAATAGGAAAAATCAGCATCAAGCTTCAAAATTTTAAAATTTTTCTTGCCGATAATGAAAATTTAAACCCATTCAAATAGAGGTGAGCGATTCAAAACTAGGGCCTCTGAGTTCATAGCTAGTGATGAGCGTATTGTCTATGGAAAACAGACGAGACACGCACGAGATTTCACGAATACAGGCCAATATAGGGAGTATATTACTACAATCTCATATCGGCCAAGCCTCGTGGAGTTTGGTCAACATGTCGAGCCACCTTTATCTTATCAAACGTCAAAACTAGGAATCGAAGAGATCAATAAACGAGCTCATCTAGATGCATCCGGGGAGCACCCCGACACACCGGGATAGCCGTAGGTTTACCTCGAAATGGGTCGCCGAATACTGGGCGAACAAAGTGTAAGAAGAATTGGGTCCATCGACTCGATAAGAAGAAGACCTCTAAATCCTCTTTTGTCCCCACCCCCACCTTTGAATTAAATTGTACATCACATTTTAAGGGTATGTTGTTCGCTGACAAGTAGCCGTTTAGTTAGGGAAGCCATCGAAATCACGAAATATCCAAATTTCAATCGTGAGGACGGATTTAGGTTATCGAATACTTGGTCACTAGTGATTCAGTCTCTAAAACCAGAACTAGGTCAGTGTATTGTGCCGTAACTTAAAAGTGAGTTCGAAGTCCAGTAGTAGCAGACGACTTTTACGAAAGCGGGTAGATCGACTTCGGCCGCTTTATCGCTACCCAGCACCGTCCAGCGCTCTCAGTTCTCCAGTCGTCCCGTGACCATGATGTATGCAACTGTGTCGAATAATCGGGCTACTCGTCAACAAAGGTACGCGGTAGGAAACCCGGAACATACCCTTAAAATGTGTGATCATAAACGCGATAGTTTAAAACATTAAATTGTACATCCTAAATCCACCACCAGCGTAACAAACATTGTTATAATTTTATTGAAATCTTGCTTGTCAAAAGTTAATGGACTAATACACTTTGTAAATTTGGTTCCTATGCCTTCATTGAAGTGTTTATTATTAAATTATTGCCTGCCTCAGGGCTTGTCTCGTAGCTAAATTGCTTGAACGGTTGACTTTGTCGCCGGATATTTCAAAGTTTAAAGTCCTGGACCTTTTAATGCACTTAGTGGACTTCCGATTCCGATCAACCGAGCCATAACCGATCGATATTCCGCGCCAGCGAAGGTTCATTACGATACTTGGTAGATATGGAACCGAATAAATTGCTGTCCATGTCTATAACTACTTATATCAATGTATTTGGTCATAATTTCATTGAAAATGCTGGAAAGTTCGAAAAGATTGATACTAAGACTTTTGTTATTCGGTTATTCAAAATCAAATTCAAATTAATTTTTTCCACACAAACATATTAGGAGACAAAATAATTACATAAGTGTGAAAGGGTACAATATCAGTATACGCTGAGGGCTGAAGCTCTGCAGCACTGTATTTCAGATTGCCCCTGATCTTCTTGGCCTTGTCCATATTTTGCGTAGGGCATTAGTGCCGTTAAGCACGCAAACAAAAAACATGCTATGTATTGTATTTAAAAAAATTTAGATATTAAAAAACGAGAAAAGAAAAACAATGTTACAAGGATTCCCTATCCATAATAATTAGGTTTACTCTTATTAACTAAGAAATGGTAGAAATAAATATGATTAGCTATCTAAATAAAGTTATATACTTTTATTTTATTTATCTAAATAAAGAGTTACTTTTTATTTAACTATAGTACTTTCCTTAATTGCCTAATTAATAAAGCTCTCTTGGTGTGAAGTTAAAAAATTTGTTGGGATACACCGTGTCTAAGGGGTGGTGGAATATTGTTCCAAATTTTATATGCGGAATATTTAAAGCAGCCTTTATAGTCCGCTGTCCTATGTACTGAAATAGACAAATTTTCATGATCACGGCTACGTAGACCTTTTTCAATTTATTAAAATTTATTTTATCATGCAAATAACTAGGTCGTTCAGTATTTATAACTTTATGTATGAAACAGGTTAAGCGAACAAGCCTTCTTGGTTCCATATTTAAAATTTGTTTTTCATCGAGCATTGGTGAAATATGCGCTCGCTTAGGTATGTCATAACAAAACCGAGCGCATGCGTTTTGGACCCGCTGAATAGCATGTTTCGCTTTACTATAAAGTCATGAGCCGTACACTGAATCGTTACGTTGAACAGTACTAGGGAAACGGAGACTTCGGCTCAATTTGGCTTCTAAAATCACAGATCAACCAGGGCCTCGAGTCCGCTTATTCACTTGGTTCGATCGAATTGAAAATGATTAGTAACTGGATCGCAATAGCAGCTCAATGGCAGTTTTAATTTTAGTAGAATACCAAAACACGTAAAACTGCCATTGAGGTGCGATTGGGATCCTTCTAAATTTAATCGAGCCATTAGTAACAGAAGTAGATTACCAAAAAAGTGACAAACTGACACTGTTCTGCAATTGCGATCCGATTGGAATTCGATCGAGCAATTAGTAAATTAGCGGACTCGAGGCCCAGGATTTCCTCGCCCCAAATACGAGTATGTGGTTGGAGGATGCCCATTCAGTCTTGCCCAGAAGTCGGGCCTTTTCATCACCCGAAACGCAACCTGTGGGAAGGCATGCCGTAAATGAAGTACAGAACATGTAGGAAGGCACTAACCGCTATGCACGAATTCTGAAAACATGAAATACCACATGTGGTTGAACATTTTGACGGCATAGCCCGGTGTGACACCGCGATAATTAAATTTATGCTCACTCGTTAGTACAACAGCTGTTGTTGTAGCTAGTAGCGTAAGATAATGGCTTGCAAATAGAGGGACTCATAAATATCTACATCTTCCCTTGTTCCAACATAGACCTGGCGGACAGAGAAGACCAAATTTTTTTTTAACAAACTTTTAAATGAATGTTTACCAAAATGGAAATTTTTGATTTCCAAAAAAAGTACCTATACTAAATTAATCTCCAATCTCTTGATCCTTACGCAAATTTCACCACGAGTCGCACATTTCCCAAGTGCTCCTCCCGGCAAACGTTTAACAATATTATTCAAACTGATTTAAGTAACTATAACAGGGAAAAGCGCGTTTGATTCATCATATTAACGCACGAGTGCCCCCACCGGGCTCCCCACTGGCTGGAAATGCTGGAATATTAGTGTTAATTGAATTCGAACTATTCCAAACGGAACCACTCAGCCGTTTCGCGGTTTCCGGTGAGCACATCCAGCGTCACGTACATTGCTGGCAATTAGGGGAATGGGCGAATTAATGATGGTACCAATTAGAATTTCCACAGCTGCAAACGCTCTCAAGATGGGGGCGGTTGGACTATGTAGTTGTATTGTGATACCAGCGGTCTCACGCAGTTTTCAGTCCGAATCTCGGCATTAATATTTTTATGTTATTCGGAAGACAAACAGGCAAGCGGTCTGATGAAAAGTGGTCACCGCCGCCCATGGACATCTGCTACACCGGGGGAGTTACAAATGCGTTGCCCGCCTCTGAAGAGACCTCTAATATACCTCTTGAACGATCCCATTTCATAGTCCAATGAAAATACTGTGGCTCATTCCACATCCGAATCATACAGCTAATATTCGACTTTCCCGCGGGATCCTATTATCTACTTTTCTATTGTCGCGATTTTTGAACCGCTTGCAACCACTCGAGCGCTCGCCTTCTAATACCTGTTTGATCTGTCTCTAACAACTTAATACGAGTGTGAAAGAGAAAGAGTCGCGAATGCGAGCGCTGGTATCGAAATCGGATTACAATTGGATTTTCGAATCTGCATTTCACAGTCTCGGATCCGAATGACGCAAACTGTACAGCTTAAAGCCCGTATAAAAAGTGAATTAAAAGGAAACAACAGAACAATACACGGCATTTTCACTCCTACCTTATACGCATTGTCTCATAAATTCATTCGCATTTGGTCCGATGATGCATCGCTCTGCTATCTTATTATGAAATTATTCTGTTAGTTTCAAGTTTTTTTTAATATGGACCAAATAAATATACGTCTATGTCTACGTTTATGTCTATGTCTATGTCTATAAAATCTTGAATTCAACCCTCCAAGAGCTCCTACAAAGTTCAGTAACGTAAATTATGCTCACGAAGTGTGAAATGCTGAAAAACTTCCTTGTTCATTCATGTCATGTAGCATAGAAATTACCCATCGGCTTGCGCCTTAAAATAAGTAGACTAGCATAATACTTAATGGCAAAATTATCTCATTTTATACCAGCGACCCGTATATTTTATATACGTATATTTTACACCACATGGCGGGCTACGGGGCGTATGTCCGACGGTACACGGTCGGCGAACATAATTAGTTGATGTAGGTTCCAGATAAACTATCCCAGGAAATGGGAATACCATAAATTACAATTTTAAAAGCCGACGAGTTAGGATTAAACGATAGGTCAAAAAAGTAGGTACAAACTGCTGCCTAAGTCAACAGATATGTTGGTGTTTTTGTGTGAACATTATATTATTATTTTTATTATTGCATCAAAGTTATTAAAATAAAATGTAGGTATGGTTATGTGTTTTGACTGACTTTATATTGCGTCCTTACCTATGAAATTTGTGTTTTTCTCGCTAATTTGCTCAAATATTTTAAATTGTACGTAACACATCAAAATTAATAATTAATTTTGAAAAGAGAATATATTTTGATGCCAAAAAATGTTCTCGAGTTTTTATAGGGGTTTGAAAATACCCCTTTTCATTTGTCGTTTTGCCAATTTATGAAAAGGGTCGTTATCAAAATCAAAAGAAATACACCTCATAGTTTAATTTTGTCTGATTATACCTACAAAGTTTCATCGTAATCGTGTCGGCTATTTACAAGAAACTTAAAAATTTGCTTGTATGAAAATTCCAGTTTTCGTCATTTTCGCCATAAAAAACGCCAATTTCTAAGATAAGGACCTAATATTTGAGTTTAAATATAAACTTGGTCGACGGTTATTCGACTTTTTCTGTCGGTTAGATCAGTTAAGTCACAATCAGTGTTATCGTTGTCGCACCCAATTGCTTTATCTTTTTCTGTAAAGCACTTGACCAAGTGCGTATTCCTTGAAGAAATTTTATCTACCTACTTACCTACCCATGTAGCCACCAAATTAACACAACCATTCGACAGCGTACTGGCACATTACCTAGTGCATAATGCTTGAATGTTATGATACATATAACGTCTAAATTTCTCACCACAATATAATTGTTCCTCTATCCCCATATGGGTCAATTGGGGATTATGAACTATGGGATGGGATTGAGTGTGATAGGAAATAGCACGAACATAATAAATGTCGCTTCAATAAAATTAAAAATTCCTTAGTGTTCCGGTTGTGTTCTAGGACACAAGGGCCCGGGGTCCGCCTTGACCATGATCCAGGATTTGGCAGATCAGATAATTACAGTAGAGCAACTGTCATCTGACCTCCGTGACCCTTACCAGGGGACCCTGACTAGATTGAATCATGGTTACACATTCAGTCGCCTGAATGTGCAGGATTCAACACGATGGTTTCTTTCGCCGTAAGAGCATCGGTTTGCATCCAACTAATGTACATAACTCAGAAAAGAGTCAGGTACATGGCTGCAGTGGGATTCGCACCCGGTGCCTTTCGCTTACGGGTCGTATACCTTAACCATTCGGCCAACAACGCTCCTAATCAATGTTATACGTGTCTAATGAGTCAAAGTCCCACGCAACAAATTCATTTGTCTGCGACTTTAAGCGCGCAAGACAAAAAAGTTTAGGTACGTACTAAAATCGGGTCAACCTCTGGACAAAAAATCGGTAATCCCAGTGAATCCTAATAAGCCAGATAGTGTGGTCACCTTCCCGGCTAAGGTCACGTGGGATTTAGTGCGACCCTTACTCTGATTTACTGCTGCATCGAGTTCATCGATCTGAGTTAGCGTGGACCAATAAGACACTTCAAATCAGTTAATAAACCATAATGTTTGTCTGGTGGGTAGGTATTAAGTAATGCAGATATTTGATAATTAAATGAACTTACCTGTACGTGAAGTTCAACCACACTAATATCTTCGAACGAGGCTCTTAGAGTAATTTGTAATCACCATCCGAGCGGTCTGTCCCCGCTTCTACCAACCTATCTTTCTCCGCTACTTCATTTCTTCAGCATCCTCACGAAAATACATTTATTACACATCGCACACCACGACACAATAACAGTTACAGACAACAGAAACATTAATAATAAAAATACTTAAAACAACAGGTACGTAACC